>CP125974.1:25638850-26873401 GCA_030063025.1 Avena longiglumis
ATGAATCCTTTGGGGAGCAGAGTCACACACAAAGACTGCCCGTGACTCTATGTATCTACAACCTACCTCCTTGGTTGTGCATGAAGTGTAAGTTCATTATGATGCCAAGCTCATCCATTCAAGGCCGGGCAACGACATTGATGTGTACCTTAGGCCATTAGTTGAAGAACTCTTACAGTTGTGGGGCAAACCAGATGTACGTGTGTGCGATGAGAACAAACAGGAGCCATTTAATCTATGAGGGTTGTTATTCGTAACCATCAATGATTGGCCTGCTCTTAGTAACCTTTTAGGACAGACAAATGTAGCATCCCAGTTGTCTAACACCTGTAATGCTACATGTTATAATAATAAAAAGGGCCACTTCCAACATATAATTACTGCATCATCACCATGTCATGCTCATGTCATCATGCCACCTTGCATTTGAGCATCATATAAAACCCTTTTCTTGTTTGGTTCTTATCTCTTGTTCATGATTAATTGTAGTTGCCTCTTGATTTTGTATTTGGTTCTTAATATATTGTTAAATTCCCAAGTTGAGTTGAGGGCATCTCTCTTATTGACTCCACCACCTTTTTCTTTCACCACCTTATATTCCACCATCCAATTAATATGAGCTTGGCATTTTAATTTGGGTTATCTCTAGCTCATGTTGGTTGGTTGGATTCCACCCATAATCTTTGCTTGGCCTTGCCCACCTTTTGGGAATGCATACGAATAATGCCATGTTAATATTATTGTTTTCACAAGGATAAAGTTGGCATTAATTATTTTGCATGGGCCATGCAAGTGCCACCTTTTCTAGTATCTGGTTTTTACTTGAATTCTAAGTGGATCATCTTTCCTTTGCTTAAATCTTGTTTTTGGCTTGTAGTTTCTTCATCAAATCATCTACCTCTTCTCCCTTTAGCTAAACCCTATCCCCATGCTCCATGCACACATGTGCTAATGTGGCATGCCCAAACCTAAACCCTCCTCTTCTCTTGGTTCTTGCTTGGTCATTTTGGAGCATGCATGGACCAAAGAAAAACCTCATCATCACATGATCATCTCTCTCTCCCTCTTCCTCTTTTGCTTGCCTTGATCTTGTTAGGGCTTGTGTGGAGCTTGCATGATCAAGTTAATTACCACCTCTTTCTTACCCCTCTGAGCCAAAACCTAAAACCTCCCCCATGCCACCCCCATCCTATCTAAACAAGACCCTAATCTACACCTTCTCTAAACAAAACCCTAAAGTACCTCTCTTCTAATAGCTTCCTAGCATGTCCTCACCCCCCCCCCCCCTAGCTCAGCCATCTCTCTCTCTTCCATGCAGGCCACCACCCACACGACCAAGGACCCCAACCCAACCCCTAGCTCCACCCCTAGCCGAGGCTACCATCACCCAACCCAGCCCTTTCTCCCTCTTTCTTCCCCGCCTCAAGAAATTTCCCTCTCACCCCGGTCCTTTGGCCTCGCCTGGACCCACCAGAAGCCACCCCACCGCCTCGCCCTTGCCTGTCAGATCGAGCACGTGAAGGGAGGGATAAAGGTGGCCGAGGCCACCCTTATCTACACCGCCTCCTCCACGCCACCCCTTCCTCCCTCTCTGCCATATCCCTTCCCCACGCCTCCTCTAGCCTCGCCCAGATCTGGCCGCGCAACCTCCCCCTCCTCCTTCTTCCTCTCTCCACCATCACCAACGCCGCCGGCCAAAGACTTCGCCATCCACGCCGCCTCCGGTCGTCAAGATCGCGTGGAGTGATCAAGAGGCGAGGCGTCCTCTGCAGCGTATGAGTACGGGCCAAGGAGAGGAGAAGAGCCCAGACCGACGCCGCTCCGTCTCAAAAAACCCTAGCATGCCGGGCTTCGCTCCCCGTCTGCCCCACAAGGCTCGCCAGATCCGAGCCCACGAGCCCATGGTGAGCACCAACCTCTGACCCTCCCCTCGCCAGTAGTTCTCTGTGCCCGCCGGACCTAGCATCGAGCGCTATGTGTAAGGTATGCGTGCGCGTCTCTGCCCCGGCGCCACACAAGCACCAAATTACGTGAGACACGAACCACCTTCCTAGCACTAGCTCGCGGCCTAAGCGCTTGGGTTCACACTGCCAGCATACGCTTCATGCTGGCTGATCGAGCCCCCAGCCTGCATTTCGCTCATGGCGTTTCGAAGAAAAATAAAGTGCCCACTGCCATGGTGCACAAAACCCCAGCCGCCTTTTTTGCCTCAACTCAGCGGTCCTGAGCCCCACGTCGGTGGTCTTTTTCAAAAGGCTCTGAGGTTCTCGGTATCCACCATGATCCACCTTTTTCATCCCAGACCAGCGTGTGGGCACCAAGTTCTGGCCCCACCTGAAGTGTCTCAGAAGTATTAGGTACGCTGGGTGCAAAAGTATTTTCTGCATGTGCATTTAAATTCAAACATATACAAAATTAATTCAAATTCAAATTTAATTACATTTCAAATATCTTTAAACCACAAAACCAAATAATGCAAACTATATATGTTTACGAATCAGAAAATGCCAGGATTTCAAATATGACATTCAAATTGCCTTTGCACAAGTAAAATTCCAAGTTTAATTAAATTACACCAATTGCCACTAGAACTTAAATAATTAATAACTTGTGTTTTATAATTCCAAATTTAGCAAATGATATGTCTAAAATGATCAGCTCGACGAGACCTTTCTGTTTATGATATCCATGACTTCAATTGCAGCATGCATCATATAAAAATATAGGGTACAGCAAGTGTTATGACAACAAAATATGATCCAAAACCCCATTAAAATGTTAATACTTGTTTCCACACCTCACCATGCCATGCTACCTTATTGCCATGTAAATTGTGCATCATTCATCATGGCATGATTGTTTGCTTGACGCATCTTATTCAAATGCTTGTGCTCTATATTCATGTTGGCCTTGTTTGTTTGGTTTTTCTCGGATAGACACTTGAAAGGTGGGTTATATCAAGAGAACCGGAGCACTACCCAGATCCGCCCCTCGCTTCAACTGAGTCAGCAAGCACTTCCACATGCTTGCATACATACGATACCTATTGCCTCTATCTTATTCTTGCATCATTGAGTCGCGATTGCATTAAATTGAATCCCAAGTATGCATAGCCTTTACTTTTTAAACCCCACCAAGCTTGTTCCTCCATCCCATGAGCCACTCTAGGGAGTTGTTTGAGCCATGCGAGTCGAGAACACATGTGTAGGGTATGTGAGAGTCTGTTGGATAATGAGGTACCTAAACAACTTAACTCGTAGTAGTGGGATAACTAAAGAAAGTGGCACGGTGAGCAACATCTGCTATTTGGTTTTTCCTGCTCACTTGTGTCCGTAAGACCCCGAGTACTTGATTCCTGTTCCTTGATTTATCGCGATATCCACATCCGGAGGTATATGGGACCCCGGCCGAGCTTGATTCCGTCTTATTTCTTGGGGCCACAAACTAGTTTGAGGTTTTATTTACTATCCTGCATTTATGCCATGCTACTTTACGTATTTAAATTGTGCGAGGAGCACATCAGACTGCTTAGGATCGGACACGATTCCGGTGTCGACAAGCCCAGCCATACTTTCGGGTTCCCAGTCGTTCACAACCGTCCACCCAAACCTTGAGTCCGTCTCGGAGTCAGCTATCTCCGTTGCGGGATCTACTTAAGGGGTGGCCCCCTGAAATATTTCTGAATCTTGTGATTGTTCACCGTGAAAGCCTCGTTGGGTTTTGATTTGGTTTTCCGAGGTTGATCGAGCGTGTGTTGCTATTGGTGCACCCGGCCGGTAAAACTTTTCTCAAAGCCGTGTCCGCGGATATGGACGACTTGGAGCACAGTTTCTCGATCATAGACAAGCATAACTAAAGTACCGCCTTAATCCGACTAAGTAACTTGACTAGTAAATAGTGCAACACTCATGGAATGGTTAATAAAATTGCCAACGGATGGGGGGTTGTTCGTCCGCTTCCTTGTTGGTAAGCAGGGAGGAGGATGGATCGGATGAGATTACCATTATAATTGTTGTACTTAATTCACAGACATCCGTCTATCAATGGTTAGGCGGATGGTTAGCGTATATCTGTAGAGCTGCTATTGTTTATCTTTCGCTGCAATTGCGTCACCCCAGGTTGTGTTTCCTTTAGAGGCATTAAGACTTGCTGAGTACCCTTAGGGTCTCACACGATAAATTCTTGATTCAGATGAATGTGTACCCTCATGAGACGGATCTTTGGGTGGAAGAAGCCAAGATGTGGGCAACGATCGTTCGTAGAGATTCCGGAACGGGATCCATGAGACCTGTAGTTGGGATGTGCTTATTTCTATGGCATCTTATGCCGATTTGCTTCTTATCCGTACTCGGATTTTGTTTGCCGCATGATACTCGATGTGTGTTGTATGAGGAGGTATCCTAAAATATAGATCTACCTAGGTCATTTGAATCTTGCCGTATGGCGTTGCTATATTCCTTTCTTTATAGATGGTATGGCTCGATGTACTCTTGTATGGTGGCTGCGTACATACCCACTTGTGTACGTAGTTGATCCCTTCGCCGCTGACACGCCCGTCTGCAGTCCTGCTTGAGAGGGTAGTGGTTGGGACGTCTGAAAGGACTACCAGTGAGTGGCTTTTGGGGCCCCACCGTACTATTTCAACCACTACCACTCATCCAGGCTTGTATCTAGGAGCGTAATTCACCGAGGTAGTTACAATTGATATCAGAGCCATCCCGACCTTCAGGGTTTCAGCCAAACGGTCGTTGTCAGTCTAGCAAATATTTTGGTAGTTATGTATATTAGGGAAAAACAAAGCGCGAGAGTAGGACTGCTTCCACTTTTCTTCTTACCCTCCCACCCACCCTTTTTATGGTAAGGAAGTGCAACGTTTTCAATCCTCTTATCAAGATTCAAACTAGGATTCACGTGTTCTGGGTTTCCGTAGTACCATAGGTTTTGTGTGTGTGTAATCCCTTGTCTATCTGTTGCATCCAAGTTGTTATCTTATCGCCTTTGGTTATCAATTACCGTACATTCCATACATGTGCTTTTGCAAACCGACGCAATCTATCTTCCTCTTTGTATCCGACGCTATCTTGTTTGGGGTGTTTGTTTCCGTAGTTACCAATCTTTAGGTTTCGTCGTGAGAAGAAGGGGTTGGGATATGTGTTTCACTTGTTCATGTGCGGAGTAATGATTTGAGTGCGGGATGGAGTCGCGACCATACCACTACTTTTATCATTCGCTTTTGTATATTGAATCGGTAGAGTCACTAATCTTAATTCGTTAAGTAATTTTGCGCATCTATTGGTATTCTAATGCCGAAATTTGTGGAAAATTTTTCTTTGATATATTTGTATACCACACTCCTTTTCAGTCGTGTGCGATATGCTTAATATCTTTGAGGTTCTATGAACTTTGTTGATATTTTAATATCATCTCAGTAAATTGTATCCTTTAATCTTGGTTAATTCCATCTTGGTACTATTTTGGATTATTATCATCTTCCATTATAGTACTGACTTGAGTTTTATATCAATGACAGGATGGCTCCACCACGCCGCATCAAGAGGAGGACATACCTCGGAACTGGGCTCATGTTGTCAAACATAGCTAATGCTTTGGCGGCAATGCAAGAGAACCAGCAGCGCTTTGAGGAGAGTGTCAGAAGGAACGAGTTTGCTCCACTACCTCCACCTCCCAAGCGTGGAGACATCAAGAGCTTCCTCAAGTTCAACCCCCGTCAGTTTGATGTTTCTGACCGACCTCTGGACGCGGATGATTGGCTGCGTGAGATCTCAAGGTTGCTCGAGACTGCGATGTTGGAGCGGAGTGGGTCAAGTGTGCTACTCACCTTCTCAAGGGAGATGCAGCTCTACGGTGGGAGAACTACTTGAAGGCAAAGACTGGGTTCCAGCCTACTTGGGAGAGGTTCACTGGAGCGTTCAAAGAGTAGTTTCTCTCAGAGATTGTGATGGAAAGGATGAAGGAGGCTTTTCTCAACCTGAAGCAAGGGAATGATAACGTCAACACATATATCAGGAACTTCATGAATCTGTCCCGTTATGGTGGTGATGACGTATCTGATGACAAGAAGAAGCAAAAGAGGTTCAGGCAAGGGCTCAATGCGTCGATCAAGTATGCAATCACGCATGCAAGACCGGCAACCTTCCTGGAACTGCAGCATACGGCACTGCAAGAGGAGGCAAGCAGGCAAATGTTTGAGGAGTCCAAGAAACACAACAGGGATGCATCAAGCTCTGCAGTCATGGCAGCTCCTTCTAAGCGGCGTGTTTGGGTTCCTAACACCCCACCGTCGCTCCCGGCTACACCAAGACCTGCGAGTTACACGCCAAGGCCACTAAACTCCATCACTGCGGCTCCCAGGGGCTACAACCACCACTACCCTGGAGCGCCTGGCGGAGTCCCTGGCTACTCTGCTCCACGTCCACATGGTGCTTGTTTCACATGTGGAGATCATGGACATCCCAACTGGAACTGCCCAATGAAGAACAAAGCTCTTCCTCCACCCCCGCCAAGATCTGCAACAAGCTCTCCTTCGGTTCGTGCACCACCGCCTCTCAACATCAACACCAAGCCCGGGTCGGTTGTTCGTGCTAACCGGCTAACGCCTCAAGCTGAGCTCGCACTTTTTGGAGTTGTGATGGGTATGCTTTCCGTTAACTCGCCCCTGCACGAGTTCTCTTTGATTCGGTGCATCGCATTCTTTTGTGTCTCACAAGTTTGCAAATGAGAATGAGTTAGTCATGGTTCCTCTCCAAAAGCGGTTAATGGTTCTTTCTCTGGAGCAAACATGAGGGCTTTCATCGACCATGGCAATAAAGTTGAGATTGGTGGTTCTTCATTCTTGGCTTCTTTGATTGTTACAGGCAACTCGACATTGATGTCATCTTGGGCATGGATTGGTTGACAAAGAATGCAGCTGTGATTGATTGCTGAATGCTCGGTGTCTCGAAGATTCTGAAGGCCATATAGTCT
Source organism: Avena longiglumis (assembly GCA_030063025.1). NCBI lineage: Eukaryota > Viridiplantae > Streptophyta > Magnoliopsida > Poales > Poaceae > Avena > Avena longiglumis. The sequence continues at coordinate 25,645,835 of CP125974.1, forward strand.
TTTCTCCAAGTCGACCGCTGTCCAGCTCTATTCCTTGGCGGCTGAATGATGATGCTATGGAAGCTATTGAGTGTACCCGGGTCTGTGAGTTCCCGGATGTCTTTCTGAAGAGTTGCGGTATGCCTCCGGATCGTGAGGTTGAATTCGTGATTGAGCTTGAACACGAACGGCTCCTATCTCCAAGACCATATAAAATGGGTCCTTCGAGTTGGCTGAACTCAAACGACAACTTGATGAACAAGAGAAGTTGGGTTTCATTCAACACAGACTTCTTCTTGGGGTAGCCCAACAATCTTCGTGAAGAAGCGTGATGAACCGATAGGCTATGTGTTGACTACCGGCTCTCAATGCTAAAACCATCAAGAACAAATATCCTCTTCCACGGATAAATGATCTTTTTGATCGGTGCAGGAGCTGTGGTGTTCTCTAAGCTGGACTTGAGAAGTGGTTATCACCAAATCAAAATTCGCAAAGAAGATGTGCCCAAAACAGCTTTCACCACCCGCTATGGCTGTATGAGTACGGTCATGTCTTTCGGCCTCACCAACGCACTGCTACCTTCTCGAGGTGATGAACTCAGTTTTCATGGAGTACTGGATAAATTTGTTGTGGTATATCTGGATGACATTACGGTTTATTCCAAGTCTAAGGAAGAGCATGAAGAACACTGCGGTGTGTCTGAACGAACAAGCTTCGTGAGAACCGCTTGTATGCAAAGTTCTCTAAGTGTGAGTTTTGGCTCAAGTAACATACTGGGTCATGTTATCTACGCCAAGGGCATTGGTACAGTCAACCCGAAACCGTGAAGTCAATAGTTGAATGGCTTCCTCCTGCTAATGTCAAGGAAGTGCGGAGTTTTCTCGGCTTGGCTAGCTATTGCCGCCGCTTCAGAACTTCGAAGATAGCAAAGCCTCTTACCGATCTCCTCAAGAAAGGCAAGAATTACTTGGACTCCTGCTTGTTAAGAAAGTTTTGAGACACTCAAAGAGAAGCTCACTTCCACGCCTCTTGGTTCCTCCGGACACGTCTAAGCCTTTCCGGATATTCCGCGACGCCTCTTTGCAAGGATTGGGTGCGGTCCTTATGCAAGAGAAACAGTGGTTGCTTATGCCTCGTCGATTGAAAACGCATGAAATCAACTATCCCACACATGACCTCGAGCTAGCAGCGATTGTCTTTGCTTTGAAGCTATGGAGGCACTACTTGCTTGGTAACTTGTGAGATCTTTAGGACCACAAGAGTTTGAGTATATCTTCACTCGGCTGATCTCAACCTTCGCAAAGGAGATGGATTGAAGCAATCAATGACTTGATGTGACCATCAACTACACTCCGAGCAAAGCAAGCGTCATGGCGGTCTTTGAGCCGTAAAGCTTATGTCAACAACCTAATGGTGGAAGAGCAACAGCCTCTCTTGTGCGAGGAATTCCGTCAGCTCAACCTGGAAATTGTGGAACAAGGGCATCTCCTGAGTCTTCTGGCTACTCCTCTCTTGGAAGAACATATTCGCTCTCGTCAGCTTGGTGATCCGCACACCAAAAAGCTCATCGCTAAGATTGACCTTCCGAAGTATGAGTCCTTCCACGTTGATGATCAAGGCACGCTCTTCTTTGAACACCGGATGTTTGTTCCAAACTACCCGGGTCTGAGAGACCAAGTTCTCAAGGAGGCACATGATTCGGTTCTTTCTATCCATCCTGGAAGCACAAAGATGTACATGGACTTGAAAACAAAATCTTTGGTGGCACAGGTTGAAGCGGTATTGTGCTATGTCTCAGAATGTGATGTCGCAGCAGAGTAAAGGTCCATCGAAACCTTTTGGTCTTCTACAGCCATTGAAACCTCCGGAATGGAAATGGGAGAAAGTAGAGATGGACTTCATCACTTGGCTTTCCAAGGTCGAGAAGGGCAACAATGCAATTTTGTTGTCATCGATGAGCTTTCTAAAGTGGCTCATTTCTTCCCAAATAAAGAAACAATTTACGAATTCAGTTGGCTGAGCTCTATATCAATGAATTGTCTCTCGTATGGGGTTCCACTTGAAATCAGTTCGACAGTGGAGCATCTTCACCTCAAAGTTCTGGGAGAGTTTCCAAAAGCTTTGGGAACAAAGTTGAACTTCAAGATTGCTTACCACCCTCCACAAGGACAAGTGGAAAGAATCAATCAGATTACGGAGGATATGCTTGAACTGCGTCATCTCGTTTGGCATGAAGTGGGAGGAATGCCTTCCATATGCTGAATTCTCCTACAACAACAGCTTCGGAAGAGTGCGAAGATGGCACCATTCGAGGCTCTCTATGGTCAGTGCAGAACTCCGATTGGTTGGTCAGGTGCGGGAGAAAGAATCTGGTTTAGCCGACATTGTAACTCAAGAGAGGAGAAGGTGCATATCATTACGGAGAACACGAAGATTGCTCAAAGTCGTCGAAGAGCAACTATGACAGGAAGCACACGGATATGGTATATGCCCCTGGTGATCTAAATGCCTTCGTGTCACTCCCATGAGAGGAACACACCGCCTATCAAAGGAAAGTTGGCTCCTAGATACATCGGTCCTTTCAAGATCGTGGTAGAAGAGGAGAAGTTGCTTATGCTGCTGGAGCTTAGGAAAAACTCAAAGTACATGATGTTTTCCACATCTCTCAGCTCAAGAAGTGCTTCAAAGATCCGGCAAGACCGTGGATCATGAGCTAATCGACCTCAAGAAGATCTGTCTTATCAAGAACACCCCACCAAAATCCTTGAGACCATGAGCGAAGGACGTAACAAGTCCATCAAGTTTTGCAAGGTGCGATGGTCACACCATTACATTGATGAAGCCACGTGGGGCGTGAAGATGAACTCCGTGCAACCATCCTTCTCTCTTTGTATCTTCTTCTTCTTCCTAGAATCTCGGGGCGAGATTCCTGTTTAGTGGGGGAGAGTTGTAGCATCCCAGTTGTCTAACACCTGTAATGCTACATGTTATAATAATAAAAAGGGCCACTTCCAACATATAATTACTGCATCATCACCATGTCATGCTCATGTCATCATGCCACCTTGCATTTGAGCATCATATAAAACCCTTTTCTTGTTTGGTTCTTATCTCTTGTGCATGATTAATTGTAGTTGCCTCTTGATTTTGTATTTGGTTCTTAATATATTGTTAAATGCCCAAGTTGAGTTGAGGGCATCTCTCTTATTGACTCCACCACCTTTTCTTTCACCACCTTATATTCCACCATCCAATTAATATGAGCTTGGCATTTTAATTTGGGTTATCTCTAGCTCATGTTGGTTGGTTGGATTCCACCCATAATCTTTGCTTGGCCTTGCCCACCTTTTGGGAATGCATCTGAATAACGCCATGTTAATATTATTGTTTTCACAAGGATAAAGTTGGCATTAATTATTTTGCATGGGCCATGCAAGTGCCACCTTTTCTAGTATCTGGTTTTTACTTGAATTCTAAGTGGATCATCTTTCCTTTGCTTAAATCTTGTTTTTGGCTTGTAGTTTCTTCATCAAATCATCTACCTCTCTTCTCCCCTTTAGCTAAACCCCTATCCCCATGCTCCATGCACACACATGTGCTAATGTGGCATGCCCAAACCTAAACCCTCCTCTTCTCTTGGTTCTTGCTTGGTCATTTTTGGAGCATGCATGGACCAAAGAAAAACCTCATCATCACATGATCATCTCTCTCTCCCTCTTCCTCTTTTTCTTGCCTTGATCTTGTTAGGGCTTGTGTGGAGCTTGCATGATCAAGTTAAGTACCACCTCTTTCTTACCCCTCTGAGCAAAAACCTAAAACCTACCCCATGCCACCCCCATCCTATCTAAACAAGACCCTAATCTACACCTTCTCTAAACAAAACCCTAAAGTACCTCTCTTCTCCCTACTAGCTTCCTAGCATGATCACCCCATGCCCTACCCTAGCTCGCCCTCTCTTCCATGCAGGCCCCACCCCAGCAACCCTCTACCAGCTACCCACCCCACACGACCAAGGACCCCAACCTAACCCTAGCTCCCACCCTAGCCGAGGCTACCATCACCCAACCCGAGCCCCTTCTCCCCTCTTTTCTTCCTGCCTCGGCCCACCACTGCTGCCCTTGGCCTCGCCCTGGCAGACCCACCTAGAAGCCACCCCACCTTGCCTTGCCTTGCCTGGGAGCACGTGCGTGAAGGCAGGGATAAAGGTGGCGAGGCCACCCTTATCTACAGCCTCCTCCACGCCACCCTCCCTCTCTCGCCATATCCCTTCCCCACGCCTCCTCTAGCCTCGCCAGATCTGGCGCGCCACCTACCCTCCTCCTTCTTCCTCTCATCCACCATCGCCGTCAGCCCAAGCCTTGACCGCCATCCACGTCGCTCGTGCGTCAAGATCGTCGTGGGAGTGATCGAAGAGGCGGCGGTCCTCTCAGCAGATCAAGACGCGGCAAGGAGGAGAAGGACCAGCTCAGCGACGCGCTCCGTCCAAAACCCTAACCTGGGCCTCGCCTCCCGTCGTCTCTGCTGCGCCCGACCAGATCCGAGCCCACCGCCGAGCCAGCGTGAGCACCGAACCCCGACCCTCCGTCTCGCCGTAGCCCTCTGCCGCCCGGACCTGCGAGCGCCAGGCTCTGTTGCGGCGTCTGCGTGTATGCGTCCTTGCGTCGCCCGTCGCCGCGGCTACGTGAACCACGAACCACCTTCCTAGCACCATTTCGCGGCCTAGCGCAGTTCGCTTCACCAGCGCGCGCCCATGGCGCTGGATCGAGGCCCCACCCAGCCTGTCGCCATGGCGTTCGGAAGAAAAAAAGGTGCCCTGTCTGCTTTGCACAAAACCCCCTGGCCGCCTTTTTGCCTCAACCCGCGGTCCTCGGAGCCCCCTGTCAGCGTCAGTGGTCTTTTCCAAAAAGGCTCCTGAGGTTCTCAGGTATCCACCCGCAGTCCACCTTTCATCCCAGCCACTGGCGTGTGGGCCGCAAGTTCTGGCCCCACCTGTAAGTGTCTGTAGGTACGTTAGGCTGGGTGCAAAAAGTATTTTCTGCATGTCTGTTTAAATTCAAACATATACAAAATTAATTCAAATTCAAATTTAATTCTGTTTCAAATATCTTTTAAACCACAAAACCAAATAATGCAAACTATATATGTTTCTGAATCAGAAAAATGCCAGGATTTCAAATATGACATTCAAATTGCCTTTTGCACAAGTAGAATTCCAAGTTTAATTAAATTACACCAATTGCCACTAGAACTTAAATAATTAATAACTTGTGTTTTATAATTCCAAATTTAGCAAATGATATGTCTAAAATGATCAGCTCGACGAGACCTTTCTGTTTATGATATCCATGACTTCAATTGCAGCATGCATCATATAAAAATATAGGGTACAGCAAGTGTTATGACAACAAAATATGATCCAAAACCCCATTAAAATGTTAATACTTGTTTCCACACCTCACCATGCCATGCTACCTTATTGCCATGTAAATTGTGCATCATTCATCATGGCATGATTGTTTGCTTGACGCATCTTATTCAAATGCTTGTGCTCTATATTCATGTTGGCCTTGTTTGTTTGGTTTTTCTCGGATAGACACTGAGCAGGGGTTATATCAAGAGAACCAGAGCACTACCGGATCCGTCCCTCGCTTCAACTGAGTTGCCAGACAAGCACTTCCACATGCTTGCATACATACAGTACCTATTGCCTCTATCTTATTCTTGCATCATTGAGTCGCGATTGCATTAAATTGAATCCCAAGTATGCATAGCCTTTACTTTTAAACCCCACCAAGCTTGTTCCTCCATCCCATGAGCCACTACTGTAGGAGTTGTTTGAGCCATGCAGTCGTAGAACAACATGTGTAGGGTATGTGAGAGTCTCATGGATAATGAGGTACCTAAACAACTTAACTTTGAGTAGTAGTGGGATAACTAAAGAAAGTGGCACCGTGAGCAACATCTGCTATTTGGTTTTTCCTGCTCACTTGTGTCCGTAAGACCCCAGTACTTGATTCTGTTCCTTGATTTATCGCGATATCCACATCCGGAGGTATATGGGACCCCACAGGCGAGCTTGATTCCGTCTTATTTCTTGGGGCCACAAACTAGTTTGAGGTTTTATTTACTATCCCGTACTTATGCCATGCTACTTTCTGTATTTAAATTGTGCGAGGAGCACACTGTACTGTTTAGGATCGGGACACGATTCCGCGGTGTCGACAAGCCCAGCCATACTTTCGGGTTCCCAGTCGTTCACAACCGTCCACCCAAACCTTGAGTCCGTCTCGGAGTCAGCTATCTCCGTTGCGGGATCTACTTAAGGGGTGGCCCCCTGAAATATTTCTGAATCTTGTGATTGTTCAGTCGTGAAAGCCTCGTTGGGTTTTGATTTGGTTTTTCCGAGGTTGATCGAGCGTGTGTTGCTATTGGTGCACCCCGGGTAAAACTTTACGAAAGCCGTGTCCGCGGATATGGACGACTTGGAGGGTTTCTCGATCATAGACAAGCATAACTAAAGTACCGCTTTAATCGACTAAGTAACTTGACTAGTAAATAGTGAAACACTCATGGAATGGTTAATAAAATTGCCAGCGGATGGGGTTGTTCGCTTCCTTGTTGGTAAGGTGAGGAGGATGGATCGATGAAATTACCATTATAACTTGTTGTTATTAAATTCACGGACATCCGTCTATCATTGGTTAGGCGGATGGTTAGCTTATCTGTAGAACTGCTAGGGTTTATCTTTCGCCGCAATTCGTCACCCAGGTTGTGTTCCTTTAGAGGCATTAAGACTTGCTGAGTACCCTTAGGGTCTCACACGATAAATTATTGGTTCAGATGAGCAGGTACCCTCGGGACGGATCTTTGGGTGGAAGAAGCCAAGATGTGGGCAGCGATCGTTCGGTGTAGAGATTCCGGAGCGGGATCCATGAGACCTGTAGTTGGGATGTGCTTATTTCTATGGCATCTTATGCCGATTTGCTTCTTATCCACTCGGATTTTGTTTGCCGCTTCGCATGATACTCACGATGTGTGTTGTATGAGGAGGTATCCTAAAATATAGATCTACCTAGGTCATTTGAATCTTGCCGTATGGCGTTGCTATATTTCCTTTCTTTATAGATGGTATGGCTCGATGTACTCTTGTATGGTGGCTTGCGTACATACCCACTTGTGTCGTAGTTGATCCCTTCGCCGACACGCCCGTCTGAGTCCCGTTGAGAGGGTAGTGGTTGGGGCGTCAAAGGACTACCAATGAGTGGCTTTTGGGGCCCCACCGTACTATTTCAACCACTACCACTCATCCGGGCTTGTATCTAGGGCGTAATTCACCGAGGTAGTTACAATTGATATCGAGCCATCCCGACCTTCGGTTTCAGCCAAGCAGTCGTTGTCGATCTAGCAAATATTTTGGTAGTTATGTATATTAGGGAAAACAAAGCGAGAGTAGGACTGCTTCCACTTTTCTTCTTACCCTCCCACCCATCCTTTTTATGGTAAGGAAGTGCAACGTTTTCAATCCTCTTATCAAGATTCAAACTAGGATTCACGTGTTCTGGGTTTCCGTAGTACCATAGGTTTTGTGTGTGTGTGTGTAATCCCTTGTCTATCTGTTGCATCCAAGTTGTTATCTTATCTGCCTTTGGTTATCAACTGTTCGTACATTCCATACCGACAGGCTTTTGCAAACCGACGCAATCTATCTTCCTCTTTGTATCCGACGCTATCTTGTTTGGGGTGTTCGTTTCCGTAGTTACCAATCTTTAGGTTTCGTCGTGAGAAGAAGGGGTTGGGATATGTGTTTCACTTGTTCATGTGCGGAGTAATGATTTGAGTGCGGGATGGAGTCGCGACCATACCACTACTTTTATCATTCGCTTTTGTATATTGAATCGGTAGAGTCACTAATCTTAATTCGTTAAGTAATTTTGCGCATCTATTGGTATTCTAATGCCGAAATTTGTGGAAAATTTTTCTTTGATATATTTGTATACCACACTCCTTTTCGAATCGTGCGATATGCTTAATATCTTTGAGGTTCTATGAACTTTGTTGATATTTTAATATCATCTCAAGAAATTGTATCCTTTAATCTTGGTTAATTCCATCTTGGTACTATTTTGGATTATTATCATCTTCCATTATAGTAATCGACTTGAGTTTTATATCAATGACGGGATGGCTCCACCACGCATCGAAGAGGACATACCTCCTAATGGGCTCATTATTTGTCAAACATAGCTAATGCTTTGGCGGCAATGCAAGAGAACCAGCGCTTTGAGGAGAGTGTCGGAAGAACGGCAGTTTGCTCCACCTCCACCTCCCAAGCATGGAGACATCAAGAGCTTCCTCAAGTTCAACCCCGTCGGTTTGATGTTTACGACCTCTGACGCGGATGATTGGCTGCGTGAGATCTCAAGGTTGCTCGAGATCGCGATGTTCGGAGGGAGTGGGTCAAGTGTGCTACTCACCTTCTCAAGGGAGATGCAGCTCTCTGGTGGGAGAACTACTTGAAGGCAAGCTGCACTGGGTTCCAGCCTACTTGGGAGAGGTTCACTGGAGCGTTCAAAGAGTAGTTTCTCTCAGAGATTGTGATGGAAAGGATGAAGGAGGCTTTTCTCAACCTGAAGCAAGGGAATGATAACGTCAACACATATATCAGGAACTTCATGAATCTGTCCCGTTATGGTGGTGATGAGGTATCTGATGACAAGAAGAAGCAAAAGAGGTTCAGGCAAGGGCTCAATGCGTCGATCAAGTATGCAATCACGCATGCAAGACCGGCAACCTTCCTGGAACTGCAGCATCAGACCTTTGCAAGAGGAGGCAAGGCAAATGTTTGAGGAGTCCAAGAAACACAACAGGATGCATCAAGCTCTGCGATCATGGCGGCTCCTTCTAAGCGGCGTGGGTTCCTAACACCCCACGCTCCGGCTACACCAAGACCTGCGAGTTACGCCAAGGCCACTAAACTCCATCAACTGCGGCTCCCGGGGCTACAACCACCACTACCTGGAGCGCTGGAGGAATCCTGCTACTCGCTCCACGTCCACATGGTGCTTGTTTCACATGTGGAGATCATGGACATCCCAACCGAACTGCCCAATGAAGAATAAAGCTCTCCTCCACCCCGCCAAGATCTGAACAAGCTCTCCTTGGTTCGTGCACCACCGCCTCGGGCTCTCAACATCAACACCAAGCCCGGGTTGCGGTTGTTCGTATAGCTAACGTCCAACGCCTCTCAAGCCGAGCTCGCACTGAGTTGTGATGGGTATGCTTTCCGTTAACTCACCCTGACGAGTTCTCTTTGATTACGTGCATCGCATTCTTTTGTGTCTCACAAGTTTGCAAATGAGAATGAGTTAGTCATGGTTCCTCTCCAAAAGCGGTTAATGGTTCTTTCTCCTGGAGCAAACATGAGGGCTGTTCATATCAGCCATGGCAATAAAGTTGAGATTGGTGGTTCTTCATTCTTGGCTTCTTTGATTGTTCTGGGCAACTCTGACATTGATGTCATCTTGGGCATGGATTGGTTGACAGCAAATGCAGCTGTGATTGATTGTGCTGAACGCTCAGTGTCTCTGAAGATTCCTGAAGGCCATATAGTCTTTTCTCCAAGTCGACTCCTGTCCAAATTTCTATTCCTTGGCGGCTCGAATGATGATGCTATGGAAGCTATTCAGAGTGTACCCGGTCTGTGAGTTCCAGATGTCTTTCTGAAGAGTTGCGGTATGCCTCCGGATCGTGAGGTTGAATTCGTGATTGAGCTTGAACTGGAGCGGCTCCTATCTCTAAGCGACCATATAAAATGGGTCCTACGAGTTGGTGAACTCAAACGACAACTTGATGAACAAGAGAAGTTGGGTTTCATTCAACACAGCACTTCTTCTTGGGGTAGCCCAACAATCTTCGTGAAGAAGCGTGACAGAACCGATAGGCTATGTGTTGACTACCGGGCTCTCAATGCTAAAACCATCAAGAACAAATATCCTCTTCCACGGATAAATGATCTTTTTGATCAGCTGGCAGGAGCTGTGGTGTTCTCTAAGCTGGACTTGAGAAGTGGTTATCACCAAATCAAAATTCGCAAAGAAGATGTGCCCAAAACAGCTTTCACCACCCGCTATGGCCTGTATGAGTACACGGTCATGTCTTTCGGCCTCACCAACGCACCTGCTACCTTCTCGAGGCTGATGAACTCAGTTTTCATGGAGTACCTGGATAAATTTGTTGTGGTATATCTGGATGACATTCTGGTTTATTCCAAGTCTAAGGAAGAGCATGAAGAACACCTGCGGTGTGTCCTGAACAAGCTTCGTGAGAACCGCTTGTATGCAAAGTTCTCTAAGTGTGAGTTTTGGCTGCCTGAAGTAACATACCTGGGTCATGTTATCTCTGCCAAGGGCATTGCAGTCAACCCGGAAACCGTGAAGTCAATAGTTGAATGGCTTCCTCCTGCTAATGTCAAGGAAGTGCGGAGTTTTCTCGGCTTGGCTAGCTATTGCCGCTTCCGTTCGAAACTTCGAAGATAGCAAAGCCTCTTACCGATCTCCTCAAGAAAGGCAAGAATTACTTGTGGACTCCTGCTTGTTAAGAAAGTTTTGAGACACTCAAAGAGAAGCTCACTTCCACGCCAGTCTTGGTTCCTCCGGACACGTCTAAGCCTTTCCAGATATTCTGCGACGCCTCTTTGCAAGGATTGGGTGCGGTCCTTATGCAAGAGAAACAGGTGGTTGCTTATGCCTCTCGTCAGTTGAAAACGCATGAAATCAACTATCCCACACATGACCTCGAGCTAGCAGCAGTTGTCTTTGCTTTGAAGCTATGGAGGCACTACTTGCTTGGTAACCGTTGTGAGATCTTTTCGGACCACAAGAGTTTGAGTATATCTTCACTCCTTTGATCTCAACCTTGACAAAGGAGATGGATTGAAGCAATCAATGACTTAGATGTGACCATCAACTACACTCGAGCAAAGCAAAGCGTCATGGCGATGCTGAGCCGTAAAGCTTATGTCAACAACCTAATGGTGGAAGAGCATGACCTCTCTTGTGCGAGGAATTCCGTCACTCAACACGAAATTGTGGAACAAGGGCATCTCCGAGTCTTCGCTACTCCTCTCTTGGAAGAACATATTCGCTCTAAATCGACTTGGTGATCCGCACACCAAAAGCTCATCGCTAAGATTGACCTTCCAAGTATGAGTCCTTCCACGTTGATGATCAAGGCACGCTCTTCTTTGAACACGGATGTTTGTTCCAAACTACCCGGTGCGAGAGACCAAGTTCTCAAGGAGGCACATGATTCGGTTCTTTCTATCCATCCCGGAAGCACAAAGATGTACATGGACTTGAAAACAAAATCTGGTGGCACAGGTTGAAGCGGTATTGTGCTAAGTATGTCTCGAATGTGATGTCTGCTGAGTAAAGGCTGTCCATCGAAACCTTTTGGTCTTCTACCATTGAAACCTCCGAATGGAAATGGGAGAAAGTAGAGATGGACTTCATCACTGGCTTTCCAAGGTCGCAAGGGCAACAATGCAATTTTTGTTGTCATCGATGTGCTTTCTAAAGTGGCTCATTTCTTCCCGATCAAAGAAACAATTTCGAATTCATTGGTGAGCTCTATATCAACAAATTGTCTCTCTGTATGGGGTTCCACTTGAAATCAGTTCGCACTGGGAGCATCTTCACCTCAAAGTTACGGGAGAGTTTCCAAAAGCTTTGGGAACAAAGTTGAACTTGATTGCTTACCACCCTCGATCCACAAGGACAAGTGGAAAGAATCAATCGATTACGGAGGATATGCTTGGCTTGCGTCATCTCGTTTGGCATGAAGTGGGAGGAATGCCTTCCATATGCTGAATTCTCCTACAACAGCTTCCAAGAGTCCAAGATGGCACCATTCGAGGCTCTCTATGGTCGCAAGTGCGAACTCCGATTGGTTGGTCGGTGCGGGGAGAAAGAATCTGGTTTGTACGACATTGTAACTCAAGCAGAGGAGAAGGTGCATATCATTCGAGAACACGAAGATTGCTCAAAGTCGTCAGAAGAGCAACTATGACAGGAAGCACACGGATATGGTATATGCCCCTGGTGATCTCGTCTACCTTCGTGTCACTCCCATGAGAGGAACACACCGCTTCGGTATCAAAGGAAAGTTGGCTCCTAGATACATCGGTCCTTTCAAGATACGTGGTAGAAGAGGAGAAGTTGCTTATGCACTGGAGCTTCCGGAAAAGCTCAAAGTCCATGATGTTTTCCACATCTCTCAGCTCAAGAAGTGCTTCAAAGATCCCGGCAGGACCGTGGACCACGAGCTAACCGACCTCCAAGAAGATCTGTCTTATCAAGAACACCCCACCAAAATCCTTGAGACCGCAGAACGAAGGACGCGCAACAAGTCCATCAAGTTTTGCAAGGTGCAGTGGTCACACCATTCCGTTGATGAAGCCACATGGGAGCGTGAAGATGAACTCCGTGCCAACCATCCTTCTCTCTTTGTATCTTCTTCTTCTTCCTAGAATCTCGGGGCGAGATTCCTGTTTAGTGGGGGAGAGTTGTAGCATCCAGTTGTCTAACACCTGTAATGCTACATGTTATAATAATAAAAAGGGCCACTTCCAACATATAATTGTTGCATCATCATCATATCATGCTCATGTCATCATGTCACCTTGCATTTGAGCATCATATAAAACCCTTTTCTTGTTTGGTTCTTATCTCTTGTGCATGATTAATTGTAGTTGCCTCTTGATTTTGTATTTGGTTCTTAATATATTGTTAAATGCCCAAGTTGAGTTGAGGGCATCTCTCTTGACTCCACCACCTTTTTCTTTCACCACCTTATATTCCACCATCCAATTAATATGAGCTTGGCATTTTAATTTGGGTTATCTCTAGCTCATGTTGGTTGGTTGGATTCCACCCATAATCTTTGCTTGGCCTTGCCCACCTTTTGGGAATGCATCTGAATAACGCCATGTTAATATTATTGTTTTCACAAGGATAAAGTTGGCATTAATTATTTTGCATGGGCCATGCAAGTGCCACCTTTTCTAGTATCTGGTTTTTACTTGAATTCTAAGTGGATCATCTTTCCTTTGCTTAAATCTTGTTTTGGCTTGTAGTTTCTTCATCAAATCATCTACCTCTCTTCTCCCTTTAGCTAAACCCCTATCCCCATGCTCCATGCACACACATGTGCTAATGTGGCATGCCCAAACCTAAACCCTCCTCTTCTCTTGGTTCTTGCTTGGTCATTTTGGAGCATGCATGGACCAAAGAAAAACCTCATCATCACATGATCATCTCTCTCTCCCTCTTCCTCTTTTTCTTGCCTTGATCTTGTTAGGGCTTGTGTGGAGCTTGCATGATCAAGTTAAGTACCACCTCTTTCTTACCCCTCTGAGCAAAAACCTAAAACCTACCCCATGCCACCCCCATCCTATCTAAACAAGACCCTAATCTACACCTTCTCTAAACAAAACCCTAAAGTACCTCTCTTCTCCCTACTAGCTTCCTAGCATGATCACCCCATGCCCTACCCTAGCTCGCCCTCTCTTCCATGCAGGCCCCACCCCAGCAACCCTCTACCAGCTACCCACCCCACACGACCAAGGACCCCAACCTAACCCTAGCTCCCACCCTAGCCGAGGCTACCATCACCCAACCCGAGCCCTTTCTCCCCTCTTTTCTTCCCTGCCTCAGCAGCCCCACCCCGCAGCTGCCTGCCCCCTTGGCCTCGCCCTGGACCCACCTAGAAGCCACCCCACCTGCCCTGCCTTGCCCTGGCCGTACCGAGCACGTGAAGGCAGGGATAAAGGTGGCCGAGGCCACCCTTATCTACACCGCCTCCTCCACGCCACCCCTTCCTCCCCTCTGCCATATCCTTCCCACGCCTCCTCTAGCCTCGCCAGATCTGGCCACCTACCCTCCTCCTTCTTCCTCTCATCCACCATCAGCCAACGCCGCCGGCCACACCGCCATCCACGTCGCTCCGGTCGTCCAAGATCGTCGTGGAGTGATCGAAGAGGCGAGGTCCTCTGCAGGTCAAGACGGCGGCAAGGAGGAGAAGGACCAGCTTCGACCGACGCCCGCTCCGTCAGAAAACCCTAGCGCTGGGCCTCTGCCTCCCGTCGTCCTGCTGCGCCTCGACCAGATCCGAGCCCACCGAGCCAGCGGTGAGCACCAACCCCGACCCTCCGTCCTCGCCCAGCCCTGCGTGCCCGCGGACCTAGCGTCGGCGCTGCTGTCGTGTGCCAAGGCGTCCTCTGCGTCGCCAGCGTCGCGCCTGGCTTCGTAGACACGAACCACCTTCCTAGCACCATTTCATGACCTAGCGCAGCGATTCAGCCCATGCGCGCACGCATGGCCCAGATCGAGGCCCCACCCAGCCTCTGTCGCATGGCGTTTCAGAAGAAAAACAGTGCCCGCTACGCTGCACAAAACCCCGCGCCTTTTTGCCTCAACCGCGGTCCTGAGCCCCCTGGCGTCGTGGTCTTTTCAAAAGGCCTAAGGTTCTCGGTATCCACCATGATCCACCTTTCATCCCAGCCACTGGCGTGTGGGCCGCAAGTTCTGGACCCACCTGTAAGTGTCTGTAGGTACGTTAGGCTGGGTGCAAAAAGTATTTTCTGCATGTCTGTTTAAATTCAAACATATACAAAATTAATTCAAATTCAAATTTAATTCTGTTTCAAATATCTTTTAAACCACAAAACCAAATAATGCAAACTATATATGTTTCTGAATCAGAAAAATGCCAGGATTTCAAATATGACATTCAAATTGCCTTTTGCACAAGTAGAATTCCAAGTTTAATTAAATTACACCAATTGCCACTAGAACTTAAATAATTAATAACTTGTGTTTTATAATTCCAAATTTAGCAAATGATATGTCTAAAATGATCAGCTCGACGAGACCTTTCTGTTTATGATATCCATGACTTCAATTGCAGCATGCATCATATAAAAATATAGGGTACAGCAAGTGTTATGACAACAAAATATGATCCAAAACCCCATTAAAATGTTAATACTTGTTTCCACACCTCACCATGCCATGCTACCTTATTGCCATGTAAATTGTGCATCATTCATCATGGCATGATTGTTTGCTTGACGCATCTTATTCAAATGCTTGTGCTCTATATTCATGTTGGCCTTGTTTGTTTGGTTTTTCTCGGATAGACACTGAGCAGGGGTTATATCAAGAGAACCAGGAGCACTACCCAGATCCGTCCCTCGCTTCAACTGAGTTGTCAGGCAAGCACTTCCACATGCTTGCATACATACAGTACCTATTGCCTCTATCTTATTCTTGCATCATTGAGTCGCGATTGCATTAAATTGAATCCCAAGTATGCATAGCCTTTACTTTTAAACCCCACCAAGCTTGTTCCTCCATCCCATGAGCCACTGTAGGAGTTGTTTGAGCCATGCGAGTCGAGAAAGACATGTGTAGGGTATGTGAGAGTCTGTGGATAATGAGGTACCTAAACAACTTAACTTTGAGTAGTGGGATAACTAAAGAAAGTGGCACCGTGAGCAACATCTCGCTATTTGGTTTTTCTGCTCACTTGTGTCCCAGAAGACCCCGAGTACTTGATTCCTGTTCCTTGATTTATCGCGATATCCACATCCGGGAGGTATATGGGACCCCCCTGGGCCAGAGCTTGATTCCGTCTTATTTCTTGGGGCCACAAACTAGTTTGAGGTTTTATTTACTATCCCGTACTTATGCCATGCTACTTTCTGTATTTAAATTGTGCGAGGAGCACACTGCTTTAGGATCGGGACACGATTCATGTGTCGACAAGCCCAGCCATACTTTCGGGTTCCCAGTCGTTCACAACCGTCCACCCAAACCTTGAGTCCGTCTCGGAGTCAGCTATCTCCGTTGCGGGATCTACTTAAGGGGTGGCCCCCTGAAATATTTCTGAATCTTGTGATTGTTCAGTCGTGAAAGCCTCGTTGGGTTTTGATTTGGTTTTTCCGAGGTTGATCGAGCGTGTGTTGCTATTGGTGCACCCCGGCCGGGTAAAACTTTCTGAAAGCCGTGTCCGCGGATATGGACGACTTGGAGCACAGTTTCTCGATCATAGACAAGCATAACTAAAGTACCGCTTTAATCTGACTAAGTAACTTGACTAGTAAATAGTGAAACACTCATGGAATGGTTAATAAAATTGCCAACGGATGGGGGGTTGTTCGTCCGCTTCCTTGTTGGTAAGCAGGAAGGAGGATGGATCTGATGAAATTACCATTATAACTGTTGTTATTAAATTCACGGACATCCGTCTATCATTGGTTAGGCGGATGGTTAGCGTTTATCTGTAGAACTGCTAGGGTTTATCTTTCGCTGCAATTGCGTCACCCCAGGTTGTGTTCCCTTTAGAGGCATTAAGACTTGCTGAGTACCCTTAGGGTCTCACACGATAAATTATTGGTTCAGATGAACAGGTACCCTCGCAGGACGGATACTGGGTGGAAGAAGCCGAAGATGTGGGCAACGATCGTTCGGTGTAGAGATTCCGGGAACGGGGATCCATGAGACCTGTAGTTGGGATGTGCTTATTTCTATGGCATCTTATGCCGATTTGCTTCTTATCCGTACTCGGATTTTGTTTGCCGCTTCCGCATGATACTCTGATGTGTGTTGTATGAGGAGGTATCCTAAAATATAGATCTACCTAGGTCATTTGAATCTTGCCGTATGGCGTTGCTATATTTCCTTTCTTTATAGATGGTATGGCTCTGATGTACTCTTGTATGGTGGCTTGCGTACATACCCACTTGTGTACGTAGTTGATCCTTCGCTTTTGCCAATTCGCCCCTGACATGGTCCCGTTGAGAGGGTAGTGGTTGGGACGTCTGAAAGGACTACCAGTGAGTGGCTTTTGGGGCCCCACCGTACTATTTCAACCACTACCACTCATCCAGGCTTGTATCTAGGAGCGTAATTCACCGAGGTAGTTACAACAAACAAAGGATATAAGGCATGCACCCACTGTTTAGATAAGACCGAAGGTACATATTTGCATAAATGCAAGAAGGTTGTGTATCTAGCGAATCGACGATTTCTTCCGACCAATCATCCGTAAGAAAGAAAGGCAAGCATTTCAAAGGTGAGGCGATCACCGAAGAAGCCTGAACTCCTATTTGGTGATGATGTATTTGTTATGGTCAAGGACATAGAAGTAATCTTTGGAAAGGGTCCCGGTCAATCAGTTCGAACGACGTCGCTCGAGGACACGCACCCATGTGGAAGAAGAAATCTATATTTTGGGAGCTGCCATATTGGAAAGTCCTGCGTGTCCGCTCTTCAATCGACGTGATGCACGTGACGAAGAATCTCTGCGTGAACTGCTAGGATTCCTAGGCGTGTATGGGAAGACAAAAGATACACGAAGCACGGAGGACCAACAAATTATGAAAGACCCAAAGAACATGCATACAGATAACAAGGCGGATAAAGGGCGTCACTTAAGTCGTTGACTATGCTCTTACCAAAGCGAGAAGGAAATCTTTTGAAGTCCTTTACGGTATCAAGGTGTCGCCGGGCTTCTCATCTAATATAAAGGGATAATAAATATGGCAGAAAAGTTCCAAAACCTGAAGTCTCATGGTATCACGTGATTATGACGCATTGCTTCCGATTGCATTGAGGGGCTTCACCGAAAATGTTCGAGTACCCATTGTGAAGCTGTGCATTCCTCAATGCAATATCTCGAAGGTAATCAATCCAGATATTCGCCAAGGTTCTGAAGGATGTGGTACAATGTCTTGTTAGTTTTGAATTGGTGTTCCCACCATCCTTCTTCAATATTATGACGCATCTCTGGTTCATCTAGTGGAAGAGATTGCCATTCTCGGTCCGTATTTCGCACAATATGTTCCCTTTGAGAGGTTCATGGGAGTCTTAAAGAAATATGTTCATAACTGCTAGACGAAGGAAGCATCTCCAAGGGATATGGAAGAGGAGGTCATTGAGTTTTATGTTGACTTTATTCCTGACCTTAAGCCGATTGGTGTTTCGACTCATGCATGAGGGAAGACTAAGTGGAAAAGGCACATTGGGAAAGAAAGCAATGATATGTAGGGACGGGGATTCTTTCACTAAAGCACACTACACAGTTCTACATAATTCCACCTTGGCAGCTCCGTATATCGAGGAACACAAGAATATTGTACGCTCCAAAAACCCAGGGAAGCCTGAATCATGGATTACAGATGAACACATGAAGTCTTTCGGTGGTTGGATGCGGACACATCTCTTGAATGACACCACTGTTGGAGATCAGCTATACTTGTTGGCCGCGTCACCGTATTCTACTGTATTGAATTTCCAAGGGTACGAAATAAATGGGAATACATTCTACACGATCGCCCAAGATAAAAAGAGCACCAACCAAAATAGTGGTGTTCGCTTTGATGCAATAGACGAGAATGGACAAAAGGACACATATTATGGTTACATAGAGGATATATGGGAACTAGACTATGGAGTCTCTTTTAAGGTCCCTTTGTTTACGCAAAATGGGTCAACCCGAATGGGAAGGGTAAAGATAGACCGGTTATGAATGACAACAGTGGATCTCAACAATCTTGGTTATAGAGATGAACCATTCGTCCTAGCCAATGATGTG
This sequence comes from Avena longiglumis, assembly GCA_030063025.1. Lineage (NCBI taxonomy): Eukaryota > Viridiplantae > Streptophyta > Magnoliopsida > Poales > Poaceae > Avena > Avena longiglumis. The sequence goes on from CP125974.1 coordinate 25,664,468, forward strand.
TCTCGGGTTTTCTATGTGAAGGACATGTCCTCCGCATCAAAAAAGAAAAAATATGCAAGCGAATACATCATATGATGAGCCAAAGCGTCACATAGTTCTTTCAGGGAAAAGAAACATCGTGGGAATCGAGGACAAGACGGACATGTCGGAAGATTATAATAAGTTTGATGAAATTCTGCCTTCACAAAGGAAACTGACCCAAGCATTCCGTTAAGTAAAGAAGATGCTCCATGGTTACGTCAAGCGGTCATAAGGAATGACATATGCCAAGAAGTTCATGCTCATATTATGTAACTCTAGTTCATGTCTTTCGCGGTTTGTGGCTTGACCAAGGATATCTTTAGCGGTTTGTGGCCTTTAGTCCCGGTTTTGTAGTCTCGTTTTAATATTAATAAATGTCTTGAGTGTTAGTCCCATTTTGTGGCTGGACCGGGAGTGCCTCTATGACCAGTTTCTTGGAGATGCGGAGGACTGGCTCGTCGGCATCTCCCCGAACGTCGTAGTGGTGTCCCTGCTCGAAAAACCATCTTGCAGCTTGTAACTTCACTAACTAGATCAATACGCCTGAGCTAACTAATTTCACATATTAGGAGTGCCTCTATGACGATTTTCGGAGATGCCGGAGGACCGGGCTCGTCGGCATCTCCTCAAACCCGCCAGATGGTGTCCCCGCTCTCGAAAACCATCTTGCATCTTGTAACTTCACTAACTAGATCAATACGCCTGAGCTAACTAATTTCACATATTAGGAGTGCCTCTATGACCAGTTTCGGAGATGCCGGAGGCTGGGCTCCGGCATCTCCTCGAACGGCCGTAGTGGTGTCCTCGCTCTCTAAAACCATCTTGGAGATGCCTCAAACTGCTCGAGGACTGGACTCACAAGGATGCATATTTATAGTACAAGCAAAGGGCATAATGTCGACTCACGACATAATGTCGACACTCACCCCTATTATTAGTCTCGACTCATCTTTAGTCGGTTGGTGTCTCCAACCGGACTAAAGGTTCATCTTTAGTCCCGGTTGGTGACACCATCCGGGACAAGGTATAAGCCGCACGACATAATGTCGACACTCACCCCTATTATTAGTGTTGTCTGGCCCACTCTGCCGCAATCCCTTCAGTCGCGGTTGGTTTCTCCAACCGAGACTAAATATGAACCCTCTCTTTATATAGGCATTTCCCTCTATTTATTAGGTAACACTTAAGACATTTATTAATATTAAAACCGACAAATCGGGACTAGCTAACACTGTGCCTAAAGCCGCCCCTTTAGTCATAATCATGCCTAGTCCATAAGTACGCAGCCTTGTGGTCTTCATCGTCGCCGTCATCATCATCGTCACACCGCCACTCGGGGATCCTCGGCCCATCCATGGCATATACCGGGCCATTCTAGCCTCGGATTCACGGCGGGTGGGAGAGGGTCTCTGAAGACGATGCTACTGCCGACACGGGATGGGCCTGTGGCGGGTGGGCTCGTGGGCATCGTGGCGAGGATGGTGTCCCCGGCGATGTAGCGCATCACTGATGATAGTACGGTTCTCCCACCACGACGGCCGACTTCGTTGTGGTTCACCGTGGCGGGCCATCACCCTCGTACTGGCGAGCTCCTTCCCGCCTATTAGCGAAGAAGGCATTCCAGGTGTCATAGTTGTCGGGATCCCACTGGGGATCCATCCGCTGCTCCGGCGTGAGCTCGTGGTAGAAGTGGTTTGTGATGGCCGCCTGACGTGCGGAACCTTGAGGGACAGGAGGGACAGGAACCCTCCGGCACAAAGATCCAGCCGCGGGCGGTACCCGATGGACAAGGTAGTTGGGCGCCGCCGCCTCGGTCTCCTCGAGGGTCAGAATGGCCCAGTAGGCGTTGTCCATTGTTCTAAGAGAGGAAGGTGTGGATGTGTGGATAGCCATGACACGATCACCCTAAATATAGAGGGAAAGGGAGGGAAAACTTGGCGTGAATCTTTTGAAAAAATCATTTTTAGACTCGCAATATGTGGTTTCTTCAGAGATCCAATGCAAGTTCTAACAATGCCCGTCCCCTATCTTCATGCACACCGGTTCGACCATAGTTAGAAATTCAGATAATTCAAAACGGGCATAATAAATTCAAAATAAATCCGAATAATGAAAATCCTTCGCGTGGTGTCATATTATGTTACATAGTTGAAAGGAAAAATACCAGACTTGGTATATTGATCATGTTTCGAAAAAACCTTCACAAAATGACCTATCATGTTCAAGGTTTCATGGCCGTCCCCTATCACTTCTTATGTTTAAAGTTTTTCTAAATTCCAAATTGATATTAAAAAATATAGGTTAATTCATTTTTAATTGTAAATGGTTCATATTTTAAATGGTTACATTAATTATTTTTAAAATGAAAATGTTTTTGAATTATTTATTTAAATCCAAACACTTTTTATGTTTAAAGTTTTTCTAAATTCCAAATTAATATTCAAAATATAAGTTAATTCATTTTAAAGGTTACATTAATTATTTTTAAAAATAGAATATGTTTTGAATTATTTATTCAAATCCATACACTTCTTATGTTTAAAGTTTTTCTAAATTCCAAATTGATATTAAAAATATAAGTTAATTCATTTTTAATTGTAAATGGTTCATATTTTAAATGGTTACATTAATTATTTTTAAAACAGAAAATGTTTTTGAATTATTTATTTAAATCCAAACACTTTTTATGTTTAAAGTTTTCTAAATTCCAAATTAATATTCAAAAATATAAGTTAATTCATTTTAAAAGGTTACATTAATTATTTTTAAAATAAGAATATGTTTTGAATTATTTATTCAAATCCATACACTTTTTATGTTTAAAGTTTTTCTAAATTCCAAATTGATATTAAAAAATATAAGTTAATTCATTTTTAATTGTAAATGGTTCATATTTTAAATGGTTACATTAATTATTTTTTAAAACAGAAAATGGTTTTGAATTATTTATTCAAATCCAAACACTTTTTATGTTTAAAGTTTTTCTAAATTCCAAATTAATTATCATTTAAAAAACAATACAAATTTAAACCCCAAAATAAAAAATAAGGCGGGAATAGAGAGAAAATACCTGAAATTTTTAAAACAGGGAATATGTCGGTTGGAGCCACCAACCGACTAAAGACCTCAAGGCCAACCCTTGGTCTCTGAAAATATTGAGTATAGGTCCCGGTTGGTGGCTCCAACGACGATGTCTTTAGTCGGTTGGAGCCACCAACGACTAAAGGCCCTTCGTTATAACCGGGTGCCCTCTTCTTCTTCTTCCCCATCTCATTCATCGACGCGCCATGTGAACCCCCACAACGCCGGCAGTCGCCCACGGCTCGTCGCCGAGGAGCTCCGTCTTTGGCCGCATCTCTACGCCAAAGGAATCGTCCCCGCTCGGCCTTAATCAAGCTCGCAACCCATCTTCCGAGAGCTCCGGCCGCCGATTCGCCTCCGCTCGCCACCCTTGCTTCCCCGACCCGCAACGCGTTCGTGGTGAGCCACTGGTGCTCTAGCACCTCTTCACACGCCTCGCCGCTCTCTAGCTCTACCGCTGACGACCATCTCGCCGCCTCTGTCGCCTCACAGCTGCTCGCTCGGCGACCAATAATGTGGCGCAGCCACCACATGGTTCGCCTCGACGAGCTCTTTCGAACGCGCACAACCTCGATCCAGCGCTTCCCGTGGTCGTAAATGCCGACCACCGTCTGCCGCGCCGCCCGTGGTGACGTGGTGCTCAAGTGGCTACCAGCGTGGGGCCAGCGTCGCCCGGTCCCACTGCCAGCCTTAGAGGCTAGGTGCCTCTATGGTGCGAGTTAGCCGTGGCCTGGTCCAGTCCCACCTCCTGCGGAGGCCGAGGTGCCACGGGCCCCTCACCAATCGTGGCTAGCGATGGCGGTGTAAAAATGTTTTCTGTTTTGTTTAAATTGAAATGGTTTAATTAAATCCATAAATTGATATAATATTGTAAATTCAATAATTAATTATTTATAACTCAGAAAAATACAAATAATATATCAAAATGTTCAGAAAAATGAGATCTAACTATTTAACCTATAATCATGCATTGTTCAACAACTTTCAAGACAAGTTTAATTAGAAAACAAAATCAACCCCTCTCATATACTCCGGAGTTTCGCCGAGTTAGGGTTTTCACCCCTCGGAACCCCGTTTAAATTGCGAGCATGTCTTAGGGTTACTTTTTAATACAAATTCACTTGTCATATCATTATCCTTGTCATACTATGGTGCAAAAGGTTTAAACATTTGATTTAATAATTTGAATTAGAATAAAACTTGTAAATTCAATAACTTTTAACTGTAATTCAGAAAAATACAAATAATATACCAAAATGTTCAAAATGAGAACTATCTATCTATGCCATAATCATGCATTGTTCAACAACTTAAATAACAAGTTTAATTAGAACACCCTAGTAACCCTAACAGGTGATTCCGGAGTTCCTTGAGTTAGGGTTTGCGCCCCTCGGAACCCCGATTAACTTGTCGAGCATGCTTTAGGGTTACATTCCAATGCACATTAACTTGTCGTATCATCATCATTGCTTGAGCATTGCATCGATGCCATGTGTTGATTGTTTCCCTTTCTTTCCGGTGATTTGGTTCTTCTCGGTAGAATACGATATCGAGATCGATTCCAATATGGTATTTTGTTAGTATCTAGTGTTACCTATCTGCTGGATAGTTTCCCTTTTGTAGCCTTATACTCATGTTCCCCTCTCATATGCATCCGAGGTTTCTCCGAACTAGGTTTTACACCCCTCGGAACTCCGGAATATTGATTTTAGTTGATTTTAGCTAGAGTTACCTATCTACTACACGGTTTCCTTTTTGTAGCTAGGTTTAGGGTTTCTCTTCATTTTTATTATTGTGTATGTATATATTAGGGTTTCTCTTTAACCTCCTTCTTTAGCCGCTTTGACTTATTCGCTTGTCCACCTATGCAGAAAATAGTGACCCACACGTCAGAGACGAAGAAAAGGAAGAGTTGGTCCAAGGTGTGATCCGTGGGAAGATAATTTAGACGTATCAACGTTTACGAACAACTCCGTGAGGGTGATCCTCTTTACCGGAGTAGACAACTTGTTTGAGGTTGAAGGTGTTGCCTTCCGAGGGAGAAGGCGATGCCTTGTAATCGGGAAGACGACCGCTCCCAAGGTGCATGTAATATAAATCAATTCATTAATTAATCATCTGCTATCTATATAGAAATAGTAACGGCGATCTTTCTTCTTTTAGCCCTCCGGATCGAAGGAATCTCTGAAAAGAGCGACGAGGCCCAACCAAAAGTTGCAAGACCATGAGAGGTTCAGATCGAAGATGTCCTGTAGACAGCAATGACAGCCCCGGTTGTCGCAACCAAATTTGTGGCACAATGCGGAGTAATCGTTAGGGACTTAATCGATCACCATTAGAAATTGGAATAGGCCTGCTAATGCGGATGAAGAGGAACATGTTTATTTGTCCTAACCACGCCAAAGATTTACCGTGGAAGAGGCTCATGGTTAATTTCAAACTAGAAGATAGAGCTGGATCCAAATGCGGAGGATCCAGTTGAGGACGCCTTTACAACATGGGAGAGCCATGGAGGCTAAGGTCGTGGAGTGGGCTTTGAAGAAGATGGCCTGTTTCACCAACTGGAAGAAAAGATTGCACCTTGACTATGTCGTGAAAAGAAGACTCGATTTCAAGAATATTCAGTTTGAGAAGATAAAACCATTCGGGATGAGTTTGTGGAATACAAGAAATCGAAAAAGCTAAGAAAATGTAAAACGAGTAAGATGAATGTCTGCTAAGAAGAAGTATCACCATACTATGGGGCAAGGTGGCTACAAGGTTGGCATTCCTAAGTGGGAGAAACTTGAGCAGGAACTGCGTGATAAAAATATCACCCTAGAGACAGACGATTGGGTAGAACGTGCAAGGAATTGGTTTTACGGGCATGGGGCACGTTGGACTCGGAAGGAGGTGTATATATAACATATGACATAAAGAAGACCCTTGCCAATCGAGAGGATGAGAAAAGCAAGAAGGCTGTTAAAGATGGGGACTTCATTCCCGATAGAGAGAATGATGAGCTCACACTCGCCCTTGGAAATAAGGAACATGATGGACGAACACGAGGCACAATAGGCTCCCAATCATGGAGGACTGGGTTTCCCGAAGAGAGGAAGAAATATCTGATAGAAGCCGAGAGGAGTAAGGGGCGGCGGTTGAAGCGAAAGTCGAAAGAGCGAATGCGTTTAATTGAAGAACGATTAAAGCAACAACAAGATGAAATTAACTTGCTTAAAGAGCAAAAGTACTACCGGCGCCCCATCTCAAGAAGACACCGCATTCGATGCTACCGCCTATCGAATAATCGAAAAGCAGTGGCTTCCACCGAGGTCCCGGTGATGACAATGGCGATGCCGATGATGCACCGACGATGGCTCTGTTGGCTACCCAAAGGATGATATCACAGAGATGACACATCGCGAGCTACATGTCAAAGTTGTGAACATATCAATGAAGGTGGCTCGGCTATGCCTTACCAATTGGACCCACACCAACTTACCACCGTCCGCCCAGAGGGTTACTGTTGTCGGCGTGGATGAAATCATGCCCACCTTTGAGGTTTTGGATCTCACTACCTGGGGGAAGGGATGTGATCGCTGGGTGACGCAAAAGTCACCATTCTATGGTCGAAGGATTGTATCGTGCTTGAAATCACACGCCAAGGCCATCTTCGCCGCCTCACCCGTCTCCAATGAGGTCGCCGCCGCGGCAGCCGTCTTCGTCGCCTCACCGCTCCGCCTCACCAATCTCCGGTGCAGCCATCGCCGCGGGAGCCATCGCCGGCGCCTCAGGATAAAAATCGTAAGCATACCGCTACTGTGCATCGTAAGCGATCGCCGAAACGTAAACAAGAGCCTCTTCCAAAAGTACCAACGGTTCCTCCCAAGAGAGCTTATGATTGTCAAGAGGAGATCGCGATCGTTGATGCGAAACGACAGCGTTTTGTCGCTAAGGCGGCCGAAAGAGCCATAGTTCCTCAAAGACCAAAGAAGAAAAAGCCAAAGTTTTGAAAATGTTAAAGACTCTTCATCAACCCGAGCCAAAGCTGTCATCGACTATGAGCGTTCTATTCTCAAGTCACATGCGACAAAAGCCTCAAGAGCAAGATCGATGCAAGCGGAAATCTTGCCCAGCTCGGAGAACAAGCAAAACAGACTTGCGCCTCTCAAGGTGATTTCTCAAACCAATGTGGGTCGAGCAAATATGGGGCCAAGAGCAAGGTATGATCCGAGGTAGTTACTGTCGGAGAAGCCGCTGCTCAAGGTATGAGTATTGCCCAAGACTTATCCCGCTTAGAGTTCTTCCTCGGAGTGAAGTAGCATACCAATACCAAGACGGAAAACCTCTCGTCAAACCTGAGGAGGTAAACAATCTTCCAACAAAATGCGAAGATTGCATAATCGTACATGCATGCCACAAGGGCCGGGCTAATCGGATAGTGCCGAGGGTTACAAAAAGCATCATGGGAAAGATAAGGATGACATGATATCCATTGAATTTGATGAACTGTTTCAATTATTCAATCAAGACGCCTTTGGACAAATTGATCATGAGTGCCTATTGTGCGTAAGTACTAATTACGTAATTAATTTAGTCTCCATCTATATTATTTTGTTTATTGCATGTATATAATCATACTTTAATATGCGAGAATGAAGATTCTCGAATGCAGAGAGGACAAATCTATGACATTGGCTTCATTGACCCATATTGGGTTCATGAAGCTAATCTCAAAATAATCCCCGTGATAGGAGGATAATATAGTACGCGTTAAGGTTTCAAGAAACCAAAAGGAAATACTATTTCCTTACAACTTCCGATGAATGTTATTGTCTTGTATACACTTTCTATTTCGCTTACTCGATGTTAAGTATATAATTGATTAGTTACGCATTCGCAGTACCACTATATTCTGTTAATCATTCAACTTGACAAAGGGCGTGTACTAGTCATGGACTCAAACATAAACCCCTTGAGACGTGGAAGGACATGCATATACTTCTCCATGGTAATTCTAATCATTACGACACTATATCGGCAACGTTCGTGAATTTTATGATATCAAGTACTTAATAACTTATTTTATTCGTTTTTCACGGCAGCGCTTGAAAAGCGGTTCACCAAGAAGGCTAGGGGTGTTTGGAAAGAGGATCTTACATTTCAACCACTAGATGTAAGCACCACTAGCTATATCCGCATCTCTTTGATTCTAGTTTTGATACGATTATTATCATGCTTGATTATTATTTTGATTGAACTCGTTGTCGTAAAGTGCCCGACGCGAGGACCAGTAACAATCTATGTGGATACTATGTATGAGTTCATCCGCAGTGATGCGATGAGAAGGGCAGAAATTTAGAGCAACTCCACGACGTAAACAATTTCTATAGTTTTAATTACAATCAAATTGTGTTTAGTTTCATATTCATATAGGTGACTCTTTTTAAATCAGATCAACGCTCACGGACGGTCTTCGCCAAAGGATCGACACGAGCAATACAGGAGGAATTGGCGGATTCTTGGATGCGAAGTCCTAAACACACAAGGGAATACTACCGGCGTGTATAGACAATAGGAATTGTAAAAATAGCAACTTTCAAGAAATTGGCGGTAGCATCAAATAGCAACTTTTGTATGTAGTGCATGAACTCGATCCGTGTATTGAATGTAATGTTGTCATGATGATCTTGTGTAATATAAGGTTCCTTCATTGATAAGTGAAAACACTAAATAAACAATAAAACAACCTAAATGAATTCTCTGCGGCACAAAAGTGGCGAAAATGTCATGGCAACAAAATGTGCCAAATGAATTCTTCGCGGCAGAAATGGGCCAAATCTACGCAAGAAAGTTATTAGTCCCGTGTTACGAACCGACTAATGCTCCACACCCTCGCTACGATGTCATACGCAGCGTGTGCCCATTTGTCCCGGTTGGTGGGGCAACCGGGACTAATGGCCCTTACCAACCGGGACGCATGGGCCCTTTTCTACCAGTGGCCCTAACCATGACCCGTGACAAATGGCCCAGACAAAGAGCCGTTTTCCACTAGTTATCTGGAACGACTTTTGTTTGGATATGAACAGCACACCGCACCCTTCCAGCGCGTGGTTCCGGCACAAGGTCGCCGCCTTCATCAGTCTTTCGTCCAGTACGCCACCTGGATCCAAAACTTGCTAGATATACCCCTAGCTATTTGTCCGCTATGGCAAGATTTTTCCCTTTCCAAAATGAAGTAGTTTTTGCTCAAAATCAGAGGATAAAAAGGACCTTTATTCACCGAGAGGATCATCGCGCGTAGGTGCTCCTTCGACCGCCTCTACGTCACCTCTGTGCTCCTGCCCTCCGCGCGCTCGCTCAACTGCTGGGCATGGACGGCAAACCCAAGTTCGATCCCTAAGGTGGTGTGGCTCACGTTCACTAGCAGGGGGAACGGCCTTGCCGGCGAGGTGCTGGTCAACGACGTGCGGCCAACAGGCTCCAAGAGGGGAGCTACATTCAGGGTGATCGTGCACCTCGACAAGATGGAAGACTACTCTATGGCGCCGCTGGAATTCTTCGGGTCAAGAAGCGACGGCAACGCCTTCAAGCCGACACCCATTTCCTTCGCGTGGCACTTCCCGACGGTTGATGGCATGCCACCGTAACTAGTGATGGCTGAAGACGACGGTGAGGCAGCTGCCCGCGCGGCTGCGCTGGTGCGGCGGGACAGGCGCGGGCCTCATGATGACCATCCGTGTCTGCAGCATCGCCACCGAGACGACCACGACGACGACCGTGACAGGGACTCGCCGCCCGCGAGGGCCGTCACGGCACTGCTGACCGTTGGGATGCCCAGGGATCCATCAGGCGTGAGCGGACGCGCTCGCCACGGCATTGGGAGCACGCTGACAGCACCCATGGCCGTCGTCGCGAGGCTGGGCCCGACGAGATGGTCATCGACTACATCGAGCATGTTTCGACAGCTGAGGCAAGGAGCCAGATGATCCCTTCAGCAGAGGTGTTTCGGTCTATGATGAATGATCAAGCAACGATGCTAAAGAAGGAGTTGCTGGAGTGTGTCAATGGAATGATCAAGCCTGTCCTAGAGGAATCCATCGAGCTGCGCAACTGGCTTGCTAGGGTCGTCGACTTCCTCCGTACTGCGACTGCTCCTGCCCCGTGCACCTCACATGTGTCGCCTATTTCGTCAGGGCGGCACGAGAGGGAGGCTGCCTCCTTTGAGGGAGGTGACCTGGCCAGAGGTGGAGATGGGCGCACCTCCCATCTACCTTCTCCAGGCCTCGAGGATGGGGTGCATTCCTCGCTGCAGGTTCCTCTGGCCTCGCCGCCTGGCCTCCACTTTGAGGCTTTGTCCATGCCGCCCATGACTGATGCGTGGCTGTGCCCTCTGGGGCTCCAAGGCTCCAAGGTGGATGATGCGGCTCTGCTTCTGACCCAGCTGGGCATCGAGCCTCGGAATGAAGCCTGGGACGTTGCTGCCGTGATTCCCTCGCCACAGGAGGGTTCACCGCCCCCCCTCGGCTCCAACGGGTGCGCCGCAACGCCAAGTTTCTGTGGTGAGCGACACGGCCTCCGCTCTGCCTTCCTCTACCGCTGCCTTGAAAGATCCTGATGCTCTAACCGCCTTCCTGTCCGACATCGCCGCTCCTGTGCGGCCCGCTATTCTGAGCACGCCGGTGGCCAAGAAGAAAAAGAAGGCGTTGCCTCCTGCTGTTTCCCCTAGGCGCAGCAGCCGGCGGATCGCCATCAAGAAGAAGACGCGCCAGCTCTCAGAGGGCGTGGAAGCCATCTAGGAGATCATCACACGTGCCTGCGGCATCCTCGCTCCTTCGGCCTCCTTCGACGACGCCTCGCGGGTGGCTTTCTGTCAGCTGTTCCTCAGTGGACCGTTAGCATCATCGGCAATTCAGGCCGTCGACTCTCTAGTCAAGCAAGTCAAGAAGATAAAGAAGAAGGCTACTGACAAGACTGTAGCTGCAGCCCCAACAGTGTCTTCAACCGGTTTAGATGTGTTCGCCCGGGCTGGTGCCCCGTGTTTTTCGTTTTAGTAGACCCTGCTACCTGCACTTCTCGTTGTTGTTGACTCCTAGTAGCTACGTACTTCCTTCCTCTGTTGAAAGACTTTGCCTGCATGCTTCAGTTTGATGCTTCTCATCTCTGTCCGTCTAAGTCGCTGACTGATGCCTTCCTCAGCTCTGCCAATCCTTGTACTATCAATTGTTTTTGCTTCAAGAGAGAAAATGGGCTTCTACACTACTTGCGTGGACTTCCCCTCGTACACTGCTTGCAAGTGTGATTTAATGGCACAACACAATGTGAATTTGCTCAACTGGAACCCTCATGGTGCGAATAGTAAAGTAATGCGATGACCGTCCGTGATATTGTCAGGGACACTCATGCGACAATTGTCTGCCTCCAGGAAACCAAACTTGAAGATGTAAACGACGCCGTCATTTCTGCCACGCTTGGTATCTCATTCGTCAACAACTACGCTTCCCTCCCCGCCGATGGTACTCGTGGAGGAATGATTATCACGGCCTCCTCAGCCTTTTTTTCTCTATCGGAAGTCCACCTCACCGCCCACACGCTCTAGGAGACCATTACTATGTTAAACGAGGGAACAACATGGACCATAACCTGCGTCTATGGCCCGCAGACTGAGCCTGAGAAGGTTATCTTCATCGAGGAGCTACGGGCATTGAAGCCTCTTGTGAGGGCCTCATGGATCCTGCTTGGAGACTTCAACCTCATCACTAAGGCGTCTGACAAGAACAACCTCAACATCAATAGACGTCTAATTGGGAAGTTTCGTGCAGCGCGTGACTTCCTCGAGCTAAAAGACATGAGAATGGATGTTCGCCGTTTTACCTGGTCAAACGCCCAGGACGATCCTATCCCCACCAAGATCGACCATGTTTTTTCTCCGCCGATTGGGATGAACTTTTCCCCGATGCCCATCTCCAAGCAATAACGTCGGGCTGCTCGGACCACGCGCCTCCTTTTCTCCAAGGCTCGGTCGCTACTGTTAGAAAGCCATCCTTCAAGTTTGAAGAGTTTTGGCTTCAGATGCATGGCTTTCGAGACACGGTCTCTGATGCCTGGAACAAGCCAATCCAGGCCGCCGACCCTATCCGTTGGGTGCACATAAAGCTTTCTCGCACGGCTAATGCTCTAAAGAAATGGCAAAGACAATGCATTGGCAATATCAAGATCCAAATTGCCTTGGCAAAGGAGCTCGTTTGGCACTTCGACACAGCGGAGGAGTCCCGCACGCTTTCGGATGAAGAGCGAGACCTTAGACGTCAGCTAAAGTTTTCCTATCTTGGCCTCCTTGCAATTCAGAAGATCAAACTCCACCAAAGATCCCGTCTGACTTGGATCCATTTAGTGTAGGGTTCGCAGCATAGAAAACAAAAATTTTCCTATGGTATGAACTATATACCAAGATCTATCTACTAGATACAAACAACGGGCGGATGTATATCCGTAGAGAACATACCCTTGAAGACCGACAAAGCTTAACGAGTTCAACTCGTGGTTGATATAGACGATCTCTTGCCGATCTCAAGATCGAGAGGAAGTCCTAACGTCGCAAATCAGCAGCGCATCCGTGCTTGCACACACGTTCGAGGCACCGAGCAACCTCCGCCTCCTCGCTCCAGCGATGCAGCGGAAGCACAACTCTTTCTTGCCGAATAGCCACCGGGAACATGTATCTCGCTAGTCCGAGACCATGGGGGATAAATTCTAGAGGGGGAGAGAGATCCTTCACGAGGAGGTGTGTGAGACAAGTGAGGAGGGGGGCTCCTTTTATAGGAGGAGGGGGCACCCAAGGGGTGGCCGCCATGGGGCTGCCCTCCCTCCATCATTCATGTGGGTGGACACTCCACTCACAAAATGCCCTTTAAAATCCCTCCACTCAAAGTCCACTCAAATTCCCATTAAATTTCCACCAAATTTAATGCAAACTCTCATTAAATAAAAATCTTTTATTTTATTCAGAATTTTTTAAATTACTTTAATGACAAACATTCACAAATAACCCCTTTCTAGAATTATATTTCACATGCATAACCACTTTATGCAATTTCACCAAAACTTTGTTTGGTATCTAGTGAAATAAATTCGCGCTTGTTCATTCTTTCGCATGAAACATTTGCTCCAATTGGATGTCGGTGTCTCTTAAGTGTGTCACCCTACGGTTCGTGAATAATGCGGACATGATCGAGACCCTCTCGGATCAATAATCGAACCGGATCCGAGACCCATACTGACTCCCACACATTCAACGATGACTTTCTTGTGATCGTCGGAACCTTTTACGCTAGTATCTTAATCCCTTTGTTTCACGATATATTACATGTCCGAGATTCTATCATCGGTATCTCCATACCTAGTTTGATCTCGTTACCGACATGCACTCTTTTCTCGTTCATGTGATATAACATTCTAGTGATCAAATCACTTGCTTGCAAGCTAATCAATGTGATATCACGAGAGGGCCCAGAGTATATGTATCCGTCATCGGGATGAACAAATTCCACTCGATCCATGAGCCTCAACATAACACTTTATTAGTTACGAATCCATCTTTATAATCACCACGTTACGGTGTGACGTTTGATGTTATCAAGAAACTCTTCCGGTGTTAGTGATTGACATGATCTCATGGTCTAAGGATTAGGATCACTTCGTAAGTTGTTATAGCAATATAAACTCAATGACTTTGATCGTAATGCTATACTTTGGATGAATATTCATCACACCATTACACTAATGTTGTGATCCCGTTATTAACAACATCCAATGTCCATGATCAGGAAACCTTGATCATCTTGTTAATCAACGAGCTAGTTTATGAGAGAGGCATAAATACGAACTTTCTGTTTGTTTATTAAACATACATGTATTAACGTTTCCGTATTAATACAATTATAGCATGCAAAATAAACATCTATCATATACTTGGAATACACATAATAAACACTTTATTATTGCCTCTCAGGGCATATTCCTTGATCTCCCACTTGCACTAGAGACAATAATCTAGTTACATAGTGATAAATCTAACACCCATTGAGTTCGTGTTGATCATGTTTTGATCTAGGGAGAGTTTTAGTCAACGGATCTGCTACATTGAGATCCATATGTACTTTAAATCTTTATATCTCCATCCTTGACATGCTTTGGGATGGAGTGAAACCGCGCTTAATATGCTTGGAATGCTGTGAGACCTTGGCTCTTTGGCATTGGCAATGGCACCATTGTTGTCACAATAGATCACCATTGGGTCCAACGCTTTGCCACCACTCCTAGTTCGGATATGAACTCCTTCATCCAAAGCGCTTCTGAGCCGCTCAAAGCGGCAACATATTCAGCCTCCGTTGTTGATCCCGCTACCAAAGGTTGTTTGGAGCTCCTCCAACTAACCGCTCCGCCATTCATGAGAAATACGTATCCGGATTGAGACTTAGAGTCATCCGGATCGGTGTCAAAGCTAGCGTCGACATAACACTTAGCGACGAGCTCTTCTTCACCTTCGTATACAAGAAACATATGCTTAGTTCTTCGTAAGTACTTAAGGATATTCTTGACCGCTATCCAGTGTTCCGAACATGGATCCGATTGGTACCTACTAGTCAAACTAATAGCATGTTCAACATCCGGTCTTGTACATAGCATAGCATACATTATAGAGCCTATGGCTGAAGCATAGGGGACTTTGTCCATTATCTCTCTTTCTTCCGCCGAAGCCGGACTTTGAGTCTTACTCAATGTCTTGCCTTGCAACATAGGTAAGAACCCATTCTTACTTCCGTCCATTTTAAACTTCTTTAAAATCTTATCAAGGTATGTACTTTGCGATAGCCCTATTAGGCGCCTAGATCTGTCTCTATAGATCTTTATGCCTAATATGTTTGACGCTTCACCTAGGTCCTTCATTGAAAATTTGCTGTTTAGATAACTTTTAACACTGTTTAAAAGATCTATATAATTTCCGATCAATAATATGTCATCCACATATAATATCAGAAATGCCACATTGCTCCCACTCACTTTCTTGTAAATACAAGCTTCTCCATAAGTTTGGACAAATCCAAACTCTTTGATCACCTCATCAAAGCGGAGATTCCAACTTCGTGATGCTTGCTTCAATCCATAGATGGATCGCTGAAGCTTGCACACCTTGTTAGCATCCTTAGGATCGACAAAACCCTTTGGTTGTATCATATACAACTCTTCTTCAATATTATCATTGAGAAACGCGGTTTTGACATCCATCTGCCATATCTCATAATCGAAATATGCAGCAATTGCTAACATAATCCTAACTGACTTTAGCATCGCTACAGGAGAGAAAGTCTCATCGTAGTCAACTCCTTGAATTTGTCGAAACCCCTTTGCGACAAGTCGAGCTTTATAGACGGTCACATTACCATCAACATCAGTTTTCCTTTTGAAAATCCATTTATTCTCCACGGCCTTTTGGTCGTGAGGTAATTCCACTAAGTTCCAAACTTGATTTCATACATGGATTCCATCTCGGATTTCATGGCTTCTAACCATTTGTTAGAACTGGCTCACCATCGCTTCTTCATACGTCGTAGGTCATCATTTTCATCAACCATGAAATTCATGACAGATTTCCGTCTGACTCGGGATCCGACGCATCCTGCTTTGACTGCGAGGTTCGGTAGTACTCTCTTCGGAGTTTCATGATCATTATCATTAGTTCCTCTTCAATGTGGAGCCAACTCCGAATAACTTCCGACAAGCGCTACTCGCTATACTTTGAAGAGAAGGGTCCACAACCTCTTCGAGTTCTACCTTCCGACTACTCACACCTTTCGCGAGATACTCTTTCTCTAGAAAGGATCCATTCTTGGCAACAAAAACCTTGCCCTCGGATCTGTGATAGAAGGAATACCCAATAGTTTCTTTAGGGTATCCTATGAAGACACATTTTTCCGCTTTGGGTTCGAGTTTATCCGGTTGAAGTTTCTTCACATAAACATCGTATCCCCACACTTTAAGAAATGACAGCTTAGGTTTGTTTCCAAACCATAATTCATACGGTGTCTTTTCAACGGATTTAGATGGTGCCCGATTTAAAGTGAATGCAGCAGTTTCTAGTGCATAACCCCAAAATGACAACGGCAAGTCCGTCAGAGACATCATAGATCGAACCATATCTAATAAAGTACGACACGACGTTCGACACACCATTTCGCTATGGTGTTAGGAAGGTGTGAGTTGTGAAACAATTCCACACTCTTTCATGTGAGTGCTAAACTCAGAACTTAGATACTCACCTCCACGGTCGGACCGTAGAAATTTGATCTTTCTATTACGATGATTTTCCACTTCATTCGAAATTCCTTGAACTTTTCAAAGGTTTCGACTTGTGTTTCATCAAGTAGATATAATCGTATCTACTCAAATCATCCGTGAAAGTAACAAAATAACGATATCCACCTCGCCGACACACTCATTGGACCACATACATCGAATGTATGATTTCCAATAAATCCGTCCTGCTCCATTGAACCGGAAAACGACGTTCTAGTCATCTTGACCATAAGGCATGGCTCACATGTATCAAATGATTCATAATCAAGTGATTCCAAAAGTCCATCCGAATGGAGCTTCTTCATGCATTTAACGCCAATATGACCTAGACGGCAGTGCCACATATATGCGGATATATCATCATTAAGTTTAATCCTTTTAGCATCAACATTATGAATATGTGTAACATTATCATCGAGATCTAATAGAAATAAACCATTCATCATCGGTGCATGACCATAAAAGATTTCATTCATATAAATGGAACAACCATTGTTCTCGGATTTAAATGAATAACCACTTCGCATCAAACACGATCCAGATACAATGTTCATGCTCAGTGCAGGCACCAGATAACATTTATTCAAGTTTATAACTAATCCCGACGGCAAGTGGAGAGGCAGCGTTCCGACGGCGATCACATCAACACTTGATCCATTGCCGACACGCATCTTGACCTCACCCCTTGCTAGCGGTCGCTTGTTCCGCAGCCCCTGATTCGAGTTACAAATATTAGCAACTGAACCGGTATCAAATACCTGTGCTCATGAGCACTAGTCAAGTACACATCAATAACATGTATATCATATATACCTTTGTTTGCCTTGCCCTTCTTATGCGCGAGATATTTGGGGCGATTGCGCCCGATGGCGATCCCCTTACAATAGTAGCACTCGAATCGACTTAGGTCCAACTCGGGTTTCTTTTTAGCGCTGCAATGGGCTTGCCGCCTTACTTCCCTTCCGCTTTTCCTTCTTGTCTTTCTTGAAACCAGTGTTCCTATTGATCATCAACACTTGATGTTCCTTTTGATCTCCACTTCTGCAGTTTTAAGCATTGACAGAAGCTCGGGGAGAGACTTCTTCATGCCTTGCATATTATAGTTCATCACGAAGCTCTTATAGCTAGGTGGCAGAGACTGCAGAACACGACGGATGCCTACGTCAATGGGAATCGATATTCCCAAGGACACAAGCTTATCGGCGTAACCCGACATCTTGAGTACATGCTCACTAACGGAGTTGTGCTCTTCCATCATGCAGCTAAAGAACTTTTCTGAAGCGTTGTAGCTCTCTACAGCAGCATGTGTGTTGAAAATCATTTTCAACTCACCCATTGTATTAAATGCATTGCCGTTTTCGAAACGCTTTTGAAGTTCCGGCTCTAGCCCATACAATATGCCGCAATGAACTAAGTTGTGGTCCTCCTGACGAGTCTGATAGACATTCTTCTCCTCGTCAGGGGCATCATCTAAAGGTGGGGGGCCTAACGGCGCTTCTAGCACATATTGCTTTTGTGCAGCAGAGAGGAGAATCCTCAAATTCATGCCCCATTCGGTAAAGTTGCTACCGTTCGTTGCTAGTTTCTCTTTCTCCATGAACACATTGAAATTAAAAGCAAGTGGTGCCATCTACAACAGAATTTGTAAAGTGTAGACTAAGTGTATGATAGATTGAGTTCAACTAATCTATATTACGAATGAACTCCCACTCAAAAACGACATCCCTCGTGCCTTTTTGGTGATTACATGAACCAAATCCACTACACCAAGTCCGATCATCACGTGAGTCGGTATAGCTTCAAATGCGAGCATCAAATGGGCATCATATCAACTATATGACTCATGCTTAACCTTTCGGTCCGTGTTCCGAGGCCATGTCTGTACATGCTAGGCTCGCCAAGTTAGAACCTTAGTATTCACGTGTGTAACTGTTTTACACCCGAAATATGGTCATGGATCCAAGAACACCCGATCATCACGTGATGTCTTGGAGCGACGAAAACATAATCGGTGCATACTATAGGAAGAACACATTCTTATCTTGATATTTAAATGAGGGATCATCTTATTATGCTAACAAAGCGCTAAACAAGCAATATAAGATGCTATCAAAACATCATATGTTTATTAGTGAAATGATATGGTTCCCGCATATGATCTCTATCATGTGCATCGTGGTATGATCACTATCATACCTATATATGTAAATCCAAGGTCTATGGATTTTACACGCTATGTGTGTTGTAAGAGTATCATCTCATACTTCTACTTACAACACTACCATATCATAACACTAGCCCAGCAACAATCTAAACTAGACGCCTCTAATTTATCCATTGCAAGTTTTACGTGGCTTAAGGCTTTCGAGATAGAACCGTTCTTACCTACGAACATAAACCACAACGAGGATAATCAAATTGTTGACAACTCGCTTGCAAAATAGATATTGACTATAGTAGGAGAGACAGACACCCGCTAGCCACTTATGCAAACTAGTTGCATGTCAAGCGTGGAACAGGTCTCATGTGCGAGGACATGTAAAGTTTGTCCGGGCCGCCTCATCCCACTATGCCACCAATATCCAAAATTACAACAAAGGAGCAACAACATGATCATCATCGCCCACATACTCATATGTGTACTACCCGTGTAAAGTATCTACGCATAGATCCGGCTCTGATACCACTGTAGGGTTCGCAGCATAGAAAACAAAAATTTTCCTACGATATAAACTATATACCAAGATCTATCTACTAGATACAAACAACGGGCGGATGTATATCCGTAGAGAACATACCCTTGAATACCTACAAAGCTTAACGAGTTCAACTCGTGGTTGATGTAGACGATCTCTTGCCGATCTCAAGATCGAGAGGAAGTCCTAGCGCCGTAAATCAGCAGCGCATCCGTGCTCGCACACACGTTCGAGGCACCGAGCAACCTCCGCCTCCTCGCTCCAGCGATGCAGCGGAAGCACAACTCTTTCTTGCCGAATAGCCACCGGGAACATGTATCTCGCTAGTCCGAGACCATGGGGGATAAATTCTAGAGGGGGAGAGAGATCCTTCACGAGGAGGTGTGTGAGACAAGTGAGGAGGGGATCCTTTATATGAGGAGGGGGCACCCAAGGGGTGGCCGCGACCATGGGGCTGCCCTCCCTCCTTCATTCATGTGGGTGGACACTCCACTCACAAAATGCCCTTTAAAATCCCTCCACTCAAAAGTCCACTCAAATTCCCATTAAATTTCCACCAAATTTAATGCAAACTCTCATTAAATAAAACTCTTTTATTTTATTCATAATTTTGTCAATTACTTTAATGAAAAACATTCACAATGAACCCCTTGCTAGAATTCTATTTCACATGCATAACCACTTTATGCAATTTCACCCGAAAACCTGTTTCGGTATCTAGTGAAATAAATTCCTGTGCTTGTTCATTCTTTCGGCATGAAACATTTGATCCAATTGGATGTCGGTGTCTCTTAAGTGTGTCACCCTACGGTTCGTGAATAATGCGGACATGATCGAGACCCCTCTCGGATCAATAATCAGAAGCGGGATCTGGAGACCCATACTGAATCCCACACATTCAACGATGACTTTCTTGTGATCGTCGGAACCTTTTACGCTAGTATATTAATCCCTTTGTTTCACGATATATTACATGTCCGAGATTCGACATCGGTATCTCCATACCTAGTTTGATCTCGTTACCGACATGCACTCTTTTCTCGTTCCTGTGATATAACATTCTAGTGATCAAATCACTTGCTTGCAAGCTAATCAATGTGATATCACCGAGAGGGCCCAGAGTATATGTATCCGTCATCGGGATGAACAAATTCCACTCCCGATCCATGAGCCTCAACATAACACTTTATTAGAATCCATCTTTATAATCACCCTGTTACGGTGTGACGTTTGATGTTATCAAGAAACTCTTCCGGTGTTAGTGATTGACATGATCTCATGGTCTAAGGATTAGGATCACTTCGTAAGTTGTTATAGCAATATAAACTCAATGACTTTGATCGTAATGCTATACTTCGGATGAATGTTCATCACACCATTACACTACTGTTGTAATCCCGTTATTAACAACATCCAATGTCCATGATCAGGAAACCTTGATCATCTTGTTAATCAACGAGCTAGTTTATGAGAGAGGCATAAATAGGAACTTTCTGTTTGTTCATTAAACACACATGTATTAACGTTTCCGTATTAATACAATTATAGCATTCAAAATAAACATCTATCATATACTTGTAATACACATAATAAACACTTTATTATTGCCTCTCAGGGCATATTCCCTTCATTTAGGTGATGCTAATACCAAGCTGTTTCACGTTAGAGCCAATGGGCGTCGTAGGAAGGTCCACATCCAGACTCTCGCCACTGTCTCGGGAGCCGCCATCACGAAAGAGGACAAGGAGGAGGTGATCCTCCAAGACTTCAAGGGCGCACTTGGCTCAAAAGCCCGCGGCTTAGCCTTGATTGGGACGCCTTGCGGTATGTACAACGAACTCTCCGACCTCAAAGCCCGCTTTATGAGAATGAAATAAAGGAGGCTTTCATTGCCTTCCGTCAAGGCGCCGGGTCCGGACGGCTTCATCGACGCTTTCTTCAAGAGTTGTTGGGATATTATCAAAAATGACATCGTGGCCACTATATCCCATATGGCTAGCTTGAAGGGTGTCTACACGAGCTTGATAAACTCTGCAAACATCATCTTAATCCCCAAGAAGCAAGATCTGCGTCTATATGCGACTACAGGGACTATCGCCTCATCCATAGTTTGTCAAAGATTTTCTCCAAGCTACTTGCAAACCGGCTCCAATGCCTGAAATTGTTTCCCAATGCCAAAGCGCCTCGTGAAGAAAAGGAGCATCCATGACAACTTGCACGTGCAAAACCTCATCAAAGAGCTACATTCTTCAAGAACACCTAGCCTTTTCCTAAAGCTGGACATCTCTAAAGCTTTCGACTCCGTGGAGTGGGCTTATCTCATCGAGGTAATGACGGCCCTGGGCTTCGGGCAATTATGGCGAGGGGTGCACTTTGTCTTTATCTTGACTTCCTCCAGTGCTTCTTAATGGAGATCCGGAAGGCCATTTCGACGCCAAGGGCACGAGACAGGTGATCCTCTCCCATGCTATTCATCCTCGCCATTGACCCATTACAGCGCATTCTCGATTGCAAGTCAACGCGTATCCTCGGTCCTATCCGATCGCGCAAGCCTCGTGCAGAATCTCCATCTATGCGGATGATGCGGAATTTTTGTCAACCACGTGAAAGAAGAGCTGGCTATCTCGACATTCTAGATCGCTTGAAGGCCGGTGGCCTCATCACCAACCTAATTAAGACGGAGGTCTTCCCATTAGATGTGACAATTTCGACCTTGAATGTCCTCTCGCCTTCAAGAAAGATCACTACGTTCGGAAAATACTTGGGTCCGCCTTGCACTTCAGCGACTCCGTAAAGTAGATCTACAGCCCTCATTGACAAGATTGCAGGAAAGCTTCACGGGTGGAAAGGAAGTTTCTTGCTCGACCGGAAGAATTGCCCTTGCCAAGTCCGTCCTCATGGACATCATGATACCATGCTACGATCATTCCCTTATCCAAATGGGCTAGAGATAAGATTACTCAGACAAGGAACTTCGTCTAGGCGGCGACGAAAGCGAGCACGCAAGAGGAAGAGCTTTAGTTAGCTGGACGACGCCTATAGACCGAAAGATGCAGGCGGGCTTGGGATGCCTCACCAGAACAGGTGACGGGCCTCAGACTCCGATGGCCTTGGCTACATGGGTGACCCCCAACGCACTGGGAGGTTCTAAGCTCACCGTGATTTGCCGACATGGATCTCTTCAGAGCTTCCACGAAAATATCCCTGGGAGATGGTGAGACGGCCTCATTCTGGCACGACAGCTGGTCTCAACATGGCCCCATACGCCTTTGGACGCCGGACCTTTTGAAGATTGCTTCGAGAAAAACCAGAAGCGTGGCCAAAGAACTAGCTGACGGAAACTGGATACGCGCCATTTCTAGCCTGACCACTCCGGTGCAGCTTGCCCAGTTCATCAAAGTTTGGGACGTGGTTGCGAGCACGCAGCTGACTCCGGGACAAAAAGATGGGATAGTTTGGACTTTGACGGCGGATGGAAACTATAGTGCTACCTCTGCGTACCTTGCGCAATTCCACGGCAGTCACCCCAAGTTCATTGCCCAAAAGATGTGGACTGCCCATGCCGAACCCAAATGCAAGGTTTTTGGTTGGCTGGCCATGCATGGCAAGATCCTTACGGCTGATAACTTAGCCGCTGATAACTTAGCCGCTAGGGGGTGGACGCACGACCCTATCTGCGCTCTTTGCCTTAGCGCGCCCGAGACGGCCGATCACCTCTGCAAAGATTGTCCTTTTACTACAGCAGTCTGGAACCTCACCCAAGTTGGGACAACGCTGCAGGGGTGTTTCATGGCCACGACTTCCATTCCCTCACAGAATGGTGGGACAATCTGATTGTCGGAATACCATCGAACGCAAAAAGAACTTTAAGTGGTCGACTCTTATATGTCCTCTGAAACGCTTGGAAAGAGAGAAACAGACGAATCTTCACCGGACGGCGTCTGACTTATGTCAAGGTGGCTGAGATCGCTAGGGAGGATATCAGGCAACGCGCCCGGGCTTTTGTGGCCTTCGGGCCTGCCATTCTCGCGGAGCCTGATTAGGCGTTTTTTGGGTTTTTGTTCTGCGGTGTTTTTCCGCATGTTTTCACCTTAACCAAAACATGCTCCCATGTACCGTGTGTTTCGTTTTCCCTCTATCTATTTGAAAAGGCAGAGCTCCTGCCGGTTGCTCCAAAAAAAAAGACCTTTATTTCCTTACAACTTATCTGTACAATCTCACAAAACTATATTACCTTACGGTTTGGTCATTTGGTAACGTCGGACATAACACATGGGCACCGTGCCAAATCTTCCTAATAGCATACGCCTGAAGCATATCCACATATTTACAAAGTTTGGTACATGTCATTTCCTATGTTGACAAAGTATATCAACATGAATCAAGTGTGAAGTCCAGAGTTCCAGAGAACCAATACGCACATTTCGTAGTTACGTCATAGCCAATGCAAGTTTAGAATAGCACTAGGCATCAGATCTGTTCCCAGATATTTTTGTATGGTGTCACCAAAGTTGGCAGGCATGTTTCAGAGAAAAATGCATCTTAACAAAGCAACCCTCCATTTCTAAAACTCAAAATTGTTCTATTTATGTCGAAACATACTGAAAAATATCCTTACACTTGCATCGCATATCTATGTATATATATCCAGATTCCAAACAACATCAACAACAAACAGATAGAATCCCTCGCAAAAATCTGAAACCTCATTTGCGTTGCCGGGTTTAATCAATGAAGACAATCTAAGAAGGAACAGACTTAACCAAGCCTGCGATTGTTCATCGCCCTATATTATGGAACCAGAAGTAAAACCTCAAAATCAGAATTTTTGACAAATTTGAACAAGACAGTTCATATAGCATCTGTTATTCCCGGGTCGCAGCTTATGCCTTGCCGGACTCCTCGCAGCCCGGTGGCTTGAATGCGATGAAGCTGACGCACTGCACTTGACGGATGTTGTCGAAGCCGATGATGCGAACATAGGCGTCAGGGTACTCCTTCTTGACCTCCTCCACCTCCTTGATCACCTGTGAGGCGTCAGTGCAGCCGAACATGGGCAGCTTCCACATTGTCCAGTACCTGCCGTCGTAGTATCCGGGAGTGCTGCCGTGCTCGCGGAAGATGAAGCCAACCTTGCTGAACTCGAGGCAGGGAACCCACTTGGAGCGGATCAAGAAGTCGATCTGCTTCAGGAGGGCCTCCTCCGAGAGTGGTGGCAAGTAAGAAAGGGTCTCGAACTTCTTGATGCCCTCAATCGGCCACACCTAAATGGAATGCACAGACACACATCAGTTGGTGCTCAGCTCGGCGCTTAGGAAACTTGGTGCCATGTGCATTGGACTGACAAGAAAACTCATATGTATCCTTCAAAAATATCCATACCTGCATGCACCTGATCCTTCCGCCGTTGCTGACGCTGCCGAGGCCGGCATTGCTGCGGCGGCTGACGGGGAGGCCAGCGGTGGACTTGAGGCCCTGGAAGGGCGCGACGGAGGTGGCCGACGAAGCCATCACGGTGGGAGCCATGGTATTGGAGGAGAGCAGTAAGCAGGCTGCACTTGCGGCCCCCATTGCTGGGTCAGCAGGGTATACATAGCCATGTGCTCAGCCGGTTGCTTTCCTAACAGATGGGGAAGGGGTGGCTGACCTTCGCCTGCAACCTGGTTTCCTTATCCCTGAGGATTAGTGGAAGAGGCATAGCCGTCGGATGCATTGTGTGTGCTGGAAGTTTCAGTCGTCCATGTCACTGGGTGTGGTTGCCGCACATTGTTTTTCGGCCTTGCAAATTTTTTCGTTACTTTAAATCCTGCTATGGGTAAGGCTTGAAAGGTGCTTCCTATATTTGTTTGACATTGTTAATTGAGTGATACATGCAACAACTTTTTTCCGTTTTTCTATTGGTACATATAAGTGAATGTTAAAATGCATCGTTTGTCCTCCTTATCACACAAATGAATTCTCAACCAGTCATGCCAGCTTACCCTATTTTCATTATCCCATTTTATAAGCTTTGATGCTTGTTTTTGAAAATAGTTGCTGCCAATGTGCTACTGTGACATCTTTGTCTTTTGTTCCCCATTTATTCCTAGAAACAAAAAGGTTTATGCATTATTGTCTACCACTAATTAATTATATGATTAGTTCGTGTGTATGTTTATGGCAAAAAAAGATTGTCTCTACAAGATTGGAAAATCTTTTGTTCAAACATCGGAGGTCTTAATGGGAAATTGACTGCTCATGGAAGCAAAAATCAAGAAATTGATTTTTGCAGCCATTATCTTATTGTAGGAAACAAAAAAAAAAGTATTTTCATCATTCCGATTATCGTAAGTTTGCACCATGTATCTTTTCATCATTCAGATTATCGTAAGTTTGCACTATGTATCTTTGATTGTACTGTTTGTCTTCCCTCTTTTGGGGCTTCAGGAGATCTTCTGTTTAGGTGGGATAGCTCTTTTTTCTTCAAAAAATCATATACAGCAACAAAGTTTTCACAAAATTTTGGATTTTACATGCGCTATGTCCTATAATAAGTGGACTTTGGTGAATGTATATGGTAATTGTGAGAAGCTTAGAGGAACTCATTTTGTGGTTTGGCATATCTTTTTAAATTTGGATATACCTAGGAATTTTTACTCTCTCTTTTAGTGGATTATATGAGGAAATTTTTAGATTCAATGACATCATTAGCCATCTACGCTAGTGGAATTACCAATTACGGGAAGGCTTCTAACTGGGGCGACATAATAACTCGCAATTAGATTGGTTATCTTGTTAAGAATATACCAAATGGGTATAACCACTATGTGGACTTATTCCACCAAGCCAGGGTGAGCCATTGGTGGTATTGTCGGACCAAGGACATAGGGGGTACCCTGGTCCATGGAAGGCTGGGCCACTGCTCGGGCTAGCAAGACGCCTCACAAAGGCGTCGGTGGGTCATCCAGAGGGATGGCGCAGGGACCTTAACCAAAGGCCCTCTCGAGGGGAATGATCGCTTAGGATTCCCCTCCAGAGGGGCGATGAGCCCCCGTGGGCCCGTCGGGGGCAGCGCGGGTTTCACGTGCGCCCCGGGAGAAGATGACAACCACATCGGCAACATTGGATGCTGCCCTGGTATGGCCACAAAGGCCGCACTTTAGTTAAATGCAGAGCTGACAAAGCCCCGAAAGTAAAACCGTGGCCCCTCATTTCGGTGCAAGGAGTCAGTTGTCCGGCGTGCCCCTACGAAGGAGGTCACCCATGACCGAAGCCCCGACAAAGACTAGCGTCGCTCGATAGCATAGGCCTAGTTCACGTAAAGCAGTTTTGTAGACCGGGGCACCTTTGGGCGGCAATGTGGTAGCCCTTCCTGCCCAAATATTGTGGGAAGAGGCCCAACACCGCTATAAAATGAGGGATACCCCTGCCTTAGAGGAGGATTGGTCCTTGGGATCTGAAACCCTAGACATTTATCCTCCATTGTACCCTCACAAAACACTACGAGCAATAAAACAAAGTAGGAGTAGGGACTTTACCTCCTCACAAGGGTCATGAACCTAGGTAAAAAAACCTGTGTCTACTCTCTATCGTGTCAAAGCTCTGTCGCCCCTCGTCATCGTCGTTGAGAAGGTCCGAACGTGTGTTTGGCCCCCTCTCAAACTCAGGGCTAGTTGGACCCCTTGTTCCTTCGCAGGACGCACTTCTCTCATATTTGGCGCAGCAGGTAGGGGGCCGAGGAGCACTTCCAAGGTCTTCTCCAACCTCGGCAACATGGCGCCATGCACCGGAGCACGGGCCGAGCAAGGAAGGACACCCGTGACACCCTCGCATGGGGAGTTGCGCTGCTCGAAGATGAAGGCTGCTTCGCCACACTATGGTAGTATCCGAAAGGGCGTTGTGGCATGCCCGCCTCGTCGAGCTTGTTGGCGACTAAGACCGCAAGCCCACACCCCCACCTTGCGGCAAGGCCCAGAGGCCTCCACCGTGGGTGGCAGGGCAGGTGGGCACGCTAGCCCTTCTCGGGAAAGGCCAGGCACCGTCGCTTGCATCCTGGGCGGCTCCCAGGATCCCACCTTCGGGCGGCAATTCAAGCAGCTCACGCGTGAGCTCGCGGAAGCAAGGCCTGGCGCTACCACCACGCGGCTCAAGTGGCCACCACAGCCGGTCCCTGTCTCCTTCGGCATCGAGGACCACCTCGAGTCCACTCACGTGGCAGGTGTCATACCAATGATGGGCACTCACACCATCAATGGCATCGTGGTCACCAAAACACTCATCGACGGAGGTGCCGGGCTGAATGTGCTCTCAGAGGAGACATTCTGGCGGATGCAGGTGCCGCAAACCCACCTGTTGCCGGTGTTACCATTCTCGGGAGTGACAGAGGGTATCTTCGTGCCCATCGTCCAGGGGCAACTCCCTTTCATGTACGGGATGCGTGCTAATTACTGCATCGGGCTCGTCGACTTTGAAATCACGCGGATCGGCCTGTTGTACAACGCCATAGGCTACCCTGATGCTGGCAAAATTCATGGCGGTCTCCCACAACGCCTACAACATGGTCAAGATCCCGAAAGGCGTCGGGGCACCATCACGGTCTATTGCAATGAGGGGAGGCCATGCGCTCCTCGGAACATGCCAACAAGGGGGTTGCGACCTCCTACCTGGAGGAAACGGGTGCCCCTGATGGCGATGCCCCCCCCCCCCCCTCGTGAAGAAAAGTCCAATGCACACCGAGGAGGCCACATGGTACGAAGAGGGTGCGCCAATGACCCTCCCCGAGGAGAAGCTCACGTGCTACGTCGGCACGACCAGGAAGAAGAAGCCGATGTTCTCTCAAGAGAGTGTGGCAATGAAGAAGGTCCCTCTGGACCCCCACAGACCTAGGGGCTACCATCACCATAGGGACTCACCTCTAGGCTGAGAGGGAGGAGGTGCTCACCACCTTCCTCCGGGAGAACACGGACATGTTCGCCTGGACCCTGTTGGACATGACAGGGGTGCCTCGAGAGGTAATTGAGAACCACCTGGCGGTATGACCCATTCGCACCCAGTGAAGCAGAAGGTACATCGATAGTCCACCAAGAAGCAGCAATTCATCATTGCGGAGATGGAGAAGTTGATCAAGGCAAACCTTGTCTGTGAGGTCCTTCATATAGACTGGATGTCTAACCCGGTGGTAATCCCCAAGACCACTGGGGGAACGACGATTCTGCGTCGATTTCACCGACCTCAACAAGGCTTGCCCCAAAGATCCATATCTGCTTGCGTGGATCGATCAGATAGTGGAATCCATGATGGACTATGACCTACTATGCTTCTTGGACCCCTTTTCGGGCTACCACAAAATCCATATGGCCAAGGAGGACGAGGAAAAGACAACCTTATTCACCCCATTCGGGTTATTCTGCTACACACGCATGCCGTTCACCTCAAGAATGCTCACGTGACCTTTTAGGCGATGCATATCACCCAGGAGCATAGATGGGCGAACGTGAGGCCTACATCTACGACAATGTGTTCAAAACCCATGAGAAGGACACGCTAATGGCGGACCATCGAGACATTCACCAACTTGCAGGGGTAAACATCAAGCTCAACCAGCCAAGTACATGTTTGGGGTCCCGTCGGGTAAGATCACAGGCTTCACGGTATCGCACTAGGGCATCAAGGCGAACCCCGACAAAATCAAAGCCATCAAAAGATGGTCTCCCAAAGGCTCAAGGACATGCGGCGCTGGCGGGTCTATGGTGGAGCTAGGAAGATTCAACTCCAATGGGCGAGAAGGCCTTGCCCTTCTTCAAGATCATGAAGCGCCCGTTAACTTCCGGTGGACCCCAAGGTCGCCGAGGCTTTTGAGGGCCTCAAGAGGTACCTCAGTCCCCTATCATGGTGGCGCAGACCCACGAGCCTCGGTGCTATACCTAGCAGCCACACCGCATGAGAAAGCGTTGTCCTCATTTCTAATCGCGAGAGCCCATCTAAGAAAAATACGGACTAGCCCCAAAGCCTCTGAAGGACCGGGGCTATGGAGACTGCGACACCTAAGTGACTATTGGCGCCTAGGGGCTTGCGAGGAATGACCTCATCGACCACCTTCACGGTCCCGAAAAAATCCACGGAGATCGTGCAGCCTCTAGTCTCCTTCATTAGTACAGTGCTGCAGGACGCTCACAAGCGGTACCCGATGCAACAGAAGTTCCTCTATGTTCTCCTCATAGATTCGCGGAAGCTACGACACTACTTCTAGGGCCACCCCCATTATCACTACAGGAAAACGATTTTTTACTGGGTATTAAAAATACACAGCAAAGGCCGAAATACACTCGGCAAACATTTGTCGTGTGTTTACACTCGGTAAAGAATTCACAGCATACAACCCGCCGGTAAACACAACTTTGCCGAGTGTTTAACTCGCGGATACTCGGCAAACGCTATCGAGTGTCTAACGACACTCGGTAAAATATGTGTTCACGGCACACCGGCCGAAGACGGCTTCAAGCCTTTGCCGAGTGTCATCGTTAAACACACAACAAAGAAAAACGGCTAGGATTTCTCCACGTCACCCCATTCACTGGATTGAGACACGTCGCCTTACATGCTTTGCCGAGTATTTCTGTCTTTACCGTGTGTCTTCTATGGTTTTACACGGCAAATACATACTCTTTGCCGGGTGTCTTCTAGGGTAATACACGGTAAAGACATACTCTTTGCCGAGTGTATTTTCTGGGATACACGGTAACGTCCACGAAAAATTGACAGATTTATGTTGTTTTCTATTAAACCCTGCATTTCAAAACAAATATGGACAGATATTCATATGTAGGCTCACAACAGACATATATCACAGCAAGAACTCACATAATAGGTTCACAAGTGCATTGGTACATCAAACATGCATACAAAGTTCATAAGTTCAACAAACACTTGAATTCTAGTTCACAAATCCACCAACACAACCAAGTGGCACACAAGTTCTTCTCTAGCATGTGGTACATAGATCCATCAATGGCGAGCATGTTCCACACAACATGGCCTTCCTCGATGTAATCCTACAAAGTCCAAAGCACACAAGCATGAGTGAAAATGATGTAATCTTACAAAGTTCAAAGTAGGTATATGTGTAGCTAATTGGATTGATGTTAATAAGGTAAAATTTGACACACGCATAATTGAAAGTTGTTATCTATGTAGCACAAAAGGTGACATATGGACTTGGTATATAGGTGGCTATATGGTAAGAATATTGACATGACTTTAACAAGGCATAGTTTGGCACAAGCATAATTGAAATGTGTTATCTATGCAGCTATATGGAATTGGTATCTATGTATATGGTAAGAGGATTCTCACAAGAATATTGGCATGATTACAAACCTATATACTAAAAGACGTCTGGATACATTTGATTCACAAATCTAAAACATATTATATTTATAAACGGAGGGAGTATATGGTAAGTTGGTAACTATATATATAGCATAATTTGGCACAAGATGTATACAAGCACGAAAATGGCAAGAGTGTGAGAACTCACAAAGTTGCCTCCTAAGGTTCGGGTTCTCTAGAGTCGGCGTAGCCGTGCCCGTAGTAGCAGGTGTCACAGGGCTTTCTTCCTCGGGAGGGGCTGACATGCTATTGGATCCAGCCGAAGGCATTCCCTACAAACATGGTAAACCGGTATGAGATAGTAAAAACGGATTAAAGAAGCAAGGCAAAAATATCTAGTCAAGCAAAACCAAATGCTTTAGTATTACTCGAATGGGGAAACATTTAAATGTGCCACCGTGCCAGTCAATTAATGTTGATACCCACTTCTCCTGCAAATTATGTTCCTCGGAACTCACATGTTTACTTTTGACATATTTTTTGAATAGAGACCGTTCATAGATTAAAATGACAGAATTATCATAGAATGATATCACTTGAAATTAACATGAATATGGTCACGTTTCTGTCAAGCTGTAATTATCCAAAAATTAATGGGAAGTAAATTTCTCCATGGGCACACATCATGGCCTGAAGCTCAGCTCAGCTCATGGCCTGAAGCTCACATCATGGTCCTGTAATTTTCCTATGGTTTTCGGATCCTCTGTTTTGCAGTTGGTTTCCTTTTCTATTCCTCCATTTTCCTTATGTTTTATCTTCCTGTATACCGAACGGGGCCATAGTTTCCTGTAAAAAGCGTAGAAAAGTTTGCCTTTCCTAAGGAATCGAACAACGCCCTTTTCTTTGTACCAAACAGAGCGAAAGGAAAAAATTCCATAGGAATCCAAAACTGCAAAATTCCTCCACAATTCCCTCATTCCGAACGGAGCCTAACCCTGTTTGGAACATGGGAATCCAAAACGCAGGTATAGGAAACTGCATAGGAATATTGTGGAGTGTAAAGTGTGAACCTACGGGCTTCTAAAACAAAGGAATGTATAAATTTGAGGTGTTCGGAGCAAAGAAAACATTTGTTTCTGTTGTAGACTGGGTGCACTGACGGAGCAATGTTTAGCAATATATTATTTGGATTTGGTGCACTGACTCTGCTACTCATCACATGGCCAATCGCACGTAGAAGTTTTTTTAATTGGCTATTTGTCAGTGTGCAGGGCCTCTCGCCTCGGGCATCCGCCAAACCAAGAGTTCTAGGTAGATGTTTCAAATCCCGTGAAATGTCCTAGAAAACGAAGGAAAGGAAGCCTTTCCCTACGAACGCGTACAGCAGGTTCCCTTGTTCCGAACGCTATCAAAGGAAAGAATTCCATAGGAAACAGAACCTGTACAATTCCTTTGAAATTCCTCTGTTCCGAATAGGCCCTAAGGAGGAACACCAGTACCTGAGCATGGGGGCGCAGTAGGGCGACGACCAGATCAGGGTGAGCAGCAGGGGCGGCGTCCAGAGTAGCGAACGGGCGGACGGGCGGGCGGCTGAAGCAGCCGAGGTTGCTGGCGCGGGCTCGTCGGGGGAGGCGGCTAGAGCAGGGTTGTCGGGGGAGGCGGCTGGAGCAGGGGCTTCATGGAGGCGGCCGGATCAGGGGCGTCGGGGCGGCGGCCGAAGCAGGGGTGTCGAGGGCGGCGGCTTCTGGCGCGGGATGGCAGCGGCGGCTTGCTGGCGGTGGGAAGGGGAGTCGTGTGGTGTAGAAGGACCTGAAAAACGGGTCAGCAGATAGATCTAGATGCAACACAATTTAGGTTTTCGTTTTTTTACCGTGAATCCCTATTTTAACACACGGCAATAACCATGTCACACACGGCAAAGTCAGTCCTTTGCCCTGTGTCTACAGGAGACACACGGCAAACACGGACCATTTCTATTTTCCTAGTTTCTTCATTTTGTTCTTCCTTTCAAAGTTTTCATCTACTGCCTCTGTCTTAAAATAGATATCGAAATATGATATTTTCTAAGTTTAGATGTATCTAGTATCACTATAGGAATGGCGCCGTCTTGGCCCGTAGCTGAGTAGGCGATCGGTAGCACGGACGGTCAGCTCGACTTAGTAGCCACCACGCGTCGAGTTGATGTCGGCGTAGCCTAGCCCTCGGCGTACGGGATGGACGCATGACACTGGCCGGCCAGGCCGGGACGGATCCTTAACGGCGTCATCAGTATGCCGAGAGCCGCCGTCGGAATAGCCTACGCCGACGGTCACCCTCGACCTAGTCCCCGGGTGGATGTGTCCCTCTTTGCATGCATGCACTATAACCTAAAAGGAAAGGTTCTGGACTTATATAAGGGGTAAACTCCCCTTTCCGGTGAAACCGGGTAGGATAGTGCCGCACCTTGTGAACCAAGATGATTTTACATCATCATATGACCTAAACAAACACAAAACAAGGGAGAGATACGTCAGGCTACCCCTGTTAGAGGAACTTCTAGGGGGTAGACGACCGAAAGCAGGTTCTGCAAACCGCGCTCCGGGGCATAGGAATACCTCAAGAACTTGCATGTGGCCCTAGCACATGCATGGAGGTGTGGTGTTGTGTTAAAACATGCAAAACCTAGTCGCCGGGTGGATGTGTCCCTCTTCGCATGCATGCACTATAACCTAAAAGGGAAGGTTCTGGACTTATATAAGGGGGAAACTCCCCGTTCCGGTGAATCCGGGTAGGATAGTGCCGCACCTTGTGAATCAACATGGTTTTACATCATCTTATTACCTAAAAAAACACAAAACAAGGGAGAGATACGTCAGGCTACCCCTGTCAGAGGAACGTCTAGGGGTTGATCACGAGGCCCATGAGCAGGTTCATTGCAAGCCGCTCCGGGGCATAGGAATACCTCAAGAACTTGCATGTGGCCCTAGAACATGCATGGAGGTGTGGTGTTGTGTTGAAACATGCAAAACCTAGTCCCCGGGTGGATGTGTCCCCGTTCGCATGCATGCGTTGTAACCTAAAAAGGAAGGTTCTGGACATATATAAGGGGGAAACTCCCTGTTCCGGTGAAACCGGGTAGGATAGTGCCGCACCTCGTGAACCAACATGATTTTACATCATCATATGACCTAAACAAATACAAAACAAGGGAGAGCTAACCTAGGCTACCTCTGTCAGAGGAACGTCTTGGGGGTATACGATCCAAGGCCCAGAGAACAGGGTTCCGCGGCAAACCGCGCTCTGGGGCGTAGGAATACCTCAAGAACTTGCATGTGGCCCTAGCACATTAATGGATGTGTGGTGTTATGTTGAAACATGCAAAACCTAGTCCCCGGGTGGATGTGTCCCCCTTCGCATGCATGTGCTGTAACCTAAAAGGGAAGGTTCTATACTTATATAAGAGGGAAACTCCCTATTCTGTTGAAACCGGATATGATAGTGCCGCACCTTGTGAACTAACATGGTTTTACATCATCATATGACCTAAACAAACACAAAACAAGGGAGAGCTACGCCAGACTACCCCTGTCAGAGGAACGTCTAGGGGTAGACGTTGCGAGGGCCACAGATCAGGGTTCCGCGGCAAACCGTGCTCCGGACGTAAGAATACCTCAAGAACTTGCATGTGTCCCTAACACATGCATGGAGGTGTGTTGTTGTATTGAAACATGCAAAACCTAGTCCCTGGGTGGATGTGTCCCCCTTTGCATGCATGCGCTGTAACCTAAAAGGGAAGGTTCTAGACCATATTTTGGAATGGGAAACTCTTGAAACATGAATAAGTAATTTAAAAGCGGTCCAAACAATGTAAATCCTTCGCGTGGTGTCATATTATGTGACATTGTTGCAAGGAAAAATACCAAACTTGGCAAATTGATTATGTCTAAAAAAAGCTTTACAAAACGACCTATCATGTTCGAGGTTTCCTGGCTTTCGGGTCAAATGAACAATGTTATGGATAGAATCAGGGCATAGTTTGTGATACTGTACCCATATTGTGCACGCATGTTCATCATGGGATGGCGAACAATGTTGCAGAAGGAAGTTTTCCTTTTTGTCATACGGAAAAACCATTTTCCATTTTCCTAGTGCAAAAAACGGGGCATTTTGTGAAGCAACCACCAAATGACAGTTTCACAATGGTACCATCCTATTTTTCAAAAATACTAGACCACCGTACATGGACAATGTCCCAACCGGGGTATCTCAAACCTTTCCGTCTTCCCCTGGTAAAAAAGACAAATGTCTGCCGAATCGATAGGAAGTAGGTATGGTTTGAACTACAGGTACATGATCTAATGCTCATGATTTTTTGAAAAAATCATTTTTAGACTCAAAATATAATGTTTCTTCACAGATCCAATGCAAATTTTAGCGAGGATCATCACATATCTTCACGCCCGCCGTTTTGACCATAATTTGAAATGAGAAACTCTTGAAACAGGCATAAGAAATTCAAAAACGGTCTAAACAATATAAATCCTTCGCGTGGTGTCATCTTATGTGACATAGTTATAAGAAAAATACCAAACTTGGTAAATTGATTATGTCTAAAAAACTTCACAAAATGACCTATCATATTCGAGGTTTCCTAACTTTCGGGTCAAATGACCAATGTTATGGATAGAATAAGGGCATAGTTTGTGATACCGTGCCCATATTGTGCACGCATGTGTATCATGGGATGGCGAACAATGTTGCAGGAGGAAGTTTTCCTTTTTGTCATATGGAAAAACCATTTTCCATTTTCCGGGCGCAAAAAACGGGGCGTTTTGTGAAGCAACCACCAAATGACAGTTTCAAAACGGTACCATCCTATTTTTGAAAAATACTTGACCACCTTACATGGAAAATATCTCAACCGGGGTATCTCAAATTTTTTTGTCCATCCCTCGTGAAAAAGATAAATATCTGTTGAATCGATAGGAAGTGGGTCCAATTTGAACTACAAGTATATGATCTGATGCTCATGATTTTTTATAAAAATCATTTTTAGGTTCACAATATGCTATTTCATCATAGATACAATACAATTTTAGTGAGGTTTGGCCCCTAGATAATTTCATCATAGATCCACTTTAACTTGGTGTCATTTCCCTACTAATTTTACCGTGTATCACACATAAGCACTCGGTAAAAATTAGGACACACAGCAAACCACCTCTTTACCGAGTGTTTTTGTACTAAACACAGCAAAGCTACCACATACACGGAAGGGGGTTGTCTCGCTCCAATTTTTTGTTGTGTATACGTGTGACGACACTCGGCAAATATTAACGTCGTAAGTTGCACCGTCAGCTACGGACAGGAAGGTCGTGTGGCACGACGGTTTGCCGTGTATTCATCTTTTACCGAGTGTTTACTGTGTATGTATAGTTTTGCCGAGTGTTTTTTCGCTGAATACTCGGCAAAGAGGTAACTTTGCCGTGAATGACCTCTTTGCCGGGTGTCAACATAATGACACACGGCAAAGAACTGTTTGCCGAGTATCCGGGCTTTAAACACTCGGCAAACAAAAAAACACCCAATAAAATCTCGATTTCCGGTAGTGTATGGTGGTCACCAAGTTCCCCTGGAGACGATCCTGCGTAACCCCAATGCCATAGGACACATGGCAGAGTGGGCTAACGAGTTACTGTCTTTCGAGCTAACATTCGATATGTCTCCCGCTGTACGAGGCCTAGCTCTGGCAGAGTTTTCTGTAGAGTGGACTGACCCCGGTGGGGAAAGAAATTAAGGAGGAAGTAACCTAGCTGCCCAGGAAAATGGCCTCGGGCCGTTGGGTCATGAACTTCGATGGCGCGTTCAATGGTGATGGAGCATGGGCATCCACTTTTCTCACGTCTCCCACTAGCGACAAGCTCTTCTACATTGTACAGCTGCACTTCGAGGACGAAGTCAAATGCTCCAACAACATTGTCGAATATGAGGGTATTATCACATGCATCAAGGTAGTGATTTCCTTCAGCATCAAGCGCATCACACTTTAGGGAGACTCCTTGCTCCTCGTCAAATTCTCCAACAAGAGCTACAAGCCCAAAGACGAACACATGGCGACGTACGTTGAAGAGGTGCATAATCTAGAAAAGCACTTCCTGGGAATGGAGCTGCTCGACATTTCTTGAGGAGACAACCAAGAGGCTGACGAGATTGCAAAGAGCGCATCTCGTCAAGAGCCCTAGCAGCCGGGAGTCTTTGTAGAAAGGTTGTTCGAGCCATCCGCCGCACCACCAGATAGAAGCGTTGGTTGTCTCGCCAAGGAATTGCCTCCCCCACACCCCCATCATGCGCCCCAGACTACAACCCGCTTTTAGGTGACCGACTCGTATTGGCGCCTACGCCTCAAGAAACATACTGGATCATAGACCTCAAGGCCTACCTGACGGATGGTACTCTCCCAGAAGACAATGACATGGCCGAGGGCCTCCTTCTGCGCGACAAGAAATATTGCCTAGTGGATGGCGACCTCTACTTCCGCCGACCTAACGGCGTTCCCTGCGATGCATCTCGGCTAAGGAAGGTCACGAGTAGTTTGCCGACATCCACGCCGGAGAAATGCGGCCATCACGCCTCTACGCGCATCCTCATGGGGAAGGCCTTCTGTGGCAATTCCACTCCAAGCAGATACAACATTATGCTTAGCAGTTGAAAATTATCCCGCTCTCATGGCCATTCGCAGTCTGGGGGATGGATATTTTGGGGCATTTTCCTAGAGCACCCGGGGTCTACCGCTACCTCTATGTCGCCATCAACAAATTCACAAAGTGGACAGAGGTGGATCCAGTCCGAACCATCCCAGCAAGGTTGGCGGTCAAGTTGATACAGGGCTTGGTGTGTCGTTTTGGCGTGCCCAACCGCATCATCATCAACAATGAAAGCCAATTCACCATTGGATTGTTCAAATCCTACTGCGCTAAAGTTGGCACCAAGATCTTCTATGCCTCCGTAGCTCATCGGCGCAGTAATGACCAAGTCGAGTGGGCCAACGCGGAGGTACTAAAGGGCCTCAAGGCAAGGTGTTTCCACCGCAAGCTCAAAGATTGTGGCCGAGGGTGGAATGACGTGCTACCCGATGTACTGTGGTCCATCCGCACCACCGTGATCAAACCAACTGGTAAGACCCCTTTCTTCCTTTTTTACAGAGCTAAAGATGTCATTCCCGCAGTGCTCAAGCACAGATCCCCATGAGTTCTCGCCTTCAACGAGATGGCACAAGATGAGCCGTGCCAAGATTAGCTCACCCTCCTCGAGGAAGTCCACCACAGGGTCAACATTCGGGCAGCCAAATACCAGCAGGCACTATGCTGTTATCATTTCCGTAACCTACGCAATCGCACCTTGGAAGCAGGAGACCTAGTCCTCCAATGGGTCCTCTCCCTCGAAGGTATCCACAAGCTCTCTCCTATGTGGGATGGTCCCTTCAGGGTCATGCACGTCGCAAGGCCACGAGCATTCTGGCTGTAAACAAAGGATGGGGTTCTAGTCCCGAATACATGGAACATTCAACACCTCCGCAAGTTCTACCCCTGAGCTCTTCCTACATCGGTGGAGGTAACGAACAACTCCCTTCTTGGTTATGTGAAAACTCAAGAACAGTCCCCTGTTTTCTGGTGTTTTTCCGGTGATGCTTTGTTGCATGTTCCTTTGTTTTGTGTTCTTCCCTTCTGTGCATCATGCGAGCGGGGCCTAGGCATGGTGTCTATCAATTGAGCCACTCCCGGTCAACTCTGAGACCTAAAGTGTCAAGCTCTGAAATTTTGGACTAGCTCTAGTGATAAGTCACCTCGCCCATGGTTCTTGGTGCTTGATAATCCTCGCATGCTACACGTAGGAAAAACACTCTCCGTATAGAACCTACGCTTGCCTCCTCGAGGAACCATAGAGTGAAAGTACAAGTCCAACAGCTACCTCCACAAGGAGCTTATAGGACGAAACCAAACGTGCAGAGCCTACAGGTCACCTCTTTGAGGAGCCTACAAGAAAAGTACAATCCCCGCGACCCTCTCAACGAGAGGCAAGTAGGGTGGTACACGAGGTCATTTTCCTCTCCGCGGGTCCCACAACATGACCATAGCCAAACTCAGGAGCCAGTTGTAGGAGGTTGGAGAAGAGGGCCTGATGAGCTCAGATCACTGTAGAGCTTCGTTGGGATACCCCAAGAGGAAGGTGTGATGAGCACAACAGTAAGTTTTCCCTCAGTTATGAAACCAAGGTTATCGAACCAGTAGGAGGAAGGAAACAACTCCAAGGTGTTGGTAGCAACTTGAAATACTACACAACACAAACTCAAGACTTTGCCCCAACTTATAGTGAGGTTGTCAATCTCACTAGTTTGCTGAAAACAAAGGATTAAATGTATAGTGTGGAAGGTACTGGTTGCTTGCAGAAAGTAAACGGTAATAGTAGAAGATGTATCAATGGTAAAGATTGGACCGAGGTCCACAGTTCACTAGAGGTGTTCTCCTTAAGATAAATAACATAACATGCTGGGTGAACAAATTACAGCGGAACAATTGATAGGACTGA
The DNA here is from genome assembly GCA_030063025.1 of Avena longiglumis. Taxonomy (NCBI): domain Eukaryota; kingdom Viridiplantae; phylum Streptophyta; class Magnoliopsida; order Poales; family Poaceae; genus Avena; species Avena longiglumis. Next base: position 25,703,473 of record CP125974.1, read on the forward strand.
GCAAGGCATGACAATGCAAATACTAGACATCAAGATTCCTATGGGATTTGACTGGGCATTACAACAATATACATAGACCGCCATCCAACTGCATCTATGACTAGTAATCCACCTTCCGGTTATCATCTGAACCCCCTCCAGTATTAAGTTGCAAGCAATAGATAACTGCATTACGCAATGTGTGTAAAGTAAACAATACAATTGTTCCATGAACAAAAGATTGTTGTTTTCTCCCTAGTAGCAACAACACATCTATAACCTTAGAGATTCCTATCACTTCCCCAGATTTAGTAGAGGAATGGACCCACTATCAAGCATAAATACTCCCTCTTGGAGTCACTAGCATCTACTTGGCCAAGATAGCTACTAGAAACGGAGAGCATGCAAGATCACAAACAACACAGACATGATAGAATCAATAATCAATAAGACATGATAGAATAAATAATCAATCTGACATAGTAATCTCAATATCCATCGGATCCCTGCAAACACAACATGTATGATTACAAATAGAAGATCTTGATCATGAACAGAGCTCACAAGATCTAAACATTATAAGACAAAGGAGGAGAAACAACCATATAGCTGTATGGACCCATAGTCCAAGAGTGAACTATTCACGCATCATACCAGAGGCTGGCAGGGTGATGAAGAAGGCCTCCAGGATGATATCTCCCCTCCGGCAGGGTGCCGGGAAGAGCTTCAGATCCCCCCGATCTAGGGACGAGGGAGGCGGCGGCTATGGACTTTTTCATGGAGATCTGATCTGGTACTTAGGGTTTTGGCATCGGGGGGATTTTATAGGCGAAGAGGCGAGGCAGGGAGGCGGCCAGGGGGCCCACACCCTGCCCTGGCGTGACCTAGGGTGGGCCCGCGCCTGGGAGGGTGCGGCCTCCCTATGGCGCCCCTCCGACTGCCCTTTGGTCTCTGTGTTCGTTCCAGTGAAATAATGACTTTTGCTTTTGTCCCGTCCAATTCTGAGAATATTTCCTTACTAGATTTTATAAAACAAAAAATAGCAGAAAACAGACAACTGGCACTGTGGCATATTGTTAATAGGTTAGTTCCGGAAAATGTAGAAAAATACCTCAAAGTGTAGACAAAGCATTGCAAAGATGATACTAAACAAACATGGAACATCAAAAATTATAGATACATTTACGACGTATCAAGCATCCCAAAGCTTAACTCCTACTCGTCCTCAAGTAGGTAAGTGATAAAAAGAATAATTTTTTAGGTGACATGCACCATCAAAATCTTGATCAAACCATTTGTAAAGCATTGAAAGCTGGGATCAAAGTACTCTAAATGAAATATGAAGTTCTAACAATAAGACATAGCAACTATGTTGCAACATGAAAGGATACAAACAAAGATCATGAATAGTAATGCATTGAAAAACATTTGTTTGTTTCACATATAGAAAACATAGAATAGTGGTATTCAGATTGTCCCTCATGGAGTAGCAAAACATAAATGCATAGGACACCTTCAACGTTCATAAGGGTGACTAGATGCAAATAGTTCAAGGACAAGCAATATCAACATTATGAATCAATCAATAAGTTTTAGGACAATGCACATGAAACTAAGAATGACAACTATGCTCCCTTAATTGGTGCCTAAAGATAGAAGGTGGAGACTCAATATAAAAGTGGGAAGAAAGGCCCTTCAAAGGGAAGCAGGGATTTAAAGTTTCATAAAGAGCTTCCAAAAATTATGGTACTTGTTAGCTTTCATCTCTCATTTCCCCTATCATAAGCATCTTGAAGTGATTAAGGTTAAAGTGAACAAAGTATGGAGTATATGCTTGACAAGTCATAAGTTGGCAATCTCATGTCCCTTGAGTACGAGGGCTGTTTCTCATGCTACTCAACTTTAGTCACAAGCAAGTTCTTGTTATTGTAAGTTTATGTGTACATAGAGAACCGCCAACGGGGTACCCCATGCCCCATGATACAGGAGCTATCCCATATCAAAATGACAAGGCAACAGACAATGAACATCTCAGCAATCTTCTTATTTACCATGGGAAAATAGTGCTTTTTTCTCTTCTTTCCTCTTTTTGTTTCTTTTTGTCTTCTCTTTTTCTATCTCTCTTTTTTATACGAACAATGCTTCATAGATTGCCCATTATGGTGATGCTGCAAGTTTCCACCATGATTAGGCATGGCTTACGCTAGCGCCCCAGGCATTTCTCTAACACATATACATAACTCCATGGACTTACAAGCTCCCCTTTTATTTCACACCGCTGACATCCATAAACAAATGAGCATGATATCAACTTGGTAGATATTTACAGGTCTTGAAAGCATTCCCCGTGACAACATGGTTCTGCTAATTCCCAACTTATAAGTGCAAGCATATACAACATACATGACACAATGGTTCAATTTTATTAGGGGCAAGAAAAATAAAGTGTACCATCAAGTTTGTGAGAGCTTTAATCACTAATTTTCACATAACAAAGTGACTTTTTAATTGGAAGGTAGATAAAACAAGAATATACTTGGAAAGGTGTAACACACCATGCATAGGAATTTAAAGTGGACTCTTTGGAACAACTTGGTTTCTTGGGAGTTGGATGCATGAGTAGAGCTTACTCAATACAAGTGGAGGCTAGCAAAAGACTAGGAGCGACCAACTAAGAGAGCAATAATGGACATAATCATGCAGAGCGACAAAACATGATCAACCAAAGCATAAAGTGGTATCACAAGTCAAAAACTAAATGATCATAAAGGCTAAGGTGACTGTCTCATAGTCATAACATGGTGTGAGCATGTGCCAAGTCAACCCAAACAAATCATTAAAGGAGAATACCATAATATTATGCTTTTGTATGCTAAAACAATGCATGATTCTTACAAGGCACATTAAGAAATATCAATTGTTTGGAAAAGGTCATGCTACAACAATAATCACTAAGCATAAGGTCAAAACAACATCTAGCATGACATGATAAAGTCTAAGTCACAGTCAAAACAAGCTCTCCTTTGTACCACTATAAGCATGAAGGTTTCTACTCTTTTCCAACACTAATCAACTTATTTGAAACATCACAACGAAAGCGGGGGTCCAACTAATTTATTCAGGCAAACTAAGCAAACGAAAACCAAAAAACGGAAACTAAGACGCTCCAAGAACAACACAACAATGCATGAAACAATAAAAACGAAGTGTCTAGAAAGAGACCTGAGATTTTTATTGATGAAGAAGGGGATACCTTGGGCATCCCCAAGCTTTAACGCTTGTACCTCTTGAATATTTCTTGGGGTGACATGGGGTGGCATCCCCAAGCTTGAGATTTTGTCCATTCTTCATCTCATCATATCATTCTTCCCCTACACCTGAAAATTTCCTTCATACAAAACTTCACACAATCTTCATTAGCAACATTAGTGCATTCAAAATTAATAAACCTTTGGGTTTAGTTCAACACAGAAAAACTTCCATTAAAAACACAAGCTACTGTAGAAATTCCTTCAAAAATATCAATTTACCAAAGAGAACTCAAAAAATAAATCGATAAGAAGCAAATGCAAATAATGGCAGAAATCTGTCAAAACAGACCAGTAGGTAAAAACTGATTTTTTTCGAAGACCTTATGTTGCTCAAATAAAAAAGTGTTGAACTGACGAAAGTTAGATAACAACCTGATTCATTTACTCATAACATTACAGCTCAATCCGACATACAGAGATGTTTCACGAATTTTTACAGTGAAGCACAAAAATCTGTTTCGGGATAGCAACTACCCCAAATCTTACTTCTCTCTCATTAGAGGTTATTATTGGCACAAAAATCAAATAAAAAGGATAAGGAGAGGTTATTACACTTCCAAGACTCAATAAAACTATCGGGTTATCTCTCAAGAAGTACTTTTCTTTAACGCCTTTAAGTTAGGCCTAAGAAGCAAAAAATCAAGTATTTTCAAATGAAGAAGCATTAACATCAAATTTTGATTTAAAAGGAGGAGAAAAAGGTAACCTATCTCTCCTTATAGGGAAGTGTTAAATACCTTTCTTTAATGGGAATTTATATTTAATGGTGCCTTCTTTCATATTAATAATGGCACCAACAGTTCTAAGAAAATGTCTTCTCAAAGTAATAGGACAAGAATCATTGCATTCAACATCCAAAACATAGAAATCAACAGGGACATAGGCATTTTTAACCATAATAAGAACATCATTAACACTCCCCATAAGTTTATTTTTAGCATTATCATCAAGTGGGACATCTAAATAACAATCTTCCAAAGGTGGCAAATAAAGCATTTCATAAATCTTTCTAGGAATAATTGAGACACTAGAACCAAAGTCACATAAATCTTTGAGATCAAAATAATTCACTTGCATATTAATGATGGGTTCCCAACTATCTTCTACTTTCCTAGGAATAGAAGCTTTGTGTTTCAATTTTTCTTCCTTAATTTAATTGAGAGCATTTGTAATGTGTTTTGTGAAAGACATATTCATAGCACTAGCGTTAGGACTTCTAGAAAGATTTTGTAGGAACATAATCACTTCAGAAATATTGCAACCATCAAGATTAAAATCAAACTTAGCATCACAGGTAGTAGGCTTAGGCATTGTTGTAGGAGGAATGGGGACTTCTTGTTGGCTGGTAGCACTAACATTGGTGGTAGTAATAGTACAAATACTATTGTTTCTAGAAATTTCATCTTCTCTTTTCCACTTAGCATGCAATTTAGCTAATAGTCTAACATTTTCATCAATAGTAACTTGTATGGCATAAGTAGCAGCAAAGGTACTTTCTAAGCTTTCAGGTTTAGCAGCCATTTTATTAATCAAGGAGGATTGTGCTTCTGACAAATATGAAATATTTTTCTTAGCATTCAAAATTTTGGACTGTAAAATAGGAATTTCCCTATTCAAATTCTCAAGTCGATGACTAATATTTTTCAAAATAATAGATTGTTCTTCCATAGTTTTAGAGAATATTTTGTTCTGCTCATATTGCATTTGCATAATGTTTTTAGTGGGTCTTTCAACTTCTAGAATCCTATCTTCACTAGGCATTCCAGATCTACCATAATAAGTATTTCCATTATTAGGAGGATAAGGCCTATAGTTATTATTACCATAAGCATTGTTGCCAAAATTATTATTCCTAATGAAGTTCACATCAACTTGCTCTTGTTGAGCAACCAAAGAGGCTAAAGGAACATTATTTGGATCAATATGAGCTTTTCCATTAACAAGCATAGACATGATAACATCAATTTTATCACCCAAGGAGGAGGTTTCTTCAATAGAATTTACCTTCTTCCCATGTGGAGCTCTCTCAGTGTTCCATTTAGAATATTTAACCATCATATTATCAAGGAGATTTGTTGCAGCACCCAAAGTAATGGTCATAAAGGTACCTCCAGCAGCATAATCCAACAGATTTCTTGAAGAGAAATTTAACCCTGTATGAAAAGTTTGGATAATCATCCAAGCAGTCAGTCCATGAGTGGGACAATTCTTTACCAAAGATTTCATTCTTTGCCAATCTTGATCAACATGTTCATTATCAAGTTGTTTAAATTTCATTATTTCACTTCTCATAGATATAATCTTATCAGGAGGATAGTATTTTCCAATAAAAACATCTTTGCATTTAATCCAAGAATCAATACATTTCTAGGCAAGGATAGCAACCATTCTTTAGTTTTTCCTCTCAAGGAGAAAGGAAAAAATTTGAGTTTAATAATATCTCCAACTACATCCTTATATTTTTGCATCTCACAAAGTTTAACAAAGTTATTAAGGTGGGCAACAACATCATCAGAACTAGCACCAGAAAATTGCTCTTTCATAACAAGATTCAACAAAGCAGGCTTAATTTCATAAAAGGTAGCATCATGATAAGGTGAAGCAATAGGTGTACTCAGGAAATCACTGTTGTTTGTGCTAGTGAAGTCACGCAACTTGGTGTTCTCAGCAGAATTTACTTTTGCAAAAGTAGAGCAAGCCAACAGTAGCAGTAACTAGAGCAGCAACTATTTTTTGTGTTTTCGATAAGAAAAAGCAAACCAAACGAAATTATTTTTTTGTGATTTTTGGTAAAAAGAAGCAAACAAAACAAAGCACAAAAAACTAAGCAAAACAAAAACAAAGTAAAGAGAGTGGTTATGAAAGACTCCCCTTGTGAAGTTGTCCTTAACTCCCTGGCAACGACGCCAGAAAAAGTCTTGATGAGCTCAGATCACTGTAGAGCTTCGTTGGGATACCCCAAGAGGAAAGTGTGCTGAGAAAAGCAGTAAATTTTCACTCAGTTATGAAATCAAGGTTATCGAACCAGTAGGAGGAACGAAACAACTCCAAGGTGTTACTAGCAACTTGGAATCCTGCACAACAGAAACTCAAGACTTTGCCCCAACTTACAGTGAGGTTGTCAATCTCATTGTTTTGCTGAAAACAAAGGATTAAACATATAGTGTGGAAGGTAATGGTTGCTTGCAGAAAGTAAACGGTAACAGTAGAAGATATATCAATGGTAAAGATTGGACCGGGGTCCACAGTTCACTAGAGGTGTTCTCCTTAAGATAAATAACATAACATGCTGGGCGAACAAATTACAGCGGGGCAATTGATAGGACTGAGCAAGGCATAAAGATGCAAATACTAGACATCAAGATTCCTATGGGATTTGATTGGGCATTACAACAATATACATAGACTGCCATCCAACTGCATCTATGACTAGTAATCTACCTTCAGGTTATCATCTGAACCCCCTCCAGTATTAAGTTGCAAGCAACGGATAACCGCATTAATCAATGTGTGTAAAGTAAACAGTACAATTGTTGCATGAACAAAAGATTGTTGTTTTCTCCCTAGTAGCAATAGCACATCTTTAACCTTAGAGATTCCTGTCACTTCCCCAAATTTAATAGAGGCATGAACCCACTATCAAGCATAAATACTCCCTCTTGGAGTCACTAGCATCTACTTGGACAAGATAGCTACTAGAAATGAAAAGCATGCAAGATCACAGACAACACAGAAATGATAGAATCAATAAGATAGAATCATTAATCAATATGACATAGTAATCTCACTATCCATCGGATCCTCGCAAGCGCATAAATAGATGATATTGATCATGAACGGAGGTCACAAGATCTAAACATGATTGCACAAAGGAGGAGAAACAACCATCTAGCTACTGTATGGACCCATAGTCCAAGAGTGAACTACTCACGCATCATACCGGAGGCTGGCATGGTGATGAAGAAGGCCTCCGGGATGATCTCTCCCCTTTGTCAGGGTGCCGGAAAGAGCTTCAGATCCCCCCGATCTAGGAACAATGGTGGCGACGGCTACTGACTGTTTCGTGGAGATCTGATCCGGTACTTAGGGTTTTGGCATCGGGGGGATTTTATAGGCAAAGAGGTGAGGCATGGAGGCGGATAGGGGGCCCGCGCCTAGGGCGTGGGGCCGCCCTGTGGCTCCCCTCTGGCTGCCCTTTGGTCTCTATGTTCGTGCCGGTGAAATATTGACTTTTGCTTTTGTCCCGTCTAATTCCGAGAATATTTCCTTACTAGCTTTCTGAAACCAAAAACAGCAGAAAACACTGGCACTATGGCATCTTGTTAATAGGTTAGTTCCGGAAAATGTATAAAAATATCTCAAAGTGTTGACAAAGTATAGCAAAGATGATACTAAACAAGCATGGAACATCAAAAAATATAGATATGTTTATGACATATCAGGGCCATCCACATGGCACTCAGCATCTCCTGGCACTCGCCCGCGATGAATTCATTCAAGCCTTGCTTGGACTTATCCAGTAAGGCGAGGATCCTGCTGGTGAGCTCGAGGAAGGCCTTGGCATCACGGCCAGCATGGAGTTCAGGGGCACTGAAGCATTTGAGATCGAAGGCGGGAAGGAGAGCGACGCCCTTCTCCGCAAAAGAAAGGAATGACCTCCTCTGACTCTTTAGTGCTTCATGAGCCATTCCCTTCCCCTCTCGCGAGCCTTGGCAATAGAAGCAGCATCCCTCTTCAGCGTGGTGACCTTGCCCTCTATCAGGTCGCGTGTGTATCTAAACAGTCACGTCCTTAGTACAAACTACTACTAGTTTGTTGGGCAGCTAATGGTCGAGGATTCCTGATAATGTACTAACACAAACTTCAACTGACAACGAGGTCATTTCATTAATGAATGAAATGATGGACACAACCGGCCATAGAATTCCAATGTGATTCAGTCACAATGTTCAATATATAGCAAAGCGTCGTGATTGGTTCCTTTGATCGTGAGACCATATTAATCACTATCTTCCGTGGATGTTTGATCACATCAACCATCATGTACGAAATTGGGTGGCCATAAAGGTGTGTATTGGATACTCCAAAGGAATAGGTTGAAGCCTATGTGTCAAGAGCAGAATTTTCCTATCCGAGTGTCGGATAGATACGCTGGCCCACTCGGCAAGATTACATCAGTGAGCTTGCAAGCATGTGACTAGGTAACACGATGTAATATCATGAGAACGAGTAAATGAGTTGGTTAGTAACAAGATCAAACTACGTATATCGATACGAGAGGTCAGGTCTTGGACAAAACCAGGTATCGTAGCGCAAAATGATTGAGCCTCCACGTCTAAAAGGGTTCAAGCTAGTGTGTCGAATTATATATAAATATAATTAAAATTATAAGTTGGTATATAAACAATTATTTGGAGAACGGGTGAGTAAAGTTTAATAATTTAAAAACTTATGATTTAGTTTTTGTAGAATATATGTGGGTCAACAACGTGGAGATCAATCAATAGGGTAATGCTCATAAGCAAAAATTTGCATCCCATAACCATGAAACAATATCAATAAATATCTGTGTATTTTTCAATCTCCATAGTTTATTATCCCTTATAACTTAAGAGGATGTGCCATCAAAATTACACATATTCATTCTGTGTTTAATCTTATGAATTAAATAATTTCCCTACATTATTATTGTGGCATGAAAAAAATATTAATTAATTAGTCTTCATGAACAATTAGCCAAAGGTGACATGTTTTAGAATGAAAATGGAATGTTAACATTTCATAATAGGGAGTAACAAGGAAAGAAATTAATTTTGACGAAATAAAATCCAAATTCTCACTATAATTACCCTAGTAATCGCGAAACAATTTATTTTATTCACTTTGATAATAAAATAATTTTATTCCATTAAGAACTTATCTAAATATGCAAATGCTTATACAAGCACCCAACCAAATTTTCATAGTGTTGTGTGTTAAATATTTTTTCTCGATTAAGTTTCATCATTATACATCTTCATAACACACCATAGTTATCCTTTCAAAGCACACATTATGAACCACAAAACTTAGAGAATTGGTCTACAAAATTCCATGGTAGACAAAAATATTCAGTCTTCTGACCATAGCCGATAGTCTTTCATATAATATATTGCTCCATCGAACCTTATATCAACATAGTAAACTAACATGTCATGATCTTAACATTAATATGTTTTACATTTATTCGATACATACAATGACTAATGGATCTTAGTAACTCGGTGGGAAATTATTATATAAGCATCAACATATCGAACCAACACTAGTGGAGAGATGGGCTCTAGTCCCGGTTCTATACAGGCTCTAGTCCCGGTTCTGCATCCGGGACTAAGGAATCGGGACTAGAGGCCCCCATTTAGTCTTGGGTCACTGACGAACCGGGACTAAAGTAGGACCACGTGGTGGCGGTGGAGAGAGGGCGGTGGGGAATCTTTAGTCCCGATTCGTGCTACGTGCTGGGACTACACGAGCTCTGTCGCGACAGCACTTTAGCGATTTAGCTGCCTCGATGATAGTGAGGCAGCAGGTTCTGTCGCGGCAGGAGGATCGGTAGAGGAGGAAGAGGTTTGGCGTAAGTGACATGCAACGAAGGAACCCATTACACATAACATCGTCATGATTATATAGATTGCAATGACCTCATTCTTCGTGCTTGTTTGAATATATTATATGTTGATACATATATATATATATATATATATATATATATATATATATATAGAATCCCTATTTGACACCCAGGGTATAGAATAGTTATTTTGCACCCAACATATTTTTACGCTGTTAGACTAAAAAATTATGTTTTGTATACGAATAATTATGTTCATGTAATCACCACAACCAAAAAATTTAACACAAAACTAAATTTTTTGAGTCATTATAGTGTAAAAAACACCAAAAATATGTCTTTTACATCGAATTTTTTTATGGCATGTAAACAAAAAAAAATTATGTCATTTTTAAATTTTATTATGTTCTTCTCAACTTACGAAGTAATACAAAATTTACGTGACGTAAAAATAATATTCGGTTCTAAAGATATATATATATATATATATATATATATATATATATATATACGTGATCAAATAGCCACCTATATATATATATATATATATATATATATATATATATATATATATATATATATATATATATAATTTGGTTACATTGAGATTATAACCGGGACTAGAGCCCGTCTATTCAATTACATGGAGATCATTAAATCACAGGAGTCCCGTGATATGGAATTTTCTCCTTGGTCTATGACATGATCAACTAAAAATCCTGCCAATTCCTCTTGAATTGCTATCAGGCACTCCTTCAATTGGAGATTCTCCCACAATCTTAACAACTAAAAATAAAAGAAGAAGATCAATATGATTATCAATCGTCATAACAAATATTATGAATGACACTCAACAAAATTGATGGTAATAATTGTGAATATATTGTTCACGTATATCTAGAAGTGTCCCTCCGTCCCGCTCACTGGCCTCCGAGCGAATGCACTCGCACATGAAGTATCCACACTAATTATTCCATCATGGCTGCCGGTCGCACTTTATGAGAATATAATTCAATTAAATAATAATCAAGCATGATATAATAGTATTAAAACTAGAATTGAAGAGATGCGCAGACGTAGCTCGTACTACTTACCTCGACTGGATGAAAACTAAGCTCGTCTTTAAATTCACCTATCATACTCTTGGTGAATTCTTTCCAAACCCTCCCCGACAAATAAAATTGAGTTAGTAGTTACTTGATATCTTAGCAAATGAACGAAAAAGACTGATCTGGAGCACATCTTTAATGCTTGCGTACTCTGCTTCGTCTATCTTTAATGGATTCTTGATTTCAACTCTTTCAGGGTCAACTTCAATGATTAGTAGAATGTAATGGAAGTTGCGCATATTTATATACGTCAGTAATTCATCAATTACACTTAACATAGAGTAAGCAAAAGTGAATGCGTACAAGACAGTAACACTCTCACTTAAAGTTGTAAGAAAATAGTATTCTCTTTTTGTAGTGTTGCCTCTTTATGAACCTTAGCAAGTTACGCTCTGTGTCCTTGGGGTATTACCGTAGCAGCGGTTAATTAACTCGGCGTGGGTCGATGCACCCAGTGTCAAAGATTCCCCTTCGCTCACATTGCTCGCTCTTCATTCTACATACTAGTGTAGTGAGGATAATTACAAGCAATGAACAAGCTGAGTTAGAGACTTTATCATAGAAATAAATAAATCACGTATAGACAATAGGAACTGACGAGACTCAACTCGAGGGCGTCGAGTTTGAATAACATATAGAATTTCCCAACGATCCGGGACTAGGCGATTGCTTCCTCCTAGCCGTTGCAACAGGAACAAATCGGGACTAGTGCTCACACTAGTTCCGATTCCAGACCGAGCCGGCACTAGAGGCCAGGGCAGCTCTAAACCAAAGGCTTGTTTTCTACTAGTGCAAACTCCCGAGCGTAACATTTAACCTTACATTTAAGTAATGACAAATTGAGATTACATCCTATCTTGCAATATAAATTTAATTCTATGTGTACTGACAAAATATCACCTCATACAAAATCACGCATAATCATTGATACAATTTTTTTTGATGAAAGATAAATTAGTCTTCGAAAAATTATAAATGATGAAACATGTCTCTGCATGATTGATTTATTCAGCCTAATATTTGTGGTGGCTGTATACCAATGTCAATAATGCCAAAATATAAATTTCTATAGAACCATGGATTTTTTTTTGACATATTCAGATGTTGCCCTCGCATTTGTGAAGACCACCGTGCTAGTTTTCACTAAGTTCTATATTTTTCAATTAAAATTTGGAATGCAGAAACTTCCATGCGCATAACCTTTATTTGAGAAAGCTTTCCAAAGTGAAACAAATCTTGAAAAAATCTGGAAAGATTTTGATTGGATATGAACAACACCGCACCTTCCAGCGCGTGGTTCCAGCACAAGGTCGCCACCTTCACTCTTTCGTCGAGTACTCCACCTGGATCCAAAAGTTGCTAGATATACCCCTAGCTATTTTTCCGCTACCCACAAGCTTTTGCCCTTTCCGAAATCAGTTTTTACTCAAAATGAGAGAACAAAAACTATATTATCTCGGTTTGCTCATTTGGTAACGTTGTACATAACACTTGTGCAGTGTGCCAAAACTTCATAGTAGCACTGGAGTGAAGTAGGTCACCCCGTGGTACACATACATGGTGAATTTAATCTAGTTTTGCGCCTGAAGCATATCCACATATTTACAAAGTTTGGTAATGTCATTTCCTATTTTTACAGAGTATATCAACATGAAGTTTGAAGTCCAGAGTTTGGGAGAAAAAAATGCTCACATTTCTTAGTTACGGTCATAGCCAATGCATGTTGAGAATTTTAGCACTAAGCATCACATCAGTTCCCAGATATTTTTGTGTGGTGGTCACCGAAATTGGCAGGCATGTTTCACAGAAAATGCATCTTAGCAAAGCAACCCTCCATTTCTAAAACTCAAACTTGTTTTATTTATGAGGAAACATACTAGAAAAAAAAGTAGGCAGAAGTAAAAATTGTTGTGAATAGGGATCTGTAAAAACATCTTTTAAAGAAATGAGCCAGACCCGGCCATTTTTCAAAAACACTAGCTAAGGGCCCTGATACTATCACTTGGATCTGGAACCTACATGTTGATGCTCATGATTTCGATAGTTATACGGATGATTTGAAGGAGATCTCTCGAAAAGTCTTTAGTGCTCATTTTGGGCAACTCTTGCATCACATGGCTACGTATATATCCAGATTCCAAACAACATAAAAAACAAACTGATAGAATCCTTCGCATAAATCAGAAACCTCATTTGCATTGCCTGGGTTAATCAACGAAAACAATCTAAGAAGGAACAGACTTTACCCAAGCATGCGATTGTTCATCGCCCTATTATATGGAACCAGAAGTAAAACCTCAAAATCAGAATTGTCGACAAATTTGAACAAGACACTTCATAGAGCATCTGTTATTCCCAGCTCGTGGCTTAGGCCTTGCCGGACTCCTCGCAACCCGGTGGCTTGAAGGCGATGAAGCTGACGCACTGCACTTGGCGGATGTTCACTACTAGGAAAACGGTCGTCTGTGGCGCATCTGTAAACATCATCTGTGGCGCACTAGGGGTACGCCACGGGCCTTGCGCCACGGTTATGTCGAGATAGGCGTAGCGCACCTGCTAGTGCCACACGGATATGTTGGCAGGTGCGCTGCGCTTTGGATCTTCTGTGACGCACGTTGCAGTGCGCCACTAAGCTGTGCAGGTGCGCTTTAGTTGTAGCGCGCCACAGAAGCTATGCCATGTGCGCCACGGATGTCTTTTTTTATTTATTTCAGGGTCAGATGATATACAATACAGATTATATACAATATTATAGGCAGATATACACACATATATAAGATATACAGTTATATATATAAATACACAATTCACAAAACAAGATTGAAACAAATACATATAGATAAGTCTCATACATGAATACATAAGTTATACATTGTTTCGATCAAGTTACAAAGCAGTTGGTGACATGCGAATACATGTGTCGATCGAACAAGTTAGAGCTCGGAAGCTCGCCTAGACATCTAAACTAGCTAGATACAAACGCGGGATAAACAACCAAAAAAGATAAACATGATCACCGCGACGAAGGTGTAGGTCTTCATCCGGTTCCTCGTCCTAACTCCCGCTAGATAGCGCGTGTATCTAACTTCCGCCTCCGCCATAGTGTTGTACCCTTTGTAGCTATTGCCGCTGAAACGGTGCACTTATCTCCGGCAGTCTTCCCAATCATCGTAGACTCCGGGAACTTGTCCCTTGTACACGGCGTACCACGTCATCTACAAGTTGACAATAATAATTAACCGGTGATTGAACAAAAACATATATAATTAAAGTCGCATATGAAGATACACTTATAGAAAGTACTCCTAAATCAAAAAACCGAACTCAAAAAGCATGCCTCATATATAACTAGGTTGTTCGACACAGGAATTTGCTACGATGGAACTGTTCGCCAAGTAGGATGCACAACACCTGGACCTGTGCATAGCACAAGGCGGACAATCCCATCGCAGCACATTCACATATATAGTAGCACATTCACATATATAGTGTGCCACGACATTTCAATCATCGGCATTATTCTCGAAAAGGACCAAAGTAACTCAAAAAACATGCCTCATATATAACTAGGTTGTTCGACACAGGAATGTGCTACGATGGAAGTGTTCGCCAAGTAGGATGCACAACACCTGGACCTGTGCATAGCACAAGGCGAACAATCCCATCACAGCACATTCACATATATAGTGTTCCACGACATTTCAATCATCGACATTATTCTCGAAAAAGACCAAAGTAACTCGAAAAGAATGCCTCATATATAACTAGCTAGGTCGTTGGACATAGGAATATGCTATGATGGAACCGTAAGCCAAGTAGGATGCACAACATCTGGACTTGTGCATAACACAAGGCTTACAATCCCATCACAGCATATTCACATATATAGTGTGCCACGACATTTCAATCATCGGCATTATTCTTGAAACAGACCAAAGTAAATCAAAAAGAATACCTCATATATATATACATAGGTCGTTGGACACAGGAATATGCTATGATGGAACTGTGAGCCAAGTAGGATGCACAACACCTGGACTTGTGCATATCACAAGGCTCACAATCCCGTCGTAGCACATTCACATATATAGTGTGCCACGACATTTCAATCATTGGCATTATTCTCGAAAAAATACTAATAAAGTAAGGGAAAAAAAGAAGGACCAAAATGAGCAAATGACCAAAGAGTAAGCAAAAAAACCAAGCATTGATTGATATATAATAATAATAAGCAAAAGAAGTAAGCGATGATTCATAAACCTAATAAGATAAGTATAGTAGCATGTACACTTGTCCACATATACACAAAGGTCATCTATAGTTTGTAACTACAACTAGGCCAACATCAAGCCTTCTGGCTCGGCTTAGGGAACGGGAGGACGCCTTGTCTCGTCATGAACTTCCTATAGTCACCCTGCATCTCTAGGAGATCTTCTATGTCACGGTTATTCGGGATATTTCCTCCGTAGAAGATCCCCCCCGAAGTCATGATATCACGAAAGATGATTGCCCCAAACTGCTGCTGGATGCGATACATCTCTTGTCTAATATCTGAATCAATGATCTTGGCCTTTGCTTCGGCCCACTGTTTGAGATGATCTGGCAGCGTAGAATTCTGTTGGTCAAGTAGGAACGCCCTCATGTGATGGAGTGCGTAGTAGGCTTCCTTATTACTGTTCTCCGGCTGCTTCACGCAGGGGAACTCCGTTACGTGGTTGAAGACGTGCATGCCGAACTTGACCTTCGTACGCACGAAGGTGGTTCCTTCCGTCGATGCATAGCCAGTGAGAGCATCATCCAGAACTTCCTTGATATTGTCATAGTTTTCATTCTTTTCTAGACTCCTCGAGTCGAAATACGTGGCGTGGGAATGCTTCGGAGATAAGGAGATGAGCGTGCAGTGTTCATCTCTGCGCAAAAAAAATCAAATGGAATGTGTTGGAAAAAGAATGATGATAATCTAATAAATCCAATCGACGGTGGAGAGTGAATAACGTCTTACTCGGGAAAGTAAGGCACGAGAATGTATTGCTTTGTCTTGTTCGCCACGAGGATTCTTTTTAGGTACGAGGCCACGATACGTCGTTCAGGCGGGGGAACCCAAGCATCCGTCACGCATGTAGTAGGGGTCCACTATAGCGATGCCCGGTGTGTTCTCTCTAATGATCTGCATGGCCAGGGTGAGAGAAAACAAGCGGACCATGGTATAGTGCAGCGGGTATAGGTGGAACATATTGAAGATGTCGTCGAACCGCAGGAAGAACACATCCGCAGGGGCATTGTCGACGAAGCCCAAGCCTGGTGGCACCTTAACCACGAATACCGGGTGCGAGGGATCTTTCTCCGATAGAAGGCGTCTCTATCACAAGACGTCATGCACACTCGCAGTTCCTCAAGGCGAGCCTCCGCAAATTCTTAGGTAGCATGGGTTCACCCGCCACATGAATCCTCCGCATAATACCCTCGGGTCTTGGTGGCCCGTCCCAAAACCTGATCGGATTCGCAGTTGACGCCACCGGCTAGCTCGAGCTGCTAGATTTTCTTTTCCTACCCTTTTTTCCTATTGGAGAGCGGGCAGGCACCACAATCTGAGCACCGGCCGCCCTATGTAGTGTGTCAGGGCTTAGAATAAATGGCCGGTTGGTTGTATCAGCTGGCTCTGTAAAGGCGCAAGCTGGAGGCGTCTCCCGAGAACCAAACAGACGCTTGGTGATAGTGGCTTTCTTTGTGGGGCCACCAGCTAGGTCTTCGTTGCTAAACTGAGTGTTGAAGAAGTGATCATTCCAGTCTTCGTCGTACTTGGCCGGATCATGCGCCATGTGCATATCATCAACATGATCATCTGACCCACCGCGTGGAGGTGACGACGAGGGCGGTAAGGGGGCCTTGCCACCGCTTGTCGCTGGCACGACAGGCAGTGTTGTTGTCTGTGGCGTGATGGCCCCCGCCATCCCCAAACCGATCATGCTCTTTGGCCATTGCAAGAATAAGACGAAGCAACTTTTGAGGACAACCGGCTCTTCTTCATCCGCTCCTGGGGGTTGAATGGGAGGTTCCAGGTTGTCGCAACCCCTTAGCACCCGACTAATTTTAACCCTGTGCATGCTATATGGCATCGGCCTTGAGTGGAACGTTCGCTGCAAGGGTTGAATGATGGTACCCTTGGCAACATCCCTCAGCTTGTTGTTCACGTAGCATAAGAGAGTGCAAGGAACATCCGTTCTGCGGAAAACATGTACGGCGTCGTCAGAGATGCCATAAGAGTAATAGATGGTGTGAAAGGCGGTAAAGCAATTTTTTTACCGTGATGGCATCGAGATCGGCTAATGTCGAGGCACCGCATACGGCGACGGGCGTGCAAGAGACGGAGGGGCTGCTTGATGGCGTGGTGCTGGCCGCCGGTGTATTCTCCCTACCCGGTGCTTGGAGCTCCGGTGCCGCCGCGACGATGGCAGGGGGGCCACCAACATGTCCGGTGCCGCGGTGATGGCATGGGAGTCACCAACACTTGCGGCGCCGCGGTGCTAGAGGGCGGAGTCACGAACACGTAGTTCGCCTGATTCGTCGGTGCCGCGTTGTTCGAGTGGCTGCTGACCATGCTTGGAATCGGGCACGACCCTACTCGACCACCCGTACTCCAGTTCGCTATTGACTCCACCAAGGTAGGAAGGATGGACGTGAGGGTGATTGCCGGGTTGTCTTGGACGATCTGCGGGATCCGCGCCACTTGTTCCTTAAGTTCTTGAACCTCGCGGTTTTCCTCCTCGCTCCTTCCTGACGGCGCCACATGCGTCCTCGGCGGTGGACCAAAATGATCCACCCAATTCTTACCCCCGAGGTCGGCTAGACGGCCAGCCAACGACGGCTTCTTCGTAACCGGATCTATTTTCTTGGCCCGGTTCATCGCCCTGTTAAAAGGGTTATCCCACCGGATGGCCGCCGTCGACCCCTGGGATGAGGAACCCTGGGATCCATGACTAGCAACAATTTCCTCCTCCTGCAGAAGAAGTAATAGTGAATCGTTTAGATCATCGATTAGAATGCAATCTAGTTGATCCGCGGTAATTAGATTACTTACCACAATTTCTTCGAATTCCTTCACCGCAGGATCCACGGTGAGTTGTTTGGTTTTTGGTTCCACATGGTAACGGGCCCTGATGAAGTTTCGAACCTTCCCGGGTTCGAATTTCGCAAAGGGGTTTTCTATCCCCTTGGATCTATACTCTTCGTCCTCCTTATTCCATTTGGCCTCCGCGGTTCTGTATCCACCAGATCCGAGATGGTGATGACCTATATTCATCGCCTGCAGCACCTTTCCCTGATTACTATTGGCCAGGGCTCTTTCGGATTTACACCTCTCCTTGATCTCCCAGAACTGATCTTCGGTGATCTGCGGGTCAATCTTCTGGATCTCCTCGAGACTTTTGCCTTCTTTATAGGTCTTCTTCTTTATCCGGGTTCTCCAGCTGGCCAGGGCGGTGCTCATCTTTGTGAGGGCAGATTTGTTTACTTCGTTCCCATGATAATTTGTGTTCTGATACTTAGCGGGAAACTTGTATCTTGCGTGCAGCTTCTCGAAGAGGAGTGTGCACAAGTGGCCATTATCTTTATGCTGGAGATTCTCAGTGTTGATCGAGATGGTTGTCCGACTGATCGCTGCCACTTGCCCACCGTACCCTTTGACGACAAGGTCGGGCTCCAAAGGAACCCCTGTTGGGCTCACTTCGGTAATTTCCTCCCTGACGGTGCTGACCGTGTCCGGGCGCCCTTCCTTTGGCTTCTTCTTCTTAGGAGGATTGCTACCACTCCCTGTGCCCTCGCCGCCATCAGCGGTTTCATCACCCTCCGTTCCTTCGGCTTCTTCCTCCGCGTCTTCCATCTCATCATCCTCGCTCTCCGAAGGATGGTATTCTTCATCGTCTTCTAGTCGCTAGGCCACCTCCCAGAATGTCAATTGTTTATTCGGAGGTCTGAGTTCTCCTTCAGTGCTGATGCGCTTAGAACATCCAGCCTCGTCGTTGTCACAAATCTTTGCACTAATAAAAAAAATTGGTTAAATGCACGGAAAAATCCAGCATGACCTTTGCTAATTTTCTTAAACTAGGAGTGCCCGATTTCTGCCGAAACGTAAGTTAATCAACATTCCGGCAAAAATCAGGACTCATTTCATACAAGAACCTGCATACACGACATTACAAAGTTCTTCATACAAGCACAAGCACAATTTGAAGTGCTACAACAATAACAAAAATGAGAATACACCATAACCAAGTGCTTATGATCATAACCAAGTGCTTCCAATCATACATATCATACAACATAACCAAGTGCTTCTGATCATAACCAAGTGCACTTTAATGCTTGTTGTCATTTGCTGCAATCCTACAACATATAACTTAGAAGAACAAATGATACCAAGCAAGCAAATGACATCAAGGAACTGACAGGAAGCAAATGACATCAAAGTTCCATTTTAAACAGATATTGAACTTGACATCAAGCAAATGACAGCAAATAGAATTCATTTTTTGAACAACAAATAATTACCTGAACAAATAAAACCTATAAAATTTACAAGCTAACCTACTGCAGCCTAAACAAAACCCAAAACCTACAAACTTGATAGCAAGCAAATGACAGCAGAAATAATTACCTAAACAAATAAAACCTACAAGCTAACCTACTGCAGCCTAAACAAAACACAAAATCTATCTCTCTATATATCTCATCATTTAAAGAAGTGATGATCTCATCAAACACCACCATATTTTCCTAGTTTAAATGGCAAGGAATCATCTAGATATCATTTGGAATATCCTAAGCTAGGATTTGGAATGTCCAATCCTAAGGAAAATGCTTTATTTTTCTGTTTCTGAAACTGGTAACTAATGTTGTTTGTTGTTTCAAATGTTGATTTTTTATAAGGCTGAGATAGTTTGTACAATGGTGAACCTACATGGCCACTAATGGTACTACTATAGAACATGACTATACTGGTTCATTGTTCTAACCTACATGGCCACTAATGGCAGATCCTATACCTAGCAATCTATAACATCCCAAAAATACTAAACTTGGATCATCAAACTCTAATCATCAAAATTTAGGATTAACAAAAAAATTCTAAAAAAAATGAAGGCATGCATGTGTGTATGCATTCTAGCTTGGATTCTTTTGAATTGCCTTGTTGGTGTGTTTCTTTGCTTGTAAATGGATTCTTAGATGAAATAAACATCATCTAAACAATCCCCACACTTTGCCCAAAGACAAATAAATCAAAACAAACAAAATAAGGGAATGGTCATTTTGGCCAATTTAACTCCCATGCCTACTTTGGTTGTCTCTAACTTTCAAAACTTAACAGAAACTTATTTGGATCTTTATTACACCCCTTGATAGTACTCATAACAAGGTACCAAGGCCCACCTTGTGATTATCCAAAAACATTTGAATGCATAGTTTAAAGGACAATTCAAAATTGAATCTTTATCATATGGGGAGATCCCACTTTTTCAAAAACCACTCAAACAAGCTCAACTTTCAAAACCCAAGCATCCACAGACTCACCAGCACATGCCTAGCACACCCACCAAAAATCTTTTCAAAAATTCAAAACTTGAGTTCTTGCGGCCATTTCATCAAACACTTGGAGGCAACAAATCAATCTGGCCAAACTTCACTGTTTTGAGCAGTAATTTGGCTAAGCAATGTTCACCATTGATCACCCTTGTCTCCCTCAGTGCCAACCAGTGCTTGGAAAAACCCTAGCCCCTACCCTTTGCCCCATGTCATGCCAATCCGAGCACCCCCTTGCCATCTGACCATGGCTAGCTAGCAAGAGCAAGCACCAAGCCTAAACAGCATGTCTAGGACACAGCCCACCGTCCACCGCCACCCCCTGTCCAGCGCTCGAACCCTGCCAGCCACTGGACCACACGCCCAAGCCATGCCAAGCTTCTCCGAGTGCATGCCGAGAGCGCGCCAGAGCGCCACCCTCAACACACGCCCACAGACCGCGCGCCGCCCTCGCCGTGTGCATACGCGATCACCACCGTCCCAGGAGACCGCTAGACATCCCCGTTCGCCGCCCCATGCCTCACAACCACCGCTCGCCGTCGAAGACTCTGCCTCTACCGTGCAGAGCATCGCACGTTCCAGACCGTTTGCCACCGCCCCTACACGCGCATTAAAGCCATAGAGCATCACCAGGAGACCATCGATCGATCGCCACCGTCGGCCACGCCTCTAGCAGCCCGTAGCCATGTCGCCACCGTCGCCTGCCCATCCTGTTCGGTCTCATCATCGAGACTATAAATAGAGGCCTCCCCCGCTCGAACTCTTCACACCATCTCACTCCCCTCTCCTCACTGATCGTTCCACCCCGTTCCCGGAGCAAGGAGAGAAGCACATCGCCGGAATTGCGCCAGAGCAGGCCGCCTCTAGAGAAGAAGGGCGCCGTCGATTTCGTCCATCCCAGGAGAAGCTGCCGGTACCAGGAGGTTCGCCATCGTCGACTTCGTCGTTCGCCCGCCTCGCCGACCCTCGCCTGAGCCTCAGTGATCCTCCCACGACCCCCACCTGCCGCGTTAGAGTTCTATCTCGCCAGCGCTGCCCGACGTGGACGATGAACCAGGGCCGTTAGATTAGAACAAGATCCCACGGTCCACATTGCCCCGTACCGCTTCGCACCCCCTCGTCTCACTGACGCATGGGGACAACAACTTAACTAGCCCGCGTAAGCGCTGTGCGTAGCAGGTCGGCCCATTAACCCTTCCCGTGCAGCCCACTCGTTTGAATTTGGATTTTTCCATTTTCATTCAAACACAGTTATGTACCTAGTTTCAAAAATCAACACAGCTCGATTCAGTGAACCAAATTGAATGAAACCAATTTTGTTAGAAAGGTCTTGAAATGCTGAATCCAGGCCCGTTGGATTTAAATCATTTGGATCTGTAGATCACCCTTGGTAAAAATAACAAGGCAGAATCTTTTCCGCATTCAAACATTTTTCAAATTTAAACCATAATATCTTTTGAGTTGATTCCAACTCTCAAAAAACACATTTAATCATACCTTTCAGAATATATAAAAATATATGGGTTTACTTACAGAAATAATGTTCAAGTAATAAAAGAATGCCACATAGGCATTTCTAATCACTTATTTTAATTAAAATAAAAAGTTTAAACCTTATTAAATTGTGACACCACTTTAAATCACATTCCCATGGACTAAAATATGTTGTGATGACATGTGTCAACATGATCCCATGTTTGGTTTGGAGAATATTAAATCTTAAGTAGTTTTTCAATGAGTAGAAATTACTTTTCTAAAAATAAAATCGTTAAGTCAAGTGATTGTAATGTAGTGATGATGCTAGATCATCTATAGAACCCCTTTGTGTGATGATTGAAAGTATTTAAGTATTGTGTGGTGATTGTGTACCTCGTATTTATTCATAGACGCTAGTACCGACCAAGGATACGAGGAGGAAGGAGGATACGACGAAGAAGAAGCCGAGGAGAACTTCAACCACTGCTCTGCACAAGGCAAGCCCATACTTGCAAGATATTAAATTAGCAAGCTTATACTGAGACTTTCTTGCTACTATGCCAACTATATGCCTTAAGCATATGTGATCATACCCACTTGAAAACGCAATCCTAGTTTTACTTGCAAGCTTTCTACTTTATTTCTTTATCAAAGCTTTTAATTAGAGTTTACTTAAGTAACTTGTAGATTCTAGGAAGATACTTGAAGGTTGCATAAAGAGCATAAAATTTGGCCTAAGCTAGAAAACCTTGATATCATCCTAAGACATGAGATGGTACTTAGTTGAAACTCCACTAGTTTACCACCCCTCATTAGTACTCACCCCACTTGTAGATGCTAGTGCTAAGCATAAAACTTGATCAACTTTAGATGGGAATACTTGGTGAAAATGGTTATGAAAACCTTAGAATGATGGATCATTCTATTGAGATGTTTTGACATGTGTTTCCAAACACCAGATGATTTTGGTGATGAAAATGTTGAGGCATGAGCCTTAGCCCTTTATAAAACTGATGGTTGTCTGGATGCGATACCATTCCAATTTTACCGTACAACCACAATACCTGAAGATTGGGTAGGGCTTGACTGGAAACTTATATACCTTAGTATTGGTTCCCTCATGGCCAAGGTCTGAGCTGAGGCTACCTTGTGAAGATTGTCCACTGCGTTACCCAAGATGACAGTTGGTCATGGTTGGGAGGCCAAACTCACGGAGAGGTGCTTATACTAGGGTGTAATTGAAAGGTTAGGATTGATTATCCGCATAGTGAGTATGGTGAATTCAGGATTTGTTCTCGACGGATGTATCGAATGTTGTGGTGAAAGTGTACAATCTGCAGAGTGTCAAACTATTCAAATAGCCGCGTCATGATTATGGACAGTTGAGGGCCACATGTTCCCTGCCGATGTTTTCAAAATGACTTGTGAAATGACTTGAGACTTTGACTGGACCACAACAGAGTTGTGGCATGAGATACAATTTCCCACTTAGGTGTTATAAAACTTCAACTAGCTTTTCTTGCTTCTGAACTTAGTAGAGGTAAATCTGGCTTTTTGCCAAACAACCCTAGATCTTAGTGTCCTATTACAAAAAAAACCCCTTCACTTGTTAGTATTAGTTTGCGAGTACTTAAAGAGTACTCATGGCTTTGTCCCTGGCTATTCCTGTGGCCAGACTATGAAGAGGAGTACCAGGATGATGGACCCTAAGAAGGTTACGACAACTAGGATCATCTCCCATCGTCAGCATTGCCTGTGACCCCGAAGATGGAGCTTTGCCTACGCTACCTTTGTTATTCTGTATTTTCGCTGCTTGAGTTGTATTAAGAACTCGGTCATGAGATCCTTATTTGTGTAAGACCTTATGTATGGTTTGTAATGGATGATGTACTGTGGTATCCAATTCTGTTATGTCTCGCAAAAATGGTAATCCTGGGATTGCGATATATGGCATAACAGGCATCTGGGATTAAAAATCAGGGTGTTGACACAATCCTTGGTGTAAAATTACGACTTGTGTAACATGTACAAACTGTACTGGCTTGTCTGATTCAGTGTTCTATCCTGCAGTAAAATTTAGACCAGTGTAACATCTGCAGATGTTCTACAAGATGTTCTGCATATTGAACCCTAGCTTTTGAACCCAGCATATGCATAACGAACCCTACCTTCTGCAGTGTAAAATTCAAATCTACATGTAAAATTCAGACAAGCCAGCATATTATACTGAACACTTTTCTGCATACAAGATGTTCTGCATACAAGAACACTTTTCTGTCTCTTGCAATTGGTGTACCAGTGCTGAATTGTTGAACTATCAACAGTTGTCCAGAGTTCTGGAGCTTTCAGAGGCATCAATTGAATCATCAGGTGCTAACCCTAACCATTTCTCGCGAGGAGAGAGGGAGAGAAGGAGAGAGGGGAGGGGCGGCGCTCACCTCTGAGATGAGGACGACGAGGGCTGGCGGACGACGTAACGAGGTGGAGGGGGAGCGACAGAGCACCTTGCCGCCGGAGGAGCGGAGCCGACTCTGCAGGAACCTCGCCGCCACCGACCTCCTCCTCCACGGAACGAGCGCGTGGGCAAGGCGGCCTCCTCCTCCTAGCGTGGCGGCCTCCTCCTGGCGTGGAGGCCTCCTCCTCCTGGGATGCGGCATCGGCGGCGCGTCGATGGGGATGGGGACGATGCGGGGAGGGACTGTGTCTGAGGACGATGGGGAGGGCGTGGCTCACAGTGACTAGTCCTACCCACTTAGGCGTAGCGCACCCTGACCAAGTGCGCTACGGTTATCCTAGCGCACTTGGCCAGGGTGCGCTACGCCTAAGTGGGTAGGACTAGTATAAGAGGGCTGCCACCCCCATAGTTACCACTAGCACGCCTTATCCCACTGGTTCCAACCACAGCTCTACTCTAAACCTGTGAGCACCTAGGTTCGAATCCTGGTGCTCACCTTTTTTATTTTTATTTTAAAAATATTTTTAAATGTTCCAAAAAATGCCCAAAAGTGGTGATATATGTCATAAAAGTTTTGTTTTGTTTTTAAAATACTTTTAAATATTCCAAAAATGCCCAAAGGTGATAATATATGTCATAAAAATGGTACAAATATGATTCAAATATGTCATAATAATTTGTCCATGATACATATATGTCATAATAATTTGTCCATGAATATTACAATATTTTTCGACCACGTGTTTTACAATATTTTTTGAGCTAGCGTTTTACAATTTTTTTCCCTTCTTTGTCGCGGTTGAA
Organism: Avena longiglumis; assembly: GCA_030063025.1. Taxonomy (NCBI): domain Eukaryota; kingdom Viridiplantae; phylum Streptophyta; class Magnoliopsida; order Poales; family Poaceae; genus Avena; species Avena longiglumis. Next base: position 25,728,793 of record CP125974.1, read on the forward strand.
TAATTTAGCCCTGGCACTTTAATGTTTATTCTTTCGAACGGGCTACCTTTTTTGGATAGGGTTGTCCTTTTTCTTCTTGTGATGTATATTGCTGCATCGTAGTCGTCGTCATCTTCAATCTTTGGATCGCCGTACTGGTCGAAGTCTTGCTCGTTGGCTACTCCATCCATTCCGATGATGTTTCTTTTTCCTCTCCTCACGACAACACGGCTAGGCTTTGTCGGGTCGGTAATGAAAAAACATTGGTCACTTTGGTAGCCAGTACCCACGGTTCATTTTTCGCAGCCACGTTCGCACCGGCGGCCTTGGATTTGGCTGCTTCGGGTATAACCATGGTTGTGAAATACCGGTATTCTCTTTCGACGCTCTTTGCCCATCTGACACGGAACATCGGCACCTTTTATCCATAGTAGTCGAGCTCCCAGATCTCCTCGATTCTTCCGTAGAATCTTTCCTTCACGTTGTCATCGGTGTAGAATTCCGACGTTACGCCTGAGTTCTGATAATCACACTTGTTGTCCTTTTCCTCCGTGTAGAATGTGTAGCCGTTGATATCATACGCCTAATAGGTCACCAGGTTTTGCATCGGTCCCTACGACAAGGTGAATATGATCTTTTCCGTGTCAGAAGAATGCGAGCGCGGGGGATTATCAAGGAGCGTCTGCCTAAACCAACGCGTGAAATCTGAGTTATGCTCTTTGATTATTTCTCCCTGCGTCCTCTGTATGCCCCGGTCACTGTACTTCTTCTCGATTAACCTTTTGTGCTTCTGTACCCAAGGATCGACCAGTTCTAAATGCTGTAGCGCGATGAGGTTTGCTCGATCAAAGTCTGCGCGTCGAAAATCGAAGTCTGCATGCAGTATGCGACGACCCTCTCGGTGACCAGATCCGTCGAGCTTGCCAAGGTTCCTATTGACGGGAAGACCGACAGGGTTCTCGATGTCTAGATAATTCGTGCAGAAAGAGATGCATTCTTCGTCCAGAAAGACCTTGGCTATGCTTCCATCTAGACGGGACCTGTTGCGAACGTATCCTTTGATGTGTCCGTTCATCCTTTCGAACGCCATCATGCTGCGGAGGAACATCGGCCTAAGTTGGACGATGTCCTGCACGACATGGACCAGCAGATGCACCATAAAGTCGAAGAATGCGGGTGGGAAGTAGACCTCAAGCTCACATAGTATCACCACGATCTCCTCCTGTAGCCTCCCGAGCTGATTCACGCCAATCGACTTCCTAGAGATGACGTCGAAAAACTTGCAGAGGCCAAATAACGTTTCACGGATGTGCTCGTCCATTATTCCTCTTAGTGCAACCAGAAGTACCTGCATCATTAGCAGGGCACAGTCGTGAGACATTATGCCACTAAACCTCTGCTTCGCCTCGTCTAGGTATCTGCTTATCTTGCCCGCGTAGCCGTAAGGAAACTTGACTCCTAGAAGGCACTTGAAAAACTATTTGATCTCATCCTGGCTTAGAGTGAAGCAAGAAGGAGGGCAGTAATATTCGTTCTTCTTGAACTTTTTACCCTTCCGACGACCTTGTGTCGTCTCCGACTCATGATCATCGTCATATTCCTGATCATCAGGAGTAGTGCGTCCTCCGTGAAGCTCCTTCCGGATACCCATGAATATCAGGTCGTGCCTTGCTTTAGGACCATCTTTCGTCCTATCTAGCATGTTGATTATGGTGGCGACCAGACTCTCGCACACGTTTTTCGTTATATGCATGATGTCGAGGCTATGAGGCGTGCGGAGAAACTTCCAGTATGGAAACTCCCAGAAAACAGACCTTGTTTTCCATACCTTCATCAGCGGCTTGTCTTGCTGCTTCTTTCGCTTCTTTCCAGGCTTAGGACAATCTTTCCAGTTTTTCAGCAACTCTTCCACTTCTTCGCTGCTCCTATGCTCTGGGATTCCTTGGGTCTCGGATTTTCCATCGAACAGGTCTCCACGTTTTCTCCATGGATCATTCTTGCCGAGCCACCTCCGGTGCGCCATGAACACGGTTTTCGAAGACCCTGGATCTTTCTCTAGTTGGAGATAGCTTGTGTTATCCATGCACCTAACGCATGCGCAGAATCCTTGGATAACCTGCCTCGAGATATACCCGCAACCTGGATAGTCTTGCACCGTAGTGACCAACGCGGATCTCATAGTGAAATAATCTTGTGCGACGGCGTCGTAAGTATTGGCTCCAGATTCCCATAACGTGGCTAGCTCTTCTTTCAACAGCCCGAGCTACAGATTGATATCGGTACCAGGTTGTTTTGGCCTTTGAATTAGCATACTCATTTGTATGTACTTCTTCTTCATGCACAACCATGGAGGTAGGTTGTACATTCATACAAACACGGGCCAAGTGCCGTGCGTGCTGGTCTGGCTACCGAACAGATTGAGTCCATCGGTGCTTGCACCAAGCCTGATATTTCTCGAATCTCCACCGAATTCTGGGAATTCGAGGTCCAATGATTTCAGCAGCTAGCATCGAGGGTGCGTCGACTCAACCTTTCGGGGTCATTGTCATCTCCTGGCTTCTTCCTTTCTGCATGCCATCGCATGAGCTTCGCTTTCTTAGGGTCCGCGAAATAGCGCTGCAGACGAGGAGTTATAGGAAAGTACCATACCACTTTTCGAGGTGATTTCTTCCCTTTCTTGTATCGACTCAGCCGCACACCGGACATGTGGTTTTCTCCGTGTCCTCGCCCCGATAAATGATGCAATCGTTGATGCATACGTGGTATCTAACGTGCGGTAGATCGAGAGGACAGACGATTTTCTTGGAGTCCTCGATACTAGTTGGACATGTGTTCCCCTCCGGGAGACGATCGTGCCAGAATGCCATCATATCGTCGAATCTTGCGTCGCTCAATTTGTGTTTTACCTTCATCTCCATAGCCTTGAGCGTTACATTCAACCGGGTATCATTGTGCCTGCATCCTTCATACAATAGAGTAACCGCATCTTTCTCAAGTTGCGCAAGATTGGCTTTCTCTCTAGCGCAGCTACAGCGTTACTAAATGCTTGAGAAGCAGCTCTTGCACATAAGGGTCCCGCACCCAGCCTGACGTTGTTCCATCGTCGTTTCCTCCTCCGGCATCTAGATCATCATCATCCCGGTCTGCTTCCGCACCTTCACCATCTCCAGGAGACTCTTCATCATCTCTCCCGTCCTTTCCGTGATGATGATCATTGTCATGTTGCCCACCTTCACCGTCTCCATCGTCTTCGTCATCGCTTATCCAATGAGTGTATACATCCATGAAACCATGGCGGAGCAGGTGCGCCTGCAGATTCCCGGAATCTGGGTCGATCACCCAGTTGAGTTTGCATCTTCTGCACGGACATCTTATATCCGTCTTGTTATTTCGTATCATGTCGGCTGTCGCACATTTCAAAAATCTAGCCACAATGCCTTCGCTCATTATGCGAACCATTTTTGCCTGCACGGTGTACACGGTACAATTAGAAGTCTATTAGAACCACATAATGAATGCATGCATGCAATGGTCGATAGAAAATTTCAACATGACCTATCCTAAAATTAGACCTTTGCGAAATGCCAAAGTCTTGCCAAAATGGAAATGAATCAACATTTTGGCAAAACAAATGGCAACTTGTTCACACACAAACACAAGAGAGAGACCGATCCATACACACATGAACATATCATTATCTTCTCCATACACACATGCATGAGTATCATAGATACTCTCCATATACACACACATGACCATCGATCCTCTCCATACACACATCATGAGCATCGATCATCTACATACATATGATCATATCATCCATATACACATGAACACATCCTTACATGGACAACTTACCGAGATGAGAGACCGATCGCGAGAAGATGGAAAGGAGAGGTGCGCGTGAGACCGGAGAAGGAGATGAGAGACCGGAGAGCTTCCTCTATTACGTATGTAACATCCAAGGCAAGTTCCACATGCTAAAAATGGTGAATGAGTGGAGAAATTGAGGTGGGAAGGAGAAGGATCCCGACTAGATCTAAGGAGGAAGAAGAAGGGGAAAGTGAAGTATGGGGTGGTGGATGATCACACATGTGCACAAAGTGGAGCCGCAAAAAAAAGGGTCGACACATCCGTGGCGCACGTGGCCCCAGTGCGCCATAGGGAATAATCACAACCGTGGCGCATATTTCAGAGTGCGCCACGGATGTGTCTGCCCGTTAACAGAGCAGAGGGGCATGCTAGGCGTAGCGCACCCCCTCCATGTGCGCCACAGTTAACACTAACAAGCGTAGCGCACCTACCCTATATGCGCTACGGGTATTTGGCATGCGGCCTGGCCCATACATATCTGTGGCGCACTATGACCATGTGCACCACAGTTGTTTTAGTTACTAGCAGGGCACTGCCCACAGGTGAGCCATGCCTGTTTGAGCTGTGGGGCACTTCAACCATGTGAGCCACGGATGTGCTGATTACCTATAGCCATTTTTCTAGTAGTGGTTGTCGAAGCCGATGATGCAGACATAGGCGTCAGGGTACTCCTTCTTGACCTTCTCCACCTCCTTGATCACCTGGGAGGCGTCGGTGCAGCCGAACATGGGCAGCTTCCACATTGTCCAGTACCTGCTGTTGTAGTATCCGGGAGTGCTGCCGTGCTCGCGGAAGATGAAGCCAACCTTCCTGAACTCGAGGCAGGGAACCCACTTGGAGCGGATCAAGAAGTCGATCCTCCTCTGAGAGTGGTGGCAATTAATAAAGGGTCTCGAACTTTTTGATGCCCTCAATCGGCGACACCTGAATTGTTGACAGAATACCCACATACATATATATCAGATGGTGCTCAGCTCAATACTTGATGCCAAGTGAACTAGACTCTGATAGTGTTGTGTGTTAAATGTTTTTTTCTTGATAAGTTTCATCATCATACATCTTCATAACACACCATAGTTATCCTTTCAAAGCACACATGATGAACCACAGAAATTAGAGAATTGGTCTACAAAATTTCATGGTTGAAAATAAAATTCAGTCTTCTGACCATAGCCGATAGTCATTCATATAATATATTGATACATTCCCGAACCTTATATCAACATAGTAAACTGATATGTCATGATCTTAACATTAATATGGTTTAAATTTAATAGGTACATACAATGATTAGTAACTGGGTGGGAAATTATTATTTACGCATCAACATATCGAACCAAACTCCCGAGCGTGACATTTAACCTTACATTTAAGTAATGTCAAATTGAAATTACATCCTATCTTGCAATATAAATTTAATTCTATGTGTACTGACAAAATATCACCTCATACAAAATCAGGCATAATCATTGATACAATTTTTTTTGTTGAAACATAAATTAGTCTTAGACAAATTACACATGATGAAACATGTCTCTGCAGGATTGATTTATTCAGCATAATATTTGTGGTGGCTATATATCAATGTCAATAATGCCAAAATATAAATTTCTATAGAACCATGGAATTTTTTTGACATATTCAGATGTTTCCCTCGCATTTATGAAGGCCACTGTGCTAGTTTTCACTAAGTTCTATATTTTTCAATTAAAATTTAGAATGCAGAAAATTCCATGCGCATAACCTTTATTTCAGAAATCTTCCCAAAGTGAAACAAATCTTGAAAAAATCTGGAAAGATTTTGATTGGATATGAACAACACCGCACCTTCCAGCGCGTGGTTCCAGCACAAGGTCGCCACCTTCACTCTTTCGTCCAATACTCCACCTAGATCCAAAAGTTGCTATATATACCCCTCGTTATTTTTCCGCTACCCACAAGCTTTTGCCCTTTCCCAAATCAGTTTTTGCTCAAAATCAGAGAACAAAAACTATATTATTTCGGTTTGTTCATTTGGTAACGTTGTACATAACACTTGTGCAGTGTGTGCCAAAACTTCATATATAGTAGCACTGGAGTGAAGTAGGTCACCCCGTGGTACACATACATGGTGAATCTAATCTAGTTTTGCGCCTGAAGCATATCCACATATTTGCAAATTAAGTTTGGTACATGTCATTTCCTATGTTGGCAAAGTATATCAACATGAAGTTTGAAGTCCAGAGTTCGGGAGAAAAAATACTCACATTTCTTAGTTACGGTCATAGCCAATGCATGTTGAGAATTTTAGCACTAAGCATCACATCAGTTCCCAGATATTTTTGTGTGGTGTCACCGAAATTGGCAGGCATGTTTCAGAGAAAATGCATCTTAGCAAAGCAACCCTCCATTTCTAAAACTCAAACTTGTTTTATTTATGTAGAAACATACTGGGAAAAAAAGTAGTCTTACACAGTTACACTTGCATCACATGGCTACGTATATTTATCCAGATTCCAAACAACATAAAAAAGAAACAGATAGAATCCCTCACATAAATCAGAAACCTCGTTTGCATTGCCTGGGTTAATCAACGAAGACAATCTAAGAAGGAACAGACTTTACCCAAGCCTGTGATTGTTCATCGCCCTATTATATGGAACCAGAAGTAAAACCTCAAAATCAGAATTGTCGACAAATTTGAACAAGACACTTCATGGAGCATCTGTTATTCCCAGCTCGCGGCTTAGGCCTTGCCGGACTCCTCGCAACCCGGTGGCTTGAAGGCGATGAAGCTGACGCACTGCACTTGGCGGATGTTGTCGAAGCCGATGATGCGGACATAGGCGTCAGGGTACTCCTTCTTGACCTCCTCCACCTCCTTGATCACCTGGGAGGCGTCGGTGCAGCCGAACATGGGCAGCTTCCACATTGTCCAGTACCTGCCGTCGTAGTATCCGGGGGTGCTGCCGTGCTCGCGGAAGATGAAGCCAACCTTGCTGAACTCGAGGCAGGGAACCCACTTGGAGCGGATCAAGAAGTCGATCTGCTTCAGGAGGGCCTCCTCTGAGAGTGGTGGCAGGTAAGAAAGGGTCTCGAACTTCTTGATGCCCTCAATCGGCCACACCTGAATTGTTGACAGAATACCCACATACATATATATCAGTTGCTGCTCAGTTCAATACTTGTTGCCAAGTGAAATGGAGCTTCAACATTTCCCCATACCTGCATGCATCTGATTCTTCCACCGTTGCTGACGCTGCCGAGGCTTCCGGAGCTGCGACGGCTGACGGGGAGGCCAGCGGTGGACTTGAGGCCCTGGAAGGGCGCGACGGTGGTGGCCGACGAAGCCATCACGGTGGGAGCCATGGTATTGGAAGAGAGCAGTAGGCAGGCTACACTTGCGGCCCCCATTGCTGGGTCAGCAGGGTATACATAGCCATGTGCTCAGCCGGTTGCTTTCCTAACAGATGGGGAAGGGGTGGCTGCCCTTCGCCTGCAACCTTGTTTCCTTATCCCTGCGGATTAGTGGAAGAGGCATAGCCGTCGGATGCATTGTGTGTGTCGTCCATGTCACACGGTGTGGTTGCCACACATTCTTTTTCAGCCGTGCGAGTTTCTTTAAATCCTGCTATGGGTAATGCTTGAAAGGTGCTTCCTATATTTGTTTGACATTGTAAATTGAGTGATACATGCAACAACTTTTTTCTCCTTTTATATTGGTACATATAAGTGAATGTTGAAATGCATTGCTTGTCCTCCTTAGCACACAAATGAAATTCTCACCCAGCCATGCCAGCGTATTTTGATTATCCCATTTTATATGCTTTGATGCTTCTTTTTGAAAATATTTGTTGCCAGTGTGCTGCTGTGTGACATCTTTGTCTTTTGTTCCTCAATTATTCCTAGAAACATAAAGGTTTATGTATTATTGTCTAACACTAATAAATTATATGATTATAAAAAAATTGTCTCTTCGAGATTGAAAAATCTTTTGTTCAAACATGGGAGGTCTTGGAGCATCTCTAGCAAATACCGCATATCTGCCGGCTCGCAAAATTTTGCTCGATATGCGGTATCGAGGCTAAAAATGGTCTTTCCAGATAACATAAACTTGGCCGACCCGCAATTTTTTTTTTGCGGTTTCCCGCAAAACCAGCCAGTCCGTCCCGCACCGCACATATTCGGGACGGGAGGGCTTGGACTGTGCCAAGCGTCGCCGCGTCAAGCGGGAGACCAAGAAGCGACAGCTCTGCCATGCGATGCGCCGCTCCAAGCGCAAGCACCGCGCGCGCCTCGGCTTCTTCATCATGAACTACTCCGACGATGGTGACTTCAATGGTAGGCGGCGCCATGGGGAGCGAGCTCATGTAGGTATACCGGTAGGGGTAGGAACACGCTAGTGTTTGCATTGATGCCGTAGCGACATCGATTTGTTGTGTAATTTCTTGATCTATAAAACATCAACTATTCACTATGTATGAACTTGAGATGGATCTGGCGCCAAGCTTTATTTTTCGAATATGCAGTTCTTGATATGGTACCTGTTCTGCACCGATGATTCCCGTACTACAAAAAGTGTTTTGCAGTTTATCGCAAACCACTTTTGAAGCACGAGCAATACTCTTAATGGAAATTGACTCCTCATAGAAGCAAAATTGAAGAAATTAATTGTGCAGTCATTGTGTGCATGTAGGAAACAAAAAGAAGCTTTTCATCATTAAGAGCATCTCCACTCGTTGGGCGAACCCAGGCCGAAATCCGGACCTTTTTTTGACCGGACGGAGCTTGATTTTGGCCTGGGTACGCCCAGTTTCCCACTCACGTACCCAGTTTCCCACTAGCGTACCAGGCGAGTTTTCACGTTTGGCTAAAATTTAACAAATTTCAGTAAACTTTGGGCGAACTTTGGGCGAATATAAGCGGTTTTGGACGAATATGGGCGACATTTGGGCGAATATGGTCGATACGGTCGAACTTTGGGCGAATATGGACGATATGGACGAACTATGGGCGAACTTTGGGCGATACGGACGAACTTTGAGCAAATATGCCCGAATTTTGGGCGAATCTGGTCTATATGGTCGAAATTTGGGCGAATATTGTCGATACGGACCAACTTTGGGCGAATATGCCCGAATTTTGGGCGAACTTTGGGCGAATCTGGTCTATATGGACAACTTTGGGCGAAATTTGGACGAATATGGGCGATACGGACGAATATGGGCGAATATGCCCGAATTTTTGGCGAATTTTGGACGAATATGGTCTACATGGATGAACTTTGGACGAATATGGTCTATATGGGCGAACTTTGGGCGAATATGAGCGAATATGGGCGAACTTTGGGCGAATATGGACGAACTTTGGATGAATAAGAGCGAATATATGCTGACTAGGCGGGTCCACTCGCCGAATTCGCTTCGTCTGGCGTTCCCAGGGCGTACCAAGTATCCTGGGTTCGGCCTGGATAGGCCGGACCAAAACACGCTGAAATCCGGACGAAAACAGGTCCTTGGGTACGCGATTGGGCCAATTTTTGGCGTTCCGACCAAAATTCGGCGTCCGGATCGGCCTCCTGGATAGACGAGTGGAGATGCTCTAAGATTGTAGATTATCTTAAGTTTGCACCATGTCCCTTTGATTGTACCATTTTTTAGGCACTAGTACAAACTCGTTACTTAGAGATAGTGCCTAAAGGCGGTTTAACTATAAAATACAAACAACTGGATTTGTTCATCAATCTCAAGAGGTCCTAATTTTGTGACTGCCTCTAACTCTATCCTTAGATAGTTTGCAATTGGCACCGTTTATAGTACTATTTTATCCTCAGCCGTTCTTTAAATTAAATGCGTCTGACGTTTACCTCAGACGAATAATAATAGAGACCATCTCCCTAGATCACTCAACCGCAGCCGGTCAGAAATATTAATCGCCTCGAGTGGTCTACTGAGACGCACCATTTTGCCGCCCTTCTCAAAAACTGGCTTCGTGTATGTTCCCGAGGTAGCATGCACACGTTAATAATGCAATTAGAAAGTCGAGATCGTGCACTATCCCACCACCCACACGTGTCCACTCGAGGACAATCAACAGTCCCGCGTATATAAACCCACTCGGCCTTCGTCTTCTAGGAGCTCGTGTCATTTTCCCCAATCTGTCTAATCAGAAAACCCCAATCTGCACCTTCTGCATGCGCAGAAGCTCCTTTTCTAGCACCACCGCCTTCCCCTTAGTTGTGCCATGAAGCATACCTACAGAGATAAGTCGGAGGTGAAGCCAGTTGGAGGCGGAGTAGCAGATGGCTCGGTTGTTGCCGAGCACACACAGAGGCGGCTTCTCCGAGCACAAACGTCGCTTGACGCCGCGCCATCGATGCTTTGGGCTTCGTCAAGCCAGTCTTCGTTGCCGTCGAGCAGTAGGTGGACGACAACGTCATGGTGCCGGCGGTAGATATAGATGAGGGGCATGCGGCAGGCGGAGTCAACCCAATGCTCATCATCAACGACCCTATCCTCCACTAACAAATTCTTGAAGCAATCAAGAAGAGGGACGATTTCGAGGAGGAGGTCTCCGATGAGGCATCTGAGGTACTACATTGCTAGCTCTCTAGTCACTGCCGCAGATTTTACTGTTCATACGTAGGATTAGCTTAATCGTTAATAGATTCTTTTGCTCTGCCGCACGTCTTTTTGATGTAGGGAATATATATATTTTGAAAAGTTGATTGTTTTGGAGATTTGATTTGATTTGCTCATCTGTCATCTAGTAAATTTATATTTTCTTAGCTTGTTGATATTCATACGGTTCTTCTTATGCTATAAATTTAATTGATCTGTAACATATTTGATTTTTGGGGGTTTTAGAGATTGCTAGTTGTTACTAGAGTGTTTATTTCGATACACAACATGCATATATGTTACATAGTGTATATTACATTTTTATTTCTTACCGAGGCCAATGATTTAATTTTGCCCCAAAAAATGCAAAATTGTGATCTTTGAATTGTTTCTGTGTAAGGCTAACTTCATATTAAAAAACTTGTATGGCCCTAAATTTATTCTACATTCATATGAATTATGATCTTTGAATTGTTTCTGCTAGTACGTACACACACCAAATTGTGATTATATATTAATTTTTTACATTCATAGTGTATAAAAATTAAATTTCAATTTCTCACTGAGGCCGATGATTGAAATTTGCCCCAAAAGATTATAGGGTGACACATTTGTTGGTCTTTTTTTTTAGGGATGGGTTAGAAAACCTGAGGCAGTAATCTACACAAACAATATAAGTTATGTTGTTGGTACTTTGGTTCGCTTACTACATCTTTGGAAAAACTTATGAGGCATCTAGATTTATTATACATTTATATGAACCATGATCTTTGAATTGTTTCTAGAGCTATACACACTTTTAGTCCCACATCTTGCGGCGTGGGAGCATTTTAGTCTCACATCTTGCAAAGTGAACCCCACTAGTCCCATAACTTGTATCCCGAGAACGTTCTAGTCCAATTTGATTGGACTTCATTGAGTTTGACCAATTTTGACAAAATTCGTTAACCTATGGTTATCACAATTTTTTACAGCGGACGTACAAAATAGATAAAAATGTAGCAAGGGTGTGAATTGAACTCATGATCCTTGCATTGCTATTTACATCCTCAAGCCACTACATTAAGCAATGCTGTCTAGTGCTAAAAAAGGTGGAATCTTTTTATCCAATATAAGCGTACACACGGAAAAATGCTTAGCATAATCTTATACATCATCTGTGAAGGCATTTATTTTAAAACTCGGTCCATATGGTGGCCTTTATTTGAATATCTGAAAATGCAATTCTAAATATCAAAATCAACTTAAAAATTACGTACATGTGGACAATAATATAAGACTTTAGTGTGCAAAATTTTAGCACGGATTGATTTGTATTAGGAGCAAAAAAAATAAAATTCTAACAAGATTTGAAGGTGCACTGCTTACAAACCCGGATCTCTAATTTTTTCTTTTCTATGGAGCCTAGAGCACAAATTATTTTTGATTGAAAATTTATATTTCTTTTATAAATTTTCCAACATGAGAATATGTATTTTTTGAATATAAAAAATAAATGCTTAGATGTAGCCCGGATGTACACACTCGATCAATAAAGATCACTAGTTCCGCCCTTTGAATGTGAGCATTTTTAAGTGTGCACACTTATATTGTATAAAAGTGTCCCGTCTTTTTTATAAGAATTAGTATGGTTCAACCTAGTGGCTTGAGGAGGTGATTAGCAATGCAAAGGTCATGAGTTCAATTTCCTTCCTTTTTATATTTTTAATTATTTTCTAAAAATATACAAGGATCATTTAAAAAAATTGTGACGCCATAGGGTTGACGAATTTGGTCAAAATCGGTCAAATTCGATGAAGTTCAATCAAATTGGACTAAAATGTTTTCGGGATGCAAGTTGTGGGACTAGTATTGCTCACTCTGCAAGGTGTGGGACTAAAACGCTTCCAAGACGCAAGATGTGGGACTAAAAGCGTATATAGCTCTTGTTTATACTAGTAGGTACACACACAAAATTGTGATATTACATTGAATTGTTATTGCATTAATAGTGTATAAGAATTACATTTCAATTTCTTAATAAGGCTGATGATTCAAATTTGCCCCAAAAGAGAGAAGGGGTGACACATTTGTTGGTGTCGGTTTTTTTAGGGATGTGTTAGTAAACATGAGGCACCAATGTACACAAACAATATAAGTTGTGTTGTTGGTAATTTGGGTCGCCAACTCCACCTCTAAAAAAACTTATGATACCCCTGATTTATTCTACATTCATATGGAACTATATGATTTTTGAATTGTTTCTGCTAGTACACAACCAATTCATTGTGATCTATTTTTTTCATTCTTGTGATTAATTATGTGATTGCACTTGATATAAACAAATGATTTATATGATGCATATGTATATGCATGGTTTTAATCATAAGTTGTTTCTTCATGTACCTGAATATTGTTTGGTTTTTTGTTATTTATAATTATAATATTTAGGAAACACATGCATTTATAGTGTATAAGAAGGATTACATTTTAATTTATTATTGTGGCCAATGATTCAAATTTGTGCCCAAAAGAGTGGTAGATACATTGGTGTCAGATTTTTTCTAGGGAAGGGTTAGTGAACCTAGGGCAATATACAAGAACAACAAATTGTGAAATTGGTATGGCTCGCTTAAGACATCCATGAAGAAACTTATGAGGCTCTAGACTTTATTTTACATATAACAGATACTGATCCAATTAATTATCATTTTGTTTAGATACCTGAAATGATATATAAACTGATCAAACTATTGTTGAGATACATTATCTTTGATATCAATTTAATTGTCTTACATATGTTGTCAATCCTTGAGTTGCAATAAAATTCAACCATATGTATGAGTTCTAATAATTTATGTACTTAAAAATCAACATGATGATTCTGATGACGTGGTCTCTAACAAGTACTCTAGGGACTGCAAGAGCCGCGACGTTCTGAGGCGGTTACGGTGTGGGCAAATTCCTTTCCACCGTAAGAGGAAATTGTTTTACCCATTTTGTGGCAGAGTCATCGACATAGACATCGACAGCATGATCCATCACATGGTGGGCGCGTTGGCAAAGGCCAAGACCGAAAGCACCAGCCGAAGACCTTGACACGACACGCAGCCTATGGAAAATTCCTCTGAGAATGTGTCAGGACTGGCATGTTTCCCCTCGAGTAGGATGATGCTCCTGCTATTGCCCTTGCTAAGGCGACTCCATGCCCCTACTCCTGTTGTTGCCCCTGCTTATATTTTTTTTAAATTAATTATTACCTCTGTTATTGCATGTAACTTAAGACAATATCTATATCCACAGTCTCTTGTGATCGAACCACTACTGGAAAAACCATCTTCGGTTTGATGTGAACAACGCCAGCAGTCCCGGCCTATCATAGCCCGCGACTAGTGGGAGCACTAGTCCCGGACCGTGAGGCCTCTAACGGCTAGAAACGGTCGTAGTCACTAGTTCCGAGCCGGACCAGATCTTTAGTCCCGGTCCGTATTATGGACCAGGACTAATGACCTGGAGCAGGCCAGCTGGTCTTTTCGTGGACTATTAGTCCCGGGTCGTATCATAGCCCGGGACTAGTTGTCCACCACTATATATTCAGCTTCCTGTCCTCCTGCCCTAAAGCATATGGGCCATTTTTCTCAAAGAAGTAACAGAGTTCATGCCATTTTTTTGTCAAGATTTAGTTTGCAACCCCTAAATCCAAAGCTTTAAAAGGTTAGAACTTCATTCTTTCATCTCTTATTGCTACTTTAGCTCTATAATGCTCTAGAAGTATAGAGATATGGATCAATGCATGCATGCTCTAGAAGTAGAAGGATTTTGATATATATGTGTAACAAATTTTGATTAGGCACATAGTTACTGAAAATTGAAATGTGTAATTTTAGAGTTTTAGAGCTTAGAATGGAATGAGGTTTTTACTGATAGAACAATAATAAAAAAACTCCACATTTATCATGTTGATTGATTTCTCCATTTCACAAATTGGTGCATGTAAATTTTTCAAAATTCAAAATTAATTCTCTAGAAGCTCTCAATATAACTTGTAATAATTTTATCATGTTGTGTAATGGCACTACAAGTAATCTGGCTATATATGACCCTCCATTTTCGTCACAAAATCGTCATAGTAGTTCGTTTATGACGATTCTATGACGATTTTGAGATCGTCGAAAGCTGGGCGTCGGAAATGAACTATAACGATGTTTTTGGTAAAATCGTCATAACCGTCTATGACGATATTAAATCGTCATAATGTCTATGACGATCTAATATAAATCATGGACCATCTAGCCAAGCCACTCGGATAAATGCGTGGCAAAATTGTGACGAAATGAAATCGTCTTAAATCAAAATCAGCCGTCCATTTTAGTGATCTAAATGGGTGGCCCAATAATGTTGGACTTTTTCTGCTTTGGGCCTAGGCCATTTGTAGAAACATTTTATTTTATGTCGTGTCTATGGGCCATGGCCTTTTTTTAGGTGTATTCGACTTTTTAGATCTAGTACGGACCCAAATGTACAAACCAGCCCAACAACATTTCCAAATATATAGTTCACAAAACAACGATATATAATCCGAATTTAAACATAACGTACGAGGCTAATAAGTAACACTATTACATGACATGATAGCTAGATCATCATAATAGATATAGATATCTGATACAACGGATATAAACATGATAGCAGATACAGCAGCCAAATTTGAGACACAATAACCAAAAAGACAGCAAATACAACAGATGTAAACATGACAGATTCGCTACTCGTTGTCAGCTTCATCATCAGGTATCTCGAAACCAAATTCCTCTTCCAAGGCCATCACAACCTCCATTGCATCGAGACTATCCAGGACAAGATCATCCTTGAAGTGGGCATCTGGTTTCACATATAGGACAGTAAGTTAGGCAAAGAACAAATGTGCATGTTTCTGGATATATTAAATAAAGCACTATCCTAGCCCACATAAACAATACTTCCCTTTATTTTCTGTTGCAACAGGGTTTCAAATGTTTACAACATGAAAAATGGACCTTTTCTATCTATGTTACTATATACATGTCCCTAACTATACTAGCATCGCTTATGAATCCTGCTTATCATAAATAGCATAGTTTGCTTCATAATAACTCTAGTCTAAAAAATAGGAACTACAATGAGTTTTCATGTGTCCAAAAAGAACAATGTCATCCCAAATAAGAAAACATCGATGTTGAAAGTATACCGTATATTGTAACTGAGAACAAATATTTTAACAAAGAGCAAAACAACGATGAGTTGTAACTACAAACCGCTAAGGAAATACAGAACACATTGGTGAATCGAATAAAAATGTATGAGCACGATTCTTGATATACACATTACCACTATAAAATCAATAGACCAAATATTTCATCAATTTCAGGCCACATTGCCTCACTATGAAATCAATAGACCAAATATTTCATCGGATTTCAGAGGCCACAGGCAATGCCCATTTAGATCTCATCGAGACCACACGGCGGACGAATCAAGCAGATCACGGCTCGCTCTGCCAAGGTATACACACAAATCACCGAGGAAGGGTGGAAACTCACCGATTCGACAAGGTGGTCACGGGACTGTCTTGCGAGAGGGCTTGTTTCAGCAGTATCACATCCGTGATGCGGTTGGTTTCTTATGCTTTGACACGACAATTACAGAGAATAACATAATAAAAAAGGCTGGAATAGATATGGTAAAGCGGTATGAGTACCTATGTAAAGGATTGCTTTATTGAGCAACACGGTGACAAATTATATGACAGATGGTGTAATATAACATAGATCAAATCTACATATCACTTCTATGATAAGAACAAGATCATACCAAGACTATGATCTTCTATTGATAATTTATTTACTGGAAATTTTATATAAGTAAAATGAGGATTAGATTTGAGTATTCACAAGTTGATATTTTATTTCTAACTAGGGAATTTAGTGTGGCGACACGCCGCACCTAGTGTGGGGTAAGAATTAATATGGTCTAGAGAAAAAAGACGATTCATTATGATACAACATAGTATGAACGAATGATCCCAAGACACAGTACATGAGAACAAGGCATGGCTGAAGAAAACAAAGATGACATACTATTGTACAATATGGAACCAGGAGCTACCACATAAGACATTGCACTACTTCGGGAATTGTAAGAGTTGTGCTGCTGCACGCCCGACTAGAGTTGCCCTGCAGCATTTCAATTAGATTTCAATCACACATGTCTCAGACCGCAGATAACACAGATGTCATACAGGTAACTTACACAAAACGAAACCCATGTCACGTCTTATCATGTATAAAATGTTTAAAACTATAGGTTTCAAGAAGTGGTGAGAGGTGCTGAGAGAGGACCCGCGGGAGATAGGGGCGAGGTAGGGCGAAGAGAGAGACACGACCTGGAAGTGTCGCAACATGGTTGGGATCCAGGCATCATGCTCCTCGAACCTATGCCGTCCTTGATCTGTAGCATCCTGCCATGGCCAAGACCGGAGACGCTAGACCGAGCTCGACCTCCATACCATCCAAGCTTTGGTGGAGAAGCAGGCTCCAACCTCTAGTGCCTAGGTCGGGGTCCGCGTCGTCGCCTCTGGTCCCTGCCATGCCGCCGCCTCCGCCCTCGACATGCTCCTCCCGTAGTGTCCGGCAACCGGCTAGTTGCCCTACTCCGGTCGCGGCCTTGGTGTCCGCGAGGAGGAACTCTGCATCCTCTTCGCCTCCCAGACGGCGGCGGCGGACGTTGGGTCGAGGTGGAGCTTGTCCTCCGATCAGCGGGTGGAAGCACCGGCCGTGGCGGCTCCTCCTAGGCTTGCGGAGGTGGATCTGAGGAACGAGTGGAACGGGGAGGGAAGTGCGTACGATGGGGGAGCGCAGCGATGGGATGTGGAGGTGATGGCGATCTGGAGGTTAGGTCGTGGCGGCGGAGATCGAGGGGTGGCGGCGGTGCACACGGAGGAGGGGTGGCGGCGGGGATTGATAGGTTTGGAGGCAGGGTGTCGCGTGCGGGGACGCAAGTTGAGGCTCGGCGGGGGAGATCGGCGGCGCACGGGGAGGCGATATGGAGGATGTGGGTCGCTATGTGAGGTTAGGGTTTGTCTGGAGGCAAATCTGGAGAGGTGGCGATGGTTCGGTCTGCGGCTGGGCCTAGGGTTAGCAGCAGAAGAGTGGGTGCTGTGCTTGTTTGAGCAAAGTGCGGTCCTTGGATGAGAATTTAACGATCTAGATCAGACAAGGATGGCCGATCCGTGGAAGTGAGATTCCTGCAATTTGATTGGTCGCAAAATAAAAAACATTTTTTTAGTTCAAAAAACGGCTACGTTGTGAAGCTATCACGAAATAAAAGTTCCAAAATGCTGTCATCCTATTTTTTTAAATTAGTAGACCACCTTACATGGACAATCTCCCAACCGGGGTATCTCAGACCTTTTCGTCCACCCCTCGCGAAAAAGACAAATTCCTACCGAATCGATAAAAAGTGGGTCCGATTTGAACTACAGGTACATTATTCGATGCTCGTGATTTTTGGAAAAATGATTTTTAGACTCACAATATGCTATTTCTTCAGAGATCCAATGCAATTTTAGCGATGCTCGGCCCCTAGCTAAGAACCCTCAAGCCCGTCATTTTGACCATTGTTTGAAACGGGCATAAAAAATTCAAAAACGGTCTGATCAACATAAATCCTTCGCATGGTGTATTATTATGTGATATAGTTGCAAGAAAAAATACCAAACTTGGTAAATTGAGTATGTCTCAAAAAACCTTCATAAAATGACCCATCATGTTCGAGGTTTCATGGCTTTCGGGTCAAATTACCAATGTTATGGCTATAATCGTGGCATAGTTTGTGATAATGCACCCGTATCATGCACACATGTGCATCATGGGATGACGAACAATGTTGCAGGAGGAAGTTTTCCTTTTCGACGTATGAAAAATCCATTTCCCATTTTCCGAGTGTAAAAAACGGGGCGTTTTGTGAAGCAACCACCAAATTAAAGTTTTAGAATGGTACCACCCCATTTTTCAAAAATAGTATACCACCTTACATGGACACTGTCCCAACCGGGGTATCTCAAACCTTTCTATGCACCCCTCGCGAAAAAGACAAATTCCTGCCGATTCGGAAGGAAGTGGGTCCGGTTTGAACTACAGGTACATGATCCGATGCCCATTATTTTTTGAAAAAATGTGTTTTAGACTCGCAATATGCTATTTCTTTAGATATCCAACGCAAGTTTAGCGAGGTTCGGCCCTGAGCTAAGAACCTTCATGCCTGCCGTTTTGACCATGGTTTGAAACGGGCATAAAAAAATAAAAAACGGTCCGATCAACGCAAATCTTTCGCGTGGTGTCTTATTATGTGACATAATTGCAAGGAAAAATACCAAACTTGTTAAATTGAGTATGTCTCAAAAAACCCTTCACAAAATGACCTATCATGTTCGAGGTTTCGTGGCTTTCGGGTCAAATGACCAATGTTATGGCTATAATCAGGGCATAGTTGTGGCATCCCGCAAAACCACTACTAGAAAATCGCGTTGAATTTGTGCATTGCATCGTCATCGTCGCATGTTGTTTGTCAAAAACTATTTTGCAAACCCGATTTTTTCAACGCCCATCTTTTATTAAAACGCCAAACCGGTTCACGGATTGTTTTGTTTGGCCATGGCGATTTGCAAATGGTCCAATTAAACAAATAAAGTTTTGTTTTATTTTAGTAGGGCGTCGAGCAGGGCCAACCCGACCAGCCGCCCAGATTTTCAGATCGGTCCAAACCTGCCGCCCCTAAATCCTAAACCCACCCACTAGTCTACCCAACCCACCCTGGCCACCTCACCCTAGCCTATAGCATCACGCCACCCCAGCTGAGCCACCCCCACCAATCACTCCTCCACGCCACTCTCTCTCCCTAACCTCTCTCCCCCTCTCAGCACACTGTCCCACCCCAGAGCACACACACACCCACGCGCGTGCTAGCCGCCCCTGTCCCCCCTCCCTGCGCGCGGGCCCCGCCCCGGGCCCCGCCCACGCGCCACACACGCACCCAGCCACACACTACACGCGCCCTGGCCCACCCCCGCGGGACCTGCGTGGCGAACCACGCCCACCACGGCGGCCCGACCCATCTTCCTCCTCCTCGATCTTCTCCCCCGTGCTCGTCGCTCATCCACGCCCTCACGGCTCACCGCCTCGCCTCGCCCTCAACTCACCGCGACGCCACCTTCTCACTGCGCCCGGCCGCAGACGTGCTCCACCTCCCACTGGCTCCTCACCGCTGCCGCCTCCCTCACAGCCCCGCCGCCGCTCACGCCCTCGCCCGTCCCTCGGCCACACACCTCATGAGCCTCCACCTGGCGCCAGCGGCGAGCCGCATCGCCTCGACCTCCGTCGGCGCCCGTGAGCCCGCATCGCGCTCTCCGTCGTCCGACCACCTCCCGAGCTCACGCCCGTCGGCGGCAGCTCGCCGCCCTACCTCCGCCTCCCCATGCCGCGTCGCTCGCCGTCGAGCTCGCTCGGCCTCCTCATCAGCGCCCCGGCCCGTCGCCTCCCTCGTGCGCGCGCAAGCTCGCCCGGCTCGGCCCGACCGCCGCGCCCCGCCGTCCGCGTCCTCAGCCTGGTCGCCAACAAGCCGCCGCCGTGGCCGTGCGCCTCCGCTCAAGACCCTCCAGCTTCGCCCGGGAGCCGGCCCGCCTCGCTGGCCCGCCATCAGGGCCCGCTGCGTGTGCTCGTGTGTCGTGTGCTCGTGTATCGTGTGCTCGTGTATGTGTCGTGGCGTGTGAACCTATGGCGATTGGAGCACCCAGCTCGCCGACCTTGACCGAACCCTCGGGACCGCCAAGATCGCCGAGACCCTAGACGCAAGACCTTCTTCCGGGGACGACAAGTACCTCCCGCGAACGCCAACCCTAACCGGAAGGATGCCAAGATCGCCACATGAACCACAAGTACCGCACCCGGACGCCAAGTACTCCACCCCGAAGCCAAGACCGCCTCGATTGCGCGGTACCGGCAAGAGCGTCGTAGAGACAAGGACTACAGCAACCAGGACGGTACCGATGCCCCGACGGGCCAAGTACTCCTCAGAACGCCAAGGTCTACCTCACGGACACCGAGCTTCGACGCCATGATCGTCGACATGACCAAGGCGAATGCGACAAGAACGGCTGCCGCGAGCGCCTAGTACTTCTTCCGGGCGACAAGATCTCGCCAACGAGAATGTTCCGTCGAACCTGGACCTGGACCTCGACCGGACCGGAAACCGAGAGATCGTCGAGAACCCTAATGTGAACCCCTTCGAAACCCTATCTTATAACATAATAACAACATGCATAATAATTGTTCATGCATGCATCTTATCATGTGGTTTGGGGGCCTTATGCGATTCACCTAATAATTAAATATGGGGCCCATATGCGGGCAAATCTAGTCTCATATTGGCCTCATTTAAATTGATGTAGCGAACAGGTGCTATATTTTGCCATGTTAAACAACAATTAATTGCGGGGTCTAATAACTTGAACCATTTAATTAATTGTCGGGACCCCGGTTCCACTTAATATGACCTAATTGCATCGCACTTTGCCATGCCATACATCATACATGCATCATGCCGATCTTCTGCCGTGTATTAAATATTGCATCCGGTGCTTCTAGTGTTTTGCTTCTTCGCGGATAAGGCCGTTGAGTTGATGTGAGCTTCGTCCCGATCTTCGGATGAACCTTTCGACAATGTTTTTCAGGCGAGCATCTCCCCCTTTCTACCTATCTTACTTTTATAGTATTTACTTCCCTCCTGTTGATCTATTGCTATCTCGTGTTGCGATGCTTTAGTTTCCGTACATGATATTCCTATGACCCTATATTGCCTTGGACACACCCTATTGCTGTTGTTTGGTAGCTAGTTGGTCTTCTGCGTCATCAAGCTTGCTATATTCTTGTGTGTCGTCATATGCCACGATTCTTGATGTATTGCCGCATGTTGTTGTTGGAGATGATTCTAGTTTTACTTATTGTCACTTTAATTTCTGTTTAACAACTAAAATTGAATAAGCGAGGCATCGGTGGGTGATAGATAATATTTGGTTTCGAGCCCACTTGTGTCCCGTAAGACCCAGTACTTGATACTGTTCCTTGTTTTTTGCGCTATCCACATCCGGGAGGTATATGGGACCCACGAGCGAGCTTGATTCATTCTTATTTCTTGGGGCCACAAACTAGTTTGAGGTTTTATTACGATCCTGCTTATGCCATGCTTTCTTGCTTTATTACGATTGTGCGAGGTGCACCTGTCTTGTTAGGTAAGCGGAGTGATTACGCAGTATCGAGTCCCGTTTGAGGGCATACTGTCGCTGACCATGGCGCAACCTTGAGTCCGTCTCGAAGCTTGCTTGCCGTTGGGTGTACTCTAAGGGTGGCCCCTGAAATATTTCGAATCCTGTGATTGTTCGATCGTGAAAGCCTCGTTGGGTTTTGATTTGGTTTTCGAGGTTGATCGGCGTGTGTTGCTATTGGTGCACCCGGCGGGTAAAACTTTCAAAGCCGTGTCGCGGATATGGGCGACTTGGAGCACGATATCTCGATCATAGACAAGCATAACTAAAGTTTTGCTATAAATTTGACTTATAATGACTAGTAATCAGCTCACTACAGCGGAATGGCTAATTAATTCTGCCCACAATTGCTTGTTTGGTTGTGCTTGCGACATATAAACTAGTAAGTATTGCCTTCTAGAATTGGTGAATAAAAGTAACAACCTTCTTTGGGTTTTGGGTTTATCTCATGCTATACATGCACTGATTAGTAATTGTTGCCACTATCACGGAATGATTAACTAAAATGACCTTTGCTTATTTTATCGGGATGATTACTTAAACGACTAGTAAAGTGCCGCAACTATAAGCGAATAAATAAAGCGCCAGCTGTGTGAGTTCCTCGGTTGACTTCCTCGTTTGGTCTCGAGGAAACACGAGGATGGGTTTGTTTGGTGCTAGTCTCGAGGTTGGATCCGGATAGGTCTTTCTTACCCTCTCGATAACCCGGTTGTATCGAGTCTCTAGATTGTTTAGTGCATCTTTGCGCTTGCTCGACCCACCATACCTTTGTGGCGAGGACCGCGAATTCTAGCCTCATGGTGTCTTGGCCTCGATCTTGGCGCTCCTTCTTTGTTTTCCTTTGCCCTTTGTCGGCACCCTTTTGTCAAGCAGGTTTTGAGAACGGCGCCGTTAGCGGGGTTACCCTTCCGGCTTTGGCAGGGGTTATGGGCGCCATTGGTTATTCTTGAGGCTCTTAGCCCCATTTGCTTCTTGTCCGTAGTCGGACGCCCTACCTTTCAAGGTGATTTGGATCTTGTATAATATCTGTATTCTTGACTCTCTGAGTATTGTATATATACATTACGTGGGTCCCATCGAGGACTGTTGTGTAATGTTATTACTTCGTTTTCCACCCGCGAAAGTGCTGGTGAGCACCTTTGAATCGTTTCTATCGGGTTTGGTGAATTTTGCCCAAACTTGCATAGGCCCGATCGAGGGTGTTACAGTGGTATCGAGCTCGGCGGTTGCGATACCCCACAAGTCCGTTCGTAGGATAACCTAGCTAACGGCAAGTAGAGTGTCAAAACTATTTTGCAAAATCGGTTGGATAGTTACGATTAGGTCTGATTTTACTCCTTACCCTCTATTCCTCTCTTACCTCTACGTGTTTTGGATCTGCTCTCTTCTCTCTCTTCGAGTCCAGGAATTCTCGTGGTTGGGTTTCCGTCGTACCTTTAGGGCTTCGCTTTCTTCCTTTTGTAACGGAGGTGCTACGATCATCAATCTGCAACTGTTCTGTTGTGCCCTTCATCCGATCTTTTGTTCTTGAGATCTTTATCCATATGTGTTCCTTGCCGGATATCAGTGTCGTGGAAAAACATCTGAGAAGGACGAGCTTTGGTGAAGTTGGAGTCGACCTTGAGCATGTGTTGTTCTTGCCAATGGAACCATCGCGAAACCTAATCGTTGTGTCTTTCATACGATTTCTGCTGGCAACATTCCTTTGTTCTGAACGAACGCTTGTCGAGATCTTGATCTAATCACGAGAGTTGGTTGCAAAATCCATCTATTCGCGTGCGGAGAAATGGTTTGAGTGCGGGATGGATTAGCTACCCTACCCTTGCTCTTATCATTCGCTCTTGTACGTCGAATCGGTGGATCCGACAATTTTACTCCGTCCACGGAAGTTAGGGGTAGCTTTATTTGTTGATACCTCTACCTTGACCTTTTTGTTTCGGAGTGTTCTCTCGACGATCGGGAACAACGACCCTTTGTTGGTGGTGTCGCCGTTTTCGGATGAAGAAGAAACTCTTGTTAGTGGTGTCGCGAGGACCTACGAAGGAAGAAGGCGGAATCGCCGACCTTCCTTCCGTTAGCATGAGGCGGATCTCGGCGAGATCCATTGTTAGTGGTGTCGGTGTGGCATCCCAAAACCACTACTAGAAAATCGCGTTGAATTTGTGCATTGCATCGTCATCGTCGCATGTTGTTTGTCAAAACTATTTTGCAAACCCGATTCGTTTTCAACGCCCATCTTTTATTAAGCCAAACCCGGTTGGCGGATTGTTTTGTTTTGGCGCGGCGATTTGCAAGCGGTCCAATTAAACAAATAAAGTTTTGTTTTATTTTAGTAGGCGATCGAGCAGGCCAACCCGGCGAACGGCCCCAGATTTGATCGGTCCAAACCTGCCCCTAAATCCTAAACCCACCCACTAGTCTACCCACCACAGCCACCTCACTAGCCTATAGCATCACGCCACCTCGGTGAGCCACCCCACCCCAATCACTCACGACACGTCACTCCTCTCTCCTAACCTCTCCCCTCTCGGCCCTCCCTTTGCACACACACACCCAGCGTGCTAGCGCCTGTCCCCTCACTGCCCCGCCCCGCCCACCATACCACACGCATCCAGCCACACACGCACACACCATGGCGCCTGCCCGCGGGACCCAGCGTGGCAGAACCGCCCCACGCCTTGCCCGACCCATCTTCCTCCTCCTCGATCTTCTCCCCGGCGTGCTCGTCGCTCATCCACCGCCCTCCTCACTCACCCCCCGCCTCGACCCCGCCCTCAACTCGCTCGCCGCCACCTTCTCCTCACCTGCGCCCGGCCGCCCGGCGTGCTCCACCTCCTCCCCTGGCGCCTCCCCTCACCGCCTCCATCTCCACGCGCGCCAGCCGCTCATCCGCCCCGTCCTCGGCCACCTCGCGAGCCCTCGCCTGGCGCCGGCCCCGCGTCGCCTCAGCCCTCTCGTCCCGCCGCCCGCCGAGACCACTGGCGCTCCTCCGTGCGTCCCGCGACCACCTCCTCACTCCGCCCGTGGCTGCGGCCGCTCGTCCCGCCTACCTCCGCCCCCTCCGCCCGTCGCTCCGTCCGAGCTCCTCGCGGCCTCCTCATCAGCGCCCCCGTCGTCCTCCTCTTGCGTCTTGCCAAGCTCGCCCGCTCCGACCCACAGCCGCCCGGCCGCCGTCCGCCGTCCCATGGCGAGCCTGACAAGCCGCCGTCGCCGTCGCGTCGCCTCCTCCGCTCAAGACCCTCGCCAAGCTCGCCCCGGGAGCCCGGCCCCCACGCTGGCCCGCCACCGTGGCCTGTGGGCCGCTGCGATGTGCTCGTGTATGCGTGTGCTCGTGTATCGTGTGCTCGTGTATGTCGTAAGCAGCGTGTGAACCTATGGCGTATTGGAGCACCCAGGCTGCGCGACCTTGACACGAACCCTCGGGACCGCCAAGATCGCGAGACCCTGACGCAAGACCTTCTTCCGGGGCGACAAGTACCTCCCTTGACGCCAACCCTAACAGGAAGGATGCCAAGATCGCCACATGAACCACAAGTACCGCACCGGACGCCAAGTACTCCACCGAAGCCAAGACCGCCTCGATTGCGCGGAAGCAAGAGCGTCGTGACAAGGACTACGAACGGGGACGGTACCGATGCCGACGTCGGGCCAAGTACTCCCTCGAAACGCCAAGGTCTACCTCACGGACACCGAGAGCTTCCCGAAACGCCATGATCGTCGACATGACGAAGGCGCGAATCGACAAAGAACGGCTGCCGCGAGCGCCTAGTACTTCTTCCCGGGGGCGACAAGATCTACTTCGCTAACAGAGAATGTTCCGTCGAACCCTGGACCCTGGACCCTGTCGAACCCCGGACCCCGGAAACCCCGAGATCGTCGAGAACCCTAATGTGTGAACCCCTTCTCGAAACCCTATCTTATAACATAATAACAACTTGTCGCATAATAATTGTTCATGCATGCATCTTATCATGTGGTTTGGGGGCCTTATGCCGATTCACCTAATAATTAAATATGGGGCCCATATGCGGGCAAATCTAGTCTCATATTGGCCTCATTTAAATTGATGTAGCGAACCGGTGCTATATTTTGGCCATGTTAAACAAC
Organism: Avena longiglumis; assembly: GCA_030063025.1. Classification (NCBI taxonomy): domain Eukaryota; kingdom Viridiplantae; phylum Streptophyta; class Magnoliopsida; order Poales; family Poaceae; genus Avena; species Avena longiglumis. Next base: position 25,754,686 of record CP125974.1, read on the forward strand.
AATTAATTGCGGGGGTCTAATAACTTGAACCATTTAATTAATTGTCGGGACCCCGGTTCCACTTAATATGACCTAATTGCATCGCACTTTGCCATGCCATACATCATACATGCATCATGCCGATCTTCTGCCGTGTATTAAATATTGCATCCGGTGCTTCTTCTAGTGTTTTGCTTCTTCGCGGATAAGGCCGTTGAGTTGATGTGAGCTTCGTCCCGATCTTCGGATGAACCTTTCGACAATGTTTTTCAGGCGAGCATCTCCCCCTTTCTACCTATCTTACTTTTATAGTATTTACTTCCCTCCTGTTGATCTATTGCTATCTGTGTTGCGATGCTTTAGTTTCCGTACCTGTGATATTCCCTGCAGCCCTATATTGCCTTGGACACACCCTATTGCCTGTTGTTTGGTAGCTAGTTGGTCTTATGTCGTCGCTTGCTATATTCTTTGTTGTGTCGTCATATGCCACGATTCTTGATGTATTGCCGCATGTTGTTGTTGGAGATGATTCTAGTTTTACTTATTGTCACTTTAATTTCTGTTTAACAACTAAAATTGAATAAGCGAGGCATCGGTGGGTGATAGATAATATTTGGTTTCGAGCAGCCACTTGTGTCCGTAAGACCCAGTACTTGATACATTCCTTGTTTTTGCGCTATCCACATCCGGGAGGTATATGGGACCCCAGAGCGAGCTTGATTCATTCTTATTTCTTGGGGCCACAAACTAGTTTGAGGTTTTATTACGATCTGTACTTATGCCATGCTTTACTGCTTTATTTACGATTGTGCGAGGTGCACCTGTCTGTTAGGTAAGCGGAGTGATTCTGTATCGGCAGGTCCCGTTTGGGGCATCTTGTCGCTCTGACCATTAGCGCAACCTTGAGTCCGTCTCGAAGCTTGCTTGCCGTTCTTGGTGTACTCTAAGGGTGGCCCCTATATTTCTGAATCTGTGATTGTTCGGTCGTGAAAGCCTCGTTGGGTTTTGATTTGGTTTTCGAGGTTGATCGGCGTGTGTTGCTATTGGTGCACCCGGCGGGTAAAACTTTACGAAAGCCGTGTCGCGGATATGGGCGACTTGGAGCCTGATATCGATCATAGACAAGCATAACTAAAGTTCTTGCTATAAATTTGACTTATAATGACTAGTAATCAGCTCACTACAGCGGAATGGCTAATTAATTCTGCCCACAATTGCTTGTTTGGTTGTCGCTTGCGACAATTGCATATGACTAGTAAGTATTGCAACTTCTAGCGAATTGGCTGAATAAAAGTAACAACTTCTTTGGGTTTTGGGTTTATCTCATGCTATACGTACGATTAGTAATTGTTGCCACTATCACGGAATGATTAACTAAAATGACTTGCTTATTTTATCGGGATGATTACTTAAACTGACTAGTAAAGTGCATAACTATAGCGAATAAATAAAGCGCCAGCTGTGAGTTCCTCGGTTGACTTCCTCGTTTGGTCTCGAGGAAACACCGAGATGGGTTTGTTTGGTGCTAGTCTCGAGTTGGATCCGGATAGGTCTTTCTTACCCTCTCGATAACCGTCGGTTGTATCGAGTCTCTGTAGATTGTTTAGTGCATCTGCCGCTGCTCGACCCACCATACCTTTGTGGCGAGGACCGCGAATTCTAGCCTCGCCGTGTCTTGGCCTCGATCTTGGCGCTCCTTCTTTGTTTTCCTTTGCCCTTTGTCGGCACCTTTTGTCAGCGGTTTGAGAGCGCCGTTAGCGGTGGTTACCCTTCCGCTTGGCTGGCGGGGTTATGGGCGCCATTGGTTATTCTTGGGCTCTTAGCCCCATTTGCTTCTTGTCCGTAGTCGGACGCCTACCTTTCAAGGTGATTTGGATCTTGTATAATATATCGTATTCTTGACTCTACGAGTGTTGTGTATATATCTACTGTGGGTCCCATCGAGGACTGTTGTGTAATGTTATTACTTCGTTTTCCACCCGCACGAAAGTGCCTGGTGGGCACCTTTGAATCGTTTCTATGCGGGTTTGGTGAATTTTGCCCAAACTTGCATAGGCCCGATTCTGAGGGTGTTACAATAGTTTGTGATAATGTGCCCATATTGTGCACACGTATTTATCATGGCATGGAGAACAATGTTGCAGGAGAAAGTTTTCCTTTTCGACGCACGGAAAATCCATTTTCTATTTTCTGAACGCAAAAAATGGGGCGTTTTGTGAAGCAACCACCAAATGACAGTTTTAGAATGGTACCGCCACATTTTTTAGAAATATTAGACCACCTTACATGGACAATGTCCCAACCGGGGTATCTCAAACCTTTCCATACACCCCTGGCAAAAAAGACAAATTCCTGCCGAATCGGCAGGAAGTGGGTCCGGTTTGAACTACAGGTATATGATCCGATGCTCATGATTTTTGGTAAAAATCATTCTTAGACTCATAATATCATGTTTCTTCAGAGATCCAATGCAAGTTTAGCGAGGCTCGGCCCCTAGCTAAGAACCTTCATGCCCGCCGTTTTGACCATAGTTTGAAACAGGCATAAAAAAATAAAAAATGGTCTGATCAACGCAAATCCTTTGCGTGGTGTCTTATTATGTGACATATTTACAAGGAAAAATACCAATCTGGGTAAATTGAGTATGTCTCGAAAAACCCTTCACAAAATGACCTATCATGTTCAAGGTTTCGTGGCTTTCGGGTCAAATGACCAATGTCATGGCTAGAATCAGGGCATAGTTTGTGATAATGTGCCCATATTTTGCACACATATGTATCATGGCATGGAGAACAATGTTGCAGGAGGAAGTTTTCCTTTTCGACGCACGGAAAAACCATTTTCCGAGCGCAAAAAATGGGGCGTTTTGTGAAGCAACCACCAAATGACAGTTTTAGAATGGTACCCCCACATTTTATAAAAATATTATACCACCTTTCATAGACAATGTCCCAACCGGGGTATCTCAAATCTTTCCGTTCATCCCTGGCAAAAAAGACAAATTCCTGCCGAATCGGTAAGAAGTGGGTCCGATTTGAACTACATGTACATAATCCGATGCCCGTTATTTTTTGAAAAAATGATTTTTAGACTCAGAATATGCTATTTCTTCAAAGATCCAATGCAAGTTTAGTGATACTTAAGGCCAAATTTTTTGAATTCAAAACCCTAGTTTCAAAATCATATTTTGAATTATGATATTGTCCCTACTATGGAGTAATATGGGATTAGTAGATCCACAATTTAAAATAATCATATTATTTATAATTAACATCCTAGTATGGTCTAATGAAATTCTTAAATATTTAGAGACAAAAATAAATTATTTTAGACTTCTTATGAAAAAGATAGAGAAGAAATATAAAAACACAAAAAGAAAAAGAAAAAACCTAGTCCCATCGAGGCCCATTAGGGGAAATTTGGCCCAGGCCAGGTTATGTCGCCGTGTTATACTCAAGTAGGAGGAGCACAGATAGATTACGTCTAAGTTACGTTGGTGTGGTCGTCAGGTTCCTTCTATGTGCTTGGAGGTCCAGTTAGTCTTTGGCGCTCCATTTTTTGCCTATTTAATTCGCGATATAGCAAATTGAATGTTTATAAGCTTTCATCGTAGTAATATGCTACAAAGGAACTTGTGGCCTGGTGGTAAGGTGCTTCATAAGCGGAGGGAGCGAGTTGAATCGGCTTGATTCTTTTTGGAAATAATTCACAAGGCCCTCATCTCGTTCTATGCACCATCACGTGGAATTAATCTTTGGGCGTAGCATGCAGGAAGTGGGAACTTTATTCGGAATTTGTGGCGGCTCTGAGAGAATCAAGGAGGAAGGTAGCGATTTATGAGGGCTAAATCTGGAAAGTAAAGCTGATGCATGGCTCTCGTTAATAGTTGTGCCCCTTTTTTTACGCCGTATCCTTAGAAACGGAGGGAGTATAGTTAAAAAGTGACACGCAGACATGACATGTAGGCACAATTGTTGACGTGGCCAATCTCTTATTTTCTAATTTAGACGATATGACGATTTAAAATCGTCATAGTGAGCTACCAATACCTCCCGAGATGCATTTACTGGGTTATGACGATTTGAGATAATAAAACCATGACGATTTTAAGCAAGATCGTCGTTATTTTCTAAGGTTTTGAACCTCCTGAATATCTTACGACCATTTAGTGCAAAATCGTCATAATTCTATGACGATTTTGTCCACGGTCACTATTAGAAGGTCATAGAATAACACATTCCTTGTAGTGTGGTTTTTGATATACTTTTACTATAATGCAGATGGTCCGGGAATGGATGTACGGTACTGACCGACGCTCTAGCGAGTTCATTAATGGCGTGCATGAATTCATTCGTGTTGCTAATGCAAACAAGGGCAATGGTTTTGTATTCTGTCCATGTAGTGGATGTAGGAATCAGAAAGATTACTCTGACTCAAAAACCCTTCACAGCCACCTGTTGAAGTCCGGCTTCATGCCCAGTTATAATTGTTGGACCAAGCACGGAGAGAGAGGGGTTATAATGGAAGACAATGAAGAAGAGGAGGAGGCTGACAATTATCATGGTTTCCCTGAGTACGGAGATACTTCCATGGGGGAATCTTTGAAGGGAGGATGAAGAAGAGACACATGATGAACCCGCTGATGATCTTGGTCGGACCATTGCCGATGCACGAAGAGATTGTGAAACTGAAAAGGATAGGGAGAAGTTCAATCACATGTTAGAGGATCACAAAAAGTTGTTGTACCCAAATTGCGAAAATGGTCTGAAAAAGCAGGGAAGCACACTAGAATTGCTGCGATGGAAGGCTGAGTGTGCTATACCTGACTCCTCATTTGAAAAGTTGCTGAAATTGATGAAGAATATGCTTCCAAAAGATAACGTATTGCCCGCCAGTACGTACGAAGCAAACAAGGTTGTCTGCCCTCTAGGCTTAGAGGTTAAGAAGATACATGCATGACCTAATGACTGCATCCTCTACCGCGGTGAGGAGTACGAGAATTTGGATGCATGCCGGGTATGCACTTCACTTCGGTATAAGATCAGACGAGATGACCCTGGTGACGTTGAGTGCGAGCCCCCCGGAAGAGGGTTCCTGCCAAGGTGATGTGGTATGCTCCTTGTAGGGTTTTGTAGCATGGAAAACAAAAAATTTCTATCGCATACAAACAAACAAGCCAAGATCTATCTACGAGATTGTAGCAACGAGTCGATGGAATAACTTACCCTCGAAGATTCCAAAGTATTTAACGAGAGCGGATTCTCGTGGGTGATGTAGTCGATTCTTCCGATCTCAAGATCGTAGGCGATCCTTCCGGCTGCGTTAAGCTTCCGCAATCGGTCACACGTTCGGTACGATGAAGACCTTCCTCTCCCTTGTTCCAAAGATGGCGGAGGTTGTAGTACTCTCCTCGCGATTCCAAAGAAAGACAACGTGGTACCTAAGTAAAGGGAGATCTCAGGCCTTAAGCCAAGCGAGGATGGTGGAGTATGAGAGAGTTCCTCGGCGGTCTAGGGTTTAGACACACCAATTAGAAGGCTCTAATCCGGAGGCTAGGGCAATTAGAAGCTCTAAACCAAAACGGATCTAAACCGGAGGCTAGGGCTAGGGTTTAGATTTAGAGGATAGGAACTTGTGTGTCTAGAGGAGGGAGCCCTGCCCCTCCTTTTATAGGTGGAGGGGCAGTGCGCCAGGGGAGGAGGAGTCCTCCCCAACTCGGCTTGAGGTGGGCGCGGTTGGAGGAGGATTCCTCCCAACTCGGTTTCCCTCTCCTTCCTCTTTCCGTCTTTCCAATTTTAGCCGTTTGACTTTTCAAACTTGCTATTTGACTTTTCAATTTAATCCTTTATTTGGAACAGCGAGAACACTTAGTACATGATGCAATCATTCCAATATGCAATGACACATTCATGTACCCCTTCCCCTCCGGAGTCTTGGGACATTCCGAACCTTCTAGAACATTCCCGATGAAAACACCTAATCATTCCCAAACTCAAACGGACTTTCCTTATATGAATCTTATTCTCCGACCATTCCGGATCACCTCGTGATATCCCGGATCCCATCCGAGACTCGAACAACATTCGGTCTCTTTCTCATAATACCATAACTACTCAAACAACGTCGAATCCTTAAGTGTGTCTCCCTACGGTTCGTGAATTATGCGGACATGATCGAGACACTTCTCCGAACAATAACCAATAGAGGAATCTGGAAATTCATATGTCTCCCACATATTTCTACGATTACTTTGCGATCGAATGAACCACTTACATACGATACCAATTTCCTTTTGTCTCACGATAGTTTACTTATCCGAGGTTATGATCGTCGGTATCTCTGCATACCTAGTTCAACCTCGTTATCGATAAGTACTCTTTTCTCGTTCCCGTGATATGTGATCCCTTGTGAGCCAGTCACATGCTTGCAAGCCAATTGGATGACATTCCACCGAGAGGGCCCAGAGTATATCTATCCTTCATATGGATGGACAAATCCCACTCTTGATCCATGTGTCTCAACCAATACTTTCCGAACACTCAATGCCACCTTTATAGCCACCCGCCACGGTGGTGTTTGATGTCATCAAAGCATCCATCCGGTAAAGGTGATATGCATGATATCATGGTCGAAGGAATTAGGTTACTATGTATCAGAAAGCATATAGCAATTGAACTAATGAAATGACTTGATCTTTATGCTACGCTTATCTATAGGAGTATGTCCACCATATCATTCTCCTAATGATATGATCTTGTTGTTGATAACATCTCAATGTTCATGATAGGGAAACCACAATCATTTATCAACCAATAAGCTAGTGATGTATAGAGGATATACTAGGGACTTTAAATTTAAGTTTACAAATCACACAAGTATCAATGTTTCCTTGTTAATACTATTATAGCATGAATGTAAACATTTATCATAAACACAAAGATATAATAATAACTACATTTATTATTGCCTCTAGGGCATATCTCCAACAGTCTCCCACTTGCACTAGAGTCATCTAATCTAGATTACATGGTAATATACCGAACACCCATGGCAGTTTGGTGTTGGTCATGTTTTGCCCTTGGGAGAGGTTTAGTCAACGGATCCGCCACATTCAGATTTGTGTGTACTTTGCAAATCTTTATATCCCCATCCTGGATATGTTCTCGAATAGCGTGAAAATGTACCTTGATGTGCTTCAGCTTCTTGTGTGACCTTGGTTCTTGCGCATTGGCTATGGCGCCCCTGTTATCACAGTAGATAGACATTGGGTCCAGCGCACTTGGAACCACACCTAGATCTATAATGAACTCCTTCATCCATATCGCTTCTTGTGAAGCCTTCGAAGCAGCTATGTATTCCGATTCAGTTGAAGATCTCGCCACAACGCTTTGTTTTGCACTCCTCCAGCTAACTGATGCACCATTCAAAGTAAATACATATCCAGATTGTGATTTAGAATCATCCGGATCGGTGTTCCAACTAGCATCGGTGTAACCATTAACAACGAGATGTTCATCACCTCCATAAGAAATAACCATATCCTTAGTTCTTCTCAAGTACTTAAGGATGTTTTTGACCGCTGTCCAATGATCCACTCCTGGATCACTTTGATATCTGCTAGTTAAACTAACAGCATATGCAATGTCGGGTCTAGTACATAGCATGGCATACATTAGAGATCCTATGGCTGAGGCATAGGGAGTATTACTCATCCTTTCTCTATCTTACGCCGATGTCGGACTTTGAGTTTTACTCAAGGTCGATTAGCAACATGGGCAAGAACCCTTTCTTGCTTTCTTCCATTCCAAACCTCTTTAGAACTTTGTCCAAATATGTACTGTGTGACAATGATATTTTATGCTTCGATCTATCTCTATAAATCTTTATGCCTAATATGTAAGCTGCTTCGCCAAGATCCTTCATTGAAAATCTATTATTCAAATATTCCTTGACACTATTAAGAAGGTCTACATCATTGACAATCAACAATATGTCATCCACATATAGTATTAAGAATGCTACAGAGCTCCCACTCACTTTCTTGTAAATACAAGCTTCTCCATAAGTTTGTATAAAACCAAAACTTTTGATCACCTTATAAAAACGTTGATTCCAACTTCGGGATGCTTGCTTCAATCCATAGATGGACCGTTGAAGTTTGCATACCTTGTTAGCATCTTTAGGATCGACAAAACCTTTGGGTTGCATCATATACAACTCTTCATCAATATCTCCATTGAGGAATGCTGTTTTGACATCCATCTGCCATATCTCATAATCATAATATGCAGCGATTGCTAACATAATCCTCACAGACTTTAGCTTCATGCACGGTGAGAAAGTCTCATCGTAGTCAACTCCTTGAATTTGTCGAAACCCTTTGCGACAAGTCGAGCTTTATAGACGATAACATTACCATCAGATCTGTTTTCTTCTTGAAAATCCATTTGTTCTCGATGACCTTCGGCCATCCGTAAGTCCACCAAAGTCCATACTTGGTTTTCGTACATGGATCCAATCTCGGATTTCATGGCTTCTTGCCATTTATTGGAATCTGGGCTCATCATTGCTTCCTCATATGTCTCGGGGTCATCGGTGTTGTCCACCAACATGACACTCATAACGGATCATACCAACTGCAGGTGGTACAAGTTCTCGTTGACTGCGAGGCTCAGAGCAACTTCAACGAAGTTTCATGATCATCATCATTAGCTTCCTCTCTTATTGGTGCAGGCACCACAGAACTTCTTCCTGCCGCTACTCGCAATTTCGAGAGAAGGTTCGACAACCTTGTCAAGTTCTACTTTCCTTCCGATCACTTCTTTCGAGAGAAATTCCTTCTCTAGAAAGGATCCATTCTTAACGAAGATTTTGCCTTCGGATCTATGATAGAAGGTATACCCAATAGTTTCCTTGGTATCCTATGAAGACGCATTTTCCGCTTTGGGTCCAAGCTTGTCCTATGTAACTTCTTTACATAGGCTTCGCATCCCCAAACTTTAAGGAGCGACAATCTAGGTTTCTTCCCAAACCATAATTCATACGGTCGTTTCAACGGATTTAGACGGTGCCCTATTTAAAGTGAATGCGGCTTTCTAATGCATAACCCCAAAATGATAGCGGTAACTGTAAGTGACATCATAGAACGAACCATATCTAAGAGAGTTCGACACGACGTTCGACACACCATTACTGTGGTGTTCCCGGTGTCAATCTGAAAGTATTCCGCATTTCTTCAAATGCTCGCCAAACTCGTAACTTAGATATTCACCTCCACGATCAGAACGTAGAAATTTAATCTTCTTGTTACGTTGATTCTCTACCTCACTTTGAAATTCCTTAAACTTCTTGAAAGTTTCGGACTTATGTTTCATGAAATAGATATACCCATATCTACTCAAGTCATCCGTGAAGGTAAGAACATAACGATAACCACCTCGTGATGCTACACTCATTGGACCACACACATCGGTATGTATGATTTCCAATAAGTCCGTAGCTCACTCCATCATACCAGAAAATGGAGTCTTAGTCATTTTACCCATCAGACATGCTTCGCATCTATCAAGTGATTCAAGAAGTCCACCGGAATGGAGTTTCTTCATACGCTTCGCTCCAATGTGACCAAGACGATAGTGCCACATATAGGTCGAGTTATCGCTCGATTTCAAACGTTTAGCCTTAATGTTATTAATATGTGTATTTACACTATCAAGATTCAACAATAATAGACCATCTATCAAAGGTGCATGTGCATAAAACATATTACTCATATAAATGGAACAACCATTATTCTCGGACTTAAACAAGTAACCGTCTCGCAATAAACAAGATCCCGATATAATGTTCATGCTCAATGCAGGCACCAAATAACAATTATTTAAGTATAAAACTAATCCCGATGGTAGATGAAGGGGTGTGCTGACCGCGATCACATCAACCTTTGATCCGTTTCCCACGCGCATCGTCACCTCGTTCTTCGCTAGCTTATTTCGCAAAGACTGCTTCGAGTTACAAATATGAGCAACAACCAAGATCAAATACCTGGCACTACTACGAGTACTAGTGAGATACACATCAATAACATGTATATCAGATATACCTTTCTTCTTCATGTTGCCGTTCTTCAAATCCGCCAAGTACTTTGGGCAATTCCGCTTCCAGTGACCTTCTCCCTTGCAGTAAAAACACTCGGTATCAGGCTTAGGTCCAGCCTTGGTCTTCTTCGTCGGCGTGGTAACTTTCTTACCACCCTTCTTGAAGTGTCCCTTCTGCTTAGACTTGCCTTTCTTGAATTTGGTGGTCTTATTGACCAACAACACTTGGTGCTCTTTCTTGATCTCCATTTCTGCAGACTTCAACATGGCAAACAGTTCTGGCAACTGCTTGTTCATGTTCTGCATGTTGTAGTTCATCACAAAGTTCTTGCATTGTAACTTGGTGGTAGTGATTGGAGGACACGGTAAATCCACAAAGCATTAGGAATCACTATACCCAAGCTTTGAAGTTTGTTTGCGTGCCCAGACATCTTAAGCACATGCTCACTGACGGAGCTGCCTTCTTCCATCTTGCAGTTAAAGAACTTTTCAGAAGCCTCATAGCTTTTAATTGCCGCATGAGTCTCAAAAATCAATTTGAGATCCTCGACAATATCATATGGGTCTGATTCTTCAAACCTTTTCTGAAGCTCTGATTCCAAACCATACAAGATAGCACACTGAACTATGGAGTACTGATTCTTCTGAGCGAGGTAAACATTCTTTACTTCATCGGAGCATCACCTGCAGTGGGTCACCCAATGCATCCAGCACATAGGTCAAATTATCATTGTGAGGACAATCCTCAAATTGGAACCAATCCATGAAGTTGCTTCCATTGTTTTTCAACTTTTCTTTCTCTAGGAACGCATTAAAATTGATGGTAGGGGCTGCCATTGATCTATAACATATTTGCAATAGTTTAGACTAAGTTTATGACAAATTGAGTTCAAATTAATAATGAAATTAAAATAGGTGAACTCCCACTCAAAACAACATCCCTCACATTGTTTTAGTGATCACACGAACCAAATCCACTACATCAACACCGATCATCACGAGAGTTGATACAGTTTCAATGGCGAACAATCGACATGTTCATCATATCTACTATATGATTCATGCTTTACCTTTCGGTGATCCGTGTTCCGAGACCATGTCTGTACATGCTAGGCTCGTCAAGATCAAACCTTAGTTTCCGCATGAGCAAATCTGGCTTGCTCACGTTGTATACACTTGCAGAATCTAACACACCCGATCATCACGTGGTGCTTCAAAACAACAAGCTTTAGCAACGGTGCTAACTAAGGGTGAACACTTTATGAATTGAAATTCATGTGCATGAGGGATCATCTTATAATGCTACTGTTGTCTACTAAGCAATACAAGATGCATAAAAGATTAACATCACATGCAATTCAATAATATGTGATATGGTATGGCCTTTCTTCTTTGTGCTTACGATCTCCATCTTCAAGCACGAACATGATCTCCATCATCACCGGCATTGCATCAAGGTCAATGACGCTTCTCCATGGTTGTCGTCCACCGGTCTTCAACTATTACAACTACTTTGAATAGACACGCGGGTCTTAACATAAATTAAAGACAACCATATGGCTCCTTCCGGTTGCCAACTTATAATAAGGATCATTGCATACATCAAATATAATCACAATCATGGCCATATCACATCATCAGACACCCTGCAAAACAAAGTTAGACGCCTCTACTTTCTTTGCATATTTTACGTGGTTTGGGGCTTTCAATAAGTGTCGTTCTAACTTACGAACAAGAACCACAACATTGATACTAGTATTGTTGATCACCCGTTGTAAATTGGATCTTATCTATGCTAGGATAAACAGGCACCCGCAAAGCCACTTATGCAATAAAAGTTGCATGTCAAGCGTGGAGCAAGTCTCATGAACGATGTCATGTAAGGTTAGCCTGGGCCGCTTCATCCCAACATACCGCAAGATGCAAAGTACACAAGAAGCAATCGACAATAAAAGCATCAACGCCCACAATGACCATTGTGTTCTACTCGTGCAACAGATCTACATATAGACACGGCTCTGATACCACTGTAGGGTTTCGTAGCATGGAAAACAAAATTTTTCTATCGCATACAAACAAACAAGCCAAGATCTATCTACGAGATTGTAGAAACGAGTCGATGGAATAACTTACCCTCGAAGATTCCAAAGTATTTAACGAGAGCGGATTCTCGTGGGTGATGTAGTCGTAATATTACCGATCTCAAGATCGTGTAGACGATCCTTCCGGCTGGCTCCAAGCGCTTCATGGTCACACGCTCGGTACTGATGAAGACCTTCCTCTCCTTGTTCCAAAGAGGAATGGAGGTTGTAGTACTCTCCTCGCGATTCCGGCAAAGACAACGGTGGTACCGGAAGTAGAGGGAGATCCCAGGCTTCGCCTTAAGCCGGAGCGAGTATGGTGGAGTATGAGAGAGTTCCTCGGCGGTCTAGGGTTTAGACACACCAATTAGAAGGCTCTAATCCGGAGGCTAGGGCAATTAGAAGCTCTAAACCAAAACGGCTCTAAACCGGAGGCTAGGGCTAGAGTTTAGATTTAGAGGATACGAACTTGTGTGTCTATAGGAGGGAGCCCTGCCCCTCCTTTTATAGGTGGAGGGGCCGGTGCGCCAAGGGGGAGGGAGGGGAGTCCCTCCCCAACTCGGCTTGGAGGTGGGCCGCCGGTTGGAGGAGGGATTCCCTCCCCAACTCGGTTTCCCTCTCCTTCCTCTTTCCCTCTTTCCAATTTTAGCCGTTTGACTTTTCAAACTTGCTATTTGACTTTTCAATTTAATCCTTTATTTGGAACAGCGAGAACACTTAGTACATGATGCAATCATTCCAATATGCAATGACACATTCATGTACCCCTTCCCCTCCGGAGTGCCGGACATTCCGGAACCTTCTAGAACATTCCCGATGAAAACACCGGAATCATTCCCGAACTCTGAAACGGGACTTTCCTTATATGAATCTTATTCTCCGGACCATTCCGGATCACCTCGTGATATCCCGGATCCCATCCGAGACTCCGAACAACATTCGGTCTCTTTCTCATAATACCATAACTACTCAAACAACGTCGAATCCTTAAGTGTGTCTCCCTACGGTTCGTGAATTATGCGACATGATCGAGACACTTCTTGAACAATAACCAATAGAGGAATCTGAAATTCATATGGCTCTACATATTTCTACGATTACTTGCGATCGAATGAACCACTTACATACGATACCAATTTCCCTTTGTCTCACGATAGTTTACTTATCCGAGGTTATGATCGCTGGTATCTCGCATACCTAGTTCAACCTCGTTACCGATAAGTACTCTTTTCTCGTTCCCGTGATATGTGATCCCTTATGAGCGGTCACATGCTTGCAAGCCAATTGGATGACATTCCACCGAGAGGCCCAGAGTATATCTATCCGTCATATGGATGGACAAATCCCACTCTTGATCCATGTGTCTCAACCAATACTTTCCGAACACTCAATGCCACCTTTATAGCCACCCGATTCACGGTGTGGTGTTTGATGTCATCAAAGCATCCATCCGGTAAAGGTGATATGCATGATCTCATGGTCGAAGGAATTAGGTTACTATGTATCAGAAAGCATATAGCAATTGAACTAATGAAATGACTTGATCTTTATGCTACGCTTATCTATAGGAGTATGTCCACCATATCATTCTCCTAATGATATGATCTTGTTGTTGATAACATCTCAATGTTCATGATAGGGAAACCACAATCATTTATCAACCAACAAGCTAGTGATGTATAGAGGCTATACTAGGGACTTTAAATTTAAGTTTACAAATCACACAAGTATCAATGTTTCCTTGTTAATACTATTATAGCATGAATGTAAACATTTATCATAAACACAAAGATATAATAATAACTACATTTATTATTGCCTCTATGGAATATCTCCAACACTCCTATAACACCACGGTTGAAACGCTTATTCAGAAACAAAGAGCACGTCAAGTTGTTGCGATGGCATAAAGAGGAATGTAAGTCAGACGGGATGTTGAGACACCCCGCTGATGGGTCGCAATGGAGAAAAATCGATAGGAAGTACCCGGACTTTACATATGATGCAAGGATTTTAAGGTTTGGTCTAAGTACAGATAGCATGAATCCCTTTGGGGAGCAGAGCTCTAGTCACAGCACCTGGCCCGTGACTCTATGCATCTATAAACTTCCTCCTTGGTTGTGCATGAAGCGGAAGTTCATTATGATGCCAGTGTTGATCCAAGGTCCGAAGCAACCCGGCAACGACATTGATGTGTACCTAGGGCCATTAGTGGAAGAACTTTTACAGTTGTGGCACGAACCCGCATCTGGCGTGTGGGATGAGCACAAGCAGGAAGAATTTAACCTCCGAGCATTGCTTTTCGTAACAATCAATGATTGGCCTGCTCTTAGTAACCTTTCAGGACAGTCCAACAAGGGATACAATGCATGCATACACTGTTTAGATGAGACTGAAAGTATATATTTGGAACATTGTAAGAAGAATGTATACAATGAGCATCATCGATATCTTTTGGCCAAGCATCCCTTAAGAAAGAAAGACAAGCATTTCAACGGTCTGGCATGTCACCAGACGAAGCCTAAGGAGTGTATTGGTGCTGATATATTTGATATGGTCAAAGATTTGGATCAAATGGTAACCTTTGGAAAGGGTCCTGGCGGAAAATCTGTTCCGAAGGATGCTAAAGGACACGCACCCATGTGGAAGAAGAAATCTATATTTTGGGAGCTACCATATTGGAAATTCTTATAGGTCCGCTCTGCAATTGATGTGATGCATGTGACGAAGAATATTTGCGTGAACCTGTTAGACTTCTTGGGCGTGTATGGGAAGACAAAAGATACACCGGAAGCACGAAAGGACCATCAACGTATGAAAGACCCAGATGGCGTGCATCTAGAATGGTTTCAAGGTCATGCCAGCTACGCTCTTACCAAACAAGAGAAGGAAATACTTTTTGAATGCCTAAGCAGTATTAAGGTCCTCTCTGGCTTCTCGTCAAATATAAAGGGAATAATAAATATGGCAGAAAAAAGTTCCAAAACCTAAAGTCTCATGACTGCCACGTGATTATGACGCAAATGCTTCCGATTGCATTGAGGGGGCTTCTACCAGATAATGTTTGAGTACCCATTGTGAAGCTATGTGCATTTCTCAATGCAATCTCTTAGAAGATAATCAATCCTGAAGATCTACCATGGTTATAGAATGATGTGGTTGTTATCGCCATATTTTGGCCAAAGAAGGAGATGGGCCGTGATCAAGATGGGCTTGGAAGATACGTATATTTAACGTGTTGTTGAATCGGCCTTGTGCGTGGACTTGGGCTAAATTGCCCGTGTATCTTGTATCGTAGTAGGTTCCGTTTCAGTTTAGGTAAAGATAGAGTTGTAGAGTTATTCCAAAGATAGAAAGTCTCCGGACTATAAATATGTACCTAAGGTTATCGAGAAAAAGAGGACAATCACGTTCACAACAAACACAATCTCAAGATCGCCACCCTTGTTTCTAGGGTTTCTTTCGGTAGTAATATGTCGCCTAGATCGCATCTTGCGATCTAGGCGATTTTTACTTATGCGTTATTTGGTGTTACTCGTCTTGAAGCCTTGTTGATGGCGAGTAACACTACTATCGAGATTTGTTGAGGCTAGCATCGGTGCTTTTCGCTATGATTGTTAAGTTATGCTACCTCTAGTTACCTCGCTACCTTTGCACCTTTTCCCAAGTGTAAGGGTAGCATCTTGCTTGATCTTTATTTAGTGATTCGATCTGTTATGGTTATGCCTTGTTCTCCAAGGTTTAGTTTGATATCTCCGTAGTCGCCTTGCAAACGGGTTGAACGATCCAAAGAGTACGTAAGGACGTGGTTTACTAGTTCTAGAGAAGTTGTTCCGTAATTGACTTTACGCCGGTTGTTAGGCCTCCTCTAGGGTTAGTTTTCTATCATCTTTGTATCTACCAGGCTCAATTACGTGTAGGACGTTCCATTCACGTGGTGAAAATGTTAAACCGTCAGATCGATTTGACTTGTAACGATGAAGAAAAACCCCATGTTATTATAGATCTAATGCAGAACCATGGGACAATCGGCTCTAGGAGCCGATTCACAGGGAAACCTGGGAGCCGGTCACGGCTCGAATTTTACGTATACTTGTTTACCATGCAGGCAATCAATCAAGCAATCCTTCACCTTCCGACCAGGTATAGGTCGGTGGCATCTCGAACCAAGCCGTGACGCAGCCGAGTTTTGCGGCCGTTGCCCGAGGGACCAGGCCCACCAGTTCCGGGAGCCTCCGGCTCTTCGTGTCGCTGCTTTCGCCGTGGGTTTTGGCAGCAACACATTCTCGCACGCCCGGTGGACATTCAACAACATCTGCATCAACATCCGACGAGATGGGGATGCACTACCACGCATTTACGCTGCCCGAGGAGCACAAGGCAAGTATGATGACATCAAAGCTCTTCAAGCCGATCTCATCGGCTCTTTTGGGAGGACCCGTAAGCATGGCATCAGGTGGAAAGGGTTCTCACCCGAGGGTGCTCTTGATGAGGTGGATCTGTCTGTTCCTTCAGCGCACCAGAGCTCTGCGACAGGAAGTCAACTACATGGTGGCTCATTCTCTTCACCGCCATTCTGAGAGCCTGGTGAACGCTTTTGAACGCATCGCGTAGTTCAGGAGATCATGAAACATCAGTATTCTCCGGCGGGGCCTACTCTGGGGACTCACCAGGGAGAAAGACCGCTCCAGGCCAGGCCACCGCTGCCATTCACACTTGCAGCTCCGGAACCGCCAGGGGCAGCGGCGTACGTCGTCTACAAGGTCGGAGGCAACCCAGGCGATTGCCAGTTCCTGTTTGAACCACCTAAAGAAATCCCACATGGATATGTGTGCACTTACGTCTTGGATCGCAATAACCCGACACGCACCAACCAGATTGCAACCGCAGGGATTTCGGCAGGAGTTCTGAGCAGGGTTTCAAAGGCTTCGAGCGATATGCAGGATGGACGCCGACAAACAAAGCGCATAGCTGGCCAAGTATGCCATCGAACGAGTCATGAGAATCTAGCCTGCAGCTCAAACAAAGGAGCAAATCCGCACCATCTTGAGAGACCAGCCGGCTTCATGTCAAGAGAAGGACAATCGGCTATTCAAAGCCGTATTCAACGAAGTTTGATCTGATCCCGCTGTCTCCCAAGTATCGGCTCCCTGAGTTCTCAAGGTTTAGCGGATCAGAAGGATCGAGCTCGATCGAGCACGTGAGCCGATACCTGGCACAGTTAGGCATGATTTCAGCATCGGATCAGTGCAGCGTAAGGTTCTTTGCAATCTCGACAGAGCTTTTGGTGGTACACCTCCGCCACCGATTCGATTCAGACACTGAAGCAACCGGAAGAGCAGTTCCACATCCAAGATCATTCGTGAGGCTACCGAGGCCGGCATTGCAGACTGCACAACGCAGAAGCGGGAGAAACTGTAGCCGAGTACATCCGCCGCTTCAGACCGCTAAGAACCGATGTTACTCACTGCTTAATCGAAAGAAGCAATCGAGCTAGCAGTGTTGGGTCTCTCAAGACCCATCAAGGATCCGCTTTCAAGTAGAGTACAAATCATTGGCACATGGCCTTAAGCTGACAATGTATGAACAGCCACCCCGAGTTGTACCAAGACAAGTTCAAACGTCCGATAGGCCTGGTCGACATGTAAGAAGAAGATCCTACACAAGACCAGGAGGTGGCCATAGCTGAATGGGCTCGGGGCGATCTGTATCCGCAAATGGGTGAAACAAAGAAGGGCCCGCAAAGGGGTTCGACTTCGATGTGAGCAAAGCCGAGCAGATATTCGATTTACTGCTGAAGGAGAAGCAGCTGAGGTTACCCGAAGGCCACAAAATCCCTACGGCTCAGGAAATGAACGGGAGACCATACTGCAAGTGGCATCACTCGTTCACCCACACCACCAATGATGGCAAAGAGCTACGTCGCCAGATCCAAACGGCGATAGAACAAGGCCGTCTGATCCTTGGGCAGTTCACCATGAAAGTGGACACAAACCCATTCCCCGGCGTCAACATGGTAGAACTCAGTCACTCCGCGAGGCGTCAGCTGGATTTCTCGTTCGATGTTAATATGGCAGGATATGGGTACCACCATGACACGTACAAGGAGGAAGGTGGTCGCCTGGGGCAAAGAAGAGAGGAGGCTGGTCCACGCGACCGCCCACCACCATAACAAAGGTATTTAACAGAGGAACGGTGAGGAGAGCGATATCGAAGCCACATTCCACACATCTCCTTAACAAGTATGAGCGCCAAGATGACCAACGCCGCCTGGCGATGGAGACGATGAAGGATATGAGCACCTCGCTAGGGTACCGAAAAGAAAAGGAAGGCGCAGACAAACATTGGGATTGTCCTTTCTTCAAGTATTGCTGATGCGGGATGAGCCGATTGCCTACAAATCGACAACCGCCGGAATGTGGACAGAGGAGGACACGGGCCGTTCGGTGTTCAAACGTCCTAGGGCCTCTCCCACCGTGAGCCACATAGGAGTCCGCCGAGCAAAAGACCTCGAGTAGCCAAGGGATGACAAAGAAGAAGACAGATATCACCGTCCAAGGTGGTGTCCCGACTCAGACACACCCAAAAGCGAGAGTGCAGCTGCACAGAATTGGAGGAAGCCAAGCGCAGATTCCACGCTTTAAAGAAAGCACGGCCCGATCGGCGTTAAAATTAGGGACCTTGGAAACGGAAGACCGCCAAAAAGGAAAGAGTGGCGCCAAATCGGTAAAAGCCGATGCAAAGACATCGGTGGCACAAACATGGTGTTCATACTTCCGCCGAATTCGCGCACCAAGAACCAATGAGCTACCGGTGCACAGTTCGACCGCCCACGGCCGTTATCTTTGAGAAGCCACGTGAGAAGGGTTACAAACATCCGAAAGCCTACCTACGAGGTTACATCAATGGGCAACCGTCGCCAAGATGTTGGTGGACACCGAGCGATCAATATAATGCCATACTCCATGCTACGCGCTTTGGGACGCCCACCGCAGATCCGATCAAACCAACGCCACGCTAAGCGACTTCAACGGCCAGACTTGAAACGCAAGGCGGTCAACGTAGATCCGACGGGCAGGAAAACCATCCCACGTCATTCTTCGTCGTGACAAAGAAGAGCACCTACGTTGTCTTGCTAGGGAAGAGATTGATTCACGCTAATTGCTGCATTCCTTCCACGATGCACCAGTGCCTAATACAGTGGGATGGAGATGAAGTGGAGGTCATCCATGCAGATGATTCTATCGAGATCTCCATAGCTGGCATGAACGTCTGGGAAGCAGAAGACCAAGAGCCGATCTCTGGAATCAGTCTAGACGGCTGTGAGCGCGTTGAAGCTACAAAAAACGGGGTGAGGCTGGTCTTATCCACTGGCCTGACAGAGTAGCAAAGTCCACGATCATGCGTAGTACGGCCGATCCCTGCGATCGGCCACAAAAAATAAAAAGCAGCAATCATACGACAAGTAGATCATGTAGTCGTAGCACAGAGATACCCTGCCATTGTAAAACAATAAGGTGTAAACCGTCCTTGACTAATGCAATCAGAAAGGGGGCCGATTCAGGCAATCGGCCCAAATTATTTTTGTTATCCTCACCTACTGTTTGCCCTGTGCTTAGCATCGATTTGACAGGTGACGGAAAGCTAGGGTATGGGTTTACATCCGCTGATGAACTAGAAGAAATCGACATTGGTCCCGGATAAGCCACCAACATTTATCGACAAAAGTTAGATCCGAGTCTGCGGGTCCATGATAGCCCTGTTGAAAAATATCCGCATCGCTTCGGGACTATACAGAGATGCAGGGTTAGACAGAGCATCATTGAGCATCGACTCTTAAAAAGGATTTCGCCATTCCAGCGAGCACGACGATGAAGGCCAAATTCGAAGAAGTCAAGAAGGAGGTCGAGAAAATGTTGACAAGTTAATCAGCCATGCGGTATGCCGAGTGGATTTCTAGCATCGCACTGAGAGAAAAAGGATGGCTGGCGTGTTGCCATAGATTTTCGGGATCTCAACAGAGCTACCCCAAAGGATGAGTATCCGATGCCGTGGCGTAGACGTTAATCAACGCAATGCTGGTCATAAGATCTTGAGCTTCATGGATGGCAATGCCGGTTACAACCAAATTTTTATGGCTCCGAAGACATACACAAGACGCATTCGAGTCCTGTGGTGGGGCTGTTTGAGTATGTAGTCATGACGCTTTGGATCAAGAATGCCGCGCCACGCACTAAAGAGCCATGAATTACATTTTCCATGATCCGATCGGCAAGCGGTGGAAATTTACATCGATGACGTGGTGGTCAAGTCTGCTTCAGCAAGGACACTTGACGATCTGCACGCGCCCCGGACCGAACAAGAAAATTCGGGCCACGGATGAATCCAAAGAAGTGTGCCTTCGGGTGACGGCCAGGTTCTTGGGTTTTTGGTCCATGAACGCGAATTGAGATCGGCCTGAAAAGTCGAGGCAAGGCGAACAATGAAGCCACCTACCACAAAGAAAGAACTCTCTCGGCAAGATCAACTTCGCGGAAGATTCATCTCCAACCCGTCAGGGAAGAATAGAGCCGTTCATGGACTGGTGAAAATTAAATCGATGAGGAATTCCTGGGGCGAACAACAACGAGCCTTCAACGAGATCAAAGAATATCCGACGAAGCCGGTGTTGGTTCCGCCAAACGGATGCACCGCTCTACATCTATTTGTCAAGAGTCGACACGCCCATCGCCTGGTGGTGCAAGTTTATGATGGGCTGGAGCGAGTCGTATTTTACATAAGCGAAGGATCTGGGCCGACGCAGACAAGGTATCCCGATATCGATAAGTTGTGCATCCGCCTGTTTTTCACTCGCACCAAGCGCGCACATTTTGCTATCGCCGAGATTGTCATCATATGCAACCGGACGTCATAAAGCACATGATGTCGGCTCCTATGTTGAAAGGCCGATCGGGCAAATGGATGTTTGCATTATCGGAGTTTGACATCCGGTATCAACCCGAAAGCGATTAAGGGACAGTGCTATCGACCTTATCGCCGAAAGGATCAACACTAATATAGCAAAGACTCCTATACGAGCGTATTATGTTTTTCGACGGATCGGTTTGTGACGATGGGTGCGGCATCGGCATGTTATTTGTATCGCCGGGGCAACATTTTCCTTCTCCATCGTTATCTACCCTCGCACCAACAACGTCGCCGAGTACGAGGCGATACGAAGGAATGGAGTTGCTCATCAAGCCGGAGCGTATGGAAATTTTGGAGACTCCAAGTTGGTGATTTCCCAACTCACGGCGGAATACAAGTGTGAGAGCGAGTCCCTCTTCCCATTATGGCTAATGCCGTGAGTGATGGCACACCCGGTATATAAACTTCACCGATCCCGATCGGTATCACCGAGGCGAATGATCTTGCACAATGGCTTCGCCACAAGGATGTAGGAGGGAGCCGATGTTCGTGCGCCTCGAAGCAGACGATCGAGAGCCGATATCTTCAACTACTTGAAGGATTCGTCTCGGGGGGCACCTAAACGGATAAGATACAAGGCCATGAAGTATGTGCTTATCGGGGACGACATGTTTTACAGGACTCTGGAGGGGTTATTGCTCAAATGTCTAGGGACAGCCGAGGCCAATCGGCTCCTACATGAGGTACGAAGGCGCTGTGGAACTCACCAATCGCTCACAAGATCAAATGGTTGATCAGCGATCGTGGTTTTATTGGCCCACCATGCTTGAGGACTGCAAGTACTACAAAGGGTGTCAAGCATGTCAAAATTTGGGAAAATTCAGATGGTTCCTCACGATGAACCCCATCATCAAGCCTTGGCCATTCCGGGGTTGGGGCATGGATATGATCGGTAAGATCAATCCCCCATCAAGCAAAGGCCACATGTGGATTTTGGCCATTACTGATTATTTCACTAAATGGGTGGAGGCTGTCCCGATGAAGTCAGTGAACTCAAAGGATGTTATCAATTTTGTGAAAGAACATGTCATCCATAGATTCGGGATTCCTCAAACTATCACGACCGATGGAGGTTCGGTCTTCATTTCTCACGAGTTTAGAAAGTTCTGTGAGGACACGGGATTGCCGATTAGATCATCTCCATACTATGCTCAAGCAAATGGGCAAGCAAGCGTCCAACCGAGCCTCATCAAGTCGATCAAGAGAAAAGTCGATGAGCACCCTAGACGTTGGCACGAGGTTCTGTCAGAAGCTTTATGGGCTTATCGCATGTCATGCCATGGAGCGATAAAAACCTCGCCATACCATCTAGTATATGGACAAGAATCAGTATTGCCTTGGGAAATCACGGATCAAGACGTGTCACTTTTCGTAACAATCTAACAATCGAGGAATACGCAACTCGATGAGTGATGTTGAGGATTTAACTGAGCTCAGGCTGTGGTCACTGGAGAAAATCAAAGAGAACAAGGCCAAGGTAGCTCGTGCATATAACAAGAAAGTGAGGCCAAAGGAGTTCCACGTTGGTGATCTGGTATGGGAAGTTGTGTTGCCATTAGGGACTAAGGATGCAACATATGGTAAATGGTCTCCAAATTGGCACGGGCCGTACAGGGTCGATCAAGTTTTAAGAGGAAACGCATACATACTTGAGGAGCTGGACGGCGTAAAATTCCCAGTGGCGGTCAACGGTCAACATCTCAAGTATTTTCCCAAGCATGTGGGATGATGGACAGAAATGTGGGGCCGATATACATGAAATCGCCAAATAAAAACAAAATATATAGCCGATGCACGGTCATCGGCTCTAGAGGTTCACATGTTACAAACAGGTGCTTTACATACGAAGCCATCAAGAAATGCTTCGAAGGCGTGGAGGGCGTCAGCACGGACACGATCCACCTCGGCGATCTCGGCTTCATCATCTTCATCCTTGCCCGTCACTAGCTGCTTGTTCAGGGCACGGATTTCTGCCAGATCGGTCTTCAGTTGGTCTTTGAGGCTTTCTGCTTCGTCTTGGGAGCGAGCAATGGATGCTTCCTTATCACGAATGAGTTGTTTAGTCACCCGGACCTTCTCTTCAAGATCTTCCAACTCCCTTTTTAAGGATGCGAGCTCGGCGATACTGACAGAGGTGTCAGTTTTGGCATCCAGAGACGCCTTTTTCTCGTTGAGTCGACATCATGCGCAATATCGGCTTTCAGCGGAAGTTGGGCGCGGCGCAGATTGATCCTTTCACGAGCTAACTTCACCCGTGGCCCGAAGAAAGACAGATTTGCAACTGACCAAAGCTTCACCTGCAATGCTACTGGAAGTTGGTCCTTGATGATGGTAATCAGAGGTTCACCATCGAAGTAATAGATGATGATGGTGAACCGATTGCTCCAGAGAAGCACCGGAGGATGTTTATAAATCAATGCGGGGTGCTTGTTAGGGACAACCTGCCGATCACCATCCATGAATGGAATCAGTCAAAGAAACCCGGTGAAAAATCCAACAGCTATGTCACCGATGATGCCAAACATGACCTTTGGCAGAAGCTCATAGCACATGTCATACTGCCTCCAGAGTGAAGAATTTGAGGTAGATGGTATTACCCCAAGTCCGGGTGGGCTTGAAAATAGAGCGAAAGTCAAGGAGTGGGCTCTGAGCAAGATGGCCGAACTCTACCGGAACCATAAGAAATGTTTATACGTGAAATATGTCGCAAAAAAGAAAACTCCAGACTTCAAAGGAGTAAACGAGAAGTTGAGAGAACAGTGGCCCGATTTTGTACAGTACAAGCAATTTGATAAAGCAAAGGCAAAGTCGGCAAAGAACGCGTTAAATGCTGCCCAAAAGAAATACCATCATAAAATGGGGACAGGTGTCTACAAGAGTGTTGTCCCTAAGTGGGAAACTATGGAGAAGAAAATGAAGGCTAGAGGCGTCACTCCTGGTACAGATGGGTGGCCCGAAGCATTGGTGGTAGGGGCACGGGGGATCGTTGGACCCAGAAACAGGGAAGACATTATTTCATGAAAAAATTCTAAAACCCTCCGAAGACCTTGTTCAAGCAATGAACGATGCTCAAAAGGGATTGTTCCGTCCCGAGAGAGAGAACGACGAGATGACACGCGCCCTAGGGAATCCTGAAAAGGGAGGACGAACACGAGGAAAAGGCGCCGGTGTCTCCTGGAAGAAAGGGTTTCCTCAGTATGATGCCAGTTATAGAAGCCATCAGAGAAAGAAGGACCGGGAGGCAGACCGGATCTCCAGGGTAGAGCAGGACCTAGCTAATCTAAAGAACCTCATGCATGAAATTAGCCAAAGGCCGCCACCATCAACTCACCCGTGGGCTAATGATCCTGCATTGGATCTTAGCCAGCGAAGAAGCAGCGTGGCTTCCACGGAGGTCCGGGCTGATGATCAAGCACTGCTGGATGACGCACCGGATCCTCACTACCCCGTGGATGATGTCAGAGAGATGGCACAATGTGAGCTACATCAGCCAATGAACAACCGGTCCTTCAAGGTGGCGATCGGCACTGCTTTACCTTGTCTACCTGGAGCACTCCACCATTCACTTCCGATTCCACCAGGCTATGCTCGTGTCACGGTGGATGACATAGTGGACGATTTTGTGGGCCTAGAGATTGAAATCGTACGCCTGAAGGCCTTACGAAACTAGGAGATTTCAAGCGCAACATCATTCTATGGAATAAGAAGTACATCAAGTTTCCAAGCTCGGCGCCAAGGCCACCGACTCCAAGGAATCCAAGTCCACCCCGCCCTGCTGATGATTGCCGCAGCAGGAGTACATCAACTCGATCTCCGCCTCCGTGCAATACTCGATCTCCGCCTCCGCCTCCGTGCAATACTACTACCTCCTTGAAGAAACAGAAGTTCGATGCTCCCCCGCGCCCCACATCGAAGAAAGGTCAAACGGTGAAGATAGTCGACATCCTGCCGTCTCTTCCAAAGAGACCTTATGACAAGACCGAAGAGGAAACTAACGCGGATGTGGCTGCCCAAGTTAAGGCGCATTTTGCACCGAAAAATCCTGAGCCAAAGCCGATATATGATGAAAAAACCAAAAAGTGGGCTAAGTCCTTTCTTGAGCAACCATCCCAGATATCGATGAATCTGGAATCAGACTATGACCGGGAGATTATTAAGCAAGCACAGAACAAAAAAATCACAAGTGCAAAAAGCGGGAAGCAAGTTGCCTAGCTCGGAGCATAGAAGAATCAATCGGTCGCCCCGCTCAAATCGGAGCTAAAATGGATATGAACATGCAAATAATGGACCCTAGAGCCCGTAATAATGCTGCACTAATGGGAATCACTGTATCGCAGGCCAAAGCACTTGCTACCGAAGCAAAAATGTCTCTTTGTCAATATTTAGGCTATGAAGATACGCCAGTGGGTCAGATAGTACGGAAGTATGTCCAAGGCGAGACTGTAGTCAGTAATGAGGAGCTCGCGCGTCTATCCACACATATGTGAAATCTGCACGCATGGTACATGTCGCAAGCAGAAAAAAGCATCAGAAATATTGGTTTCCGGTGGACGTTAGAAAGGAGCATCACTTCAAACCATACTTGATACAGGTTCAAATGACCGAACTGATTCAGTTATACAACCAGCGCGCCCTTGACAAATCTATCATTGGTTGCCACTGTCCGTAAGTAATTTATTTCTGTAATTAAGTTTGTAGACCAGCTCGTTCACTGCATTTAATATATTATCCTAACTATATATCCTTTTGTATAATATTATATTCTGCAGAATGAAGATGCTTGAATGCAAAAGAGCTAGAAGATACGATGTTGGGTTCATTGACCCATATATCGTTAATGAATATACGTTAAAGAATCACCCCAAGGACGTGGAGGAAGACCTGTGCAGGTTCTTAACCGAGAATAATTTTGTTAAGGAAATACTATTTCCTTACAACTTCAAGTGAGTGTTTATATCTTGTACACATTTTATTTTTGCTTACTCGATGAGCTATGCATGTATGCTTATGTAAACGTTCGCAGATTTCGCTGGATCTTGCTAAACATTCAAGTTGACAACTCCCTAGTTGAAGTCCACGACTCATTAAGTTGGGACCAAGAGCAGTGGAGCGACATGAAAGCAATGCTCCATAAGTAATTTCAATCATTATCGCATTATATCGTCATGTTTCATTCATTTCCTAATATCAAGTAACTAATAACTCCTTTGTTCATTTTCTTTGCCGAGCAGGTATTGGACAAGGTTCAGACAGAAAATACCAGGTCCATTCAAAGAGGAGCTAACTTATAAAATGGTGAAGAGTTTACAGTAGCCACCGGGAACTCATTTATGTGGATACTACGTCTGCGAGTACATCCGCGAGTTGACTAGTGAGCAGAAAGTTGACTCACATTATATTTATTATTTGTGGGAGAAACTAAAGCCAGACCAGCGCATAAGAGCATTTCAAGAGGAGCTGGCGGGATTTATGATGAAGGAAGTCCTTGATGTACATGGAGAACATTATGCGGATGACGTGGAACTCGATTTGCCTTAGTGATCTCCATGTAGCTGATATGCTATATATATTCATCAATGACCATGTAATTTCAAAACATTTCTTCCTTTTATATATATATCATCAATGTATGCTTGCAAGGGATCGATTAATTATATAGATGCATCAACATGTACTGTGTATGTAGTAGCGTATAATATGTGTACTTAAATATATGTTTGAAATTATAGTGAAACACAAAACAAAAAAGGAACGAAATGGCAAAAAAAGGAAATACACAATCTCTGCCACGGCAGGAAACCTTATAGTCCCGGGTGGTGTTATGGTCCGGGACTAGAGGGTTTCCGCCCCCTGCGGCGCTGAAACAGCCATGTGGTTGTTATCAGTCGTGGGTCGTAGCGAACCGGGACTAGTGGGGGGGCTCTAGTCCTTTGCAGCCCCGCCCAAACCGACTAGAGCCTGCTATGCCCGGACTAGAGGCCCGCTTATCACCGTGGGTCGTAACTGTGATCATCCACGTGGTTGTTATTAGTCGTGGGCCGAAAACTGTGATCATCCACCAGATAGTCGATAGTTGTAGGACGTAGGGATCCTCACATCGAGGACCTGGACCTAGGTAAAAAACCGGTGTCCCCTCTATGTGTGTGTGTGTTCGTCTAGCTCACCGATCGAGATCGCCGGACCTTGTGTAGGGTTCGTTGCATGTAAAACAAAAAAATTCTACCGCAAGAACGCATAAAACCAAGATCCAATCTATGGAAAAGCCAAGATCTAATCTACGAGATAGGTGCAACGAGATTATGGAGAACTAACCCTCATATATCCAAAGCATTTAACGAGATTGGATTCTCGTGGTTGATATAGTCGTTCACTTGCCGATCTCAAGATCATGTAGACGATCCTTTAGGCTCCGCGTTCCGGCAGCACTTCCGCAGTCGGTCACACGTATGGTAGTCGATGAAGACATTCATCTCCCTTGTTCTAGAAGGCAGTGGAGGTAGTAGATCTCCTCAGAATCCTAACAACACGACGGTGTGGTGGTGGTGGAGGAGGAGAAATCTGCAGGGCTTCGCCTAAGCTAGAGCAGAACGGTGGAGGAGGGAGGTCGGTGGCTAGGGTTGAGGTGATGTAGGAGGGGTGCGCCCCCACACCTCTTTATATAGAGGAGGGATGCGTCCAGGGTTCCCACCCCTGGCCGAGTCCTTCCCCAACTCCTCAAATTGGCGCACAAGAAAGGGAGAGGTGGGAACTTTCCTCTTTCCTTATTCAGGGTTTGACAAACAAGGGTTTGTCCCCAATTCCTTGTGCTAGCTGAATCTACCCCTTGGGGTTGGTGTGGCTAGCCCCTAGGGTATGCCATAGCCCAAGTGACCCCTCCCGGGGTGGTGGACCCACTGGTGGTCCCTCTAGAACATTATAGAAGCTTCCGCTCAAAACACAGAAAACATTTCCAAACCCCGGAAATTGACTTTCCTTAAATGAATCTTATTCTTGAGACCATTCCGGATCTCCTCGTGATTTCCTGGATCCAATCCGAGACTCTGAACAACATTCGGTCTCCAACTTATATTCCATATCTACTTAAACAACATTGAATCCTTAAGTGTGTCTCCCTACGGTTCGTGAACTATGCAGACATGATCGAGACACCTCTCTGATCAATAACCAATAGAGGCATCTAGAAATCCATATGGCTCCTAGATATTTGTACGATGACATCGTGATCGAATGAAGCATTTTAGACGATACCGATTCCCTTTATCGCGCGCTACTTTACTTATCCGAGGTTTGATCGTCGGTATCTCCATACATAGTTCAACCTTGTTACCGATAAGTACTCTTTACTCGTTCCATGATATGACATCCCTTGTGAAGTAATCACATGCTTGCAATCTATCCGTCATATAGATGGACAAATCCCACTCTTGATCCATGTGCTTCAACACATACTTTCAGAATACCTAATGCCACCTTTATAACCACCCAGTTATGAAAGTGGTGTTTCATGTCATAAAAGCATCCATCTGTTGATGGTGGTTAACATGATCTCATGGTCGAAGGATTAGGTTACTATGTATTTGAAAGCATGTAGCCAACAAACTCTAAATGACTTGATATTATGCTATGCTAACTATAGGAGTGTCTCCATCACATCATTCTCCTAATGACATGATATTTTTATTAATAACATACAATGTCCATGATCTAGAAACCATGATCATCTATTAATCAACAAGCTAGCTTAACAAGAGGCTTACTAGGGACTCTTTTATGTTTACAAAACACATAAGTATTAACGTTTCCTATTAATAAAATTATAGCACGGGATGTAAACATTTATCATAAACACAAAAATATAATAATAACCACTTTATTTTTGCCTCTTGGGCATATCTCCAACAGTCTCCACTTGCACTAGAGTTAATAATCTAGTTTGGAAAAACTTGTGCATTCAGCACCTATGGCTTTCTGGTGTTGTATATACACGATTTCTAGTGGTAAACTTAATCTTCGGATCTGACACTTCCAGGTCTATGTGTATTTGCATGTCTTTGCGTCTCTATGCATCACTCATTCTGTAATGAGATGACATTGTATAAATTTGGTCCTTTGGTGAGACCTTTTAATTCCTTGGGGTTAAAACATGTCGATACAATTGTCGTACAATATATCTTCATAGTACTAGCCCGTTGTGAACCACACCTAGTTTGATAACAAACTACTTGACACAAATGCCCTCTTTTGCTGCTACAATAGCAGTTATATACTTAGCCTTTTGTTATAGTATCCGTCACAATGTTTTAACTTTGAAATTCATCCAAATCCATTATGGAACTTCCTTCCATTACATTGTACCACCCATAGTTTAAATTGAGATAAACTTAATTTTTGTTTTGTGACAAAACTAGTATCAATGTAACACTTTACAATGAACTATATATATATATATTTGTCACCTCTACATAAATAACATATTCTTAGTTCTTCCAAAGATCATAAGAATATCCTTACTATCGTCCAATGATTATCTTATGAATCATTCTGGTATATGCTCATAACATTTAGAGCATAGGACATATCTGGATGTGTACATATCATAGTATTATTGGTCAAAATATTCTTGTGATTTCACTCACCAAGTGTCAAAACACTTAAATCTTGATTCAATCCTTCCTGTGGGACAAGTACCTTTCTTGTCATTTCCATATTGAATATATCCAATATCTCATCTATGTACATTTGGCACAACCATATTAGCGTCTCAATCTATCCATATAGACATTGATACCTAATATTCAGGTTTTTCCTAAGTCTTTCATCAAAATAAAATTCTTAACATGTGTCAATAAAAGATACATCATTTCCAATCAACAATATGTCTTTCACATAATGTATTAGAAATATGTCTTAGCGCTCCCACTTAATTTCTTGCAAATACAAGCATCTTCATCGTCTTCGATTAAACTAAAATCTTTTAACAGTTTCATCACAGTGAAGATTCCAAATCTGTTATGCTTACTTCAACCATTGAAGTTTGCATACGCTTTTAGCATCCTTTGAATTAACAAAACCATTTGGATTGTGTCATGTACACATCCTAGGTAACCATTCTATTAGAAGAATTTTGTTTTGTTTGTTCAACTATCATATACTAATATATCTAGTGGTTGCTACATTAATCCGTCCAGACTAAATATCGCTATGAAAGATTAAATCTTGTCATAATAAACTCCTTGAATATTGTCGTGAACTCTTTCCCGACATGTCGACTTTTTCATAAATGTGAAACATCCATGTCTATTTCTTTATATATCCAAATGACTATAAGGTCTTATACCTTTCCAGAGGGTCTTCCAAGTTCAAAACTTGATTTCTCGTGTATGGAACTATCACGGATTTTATGGCTTCAAGCCATTTGTTGGAGTCAGGGCCCATCATCGCTTCTTTCCATATAGTTGGTTCATCATTGTCAAACAATAATGATTTACTCTCAAATCTTAGTATTTGATTGTTTACCCGACCTCCTTGGTTTAATAGGAACTTAGACCTCCGTGACCACAACCATTGAGACACGTGAGCCATGAGCATTGTTGCCGCCTCCGGGACACTTTTCCGGCGCTGCGCAACTCCGCACATATAGATAAAGTTCAATAACCTTATCAAAGTTCTATTGTCCTCCCACTTAACTTTTCACGAAAAATTCCTTCTAAAGAAACTTGACGTTCTAAGCAACAAACACTTTTGTCTTTGGTTTTTATGGAGGAATACCCAACGGTTATTCGAAATAACATACAAAGACATGCTCATCCGTCTTTGGTTGTAAACATTTTACTTATGCCTAGCATACCAAAATTTAATAAAGGACAACTTAGGTTTTATCCCAGACCATAACTTACATGGTGTCATTTCAATGGATCACGATGGTGCTCTTTTCAGTGTAAAAGCAGTAGTCACTAAAGCTTTTAATCTTTAAAATACAATGGCAGTTTTATAACTGATACCTTTGATCTCACCATGTCAAACAAGGTTTCATTACATATCTCAAACACTCCATACTCCTATGGTGTTCCGGAAAATACAAATCCATGGAACTATTCCTCAAAAATTAGGTGTTATGCTAAGCTTCTAACTCAAATATCTTCCTTTATTATCCAATCATAAACTCTTTATTCTCTTGTTACAATGATTTTCCACTTAATCTTGAAAGTATTTGAACATTTTCAGATATTTCATACTTCATCCTTATTAAGTAAATATACTTATGTATTCACTCAAATTTCAGAGCAAGTATATGAAGTTGAAATCCATTGCTCACGACTACACTTAATGGACTACATACATCAATATATATAAATTCCAATAAGTTAGTCGTTCGTTCTTTGAGGCCTTTGAACGGAGTTTCAATTATCTTCAGGAAAGTCTCACAAGCGTCGTTTGATCAAAAAATTAAAAGACTCCAAAATTCTATCAACATTGAGTTTCTTCATGTTTTTCTTTCTAATATAATTTAAACGGCGATGTCACTTCATAAGTGAACCTTCAATCATTTGTCTTATGATATTTTTAGCACTTAATTTTATGGACGTGATTTCTCCAACTAGATTTGTAAATCATCCATCTTTTATGGAATACCGTAATTATTTGAACAACCTTTTGTTCTCATAATACCTGATCAAAATAATAATTATTGAAACAAATCTTGAAGGTAAGCTTTGATGTCAACGAGAAACATAAAAACACCTTGTTTGTTTTTTATGAACATCATCACATATTCTATTGATGGTTACATAGGCCATTGCAGTTCATAAATTGTGTTGTCCTGCATGACATTTCACACCAACCAATTCGGTATCCAATACCCAAAACCACATTGTTTAGCAAGCAAAGAATACAACCATAACATGTATATCATTTATATACTTAAGCTGGACATTTCTAGTCTATTATGTTTCGCCAAATATTTTAAGATTCTCTTTCAGCATTTCCTATCTCTTTAATGTGGCAGACAAACTATAATATTTGACGTTCAACATATATATATATATGTTGTAATCAGCATTATGTTGTAACTATAATATTTGACGTTCAACATATATATGTTGTAATCGTCATATTATGACGTCATATATATGTTTCTCGTTGACATAATGTGACGTCATATATATGTTGTAATCGTCATATTATGACGTCATATATGTTGTAATCGTCATATGTTGTAACTATGTTATATATATATATATATATATATAAATATATATATATATATATATATATATATATATATATATATATATATATATATATATATATATATATATGTATGTTGAACGTCAAATATTATAGTTGAACGTCATAATGTGGCAGACAAACTATAATATTGAAATCATATATATGTTGAACGTCAAATATTATAGTTGAACGTCATATATATGTTGTAATCGTCATAATGTGGCAGACAAACTATAATATTTTTATTTTAAAATAGCATGTTGATCGGACAGACACATCAGAAGACTTTCGCCAACATGTCAGGTCTATATGTCAAGTTCTGACCACAATCGCAATCACACGCATTCGCTGACCACAAGGCCACAACATGATTCGTAAAAGAATACGCTGTTTGTTTTAAATATATATTAGTTACTAGGTGGGCACACGGAGAAAAAAAACAATGTGCTACGTGGGTTTCGAACCTGCGACTTCTTCATTAAGAAAGTATACAACTACCATCGCTAACCACCAGACCAGAAAACTTCGTGTAATAAATCTAGGCTAGCCACTTTTAACAAAATCAATTAGTTGAAGGGACGAATCTCACGTGTGTGAGTTGGGGTCAGCTGACACCAATGGATCCCAGGTTGCAACAAAGAGGGCTTTATAAATTTTGAATCTGGCCCCATTCCCCAAAACTATCTAACCCCATCAAAGCGTCAAAGCCCGACTGGACATAGACATTATTTTTCATGGACTTAGAAACGTGAGACTGGCCCATGCTAATCCTTGCAGACTAATTGGATTTTCTAAAGTCTAAACTCATGTATAGGCTTATAGCCAATTCCTTCTCTCTAGTCCGCTGTCCAGTAATTAGACAATCAATAAGCACCAAAGTCTAATTTCTTTGTAATTTTTTGCATCTATCTCAATCCAAAAATCAATTTGGTTGTGCCAGTTTGGTCAATGTCTCTTGAATTGCTTGTGCCAGTTTCAAAATGCATTCAAAATGATGGGTGTGGTCAAACTATGGTCAAATTATATTGTTTGGACCGTTTTTGAATTTTTATGTCCGTTTCAAACTATGGTCAAAACAGCGGGCATGAAGCTTTTTAGTTAGGGGATGAGTCTCGCTAAACTCGCATCAGATATATAATAAAATAGCATATTGTGAACCTAAAAATGATTTTTGCAAAAAGTTATGAGCTTTAGATCATGTACCTGTAGTTCAAATCGGACACATTTCCTACCCATTCGGCAGGCATTTTTTTTTTTAAGAGTGGTGGACGGAAAGGTTTGAGATACCCATTTGGGACGTTGTTCATGTAATTTGGTCTAGTATTTTTGAAAAATGGGTTGACGCCATTTTGAAACTTTAATTTGGTGGTTGCTTCACAAATCGCCCCGTTTTTTGGCACTCAGAAAATAGAAAATGGTTTTTTTTCGTGCGACGAAAAGGGAAACTTCCTCCTGCAACATTGTTCTCCATCACATGATACATATGTGTGCACAATATGGGGACATTATCACAAACTATGTCATGATTCTGGCAATAACATTGGTCGTTTGGTCCGAAAGCCGTGGAATCTCACACATGATAGGTCATCTATGAGAATGTTTTTTCGAGACACTTGCAATTTACCAAGTTTGGTATTTTTTATTGAAACTACGTCACATAATAAGACACCGCGCGAAGGATTTGCATTAATCGGACAGTTTTTGAATTTTTTATGCCCGTTTCAATCTATAGTCAAAACGGCGGGCATGAAGGTTCTTAGCTAGGGGCCGAGCCTCGCTAAACTCGCATCGGATCTCTAATAAAATAGCATATTGTGAACCTAAAAATGATTTTTGCAAAAAATTATGAGCTTTAGATCATGTACCTTTAGTTCAAATCGGACCCACTTCCTCCCGATTTAGCAGGAATTTGTATTTTTTCCGAGGGGTAGACGGAAAGGTTTGAGATACCCCATTTGGGATGTTGTTCATGTAATTTGGTCTAGTATTTTTGAAAAATGGGTTGGCACTATTTTGAAACTTTAATTTGGTGGTTGCTTCACAAATCGTCCCGTTTTTGGCCCTCATAAAATGGAAAATGTTTTTTCCGTGCGACGAAAAGGAAAACTTCCTCCTGCAACATTGTTCACCATCCCATGATACATATGTGTGCATAATATGGGAACATTATCACAAACTATGTCATGATTCTGGCAATAACATTGGTCGTTTAACCCGAAAGCCATGGAACCTCACACATGATAGGTCATTTTTTAGAAGGTTTTCTCAAGACACTTGCAATTTACCAAGTTTGGTATTTTTCATTGAAACTACGTCACATAATAAGACATCACGTGAAGGATTTGCATTAATCGGACAGTTTTTGATTTTTTATGCCCGTTTCAATCTATGGTTAATACGGCGGGCCTGAAAGTTCTTAGCTAGGGGCTGAGCCTCGCTAAAATCGCATCGGATATCTAATAAAATAGCATATTTTGAACTTAAAAATGAGTTTTGCAAAAAAAATTATGAGCTTATCATGTACCTGTAGTTCAAATCGGACCCACTTTCTACCGATTCGGCAGGAATTTGTCTTTTTCGCCATGGGTGGGCGGAAAGGTTTGAGATGCCCCATTTGGGACGTTGTTCATGTAATTTGGACTAGTATTTTTGAAAAATGGTTTGGCACCATTTTGAAACTTTAATTTGGTGGTTGCTTCACAAATCGCCCCGTTTTTTGCGCTCAGAAAATGGAAAATGGTTTTTCCGTGTGACGAAAAGGAAAATTTCCTCCTGCAACATTGTTTGTCATCCCATGATACATATGTGTGCACAATATGGGGGACATTATCACAAAATATGTCGTGATTCTGGCAATAACATTGGTCGTTTGGCCTAAAAGCCATGGAACCTCACACATGATAGGTCATCTATGAGAAGGTTTTTTCGAGACACTTGCAATTTACCAAGTTTGGTATTTTTCATTGAAACTACATCACATAATAAGACACCACGCGAAGGATTTGCTTTAATCAGACAGTTTTTGAATTTTTTATGCCTGTTTCAATTTGTGGTCAAAACGGTGGGCACGAAGGTTCTTAGCTAGGGGCTGAGCCTCGCTAAAATTCCATTGGATCTCTGAAGGTAGTTAGCTAGGTTCTTATGGTTTATGAATTTTATTATTTTAATGGATGGTTGCTTTCTTCTTCTTAGTAGCTGGTATGTCGTTCTTTCACTAATGTTTCCTGGTACGTTGTTTAGGAGTCTCGCGCATGTTGCTAAAACTGTACCATGGTTTAGCTGTTTTCCCCATATGTTAATACTTGATCATATGCAAGTTTTTTGAACGACTTTTCCTTGTATTCTCTTGAACTGATTGCACCCTTTGTTTAATGTCTAAAAAGCAAACGGCAGTAGATTCTACATATCAATATAAAGCTTAGCACAAATTCAAACGATAGTAGATTCTCAAGTTAGGGTAAAAAAATTCTAGGTTATTTTATACTGCTTTCGCTATCTGTATAGCTATGGGTAGAAATTTATCTTCATCTGGGTTGTTGCAATTAGTTCTGAAAATTTCCAGCAACTATGCATGTGTAAGTGATTTTGTAAGACTTATTAGAGAAACTGATTGCATAATGTAGTACTGTTGCAGTTCAGAAGTAAACATAAACAATGTATTGATGTTCTATATTTTCTAGGGTTGATTTGATCTCCCAAGCTCAACTCGATTGGTGCATCTCGTGTTTCGAATATACTGTTTGATTATAAGGAGCAATCTACAGCCACTAAGGTTCAAGTGGATTATTTTGTAGACTTGCATAGGAGTCTTAATCAGATTGTACCATGTGATGCTACTGCCATTGAATTAGTATGATCACCACTAGTATAAGATTGGGTACTGTCATTTTTACTTCAATATTGTACTGCATATATACTGCTACTATAGTAGCGATGCTTTATTCTATTGTGATGCTCATTCAGTATCTCTGTTGTATTAGATGGTTGTAAAACCATTGGATATGTTCTTCTATAGCATGCAACTAAACTGGGATTTGGTTCCGTTCTATAGTGCCCTTGGCTATGGAGGGAGGTCTTGACCATGTTGGCTACAACAAGATCCTCTACGTCGTCCCATGACAACTTCTACCCTCACATCACCATCAGTGAGTACTGCTTCTTTGCATGGTGTTTTCTTCATGCGTCTAGCTGTTGTGTTAGTGTTAGTAGGTATAAGAAGTATTGGATGTGAATAGAAAATGTTTCTTTCAGATAAATGACTGACTGCGTTTACATTTTTTATGCCTGATAATCTTTACATTCAAGAAAGTTGATTTAGCTATACTGTGGACAGATAATTTTCTTTTCATTTTTATTACAGTGTAAGAATAATAGTTCTATATTTAATGTGTGTTGATTAATGATAGACTAATCAATATTGTTCCTCTCTATTTGTTGTAAGTTGTTCATATACCCCATGTTTTCCACTCTTTTAATAACCTTGTGTTGTTTGAATTAACATGAGAAGACAACATATAGCCAATTTAAGTCTGGGGTGAACAACGAGTTACCAGCTTCTTCTTGATGGTGTCATAATCAAAGAATTAGCATCCTTCTTATAGTACCGACAAGAAACTAACTTGGCTTGTGGTATTTAGTGTCGTTTTGAACCATCTGACTAGTGTTGCTTTTTAAACTTCTGGATGTCATGTGGAGTTATGTAATGGTTGTAAGTAGAAATTCTGGAGTGTATTGTTCGGTTGTTATGTTATTCACGATATTTGAAATATTGCTGGGATTACTTGAATGGATAATTTCCATTGTCATGTACTTGACTGAATATTAGCTTCCATGGAAATTTCTGGATCTGTGTGCTGGACCGTGTACTAACTGTACCTTTTAAAAGCCATGGCCCAACAATACTTGAATGGATAATAAACAATAAACTGTAATTTTGTCAATTTTCAAAAACCAAAATGGACCGTCAAAGGGAAAGGCCCAGGACTATAAAGGCCAAGGCCCAATATTGAAATATACGGTAAAAGGCCAAGCCCAAAGGAAAATGTACATTGAAAAGGCTAAAAGCGAAGAAAAAAGGGATGGATTATTAGGCTTGAACCATATAAGCGATTGAATTGGATCGGGCTGATTTCACACTACGACGATTTCGTTTTGTCACAATTTTGCCACGTCGGATCAGCCACGTAGGATCTGACCTGGCAAGGCTAGACAGCCCATGACGATATTGGATCGTCATAACGCTTATGACGATCCAATATCGTCATAGACGATTATGACGATTTCGTCAAAAACGTCGTTGTGTGCAATTACTGACTCTCAGTTTTTGACGATCTGTTTTTCGTAATAAGATCGTCATATATTATGGAAAATGATGATTCACTGAAGAAAATGGAGGTTCATGTATCAGCAGATTCCTTGTAGTGAGTGCTTTAATTGTAATCTCCGGTTATCCCCATGTGTGTGAAGTTCTCAGTGTGCACACCGTGTGGCGCTTAGGCTAAACATTACATAAATACTTATAATGAGTTATATTTTGAGTTGAATGTCTCTATGAAATTGTGGTGTTTGTTGGAACCATCTAGCGCTCAAGGTGACAATGTGGGGTTATCTAGATGGGGAATGCGAATTTTAAGGAGAGCTTTTGTAGCCCTATCATGGATTGGAGTTGTCCAACCGGAGAGTAGTTCAGGATAGCATCATGAAGAGAAGATATTTATATGAGAGTGTACACTAGTGAAAGTATGATACCTAGGCCTTGTTTCTAAGCATTGAAACACCATTTACAATCAGTCATGTTACATGTTTGCTTGCTGCCATCCTTATTTCAGATTGCAATTATCACATATAATCATCTATATTACTTGTATTTTACTATCTCTTCGCCTAACTAGGGCACCTATATACCTTACAAGTGTATCGGGTGTGTTGGGGACACAAGAGACTTCTTGTATCTTGATTGCAGGGTTTCTTGAGAGGGATACCTTTGACCACCTCCTCCCTGAGTTCGATAAACCTTGGGTGATACACTTAAGGGAAACTTGATGTTGTCCTACAAACCTCTGCACTTGGAGGCCCAACACTGTCCACGGACTATAGGGCCTTTAGTCTCTTCCTCCCCATCAAGCTCTGTTCTGGAGCCGTTGCCGGGGAGGTAAGGTAAAAGGTACTCACATCCTCTGGCTACTAAGCTATCTTCTAGTACTGTTGCTGGTGTGTGAGTGCTCGAAGTTATTTCCTTTAGATTATGCAATTATATCTTTTTATTTCTTGTTTTTATTTTCACTAGTTAGGATTAATGGAAAAGAACAAAAAAATTAGAGAGGTTTAGAGTATTTATCTTGACTTAGGACATGAAGTGTTTGAAGATAAAATAAAAAAACCCTATGGAACTTTATTTGCATGCTAATAGCGATGTTATTATTATGAATTCTTTGAACACCATTATTACTAATTCTATGGAAACATCTAAGCTTGGGGAAGCTAGTTTTTATAAAAATGATCTTTTCAGTTCCCCAGCTTTAGAGAAGAAAATTTTATTTGATGATACTATACCTCCAATATATTATGATTACAATGATGAATATGATATTTTCAGTCCACCTACTATAGAGGAGAAAATTTGTTATGATGATACTATACCTCCAATATATGATGATTACAATGATGAATATGATATTTTTAGTCCACCTACTTTTGAGGAGAAAATTAATTATCATTACAATATGCCTCCTATATTTGATGATTATGGTGATGAGAATAATAATGATAGCTATTTTGTTGAATTTTCTCCCACTACAATTAATAAGAATAACTATGCTTATGTGGAGAGTAATAATTATTTTATGCATGTGGCTCATGATAAGAATGTTTTATGTGATAGTTATATTGATAATTTTATTCATGATGCTACTGAAAGTTTGAGACAGGGAAACATGGTTTTATGCATCTCAATAATAGTAAGTTTCCCCTATTTATGTTGAAAATTTTGAAGTTGCACTTGTTTTGCTTTCCTATGCTTGTTGCTTTGTGCTTTCATGACTTGTTTCTTTACAAGATTATTTTGCATTGGAAGTGGGTTAGACTTAAATGTGTTTTGAATTTGCTTCTTGATGCTCTCTTTTACTTCAATTCATATTTCTTATGTGAGCATCTTTTCAAACTATCATGGTGCCTAACTTAAAGGCGTTAAAGAAAAGTACTAATTGGGAGATAACCAAATTTTAGTAGGTTTTTCTTTTGTTTAGTCTTGGAAGTTATTACTTCTGTAATAACCTCTCCTTATCCTTTTTGTGTGGTTTTTGTGCCAAGAATAACCTCTAATGAGAGGGAGGTAAGATTTGGGGAAGTTGCTGTCCCGAATCAGATTTTTGTGCTTCACTGTAAAAATTCGTGATAAAACCCTGTATGTCGGATTGAGCTGTAATTTTATGATCTTATGTCCCAGGTTATTATCTAACTTCCGTTAGTTCAATAAGTTTCTATTTGAGCAACATAAGATCTTCGAAAAAATCAGATTTTACCTGTCGGTCTGTTTTGATAGATTTCTGCCATTATTTGCATTTGCCTCTTACGGTTTCTTTTTTAGTTCTCTTTGATCACTTGAGCTTGTAAAAGGAATTGCTACAGTAGCTTGTGTTATAATGAAAGTTTTACTTGTGTTGAAACTAAACCCAAAGACTTATTATCTTGAATACACTAATGTTGCTAATAAAGATTGTGTGAAGTTTTGTATGAATGAAATTTTCAAGTGTAGGGAAAGAATGATGTGATGACATGAAGAATGGAAAAAATCTCAAGCGTTGGGATGCCACCCGTGTCACCCCAAGAAATATTCAAGAGGTACAAGCATCAAAGCTTGGGGATGCCTTGGGCATCCCCTTCTTCATCAATAAAAATCTCAGGTCTCCTTTCTAGACACTTTATTTGTATTGCTTCATGCACTATTGTGTTATTCTTGGAGCATCTTAGTTTTTGTTTTTAGTTTTACTTTGCTTTGTTTGCTACAATAAGTTGGTTGGATCCCAGCACACTTCTTTTGGAGAGAGACACACTCTGTTTTCATTGCCTAGAACACTCTAGCTTTTCATTCTTATTGTTTTGTGAGTGTTCTCTTTTGCTAGCACTGTGCTTAGCCTTAGTTCTCATATGCTTTTTGCTTAGAACTTTTTATTTCTTCTTTGTGGAATTGTGAGACATGCTCACTGATCTTTATTGATTATTATCTTTGTGAGTTGTTTCAAATAAGTCGATTGGTGTTGGAAAAGAGTAGGAAGCTTCATGCTTAGGTGGTACAAAAAGGAGCTTGTTTTGACTGTGGCTTATGCTTTATCATGTCCTGTTAGATTTTTCTTTGACCTTATGCTTAGTGATTATTTCTGTAGCATGACTTGTTCCAAACAATTGAGATTGCGTAATGTGCCTTGAAAGAATCATGCGTTGTTTTAGCATTCAAAAGCATAATATTGTGGTATTCTCCTTTGATGCTTTGTTTGGGTTGACTTGGCACATGCTTAGACCATGTTATGACTATGAACCAGTCACCTTAGCCTCTATGATCATTTAGTTTATGACTTGTGATACCACTTTATGCTTTAATTGATAATGTTTTGTCGCTTTGCATGATTATGGCCATTATTGCTCTCTTAGTCGGTCGCTCCCAGTCTTTTGCTAGCCTCCACTTGTACTGAGTAAGCTCTACTCGTGCATGCAACTCCCAAGAAACCAAGTTATCCCAAAGCGTCCACTATAAGTTCCTATGCATGGTGTGTTACACCATTCCAAGTATATTCATGTTTTTATCTATCTTCCAAATTAAACTTGTTATGTGAAAATTAGTGATTAAATCTCTCACAAACTTGATGGCTCACTTTACTTTCTTGCACTTAATAAACTTGAACCATTGTGTCATCTGTGTTGTTATATGCTTGCACTTATAAGTTGGGAATTAGCAGAACCATGTTGTCATGGGGAACACTTTCAACACTTGTAAATATTACCCAGTTGATATCATGATCTTTTGTTTATGGATGTCGGCGGTGTGAAATAAAAGGGGAGTTTGTAAGTATATGGAGTATTATATATGTGTTAGAGAAACGCCTAGGCGGCTAGCCTAAGCCATGCCTAATCATGGTGGAAACTTGCAAGATAACCATAGTGAGCAATCTATGAAGCATCTTCAAAAAAAATATAGAAAAAAGGAGAAAAAGAAAAAAGAAGCACCATACTCATGGTAAATAAAAAGATCGTTGAGATGCTCATTGTCCATTCCCTTGTCATTTTGATTTGGGATAGCTCTTGTGTCATGGGGCAAGGGGTACTCCGTTGGCGGTTCTCTATGATACACATATACTTATAATGACAAGAACTTGCTTGTGACTAAAGTTGAGTAGCATGAGGAACGGCCCTCGTACTCAAGGGACATGAGATTGCCAACTTATGATTTGTCAAGCATATAAACCATATTTATTTCACTTTAACCTTAATCACTTCAAGATGCTTATGATAGGGACAATGAGAGCTGGAAGCTAATAAGTACCATAATTCTTGGAAGCACTTTATGAAACTTGAAATCCCTGCTTCCTTTATGAAGGGCCTTTCTTCTTACTTTTATGTTGAGTCTCCACCTTCTATCTTTATGCACCAAGTAAGAGAGCATAGTTTTCATTCTTACTTTTATGTGCATTGTCCCAAAACTTATTGATTGATTCATAATGTTGGTATTGCTTGTTCTTGAACTATTTGTATCTAGTCACCCTTACGAACTTTAAAGGTGTCATATGCATTTCTGTTTTGCTACACCATGAGGGACAATCTGAATACCACTATTGCTATGTTTTCTAT
This sequence comes from Avena longiglumis, assembly GCA_030063025.1. Classification (NCBI taxonomy): domain Eukaryota; kingdom Viridiplantae; phylum Streptophyta; class Magnoliopsida; order Poales; family Poaceae; genus Avena; species Avena longiglumis. The sequence continues at coordinate 25,796,879 of CP125974.1, forward strand.
ATCTGAAACAAACAAACGTCTTTCAATGCATTGTTATTCATGATCTTTGTTTGTACCTTTTCATGTTACAACATAGTTGCTATGTCTTATTGTTAGAACTACATCTTTCATGCTCATGTTTAGAGTACTTTGATCCCAGCTATCAATGCTTTGCAAATGGTTTGATCAAGATTGTGATGGTGCATGCCACCTCAAAAATTATTCTTTTTATCACTTACCTACTCAAGGACGAGCAGGAGTTAATCTTGGGGATGCTTGATACATCGTAAACGTATCTATAATTTTTGATGCTCCATGCTTGTTTTATATCATTTGTATTATGTTTTGTCTACACTTTGAGGCATTTTTATACATTTTCTGGAACTAACCTATTGACAAGATGTGATGGTGCTGACGTGGAGCACTTTGTTGGAAACCCCAAGAGCAAGGTGTGATGAGCACAACAGAAAGTCTTCCCTCAGTAGAGACCGAGGTTATCGAACCAGAAGGAGGAAGGAAACGTCACACGGGTGTTGCAAGCAACGCGGAGACCTGCACAACACAAACTCAAGACTTTCCCCAACGAATCAGTAAGGTTGTCAAGCTCACCGGTTTGTTGTAACAAAGGATTAAACGTACCGTGTGGAAGGTAATGGTTTGCAGCAAGTAAACAAGTAACAGTGGAAGATGTATCAATGGTAAATATTGTACCGGGGGTCCATTGTTCACTAGAGGTGCTCTCCTTAGATAAACAACATGGCGTGAAGGGTAAACAAATTACAACAGGGCAATTCACAGGAACTGAGCAAGGCATAACAATGCAATTAGCAGTTAGAAAGATCCTATGATATTCGATTGGGAAATACAACAAGATACATAGACCGCCATCCAACTGCATCTATGACTATAAGTCCACCTTCAGGTTATCATCCGAACCCCCTCCAGTATTAAGTTGCAAGCAACAAACAACTGCTTTAAGAAAAGTGTGTAAGGTAAACAGTCCACAAGTTCCATGAACAAGAGACCATTGTTTTCTCCCTAGTAGCAACAACACATCTACAACCGAAGAGATTTCTATCACTTCCCTTGGAAACTAGAGGCATGAACCCACTATCGAGCATAAATACGCCCTCTTGGAGTCACTAGCAACTACTCGGCCAAGATAGCTACTAACAACGGAGAGCATGCAAGATTACAAACAACACAGACATGATAGAATCATAAAGACAAAACCATTAATCAAACCAACATAATAATCTCAATATCCATCGGATCCTCGCAAACACAACATGCATGATTACAAATAGATTAGATCTTGATCATGAACGGAGCTCACAAGATCTATACATGAAAGCACAAGGAGGAGATACAACCATCTAGCTACTACATGGACCCATAGTCCAAGGTGGAACTACTCACGCATCATACCGGAGAGAAGCCCTCCAGCATGATATCCCCTTCGGCAGGGTGTCGGGAAGAACTTCAGATCCCCCCGATCTAGGTACGATGGGGGCGGCGGCTACAGACGGTTTTGTGGAGATTTGATCGGGTCCTCAGGGTTTCTGCATCAGGGGCTTCTTATAGGCAAAGGGGGAGGACGAGGCACCGACCAGGGGGGTCAAACCCTAGCCAGGCGCGGGGTGGGTGGGTCTAGCCACCCTTCCTGGCCCCTCCGGCTTCCCTCTGCACTTCTTGTTCCCCACGGAAAGTAATTGACTTTGACGTTTGTCCCGTCCAATTCCGAGAATATTTATTTACTAACTTTCCTGAAACCAAAAACGGCAGAAAACATGCATCTGGCACTGTTGCAACTTGTTATTAGATTAGTACCAGAAAGCATGTAAAAAGCACCTCAAAGTGTAGAAAAGTAAAGCAAAGTAGATACTAAACAATCATGGAGCATCAAAAATTATAGATACGTTTCCAACGTATCAAGATGCCACAGTTCCAGTTGCCTATTTTCTGCTGTTTTTGGTTTCAGAAAATTTAGTAAAGAAATATTCTCGGAATTGGACGGAACAAAAGACAAAGTCATTATTTTTCCAGACACGACACAGAGACCGAAGGGGAGACGAAGTAGGGCAACAAGGCGGCCACACCATAGGGGCATGGGCCCACCCTAGGATGCGCCAGCCCATGGTGTGGGCCCCGTGAGGCTCCACCGACCTTGCCCTTTCTCCTATATATACATCTCCTCGAGACGTAAACCCTACGCAGATCAGGTCTCCACAAAAAGCTCCGCTACGTCGCCGCCACCGAAGAGGAGATTTGGGGACATATGACTCTGTTCCGGCACCTTGCCGGGACGAGGAATTGCCCCGGAGCCATCTCCATCGACTCCACCGCCATCTCGATCGATGTTGTTGACTCCCATTATGAGGAGGGCTCTACCAGTAGCTATGTGTTCATCTCTCTCTCTATGTGTGATCTTGTAATCAAGTAGATCTACTGTGCTACTCAAGTGCTTTAATTGTAATCTCCAGTTATCCCCACGTCTGTCAAGTTGACAGTGTGCACACCGTGTGGCACTTAGGCTAAAGATTACAAAAATACTTATCATGAGTTATATTTTGAGTTGGATGTCTCTATGAAATTGTGGTGTTTGGTGGAACCATCTAGCGCTCAAGGTGACAGTGTGGGGTTACCTAGATGGGGAATGCGAACTTTAAGGAGAGCTTTTGTAGCCCTACCATGGATTGGAGTTGTCCAACTGGAGAGTAGTTCAGGGTAGCACCATTAAGAGAAGATATTTATATGAGAGTGTCCACTAGTGAAAGTATGATCCCTAGGCCTTGTTTCTAAGCATTGAAACACCGTTTACAATCAGTCTTGTTACATGTTTGCTTGCTGCCATATTTATTTCAGATTGCAATTACCCCTTGTAATCATCCATATTACTTGTATTTTACTATCTCTTCGCCGAACTAGTGCACCTATACACCGGACAAGTGTATTGGGTGTGTTGGGGACACAAGAGACTTCTTGTATCTTGATTGCAGGGTTGCTTGAGAGGGATACTTTTGACCACTTCCTCCCTAAGTTCGATAAACCTTGGGTAAAGCCCTTTTTACCTGGATGGCGGTGTAGGAAGAGGCTTGAAAGTCACAAGTCGGCTGGACAGAGTCGTCAGGAAGGGACTCACCCACTTCATCGATAGCCTCCTCCGAGGCCGTCCGTGCGAGGGAGTCTTCTTCCTTCCTTATCCTCACTGGAGGAAAGTGCCGAGGAAGACTCAGGGGCAAGCGACTCATCATCAACACTATCGCCATCATTCCCTGAATCAGGCTCAGACCTGCCTCCCTCCTTGATCCCTTTCGCATTACAGGAGGGGAAGGCGGCTAGGATGGCAGCCCGGTGACCATCCATATGGAGCGAAGGTGGAGACCCCTGTACATCCCCCAATGACTTCGGAGTAAGGATAGTAGGGGTGGCGATGGTACATGAGGGATAGTAGGAGCTAGGATAAGGACCTCACTATGTCTCTCCCCTTCCCAGTTAACACCTCATCGATCATCTGCCACCACCCCAGCAGCTTGATACGTCGAAAACCTATCTATAATTTTTGATGCTCCATTCTTGTTTAGTATCTACTTTACTTTGTTTTGTCTACACTTTGAGGTGTTTTTATATCTTTTCTGGAACTAACCTATTAAAAAGTTGCCACGGTGCCAGTTGCATGTTTTCTTCTGTTTTTGGTTCCAGAAAGGCAGAAAATCAATATTCTCGGAATTGGACGGGACAAAAGCCAAAGTCAATATTTTACCGTGGGCGACATGAAGTCCAGAGGAAGAGAAGGAGAGGCGATCTAGGGCCTCCACACCCCCCTAGGAGCGGGTGGGCCCATCCCGCGCCTGGGCAGGGTGTGGGCCCTCTGGCCGCCTCCCAGCCTCGCCCTCCGCCTATAAGAAGCCCCCAATGCAGAAACCCTAGGAACCCGATCAAAACTCTACGAAACCTTTTGTAGCTGCCGCCACCATCGTCCCTAGATCGGGGGGATCTGAAGTTCTTCCCGGCACCCTGCCGGAGGGGAGATCATCCCGGAGGCCTTCTTCTTCATCATGCCAGCCTCTGGTATGAAGCGTGAGTAGTTCCACCTTAGACTACGGTTCCATGTAGTAGCTAGATGGTTGTATGTCCTCCTTGTGCTTTCATGTATAGATCTTGTGAGCTCCGTTCATGATCAAGATCTAATCTATTTGTAATCATGTATGTTGTGTTTGCGGGGATCCGATGGATATTGAGATTACTATGTCAGATTGATTAATGGTTTTGTCTATTTGATACTATCATGCCTGTGTTATTTGTGAGCTTTCATGCTCTCCGTTGTTAGTAGCTATCTTGGCCAAGTAGTTGCTAGTGACTCCAAGAGGGGGTATTTATGCTTGATAGTGGGTTCATGCCTCTAGTTTCCAAGGGAAGTGACAGAAATCTCTTCGGTTGTAGATGTGATGTTGCCACTAGGGAGAAAACAACGGTCTCTTGTTCATGGAACAAGTGGATTATTTACCTCACACACTTCGCTTAAAGCAGTTGTCTGTTGCTTGCAACTTAATACTGGAGGGGGTTTGGATGATAACCTAAAGGTGGACTTCTAGTCATAGATGCTGTTGGATGGCGGTCTATGTATATTGTCGTATTGCCCGATCGAATCTCATAGGATCTTTTGTATAGTATTGCATTGTTATGCCTTGCTCGGTTCCTATGAATTGCCCTGTTGTAATTTGTTTACCCTTCATTCCATGTTTTTTATCTAAGGAGAACACCTCTAGTGAACTATGGACCCCTGTCCAATCTTTACCATTGATACACCTTCCACTGTTACATGCTTACTTGCTGCAAATCATCACCTTCCACACCATACGTTTAATCGTTTGTGAAAGCAAACCGGTGAGGTTGACAACCTCACTGATTCGTTGGGGCAAAGTCTTGAGTTTGTGTTGTGCAGGTTTCCACGTTGCTTGCAACACCTTTGAGACGTTTCCTTCCTCCTACTGGTTCGATAACCTCGGTTTATTACTGAGGGAAAACTTGTTGCTGTGCTCATCACACCTTGCTCTTGGGGTTTCCAACGAAGCGTCCCACGACAGTACTAGGCGTCATCATCAAGGATTTTCTGGCGCCGTTGCCGGGGAGGCTAAGGACGTCTTCACAAGGGGAGTCCTCCTCAACCTTTCTCTTTACTTTGTTTTTAGTTTTCTTAGTTTCTTTTGCTAGGTTTTTTTTGCCTCTTTTTATCAAAAACTCCAGAAAATTAGTTTAGTTTGGTTTGCTTTGTTTATTCAAAAACACACAAAAAATAGTTCCTTCTCTGCTGCTGTTGTGCTGTTTTTGGCTTCCTCCACTTTTGCCAAAATGAACTCTGCTGAGAACACCAAGTTGTGTGACTTCACTAGCACAAACAACAATTATTTCCTTAGCACTCCTATTGCTCCACCTGCTCCTGATGCTACCTTTTATGAAATTAAGCCTGCTTTGTTGAATCTTGTGATGATAGAGCAATTTTCTGGTGCTAGTTCTGATGATGATGCTGCACATCTCAATAGCTTTGTTGAACTTTGTGAGATGCAAAAGTATAAAGATGTAGATGGAGATATTATTAAGCTCAAGCTGTTTCCTTTCTCCTTGAGGGGGAAAGCTAAAGAGTGGTTGCTATCCTTGCCTAGAAATAGTATTGATTCTTGGACTAGGTGCAAAGATGCTTTTATTGGAAAGTACTATCCTCCTGCTAAGATTATATATATGAGAACTTATATTATGAAATTTAAACAACTTGATAATGAACATGTTGCTCAAGCTTGGGAAAGAATGAAATCTTTGGTTAAGAATTGTCCCACTCATGGACTCACTACTTGGATGATTATCCAGACTTTTTATGCAGGTTTGAACTTTTCCTCAAGAAACATGTTGGATTCAGCTACTGGAGGTACCTTTATGGGCATCACTTTGGGTGCTGCAACAAAACTCCTGGATAATATGATGGTTAACTACTCTGAATGGCACACTGAGAGAGATCCACATGGTAAGAAGGTAAATTCTGTTGAAGAAACCTCCTCTTTGAGTGATAAGATTGATGTTATTATGGCTATGCTTGTTAATGGGAAAGCTCCTTTAGATCCAAACAATGTTCCCTGATGTCTACGCACTTCTATTCTTGTAGACAGTTGTTGGGCCTCCAAGTGCAGAGGTTTGTAGAACAGCAGCAAGTTTCCCTTAAGTGGATTACCCAAGGTTTATCGAACTCAGGGAGGAAGTCGTCAAAGGTATTCCCTCTCAAGCAATCCTGCAATCAAGATACAAGAAGTCTCTTGTGTCCCCAACACACCCAATACACTTGCCAGGTGTATAGGTGCACTAGTTCGACGAAGAGATAGTGAAATACAAATGGTAACGGTGCCAGAAAATAGCTTTGATGGAGCTTGATGGTGAGGTAAAGACTGGAAGCAAGCAAACATGCAACAAATCTAGATGAAAACGGTGTTTCAATGTTTAGAAACAAGGCCTAGGGATCATACTTTCACTAGTGAACACTCTGTCATATAAATATCCTGTAGGGGTTCGTAGCATGGAAAACAAAAAAATTCTACCACATGCACACAAACAAGCCAAGATCTATCTACTAGATTGTAGCAACGAGTCGATAGAAGAACTCACCCTCGAAGATTCCAAAGCGGTTAACGAGAGCAGATTCTCGTGGGTGATGTAGTCGTACACTTGCCGATCTCAAGATCGCGTAGACGATCCTTCCGGCGCTGCGTTCCGGCAGCGCTTCCGCAGTCGGTCACACATTCGGTACTCGATGAAGACCTTCCTCTCCCTTGTTTCAGCAGACAACGGAGGTTGTAGTTCTCCCCTCGCGATTCCGGTAGCACGACGGCGTGGTGTCGATAGTAGAGGGAAGATCCCGCAGGGCTTCGCCTAAACCGGTGCAAGTTATGCTGGATCTATGGGTTTCCCGGTGATCTAGGGTTTAGAAGACCGGGAGGAGGAGGAGGTGTCGGTGATGGCTAGTGCGGTAGCGACGGACCAGCGGCGGCGGCGCGGCGGCGGCTGCGGCTTGGGTGTGGGAGGGCTAGGGCTTGTGTGTTTGGGGCAGCCCTCCCCCTATATTTATGAGAGGGGGGCAGCCTATAGAGAGGGGAGTTTGAATCCACTTCCAAACCCAAGTTGGAAGGACTCTTTCCTTCTTCCACTAGGAAACCATTGTTCCAGTTTGACTTTTCAAACCTCCCGTTTGACTTTTAATTTAAAGCTTTAATTCTCTCTCACAAATGTCCACACCAAGTGACCTAGGATATGATCTAATCATTCCACTTACCCATGATATATTCATGGACCATTCCCCTTACGGTCCGGTGAACCTTCTAGAACCTTCTAGAATCTCTCCGATGAAAACATCAGAATCTTTCCCGAACTCCGGAATTGGACTTTCCTTATATGAATCTTATTCTCCAGACCATTCCGAATATCCTCGTGATATCTCGGATCCCATCCGAGACTCCGAACAACATTCGATATCCCTACTAACATTCCATATCTACTAAAAACATCGAATCCTTAAGTGTGTCTCCCTACGGTTCGTGAATTATTCGGACATGACCGAGACACTTCTCCGATCAATAACCAATAGAGGAATCTAGAAATTCATATGGCTCCCACATATTTCTATGATTACTTTGCGATCTAATGAACCACTTACATACGATACCAATTTCCCTTTGTCTCACGATAGTTTACTTATCCGAGGTTTTGTTCGTCGGTATCTCTGCATACCTAGTTCAACCTCGTTACCGATACGTACTCTTTTCTCGTTCCCGTGATATGTGATCCCTTGTGAGCTAGTCACATGCTTGCAAGCTAATTGGATGACATTCCACCGAGAGGGCCCAGAGTATATCTATCCGTCATATGGATGGACAAATCCCACTCTTGATCCATGTGCCTCAACCCATACTTTCCGAACACTCAATGCCACCTTCATAGCCACCCAGTTACGGTGTGGTGTTTGATGTCATCAAAGCATCCTTCTGGTGATGGTGATTAACATGATCTCATGGTCGAAGGAATTAGGTTACTATGTATCATAAAGCTTATAGCAAATGAACTATTGAAAGGACTTGATCTTTATACTACGCTTATCTATAGGAGTATGTCCATCATACCATTCTCCTAATGATATGATCTTGTTGTTAATAACATCTCAATGTTCATGATCGAGAAACCACGATCATCTGTTAACTAACAAGCTAGTATTATAAAGAGGCTTTACTAGGGACTCTAATTTAGTTTACAAATCACACAAGTATTAATGTTTCTGGTTAATACTTTTATAGCATGAATGTAAACATTTATCATAAACACAAAGATATAATAATAACGACTTTTATTATTTCCTCTAGGGCATATCTCCAACATATCCTCTCTTCATGATACTACTCTTAACTACTCTCCGGTTCGACACTCTAATCATCGGTAGGGCTATAACAGCACTCCTCAAAGTCTGCCTTCCCCAATCTAGATAACTCCACACTGTCACCTTGAGCGCTAGATGGTTCCAACAAACACCACAATTTTATAGAGACATCCAACTCCAAATATAACTCATAACAAATATTCAATATAGCCAAAGTGCCACACACGGTATGCACGCTGTCACTTTCAGACACGTGGGGAAAAGCATAGTTCTATTAAAGCACAAAGAGTATTTATGTAGACTCAAACCTAAGTGCCACCATGGCATGCACGCTATCACTTTCACACACATGGGGAGAGCAGAGATCTATTTAAGCACTTGAGTAGCAAGGTAGATCTACTTGATTACAAAGCTCATGACCACAACAAGATCATGCATAGAGAGAGATATGAACACATAGCTACCGGTAGATCCCTTAGCCTCGAGAAAGAACTACTCCCTCCTCATCATGGGAATCAGCAACGGTGATAAAGATGGCGATGGAGATCGATGGATATGGCTCCGGGGGCACTTCCCCATCCCGGCAGGGTGCCGGAACAGAGACTTTCTGTCCCCCGAATCTCCCTTTCGGTGGCGGCGGCGCTACAGAGGTTTTCGTGGATTTCTTCTGGATGCCCTAGGGTTTTTGGGTCGGAGGCTTCTTATAGGCGAAGGGGGGGACCGAGGAAGTGGCCAGAGGGTCCACACCCTCCCAGGTGGGCCGGGCTTGGCGCGCCAGTCTGGTCCGCCACCTGGTGCCTCTCCGTCTCTCCTTCTGGATTCATGTCCCTCATGGAAAGTTATTTACTTTGGCTTTTGTCCCGTCCAATTCCGAGAATATTGATTTTCTGCCTTTCTGGAACCAAAAACAGAAGAAAACAGGCAACTGGCACTGTGGCATCTTATCAATAGGTTAGTTCCAGAAAGTGAATAAAAATACCTCAAAGTGTAGACAAAACATAAGACAAATGATACAAAACAAGCATGGAACATCAAAAATTATAGATACGTTTACGACGTATCAAGCATCCCCAAGCTTAACTCCTGCTCGTCCTCGAGTAGGTAAGTGATAAAAGAATAATTTTTGAGGTCACATGCACCATAAAAACCAAGATCAAACCATTTGCAAGCATTGAAAGCTAGGATCAAAGAACTCTAAACATGTGCATGAAAGATGGAGTTCTAACAATAGGACATAGTAACTATGCATGCACATGAAAGGCTACAAACAAAGATCATGAATAACATGCATTGAAAAATGTTTGTTTGTTTCACAGACAAAAACATGGCATAGTGGCAATCAGCTTGTCCCTCATAGAGTATCAAATAGATGCATAGGACACCTTCAAAGTTCACAAGGGTGAATAGAAACAAGTAGCACAAGAACAAGTAATATCACAATATGCATCAATCAATAAGCTTTGGAACACTGCACACAGAATGACAACTATGCTCACTTAATGGTGCCTAAAAGTAGAAGGTGGAGACTCAAATAACGGTGGAAGAAAGACCTTTCATAAAGGAAGCAGGGATTTCAAGTTTCAAAAAGAGCTTCCAAAAATGATGGTACTTGTTAGCTTTCAGCCCCCATTGCCCCTATCATAAGCATTTTGAAGTGGTTAAGGTTAAAGTGGCAAAGCTGGAGTATATGCTTGACGAAGTATAAGTTGGCAATCTCATGTCCCTTGAATACAAGGGCCACACCTCATGCATACTCAAATTTGGGTCCAGGTAAGTTCTTGTCACTGTAAGTATTTGCATATCATTGAGAACCGCCAACAGGGTACCCCTTGCACATGGTACAGGAGCTTTCCCATAACCAAAATGACAAGGCAAGCAGATAATGAGCATCTCAGCAATCTTCTTATTTACCATGGGAATATGGTGCTTTTTCTCTCTTTTCTCAATGTATCTCTCTCTTTTTATAAGAAGAATGCTTCATAGATGTCACTATGGTGATGCTGCAAGTTTCCACCATGATTAGGCATGGCTTAGGCTAGCGGCCCAGGCGTTTCTCTAACACAGGATACAAACTCCATGGACTTACAAGTTCCCTCTTTATTTCACACCAGTGACATCCATAGACAAAAGAACATGATATCAACTAAGTACAAAGTACAAGTGCAATGTTGAAAATGTTCCCCGTGACAGCACGGTTCTGCTAATTCCAACTTATAAGCGCAAGCATATACAACAAAGTTGTCACAATGGTTCAAGTTTATTAGGGGCAAAGAATATAAAGTGTGCCATCAAGTTCGTGAGGGTTTTAATCACTAAGTTTTCACATAACAAAATAGTTTTTAATTGGAAGATAGTTGAAAACAAGAATATACTTGGAATGGTGTAACACTCCATGCATATGAGTTTATAGTGGACACTTTGGAATAACTTGGTTTCTTGGGAGTTGGAAGCATGAGTAGAACTTACTCATACAAGTGGAGGCTAGCAAAAGACTGGGAGCAACCAACTAAGAGAGCAATAATGGCCATAATCATGCAGTGCAACAAAGCATACTAATCAAAGCAAATAGTGGTACTACAAGTCAAGGACTAAATGATCATAGAGGCTAATGGTGACTTTGCATAGTCATAACATGGTGTGAGAATTTGCCAAGTCAACCCAAGCAAAGCATCAAAGGAGAATACCACAATACTATGCTTTTGCATGCTAAAACAACGCATAATTTCTTCAAGGCACACTAAGCAATCAGAATTGTTTGGAACAATACATGCTACAGAAATAATCACTAAGCATAAAGTCAAAACAACACATAGCATGTCATGCTAACGTCTAAGTCACAGTCAATGCAAAGCTCCTCTTGCACTTCTAGCAAGAACTTACTACTCCTTTCCAAACACCAAGAAAACTTATTTGCAAAACAACACAGCAAGAACGGGGGTCCAAACTCCTAAATAAAACTAAACAAACTAAGCAAAGCAAACAAAAACTAAGATGCTCCAAGAACAACACAACTGTACATGAAACAATAAAAACGAAGTGTCTAGACAGACCTGAGCTTTTTATTGATGAAGAAGGGGATGCCTTGGGCATCCCCAAGCTTTGACGCTTGTACCTCTTGGATATTTCTTGGGGTGATACCATGGTGGAATCCCCAATATTGAGCTTTTGTCCATTCTTCATCTCATTACATCATTCTCTCTTTACACCTGAAATTTTTCCTTCACACAAAACTTTACACAATCTTCATTGCCAACATTAGTGTATTCAAAAGATAATAGACCTCTGGCAAAGCTTTGAAACATCAAGGCTTTTCACTAAAAACAGAACATACTGTAGTAAACCCTTCAAAAAGCTCAATTCACCTAAAGAGAACTCAAAAATGAATCAATAACAAGCAAATGCAAATAATGGCAGAAATCTGACAAAACAGACCAACAGGCAGAAACCGGTTTTTTCGAACATCTTCTGTTGCTCAAATAAAAAAGTGTTGAACTAACGAAAGTTAGCTAACATACTGGGGGAATTATTCGAAAATTTTCAGCTCAATCCGAGTTACAGAGACTCCTCACGAATTTTTTTTGGTGGAATACATAAATCTGTTTCGGGACAACAACTCCCCAAATCTTACTTCCCTCTCATTAGAGGTCATTGTTGGCACAAAAAGCAAACAAAAAGGATAAGGAGAGGTCATTACAGAAGTAATAACTTCCAAGACTCAAGGAAACTCTTGGGTTATCTGCCAACAAGTACTTTTCTTTAACGCGTTTAACTTAGGCACAAGAAGCAAGAAGAATCAAGTATTTTCAAATGAAGAAGCATTAACATCAAATCTTCCTTTCAAAGGAGAAGAAAAAAGCAACTTATATCTCCTCATAGGGAAGTGTTCAATACCTTTCTTGAATAGAAAATTATATTTAATGGTGCCTTCTTTCATATCAATGATGGCACCAACTTTTCTAAGAAAAGGTCTTCCCAAAGTAATAGGACAAGAAGCATTGCATTAAACACTCCCCATGAGTTTCTTCTTAGCATTATCATTGAGTGGGACATCCAAATAACAATCTTCTAATGGTGGCAAATCAAGCATTTCATAAATCTTTCTAGGCATAATAGAGACACTGGAACCAAGTTCACATGAAGCTTTGAGATCAAAGTCATTCACTTGCATATTAATAATGGGTTCCCACCTATCTTCTACTTTCCTAGGAATAGAAGCTTTGTGTTTTATCTTCTCTTCCTTAATATTAACAAGAGCATCTGTAATGTGTTTGGTGAAAGCAACATGCATATCACTAGCATCAGGACTTCTAGCAAGCTTTTGCAAGAACATAATCACTTCAGAAATATTGCAACCATCAATATCAAAGTCAAACTTAGCATCACTAGTAGTAAGCATAGTAGGAGGAGGGATAGGGGTTACTTGTGGTTTAGTGGTGATAGTGCACACACTATTGTTTCTATCAATTTCAGCTTCCCTTTCCCACTTAGCATGAAGTTGAGCTAAGAGCCTAACATTTTCATCAATAGTAACTTGTATGGCATGAGAAGTAGCAAAGGTGTTTTCCATAGTTTCAGGTTTAGCAGCCATTTTATTAACCAAGGAAGTTTGAGCTTTAGAAAAAATGGATATATTTTTCTCAACAGTTAAAATCTTTTCCTCTATAGTCTTATTGAAAGTGGTTTGTTTACTAATAAAGTCCTTGAGAATGACTTCAAGTTCAGAGGGGGAACTTCTAGCATTATTGTAAGAGCGTCCATAGGAATTGTCATTATTAGGAGGATAAGGCCTATAATTATTGTTGCTACCAAAATTGTTTCTATAGGAATCGTTGTTGAAATTTTTGTTTCTAATGAAGTTCACACCAACTTGCTCTTCTTGAGCCACCAAAGAGGCTAAGGGAACACTATTAGGATCTAGAGGAGCTTTCCCATTAACAAGCATAGCCATAATAAGATCAATCTTTTCACTCAAAGAGGAAGTTTCCTCAACAAAATTTACCTTCTTACCATGTGGAGCTCTCTCAACATACCATTCACAGTAGTTAACCATCATATTATCAAGGAGCCTTATTGCAGCACCCAAAGTGAGGCCCATAAAGGTACCTCCAGCAGTAGAATCCACCAGGTTTCTTGAGGAGAAGTTCAAACCTGCATAAAAAGTCTGGATAATCATCCAAGCATTGAGTCCGTGAGTAGGGCAATTTTTAACCAAAGATTTCATTCTTTCCCAAGAAGGACCAACATGTTCACTATCAAGCTGTTTAAATTTCATAATGTCACTTCTCATAGATATAATCTTAGCAGGAAGACAGTACTTTCCAATAAAAGCATATTTGCACTTAGTCCAAGAATCAATACTATTTTTAGGCAAAGAAAGCAACCATTCTTTAGCTTTTCCCCTCAAGGAGAAAGGAAAAAGCTTGAGCTTAATAATATCTCCATTTACATCCTTATACTTTTGCATCTCACGGAGTTCAACAAAGCTATTGAGATGAGCAGCAGGATCATCAGAACCAGCACTAGAAAATTGCTCTCTCATCACAAGATTCAACAAAGAAGGCTTAATTTCATAAAAGGTAGCATCAGGAGCAGGTGGAGAAATAGGAGTGCTTAGGAAATCATTGTTGTTGGTGCTAGTGAAGTCACACAACTTGGTGTTCTCAGCAGAGTTCATTTTGGCAAAGGTGGGCAAGCCAAAAACAGCAGCAGCAGCTAGAGCGGGAACTAATTTTTTTGTGTTTTTTGTATTGAAAAGAGGCAAACAAAACCAAGAAAAAGAAACAAAGCAAACTAAAAACAAATTAAAGATAAAGGAAGTGAAGGACTCCCCTTGTGAAGACGTCCTTAGCCTCACCGGCAACGGCGCCACAAAAGCTTGGTGCCTGATAGGGAGGAAGAAGTTTGATGGCCTTTATTCCCCGACAACGGCGCTAGAAAATCTTGACGACTGTCTACGCACATCCTGTTGGGAACCCGAAGAGCAAGGTGTGAAGCAGCAAGCAGCAAGTTTTCCCTCAGTTGAGACCGAGGTTATCAAACCAGAAGGAGGAAGGAAACGCCACACAGGTGTTGCAAGCAACACGGAGACCTACACAACACAAACTCAAGACTTTTCCCCAACGAACAGTGAGGTTGTCAAGCTCACCGGTTTGCTATAACAAAGGATTAAACATATGGTGTGGAAGGTAATGGTTTGCAGCAAGTAAACAAGTAACAGTGGAAGATGTATCAATGGTAAAGATTGGACCGGGGTCCATAGTTCACTAGAGGTTCTCTCCTTAGATAAACAACATGGCATGAAGGGTAAACAAATTACAGCGGGGCAATTGACAGGAACTGAGAAAGGGATAACAATGCAATTACTAGTCAGAAAGATCCTATGAGATTCGATTGGGCAATACAACAAGATACATAAACCGCCATCCAACTGCATCTATGACTAGAGGTCCACCTTCAGGTTATCATCCGAACCCCCTCCAGTATTAAGTTGCAAGCAAAAGACAACTGCTTTAAGCAAAGTGTGTAAGGTAAACAGTCCACATGTTCCATGAACAAGAGACCGTTGTTTTATCCCTAGTAGCAACAGCACATCTACAACAGAAGAGATTTCTGTCACTTTCCTTGGAAACTAGAGGCATGAACCCACTATCGAGCATAAATACCCCCTCTTGGAGTCACTAGCAACTACTTGGCAAAGATAGCTACTAACAACAGAGAGCATGCAAGATCACAAACAACACAGATATGATAGAATCATAAAGACAAAACAATTAATCAAACCAACATAATAATCTCAATATCCATCGGATCCCCGCAAACACAACATGCATGATTGCAAATAGATTAGATCTTGATCATGAACGGAGCTCACAAGATTTATACATGAAAGCACAAAGGAGGAGATACAACCATCTAGCTACTACATGGACCCATAGTCCAAGGTGGAACTACTCACGCATCATACCGGAGAGAAGGCCTCCGGGATGATATCACCTCTAGCAGGGTGCCGGGAAGAACTTCAGATCCCTCCCCCCGATCTAGGGACGATGGTGGTGGCGGCTACAAATAGTTTCGTGGATATTTGATCGGATGCTTAGGGTTTCTGCATCGGGGGCTTCTTATAGGCGAAGGGGGAGAACGAGGAGGCGGCCAGGGTAGCCAAATCCTAGCCAGGCGCGGGGCTGGGCCCACCCGCGCCTGGGTGGGTCTGGCCCCCCTGGCTGGCCCCTCCGGCTCTCCTCTGGACTTCTTGTTCCCCACGGAAAGTAATTGACTTTAACGTTTGTCCCGTCCAATTCCGAGAATATTTCTTTACTAACTTTTCTGAAACCAAAAACAGCAGAAAACAGGCATCTGGCACTATTGCAACTTGTTAATAGGTTAGTACCAGAAAACATGTAAAAATCACCTTAGAGTATATACAAGCAAAGCAAAGTAGATACAAAACAAGCATGGAGCATCAAAAATTATAGATACGTTTCCAACGTATCAATTGCGGAGAGCGCGGGTGGTTCATTGGAAGTCGAAGCCGCGTCCGGGGGCTACCGTCGGTTCCACGGATGAACCTGCCTAGGGGGCTCCCCCCGGAAGCGACTCACGACCCTGCCCATGCCTCATGCCGGCCTGAGTGCACGCTACCCCCCCCCCTAGGATCACAGGAGCAGAGCCACCCGGGAGAAAGAATCTACGTCAGGATAGGTAGATATACCTCTGACCTATGTTTCGGGCTACCTTGCTAGGGCATAGGGTGACGCATATGGACAACAGCGTACACCCGCCATGTTGTGGCCATGGACAGCCTGGCTGGCCGCGTTTTTTCTGAGCCCTCCGCCGCGTGTAGACCGACTCCTGTGGTGTCCCCTTTATGTATAAAAGGAGGCCCAGGTCGAGCTAGAAAAGGGGAGAAATTTTTAGACTAGAGAACCTTTCCGAGGAAGAAACCCATCGTAACCTTGTGATAATCAAATAGTAGATAGTTGCAGGACGTAAAGGTCCGCTCACTGCGGACCTTAAGCTGGGTAAAAAAACACCGTATCTCTGTGTGATTGTGTTCGTCTAGCTTGCCGGTTGAGATCGCCGGAGGTTGCGCCCCTAGCCGAACAACAAAAGGGGACTCATACCCCGGGTGTCAAAAACCAAGACACGACATCTGATATGAATATTAACCATTACTTGTCTCATTTCAAATCATTAAATGTCCAATATACTTCCGAGTTTGAACCTAGTATCACATCAATTATTCTTCTCATTTAATAGAATTTAGTATTAAGTAGTTCTTAACAGACTGTTTGCCTCTATGTCCCCCTCAATAATTATCGAAATAGAGGAAATTCATATTAGACGCATGAACGTGGCTATGCGGTTGTTCTGAACTATGGGGATATGACACACCCTAAAATAATATGGATATAATTGAGTGCTAATCAATTTTGGATGGAAAAATAAGAGTGCTCACTTAAAACTAACAAACTATTGTATCCATCCCAATTACATGACATATAAATATATAGAAAAGTGCCATTTAAATTTGACCAAAATTGTAGAAGAGCATATATTAATAGTTACAATATTTAATAACTACATTATAGAAATATATCTTATAGTTTATCTACTGATATTTATTTGTCATTGTAGATTTTTCATATATTTCTAAATATACTTGGTCAAACATAAAAGTCATTAAATTTTGAATAAGTTTGCACGCCATGTATTTGGAGAAGGAGTGAGTAAAGTTTAATAATTTAAAAAATTATGATTTAATTTTTATATACAACCTAAAATATAGGTTGATCTATAAAAAAGATATCCAGCTACCCACACGTGGTCATCTACTTTGAACTAGAGAAAATTCCAGTGTAATAAATTGAAACAAAAATATAATAATTGTTACGGAACATACCCAATGGTGCACTCGAGTTCCCTTTCGTTTATGTTATACCGAGATACTATGAATATGACATACTATTTGTATCCTAATATGATACATGCTAGTGTGTCGAATTATATATATATAATTTAAAATTATAGGTTGATATATAAACAATTATTTGGGGGAGTGAGTAAAGTTTAATAATTTTAAAAAATATGATTTAGTTTTTATAGAATATATGTGGGTCAACATAGCGGAAATCAATCAATGGGGTATTGTTCATTAGCACAAATTTTCACCCCATAGGCCATAACCATGAAACAATATCAAGAAATATGTGTGTATTTTTCAATCTTCGTAGTTTATTATTCCTTATAACTTAAGACGATATGCAGTGCACAACTAACTGAGAACTAGGACCTGCAGTTATGAATTGTTTATATATCAACCTATAATTTTAAATATTAATTAATTAGTATTCATGAACAACTCGGGAAAGGTGACATGTTTTAGAATGAAAATGGAATGTTAACAATTCATAATAGGGCGTAACAAGGAAATAAATTAATTTTGACGACATAAAATCCAAATTCTCACTATAATTACCCTAGTAGTCAAAAAAATTATTTTATTCACTTTGATAATAAAATAATTTTTGCTCATTAAGAACTTATCTAAATATGCAAATGCTTATACAAGCACCCAACCAAATTTTATACACACACCATAGTTATCCTTTCAAAGCACACATGATGAACCACAAAAATTAGAGAATTGGTCTACAAAATTTCATGGTAGAAAAGAAAATTTAGTCTTCTGACCATAGCCGATAGTCTTTCATATAATATATTGATCCATTCCCGAACCTTATATCAACATAGTAAACTGATATGTCATGATCTTAACATTAATATGGTTTAAATTTAATAGGTACATACAATGACTAACTAATGGATCTTAGCAACTGGGTGGGAAATTATTATTTACGCATCAACATATCGAACCAAACTCTCGAGCGTAACATTTAACCTTACATTTAAGTAATGTCAAATTGAAATTACATCCTATCTTGCAATATAAATTTAATTCTATGTGTACTGACAAAATATCACCTCATACAAAATCAGGCATAATCATTGATACAATTTTTTTTGTTGAAACATAAATTAGTCTTAGACAAATTATACATGATGAAACATGTCTCTGCAGGATTGATTTATTCAGCATAATATTTGTGGTGGCTATATATCAATGTCAATAATGCCAAAATATAAATTTCTATAGAACCATGGAATTTTTTTGACATATTCAGATGTTTCCCTCGCATTTATGAAGGCCACTGTGCTAGTTTTCACTAAGTTCTATATTTTTCAATTAAAATTTAGAATGCAGAAAATTCCATGCGCATAACCTTTATTTCAGAAATCTTCCCAAAGTGAAACAAATCTTGAAAAAATCTGGAAAGATTTTGATTGGATATGAACAACACCGCACCTTCCAGCGCGTGGTTCCAGCACAAGGTCGCCACCTTCACTCTTTCGTCCAATACTCCACCTAGATCCAAAAGTTGCTATATATACCCCTCGTTATTTTTCCGCTACCCACAAGCTTTTGCCCTTTCCCAAATCAGTTTTTGCTCAAAATCAGAGAACAAAAACTATATTATTTCGGTTTGTTCATTTGGTAACGTTGTACATAACACTTGTGCAGTGTGTGCCAAAACTTCATATATAGTAGCACTGGAGTGAAGTAGGTCACCCCGTGGTACACATACATGGTGAATCTAATCTAGTTTTGCGCCTGAAGCATATCCACATATTTGCAAATTAAGTTTGGTACATGTCATTTCCTATGTTGGCAAAGTATATCAACATGAAGTTTGAAGTCCAGAGTTCGGGAGAAAAAATACTCACATTTCTTAGTTACGGTCATAGCCAATGCATGTTGAGAATTTTAGCACTAAGCATCACATCAGTTCCCAGATATTTTTGTGTGGTGTCACCGAAATTGGCAGGCATGTTTCAGAGAAAATGCATCTTAGCAAAGCAACCCTCCATTTCTAAAACTCAAACTTGTTTTATTTATGTAGAAACATACTGGGAAAAAAAGTAGTCTTACACAGTTACACTTGCATCACATGGCTACGTATATTTATCCAGATTCCAAACAACATAAAAAAGAAACAGATAGAATCCCTCACATAAATCAGAAACCTCGTTTGCATTGCCTGGGTTAATCAACGAAGACAATCTAAGAAGGAACAGACTTTACCCAAGCCTGTGATTGTTCATCGCCCTATTATATGGAACCAGAAGTAAAACCTCAAAATCAGAATTGTCGACAAATTTGAACAAGACACTTCATGGAGCATCTGTTATTCCCAGCTCGCGGCTTAGGCCTTGCCGGACTCCTCGCAACCCGGTGGCTTGAAGGCGATGAAGCTGACGCACTGCACTTGGCGGATGTTGTCGAAGCCGATGATGCGGACATAGGCGTCAGGGTACTCCTTCTTGACCTCCTCCACCTCCTTGATCACCTGGGAGGCGTCGGTGCAGCCGAACATGGGCAGCTTCCACATTGTCCAGTACCTGCCGTCGTAGTATCCGGGGGTGCTGCCGTGCTCGCGGAAGATGAAGCCAACCTTGCTGAACTCGAGGCAGGGAACCCACTTGGAGCGGATCAAGAAGTCGATCTGCTTCAGGAGGGCCTCCTCTGAGAGTGGTGGCAGGTAAGAAAGGGTCTCGAACTTCTTGATGCCCTCAATCGGCCACACCTGAATTGTTGACAGAATACCCACATACATATATATCAGTTGCTGCTCAGTTCAATACTTGTTGCCAAGTGAAATGGAGCTTCAACATTTCCCCATACCTGCATGCATCTGATTCTTCCACCGTTGCTGACGCTGCCGAGGCTTCCGGAGCTGCGACGGCTGACGGGGAGGCCAGCGGTGGACTTGAGGCCCTGGAAGGGCGCGACGGTGGTGGCCGACGAAGCCATCACGGTGGGAGCCATGGTATTGGAAGAGAGCAGTAGGCAGGCTACACTTGCGGCCCCATTGCTGGGTCAGCAGGGTATACATAGCCATGTGCTCAGCCGGTTGCTTTCCTAACAGATGGGGAAGGGGTGGCTGCCCTTCGCCTGCAACCTTGTTTCCTTATCCCTGCGGATTAGTGGAAGAGGCATAGCCGTCGGATGCATTGTGTGTGTCGTCCATGTCACACGGTGTGGTTGCCACACATTCTTTTTCAGCCGTGCGAGTTTCTTTAAATCCTGCTATGGGTAATGCTTGAAAGGTGCTTCCTATATTTGTTTGACATTGTAAATTGAGTGATACATGCAACAACTTTTTTCTCCTTTTATATTGGTACATATAAGTGAATGTTGAAATGCATTGCTTGTCCTCCTTAGCACACAAATACATTGTAAATTGTTACTTGCAGTTTTCTAGGGATAAGTACAACCGGATGCCTGTATGTTCAACGGTTAGCTTACATAAATTCTGGGAGAAGTAGTTCTAGGACAAGGTCCGATACTACCGATACAGTATTAGCAGGTACCAGGGAGAAATCGGTTGGTGGCCAAACACCTATTCTACGATAGAATAACCAAATGTGTGCTTTACACAAGTTTTTTCGTGGCTGGTCCAGGCACACAACTGGGATCTAAAAAAACAAAAACTAACATCTATAATTAATGACTTCGAGGCTTCCACGGAGGTCAGGCCGTTAATTGCACAAAAAATTGAGCTTAAAAGCCAATCGAATGCAGAGATAGCCCGACTTCTGCGTGAAGAGAAACTCAAATGGTACCAACGCTCTAAAGCAAAATTCATTCTGAAAGAAGATGCGAATACAAGGTACTTTCATGTTGTTGCCGATGGCAAGCATAAGAAAAAACTTATTCACTCTCTGATCCAGAGTATGATTGAGGGACATGAACTGAAGTCATATATTACAGCTTATAAATCCTTGTTTAGGGCTCCAGCAGAAAATTCATTCTCTCTGGATAAGTCCGAAACGGCCGATATCCCCCAAGTTTCTGTTGAAGAAAACAGCTTTCTAACTGCCTCATATACCGAGAAAGAGGTTAAGAAAGCTGTTTTTGAAATGGAACATAACAAAGCGCCAGGGTCTGATGGTTTCCTAGCGGAATTTTACCAAAAATTCTAGGACGTTATCAAGGAGGACCTGGTGAATTTGTTTGAGTTTTTACTAGTCGGACAGTTGGATCTCTTTAGACTAAACTTTGGCAACATAATTTTACTGTTTAAGGT
This sequence comes from Avena longiglumis, assembly GCA_030063025.1. NCBI lineage: Eukaryota > Viridiplantae > Streptophyta > Magnoliopsida > Poales > Poaceae > Avena > Avena longiglumis. Next base: position 25,818,413 of record CP125974.1, read on the forward strand.
TAACAATGCAGAATGTATACAACAGTATCGCCCAATGTGCTTGCTTAACGTTAGCTTTAAGATTTTTACTAAAGTTGCCACGATTAGACTAAACTCAGTTATTGACCATGTTGTTAGGCTCTCTCAAACTGTGTTAATGCAAGGAAAAAATATCCTAGATGGTGTTGTGATTCTGCATGAAACAATCCATAAACTACACTCAAAAATATTAAATGGTATATTGTTCAAGATTGACTTTGAGAAGGCATGTGACAAAGTTAATTGGTCTTTCCTCCAGTAAACACTCCGCATGAAAGGTTTTTCTAAGGAGTGGCGCGCTCTCATTCAGTCATTTGTGTCTGGGGGTAGTGTTACCTTAAAGTAAATGAAGATACTGGCAAATACTTCCAAACCAAGAAAGGACTGAGACAAGGGGATCCATTATCGCCTTTACTATTTAGTATAGTGGCTGATATATTGGCCATCCTTATTGAGAGAGCAAATGATGATGGTCAAATTGAAGGATTAGTTTCACATCTTATTGATGGTGGACTCTATATTCTTCAATACGCTGATGATACAATCATTTTTATGGAACATGATCTAGAGAAGGCTAAGAATCTAAAATTAATTTTATCAGCATTCGAGCAACTATATGGACTTAAAATGAACTTCCATAAGATTAATTTGTATTGTTTTGGCGAGGCCCAAAACGAGGCCCACCTATATGCTGAACTTTTCGGCTGTGGTCAGGGGCAATTTCCAATCAACTATTTGGGAATACCGATTAATTATCAGTGTTTTACAATTGCTGAATGAAAACTTGTTGAGAAAAGGCTATAAAAACATCTTAATAGTTGGAAAGGAAAATTGTTATCCCTTGGTGGAAGACTAGTACTCATAAATTCAGTACTTACTAACATGGTATTGTATATAATCTCGTTTTTCCAATTACCAAAAGGTGTCTTGAACAAAGTGGATTATTTCCGTTCAAGATTCTTTTGGCAAGGGGATAGTGAGAAAAGAAGTATCGATTGGCCAGATGGAATGTGGTTTGCCGCCCGAAGGAGTATGGTGGACTGGGCATACACGATTTGCAAGTCAAAAATACCACGCTTCTGGGCAAATGGCTTTTTAAACTACTTACAGAGGATGGTGTTTGGCAAACCATGTTATGGAGGAAATATGTGGGGGTCCAAAGCTGTGTCTTAAGTGGTTTGGAAACCCGGTGATTCACACTTTTGGGCGGGCCTTATGGCCATCAAAAAACATTTCTTTCATTTTGGTGCTTTCAAGATTAAGGATGGATCACAGATTAGGTTTTAGAAAGATAAGTGGCTTGGCCAAACTACTCTTAGCGAACAATATCCAGCTCTATATTCGATTGTTAGACACAAAGGGGATATAATTTCCACAGTGATGAAAGACAACTCTCCTAATGTGTCTTTTAGAAGAAGTCTCATTGGTCCTCGACTGGTATCTTGGAACTATCTACTATTACGATTATCCACGATACAATTGTCGTACGGTGTTGACATATTCAAATGGAAATTACTTGAAAGTGGTAAATTTTTTGTTGCCTCACTTTATAGAGCTTTGGTCCAACCTGATATCCCGGTGGATGATAATAGTAAAATTTGGAAAATTAAAATACCCCTTAAGACAAAGATATTTGCATGGTATCTACGTAAAGGTGTAATTCTGACAAAAGATAATCTTGCAAAGAGGAATTGGCATGAAAGTACACAATGCGTTTTTTGTCATCACGATGAGACAATTCGTCATTTATTCTTCCATTGCAATTTTTCTCGCTCTATATGATCATTCATCCAAATAGCTTCTGGTTTATCTCATCCATGTTTCAGTAACCAATGTTTTTGGTAATTGATTGCATGGAATTGTTGATAAGTACATAACCGTATTTAGGATGGGAGCGCTTGTCATTATATGGTCGCTATGGTTTTGTAGAAATGACAAGATTTTAATAACATTGTGTCTTCTCCTCTGTAGGTTATTTATCGAGCCATGGCTATCCTCCGATCATGGACTATTCTCCAACGCATGGAGTTTCGTAACTTATTTGTGGAGGGATGTACGCGATTGGAGGACACGGCGAGGGATATTTTCTCCCGACATGGATGGTCGCGTAATTTGAGGATTGATCTACCTTAGATTAAAAACAATTATTTTGATAGTGCCTTTTTGTAATACTTGTCTAGTTTTTATTCCCTAGTTCTATCGCTCGTGTGGCCGTGTGCATCTTAGTTATGTAGAGGCCGGGTGTAAGCATTAAACATTTTATGTTAATAAATGCACCCATTTTCAAAAAAAAGGTACCAGAGGACCAACCTCGGTATAATTGTAGTGGTACCTTCTAGGATCGACAAAAAACCAGGGCTTAGAGGACCCCCCCCCCCCCAAGTAGTGTCCCGGAACTTTCCCTGGTTCTACAAAAAACTGCTTGAACCATTGGAAATAGGGTGATCTCCTAGAACTTTTGGGAAGACATTGGGGTATACTTTTAGTTTGTGTGCGTAGTTGATTCCACCCATACTTTCCGAAGCGGACCCCATCTTGATACTATGGTTTTAGCACACTGTCTTTGCTCTTATCCTTTTTGAGGGGCAACAAATCGTCTTTTGCCATTGATCTTAAAATATACCTAAATTTCTTAAGATGATGATTATTCTTGTAATTGTGTTGTTATCTACACCAAAATCACCTAGGGATGTAAATGCCCTTTCAATATGCTATAGTAAGCATGCAAAGAAGCCAAAAATAACAAATGATGTTTTATTTTATATTTATCACAAAGTAACATTTCTTATTTACATTCCAACTATGCTTAGCTAGATTACTCTTTGGAAGAATTACACTTTGCATAGGAACCATGAAAAAAATATTTTTAGCGATGCCATTAGCTTACAAATAATTTACTGACAAAATTATACCCACTCTTCATCATATCAAGACACATATATTAAACTGAAGAGGCTCCAAAAACATGAATCCTCAAATGAATTATATCGGGTTCATTAGATAGTTGGACGGTCATCATTCTTTGTACTAAGTGTAGACACAAAGTCCATTTGTCCCTAGTAATGATCATCTAGAGGATACTCCTCTGTACATAACGGAAGACAGCGGAATTTTAGTGCCGTGTGATAGTGTGGTGCATCCCATTTTACTGGCGTGTTCGGTACACATTTCAGCGGCACAACAGTTAATGACAATTAGTGATTACAAATCCTTTTCTGGTATAATCTGATTGGAATCTACGAATTGTTTAAGACATAAAATTACATTTTATCACAAAGCATAAAACTCATTATATTACATTTTGATCATTATTACACTCTTCTAACGGTTTGATTTTAAAATCGATGAAGATTAGATAAGAGCAATAATTAGAAGAGGGGTTTGCCCATCTTCATTTATCTAACCTAACCACCTAAGCTAATTAAACTATTATTTCCTTTGCTGTGACAGGTGGTAGAGCTTGATGGTCTCTCCGTTCTACAGGGGCACTGATGAAGGTCTCCAGAGCGGTGGATTTGCATGACATTGGCCACCATCTTCTTCTACATGGTACGACCCTGGCCACCATCTTCCGTGCAGTGGATTTGCATAGCCCTGGCCACCATCTTCTGCGTGGTCAATCTACGCGGCCCTGGCCACCATCTTCCGCACGGTGGATATGCATGGCCCTGGCCACCATCTTCCGCACGATGGATATTCACGGCACAGAGATGCGATTAAAGAAGAGAGGAAAAACGACACAAGATGTGATCTGTAGATTGGCTGAACCTTTACCATTCAATGGGGCGAGAAAGTTCAATCCATATCGATGGAGTGGGAAATTTTCAAATTGATATAATGGGGAGATTTAGGAGTACGACGGTTAGATACTAGGGAGAGTAGGAAGTGGAGAGTGGGGCAAGGGTATGATGTATTATATAGAACTGGGATTGGGTATGGGGATTAGGGTTTCTGATGGGCCTTTAGTACGTGTGACACAACATTATGGGTCGTGGTTGCTTACAGGGCCCATAGTAGGATAATTCGGTGTTCATTGTTTGTGAGACACACTAGTCATTGAAGGTACTAGAGTGTGCTTATGATGAAGTGGTTTTAATTCCCGCAAGCGGATGAGTTTTGTAAAATCGAATATGATAATATGAACATCAACAACTAAATTATTCTTGATGAAAATACACAAATGTGTTTTACATATTTCTTCCTAAATTGAAAAGCTCTTATTACTCATAAGTAAGTTGATCTATAGTTTCCACGAGCGGCTTTAGGGCGTTGGCCACAGCCGAGCAGGTCACCTTAATCACGATTATTGCTAAAGCCACCTCTTCTTTCAATTCCTTCTTCACGTCTTCATCGTTTCCTCGTAGTCGGAGTAGGACAATTCGTACATGCCGTCGATGGTGTCCTTCCACAAGGCCACCAATATAAGTTGCAATGCCGGCGTGTGTTCTCTATCAAAATAAAATACAAAGCCGCACTTCGTCCTCTCATGGTGACACCCAAGGAACTTATGGCCAGTGTTCAGGCCCTCGTATGCGATGAGGCAATGCGGTAGCATGTTGCACTTGCAAAGTATATCTGAGTTTGATTTGAAGATGTTGGTAAAGCTATCTACTTTTAAATCGATCCACCTCGGCATGATGCCTGATCAAGAAAACCCAAATTTAGTTTTTCAGATAGGAGATAAAATACATACCGAATTACATAACCATGTACTTTGTCGCCGTCCCTACCATCACGTCTATGGTCCAGCATCTCGCTACCGCCTTCATTCTCAACACCTTGAGCAATCTGCATCTTGATGTCCCCAACGGCAACCGCATGTAAAGTACCCTCCGCTGCCTTAGTGAGATGTAGGGAGAGGATGTGAAATAGATAAGTATAGTGATGCAGAAGAGAGACATAAATAATAGAGAACGAAACATGTCGGTGGTGGTGGGTCACACCAGTCAGTGGGACGAGCGTGACCAATCACTGGGTGCTAGTTGACTAGTCAATGAGTGCTTGTTGACTAGTATATAGTGTGGGACACACTCTAAGCGTTGTGTACAATGCGCGGCACACTAATATATGCCTCTATCCATCTACTATGGCATTACAATGCACTGGCCTACCCAGACACCTATCATGGCACTGAAATCTGCCGGTATAGATTTTGGCATGGCGTATACGTTGTCCACCGCAGGAAATTGGTGCCGTCAATGCTTATCTGCCGCGTAACCAAATTTTGCAGGTACTTTTTGTTTGTGTCACCCAAAAAAGTGCCGGGTATGAGGGGTATTTTTTGTAGTGGACAGAACATAATAACCATTATTATTGAAACATGTTTCCTCTAAACAAAGTTGTATGGTTATTCATATTAGCACGCTAGGGTATCATCAAGTGTCATCCCAAAAGCATGTATTAGAGCCATTTCCAACATGGAAAGATCCTCCAATAAATAACTATTTCTTCACCTTCATTGTCACCAAAGGGAGAATCTCCGGGTTTCAATGACAAATGCATTAATGTTTTAGCATCAAGATATTTATGATCATCACACTGCCAAAAAAAAATCTGGAAAGGTAGGTCCATTCTCTTCTGTACCCCTTTGGGAACATCAAAGATAGACAACATAAAATTCAGGACACTAGTGAATACAAAATTGGTAACCCCAACTAATTAGTTCTTTCCCAAAATAAACCTTGAATCCTTACATTAGTGAGTAGGAATGCCTAAATAGAAAAGGGGGAGTGCACCGGCCTCACAAAAACAGGCGTGTGTACTACCCTCTTCTTCATAGTCGTTAGTGAAACATAATTTTACTTTTGTGAAAAATAATTTTAAGGCTAGATAATTTTTCCTAAAATATATACACTAGTAGAAACAAGGGCTTTGGTTCGGAGCAGATTCCTGCTCTAGTCCCAGGTGGGTCTTGGGCCGGGACTAGTGTGAGCACTAGTCCTGGCTCCAAAGGCTAGGAGGCCGGGGAAGATCTAGTCCCGAGTCATTCCAGACATTTAGTCCTGGTTTGTGATATGGCCCGAGACTAAAGGGGTGAAGGCAGGTGCGGACGCGAGCAACACCCTTTAGTTCCGGTTGGTGTTTCCAACCTGGACTAAAGATAGACCTTTAGTCCCGGTTTGATACATCAACCGGGACTAAATTATTTTGGCAAAACAAATTTGGCGGGTTCTGCCACGACAGGAAAACAGGCAAAACTCCTGTCATGGCAGGAGATTTCTGTCCACCCCCTCCCCCTCCCCTCCGAGATCACCTTTTCTAGTTTCAAAAGCATGCCACAAAGTTATAAAAAATCCAAAAATAAAATCCTTCAAACTGTAGTCATATTAAGTGATTTAGTTGTTAGAAAATTAACTAACATGAATTTCAACTTATTTTGCCCAAAAAATGTCATGAAAACTTCAAATAGCTATAACTTTTGTGTATGATGTCAGAAAAAATGTACAACCTATTAAAACATGCGGAAAAAATCGAGTTTGATTTCAACTGCCTTAGGCCGTTTTGGATTTTTTTAGATTTTTTAAATTCAAAAAGGAATATAAGTAATTTAAAATATTAATTTTTGTACCAAATTTTTTATGCAATATTTGGAATCCTCACATTTTTCTGATAATAATGGATATATTATTTGTCAAATTTTGATTTACATATTTAAAGATATTAGTTATGCCATATTAAATGAATAAATGGCAAAAATGAATAAAAAATTATTTTAAATATTTTTTATTTTCATTAGAATAAAATATTATTATTGCTTATTTATTGTTGTTTACTTAAATAGTTGTTTGTAATTTCGATAAATAAAGACATGTGACATATTGATATGAGTTAATATGATTGATATGGTAGTCTTGACAACAAGGTACAATATTCTTCGCGCAATGACATCCTGATGAAATAGAAAGGTTAAGCGAGCTGGGGGTGGAGTAGTGCTAGGATGGGTGACCGATCAGAAAGTTTGACCACGAGTGCGATTTAACCTAATATTAAGTATTGTTAGTGTTAAAAATGTTCCAAGTGATAGATTAACAAGTCAAATAATTCAAAAGTTCAAGAAAAAAGTTCAAAAAAAACTCTAGTCCCGATGGATCGGGACTAAAGGTCCTTCGTCCCCCGCTCCGGAAAGCGGCCACGGGGTGGCCTCTAGTCTCGGTTCATAGCAAACCGGGACTAGATATAGAGCCTCTAGTCCCGAATTCGCAGTCTCGGGTGTGAAACCGGGACTAAAGGCCCTTATGAACCGGGACTAATGATGGTACCATCACATATTGAAGAACATGATCCATGTCATGATCCATGAAAATGACATGGAAAAAACTATGAGTATATAAGGGAACTCTAACTTGTGTGCCCTCCTTATCCCTCACTATAAGCATATTGATACGTCCAAAATGTATCTACTTTCTCGAACACTTTGCTATTGATTCTTCTTTAAACTTGTGTGATTTGGATACAACTAACATGGACTGACACTGTTTTTAGCAGAATTACCTTGATGTCTTGTTTTTGTGCAGAAAATCAACTATTAGGAAAAATCCTGGAAAATATGGCAAAAATTATATTTCACCAGAAGATCCACGAAGCCAGAAGAGGAGACGGAGAGGAGGCCTGGGGGGCCCACACCCACCCCAGGCGCGGGCCCACCTGACCCCGCGCCTGGAGGGGGTGCAGGCACCCCTCGGCCTCCCTCTGCGCCTATAAGTTGCCTTTCGACCTAAAAACTGAGGGGGGTTCGATAGTTTTCCAGAAAGAGTTCCGCTCCGCCGTCGCCACCAGAAACCAATATTCGGATCCAGAAACTCCGTTCTGGCACCCTGCCGGGACGGGGAATTTGGAGAGGATCGTCACCATCGTCATCACCAACGCATCTCCATCAACCGATGTTTCCCTCATCTATGAGTGAGTAATCCCCCGCTATAGGCTTGGGGATGGTAGGGATTGGATGAGTTCTATCATGTAATCGAATAAGATTTGTTAGGGCATAATGCCTAGTATCTCTATTAGTGTTATTTGACTTTGTTGCAACTTATTGTGCTTAATTCTTTCACTAGGGCCCGAGTGCCATGATCTCAGATCTGAACTTATTATTGAATCATTATGATAGTATTGTTTGTGATCTTATCTGCAAGTTGTGTACACATATCATTGTCCGGATCCCCAAAGTGACAATAATTGGGACAGCCGAAGGGGATGGTTGTGGTGTGAGGATCACATGTGTTCACGGAGTGTTAATGCTTTACTCCGGTGCTCTATTCAAAGGAGCACCTTAATTGCGAGTAGTTCCCTAGAGGCCCCGCTGCCATGGGCTGGCTGAAGATGGTGTGCAAGTTCTCATTGCGAGCACGTATGACTATATTTGGAGCACATGCCTAGGATTGTTTAGTACTTGGATGCTTGTTATTATTTATCTGCAATGCCCTAGATCTTGAAGTTACATGTTTAGACTCGTCCATACAACGCCCGTCCATCCATCCCTATGCCTACCGCACTCGAATCCTATTGCTACCATTACTGTTACTATTGCTACTATTTCACTTTGCTTTTACTGCTGTTGTTGCTTTGCTGTTGCTACTACTAAACTGTTACTACTGATAAAATTCTGTGAGCAAGAACTATTTCCAGGTGCAGCTGAACTGACAACTCATTTGTTAAGGCTTGCAAGTATTCTTTGGCTCCCCTTGTGTCGAATCAATAAATTGGATAATACTACCCGCGAAGACTGTTGCGATCCCCTACACTTGTGGGTCATCAAGACTATTTTCTGGCGCCTTTGCCGGGGAGCATAGCTTTATTTGTAAGTTCACTTGGATCTACTATTGTTCATTGTTACTCCTTTCATCATGGGGAAGTCTCGTGATGGAAAGTTACCTATTTTACCATCCACTAGAAGAAGAGGTACAGTCCTAAACACCTATGTTGCTCTTGATTCACCGTTTGTTATAAGTAAGCTTGTCACACCACCACCACATACTCATGCTACACACGCTACTACTACTGCTGAATCTAAAACTGCTTTTGATGCTCGTGATGTTACTTCTACTGTGCTTGATGCGAGTGGTTCATTAGGTCCTTTTCTAGATGCTACTATGGCTAGTCTAGGAAATACCGAAACTCCTAGTGAAGCCACTATTACACCTGTTAGCTCACCTGAGGCTATTGAGAGTTATGATATTAATGATGGTTACATTAAGTTCACTGATGATTTTGTTGAAGAGTGTCGAAACACACATGGTACTAGTGCTATTAAGAGTCTCGTTGCTAGACATACTATCATGCCTAAGTTGTCCTCTGATCCTAAGTTTGCCACTTCTTCCATAGATATTAAAGATGAAGACTATGATTTCTCTCTTGATTTATCTTATTTAGATATTGTTGAGAAAGAACCTTTTTGTGGGACTGAAAATGAGAGTGTTGTGGCTCATATGAATGAGCTTTCTATTATGAGTGCTTTGTTCTCTGATGATTTTAAGATGCGCAAGTACTTTGTTGCTACGATCTTCCCTTTTTTCACTAAAAGGAGAAGCTAGAGCTTGGTTTAATAGATTACCTCCTGGTTCCATTGATAGCCCTGATTGCTTATTTCTTCTAGAAATATTTTCCTCCCAGTGCTAGACATGCTGCTTTGCAGAGACTTTTTGATTTTAAACAGGGAGAAGAAGAGAAATTGCCTGAGTCATGGACAAGGTTTTGTGCCTTGATTCATGCACATCCTGGATGTCCATTACCTAAGAATGAGCTTCTTGATATTTATTATAATGGACTAACTGATGATTCAAGGACATACCTAGATAGCTTTGCTAATTGTGTTTTTAAGAAAAGGACTCCTATAGATGCTGAAGAATTAATGACCAAGATAAGCAAGAATTATGATGATTGGACATCAACTGAGATAAATACACCTGAGCCTATTAATCCTGAACCAGTTGTTCCTGAACCAATTCCAGCACCAACAACAAAGAAGAGGGGAGTTATTGCATTAAATGATGAAGTGATGAAGGAAGCTAATAAGTGTCTAAAGGATAAAGGTATTAGAGCAGAAGATGTGAAGAATCTACCTTCTATAGAAGAATTATGTAAGCCAATTCCCCACTCATCTACTATTGAGGTACACTCTCTCCAATTTAATGAAGGTGATATTCCTTATGGTAAGCCTCCTGATCAATGCTTAGAGGAACTTGACACATTTATTGTTAAACAAGGGTATTTTAATAAACAAGTTCAGAATCATTTATTGGAAAACTCTAGAGCTATCCATGAGTTAAAATATATTATGGAAAGAACTTCTAATGATATTAAAATGCTTTGTAAACACTTTCAAATGGTTCAAACTCAACTTGATCAACTTGCTAAGGTACAAAAGGATATACTAGTTAATGCTTCGGGAGATAAACATGCTTATGGAATTAGAGCTAGGAGTGGTATAGCTACTCAAGATCCTTTATATCCCGAAGGACACCCTAAAAGAATAGAGCAGGATTCCCAACAAGGTGAAGATAGTGGTAGTCCTCGTAAGAGGAAGAAGAAGAAACATAAGATAGTTGAGGAATCACTTGAACCTGTTGTAGATCCTAATAGTATATCTCTCTATGATGCTGAAACTGGGAGTGGTAATAATAATGAGTCTCCTGATAAGGAGGAAGGTGGGGAAGAACCTGAGAAGCACACTAAAAATACTAGGTACACAAAGGAAGATTTTATTGCTAATAAACATGGTAAAGAGAGAGAACCTTGGGTGCAGAAACCTATGCCTTTTCCAGGTAAGAAACACAAGTCAAAGGAGGAAGAACACTACAAAAAGTTTTGTGAGTGGATGAAACCTTTATTTTTGCAAATTCCTTTTACTGATGCTATTAAGTTGCCTCTTTATTCAAAGTATATGAAGGATATTGTCTCTAATAAAGGAAGATTCCTAATGAGGAGATTTCTACCCTATTTGCTAATTATTCCTTCAATGGTAGGGTTCCAAAGAAACTTGGTGATCCAAGTATACCAACTATTCCCTGCTCTATTAAGAACAATTATGTTAGAACTGCTTTATGTGATTTGGGAGCTGGAGTTAGTATTATGCCTTTTTCTCTCTATGCCTGAAGACTCCAGCTAGAAAAGTTGATACCAACTGATATATATCTTTGCAAATGGATGATAAGTCAACTACTATTCATGTTGGTATATGTGAGGATGTTCCTGTTAAAGTTGCTCATAATTGCATGGTTTTAACTGATTTTGTTGTGCTTGAAATGCCTGAAGATGATAACATGTCTATTATTCTTGGGAGACCTTTTCTTAATACTGCAGGTGCTGTCATCAATTGCAATCAAGGAAAAGTAACATTTAATATTAATGACAAAGAGCATAATGTCTATTTCCCCAAGAAGGTTGTTAGAAGCTATTTCCTGAATTCCATTGAAAATATTGAGAGCATCAAGGTTGGAGAAATATATTGTCCCATTCCATAAGAAAATTTTGAAACTATGATTGGGACCATTGCTATCAAGTATGAGGTAACATAATCACCTTGTGGAATGCAAAGTTTTGCTTCATATAAGATTTTTTTGGTAACAAGACTTGATCAACCTTGTTAACAAAAGGATTTTAATGAACAAAATAATGTTTCCACTATGGTTATACTTGCTTTCTTTTACTTTTCTCCTTCCTAGTCTTTGCTTTAGCTTTAGTTTTGCTAGTAGTTTGCTTGTTTGAGTTTCTTAGAGATCCTGTAGTTTGGCTTTTGGTTTGCTTTTGCTTCTTCTAAAAAAACTGTTTCTGCGAGAAAATCAATTTTCATACCCTGAAAATTGGCCAAAAATAAAGTTTCCCAAAAAATTCAAAATAATTTTTTCCTCGAAAAAAGGGGCAGAGAGGCACCAGAGGTAACCCAGGGGCCACCCCAGGCCACCACACTCATGGTAGGAGCGGCCTACGAGGGGGTGGCGCCTAGGGTGGGTCTAGCCCACCTGGGCCCCTCCAGGCTGCCTCCTCAAAGACACCTTCTTTCTCTCTCCCGAAAAACACTGGAAAACTTTCTCAAGCTCGAGTTCTTGATGTTCCTGCTCTCGATTTTTGATCTCCTTGTTCAGCCCATCTCAAGTGCTGATTTTTGGAGGGTTTGCTCCTTGGTATGTGCCTCCTCCACTTGTCCAATTAGATTTGCGATTGGTAGATTGTATCTTGAGTATTTTGCTGCTATAGGTGACAGGTTGTTTGATCTTGCATGCTTGTTTTATGCTTAGAAACTTTGTTTTGATGCATGTGTAGTCCTCTAGCAAGTTCCTATAGTAGTTGCTCATCATTTATCAACTTAGAAATCACTTGGTTTGATGGTTGTCTAAAAATTTCAGCAAGGAAGATGAGTGCTTATCCACTGAATCAATATGACTTGATGGTGCATGAGCCAATGAAGGTTCATCATGAGGAGGCAGTTTTTCCCTCCATATATCCATGCCATGAATTTATGAGAGATGCGGGGATCCTCCAAGATTTCCAAAATATGGTTACAAATGCAGGGTTGGGACACTTTGTTGAAGGTGAACCATTCCAATATGTTAAGATAACCATGGATTTTGTGCAGGACTTCCGGTTCACTTGGTCTACTTCTAATCCCATTGTCCATTACAAAATATATAATATACCCGTCGACCTGCCTTTTGCTGATTTATGTGCAGCAATTAGAGTACCTCAGTGGGGATCTTGCGAGAAGATCAAGGAGAGGCCCAAGCCACTTATGGATCTATATGCTGAGATTTGCCAAGGTTTCGTGTGGCATCCCGCAAAAACCACTACTAGAAAATCGCGTTGTTTTTGTGCATTGCATCATCATGACCGCATGCTCATGTCATCATGCCACATTGCATTTGAGCATCGCCATCATCATGCATTTGTTTGTCTGAAACTATTTCCGAAAAACATATTTGGTCTTCTAAATACCCCGCCGTTATTTCAAAATCCAAAACCCGGGTCTCCGGATTATTTTGTTTCGTCTACCAATGGATTTTAAAAGCCCCGTTTAAAATAATAAAATATCTATTTTATTTTTAGGGGCAGCCGTACCGGGCCGATCCGACCCAGTCGGCCACCCCAGTACGAAAACCGGACTACCTAAATCTTGTCCTACCCAATCCTATTCTACCCAGCCCCCTCCACATCACCCCGGCCAACCACGGCGCGACACGTCACCCTGGCCCAATCCCCCATCCAATCAAACACTGCCACCTCACCCAGCTGCCTCCACTCCCTTCGCACGCCAGCCGTCTCCACCAACCGCGCGGGCCCCACCTCTCCCTGGGTGCACATCCTAGCCCCGATCCCCCACACCGCGCGTGGCCCCACCCTGCTCACGCATGGACACCCGCCTCGGCCCCATCCCAAGACGCCACCACGCCATCCCGCCTCCTTCCTCCGGCCTTCCTTGCCCCGTCCACCGCCGCCGGTTACCTCCACCCCCGCCTCTGACCAACCCCGCTTCGTGCACAGCTTCCTCCCCTCCCATCGCTCGCTCCCCGCCGCCTCCTGTGCATCAGACGCTGCCGCTAAGCCGCCCCAACCGCGGCCTCGTGATTCCTTCCTCTCGCAGGCGCGCTACCGAGCTCTTTCGCCGCGACCTCCCCGGCAACCGCCATTGTTGCCGACCACCTCGCAACCTCTGCGCCATGGCGCCTCGTTCCTCCGCCGAGAGCTACCGCCTTCTCTGCTTCTCTCGCCAGAGCCACCGCCACGACTCCCCGGACCGCAAGGCCTCCTCGCTCCATTCGCCATCGCCCTCGCCTCTCTGCGGCCACCACCTCGCCGCCTTGGGCCTCCTCTCCGCAACCCAGCCCGACCCCAGCGCCTAGGCGCCTGATGTCCAGTTTTTGTGAAGCACGACTTGATGCAGGCTACTGTGTGGTGCGTGCAGCGTTGCCCACAGCTTGTTCCTTGTTGCGTGCAAGTCCATGCGCTACTATTTTGGTGCCATGTTGGGCTTGTCTGTGTCGATCAGATCCTCTTTGTCCAGGGGTGGCTCTACATCTGCCAAGATCTTCGTTTGGTTCCCCGAATACGAGCGTGCCTTCGCTAAGATTCTTTGTTGTTGATGCTAAGCGAGTACAACAATCCGGATGACGAGACATTTGTCTCGCAAAGATCGAACACACCAAGCTCTCCTTGTCGACAAGATTAACTGAAGCCAGGATCCAAGATCTTCGATAAGGAACACCATGTTCTCCTTCCCGAAACCCGAAGGTCGATCTTCGTCATGGACCAGCAAGATCTCCTTCACGGACTCGAGTACCCCGATGCCCCGATCCGAAGACCAATCCTGTCGAACCCCCTCGGCGAACCCCAAGATCGCCGATACCCAATATGTGATTCCCTTTCCAAGGCCCCTATTTTTATAATATATGACATATACTTGTTGCATTTAAATTGTTCATGTTGCATACATGTTTTGTGGGTGTTTGGGGGGCTTATGTCGACTCACCTAAATTAAATATGGGGTCCATATGCGGGCTTTTCTAGTCTAATATTGGTCCCATTTAAATTTGTGCATCGAACCGGTGATATAATTTTGCCTTGTTAAGACAACATTTAAATTGCGGGTTATCTAAACAATATGAACTTAGTAATTAATCGTCGGGGCCCCGGTTCCGCTTAATATTGCCTAATTGCATCGCATCTTTGCCATGTCATACATCATACATGCATCATGCCCGATCTTCTGCCATAGTATTAAATAGTGCATCCGGTGTTTCTTCTAGTGTTTTGCTTCTTCGCGGATAAGGCCGTTGAGTTGATGTGAGCTTGCCCCGATCTTCGGATGAACCTTCGGCAGTGTTTTCAGGCGAGCACCTCCCCCTTTCTACCTATCTTACTTTTATAGTATTTATTTCCTCCTGTTGATCTATTGCTATCTGTGTTGCGATGCTCTAGTTTCCGTACCCGTGATATCCCTTGCGGCCTTATATTGCCTTGGACACATCCTGTTACCTGTTGTTTGGTAGATAGATGGACCTGCGCGTCGTAGTCGCTTGCTCAAGTGCTGCTGCGTGTCGTCAAGTACCACAGTTGTTGGAGTATTGTCGCATGTTTAATGTTGGAGATGATCAAGACTTTAATTATTGTTTAATAACTAAAATTGAAGTAGGTAAATGCAGAGGCACCGGTGGGTAATAGACAATATTTGGATTTTAACACCACCGGTGTCCCAGGACCCGAGTTCTTGACACTGCTCCGAGATCGAGCGCTAACCACGAATGGGTGTGGGCACCCCATAGATTTAGTACCGATTCCGTAATTGCATCGTCTTGGGGCCCATAAAGTAGTTTGGGGCTTTATTACTATCATGTACTTATGCCATGCTTTACTTCTTTATTTACGATTGTGCGAGGAGCACCTCTACTGTTTAGGACCGTGACACGTTTTCGCTGTATCGACAAGCCCAGTCACACTTTCGGGTTCCTAGTCGTTTACAGTCGTCTACACAAACCCTGAGTCCGTCTCGGAGACCGGCCGACTTCGTTGCGGGTAGCTTAGTGGGGTGGCCCCCCGTGCTTGCTTTGGTTCTGGGAAATGTCATGTCCGAAACCCCATCGACATACCGTTGGGTGTATGTTTTGTGATCTTGTACCTACCTGATCCGACAACAAGGGTGTAGGTGCGTGTGGAAACTTTGGTGCACCCCTGCAGGGTTAAATCTTTTCGAGAAGCCGTGTCCGCGGTTATGGACGATTTGGAGCACAGTTCTTGATCATAGACAACCATAACTAAAGTTTACTGTTATAATTTGATCGTAATATTCGACTAGTAATCGCCTACCACACGGAAATAAAAGTACCAACAACCGCTGGGTTTGGGATGTCTCATATCGTGTCGACTAGTAAGTGTTGCACTTCGCGGAATGTTTAACTCAGTGCCCACTTCTATCAGATGATTATCTATACACGACTGTATTTCAACGATATCGAAATAAAATCGCCATCTGTGGCCTCGGTTGATTTCGCTTGGTCTCGAGGAAATACCAGATGGGTATGTTTGGTAGCATCGTTGGTTTCAATAGGTCTTTCATCTCTTCTTATAGTCGATAGTCGAGTCTCATAGGTTGTTTAGCGCAGCCGCCGCCACCATACGCCAGTTCAAGATCGATCGCCGCAGTTTGATCGCTTTTTCCAGCCGGCAGTTATGACGCCATTGGTTCTCAGTCCAGTCGATCCGGCCATCGACGGATTTTCAGAGATTTGACTCTTGAGTCGCTGATGTTTTCAGCCAGAGTTCCATTGCTGCCACCCGCACGCAAGTGCCGGTTGTAACCCTTAATCGGACCTATGCAAGTTTGAGCAAAATTCGCCAAACCCACATAGAAACGATTCAAAGGTGCCACCAGCACTTTCGTATGCAGGAAAACGAAGTAATAACATTACACAAATGTCCTCGATGGGACCCACGTAATGTATATATACAACAATGACCAAAGAGTCAAGAATACGTATAATATACAAAGATCCAAATCACCTTGAAAATGACAGAAGGTCCGACTACGACAAGATGCAAATGGGGCTAAGAGCCCCAAGAATAACCAATGGCCCATAACCCCGCCCAAGGCCGGAAGGGTAACCCCGCTAACGACGCCGATCTCAAACCTCGCTTAAACAAAAAGGGTGCCGACAAAGGGCAAAGGAAAAAGAAGGAACGCCAAGATCGAGGCCAAGACACGGCGAGGCTAGAATGCCTCGCCACATAGGTATGGTGGATCAAGCGGCAAAGATGCACTAAACAACCTATAGAGACTCGATACAATCAAGTAATCGGAGAGGGTAAGAAAGGCCTATCCGGATCCAACTCGGTTAACACCAAACAAACCCATCCCGATGTTTTCCTCGAGACCAACGAGGAAGTCAACCGAGGAACTCACATGGCGCTTTTATTTATTCGCTTATCGCTGCGCAATTACTAGTCGTATAGATAATTGTCCCGATAAAAGAAGCAAAGGCCTTTTAGTTATTCATTCCGTTATAGTTGCAAAGAATTACTAATCGACATGATAGCGTGAGATAACCCAAAACCCAGTAGCTTGTTGGTACTTTTATTTAGCCATTCCAGAAGTTGCAATACTTACTAGTCAGTACAATGGTCGCAAGCGACACTCCAAACAAGCAATCGTGGGCGATTATTTAACCATTCCATTATAGTGAAGTTGATTACTAGTCATTATAAAGTCAAATTTATAGCAATAAACTTTAGTTATGCTTGTCTATGGTCGAGATATCGTGCTCCAAGTCGTCCATATCCATGACATGGCTTTCGTAAAGTTTTACCCCCGGGTGCACCAATAGCAACACACGCCGATCAACCTCTAAAACCAAATCAACACCCAACGAGGCTTTCACGATGAACAATCACAGGATTGAAATATTTCAGGGGCCACCCTTGAGTACACCAACGTAAGCAAGCTCCGAGACGGACTCAAGGTTTGCGCTGCTGGTCAGAACGATGCAGATCCCCAAACGGGACTGCCGATACCGCAAAACACTCGCTTACCTAAATAGACAAGGTGCTCCTCGCACAATCGTAAACGTAAGTAGCATGGCATAAGTACAGATAGTAAATAAAACCTCAAACTAGTTTGTGGCCCCAAGAAATAAGATCAATCAAGCTCGCTCGGGGGGTCCCATATACCTCCCGGATGTGGATAGCGCGATAAATCAAGGAGCAGTATCAAGTACTGGGGTCCCACGGACACAAGTGGGCGCTCGAAACCAAATATTATCTATCACCCAATGCCTCCTCGCTTATTTCAATTTTAGTTGTTAAACAGAATTTAAAGTGAACGATAAGTAAAACTATGATCATCTCCAACAACATGCGGCAATACATCAACAATCGTGGCTTTGAACGAACGCGCAAAGACTTGAGCAAGCGACTACGACGTGCAAGTCCAACTATCTACCAATCAACAGGTAATAGGATGTGTCCAAGGCGATATAGGGCTGCAAGGGATACCACGGGTACGAATACTAGAGCATCACAACACAGATAGCAATAGATCAACAGGAGGGAATAAATACTATAAAAGTAAGATAGGTAGAAAGGGGGAGATGCTCGCCTGAAAACATTGTCGAAGGTTCAACCGAAGATCGGGGCGAAGCTCACATCAACTCAACGGCCTTATCCGCGAAGAAGCAAAGCACTAGAATAAACACCGGATGCAATATTTAATACACGGCAGAAGATCGGGCATGATGCATGTATGATGCATGGCATGGCAAGGGTGCGGTGCACTTAGGTCATATTAAGCGGAACCGGGGTCCCGACAATTATTCAAGTGGTTCAAGTTGTTTAGAAACCCCCGCAATTTAGATGTTGTATTAACATGGCCAAGATACGGTACCGGTTCGCTACATCAATTTAAATGAGGCCAATATAAGGCTAAATTTGCCCGCATATGGGCCCCATATTTAATTATTAGGTGAATCGGCATAAGGCCCCCAAACCACATGATATGCATGCGAGATGACAATTAAATATGCAACAATTCATATAGTTGACCACTTATAAAATAGGGTTCTCGGAAAGGGGTTCACATTAGGTTCGCAGATCTTGGGTTCCGGTTCGTCGGGCCTGGGGTTCGGTCTCGGCGGATCGTTTCTAACCACGGGCAGATCTTGTGCGTGTTTGGTTCGGGTGTGGTCCTCATGGATCGGTCGGTCTCGCTGGAGGTCTTGGCGCCGGGCGAAGAACTTGGCGTCGGTCGGCGCCCTTATCGCTCGTGTTCTCGAGCATCGATCCGGAAGGAGTACTGTTGCTCGTGGCCTCGATGTCCGAGGCGGTACTTGTTGTTCCATGGCGTGCTTGTCAGATCGAATGAAGACCTTGGGGTGCCATCTCGATCATTGGTCAACTCGTTGGAGGCGAACTTGGCATCCGACTCCGGCCGCGGAAGGCGGTCTTGTCGCATCGGCGACCTTGGCCTTCGGGTTCTCGGGTCCGAGGATCTCCGGTCGGTTCGGGTTCGCTATCGGATCCGTGAAGGAGTTCTTGGAGGAGAACATGATCAGTGTTTGCTTTCATCGCAGGCTTGATTCACAACATCAAATCACCACACGAGATGACACCGGAGCTAAGGGTTAGAATATTAGAGCGCTGGTCATCGTGGAGCATCTCAGAGCACATACACGCATGTATCAAGACTAAACAAAAGCAGTACCACCACGGCATCTCAGAGAACATGGATCGCACGAGAGCGGTGGTTTGGGCCGACGAGGTGAGCTTGGCTGGGAGGGCGCCAAGGGCCGGGAAGAGGTCGTCGCCGTGACGCACGCGGTGCGTTTCTGTGGATGGCACGGCGCGCTGGGCGAAGCGCAGCACTGCTTGAACGGCGGGACGAGGACGCTGGGCGGCC
Source organism: Avena longiglumis (assembly GCA_030063025.1). Taxonomy (NCBI): domain Eukaryota; kingdom Viridiplantae; phylum Streptophyta; class Magnoliopsida; order Poales; family Poaceae; genus Avena; species Avena longiglumis. Next base: position 25,837,800 of record CP125974.1, read on the forward strand.
CGGGCGGTGGCCAAGACGCCGGGCGGCGCTGTGAGAGGCGGGCGACGGGTGGAGGCGCGCGGCCGACTACGGCGTGGCGGCAGCGCGGGCGAAGCGTGGGGAGCGGCCGAGGAGGGCCGCGCGGAGAGAAGTGAGAGAGGAGCTCGGCCGGACGGGGTGAGCTCAGGCGCGCGCGGCTGGCCACAAGGCGGAGGCGGAGCAGCGCGAGGAGATGGAGGTTTGGCGCGAAGTGGCGGGCGGGTTGGTGGCACAAGGCGGCGCTGCTGGGCGGCGGCTGGGCGGGTGGAGGCGGCACGGAGAGAGAGGAGCGGCAGCGGCGGCACGGAGGCGGAGGGGAGAACGGAGGTGGTGGAGCGGGGCGACGGGGCGAGGCCGGAGCGCGGGCCGGCGGAGGAGGGCGGTCTCGGCGCTGGGAAGAGGGGCCGGGAGGGCTGCCGGAGGAGAGGGCGAGTGGAGCGGCGATGGCGCAGGGGGGGTGGAGGAGGATGGAGGAGGACGACGGGCGGCCTCGAGCGGGAGGAGGGATGGGCAGGGACGCGGGTCCGCGGAGGTGGGGACGGGGGGCCCAGGCGGGGCCCGGGGTGTCGGGGAACGGGCGGTGGCGTGTGTGAGTTGTGGGTGCGTCATGAGTGTGCCGAGTGGGTGAGAGAGAGGGAGAGATTAGGTGGCAAGATAGGATTGGTTGAGGGGAGGGAGAGGGTGATGTGTCACGACGGGGTTGGCCGGGGTGATGTGGCCAAAGGGGGTGGGTAGATTAATTGGTAGTCTTAGGATTTAGAGGGGCTGGTTTGGGTGGACCGAATTAGAAAATGGGGGTGGTCGTTCGGGTCGAAGCGGCCCGTTCGACTGCCCCCGCTAAAATAATTTAATATTTTATATGTTTCAAACCGGGCTTTTGCAAACCGATATCATACAAAACAATAATATTCCGGCGACCCGGATTTTGCGTTTGAATAAGGACGGGCGTTTAGAAAACATGGACCGGTCTTTCCGCAAATAATTTTATGCAAGCAAATGCAAGATGATGACGATGCTCAAATGCAATGAGGCATGATGACATGAGCATGCGGTCATGATGATGCAATGCACAAAATCAACGCGATTTTCTAGTAGTGGTTTTGCGGGATGCCACACAACCATAGGTTGGTTTGCACAAACTTAGCAATCTAGTCACATAACACCGGTGAAAAACCATTCATGCATGTAACATCTGTTGGATAAAATACTAGTTTACCTGATTGTAATTAGGTTATTATACTTGCTCTAAATTGAGTTTGTGGATTCTGAAACTAGTTCCTCTTGCTGTGGAGGTATTGCCAAAGCGAAATTTTAGAAAATCAGAGCAAGAACCTGCGGGCCGATGCCAAATCTCTGCATGTGAATAAAAAAACAATATGTTGCATGATGCCATAGGAGAAAGACTAGACAGATGTGTGTGTCTTGGCTTCAACAAATATGGTTGTTATTCTTATGTGGGTCCTGCTACTAGAAAATTTTGGCATTAGCAATGTTGTAGGAAAGCTGGATATATAGCAGCGTGTACCGACGTGGCCAATTTTGGTTTTTAACACGTTGTGGATGCCCTCGATTAAAAAAGAGTAGTGGAGAGAGACATAGGATCCCACTGTCATCCTTTAAATTAACCCCACGATCTCACCTTGAACAAAACTTAGGCTGCGTTTGGATGTTTGTATGCAGGCTAGATATTGGATATTCAGGCATTGGGAACCCGAATTCCTCAAATTGACGCGTTTGGATGTGCTAGGCATTCATGCTGGACATTCGGACTCAATATTCGCACGGGCCGAATCACCTGTCACGACCAGCCTCCCCAAAGTCGAGCCCGTACCCTCGACATCTCCTAGCATTGACGCGAGAGACTCAACGTTTCTTCCCTATGGACGCCGACCAAGTGAATCGAGCGACAGATAGCTAAATCTGACGAGACTTCCCTCAAGATTCGTCGGCATCCTTCGCGTCGTCGTCCTCCACTTCACCCTCACATCCACCTTCTACTCCGCCGCCCCTCATCTCGATGTATTCTTCCTACAGTCAAGCACTCGCCGCCGGGCGCAGATATGCCGCTGTCGCTGCTCATGGCGTTTGGCAGAGACCGACCCTGCTCAAGCTGCGCCCAACACCAGTGTCGCCAACTTCCAGGAGCACCCCGTGTCACCGGATCACCGACCGCCAGCAGTTGCTCCACGACCGGATCCCCGGACTCCTGCTGCTGCTGATTGTTAACATCCATGAGCGATGTACAGATTACGTCTAAACTCTGCTATGATCGATGTGCTGATTGATTGTAGTATTGAGGAATGTTGATTCATATGCGTGCATTTTTAGCTAACAGAAAATTGACGATTGTAATATTGTGTTTTTTCTTGTCATTTTTTAATTGTTATGTTATTTATAATATAGTCACTCAGTCTCAAAAATTGACATTCAACTGGATATCAAGTTTCCAAATACCTAAACATCCAAAGAGAAATGTTGGCATTCAATCTCAATATCAATATCCTAGGATATTAACATATAAGCCAATGCAATGCCGGGCCTCTCAATACAAACATCCAAACGGAGCCTTAGCAATCTAGTCACACCACACCTGTGAAAACCATTTCCCCCTTACTTGATTTGAATGAAAGAACTTGAAAAAAAGTGTGCCTTGGGCGTGAATATACTTAGCTACTCGTCAAGTCAACACGCAGCAGCTTGTCGATATTCGTCCCTCCTGCAACTCGCATCCACTTTTATTTCGACCGTTGCGAAGCCCCCTCCCGATTTAAAGCACTTCCCCCTCCTGCGCCCCTTCGATCCAATCCAATCCAACCGCACAACCCGAAACGGAACTAGCCGTTGCCCGCTCCCCTCTGCTTCTCCCTCCCCCCGCTCTCTGATCCCCCCGATGGACTCCGTGGTGCTCTGCAGCCCCTCCTCCGACGACCGCTTCTGGGACGGCCTCCGCACCCGCGTCGACACCATCCTCGAGGACCGCCGCCTAGTCTCCTCCTCCTCAGCCGCCGCCGCCACGGTACTTACTTACTTACTCCCCGATCGACCCTCAAACCTCTCTCCTCTTCTCTGCCTCCTCGCCTGAGCCGTACGGATCTTGACCTCTGCCTCTGCTCGATGAAGTGCGGCGCGGCGTCCGAGCGGCCCAAGCGGCTCCGGGAGGACTCGCTGATGCTGGTCCGGGGCCTCGACTCCGTCGCCGCCTCCCTCGCGCAGCTCTCCGACACCCTCACCGCCGCCCAGAAGGTTCGAATCACTCTCCAACCACGATCCGTCCGTCATCCCCTCCCCGCTCCAGTTCAATGAAACGATCTGACACTGCCGCCTTGTGCGCTCCGGTCTCAGGGCGTCAACGCTCTGGCCACGTGCCCGTCCCAGGCCAGGGAATGCGAGAGGGACGAGCAGGAGGAGCCCCACGCCAAGAGACAATGCGGGGCCTCCACGGAGTTCGCAGCCCTGCACGCCGGGAAAGAAGGTCCCGCCGCCGCCGACGCGCAGCCGCGCGACGAGGCGACCGGCGCGAATGTCCTGGCCTCCGCCGAGGTCGCGCAGAGCACCAACCTGAAGCGAGCGCGCAGTGTCAGTGGCTGCAAAAAGAACTTCAATAATTTTCACACCAAACTTCGTGGATGATTTCGCTGATGTCAGTTGGCTGATTTGGACCAAAAACTGTTGTGCTCTGCAGCTGGCGGTCTCGATGGCGGGCAGGGCGGCCAATCTGGCGAGGGAGCTCAAGAACATCAAGTCGGAGCTGCACTTCATGCAGGACAGGTGCGGCATGCTGGAGGAGGAGAACAGGAGGCTCAGGGACGGCTACCAAAACGGGGGAGCCGCACCTGAAGAAGACGATCTGGTAAAAAAAATCACCACATGCCTCTCTTCTTCATCAGTTTTTGTTCAGTTAATGATCATACTCTGTTTTCTTGTGCAACAATTTCAGGTGAGGCTGCAGCTGGAGGCGCTGCTGGCGGAGAAGTCCCGGCTGGCGCAGGAGAACGCCAACCTGGCCCGGGAGAACCAGAGCCTCATCCAGCTCGTGGAGTACCACCAGATCACCTCCCAGGAGGACCTCGGCGCGTCCTACGACGACGTCATGGAGGGGATGCGACTCGACTTCGACGGCGAAGTAGAAGCCGAGTTCGACAACGACGACGGAGTCCCGGTCACCCCGGGCAACAAGCTAGCGGTGCTGGGCTCGCCTGAATGAAAATAAGCCGGGGGTGGTGTGTTCCAATGGTGGAATTCCTGTCCTGCAGCACGGTGTGGTTGATGTCTTTTGTTCTTTCTGTTGTCTTGTGTGTGCTCTGCTTTGAGCACTCTCCGGTACGTGGTCTAGATGTAATCCATGTCGCTTGATTGCTACACTATTCTTTAGTTAGAGGCTTAACTGTTTTAAGCGCCTCAGATGGTATAAGCTGTTATGTAACCAGATTTATTTAACATACTGCATAAATAGTGTCCACTTCGGTATTTAGATTGAAGTATTGAACTCACTAGTTCTTGGTCATAATGCTGGTCTGTTTACATTCCAGTATAGCTCTGAACCTTTGTATTACAATGCAATCCTGTATAGTTCAGGCATATTTGTTTTTTTTCTAAAAAAACACATCCCCCGCAGCTACTTCTTTTTCCAAAATACATGAGAAATGAGACGCATCCCCCGCAGCAACTATGATAAGAATTCCTCATGGAGAGAAATACCAAAAGGAAATGAGACACAAAAGAGGCTCCACAATTTCATTTTCCTGATCTGGACGAATAGACAATTTACAGGAGTGGTGCAGCCGTTCTCTATGCTCTACTACCTCCATTCCAAATTATAAGACGTTTCAATAGGCTATTTTAGCCTATCAAAACGTCTTATAATTTGAAACAGAGGAATATTAGCTACTACACCTAGTCATTCTCTAGTTTATCTATATTAACAGTCGGAACTAATTTACAACCAACCACGTCATTCCAAAACCAATTAGAAGATCAGATCAGGAAGTTGAGGAACAGAAACATGAGGAGCAAACTATTATTATGCCACATTACACGACGGGAACTGCTCAGGTGCCTCAGCTGGGTAACACCGGCTGGGTTTTTTGTTTTCTCTGGAGAGTAATTCTCAGGCGTTGAACCTGAGGAATTCCGTGAGTTGATGGAGAGAGGGTTTGTACTATCAGTGTCGTAACCTGCAGTAGTAGGGCACATCATAAGCAAAACGAATATGTATGAAGAAACAGAGCACATAGTGGTTTACGTACAATTGAATCTCTTCCAACCAAGTATTTTCCTTTCTCGGTCGAACACAACACGAACACCAGTCATGAAATTTTCTGCAAGTAAAAAATTAGAGTCCAACTATTAAATGTTCCCACTACCGAATGTGCTGTGCAGAAAAAAATTACATGAGGAAATAGACTACGCAATTGGGTACCAAGACTGCCCCAAGGTGATTACTGTAGTTACAAGGGCATCTACAGAGTACTCATGTTCGCAGTTGAGCACTCCAAAAAAAAGTACAGCACATGGCACAAACACAAGTATAGATAATGCAACTGGGTAGAAGGTCTAGGTTTTGGCATAATGAAGCACAAGAAGACAAAGAGAAACATTGGTGCTACCAAAACTATGCTTTTTGGCAAAGTTTAGCAAAATAAAATAAGCTAGAAAAAAAGAGAAAGGGATCTTACTAACATGTAAGCATGAAACCAGCAGGATTTTGCATCACCTTGCTCATCATAAAAGATAAAAAGGAGACAAGAACTAAACACAGTAGCCCAAGAAAATTTGCATGTTTTATTCTCACCAATGATCTCAGCACATAAAAGATGTTAAAAAATGACATTGTGAAAACGCGTACACTAGTGTCAATGATATAATGCACCAGAATAGTTTCAAAGTATAGTTCTGCAGTAAACTTACGTCCAATTATATTTAGTTTTGTACTCTTGACAATCGCCAAGCAATAGACGTACTCATGCTGCTGCAAATATCAAGAAAACAGCATAGTTAAATAAACATGATCATGGTGTTAAAAGAATTGCAGAATCTGAGGCTCACAATACCTGAATGGAGATAACCTGTCCTGGATCAATAGCAGGGAACAGACTTCCGCCTACAGTTCTAAGACTTATACCAGGGGTTTGAATCTTTGCCTCACTAGAGCTGTACAAGTTAATCTTTGGTCATTTTTATCATGGATTGACAAAGAGATACAACCAAAAGTTGTCATAGAATTTATTTGTGAAATAAAATAACCTCAGATCGTAGCAATAGTCAAAAGGAATTCTTGAGTCAGCGGCATGCCGATTTGCTTGAACTTGACTATGGAACTGAAAAGGGAGAAACAACTATAACATGAATTATTCAGCCCTTGAAGCAAGACCACACAAAGTCAGATAAATTTACTTACGCTCTCTGTTATATATGTATATGCTGGGTCTGCCAAGTATGTGAAGGATGTTCCTGTGTCGAAAATAGAACTAAACTCCAAATCCATTGCATTATTTCCAACAGAAATCCCAGTGATAGTGATAGCATATGTAGGGCTGGAAAATAAAAAATTATACCAGATGGGCCAAATTAACAGGAAGTGGACGCCATTGTACTAGGCAGAAAACACAATGCATAATTGTAAGCCAGGTAAAAATGAACAAATTCTCACTGTTTCTGGTTGATGTCAAGTGGTGTCTCGGCTTGGTCCGAGCTACCTTGGTCACCGAAACTGATCCTCCCAATACCATCACGGCCAAAACACATTGAGAAGGAATCAGATGTAAAACCTTTCTGAGCAAGAATGCTAGGAACTGATATCATGTCTACCCCAAGTCCAAAAAGACCATTTGGTGCAGCAGCATCCAGAAAGGACCCTGTCTGAACCTGTCCACAACTGATAAAAAATAAAATAGTTCATAGTTCATTAGGACTCAATAAAGACTATCTTCATACATCTTCAACTCACTAGATCAAAGTAAATATTACCCAAACATTATTTGTGCCTTGAGAATTTGAGGGTGAGTATCCTCTGTTGAAAGGTAAAGCACATCCTCGACTAGAAATCCAGAAGATGATGTGTCTGCAGAGACATAAACCATCTTGTATGGACAACTTGATGTTGTAGAACATTCTTTTCTAAGACCACAAAAGTCACTGTTGCAAGGAACTGCTTGGCTTGTTGATGACAAGCTAGGAATGTACAAAGAAGCCTGAAATCTCAGATAATTAACAAACTATGAGTAGGAAAATTTGTAACTTTTATACAGAACATACAAATACAATGCAGTCATGCAGCAAACTAACAGAAAAATAATTATAATACTTGTGTTTCCATATCTCTAATAAAGTTATCACGAGAGAAATAAAAGGGAAGATAAACTTCTTTATAACGAACAGAACTTAAGAACGAATAATTGTATTGACCCTAACGACCCCCACACCCTGGAGTAACAGGATTACAACCGCTCTAAAGCAGACTCCCATTATATACAACATTAACTGTGCAACAAGAGGTATACAAACAAAAAGCAAGAACGAAAAAAATAAGTACAAGTGAAATGTACACTCAGGTGCTACCCATTTCGGCAAAGCAATCTGGTCAGGTACTTTTTGTATAGTGTAGTAAATCAAGAATACTGGTCAGAAAAATTTATGTACATAAGACTAGAAAATTTCTCTGGGTAAACTTCAAACATTTCAAGCTTGGAGATTGGAACGAATCTCCATGCTCAAAAGAACCTACAACAAGGCACAAAAGAAAAATAACCAATTTTATAGAACTTGAAACTAGATCGAAATGAGACCTTTCTTATTCTCCATTGCTAAGTACAACTTTAGATAAAAACAACGCAGAAACTAAATTTTTCATAAATAAATATTAACAGTGATATAACACTGAACATTCACACTCTACCTCTCACCACCGATTTGGTGTTTAGATAATAAACGAACATCTATGCGGTTTTACTGACAAAATTTCCAGATAAATAGTGTGGGCATACACATCTAGCACATTTTCTTTCATATTCATGGACTGTAAATACCAATAATTGTCCAAATTGGCAGCACATCAGATCGAGAGACTTAAGATTGACAAATCACGTACTTACTAGATAACAAATATACTTGATCTATGATACTGTAAAGGACGCCAGGAAGGAATTAATAATAATTGAGAGACTGTACAAACAGTCCTCTTACTTGGCACAACCTCTAAACAGTGTTTACACAGAAGATGTGACAGTCAGGCACCTCTACCTTAAAATCAAATGGTCAACATTCAGACCAGTGGAATAGCAACAATAATGCTGAGGAATTCATGCATTTCGTAATAACTTCTGAGCTGCCCAGTCAGAAGGTGGTCTATGCTAACTATTGCCTCGTGGTCATACATATGAACTGTGAGATGATCAGACTATAGGATCAAACAAACCTACATTGAGCTTCTTAACAGTTAATATACACTTCCCATTTTTGCCGCCATGTTAGGACATTATTGTGAAAGCTTCCACAGTGTGCAACTGAAATCCTAACCCAGCACCAAAAAGCCACCAAGGGAAACGGATCACTGAGCCGCAAGACAAGAGACCAGCAACATACAGAACTGTGCCTAACCAAGGAGCTCCTGTTGTAGAAATCTAACAGACAAAACGGTTGGATAGAACACCCAATGTTGATTAGCAACATACCAAGCAAACCTCCCTACACATTCCGTATAGCAACAGTCCCCCGGCAACCATATGAAATCATGCAAACATTCTTGAGAACAAAACTTTAATACTAGTAGTATAAATCATTAGATGAAACCATATCTTTGGTGTTGAACGGGTCACAAGAGATGACTGGAAATTCTTCATAAACCATGCATACATTCAGCTCTGAGTTATGCAGAATGCCCAGCAAAACTGTGGAGAGAATAGAACTCTTACTGCTCCGGAAGTGCCGGAGGCCGGCGGCGTGCACCCGTCGCACTGGCAAGGAAGCCAGAAGAGGTCGCTCCCGGTGTCGAGCGCCACCATGAAGGTGTGGCCCGGCGTGCCCACCGTCACAAGCGCATAGTGCAAGCTACCACAAATAATTGCCAGCAGCACTAATAAGCATCTCAACTTCTTCTCAAGCACCAAACATCAAAAGCTGGCGAGAAGAAGAGGAAAGTAGCTAGAGAGGCCTTACAATCCGAGGTTGCTGACCTTCAGCGTGGCGTTCCCCTGGGAGAAGGTGAGCGGCGGGTGAGGCCCGGAGCCGGCGGCCGTCAGCGCGCGGTGGCGGTCGTGCCCGGCGAGGGCGGCGACGTAGGCGGCGCCTCCGGGCGCCGGCCAGCCGCCGGGGAGATCGTGGCCGCGGGCGTCCGCCCACCGCCGCACGGGCGCGGAGAACCGGTGGTGGAACTCCAGCGACGGCGCCCCGCTCCGTCGGCCGCTGCCGCCGGCACCGCCCGCGACGCCGGCGAAGAGGAGGACCGGGAGCAGGGCGCGGAGGAGCTGCGACGTCATCGGGGACGCGGCCGCCGCATGTGATGCGAAGCGACCTTCCTGCCGGGCGCGGCTAAATCCACGAGCGGGCGAGCGGGGTGGCTCCGTCCGAGGACGCGCCGCGGCGGCGGAAGGACGGCGACGGGATTTCCGGTGCGCGTGTGTGTCGCAGTGTCAGTGGGTGCGGCGTCGAGTTGCTTTGCTTTGCTTTGCTTGGGAATTATTTTAGCGGCATCTAGTACGGATCCTAATAATTGAGCGTACTACTGTTGTTTGTGCTTCCTTTGCTTTTTACTTGTGGGCTGTAAAACTAAAGCAAACGCGGCCAACGGCATCCTTTTGCCTCTCCCGCCTTTCTCCCTGCTCGCCGTTCCGGAAGGGGCACATCTGAATGTGACACAGATTTGGATTTAGAACTGTTCATATGTCTAATTTGATTTTCTGTGTGTCAAGCTTTGATTTTAGGGATAACTATTTTCGCGTCTCACTATGGCTTGTACTACTCGGTTGTATCCAATGCTCGAAATACTCCCTACTTTTGCCCTCCTAACTAAACCAAGTCTTGCGAATACTAACTCGAAGCGTTTTCATCTAGTCAAGCCTTTTGACTGTTTTCTGGTGCTCATTCTACATGAGTGGGACCTATAATATGCTTACAAGAGTAACTGTTAGTCCAATTACTCATTTGCCCTCATTTGTTTCGTCTATTAACCGTTTGACTGTTGTGTCGGTACCAATGCCATGGCTGCTCATGCTCCCACGTTGTCATCCGTTCAGTTCTCGTGACTCCTGCATCGGCACCAATGTCATGACCACGCGGCCTTTTTAAATCAGGTCACTCGTGGACATCTCCCCTCACACATGTGACATTGTCCCTTCGAGCCCCGCTAGCTCCTCCATAGCGCACATGCTACATTGGCACTTCGAGCCCCACTAGATACCTTGCAACACACCTGCGCCATTGCGACTTTGAACCCCACTAGATCCCCCACAGCACACCTGCGCCATTGCCATTTCGAGGCCCGCTAACTCCTCCTGACATGGTTATACCCTACGGGTACACGACCTTAGCATACCTGGTCCAGCCCAAGGAAGGCCCACGAGAATATACACGGCCCATGAAGACTTTCGGGTGGCCCAAGCGCATGACGTCTTCGGATCCTTGGAGAGTAAGACTAGATTAGATAGAATATTCAAAGGGGCAAACCATAAACCTGTAACCGACTCGATATGTACCTGGGACCTGCCTACATCTATATAAAGGCTAGCAGGGCACGACGAGAAGGGCACTTCGCATACCACCGCATACACACCTTCACGCCAGATTGCATCTGCGCACCCTTGTAACTTTCGGTTCCGCCGTAATCAAGAGCGCAACAGAGTAGGGTTTTCCCTCGGGCGACTGGGTAAACCTCATGTCCCCGCGTTGCTTGTTTGCTAACCGTTCCGCGATCTCCAGCATCCCCATCTTCTCCAAAACCCAAGCTCATAACAATGGGCATTGACGAGATTAAACCTCGTCAATTGGCACCGTCTGTGGGAACTGGGGGCGCTGATTGTGCGATCGTGATGGTTCCAACCAAAGTGATCTACAACTCCTCGGCGACGGAGATCCATATCCTCTTCGGCGCTTTCGACTTCACCGCCCACTCGCCAGCCACTCTAAGGACTTTGAGCCCGTTGGCGATGGACTCGAGATCCTGTTCGGGAGCTTCTGCTTCCAGGTGGGGCAGACCGGCACTCTCCACCTCCCAGAGCGGGTGCCCCTGCCATCGATCAGGCCCTCCTCATGGGCTCCGCATCCAGTGCTACGCACGTCACCATCAACAGATGAGTCCTATGACAACAGCAGCTGCAACTCAGATCTGTGCGATCCGCCATCGGATGAAGGGACCTACGGTTCCGGATCCGAAAGCTGCGGCAGGAACGATCCAACCTACGGACGCTACCAATGCGCCGCAGTCATCCAGAGCGATGTGGATCAGGAACACAACCCGCAAGGTAGAAACGGCAAAAACAGGAGGAACCAGTCCCCTCCCCCCGCCCAACGAGGAAGACACCGATCCCAATCGGGTAATCCACCTCAGCGAGGAAGGATGGGCTCAAGCACGCGAAGCCGTGGCAGGCAACGAGATCCTGCCTGTGGGTGCCTCACGGGACCTATTGCTGGCGTACCACCTGCTCCTCGTCGAAGAGCACAAAAAGCAGGTGAAGATGCAAGAGGTGCTTGACAAACGCAAGCAAGTGGCCTCAGAGTCCAGTGTGTGGCGAGCTGCGCTCTCCGCCATGGGCGGCTCCAGCTCGCATGGCAACCACGGCAACAAGCACCGTTCTCGCATGGAGAACATGGACCCCACTACACGTCGTGAGGTGACTCGAACCCTCAACACGTCTTTCATGGAGATGGATGCTGACGGCAACGTCATCCCGAAGACACCGCAAGCTGCAATCATGGCAGCCACCACATACCTTGCGTCCCATCCACCTTCGGTGGGGGACCCGAAAAGGGCCATGCACAAATCCACACTAGCCGGACTCGGACTCATTGGAGCTGCGCTCCACGGAGAAGCTCCTACGGAGCCCAAAAATAAGGTTGTGGTCAAGTTCAACCGCAGTCCCACACCTTCATCCGACGAGGAAGAACACGAACTACCTCGAAGGCACAAGAGCTCGCGACATCACAGCCAAGGATTGACGCCAAGCGAGCTCACCCCAAGAAGATCGACAAGGCACGCGCCAAGCGCGTATGCTCGTCCGAATCCGAGGAGGACGACGACGAAGGAGAACTCTGTGGAGCTCGATGCTTCAGCAGATCCGTCCGGCAGACACGGATGTCGCGGAACTTCAAGCTTCCTTCGGACACCAAGTTTGACGCACATTGTGACCCCAAGGCGTGGCTCGGCGACCAATTGTCGTCAAAGACGGCGAAACAAAACACCGCCCTACAATGCCTTCATTGCGGAATGACAGCAATGGATCGCTCAAGATCCTATCCTCAGGATCCATCCGAAGCTGGGAGGAACTGGCGTACAATTTCATCTGAAACTTCAAGGGCACCAGCAAGATTTCAGCCTCGATCGAAGAGCTGAGGGCCTATACCTAGCGAACGGGCGAATCCATTCACTCGTATATACTACACTGGTCCAACACCAAGAACTCTGTGGCGCACATCTCTGAGGAGAGAGCAATCGACGCCTTCAAGGACGGCATCAAACGCCAAGACTTCAAGGAAGAACTTGGGTGCGTCAAGCCCAAGACACTCGAGCACCTCATGGACATCGCCAACAGGTGGGCAGATGGTGAGGATTCCGTCCACCGAGCACACTCGGAAGAGGAAGATGACTACGGCCGTCGACGTGAACGCCGTAGCAAGCGAAGATCGCGTGTATACGACGATCGCGACGGACCCGACATGGTCGCGGCTGGCTACGCCGACCGTCGCAGCGAGGGCAACCGCAGCAGCGGCAGAAACAGTGGAAACAACTTCCGCGATGGAGGACGCCCAGCGTAGTTATGGCAATGTCGCGGCCGCAACGACGGACCCTCGGCATACAACAAGTTGTCAGGCCCATGCACCATCCACTTCTACATCGACAAGCAGGATGGTAAAAAAAGTCAAGCCACATGCTAAAAGACTGTCGCGAGTTCTAGAAACTCAGCGAGAACATGTCCCAGATGAGGCAGCAAGCCCCGAACCCTGGGTACGGGAACGCACCCGCACCAGGTGACATCGCCCATGGATCTCCTCCACCACCGCTCGTGGGACCTTCGAATCACCCAATCGCACCTGCGCAGAACAACGGCGGAAGCGGGTACCCCGTGCCAAAAGGGTCACTAATGATCCAAAAAGGACGCCCAACAAACAGGGTTCAAAAGAAAATCACCCGTCAGGTCAGTCTGGCTGTGACCGCTCCACCCGCCATCCCTGAGTACCTTAGCGGATTGGATTCATGCATCACGTTCAGCCGTTCGGATCACCCCCGCCAGGTCCCTCTCCCAGGTCATGCTGCCCTGGTGCTCGAGGCACAGATCGGAGGGTTCGATATGAGCCGTGTCTTCATGGACGGCGGCAGCGACATCAACCTGATGTTCGCTAGCACCTTAGCAGCAATGCGGATCCCGCTGTGCAGCCTAGAACAATCCGACACAACGTTCCACGGCATCGTCCCAGGGAAGGGCATATTCCCCCTGGGAAAGATATGGCTCGACGTCATCTTCGGCAAGCACGATAACTTTCGGTGCGAGCGACTCGAGTTCGAAGTGGTGAACTGGCCATCACAATACCACGCCATCCCCAAGGCGGTGGCCTTTGCAGTTCTGGCAAGACAAAGACTACGCTGCACTGCTACTCAAGATGCCAGGACCTAAGGGAGTCATCACGGTCCACGAAAGCTTCACCCGATTGGATCACTGTGACAGGGAATTCAACAGAATCTCCCAGTCATTCGGCATGCAGGAGGAGATCATAAGGCTCCGAGAGGCGACAGACAATGGGGCCCCCCAGTCGCAAGGAAGAACGCACCCGACATGTCTTTAGATTCCACCGTCAACACAAAGAAGGTGCAAGTCCACCCGACAGACGCCTCCAAGACGGCGCGATCGCGACCTCAACCCGATAGAAAGCGCCGCCGAATTCCTCCGTGAGCGCTGGGAAATCTTCGCCTGGTGTCCTGCGGACATGACAGGAGTTCCTAGGGAATTCACCGATCACGCACTTAACGTATTTCCAGATGCCAAGCCCGTCAAACAGTCCATCCGACGACTGTCCGAGCCACAGGCTGAAGTCATCGGAGTCGAGGTCAACAGACTACTTGACGCTGACTTCATCAGAGAGATCAAGGAGAGAGAGTGGCTGGCCAACACCGTGATGGTACCCAAAAAGTACACGGACATCCTTCGGATGTGCGTGCAATTCACATCACTGAACAAGCACTGCCCGAAGGATCACTTCCCTCTTCCTCGGATCGATCAGATCATCGATTCGACTATAGGATGCGAGAAGCTCTCCTTCCTCGACGCCTACTCAGGCTACAATCGGATTCGACTGAAGGTCGAAGATCAGGAGAAAACAACGTTCATCACGCCGTTCGGAGTGTTCTGCTACAACACAATGTCCATCGAGCTAAAGAACGCAGGTGCCACGTACCAGCGGTGCATGCTGGCATGCCTGAAAGACCAGATCGGCCGCAACATATAAGTCTATGTCGACGACATAGTAATCAAAACAAGGGAGGCCAAGACACTGATTGACGATCTCCACAAGACGTTCGACAACCTTGATCGATACAAGATCAAGCTAAACCCAGAAAAATGCGCCCTCTGCGTCCCATCTGGTCAACTGCTAGGCTACTTCATCTCCCAGCGAGGGATCGAGGCGAACCCGAAGAAAATCTGGGCCATAAAGGCCATGGAGAAGCCGAAGAACCTCAAAGGCGTCCAGCAGCTCGCTGGACGAATCGCGGCGTTGAGCAGGTTCATCAGCTGCATGGGCGAAAAAGCCCTGCCTTTCTATCAGCTGCTACGCAAGGCAGAAAAATTCGAGTGGACACCTAAAGCGGACAACGCATTCGAAGATCTGAAGCGGCTGCTCTCCACCTCTCCCGTCTTGGTCACACCAAGGGAGCGCGATCCTCTACTGCTATACATAGCAGCTACACATCAGGTGGTAAGCACCATGCTCGTGGTCGAACGACCTGAAGATGGCAATACCCATGGGGTCCAACGCCCAATCTACTACCTCAGCGAGGTATTGACGCCGACAAAGCAAAGGTACCCTCACTACCAGAAACTCGCCTACGGCGTGTTCATGACGGCTCGTCGGCTGAGCCACTACTTCCAGGAGCATCAGGTGATAGTCGTCAATGAAGCACCCCTGAACAACATCCTGAACAACCCGGAGGCCATAGGACGCGTGGCCCTGTGGGGCATCGAGCTGTCACGTCTAGACATAGTCTATGAGAAGCGCCATGCGATCAAGTCCCAGGTCCTTCCGGACTTCCTCGTCCACTGGATGGAACTGCAGCTGCCGGACACCCCGGACATGACGCAGTCATGGACGATGCACTTCGATGGCAAGGACATCGTCCGAAGATGCAACGGGTGCCAGAGGTTCGCAGATAAACCGCACGCACCAGGATCAGAGCTCAGGCCCATACCCTTGGCCTGGCCCTTCGTCCAATGGGGCCTCAACATGATCGGCAAGCTGCCCAAGTCCTCGAAAGGTGGCCAGGTCTACCTCCTGATCGTAGTCGACAAATTCACCAAGTGGGTTGAGGCCATGCCCGTTACTAATCAAAAGGGCAAGATGTCTGTTAAGTTCTTCCAATCCATAGTCTACAGGTTCGGCGTGCCGCACAGCATCATCACCGACAACGGTTCGAACTTCATCTCCAAAGAATTCCAGGACTTCTGTGAAGGCCTCGGGATCAACATAACATACGCCTCAGTGGCACACCCGCAAACGAACGGGCAGGTCGAAAAGGCCAATGGCCTCGTCGGCGGCGGCATCAAGAAACGCCTGATGAGCCTGCTTCAGCGACTTGCGGGAGCCTGGCCAGAAGAGCTACCCTTCGTCCTTTAGAGCCTGCGCACAACGCCAAATAGCTCAATTGGATACACGCCTTTCTTCATGGTACACGGAGCCGAAGCCGTGTTGCCTGCAGAAGTGCACCACAGAGCCCCATGGGTCATCGCCTATAGCGAAGCCGAATCGACAGCCGCAAGCCAAGACGCCGTCGACACACTCGACGAGGCACGCGACATAGCTGTGGCCCGATCGGCGGTCTATCAGCACAACCTCCGCAACTATCACAGCCGTCGGCTGCGCCCAAGGTCCTTCGTCGAAGGATACCTAGTCTTACGACTCAAGCAAGAGCGGCCGAAGAGGCTCGCGTCACCCTAGGAAGGACCCTACGTCTTCACCGAAGTCATCACAGGTGGCGCATATCGCCTCAAGCACGTGGAGTCTGGAGTCGCATACTCCAACCCATGGAACGTCGCACAGCTGCGATGCTTCTACCCCTAGCTACCCCCCTCCTTTTACTTTCAATAAGGCTATTTAGCCAAGGCAACTCATCCGAACGATGTACCTCCTCATCATGATATGAATAAAGCTAAGTTTCTCGCCCCAAATATTTATATCTTACTCGCATTTTCTTCATGTTACAACACACTCGGGGGCTCCCCTCACCTCACGACTTCGTCGGTTGAGGATAACGCGTGTACCCTGAGTAGCTGATCACATCAGGCTAACGAAAAGGGCATGCATACAAACAAAGCACCACATGCTAAAAACAATCAACCTTCACAGCAAGGGGCATAACACGCCCACTCGAATACATACAAGTTTTACATCTACCTTTTTACATGCCCATAGCGTTTACAGCGGGCATCGTAGAGGGCAAAGGCTACCTCGGATATGTCGGGAGCCATCGGCATCTGGGAGGTGACCTAATGAAGATCCAGCTCCGCTCCAGATGCCATGGCCATCGCCAGCCCCATGGACGCGCCGATGCTTTCTGCTTGCGCTTGTACGCCGCAGGCGCCTCGGCTGACAGCGCATCCACCAATAAGTCGACATCCTCAAGGGCGACGCCCTTAGGGACGAGCTCCTTGTAGAAGCGCCTGAGAACCTCCTTGGCCTTGGCAAGCGAGCCGGCCACGGTACTGCAATGGTCTTCGACCGCCGCAGTAGCATCATCCAGAGCACTTCCGTGCTCCAGGGCACCGCGGTCAAACTCGATGCCCGCGACATCTAGATAAACGGAAAAGGCAAAGTGAGAACCAAACAAAACTAGAGAGACAAGGAAGCCGAAAAAGAACAAGTAACAGACAAAATTACTCACCCGAAATAGCCTTGGCAGCAGCCATTAGCTTGTCGGCTACCTCCTTCTCGCGCGAGGCCGCAGCGGTGGCGAGCTGCTCCTCGCGGTCCGTGGCCTCTTGCTGCAGGCGCTCCTTGGCAGTAGCTGCGTCGGCTAGCTCCTGCTCAAGGCACTCCTTAGCGCCAACGGCATCTTCGGCTTTTTTCTCCGCTCACACGAGACTCTTTTTGAGAGCATCAAGCTCGCGGAGGGCAGTTTTATTCTCGTCTTCATCAAAGAACAGGCATGAGATTCATAAGTAAGCAAGCAACCGAAGAGGTAGAAGATAGATCTAAAAAATGAACCTTGAAGCCGCTGAAGGCTCGCCTCCAATGCCAGATGGTGCTTCGCCAGCTGGTTGACGCCTTGAAAAAAAGGCTACGAGAAGACGCAACTTGTCAGGGAAAAGGCTCGGGGGATACGCCTAAGAAACGAGCAAAGCAAATCAAACATACGAAAAGTGCTCGGGGCTCCCCCGAGACACGCACAAAAAGAAGACATGATCAACAGATCATTCGAAAGATGCTTGGCGGCTCCCCCCACGGCAAAGACAAACATACTTACATGATCAGACGGAGACTCCGAGGGTCCGGCTGTAGTATTCTGGGGGACGACCACCCGAGCCTCCTGCGGATAAGGGTTCGGAGCAATGTCCCCAGAGGCAGCCACCGTCTGAGAAGGAGGAGGCGCAATCTTCGACTCCCCCACCATTTCCCGAGTGCCATCGCTAAACGAGCCATCGGAGGAGTGGCTGCAAAAGAAAACATCAGTTAAATACAAGCAAGCAATAATGAAAGATAGAAAAAGGCAACTGAAGGCACTTACGAGTCCATATCGCTCAAGTTGAAGACAGGCAAGGCCCTCTTGCCCTTCTTCTCTTCCTTCTTCCGCTTCGCCGGCGGCTGCGGCGCTGCAGCCCGCACGGGGACGGCTGGAATAGGAGAGGAAGAGCCACCATCACCTCCACTGTGACGCACAAGGCATGGCGGCTTCCTAGGCGTCGGCGGAGTCGAGGCATCCGACGATTCGCTCGAAATCCGTGTCCGCTTTCGAGTCTGCTCCTCGCTCGACTCAAAGGCTTATTCAGCCGGTGACCGCGCTGAGGGAAGCTCAGACATGGAGTCCACTACCTCATTGTCCGGTTCATCCGAAAAACGTTCGGGTAGTGGAGGCACCATGCCTGGTACCTTGAACTCCTGCACAAAAGAAACAAACTTTATAAACAAAATAAGTACAAGAAAACGCAGTCAGAAAAGCGCTACGCGCACGTCCCAGATTTACACCTGCGGTACCGGTCGAGAGGCCCTGAACGGAAGGGTCAGCGAATCACCCGGAAGGTCCTCTTCAGCTTTGAACTTCAGCAGTGGCCGAAGGATTCTATCGAGATCCCCCCTGGAGAGCTCCTTAGTCGAAATTCTAGTCGGATTGTGGCAGCCAGAATAAAGGAACATCGGGTGTGCCCTAGCCTGAAGCGGCTGCACCTGACGTTTGAGGAAGGTGCAGATAATATCCACACTGTTCACCTCCTTATCCGGAATCAGCTGGAGGTCCTCGACCCGACGATAGAGCTCCTCCATCTCCGCCACCTCGCCATCCAAGATCTGGTTCTTCTAGGACCTTTTCGGCTGGATTATTTGGGTGGAGTCGAAGGGAGCAAGGCCAAAATTTTTCCCGTCCACTGTGGAGTCGCGGATGTAAAACCAAAGCCTCCGCCAGTATTGGACGGACTCAGACATATAAAAAGAGAAGAAGAGAAAATTGGATTTAAGGGAAATGATGTAGCCGCCGATGAGATAAACGCCATCGGAGCCAGATTGCCTCTTCACGGAGTAGAGTTTCCGAAAGAGGCCAAAGTGCGGCTCGATACCGATCCAGCACTCATAGAAGGTGATGAAACATGCGATGTGGAGAAGGGAATTTGGCGAAAGATGACAGAGTTGGATGTCGTAGAAGAAAAGCAATCCACGGAGAAAATCGTGGATTGGGAGAGAAAGGTCCCGAAGGAAAAACGCAAAAAACATGACCCGAAACCCAGCGGGTGGACGGGGAATTACCTCATCGCCGGGAATCTTGACAGCCTCCTTGTCCTGCGGGATCAGACCCCGCTCACGAAGCTTGCGCAGGTCGCCCTCGCGTGTCTCCGATCGCCGCCAACCACCGTCGGTGACACGGGTGGCGGCGGTACCCTTCTTGCTCACGGCCAAGATCGGTGCCCATGCGCGAAGCCTTCTTTGGCTTCCCCATTACAGTATGACGGCGGCGGCGTGAGCGCAGAAAGGCAGATGTGAAGGATCGAAGAACTTCCAGGACGCAGCGAGGAAAGCTCAAGAAAGTGGAAGCAGTGAAACGCGAATGGTTGTGGTGAAAACAAACAAAAATTTCCCCACAAGATTATAAGGACGAAGACGATACACAAGGACCGTTCATCGGGAAGCCCTAGAGCCAGCATCAAAATCCAACAGTCCACGTGTCAGCACAGCAGCGAACCGTTGCTCACACGCCGTCCACTACGCACGGAAACCAAGGCGACGCCGTAATTATCTCCACGTCGCGCGTGACCAGTCAATTCAAAGTTAGAAGGTGGGACCCACGTTCGCCCAGTCACGTCACCTCTGGCGTCGCAGACGCTTGAGGTCACTGATCGTCAGCACTGACGTCATCAAAGCTATACTAGCAACGGTTATAAAACTTCGACTACACAGCTAAAGTACTCACTCGAATCTACGATTCGAGTAACTACTCGGGGGCTACTCCTATCAGGAGCGCTGGCCGCGCACCCGAGGTATGACTAAGGTACTACACCGCTAAACTATTCTTTGAGTCCTACGTCGAGTCTACGACTTCACTACGGACTCGGGGGCTACTCCCATAGGGAGGATGGATTCAAGCATCCGAAAAATTTGTGTCCTACGGACCTAAAGTCAACAATGACTGAATTAAAGTCTCGCCGAGTCTCACGAGCAGACACTCGGGGGCTACTCTCATAGGGAGCGCTGGTCGCGCACCCTATGAATTCTTCGACTGCGATCCTTCGGATCAGCGTGCAAAAACTTTTCGGCAACTCTGCCCCAGCCAACGCTAAGTGAGTAAACATCCTTCTTGGCCACCCGAAACACCTCCGCGATGATAAAATTTCGGATGCTGTGTCTGCGACGCAAAGATAAGACCTACAGATATTATCTGATGGCCTGGCAACGCACACGACTGCGCTCTGCTAGTAATAATCCGTGCCAGCAGGCACGATGAAAATCCCAACTGACGCGTTGGGTACATCATTTGAAAATTACTGGAATTTTACTCGTGTAAGTCCTCAATGTCCAGAGTTGAATTACGCCAGCATTTGTTCCGGGTTCGAGTCGAGGGACTCGAATCTGAATAAGATCGTGTTGTTTTGTCCTAAGATAGTTAACTGGCCCTGATCCGTCGGGAGAGTCAGGCACACGCATCAACAATCCCTACACACTAAGATCATTCTCTAATGAACAAGAAAACAGCTGCACCCGAAAGATTAAAGAGTCCTCAGCCGAATCTACGATTCGACTGAACACTCGGGGGCTACTGACATGGTTATACCCTACGGGTACACGACCTTAGCATACATGGTCCAGCCCAAGGAAGGCCCACGAAAATATACACGGCCCATGAAGACTTTCGGGTGGCCCAAGCCCATGACGTCTTCGGATCCTTGGAAAGAAAGATTAGATTAGATAGAATATTCAAAGGGGCAAACCCTAAACCTGTAAACGACTCGATATGTACCCGGGACCTGCCTACCTCTATATAAAGGCTAGGAGGGCACGTCGAGAAGGGCACTTCGCATACCACCGCATACACACCTTCACGCCAGATTGCATCTGCGCACCCTTGTAACTTTCGGTTCCGCCGTAATCAAGAGCAGACAAGCAGGAGTAGGGTTTTCCCTCCGGGGGGCTGGACCTGGGTAAACCTCGTGTCCCCGCGTTGCTTGTTTGCTAACCGTTCCGCGATCTCCAGCATCCCCATCTTCTCCAAAACTCAAGCTCATAACAATGGGCATTGACGAGATTAAACCTCGCCACCTCCATGGTCAGAGGTTCGTCGTCGGGCCGGGTTTTGGCCTCTACCATGAGGGGTAAACTTGATTTGATTTTATGGCTCTATCAAATCAAGACACATGTAATTGAGAAAAATATACTCCCTTCGATATAGGTCTAGCACTAAAGTTAACATGATCAATATTCTCTCACTTGGTGTTTCAGGTCCCAATATTCTATCATTAGAGACATACTCCCTTCGATATAGGTCTGACAATGAAGTTGACATGACCCGCTCAAGAAGGAAGAATATGAAGCAAATCGTTAGAAGTTAAAGGCCAAAATTTTCTTACTATGTTTGCACCCTCAAGAAAACCACAAACTGCAAAATAAATATGGTAATTATCTTTGAACTCCAATCATGCCTAGAATGCCAATCTTACTCTAGGTACCGTAACAAACTTAATTGTTCATGTCGTCCATGTGTAGTAAGATTCTCATCCAATTTTTCCATGACTTATATTATGTCTTACATATCTGAAAGAGAAACTATCGACTTCTCATGTGTTTGTTGTGAAGATGTTAGCGATGAAGGTAAAGCAAAATGTGATAAAGGTACAATCAATTTCACATCAAACTAGGAAGAATACGTTCGCCAACACAATTTCCAAAAAAGGTGATGTTTATGTCTTTGAGTTTACAGTCAAAGAGGACTCTCTGATCGTGATGGTGCATCTTTTGTAGCGGGTTGAACTTGTTGGCATTAATTAGATTTGTAGCTAGCTATGTGAGTTATGAACTTGTTGGATTGAGAAGGACTGTATGTATATAATGAATGCTCATGTTCATGTTAATTCAGCTAAAGTTTAATTTTGTGTGTTATGAGTTCTCTGTTATTCTGTTCATGATAGATATTTAATGGGGGCTAAATTCCAAAGTTTCTATCTAGCATACGATGACATATACATTATCAGGCAGTGATGTTGTGCCGTCGTCGTCGCTCCTAATGTCCGGCACCTAGGTTGTGCCGGCCTACAATGGGACACGACGTTAACCCCTTGCTGTCACTGAAGCACTAAGCAGATGAATGACGATGTGCCGAGGAAAAAGCATCACCTATCCACTTTTCTCGATTAGGTAATCCCTAACGGCTTCTTTTGTCGTGCCAACGCGAGTGCGCGTCTATAAGCATCAGGGCCTGAGGTCCGTGTTGTAGTGATATGCAAGGAATTTCAAGTTATACATTGACCATGCCCAAAAGAAATTTAATTTTGTGAAAGTTTATAATTTATGGATTTTTTAAGAAAGAACACTGGACCTCGCGAGACAAAAGACACTTTTTTGGATGGCCTTGGAGAAAATTACAAGCTCGACTTACATAAATTATTTGTGATGCTTTATGTAGTTCCATCAACACTTTCCTACTTTATAGTTTATACATTATTCGATAATTTTGAACCTTATTTGCAGTGAGATATAACTCCCTACATCTTGCCAACTAATGGATCAAGGGTGGATATCCACTTATTGTAGTCCACAGGAGAACCAGAGTCACCGAGTGGCATTCCATTCACAAAGAAATAGGGTGTCCCAGTCACACCTCGTGCACAACCATACTACAAAACAAGGGGGAATGCATGGTGAATAAAACATGATTTGTAAATAAAAGACACAACCATGAGTGAAGTTTAACTCACCTTGAAAGAAATCCTTGTGGCCTGATCTGACTGCGAGTCATTGAAACCAGATTTGTATGCTGCCAGATTGGCTTCGCCTATGACAGGGGCGACGAGGTTATTTCTTATTTCGTCAACAACTGTTGCTCTTGATTTCGTGTATGTTGGCTGGTTGTAATAGCCCTCCTGAAATATAATCGATGCTAAATTCCTTGAGATCTTATTGTGTGTCTATGTGAATGTCGTGATCAAACTCTGAGACACTTCCCTCCTAGAATAAAAAATTAAATGCCATGTTTTGTGCATGCACGGGCTAAGTCAAGCCAAAAGACCATATAATATAATTTTAACTTGTAATATTATCATTATTTTGTATGATTTTGCTTGTATATGATGCTTGACATGAAAAATATGCATGGTGGTTTCATCCAATAGAATGTGAGGTGGTGCTTCTCCGTTCTCACATTTGCCTCTCGTATCTTAACTCCCACATGTTGCATCGTAAAAGGCTATACGTGCCCCCTATTAGGGCCTAGAAAGCAGCGTCACATCTTCTGTGCTGAATATTACCAAAATGCTCCCCATGTTTTGCTATGTAAGTTGGAGCGTATGCCAAACATTTCAAGATTTTCTTCGAAGCATCAGGGGGAAAATTGGAAGTATGACCCAGAATATTATGTTTACTTGATAAGTACGTTAAATCATTCTCTTTTTTACATAAGGTTGGCTCATTCTTGTTTAGCGCATACACTATTCTTGTTTATTTCTCTTTTCTTGTGCATTTTGCTAGTACATTGATAAGTAGGTTAAATCATTTTGCTAGTACATTAAACAAGCAGACAATACATAACCTGGTATTTGAAGAATTTCTCGAGTAGTGGATACACAGCTGATGCATTTATCTTGTTGACCGTGTGAATTGACCGGCAGGCGATGAAGGCATTGCTGTGGTAACTGTACATTTCAAGCAAGTAAAAGTTTAAACTCCTGATTCTTATTCTTGCTGAAAAGAGAACTTACATTGTCAATGCACCTATTGGGTGAAAAAATGGTGCAACACAAAATCAATCGGAGCATCAAATAAAAAAGGAAAAAAACAGAACTAACGAACAATCTAGGCTAAGTTTGGCAGTGGTGAATTTGGTGCTAAAGAAAAATACCATCTTTTTCACACATGTTTTCCTCAGCAACTGATAGGATAATTTCAACACACCGAACTTTGGCAACTTTAGTTGGAGTTTAGTCTATGAATTGTCAAAGCAACATTTACATTTTTTCAAATTCAAATAATTACCCCTTAGTCTTTAAAATAATGACATTTGACATCAACACTGTCTCCAGGTATAATGTATTTACTATTAGAAAGGAGTTGACAGAGATTTTCACCCTCGTCCCATCTCCCCATAGAAATGAAGGCAAGAAATTATATTTACTATTAAAAGGGAGTTGGTGGAGATCGTTCATCCACCTCCCCCTCATCATACCTCCCCACAAAAAGAAAGAAATAAATGAAAGAAATTAAAAATGGCGATTCATTATGTACTAATGAAGGAAAGGAGGAAAAAGTAAAGTTAGAAAACATCAATAAAAAGGAAGATTTACTTTCGAGAAAAAACCTAGAAAACATGCATATGCATAATAATCATGGTGGTTGATCAATTTTTTTAGACAGATTAACTGTATCTTTTTTCTCAAAGCAACATTTCGAATAATATTTTCTTTCTTTCCACGGAAGTGCACATGTATTTAGCTAGTTTATTACTCCCTCAATATAACATAAAGATATCATCATATATTGGTTCTAATAAGATCTTATATTAAAGGACAAAGGGAGTATCTTTTTGCATAGGGAGTAGGTAGCAGGAATGCATGGGAACACCTTAAGAAGAGGAAAGCACCAGGTATATTCAAATTTCCACTATATTTCCCCTCTTCCTCTTTGTGTTTGCGTGATCTTTAGGGTATTATCTATTTTCCTTTCTCCTTTACTTTTTGAGTGGAGAGTATGTCCAAGGAAATACGCAGAATAAGTTTGCACGGATCGAAAGATAAAAGCAGCTCCCATAAATTATGCCTGTTTTCTTTTGTCGACAAGGCTCACACTCTCTAGTGGGAAAAGTAGGTGAGGATGGAACAGATTTTATAGTTTTGTCATATATATATATATGTAGTTCTATACTTAAACGTCGATCCTAACACCTTGTTTGTGGCCAGGGAAAACATATTTCTTCCGGCCACTCATGGTAAGTACTCCCTCTCCATTCCAAAATAACTGTGAGTCATCTAGTTTTGCACTCATGGTAAAAACTGTATATACGACGAATTCAAATTTTGTAGGGTATGCACAGTTCGACGATGCCACGATGCATGGACGCTAGCTACGCAACAGCAGAGTGAACAAAACACGAGACCTTGGAAGCTCAGCCACCCATATTTATTCATCTGGAAATGCGTTGCGCTAGTCCTACTAGCTAGGCGCGGTGACAGTTTCAATGCTGTGATGAAACCGTTTTTTGTCCTCAACCACACCGTGACAAGCGAGTGGTCAGAAGCGTTACAAGCGAGTGGTCAGAAGCGTTACAAGCGTGTATATGTATACCCGTTTGGAATTAGTATGGATTTTTTTTTCTCGTGTATATAACTCGCAAGAACTCGCGGTTTCTCCAAGCGATTCCGGCGACTGAATTGGAATCAAAACAACAGATGATTCGGAATGAAACGAACTTGAGAAGCGATTTTTAACTAGTAGTTGCATGCAGACCACACCGATCATGCCAAAGCTATAGCTAGGGAACATGCAGAGAGCACGGGTTGCAGCAGCAGCAGCAGCAGTCGGTCGGTCAGTATATAGTACTTACGGCAGCGGGAAGAGGTGGACGACGACGGCGACGCGGGCGGCGCCGTAGTGCTGGGCGGCCTTCTGGAGCGGCGGCCAGGCGTCGCGGCTGTCGGGGCAGACGGGGTCGAAGAAGGCCTCCACCACCACCGCCCCGCCCCAGGCCGGCCCCGGCGCCGCCCCCCACACGAACCCGTCCGTCCGCGCCGGGATCGGCAGCTGCGCGCCGCAGCACCCCGCGTAGACGATCACCGCCACCGCCACCAGCAGCAGCACCGGCAGCGACGTCACGCTGCCGCGTCCGGCCACCATGTTCTCACTTCCCAGCTGCCTCGCTCGCTCCTTCTGCTGTCTGTTTGTTGAACCAACCAGTCAACACTAGCTAGCTACTTCGTGCACGCTACGGCGCGGTGGTGCAACTGTGCATATATGTATGTAAGTGTATGGTCGCCCAGGGATGGAATGATTACGAGCCGGAGAATATACGGTTGATTGAGCTGAGGTCTATTTGGAATTAAGATGGATAATAAGCGCATGCAGGGTGTAGTTGAGGTGCGGGGACACCACGCAGAGCAGAAAGCGAAGGGTGCGACGGCTACCTCGCAACGACTGACTTGGTGGGCGTCCCGGCAAAGCGAGGGAAATTGATGGACAGAAAATGGCGCCCCCAGGCCCCGGCCCCGGCGAGGTGATGACACCATACATGATGATGGTGTGACGATGGAGTCGGCGAGTCAGATTATGGTACCCAGGAAATTATGGATTTTTTTTTTCATGGGGACGTGCAGAGGTCGATTGAAATGCACCAGAATGGAAACGGTGCCGTATTTGTTTTTATATTTCTAGGAAGTGGAAAACGAATACAGAAACCTGAAATATAAATATTGTCAGAAAAAGATATGAAACGGATATGTACGGATGACTGCCATAACCAAGAGACCCCTTGAATCATGCGTAAAAAACTCAATCAAACCGATAAATTTGTTTGGTGTGATGGGTGTAGGACAGGGGATGGGTTCCATAGATAGTTCGGTTTGACAAAGTCACATACTATTGGGCATGGTACATTGGCCATGCAGAAAAAGTTCTAAACGAAATTCCATGTTGGCCCATTTCCACTCCAGGTCCACCGGAAAATGCCGTTTCGTTTTCGTTTTTTCCACCAAAATAATCTGTTTGTGTTCAACAAAAATTTGTTTCCATTGCCATTTTCCTGCAGAAAAGTTGGAATGTTTCCGCTCCATTTTCATCCCTAGGAACGTGACATGTATGGTGTCATCCCCTTGCCTGGATTTTTCCTTCTCGGTAGATTCTGAGAACAAGCTAAGAACAAGAGAGTTCATAAAATGTTTTAAGTTTGTGAAGAAGATGTATCTAGACACCTTTTAGTGTATAGGTTCAAATAAATCTAGACACTAAAAGGTATCTAGATACATCTTATTCACACACCTAAAACATCTTATATTTGCAAACGGAGGGAGTACCTCCTAGCCTACCAAAACATCTTAGATTGTGGAATAGAAGTAATAGCCAAAAATAAGTACTATCCAATTTAACCAACATTAATTGCAGGCAGAAACCGGACGGTCGAATTGACAACAGGAGGCTGGAAACAAGTACAGTAGTAATGTTCAGATATTATTTTTTTTGAAACGGGGGCAAAAGCTTTGCCCCAATCTATTAATTAAGTAGAAAGGATAATGTTCAGATATCGATTCCAAATTTGTTGTCCAAAACTCTTCCAAGAGAAAACCTATGACCTGCACCAGCAGCTAGGGTCTATTATCTCTTCTTCCAGTTAAGATTGTGAATAACTGTATACAACCGTGCCAAAGAATCGGTAACAGCCAATTGTTTGTACAGTTACAAAAAATGTAGCACCACTATGATAACATAGAAGATCAGCCTGGCAACCAGATCACCAAATGGAACAGAGAAAATGAGCTTTAAAGATCTTAATTTCCCTTTTTAGGAAACAGAGATTCAAGCCACTAGTAAGTAATCTTCCCAACAAATATACTCATGGTGAACTGGCAGAAGCACCGCGACCTTGCCAACTGCTCACCTTATTCTCGTCTGTTTTTTGCATCAGTCTCCCCACTAACTGGGACATCCACGCCTTAAAGAAATGCAACAGAAAAATCATCGCGAAAAATAGAATCATCTGTGTAACTATGCTTTCTAGTCCTCCGAGCTCAAGTCGCCCCATCTGACGTTGTACTTTGCTGCAAGGTAGTGAGCGCCTACAGGTCCACGGCTTCCGTAAGGGTATAGCTCGGGGGCAGTCCGCTTCTGCTCCAGTTCCTTCAGAAGGGGTGTGAAGAGCTCCCACGCGGCATCCAGCTCATCGGAGCGGATGAAAAGCCTTCGCTCTCCTTCTATGGCATCGAGCAAGAGCCTCTCGTAAGCATCTGGTATCTCCTTTGAGTACCTGTGGCAAGTTTATGTAACACTTTAGAGATCATGGTGGCAAATTAGCTGCAAATCTGTACTCCAGTTACTACCGTGTAAATCGCTCAAACAAGTGTCTTGCTAAGTACCTAAACAGTAGAACAGCTGTATGAAACGTACATCTCCAAAAAGGAAATGACAAAATATCAACTGGAAAAAGCAACTATATATGTATACGTCAAAGCACCAGCACTAAACCCCACCTACCATGATGGAGATAGACAGAGCAAAAAGCTTTTGCAAAGTGCTGCAATTTGCATTCATAATGATGCATAGTGGCATACCTTTTAAGGCATTGTATTATTTTCAGTTAAAACTTAGCATACATAAGTAGTAATTGAACGGGACGGACTTCTATAATCACGACAAATATGACCGAAACAAAGTTCTATTGTGGTATTTCACTGTTCTATATCTATGCCCTTTATAGCCTATTTCAGGTTATCACTGTCTGGTTTCTACAAGATGGATACTTACTCCACTTCTGACTTATGTACAAGATTCACATCAAATACGTTCACAATAAATTCAGAGACATCTCATACTGCACATCTGACTCATGCCTACAACTAAAAAGGAGCCTAAGCGCTAAACAAACAAACAAAATAAAAAAGCAAATGCTAGTGGTACAATTTCTGTCTAGTTACATGTCAAGAGAGGAGCATTTTAGGTAAAACATCAATAGCAATACATTGGTCCTTCCAAATAAGCCAAGCCTGCTATGCACAAATATAAAATTGTTCGAAACTTCATCTTACCTTGCTGCATAGTGAAGATTCAAATTACTTCGATCTAATCTCATACCGAGACCAGGAATTTTGTTGTTAATTTTTAGGTAAATAGCTTCATCCGGTTGCACACGTATCACAAGCTCATTAGTTGCCCTGTCAAGATCGGTTCCAAAAGCTCCCTTGTAGAGATTTCCAGGAACATGTCGGAACTGTACTCTAATCTCAGCCCTGAAATTTGTTTAATGCATAATGCAACATGAGTCAGGATTGGTGGCATAAACATAACCCAAAAGGAGACTTCGGAATCAAATAATTTTGTGTTCTCAGCCAAGATTAATACTAAGAAATAATACTCCCTCCGATCCATAATAAGTGTCACTGATTTAGTACAGTGTCTCTGATTTAGTACATTGTACTAAAACTGCGACACTTATTTTGGATCGGAGAGAGTACTTCAATTAGTGTTTTGTTCATATCTAAAGAGTACAACCAATATATCAGATCCATAACAGAATAAGTTGGTCCAACTGCATGACACTAAAATGTTGATAAACATGCAGAAAGAAAAAGAAAGAAATGCCTCCGTGTTAAGAGTTCAGACATTTAAAAAAAACTTAATATATAAGCCAAAGCAACATGTGGCAAATTGTTGGCATCATATGATAATGACAACTATTTTAAAATAACTTACTGCTTAGTATGCAAAGCTTTCCCAGCCTTCATGAGAAAAGGAACTCCATCCCATCTAGCGTTATTAATAAAAAGTGCAGCTGCAGCAAATGTTGGAGCCAGACTACCCTTGGGCACCGTCTTATCATCAGTGTATCCAGGGTATGTAATACCACCCTTTGTATGACTTTTATACTGTCCTATTACCACATCTTCTAGTTGCAAGGGCTTCATGGAGCGCAAAACTTTAACCTGAAAGAAATATATGGAGGGAATATTGATGATCAATGAATGGTTCATCTCACATTTAACATAGATAACAAGATTGATGTATGCTGCTTTGAAGTATGTAAAGTTAACAAGATTTATGTATGCTGCTTTAATGTAAAGTATGTACAGAATATAGGTAAAACGGTTTCTAAATGGAAAAGATAATTGGCCCATTTTCGCTCGAAACTGCATGTCTAGGTAACCTGGAACAGGCACAAACCTTCTCATTTCGTATGTCCTCTGCTTCCAAGCTAATAGGAGTTTCCATTGCAAATAGAGCTAGTATCTGAAGAAGATGGTTCTGCATTATGTCTCGGATAATACCATAGCTATCAAAGTACCTGAGTAAATCAACAATAAGGTAAGAGACAATCCAAGGGTAGTAACATGGTACCATAAATGATGTAAAAATCTTTACCCTCCTCGCCCTTCAGTGCCAAAGTCTTCTGAGAATATCAGTTGCACATTCCTTATATATTGCCTTGACCACAGAGGCTCAAAAACAAGATTCGAGAAGCGGAGGACAGATAAATTCTCCACCAGTTCCTTTCCCAAATAATGATCAATCCTGCTTAACAAATATAAGTGAGCACAACTATCATGCATCTCATGCTATTGAATTTCCAATTGATCATATTGTTTTTCAGTTTGCAGACTATTTGATATTTACTGGCTAAGGGAAATGAGAGTTATATTTAAATTAGTCATACAAGCAAATATGACTGATTCTCATAATTTAATTAGATGCTTGAATCACCTGAAGATTTGGTCCTCTACCAGGTACTGCTTCAGACCTCTCGTTAGTGCAGCAGAAGACTCTGAGTCCCGGCCAAAGGGTTTTTCAACAATTACCCTTGTCCAGCCATTCTCAGACGATGCTGATCTGCTTGCACATTTTACAACATCCAGGAATATATTTGGTGGTATTGACAAGTAGAAAAGGCGGTTAGAAACTCTAGGACCCTGCATATAAAGAACAAGAATTTTTATCAGATTACGAGTACACCAATATTTGAAATGACAATGATACTAATTAAGTTGTATAAAAGAGTTGCATACTATTTCAGATTTTTACAAGAAAAAACAAGCAAGGATATTATCTTAAGCACCGCAGTTTAA
Source organism: Avena longiglumis (assembly GCA_030063025.1). Taxonomy (NCBI): domain Eukaryota; kingdom Viridiplantae; phylum Streptophyta; class Magnoliopsida; order Poales; family Poaceae; genus Avena; species Avena longiglumis. The sequence continues at coordinate 25,868,897 of CP125974.1, forward strand.
GAAACAAAATAATGATTATCAAGAAGAGTACGAAAGCTTAAGGCAGTGAAAAGACAGTCCTGTGAAGAATTCATCCAAACTAGAAGTATAATCAAACAATGCATCCTCGGTTAGACTTGAAGTGGCATATACAAACCTCATGTTGTTTAATCTTCTTGCCTAGCTCCTTGAAGTCTGCCTCTGAATCATATTGGCCTGAATGGTAGAAGCATCGTTTCAGAAACTCTTCCATTTTCTCACTACAGTTCTCCCTGGGAAAAAAAGAGCAGGTTAGCGAATATGCATCTCCCTAATATAGGGTTTATTTAACTTAGCAATGGTCATAAGCTATGACCAGAGGTTCTCCCTTGATAATCACCTCTTATCTATCCTGCATGTCAGTGTTCTGCTGACCATGTCTCTCAGTTCAGCATCTGTCATTTTGCTCCGTGCATAGCCAAAGATGGAGAAATGCTACAGAAGAATACATTAGATTAGAGTTTTTTTAAAAAAAAAACGGCTAAAATTCAAGCCTAGGTTGTAGAGAGAGGCACACGCAGACCTTTGGAAGACAATCTTCATAGTAGAGAGCAAAAAGGGCAGGAAATATCTTCTTCTTGGCAAGGTCGCCAGATGCTCCAACTACAGTGATGCTAACAGAAGCCTCGTCATCTGACGACAGGGAGGCCAAATCTTCGAATTCCTCCACGGTGATCGCTGAAGTTGTGCCGTTCGCCACCTTGGATGGAGCAGCCGGGGTGACGGCGTTCTCGACGGCGGTGTCCATGGGACCTTTCACTGATGATGGAAGTGTAAAATAAGTAAAAACAGCCGTTGTGTATCAAAGTAACATGATCTTAGTACCGAAGGCTCACTATGCAGTGGGAGTAAATCAAAACGAGGCAAGGTAAAGATGGCCTGAGGACTAATTTCTGGTTACTGGGCATAAAAAATGCAGACAGATGGAAGACTACAGACTCAGAACAATGCTGGGGTCAGTAAAAACTACTAATGAATCACCTCAGTTTCCTAGACAAGCTACATTTATGTGTTTTCCGAAGTTTGACTCGCTTCATTTTAGACAGTAAGGTATCAGAGTGTTTTGTTTCAGACTGCATAGCACGACGAACGGAGTAAGCTCACGAGGCAGAAAAGTCAACTACGCGCACAGAAGGTTCAGCTGAAGAATCTATTAGGCTCTAGTAGGTGGAATATGCTGCTGAACTGTACCAAAGAATCCCCCATGGAGCAAGCAAACCCGTCGTCGCCTCACCTAAGGCATCCCCTGAATTTGGGAGCGAGCAACGAGAAGTGAAAAGCGCGGAGAGAATCGATACCCCACAGGCCACAGCACAGCAAGTCCAGACAAGGAGCCCACCTCCCTGGCCGGCGACGGCGTCGATGCGCCACCCTGCGGCGGCGACGGCGGCGGCCGATCTCCCGCATCTGGCGAAGGAGAACGCGAGGGATGAAGACGGCGGAGGCGAGGGACCCGCCGCGCGGCGCACGACGGCGCTTCTGCCGCCGGCGGCGGCCGCCGGGCACCTCATGCAGGAGAGCGCCATGTGCCCTGTCCCTGTCGCTGTGGCTGCTCTGCTCGGACTTCGGAGATGACGAGGCAGGGAAGGGAAGCTGGCTGGCTGACGAAGTGGCGATAGGACGCACGGACGGACGGAGATGGGGAAGGGGATGGGAGAGGGAGGTTTTATCGGGGATATCGAAGAGGGGGGAGAAGACGGAGACAAAGCCAAAGTTTGGTGGAGCGGGCTGGGGGCCTCTTGAGATCGCCGAAGGCCGGGGTGGGGTGGGGGAGGAGGAATAAAATAGTCGGAGCGCTCGGGGCGGAAACGCAAAGAGTTGTGGCCCCTTGGCTGCCGCTGCGGGCGGCCGGTCTGGCCGGGCAATGGTTGCCGCGGCGGCGGCGCGGGGTGACCGGTGGCCGGTGGGGGCGGGGCACGTGCACTGCGATGGTGTATGGGGTCGGACCGGCACGGCGGCACGCAGGTTGGGGTCGAGAGGTTCTTGGCCCTCCTGGTGCGCCAAATCCTACGCTTGCAAAAAGTCAGAGCATCTGCGATCAACGTCGTCACAGCGTTGTATACTGCTGAAGTGCCAAGACGCACAGTCACAACAACTTGTACAAACGACCGTGAGCGTGGAGTACTACCATGATCTATTTGCCCATTTTGGAGTTTGGACATATTTCTAGTGTGTGTATGATTCCTAGTTGTCACGGTAGCAAAGATAATTTCCATAAATACGCTTACCATGAAAATGCCGGAATCTCGTGCAAACTGGGATGTAGGAGAAGTTCAAAACCATAGATGCGGAAGTTCAAAATAGAAACCGGGAGCATATGATTCCACCTAAAAAAGGGACATTCTAAATGCAAAAAAAAAGAACTGGATTTTTTTAACAAATACACACATAGTTTAAGATATGAATTTTTCAGTGAAAATCGCTGTAAACATCTTAAAAACGCAAGCTTTACGCCGTTGGCAAGTCTGGACGGCTGCCCGGGCTGAATGGACGCTAGGTCCGCCCATGTGTGCGAAAGAAAGTGATGCTACAGAAAAAACCTTTTTACATAAAATATGTATTTTCTCTATGAATTTTTGTAGACATGGAAAGATAAAAACATATACTACAATGTAAAAAAAATAAAAAAAATCTTTCTAAGAATTTATAAAGTTCAAACGGGAGAATATGCTCCAGGAGCCAAAACCTATCCTTTTCTAGAGACCCCTTTAATCCATTGGAAAAGTAGGGGCGAAACATAGTGATGATAAAGGTTTTTAATGGCTCCTATGCAGGTGATTCAAAAGAATAAGAGCGAGGAAAGTAGAGAAAAATACCTTTTGAACTCACTTGAACAAAGTCCAAATTTTCCTCCTAAACTTTTTACTTGGCTCATATTTCCTTAGTAAACTTTACTTGGCTCACTAAACCCCCCTAAACCATCACTAATGGTCCATTTAACCTACTTAGCCTAGGATTTGAATCAACCTTCTGAACCTGGCCGGGGGTTCAAATAGACCATTAGTGATAATTTAGGGAGGGTTTAGCGAGCCAAGTAAAATTTGGGGAGGAAATATGAGCCAAGTGAAAAGTTTAGAGAGAAATTGGGACTTTGTTTAACTCGGTTTCAAGGAAATACCATGAAAACTTTATATTCACTTGGACCTCATTTTGAAATTTCGATACATGAAAAAAAAATATGGGGATTTTTATTGGCTTATAATATCTTAGTTTTACTTTTGACGGGATTATTCCCCAAGGACAAAGGGCATGGTATATAGTATTTTTTTATGGAATTGCACACAAAGGGGTATAAAGGACAATTTTCTATTGTTTCTAATCCTACAACCCAAATAATTTCTAGATGGATAATTTCATGGGGAGTAAAATCCTTCAAAACTCCTCTGGACCAAATAGACCCCATATATTTCCAATCATTTGTTTTTCCTATTCCTATGTTTTTCAATTCATGATATATAAAGAGATCCTAGCTATGACTTGCATGTTCTTGGTAGCCGATATTCAGATTCCCACTCATGAATAGCTTTCATCTTTCTGAAACTACTGCGTTTGCTTAGTCTCTCAAGATTACAACATTTTCTTTCTGATAGTATGAAATTTCAAGAACATAGATGAATCTTTTTCTTCAGTTTCAGTAACCTCTGTTGTTTACCTTGCTTCTTCAGAATCCCGTTGGCGTCGGTAGGACGCTCAAGTGGAAGTTGTTTTCCCTGTGCTCCCTCGGCAGCGGTTGGACAGCGCAGATGCCCTGCTCGACTGCCGGACAGGGGATGGCCGGGCTAGACGACGAGAGAATGAAACGGTAGTACCTTGGGACAACAAGGGTGGACAGCCAGCTTAAATATAACTCGTTGGTGGTACTCCTACTTGGTACTCTACTTTTTCTGTGGCAAGGCCTCACATTCTTGATTCTATGATTCTATCTGGGTGCACGCACTGCCGTGTCAGCCATGGGCTTCTTCTCTTCGCCGCCACTCCATGCTAATAAAAATGTTCCGCTGCTCTGGTCCTTTCTAAGCATTCTCTTCCTTTTTCCAAATTCCTAACTTGCCGAGTAGAGGAAACCACCTGAATTTCAGGAATGCAAAAGGTCGATCCATGGATTTCCTTGGTTCTCTCATCTTAACTAGTGTCTTAGCTAGATGCTTAGATGTGGATACCTGCAACATCTGGCATACATGGCTCCAAGGAAAGAATCAAAACTGACAGCATGTAATAGCATTCCAGAAAATTACACCTCTAGCATTTAGTGAAACAAAGTTTTAGAGCTTCCACGTTCGCTCTCAGATGCTAAAAAAACTCACTTCAAACTGAGACGAAAAAGAACAGAGCTTCTACGCGACTTATATATGTGGTCTTTAATATCTACCTGCTCATCCGACTAAGTTGCTATATAATCACAAGGTTTCGACAAACGCCTCTTTGATGGCCACAATTTTGGCGCAGACGTCGTGTATCCCTGGTCTATCTTTCGGCGACTCCATGGAACACATTAGCCCAATGCTGACCAAAGGCATTATATAGTTCTGCATGCGTAGAGAAGCAGCCACCTCATCCTCCTCAGGTGGCATGTGGGGATCCAAAACCTCAGAGATTCTCTCGGGGAAGGCCTGATCGACGTACTTGTGAAGGCTGAGGGCGTTGCCACACAGCGTGTCCGTTGGTCGTACCGCCGTGAGCATCTCCAGTAGCAGCACCCCGAAGCTGTACACGTCCCCACCCGTTGAGATCTTGCATCCCATCCCATATTCTGTGAAACAGGAGCAAGTGTACATTTAATGCTTGGGAAAGTAACAAAGGAAAGAGAGATCGGGGTTGAAGTTTCAAAGGAAAACAAGTACGTATCACTTACCAGGTGCAATGTATCCGATTGTTCCTCCGACGCCAGCCAACCCTTCCGGTGTACCAGGACTTGAAGAGAGAAACTTGGAAGACCCGAAGTCACCAATGCGTGATGTCATGTCATAGTCCAAAAGAACATTGCTCGGCTTCAGATCGCAGTGGATCATAGGAGGTGTCAACTGGTTGTGCAGATAGTCCAGAGCAGAAGCAACATCAGCAACAATACTTATCCGCTGACCTAAGCTTAGCAATCTCCTTTTGCTGCCCTGGTGAAGCCTTGGGTGTATCCACATGTCTAGGCTACCATTTGCCATGAACTCGTATACTATTGCCTTGAACTCATTGTTATCAAGATCCACCGTTGAGCAGCATGTGATAGCTTGAACAAGATTGCGGTGGCGGGTATGCTTTAGCACCTTGCACTCAGTGAAAAAGCTATTTCGTGAACCTTGCTCGCTATGGAATGTCTTTATGGCCACTAGGTCCGTTTCAAACTGAAACCGACCAATGTAGACTGAAGCTGTGTGACTTGAGCTGATCCTGTTCACCAGAGAGAACCAATTGGTAGCTTTAAGAATGTCACCATATGACACCCTCTTCATCGTTTCCTTGAAGTTTTCAGATGGCTGACTTTTGGTTTTGGTTCCCTTCTTAACAGTGATAACAACACCAAGAAACATGAACAAAGTAACAGTAGCCAGTGGAACGATTATCAGCACCAGGTGTGCTTTGCTCTTCCTTTGTGTTGGTGAGGCGGTGGGGCAAATGGGAAGTCCAAATATGGCAGCAGCTGTTTCACACAGCCCTGTGTTGCCTTGCAAGGATACTGCATTTAAATTTGCAAATACACCACCAGCCGGAATCGGTCCTTCAAATTTGTTGTATGATATATTAATATAATTTAAGCTGCTGAAGTTCCCGAAAAACTGTGGAACTTGACCAGTTAAATAGTTCTCAGACAGATCTATCTGCTGTATGACCTTCAGTGCACTGAAAGACTGAGGAATAATCCCACTAAGCATGTTGCTTTCCATTTGAAGGGATAGAAGTTGAACACACTGGCCAAGTTCAGAAGGAAGGTCACCAGATAATTTGTTGTTGGAAACATTGAAGATGCCAAGAGTAATCAGCTTACCAACTTCCTGTGGTATCGGCCCAATCAAGTTGTTGTTTGACAAGTCTAAACCCAATGAAAGGGAAGGAATGCTGAAGAGTTCCCTTGGTATGTATCCATCGAGATAGTTAACTGACAAGTTCAGTATAAGCAGCCTTTGGCATTTTCCTATGTACGCCGGTATGTTTCCAGACAACTCATTGTCATCAAGATAAAGCTGGCTGAGTCGAACAAGATTCCCAACTGTCGATGGAATTTGACCTGACAACTTATTCATGGAAAGTTTCAGGACAACCAAGTTGCTCAAGTTCCAAACTGTCAGGGGAATTTTTCCTGAGAGCATGTTCTGACCTATGTCAAGCAGAGTGAGGTTTACGAGGTTGCCTATCTCAGCTGGTATGCTTCCAGAAATTTGGTTTCTTCCAAAGTTCAACTGCTCCATCTTTGTTGAAAGGTTGCCTACTGCTTTTGGCAAACTTCCATTCAGGATATTCCCATCCACCGATAATCTTAACAACTGAGTGCAATTGGTCAGAGAGGTAAGGAACGCCCAATTATCAGCTTGAGTGTGTTATTTCCTAGAAGCAGCTGACTCAAGTTCGCCAAGGGTCCTAGAGATGGCACCACGCCAGTCAGCAAGTTGCTTGAAAGATCAAGCACTTGGAGCTTTGACATGTTGGTCAGAGAATCTGGGATAGATCCACGAAATTTGTTGCCTCCCATTACCAATGTTTGGAGATTCGGAAGCAAGTGGCCAATTTCAGAAGGTATCTGTCCAATAAAATTATTGCTGCCTAAGCTAAAGAGTGTGAGTGATGAGACATTGTACAGTGTGGCTGGGACATACCAAGAGAATTTGTTGTAACTTAGATCTAGCACATTTAGGTTTGGAATTTGACCTAAAGTTTCTGGGATTGATCCTATTAAGTTCTCTTGTGCTAGCAGGAGGGAACGCAAGGACGAAGCATTTCCCAAAGATGCTGGTATAGTGCCAGAAAGTGAATTCCCTGTAAGACCAAGAAATTGCAGAGCTGCCATCTTTTGGAAATGTGGGATAACCCCAATTAGAGAATTCCACTGGAGATCAACAGTGACAAGTTTCGATGAGTTGAACAGATTAGCTGGGATCACCCCAGATAAGTTGTTCTGTGAGAGGATTATGTCACTAATTGATGAACTACTTGCTAAGGAATCAGGGATAACTCCGCTAAGAGAATTGTTTGCAAGATTGACATATCTAAGAGATGGAATTGTACCCAATGACAGAGGGATGTTACCTTCAAGCCTGTTTCCAGCAAGCTCCAGAGTTTGTAGGCTCGGAAGCTCTCCTATCTCGTCAGGTATGCTTCCAGACAATGTAGTGTTCTGAAGGTCCAACTGAACTAGAGAAGTAAGGGCTGCCATGCAACTGGATAGTGTTCCTCTGAGCAGCGTAGACCTGAACTGTATGGACACGACACGGATTGGGAGGGTCATGCTGCAGGTGACCCCTTGCCAGCTGCAGAAGTTGAGCGAGTCGTTGTGCCATGATCCAAGAACACCGTCAGGGTCCCTGGAGATGCCAGATTTGAAGCAGAGAAGGGCTTGTCGGTCATCTTCGGTTCTGTTGCTAGCTTGTGCTGATGTGAATATTATTGTGTTGGAGGAAAGAACTATGAGGATGGTGCAAAGAAGAAAGAGTGCATGGAGGGAAGGAGCAACCAAAGACTGGTTGCCAAAAACTTGAGCAGCCATGCCTCTGTTCTTGTTCTAATGGAGTACAGCTTTACAAAATTTTGTGTGTGTGTGCGTGTGTGCTCGTGTGTCCATATATATGTTAGAAGTAGGGGAGTTGAATCTTCTACTTCACTTGACCTTAGTGCTGTCTTGTCTAGCTTGCTTCTTCTTCAGCCCACAAATGATTTGAGAAAACTCTGAGAACAGAAGGAACTTGTGAGAGATTTTATGTGGGTAAAGAAAATGTGTGCATAAACCAGTCCATGAACATGCAAATACTATTCCGTACTTGTTATACAATCTAGAATTTCTGCACTCTGAAATCCAAGAAATCATGAAAATTCTAACTGAGCTGTATAGTAGAGAAGGGGAATAGTTGGTTACCCAACTTGTAGTTCTTTATTTGCCAAGTTATGGAAAATGCTTTGTGAAACCATTGCATAACAAACAAAAAATAGTTGTGCATGGCATATGCTACAGTTGTCTCAAAGCCGATTTTCTGGATTCTAGTACGGTTTAGGAAGCATCCTATTGCAAGCCCACAATTTAGCTGAGTATGCAAAGTGCCAAGTCAGTCATCAAGGAGAAGAAATGGGCATGCCAAAGACTTCTCCGTCGCTCTTGTCTTACTTGGAGGAAAATCTTTTGATCCACAACATTTCCAGTCAAGATCCTCCTATCCCCATCATCAAACTTCTACCAAATGAATCATCTGACAATATTAAAAAAGATGCTTGCCAAATTTAATTGTTCCCAACCTTCATTTCCATGACATGATGATACCTATGAGAGCGGCAGTATATGCCTCGACACGACAGCACCGCCTTTTGTTTCTATTTTGGCTGCATATGGGAGACCGTGCACCACAGGAACGCCAAGAAATCATCCTGAAATGCTTACTTGGGAACCTGGGAAGAGTAGCAGGTTCAGACAATACGGGGAGAACAGAACACTGTGGCCCCTGTATACTAGAAATCATTTGAGGAAAATGACACCATAACTTAGGTTTGAATTGTGGATCAAGGTATGGCAGCATCCCATCTTCCTCCTTTATCATTAACTCCAGATCCTCGTTCTTTATTCCACAAGCTATCGCAGCCATTGCCGCTGTTGCCTTCTTCCCCTTTCCACGGCACAACGCAGCCGGCAGATTTATGCGCCCGATCCGATGAAACCATATAATGTCCTAGCATCCCAAATATACTAAACCCAGGCCAAGCACTACCGATCCACATAGCCACATAGCACCACTACACCACTCCACAGAGCACTGATTAATTTACGGTGTAACTAGAGCAAATTCGAGCGCAGATTCCTTGTGGAGAGATTGAATACCTGCTGGACTGGGGTACGGGAACAAAGTCAGGAACGCGCAGTGATGTGCTCCTCCCAGTGCCTCTGCCACCTCGGCTTGATCCCTTCGTCGTACAGGCAACCCTCCTCCCCGCCCGCGCCTTCTGTTCTTGTTCTTGCGCCTTCAGTCATAAGGAGCAATCAGAGATTTGGGTCCAAAAACTTGAGCCATGTCTCCGTTCTTGTTCTAATGGAGTGCGCTTGTTAAATATTTCGGTGTGCATATTTAGATATATTTTAGAAGAGTAGGGGAGTTGAAAACTTCTACTTGACTTGACTTCCACGCCGTCTTGTTTAGCTTGGTTCTAGTTCATGCCCCCATATGATTGAGAAAAGCCTGAGCATAGAAGGAACTTTTGAGAGGTTTTATGTGGGTAAAGAAAACGTGTGCATAAACCAGTCTATAAAAGTGCAAATAGTATTCTCTACTACCTCCATAACGGTTTATTGGGCTAACACGAAATTCAAAAAAAAGTTTGACCATAAAATTTATCAATAAAACATGAATTATATGTCACAAAAATTATACCATTAGATTGATATTCAAAAGTTCTTTCCAATGATAATTTTTATGACAGATGATTCATATTTCGTTGGTCAAATTTGTAGTCAAACATATTTCTTGAGCTCCGTGTTAGCCCAATAAACCGGTATGGAGGAAGTATTTGTTATACAGCCTAGAGCTTCTACACTCAAAAATCCACCAAATCATGGAAATTCTAAACGAGAGGAATGGTATAGAAGGGGACAAGTTTGCTACTCCGTACCTAACTTTCAGGAAGTGTTCAATTCAGTTGACTCTTCAAAGTGCCAAGTCGTCAGTCATCAAGGAGAAGAAATGGACATGCCAAAGACTTCCTCAGTCGATCTTGCCACGCCACGCTTGGAGGGTAAATTATTGATCCACGCATTCCAGTCAAGATCCACCTATCCCCATCATCAAACTTCTTCCACATGAATTAATATCTGACAATTTTAACGGAGATGCTTGTCAAAATTAAATGTTCCCAACATCCATTTGCACGACATGATAATACTCCTAAAGAGTGGCGGCAGTATATGCCCTCGACACACGGGCACCGCCATGTTTCCAATTTGGCTGCATATGGGATGCCGTGTTCCACAGGAACTCAAAGAGAACATCCTGAAACGCTTACTTGGGAACCTGGGAAGAGTAGCAGGTTCAGAAGATAAGGAGAGAACAGAACACGGTGTCCCCTGTGTAGTAGTACTACAAATCATTTGAGGAAATGCCACTGTAACTTAGGAGTGAATTGTTTGTTAGATAGGTATATCAGCATTCAGCACCACCACTTCCACCCGTCTCATAAATCCCAGATCCCCCTCCTCTCCTTCACCGGCTATGGCAGCCATGGCCGCTGCTGCCTTTCTCACGCTTCCCCTTTCTACAGCAGAACGTCGCCTACGAATGTATGTGTCCGATGAAACTAAATTTGGTCATACGGAGTAGTATCCTAAGTTCATAATACACGAGCCCAGGCCAACAGCAACAGATTCACACCACTACACAGAGCCCTGATTAATTTACGGTGTAACTAGAGCAAATTTGAGCGCAGATTCCTTGTGGAGAGATTCGATACCTGGGGGTACTGGGGACTGGGGTACGGAAACACGGTCCGGAACACGCGGTGATGTGCTACTCCCAGTGCCTCTGCCACCTTGGCGCCATCCCTTCGCCGTACGCGCAACCCTCCTCCTCGCCTGCGGCGCGGCGTCGGCGGGCGGTGGCGAGGGCCGGAGGCGAAGGCCGCATCTGAAGCCGGAGCGGCGTTTGCGCAGTGGGGATCCATCGGGCTGGAGAAGGAGAGGGATGGCCGAATGGGAGCCCTCCTTGGCTCGCTGGAGACGTGTGGTGGGTGCAGCGGGGGAAATCCGGCGGACCGGCCGTGATGGAACTTTGGAAGAGGATTTGCGAAGAGGAAGACGGACGGAAGGGGTAAAGTGGTAAATCTTGTTACTCTCTGTTAAGACTGGCGTTGAAAGAAAACTACTCCCTGCCGTTAAAACTGCCGCAGTAGCTTTTTTTTTCCAAGTCTGAAATTAGTCCATAAAAAATGAGTGTGAACAAAGTCCGAAATTTAAAAGCTTAATAACTTAGAAAAATAGAGCTAAAAAATTAAATCTGCATCCGTCTTGTGCATAGTGGCAGCCTGCCTATTCCGGAGTATCATCCCTTTCAAGCCACATCATCCTGACTTCCTGAGTCTCTTCAGTATTTCTTTACAGAAACATAACAAACTTATTCAGAAATTTCACCCCTTTCAAAATTCTAGTAAGCAATAGTGGGTAGAGGCCACGGAGAAATCTAAACAATATTCACTCTCAACCATGCAAGAAAAGAACGGTTAGAGAGAGAAACTGATTATAGGTTGTTATTATCTAGCTCCAAGTTTACATGTCATATGGATACCATATCTTTCTTTACTATTGCATACTAATGCAGGAGGCGCACTTAAGACATATTATTAGCAAACTGAACATATTATTTTATGGAAAAGGCACCTCTATATATGAGGGTACAATATGCACTTCCATAGTTACAAAATTACATTCTTAACAATAAGGAATCAGCATGCTGTAACAGAACTGAATTATTTCTCAATCATCATGATATTCCAGAAAAGCGTCTCTGATGGCAGATAGTTTGGCACAGACATCTTTCATTCCAGGCCTATCCTTTGGAGATTCCACGGTACATGACAGCCCAAGAGCAACCAGCGGGACAACGTATCTCTGCATCCATGCTTCCACGCACCCTTGATGCTCCTCGTGCGCCATATGAGGATCCAGAATCTCTGCAACTCTGTCAGGGAACATGGATTCAGAGAACATGCGAAGGGTAAGTCCATCGACGAACATATCATCAGTTGGCCGTTTTCCAGTGAGCAACTCCAGTAGAAGCACTCCAAAACTATACACATCGCCTCCTACGGAGATCTTGCAGCCCATCCCGTACTCTACAAAAGCGAAATAATACTCAACAATCCATGCATATGCAGAAAAAAAAGGTCTGTACACGTGAAAAGAATACACATATGTACAAGACAGACAATATTTAAGCGTGAGGTGGGAAAAGAAGACTCACCAGGTGCTATGTATCCAATTGTTCCTCCGACGTCAACCAGGCTTTTACGGATAACCTCACCTGGTAACAGAAACTTTGCTGACCCAAAGTCACTCAGCCGTGCAGTCATGTCATCGTCCAAAAGGATATTGTGTGGCTTCAAGTCACAATGGATCAAAGGAGGCGTCAGTTGGTTGTGGACATAATCAAGAGCAGAAGCCACGTCTGCTGCTATGCATATCCTCTGGCCAAAGCTTAGCACCCTGCCAGGGATTCCATTGTGTTGCTTAGAGTGCAACCATCTCTCGAGGCTGCCGTTAACCATGAACTTGAAGATCAGTGCTTTGAACTCCTGGTTCTGTGAATCCAATGTTGAGCATAGAGTCACAGGTCGCATTATGTTCCGATGGCGGGTGCTTCGTAGCACCTCACACTCAATAAAGTAACTATCATATCCACCAGCCTCGTTCAAGTTGAATACTTTGATGGCAACCAGGCTCCTGTCAGACTTGAACCTACCGACATAAACTGATCCGGTACAGGTTGAGCTGATAGTATGGACCGAAGAAAACCAGTTGGTAGCTTTCAGAATGTCACCATATGATATCTTCTTCAGTGTCTCCTTGTGGTTAGAACATGCAGGCACTTCTTTACTCTTCTGGTGGGTAACAACTTCTTTTCTCTTCCAGTTGGCAACAAAATTTAACAGACTGAGAATCTTAATGCACCATGAAAATGTAACACACTGCGTCCTTCTTTTCCAAATAGTGACAACCAAATATACCAATAGGAGACCAGCCAGTAACGGTGTGGTTATAATCATTGTTACCAAAAGCACATGCTTCTTTATTTGAGTGGGTAAGGTGCCATCAGACCCATGACAAATCGGAAGTGCTAGCATGGAGATTCTTGCACATAACATCTTATTTCCATCCAAAACTACCTTACTCGAGTTACGAAAGCATCCACCAGAGGGAATTGGCCCATCAAAGTTGTTGTATGATAGATCAAGCTTGTCCAAGAATCTGAGACCGCCAATGGATTCTGGCACTGGACCAGATAAATTATTTCGAGCTAGATTTATCTGCTGGATGGAGAACAGCTTCCCAAAACTTTGAGGAATTTGTCCTTGAAGCTTGTTTCTCTCCATGCGCAAGAATAATAGAGTGGCACAACTTCCAAGAGCTTCAGGAATCGCTCCGAACAACAGATTGTTTGAAACATTCAGAAGAGCAAGATTTTCCAAATGGCCAACTTCTGGTGGTATTTCTCCTGTGAGCTTGTTGTATGAAAAGTCCACACCCAAGGAAAGTGGAGGTCCAGCAAAAAGATTGACTGGTATTGATCCATCAAGGCTGTTGGTTGACAGGTTTAGTTCAAGAAGTCCCTTGCACTGACCTAAACTACCAGGTATGTTTCCACTGAAGTTGTTATCATCAAGATAAAGTTTTCCCAGCTGAGTAATGTCACCAACTGAGGGAGGGATCTGACCCGATAATTTGTTCTTTGATAGACTTAGGATATATAGGCTTTGCAGCTTCCCAATGGTAGTAGGTATGCTTCCAGAAAGAAAATTGCTTTCCATCCTAAGCAAAGTGAGATTAACAAGATTGCTAATCTCAACAGGTATGGAGCCCGAAATTTGGTTTGACCCAAGAGATAGATATTCTAGTCTCGTGGAGAGATTAACAACTGTTATCGGTAGGCTGCCATTCAGAGCATTTCCTTCCAAGGACAACTTTGTCAGCTGGGTGCAATTTGCCAGAGATGTAAGGAATGACCAGTCATTTGCTTCTAGAAAGTTCCTCCCCAAAACTAACCGACGTAAGTTTGCCAAAGAACCAAGAGCCGGAACAGAGCCATGTAGCGAGTTGTTTGAAATATCAAGCATTTGGAGATATGACATGTTGGCTAGTGAAGCAGGGATCAGGCCTTTCAGCCTGTTGCTTCCCATGACCAGGGACTGGAGATTTGGTAATGAGGAACCAATGTGATATGGTATTTGTCCAACAAGACTATTGCTGCCTACGCTAAAGTATTGGAGCGATGTCATGTTGTAAAGAGACAACAGGACATTCCCTGATAAATTGTTGAAGCTGACGTCAAGCTCAAGCAGTTTTGCAAGGTGACCCAAAGTTTCTGGAATTGATCCTGATAACTTATTTTGGCCGAGCAATATAGAAGTGAGGGAAGAAACATTTCCTATTGAAGGGGGTATGCTTCCAGAGAGGAAGTTCCCTGTCAGGCCAAGAAATTTGAGAGCTGTGACCTTATGGAAATGTGGGATTCCGCCAGTGAAAGAATTCGTCTGGAGATCAACCATAGTAAGCTTAGATTTATGATCAAACAAAGTAGAAGGAATCTCTCCAGAGAGGTTATTACGTGACAGTATAAGTGTGCCAAGTGAGGAGCTATTGGCCAATGAGAGAGGGATGCCACCGGTAAGAGTGTTATTTGCAAGATTGACATAGCTAAGAGAATTGCTAGTGCCTAATGAATCAGGGATATTCCCTTCAAAATTGCTGCCAGCAAGATTCAGTGTATGGAGGTTTGGGAGCTTACCTAACTCTTCAGGGATCGTTCCCGACAGATGATTACCGCCAAGATTTACCAAGGATAAAGAATACAGGTCAGCTAGGCATCCAGATATTCGCCCAGAGAGTTGTGCAGAGGTGAGGTCTATAGAAACCACCTGGAGTGGAAAGTTTGTGCCACAAGTGACCCCTTTCCAGCTACAGAAGTTAAGTGAGTCATTGCTCCATGAGTCTAGGCTGCCAAGGGGATAAGAGCTGATACCAGACTTGAAGCAAAGGAGGGTCTGGCGATCAATCTCCGACCTGTTTGCTGGCGCTGCTTCGAGTATTGTTGTGTTGAAGGAGAGAAGGCTGAGCAAAACACATAGAAGATACAGGACTAACGGCATGATATCCGGAGATTATAGAATGTGGAAGGACCAAGAACTGCAAGGAACTTGGACTGCTTAGGTAGGAGCTTTGGTTTATCTTGTGTGTAGAATACAGATCTCTTTTGAAGGATTTTTCTAGTACCAGAAATGGACCATCAATGTATGCTTGATCGGTTGACTACAAGTTGACTTGACGAAATGACTCGGCCGGTTGCCTAAAGGTGAACGTGTATGCAGGGGAAAGGGAAATCACAGGCATGAACGCAAAGACTTCTGACAGAAAACGCGTGCAGTGCAGACTGGAAAGCAAAGCCGTGATATAGACTGTGAGTGGAAGAACAAAAACTTGACCGAAACAAAAGAAAAGTTATGTCAGACTAGCCCTGCCTGATAGGTTGATTGCAACCTGCGAAGCACAAGAGCAAACTAAGGATGATCAGACGAAGATGTGATGCAAGGACATACCTAGCCACGGGCGAAGGCTGGAGGATTGTCCAATCAAAATCGCAGACAAACCCAAATGGCCTACTGTACATCCCTTCAACATGGTTGGTAACTGAAAGAGTATAGCAAGACAACAAGGAACATTCAAATTTCAGGTAAAGACAACCGTGTTTCATCCATTTTAGAGGCCTCTTCATTTTAGCATGGCAGATTGAGAATCGAGTGCAAGAATTACCGAATACAAGGTAGTACTAATTCTCAGTAATCACTCTTCTTCTTCCACGCGTCTGGGGCCGGCGGGGCTCGCGGAAGGGTAGGAGTCAGGGAGCGCCGCCACAGCGAGGGTTTGCCTTGCCAATTAAATTGCTGCTGGCGACTGAGACTGTGAGGCTGCGGCCTGATGAGGCCATGGGAAAGAACGCATCGAACGACCTGCGTCTGCGGACCCGAAAGGAGAAACCCTAGGCGAGACGCCGTGTGGACGGGCGCTGGCGATGGGTAGGGAAAGAACAGTGGTGGCGTTGTCGGCGCGGCGCAACTAGCCACGGGGATCGAGGACCCGGTGATGGACAACCGCGCGGCGAGGCGGCGACGTATGTATAGAGAGGCAAACTGGTGGAGGCGTTGGACGCCGGCCTCGGAGGAGTGGCCTCGGACGAGGTGTTGTCATGATCCGATCCATGGCAGGTCCCCCCGTTGCGTTGCCGAAGGTGACTTCACGGACCGGTGGTCGTTTGCGGTGCGATCCACTCATGCACAGCTACGCAAAGGAAATGATAGGACTCCCCGGAGATCGATCTACGCGTTCGCAGTGAATCTGTTTTGTCACCTACGCTGCAGTCGGTCGCTCGCACCGCCTGCAGATCCATATCCGCGTCGCGCACCGGCCAGCCTCTTGGTCGCGCCGCCTAGGGGGTGGGCATTCGGTTTTTTGGTTAACTCGGTTTGGTTTTTCGGATTTTTCTATAATTCGGTTTCTATAAAATAGGTACCGAAATTGTTTCGGTTTTTTAATTAATCGATTGTTTAGTTAATGGACAATTCGGTTTTAACCGAACTTCTGGAAATAACAACACCGTGTCATAATTTATGTCAGATCTATACAAGCTAAACCACTCATCAGCGCACCGGAAGCAAGCTCCAGGTCGGTGAGTACCTGAAACAATACATGTCTAGCTGATGTCTTATGTATTAAACGCATATGTAGAAAAAGAATATAATAAGCATAATGCCTATCTAGCTCGTTTAAAAAAATGATGTCTATCTTCCAAGCCGTATACATTCAACAAATTGTATGTGTTGAGAGTTCAACTAAAATACATGATTATATTCGAAATAGAAAAACAATTGAAAGGCTTCCAACAAAATTCAGACACAATTGACAGTTAAACCACAAATATGTACGTGCATGTGGTTGGAGACATACGTACATGCATGGGCAGCCTGACAGCCTTTGCATGTATGTTTTTTGAGCTAATATCTACGTAAAGTAATGGACGTCTAGGACAGAATTGCAAATATATTTAGCTCTGTCACGTATATTTTTTGGTTTGTAGGATTATTTCGGTTATCAGAGAGTCAAAACCGAATTAATATTTATAAATTCGGTTAATCATATTTACTAACTGAAATTAGTTTGGGCTAATTCGGGTTCGGTGTATTCGGTTTCAGTTTCGGTTGATTCAATTTCGGTGTGGGTTTCGGTTTTTTAATGCCCACCCCTAGCGCTGCCTCGTTTGCTGGCCGAGCCGCCCCGCCTGCTTTGCGGTCGAGACTTGCTACATATGGTCGAGACTCGAGAGTGGTCCTCCAAGCGGCATGGAGGTTTGCTACCAGACGGCAATGAAGAGTCGTGATGCAATGTGTCTTTGAGATTTTGCTACAGGGCGATGCTACAATAGTAGCAAATTTTTGCTATTTCTGTCACTGGCGGAGCTACACACAGTTCAGCAGGGGCCACCGCCCCCCCAGCCTTGAAAGATTAGTGAAGGAAATTTTTTTGTACAAGCTTAAGAACAGAAAAAGTAGAGCATTTTGCCCCCCTAGACAGTCATATTTAATGTTTTGCCCCCCCAAATATTCTTGGCAAGCTCCGCCACTGATTTCTGTTCTATGTTTTTGCTATAATAGCATAAAATATTTGCTAAAATATTTTTGACGAAAGTGCTAGCAAAATCGGTTTTGCTACAGCAGCCACTGGCGATATCTCCGGCGATATCGTTTTTTTCTACATTAGCATATCTTTTTTTCTACCATGGTTTTCCGGTTTTGCTACAATAACGTAAAGTTTTTGCTACACGGTCTCCAGCGAGGTCTACCGGCGAGTCTCCGACAAGGTCAGATATGCTACATTAGCATATTTTTTTGCTACACGTTCGCCGGCGAAATCTCCGGCGAGGTCTAGTCTGTTTTTCTATTTTTTTAGACCGAACCGTTTTTTGCTACATGTAGCAAAAGCGGGACTATTTATAGAAAAAATGGGTATGTTTGTAACAAAAGTGGAATTGATGGCTTTTTAGGGTACACGTGTTGGCAGGAGGAACCGGAGGATTTTGAAAAATTATCCACGAGGGACGCATAATACGACCTCTACGCAAGGGTACCTTGTCGCTGATCATGTTCAGAGCGTGGTGGATTTGAAAGCACAGGAATACGGTGATCTTTGACAACACGAGCCCATCTGTGGCCTTCCTCATGACATGATCAAGGCGGAAGCTAGATATTGGGCTGAGGCCAGAGCACGAGGGCTACTGTCATATACTCCCTTAGTCTAGGCGCCTTCCTTAGTCTAGGCGCTTTGGGTTGAGTTGTATGGTGATGGTGTTGGCTCTTCTTTGAGCTTGTACTTTGTATATACTCCTTTTCTATCAAGGCATCGAAACGCGGTTTTCGCGAAAAAAGTTCTAAATTAAATTGAAATTCAAGCTTTTCGCCTTTTCCATAAATGAGAAAAAATTATCCCTATTAAAAATTTATATTCGCCTTTTCCAGTATCTGCCTATTTCGGGAATTTCACCCTTTTCAAGTCACACCATCCCGAGTCTCTTCAGTATTCCAATCCAGATGAATAAAAAACTTACTCAGGAATTTCATCCTTTTCAAGAATTCTTAGCAATAATGGCTAGAGTCCAGAGACAACTCTAAAGAATATACAGTCACATCCATACAAGGAAATATGAGTTAGAGGGAGAACATGAGTATAGATTATGTTTATTATCTAGCTGCAAATTTACATTTCATATGGATATTTTTCTTTATTCAAAACTGAGGTACACTTAAGACAGATCCTTTAGATATCAGCCACTGAATAATTGACAGCAATAGGAGAATTTTATTACTAAACTGAACAAATTATTTCATGGAAAAAACACCATTATATATGTGTGATCATTTACAAATCAACCATAAAAACTAAACTATTTGAACAAATCTGCAACAAAACTATGGTTAACTACTCCTCACTGCAAATCACACCTCTGTCCAAGAGTTCCTTTCAGTCGCCAAATAGATAGGGCACAATAGGCACTCTCTCCGAGATACAGAATTACATTCTTAACAATAACGGATCGGCATGCTATACACTGAAACATTCCTCAATCATCATGAAGCTCTAGAAATGCACCTCTGATGGCAGAAAGTTTTTCATAAACATCTCTCATTGCAGGCCTATCCTTCGGAGATTCCACGGTACATGACAGCCCAAGAGCAACCAACGGGACAATATATCTCTGCATCAATACGTTTGTGTCTGTTTCTGCACGCCCTTGATGCTCTTCATGAGCCATATGAGGATCTAGAATCTCTGCAACTCTGTCTGGGAACATGGATTCACAGAACTTACAAAGGCTAAGTCCATCCATGAACATATCATCGGTTGGTCGTTTTGCAGTAAGTAACTCCAATAGAATCACTCCAAAACCATAGACATCACCTCCTGCTGAGACCTGGCAACCCATCCCATACTCTGCAAAAGAACAGAAATGCCCTTACATACTAGATGAACCTTACATAAGTATATGACAGGAAAAAATAAACTTACCAGGTGCCATGTATCCAATTGTTCCTCGAAAACTTATCAAGTGTTCCGAACTACCCAAATCTGGCGACAGAAACTTTGCTGAACCAAAATCACCAATACGCATTCATATCATAATCCAAAAGAATTTCTCTTGGCTTCAAATCACAGTGCACCAAAGACGGTGTTGGTAAATGTTCTTACTCTCTAACTGACCCTTCCGTTAAGACTGGCGTATTGAAAATACTCCCTGCCATTAAGACTGCCGCAGTAGCTTTTATTTTCTAAGTCTGAAATGGTCCATAAAAAATGAGTGTGAACAAATTCCGAAATTTAAATGCTTAACTAAGAAAAATAGAACTAAAAAATTAAATCCCTAAAGAAAAAGTTGCATCGGTCTTGTCCATAGCGGCTTGCCTATTCAGGAGTTTCATCCCACATCATCCTGAGTCTCTTCAATATTCCTCTACATACACATAACAAACTTATTAAGAAATTTCATCCCTTTCAAAAATTTCTTACCAATAATGTAGAGGCAGGGAGAAACCTAAACAATATTCATTGTCATCCATGCAATAAAAGAACAGTTAGAGAGAGATTATAGGTTATGTTATTATGTAGCTATGGATCTCATACCTTTCTTTACTTCAACATTGAATACTAATGCAGGAGGCACACTTATGACAGATCCTTTAAATATCAGCCACTAAATAATTGACAGCAATAGGAGAATTTTATTACTAGCAAATTGAACATATTATATTATGGAAAAATACACCTTTTTATATGAGGGATCCTTTACAAATCGATTATCAAAAATTAAACTATTTGAACAAAGCCGCATAAAAGCATGCTTAACTATTCCTTACTGCAAATCACATCTCTGTCCTAAAAGTTCCTTTCAGTCGTCAAATAGATGGGGTACAATATGCATTTTCATAGTTACAAAATTACGTTCTTAACAATAACGAATCAGCATGCTGTAACAGAATTGAAATATTCTTCAATCCTCATGATATTCCAGAAAAGCATCTCTGATAGCAGATAGTTTAGCACAAACATCTTTCATTCCAGGCCTATCGTTTGGAGATTCTATGGTACATGACAGCCCAAGAGCAACCAGCGGGACAATGTATCTCTGCATCCATGCTTCCACGCACCCTTGATGCTCCTCATGCGCCATATGAGGATCCAGAATCTCTGCAACTCTGTCAGGGAACATGGATTCAGAGAACATGCGAAGGGTAAGTCCATCGACGAACATATCATCAGTTGGCCGTTTTCCAGTGAGCAACTCCAGTAGAAGCACTCCAAAACTATACACATCGCCTCCTGTGGAGATCTCGCCACCCATCCCGTACTCTAAAAAGAAGTAATGCACTGAATAATTCAAATATGTACAAGGCAAACTATAATTAAATGTGATATGGGAAAAGCAGACTCACCAGGAGCCATGTATCCAATTGTTCCTCCAACATCATCCAGGCTCCTAGGAATAACCAGACCTGGTGATAGAAATTTTGCTGAGCCAAAGTCACCCAGCCGTGCAGTCATGTCATCATCCAAGAGGACATTGTTTGTCTTCAAATCACAATGGATTAAAGGAGGTGTCAGTTGGTTGTGGACATAATCAAGAGCAGAAGCCACATCTGCTGCTATGCATATCCTCTGGCCAAAGCTTAGCACTCTGTCTGGGATTCCATTATGTTGATCAGAGTGCAACCATTTCTCAAGGCTGCCATTAACCATGAACTCGAAGATTAGTGCTTTGAACTCATGGTTTTGCGAATCCAATGTCGAGCATAGGGTCACAGGTCGCATTATATTTCTATGGCGGGTGCTTCGTAGCACTTCACACTCAATAAAGTAACTTTCATATCCACCAGGTTCACTCAAGTTGAATACTTTGATGGCAACTAGGCTCCTGTCAGACTTGAACCTACCAACATAAACTGACCCGGTACAGGTTGAGCTGATGTTATGGACCAAAGAAAACCAATTGGTAGCTTTAAGAATGTCCTGGTATGACACCCTCTTCAGCTTCTTTTCGTCATGGCATGGAGCTGCCTGCACTTCTCTTCCCTTGTGACGGGCAAAACAAGATAAAATCTTGGACACTACATCCCATTGTGAAAATGAAAACACGCCTTTCTTCCAAAGAGTGCGCAGAAACCATAACAAGACTAGGAAACCAATAGTAAGTGGTGGTAGTACAAGCAGCAAGGTTGCCAGCAAAGACAGATGGTGCTTTCTTTTAGTGGCTGGAGCTGAGATGCCAGGACAAATTGGTAACGCTAGCATGGAGATGGAGGAATTTGAACAGAGTCTCTTGTTGCCATCCAAAAATACTGCTGTACTATTCTCAAAGATCCCACTTGCAGGAACAGCACCTTCCAAGTTGTTATAAGATAAATCAAGTTGCTCCAGCATAGTCAGGGAGGCAAAGAATTCAGGCACGGTACCAGATAAGTCATTGTGAGAAAGATTAATCTGCTGGGTCCAAACTAAATTCCATCGTTCTGGAATTTTTCCATGAAACTTGTTTCCTTCCATGTGAAGAGATACTGGACTACCTTGTGGACCAAATCTGCTGGGCAGTTCTCCTGTGAGTTTGTTGTGTGAGAAGTCCAGACCCAAAGAGAGTGGAGAGTCGGCAAAGAGTTCGACTGGAAGTGATCCATCGAGGTTGTTTCGAGACAAGTTTAGTTCAAGAAGTCCCTTGCACTGACCTAAACTACCAGGTATATTACCAGTCAAGTTGTTATCATCAAGATAAAGCTTGCCTAGCTGAGTAATGTTACCAACTGAGGGAGGGATCTCTCCTGATAATTTGTTCTTTGATAGATTTAGGATATATAGGCTTTGCAGCTTGCCAATAGTAGAAGGTATGCTTCCGGAAAGAAAATTGCTTTCCACCATAAGCGAAGTGAGGCTAACAAGATTGCTAATTTCAACAGGTATTGAGCCCGAAATTTGGTTTGACCCAAGCAATAAATCGTTTAGCCTTGTGGAAAGATTAACAACTGCTATAGGTAGGCTGCCATTCAGAGCATTCCCTTCCAAGGACAACTTTGTCAACTGGGTGCAATTTTCCAGAGCTGTAAGGAATGACCAGTCATGTGCTTCTAGAAAGTTCCTCCCCAAAACTAACTGACGTAAGTTTGCCAAAGAACCAAGAGACGGAACAGTGCCATGTAGCGAGTTGTTTGAAAGATCCAGCATTTGGAGATTTGACATGTTGGCTAGTGAAGCAGGGATCAGGCCCTCCAGAGAGGAAGTGAGGGAAGAAACATTTCCTATTGAAGCAGGTATGCTTCCAGAGAGGAAGTTCCCTGTCAGGCGGAGAAATGTGAGGGCTGTGACTTTATGGAGAGGTGGAATTACACCAGTGAAGAAATTCATCTGGAGATCAACCATACTAAGCTTAGATGAGTTATCAAACAAAGTAGAAGGGATCTCTCCATGAAGGTTATTACGTGACAGTATAAGTGTGCTGAGTGAGGAGCAATTGGCCAATGAGAGAGGGATACCACCGGTAAGAGTGTTGTTTGCAAGATTGACATAGCTAACAGAATTGCTAGTGCCTAATGAATCAGGTATTATACCTTCAAGATTGCTGCCGGAAAGATTCAGAGTATGAAGGTTTGGAAGCTTACCTAACTCTTCAGGTATCGTTCCCGACAGATGATTACCGCCAAGATTCATCAAGGAAAGAGAAGTCAGGTCAGCTAGGCATCCGGACAATTGCCCACTGAGCTGTAACTACCTCGGTGAACTACGCTCCTAGATACAAGCCTGGATGAGTGATAGCGGTTGAAATAGTACGGTGGGGCCCCAAAAGCCACTCACTGGTAGTCCTTTCAGACGTCCCAACCGCTACCCTCTCAACGGGACCAGACGGGCGTGAGTCGGCAGCGAAGGGATCAACTACGACACAAGTGGGTATGTACGCAAGCCACCATACAAGAGTACATCACAGCCATCCCATCTAGAAAGAAAGAAAATATACCAACGCATACGGCAAGATTCAAATGACCTGGATAAACTATATTTTAGGATAACTCCTCATACAACACACATCGAGTATCATGCGAAGCGGCAAACAAGATCCGAGTACGGATAAGAAGCAAATCGGCATAAGATGCCAGAAATAAGCACATCCCAACTACAGGTCTCACGGATCCCGCTCCCGAATCTCTACACCATACGATCGTTGCCCACATCTTCGGCTTCTTCCACCCAAAGAATCCCGAGAAGGTACTGCTCATCTGAATCAAGAATTTATCGTGTGAGACCCTAAGGGTACTCAGCAAGTCTTAATGCCTCTAAAGGGGACACAACCTGGGGTGACGCAATTGCAGCAAAAGATAAACCCTAGCAATTCTACAGATAAACGCTAACCATCCGCCTAACCAATGATAGACGGATGTCCGTGAATCTAAGTACAACAGATATAATGGTAATCTCATCCGATCCATCCTCCTCCCTGCTTACCAACAAGGAAGCGGACGAACAACCCCCCATCCGTTGGCAATTTTATTAACCATTCCATGAGTATTGCACTACTTACTAGTCAAGTTACTTTAGTCAGATTAAAGCGGTACTTTAGTTATGCTTGTCTATGATCAAGAAACTGTGCTCCAAGTCGTCCATATCCGCGGACACGGCTTTCAGAAAGTTTTACCCGGCCGGGGTGCACCAATAGCAACACACGCTCGATCAACCTCGGAAAAACCAAATCAAAACCCAACGAGGCTTTCACGACTGAACAATCACAAGATTCAGAATGATTTCAGGGGCCACTCAAGTAGACCCAGAACGGAGATAGCCGACTCAAACGGGCTCAAGGTTTGCGCTGGTCAGAAACGATGGAAACCCGAAGTGTGGCTGGCTTGTCGATACCGCGAAAACACTCATGGACCTATCAAAGACAAAGGTGCTCTCGCACAATTTAAATACGAAAGTAGCATGGCATAGGTACAGATCGTAAATAAAACCTCAAACTAGTTTAGGCCCCAAGAAATAGACGGAATCAAGCTCGCCTGTGGGGTCCCATATACCTCCCGGATGTGGATAGCGCGATAAATCAAGGAACAGGAATCAAGTACTCGGGGTCTTACGGGACACAAGTGAGCAGGAAAAAACCAAATAGCAGATGTTGCTCACCGGTGCCACTTTCTTTAGTTGTCCCAGAACTACTCAGGTTAAGTTGTTTAAGTACCTCATTATTCATCAGACTCTCACAAACCCTACACATGCTGTTCTACGACTCGCATGGCTCAAACAACTCCTATAGTAATGGCTCATGGGGTGGGGGAAACAAGCTTGGTAGGGTTTAAAAGTAAAGGCTATGCATACT
Organism: Avena longiglumis; assembly: GCA_030063025.1. NCBI lineage: Eukaryota > Viridiplantae > Streptophyta > Magnoliopsida > Poales > Poaceae > Avena > Avena longiglumis. The sequence continues at coordinate 25,893,748 of CP125974.1, forward strand.
TGGGATTCAGTTTAATGCAATCGCAACTCGATGATGCAAGAGTAAGATAGAGGCAATAGGTACTGTATGTATGCAAGCATGTGGTAGTGCTTGCCTGGTATCTCTGTTGAAGCAAAGGACGGTTCTGGGTGGTTCTCCTGGTTCTCTTGATACAGCTCAAAGGTTCATCCGAGAAAAACCAAACAAACAAGGCCAACATGAATATAGAGCACAAGCATTGGAATTAAATGCGTCAAGCAAACAATCATGCCATGATGAATGATGCACAAGTTGCATGGCAATAAGTAGCATGGCATAGGTGAGGTGTGGAGGGCAAGAAAATAACATTTGGATTGGGTTTTAGTCATATTTTGTTGCCATAACATTTGTTGTTCAACATATATTTATATGATGCATGCTACAATTGAAGTCATGGATAGCATAAACAGAAAGGTCTCGTCGAGCTGATCAATTTTGACTCATCATTTGCTTAATTTGGATTTACCAAACAAAAGTTATTAATTATTGAAAAACCAGTGGCATTAGTTGTAATTAAGTAAACTTGGAATTTTAGTTGTGCAAAAGTCATAATAGATGGCATATTTGAACTCCTCTCATTTTTCCGATATTCATACATATATAGTTTGTCAAATTTGGAATTAGTATGACAAAGTTATTAAAAGTCTGAATTAGATTTGAATTTTGAATTTTATTAAACAGAATTTGAAATTTAAACAGCCTCTGAGTCGTTTTCTACTCTTCCTACTCCTTCCTGAGTCGCTGACAGGTGGGGTCAGATGGTTCTGTGGCCCACGCGCCAGCGTCTGGAAGCAAACGGGACCGCGGGTTGATACGAGCAAACATCAGGAGCCTCTTTGCAAAAACATCACAGACACAGACCAGTGGGCCGACTGGACCGCGGGTTGGTAACCAAAACAGCCAGGGGCTAATGAAAGGAACACGCGGACGCTACCGCGAACGAGGCGGCGAGTGGCGCAGGAGGACCGCGGGTTGATAACGCTTTCCACGGGAGCCTTTTGCAAGATCCCCAGGACGCGGTGGGGCCTCGAGGGCCGCGGGTTGGAGCAAAAGAACGCCAGGGGTTTATTAAAACGGCCGGCCAAGATCAGGCTTCTCACGCCACAGCCGACGCGACAAGGCGGCGCGCTGCGCAGCGGACTCGAACTGGTCGCTGCGGGCGCCGCTGGCGACGCGAACCAAAGGGCCGGGCTGCTGGTGCTAGGAGGTTGACGGGCCTAGGTAAGGCTTACACGCTGGCAGAGCTGTCCGACGTCGCCGTCTCCACTGCGGCTCGAGGGTGCTCGACGACGGACGCGAAACCGTGAAGCGAACCGGGGAAGATGTCCGAGGCTCGTGGTGCTCACCGCGGCGCGGTGATGACGGCGGGCGCTGCAGACGATCGGGCGACGCTGCTCATGGATGGCGCTAGGGTTTTGCGACGGGCGGCGTCGGGCCCGGCGGTTCTCGCCTCCTCTCGGCTCCAGGCGTCAGGAGTCCTGAGACGCCCTCGACACCTAGCAAAGACGCCCGGTTGGATCGACGGGGGTTGCCGACGGCGGCGGTGGCGAAGGAGGAAGAGGGAGGGCAGGCGCTTATGGGTAGATCTGGGAGGCTCGAGAGGGAAGGGGATAAGAACGCCAGGGAGGAGGCTAGCGGGGAGGGGTTAGCTGGCAGAAGGCCGGCCACCTTTTTGGCTCACGTGTTTCACGACGGCCCAGGCATGAGGCAGTGAGCTAGGAGGGTGAGGCCGGGCAGTGGGGAGGGGACATGAGGGTGGGGCTTGGTGGACTGGGCGTGGCAGTGAGGAAAAGAGGGGAGAGGGGGATGGTCGGGCTAGGCTAGGGTTAGGAGGGGTCCCAGTCACGTGTGGGGCAGGTAGAGGGTGGGGTCTGCATGGTGGAGAAGGCGAGCTAGGGTGGCATGGTTGAGCAAGCTAGATAAAGGGAAGAGGGTACTTAGGGTTTATGTTTATGGGAGAGGTAGATTAGGGGTTGTTTAGAGATAAAGGGTAGATGGTTTGGGGGTAGGTTTTGGGTTTTGCTAGAGGAAGGTGTAGAGTAGGGTTTAGTTTTAGGATAGATGTAAAATAGGGTTTTGGTTTTAGGGTAGAAAAGAGAGAGGCAAGGGGTGGTTTTAGAGGTTGCTAAGAGGGGTAGGCAAAGGATGGTGGTACTAAAGTTTGATCAAGCAACTCCAACAAGGATTAGCAAGATCAAAGCAAGCAAAGAGGGAGAGGAAGAGAGATGGCCAAGTGATGGTGTGGATGCTCCTTTGATCCATGCATGATCCAAACAAGAACAAGCAAGATCCAAAGAGGGGGGGGATTTAGAGGGGTGCATGCCACATTAGCACAAATGTGCATGGGTCATGGGGTAGGGTTTTAACTAAGGGATGAAGGGGGAGAGAAGAGGAAGAGAATCAAACTACAAGCCAACACATGTTTTAAACCAAGGAAGAACTCCAACTAGGATTCAAACAAAACCAAGAACTAGATTAGGTGGCACTTGCATGGCCCATGCAACATAATTAATGCCCAATGGTTATATTGTGAAAACAACATTATTTCATGTGGCTTTTAATCCTTGCATTCCCAAAAAGTGGGCAAAGGCCAAGCAAAAGATTATGGGTGGATCCAACCAACAACTTGGGCTAGAGATAACTCAATAAAAGGCCAAGCCCATATTATTGGATGGTGGAATTATAAGGTGGTGAAAGAAAAGGTGGTGGAGTCAAAAGAGAGATGCCCCCAACTCAACTTGGGCATTTAACAATTTAGTAAGAACCAATTACAATATCAAGAGGCAACTACAATTAATCATGCACATGAGATAAGAACCAAACAAGAAAAGGTTTTATATGATGCTCAAATGCAAGGGGACATGATGACATGAGCATGATGTGCTGATGATGCAACAATTATATGTTGAAAGTGGCCCATTTTATTATTATAACTAGTAGCATTACAGGGGTTAGACAACTGGGATGCTACAACTCTCCCCACTAAACAGAATCTCGCCTTAGATTCTAGGAAGAAGAAGAAGACACAAAGAGAGAAGGATGGTTGGCACGGAGTTCATCTTCACGCCCCATGTTGCTTCATCAATGTAATGGTGTGACCATTGCACCTTGCAAAACTTGATGGACTTGTTGCAGTCCTACGCTCATGGTCTCAAGGATTTTGGTGGGTGTTCTGATAAGAGAGATCTTCTTGGAGGTCGATTAGCTCATGATCCACGGTCTTGCCGGGTCTTTGAAGCACTTCTTGAGCTGAGATGTGGAAAACATCATGGACTTTGAGTTTTTCCTAAGCTCAAGTGCATAAGCAACTTCTCCTCTTCTACCACGATCTTGAAAGGACCGATGTATCTAGGAGCCAACTTTCCTTTGATACCGGCGGTGTGTTCCTCTCATGGGAGTGACGCGAAGGTAGACGAGATCACCAGTGGCATATACCATATCTGTGTGCTTCCTGTCATAGTTGCTCTTCTGACGACTCTGAGCAATCTTCAGGTTCTCCATAATGATATGCACCTTCTCCTCCGCTTGGGTTACAATGTCAGGGCCAAACCAGATTCTTTCTCCTGCACCGACCAACCAATGGGAGTTCGCACTTGCGCCCATAGAGAGCCTCGAATGGTGCCATCTTGACTCTTCCGAAGTCGTTGTTGTAGGAGAATTCAGCATATGGAAGGCATTCCTCCCACTTCATGCCAAACGAGATGACGCAAGCTCTAAGCATGTCCTCGAGAATCGATTGATCCTCTCCACTTGTCCTTGCGATCGAGGGTGGTAAGCAAAGGAAGTTCAACTTTGTTCCCAAAGCTTTTGGAAACTCTCCGTAACTTGAGGTGAAGATGCTCCCACCCCGAACTGATTTCAAGTGGAACCCCATACAAAGAGACAATCCTGTTGATATAGAGCTCACCAATCAAGTCCGTAAATTGTTTCTTTGATCGGGAAGAAGTGTGCCACTTTAGAAAGCCTGTCGATGACAACAAAGATTGCATTGTTGCCTTTTGCGACCTTGGAAAGCCGTGATGAAGTCCATCTCTACTTTCTCCCATTTCCATTCGGAGGTTTCAATGGTCAGAAGACCAAATGGTTTCGATGGATGCCTTGACTCTGCATCACATTCTCGAGACATTTGGCACAATACCGCTTCAACCTGTGCCACCAAGATTGTGTTTTCAAGTCCATGTACATCTTTGTGCTGCCAGGATGGATAGAAAGAACCGAGTCATGTGCCTCCTTGAGAACTTGGTCTCTCAGACCCGGGTAGTTTGGAACAAACATCCAGTGTTCAAAGAAGAGCGAGCCTTGATCATCAACATGAAAGGACTCATACTTCGGAGTGCCAAGCTTAGAGATGAGCTTCGGTGTGCGGATCACCAAGTCGACGAGATCGAATCTGTTCTTCAAGAGAGGAGTAGCGGAAGGTTCGTGGAGATGCCCTTGTTCCACAATTTCGTGTTCACCGACGGAATTCCTCGCACAAGAGAGGTGCCGTTTCTTCCACCATGAGGTTGTTGACATAAGCTTTACTACGCTAAGCGCATCCGCCATGACATTTGCTTTTCCCGGAGTGTAGTTGATGGTCACATCAAGTCATTGATTGCTTCAATCCATCTCCTTTGCCAAGGTTGAGATCCGTTGAGTGAAGATATACTTCAAACTCTTGTGGTCCGAGAAGATCTCACAACGGTTACCAAGCAAGTAGTGCCTCCATAGCTTCAAAGCAAAGACCATCTTTGCTAGCTCAAGGTCATGTGTGGGATAGTTGATCTCATGCCTTCAACCGACGAGAGGCATAAGCAACCACCGCCTCTCTTGCATAAGGACCGCACCCAATCCTTGCAAAGAGGCATCGCAGAATATCTGGAAAGGCTTAGATGTATCCGGAGGAACCAAGACTGGTGTGGAAGTGAGCTTCTCTTTGAGTGTCTCAAAACTTTCTTGACAAGCAGGAGTCCACAGGTACTTCTTGCCTTTCTTGAGGAGGTCGGTAAGAGGCTTTGCTATCTTCGAGAAGTTCTGCACAAATCGACGGCAATAGCTAGCCAAACCGAGAAAACTCCGCACTTCCTTGACATTAGCAGGAGGAAGCCACTCAACTATTGTTTTCACGGTCTCCGGGTTAACTGCAATGCCCTTGGCAGAGATGACATGTCCCAGATAGGTTTGTGCAACCGTAACTCACACTTGGAGAACTTTGCATACAAGAGGTTCTCACGAAGCTTGTTCAGGACACACCGCAGGTGCTCTTCATGCTCCTCCTTGGACTTGGAATAAACCAGAATGTCATCCAGATATACCACAACAAACTTGTCCAGGTACTCCATGAAAACAGAGTTCATCAGCCTCGAGAAGGTAGCAAAAGTGCAGGAGACCGAAAGACATGACCGTGTACTCATACAGGGCCATAGCGGTGGTGAAAGCTGTCTTGGGCACATCCTCTTGCGAATTCTGATTTGGTGATAACCACTTCTCAAGTCCAGCTTAGAGAACACCACGCCTCGCTAATGATCAAATAGATCATTTATCCGAGGAAGAGGATATTTGTTCTTGATGGTCTTAGCATTTAGAGCCCGTAGTCAACACATAGCCTATCGGTTCTGCCACGCTTCTTCACAAAGATTGTTGGGCTACCCCAAGAAGAAGTGCTGTGTTGAATGAAACCCAATTTCTCTTGTTCATCAAGTTGTCGCTTGAGTTCACCAACTCGGAAGGACCCATTTTATATGGCCTCTTGGAGATAGGAGCCGTCGAGTTCAAGCTCAATCACGAATTCAACCTCGCGATCCGGAGGCATACACGGCAACTCTTCGTGAAAGACATCCGGAACTCACAGACCATCGGTACACGAATAGCTTCCATAGCATCATTATTCGAGCAGCAAGGAATAGAGCGGACAGCAGGAGTCGACTTGGAGAAAAGACTACATGGCCTTCGTGAATCTTCGAGACACCGAGCGTTCAAAGACAATCGATCACATGTGACTTTGTCACAACCAATCCATGCCCAAAATGACATCAATGTCGAGTTGCCGGAAGAATTAAAGAAGCCATGAATGAGGAACCACCAATCTCGATCGGTTGCCATGATCGATCTTAGAAGCCATCTTCTCCGTGAGAAAGGACCATTAACTTCTTTTGGAGAGGAACCAGACTAACTCATTCTCGTTGCAAACTTGTGAGACACAAATGAATGCGATGCACCGTAATCAAAGAGAACTCGTGGTGGATCGAGTTAATCAAAGCATACCCATGACAACTCCAGTGCGAGCTCGGCTTGAGAGGCGTTGACGCAGCTTAGCTCGAACAACCGCAGACTGGGCTTGGTGTTGATGTTGAGAGCCCGAGGCGGTGCACGAACCAAGGAGAGCTTGATGCGATCTTGGCGGGGTTGAGGGAGAGCTTTGTTCTTCATTGGGCAGTTCCTTGGATGTCCATGATCTCCACATGTGTAACAAGCACCGTGAGGACGGAGCGTAGTAGCTGTAGAGGGGACTCCGCCAGCCCCAGGTAAGCAGTAGCCTCGGAGCCGCAGTGGTGAAGTTTGGTGGCCTTGACGTGAAGTTCGCAGGTCTTGGTGGAGCCGGAGCGAGTGGGGTGTTAGGAACCCACACGCCGCTTAGAAGGAGTTGCCATTGCCGAGCTTGATGCATCCTCTGTGTTTCTTGGACTCTCGAACATCCGCCTACTAGCCTCCTCTTGTAGTGCCATATGTCAGTTCCAGTGAAGGTTGCCGGTCTTGCATGCGTGAGTGCATACTTGATCGACGATTGAGCCCTTGCCTCAATCTCTTCTTGTCATCGATACTTCATCACCACCATAGCGAGACAGTTCATAAAGTTCCCGATATAGGTGTTGACGTTATCATTTCGCTTCAGTTGAGGAAAGCATCCTTCATCCTTTCCATCACAATCTCCGAGAGAAACTGTTCTTTGAAAGCTGCGGTGAACCTCTCCCAAGTTGGCCGGAACCAAAGCAGCTTGCCTTCAAGTAGTTTTCCCACCATAGAGCCGCATCTCCCTTGAGAAGGTGGGTAGCACACTTGACCCACTCCTGCTCAAACATCGCAGCCTCGAGCAACCTTGAGATCTCGCGCCCAATCATCCGCATCAAGAGGTCGGACACATCAAACCCGAGGGTTGAACTTGAGGAAGCTCTTGATGTCACCACGCTTGGGAGGTGGAGGAAGTGGAGTGAACTGCCTTCCGACGCCTCCTCAAAGCGCACTGGTTCTCTTGCATTGCCGCCAAAGCATTAGCTATGCTTGACATTGAGCCCGGGCCCGAGGAATATCCTCCTCGATCCGTGGAGGAGCCATCCCATCATTGATGTAAACTCAAGTCAAGATTATAATGGAAGATGATAATAATCCGAATAGTACCAAGATGGAATTAACCAAGATTAAAGGATACAATTTATCGAGATGATATAAAAATATCAACAAAGTTCATAGCACCTCAAAGATATTAAGCATATCGCACGATCGAAAAGGAGTGTGGTACACAAACATATCAAAGAAAAATTTTCCACAAATTTCGCATTAAAATATCAATAGATGCATAAATTACTTAACGAATCAAGATTAGTGACTCTACCGATCCAATATACAAAAGCGAATGATACAAGTAGTGGTATGGTCGACTCCATCCCGCACTCAAATCATTACTCAAGACATGAACAAGTGGAACACATATCCTAACCCCTTCTTCTCACGACGAAACCTAAAGATTGGTACTACGAAACGAACACCCCAAACAAGATAGCGTCGGATACAAAGCGGAAGATAGATTGCGTCGGTTTACAAAAGCACCGGTATGGAATGTACCAACAGTTGATAACCAAAGGCGATAAGATAACAACTTGATGCAACAGATAGACAAGGATTACACACACACACACACACACACATCCTAAGGTACTACGGAAACCCGTAACACGTGAATCCTAGTTTGAATTTTGAGACGAGAATTGAAAACGTTGCACTTCCTTACCGTAAAAGGGTGGGAGGGTAAGAAGAAAAGTGAAGCAGTCCTACTCGCTTTTGTTTTTCCCTAATATACATAACTACCAAAATATTTGCTAGATCGACAACGACCGCTTGTTTGAAACCTCAAGGTCGGGATGGCTCGATACCAATTGTAACTACCTCGTGAACTACGCTCCTAGATACAAGCCCGGATGAGTGATAGCGGTTGAAATAGTACGGTGGGGCCCCAAAAGCCACTCACCGGTAGTCCTTTCAGACGTCCCAACCGCTACCTCTCAACGGGACACATGCGTGGTCGAGAAGCGAAGGATCAACTACGACACAAGTGGGTATGTACGCAAGCCACCATACAAGAGTACATCAGCGATCCCAGCTAGGAAGAAAGAAAATATACCAACGCCATACGGCAAGATTCAAATGACCTGGATAAACTATATTTTAGGATAACTCCTCATACAACACACATCAGAGTATCATGCGGCAAACAAGATCCGAGTACGGATAAGAAGCAAATCGGCATAAGATGCCGAGAAATAAGCACATCCCAACTACAGGTCTCACGGATCCTGTTCCTAATCTCTACACCATACGATCGTTGCCCACATCTTGACTTCTTCCACCCAAAGATCCCCGAGAAGGTACTGCTCATCTGAATCAAGAATTTATCGTGGAGACCCTAAGGGTACTCAAAGAAGTCTTAATGCCTCTAAAGGGGACACAACTGGGTGACGAATTGCAAGAAAGATAAACCCTAGCAATTCTACAGATAACGCTAACCATCCGCCTAACCAATGATAGAGCGGATGTCCGTGAATCTAAGTACAACAGATAATGGTAATCTCATCCGATCCATCCTCCTCCTCGCTACCAACAAGGAAGCGGACGAACAACCCCCATCCGCTGGCAATTTTATTAACCATTCCATGAGTATTGCACTACTTACTAGTCAAGTTACTTTAGTCGATTAAAGCGGTACTTTAGTTATGCTTGTCTATGATCAAGAAACTGTGCTCCAAGTCGCCCATATCCGCGACACGGCTTTAAGAAAGTTTTACCCGCCGGGTGCACCAATAGCAACACACGCCGATCAACCTCGAAAACCAAATCAAAACCCAACGAGGCTTTCACGATCGAACAATCACAAGATTCAGAATATTTCAGGCCACCCTCAAGACCCCGCAACGGAGATAGCGACTCAAACGGGCTCAAGGTTTGCGCTGTGGAAACGACCGGGAACCCGAAAGTGTGGCTGGGCTTGTCGACACTGCGAAAACACTCCGCGGACCTAACAAGACAAAGGTGCTCGCACAATTTAAATACAGAAAGTAGCATGGCATAGGTACAGGATCGTAAATAAAACCTCAAACTAGTTTGTGGCCCCAAGAAATAGACGGAATCAAGCTCTGGCTCAGGGGGTCCCATATACCTCCCGGATGTGGATAGCGCGATAAATCAAGGAACAGGAATCAAGTACTCGGGGTCTTACGGGACACAAGTGAGCAGGAAAAACCAAATAGCAGATGTTGCTCACCGGTGCCACTTTCTTTAGTTGTCCCAGAACTACTCAGGTTAAGTTGTTTAAGTACCTCATTATTCATCAGACTCTCACAAACCCTACACATGCTGTTCTACGACTCGCATGGCTCAAACAACTCCTATAGTAATGGCTCATGGGGTGGGGGAAACAAGCTTGGTAGGGTTTAAAAGTAAAGGCTATGCATACTTGGGATTCAGTTTAATGCAATCGCAACTCGATGATGCAAGAGTAAGATAGAGGCAATAGGTATCGTATGTATGCAAGCATGTGGTAGTGCTTGCACGGTATCTGTTGAAGCAAAGGATTGCTCGGTGGTTCTCCGGTTCTCTTGATACAACCGCCAAAGGTCTATCCGAGAAAAACCAAACAAACAAGGCCAACATGAATATAGAGCACAAGCATTGGAATTAAATGCGTCAAGCAAACAATCATGCCATGATGAATGATGCACAAGTTGCATGGCAATAAGTAGCATGGCATAGGTGAGGTGTGGAGGGCAAGAAAATAACATTTGGATTGGGTTTTAGTCATATTTTGTTGCCATAACATTTGTTGTTCAACATATATTTATATGATGCATGCTGCAATTGAAGTCATGGATAGCATAAACAGAAAGGTCTCGTCGAGCTGATCAATTTTGACTCATCATTTGCTTAATTTGGATTTACCAAACAAAAGTTATTAATTATTGAAAAACCAGTGGCATTAGTTGTAATTAAGTAAACTTGGAATTTTAGTTGTGCAAAAGTCATAATAGATGGCATATTTGAATTCCTCTCATTTTTCCGATATTCATACATATATAGTTTGTGAAATTTGGAATTAGTATGACAAAGTTATTAAAAGTCTGAATTAGATTTGAATTTTGAATTTTATTAAACAGAATTTGAAATTTAAACAGCCTCTGAGTCGTTTTCTACTCTTCCTACTCCTTCCTGAGTCGCTGACAGGTGGGGTCAGATGGTTCTGTGGCCCACGCGCCAGCGTCTGGAAGCAAACGGGACCGCGGGTTGATACGAGCAAACATCAGGAGCCTCTTTGCAAAAACATCACAGACACAGACCAGTGGGCCGACTGGACCGCGGGTTGGTAACCAAAACAGCCAGGGGGCTAACTGCGAAAGGAACACGCGGACGCGCTGGCGAACGAGGCGGCAGTGGCAGGAGGACCGCGGTTGATAACGTTTTCCACGGAGCCTTTTGCAAGATCCCCACGGACGGGTGTGGGGCCTCGAGGCTCGCGGTTGGAGCAAAAGAAACGCCGGGGTTTGCGAAACGCCAGCCGCAGATCAGCTTTTCACGCCACTCGACGCGCGCAGCGGCGTGGCAGCAAAGTGACTCGAACACGGTCGTTCTGGCGAGCCTTGAACCATCTTGGTCAGGCCGGTGCTAGGAGGTTGGACGGGCCTAGTAAGGCTTACGCGCTGTGGCAGAGCTGCCGACGTCCGTCTCCACCGCGCTCGAGGGTGCTCGACGACGGACCGCGCAAAACCAGAAGCGAACCGGGAAGATGTCGGGAGGCTCGTGTGCTCACCGCGGGCGTGCGTGTGATGCGCGGCGAAAGTGACGACGGCGGCTCATGGATGGCGCTAGGGTTTTGCGACGGCGGCGTCGGCTCGGTTCTGGCCTTCTCCTGCGTCAGGCCAGGCGTCAGGCGTAGTCGAGACGCCCTCGACACCTAGCAGCAGACGCCTCCGGTTGGATCGACGGGGGGTTGCCGCGATGGCGAGTCGGTGCGAAGGAGGAAGAGGGAGAGGCAGGGGCGCTTGGGTAGATCTGGAGGCTCGAGAGGAGGAAGGGATAAGAACGCTGTGGGGAGGAGGCTAGCGTGGGGAGGGTTAGCCGGGGTGGCGTCGGCCACCTTTTTGGCTCACGTGCCAAACACGATCGGCCCAGTGAGGCGGGCAGAGCTAGAGGTGGGTGAGGTGGCAGCGGGGTAGAGGGACAAGGGGGCTTGGTGGACTGGGCGTGGCAGTGAGGAAAAAGAGGAGAGGGATGGTCGCTAGGCTAGGGTTAGAGAGGGTCTGGTCACGTGTGGGGGTGTAGAGGTCATTGGGGTCTGCATGGCAGGGAGAAGGGCGAGCTAGGGTGGCATGGTTGAGCAAGCTAGATAAAGGGAAGAGGGTACTTAGGGTTTATGTTTATGGGAGAGGTAGATTAGGGGTTGTTTAGAGATAAAGGGTAGATGGTTTGGGGGTAGGTTTTGGGTTTTGCTAGAGGGAGGTGTAGAGTAGGGTTTAGTTTTAGGATACATGTAAAATAGGGTTTTGGTTTTAGGGTAGAAAAGAGAGGCAAGGGTGGTTTTAGAGGTTGCTAAGAGGGTAGGCAAAGGATGGTGGTACTAAAGTTTGATCAAGCAACTCCAACAAGGATTAGCAAGATCAAAGCAAGCAAGAGGGAGAGGAAGAGATGGCCAAGTGATGGTGTGGATGCTCCTTTGATCCATGCATGATCCAAACAAGAACAAGCAAGATCCAAAGAGGGGGGGGATTTAGAGGGGTGCATGCCACATTAGCACAAATGTGCATGGGACATGGGGTAGGGTTTTAACTAAGGGATGAAGGGGGAGAGAAGAGGAAGAGAATCAAACTACAAGCCAACACATGTTTTAAACCAAGGAAGAACTCCAACTAGGATTCAAACAAAACCAAGAACTAGATTAGGTGGCACTTGCATGGCCCATGCAACATAATTAATGCCCAATGGTTATATTGTGAAAACAACATTATTTCATGTGGCTTTTAATCCTTGCATTCCCAAAAAGTGGGAAAAGGCCAAGCAACAGCTTCTGGGTGGATCCAAAAAACAACTTGGGCTAGAGACAACTCAATAAAAGGCCAAGCCCATATTATTGGATGGTGGAATTATAAGGTGGTGAAAGAAAAGGTGGTGGAGTCAAAAGAGAGATGCCCCCAACTCAACTTGGGCATTTAACAATTTAGTAAGAACCAATTACAATATCAAGAGGCAACTACAATTAATCATGCACATGAGATAAGAACCAAACAAGAAAAGGTTTTATATGATGCTCAAATGCAAGGGGACATGATGACATGAGCATGATGTGCTGATGATGCAACAATTATATGTTGAAAGTGGCCCATTTTATTATTATAACTAGTAGCATTACAGGGGTTAGACAACTGGGATGCTACATGAGCTGTGCAGAGTCGAGGTTAAGAGAGACCACCCGTGATGGAAACTTTGTGCCACAAGTGACACCTTTCCAGCTACAAAAGTTAAGTGAATCATTCCTCCATGAGTCTAGGATGCCAAGGGGATAAGAACTGATACCAGACTTGAAGCAAAGGAGGGCCTGGCGATCGATCTCCGACTTATTTGCTTCGGCTGCTTCGAGTATTCTAGTGTTGAAGGAGAAAAGGCTTAGCAAAACACAGAGCAGAGACAGGACTGAGGACATGATATCCAGAGTTTACGAGAGGAGAAAGATCCAAGAAGTGCAAGAACTTGGGAGGGCTTAGGTTGGAGCTTGGATGATCTTGTGTGTAGAATGTAGATGTCTTTTGAAGCATTTTTCTACTAGCAATGGACACGTCAATGTATGCTTGATTGGTTGACTGTAATTATTAGGTTGGTCCGTTTGACCAAGGACACGGGTGGTTGGTGACCGTGTCTGCAAGGGAAATAAGTAGAAGAATGAAACAAAACTTCGAAAGAAGACGAGTGAAGACTGAAAACGACATCGTGCAGTAGACTAGGAGAAAAAATTGGGAAAATTGACCACAACAAGAAGAAAGATTATGCAAGACAAGTCCTGGCTGATGCATCGATAGCAACCTAGCGACAGCAAACTAGCTAGCCACCGGCGAAGGCTGAAGAATTGTCCCCCAGAATCACATAAACAAAACCAAACGGCCCAAAGTGATTGTTCATCTTGCGTGTGTTGCAGTAACATGGTTGGTAACTGAATACACTTCCTCAACTGAATATAGCAGGACGGACCACTCAAATTTCAGGTAACGATAACCGTGTTTCATTCAGTTTAGCACGGAAGATTGGGAATCTAGTGCGAGGCTTACCGGATACAAGGTACAATTCTCAGTACTCATCGGCTTTCACGCGCCTGGGCCGGCGGAGCACGCCGCAGGGAGGGAGTCAGGGAGCCGCCGCCACAGCGAGGGTTTGTGCTGCTGGCGTTTGACACTCTGAGGCCGAGGCCGTGGAAAGAGCGAATCCAACGAGCTGCGGCTGCGCACCCGAAAGGAGAAATCCTAGGCGAGGTGCCGAATGGGCGGGCGGGCAGTGGCGGCGGGTAGACTAGTCCCCTTCTTTTCATCTTCTTTTCCAGCTTTTTCTAAAGGGACGTACTACGCGTCTCCCCGGGGATCAAACCCTCCGATCCCCCGGGTCCCCAGCCGTTAGATCTAATAAATTTGTACCGTTTGATCGCGTCATCCTCTCTCTCTGTCCACTACTGTGTCCGTGAACCGTCAAAGCACTACAGAACAAAAACCGTCCGCTCTCATGCATGGGAAAGGAGACAGATAAGACGGCACGCGACGCAGCACGCCTCGCAATTCACGGCGTCACGCAGTAAAATCGACGGCGGTAGGGAAGGCCCACATCCTCCGCTCCATCCTCTACGGTAGCAACACGGTCGGCTGTAGAGCTTGTAGCAGGTTCTTCGGGCACAGGTAGCAACGTCGATGGGCATGCGTAGCAGCGTCGTCGTGAGCTTGTAGCAGGGGCATCCGGCACAAGTAGCAGCGCCGCCGTGAGCTTGTAGTAGCACCGTTGTGAGCTTGTAGCAGGGCCGTCAGGCATGAGTAGCAGCGTCGTCAGGAGCTTGTAGCAGGGGCATCCAACGCGAGTAGCAGCGCCGCCGTGTGCTTGTAGCAGCACCATTGCGAGCTTATGGCCGTCAGCCGTGCAGTAGCAGCGTCGTCAGGAGCTTGTAGCAGGGGCATCCAACGCGAGTAGCAGCGCCGCCGTGTGCTTGTAGCAGCACCATTGCGAGCTTGTAGCAGGGCCGTCAGGCACGAGTAGCAGCGTCGTCACGAGCTTGTAGCAGGGGCATCCAACGCGAGTAGCAGCGCCGCCGTGTGCTTGTAGCAGCACCATTGCGAGCTTGTAGCAGGGCCGTCAGGCACGAGTAGCAGGGCCGTCAGGCACGAGTAGCAGCGTCGTCACGAGCTTGTAGCAGGGGCATCCAACGCGAGTAGCAGCGCCGCCGTGTGCTTGTAGCAGCACCATTGCGAGCTTGTAGCAGGTCCGTCAGGCACGAGTAGCAGGGCCGTAGCAGCACCATCAGGGGCTTGTAGCACGGCCGCCGGGAGCATTTAGCAGCTCTGTCCGATGCTTGTAGCAGAGCCGTCATGGGATTATAGCAGCTCCATCACTCACATGTAGCAGGGCATCCGACGCTTGTAGCAGCGACCACAAGGTGGCCAACGTGCCGGCCATGGTACTGCGCGGCGAGGAGTGGTGGTGCGCGTTCCGTCGACGCTGGTGTGCGTGGGCGGGTGGAACACACACAGGCAGAGGGAGTACGCGGACGCGCTCCGCGCCGCTGGCGCCCAGGAGACCACCGTCGTCGAATTTCCTGAGCCACCGCGTGTAGCAGCGGACGCCACTTTGTCTGCCGTCGCCGCGTGTAGCAGCCTCCGCCGGCGTACGGACGTTGCCGGCTGTAGCGACCTCCAAGCTCATGTAGCAGCTTCCATCGCGTAGAAGCGTTTGTCGCCGTCGTTGCCGTCGGCAAGAAAGACGCGTGGCGATTGACGAGTTATTGACGAGCGCCAAGGAGTAGGCGCGGCACGCAGAGGAGCCGGGGCATAACACTGGTAGGCCGAGGAGCGGGCACCGAGGAGGAGCGGGCGCATCGTAGGAAGAAGCGATTGAGTGCCATGGACTTTTGGTTTAGGAAGGATGGAAGAGACAATCCGGAGATAAGATTGTGGTGGTGGCCATATGCGTTCGGTGTCTCGTATAAGTCCGGACACGCGTCGGCACCAGGAACCGGGGGACGCGAGTCACGCGATCCCCCGGGTGAACGGTATCATTTTCCTTTCCTAAAAGCTATCCTCGACCAGTTTTTTTCAGAATTTTATTTGTTAAAATCGTTTATACTTTTAAATTGATATTAAAACTACTAGTTAAGAAGTTTGAACGAATTTTAAAGATGAGATTCTGAAATAAGCTGATCGAGGGTAGCTTCTGGAAGAAGCTAGCCAAGAAGCTAAAAAGAAGGGGGCCTAAGGCTAGTGGTGGCATTGTCGGCGCGGCGCAACGAGCCACGAGGAGCGGGGAGCCAGCTACCGCGCGTCGGGGCGTCGAGGAATGGATGGAGAAGGAACTGGTGGTGGAGGCGTTGGACGCCGACCGCGGAGAAGGCAAGTGGGCGGGAGGGGTGTCTCCGAAGGCTCACAGCCTCGAAGTCTCGGACCTAATGGTACGTGCGAAGATCCAACGGCTCAGGTAGAATCACAACCCTCCAGGTTTACTGTTACGTATTTTATCTATAGCTAGATTTCGAAAAAAACAGTAATACGTGTACGTGTTGACGAATACGTTTGAACTAACACAAGTAATGTAGCTCGTGCACATGTGTCTTCTGCTAACTGTATATACTGCTGAAAAGCTATTTTAGAAAAAATCACAAGCACAATAAACACGCATCACAGTCATGTTTACCTATCGCCTATTAAATTTTGTAGTTGTAGTGATTTAAGAATTTTAGGCACATAGGCCCACATGATCTTTTTCCATTTAAAAAAAAAGATTTAAGAATGGAAAATGCTAGTTATTTTTTTTTTTGAACGGGAAATGCTAGTTATCACCTCGGAGGTTCTATCCTCCAGGTGGCTACCCTTTGTGCCCCTGCGTCCCCGTACATGGCAGACAACCTGAAAGAGACGAGAAGGGTCCCATTAGCGCATCTTTATCTTTCCTAATGGCCTTCCTCTCTTTTCTTTTTTCTCAGTGTGAAGGCCGCCATGAAAAGCTCAGCAGGCTTCTTTCCCAACACACGCAGCCCAACCTAAATCCCAAGATGAAGCCCACCGCCTCCTTGTCCTCTGTTGCGCTCTCCAATCTCCAACGGATTAACGACGATGGGAGCAGTGGCAGACCTTCATGGAGGCCAAACTGGGCCATGCCCCCCTCCAACATTGGTACAATGTTTCTAATTAGTACTAGTATTGTTAAAACTAAGTTAATAAGGGTTAAAAATAATTATAGCTATTAAGTGGTTTAATCAGCATCTTGGCCCCTCCTTGATTTTTCTTTAAGGTTCGCCACTGGATGGGAGGATGAGTTCTAGCCATGTGTTATCGAACTCACCAACCTACAGAGCGTGCCCTCCCCCCTCCAGTTCGTTGCGGAGGTGCTCGCCTCAACCCGTTGATCCTTGGTTGTCGATGTGCCAAGTTTTGGATGCTACAAAGGTGAGGGCGCTGGTGTTACAAGAATACTGGGTGGTGGTGTTGCAAGTATTGCCTGTATTGGGCACTACCAACGGTGGTCAAGGTTGCTATGTTCTCGAATTTGTTTTGCTACAATTTGCTCTGTTATCCTTTTGCTACAAATGTTGTGCGGTTGTGCTTTATAGGAAGAATTGTTTTGCTACAACCGTCTCATAGGAAGAATTGTTTTGCTACAATTATTCTACAGTACTTCATTATACATTTTTTATTTGCATCATATGTGAAACATTTATGCTACAACCGATTATATGTTCCGCTATTATAGTAGAACTTTTTTGCTATAGTATCCCGACGAGAGTTTTCAACGATTTCGATTTTGCTACAATAACAAAAAAATCCTACGAGTTCTTCGACAATATCGGTTTGCTACAGTGGAACAAATTATTTTGCTATAATAGAACAAATTTTTCTACAAGGTCACGAGCAAGATCAGTCTTTTGTCTTTTTATTTTTATGAACCATTTTTGTTACATGCAACAAATATGGGGTGTTTTTTGCTACACATAATAAAAATAAGATTGGGAGGCTAGGCTGGAAACGCTGGCATCCTCCGGAGGATGCTCGGTCCCTCCCTTTTAAGAATTCACTGCTAATGCCTCGATATCAACAGATAGTGACCTCCAGGCTCTAGGCATGATCCGGTCTGGCCTGGCTTGGGACGGTATATTACGGTCAATCTAGGCTCAGGCCTGTAGAACTGCGGTTTTTAGAAGGCTCCATTCGATGGTCCGGTGTCCTGTCAGAAATTTTAGAAGGCTCGACGCGATAGGCCTACGCTCGGGCCTAGGTATTCAGCGTTCAGGCTTTTTCAGATTGGTATCCAAGGCCGGCCTAGTCCGAGAAATACCCAGATATATACCTCTAGCCGAATTCTCAAACAAAAAATACCTCTAGCCGAAAAGATAAATGCAAACACTGTGCTGGTGGTGTGGTGGTGGTGGTGGTGGTGGTGGTGGTGTGTGTGGGTGTGTGTGTGGGGTTCCATGGAGTACTAGCGCAGCATTATGAAAATTAACAATTTTATTATTGATCAAAGTATATATAATTTCATGGAGAACTAAGAATCATTGCTCGGAAAATTCAGACAATGGAGAATGTGCATACCGTGCTTCTTTTATTTTCAAAAATTCTAAAATCATATTTAGAAGCTCCAGTGAAAGAAAAAATCTATACATAGCCAATAAAGTATCCTACTACAAGCATATAAAATTGCAAAGCTAAATTCTTTAAATTTTGGGCTACACAAAATGACATAATCAGATAAATTTTGGAGATTTGAAAATATATATGCACTCTTTAGATCCACAATTTTTTTTAATTTTTTCAGCTCAGAATACAAAGTATTTCAAATTGGGATTCTGCACATTTGTAGGATACATCATTGAGTATGTATAACCAGAATTTTGTTTACAATTTTTTAAAAACTTGCAAAAATGAACTTTCAAAAATTTGAAAATAAAGGATCACTGGAGTTAGGTAGCCAAAAGTACCTATTCTTTAGACACGCAGATTACAAGATTGGGTTCATATAGGTTCTAAAAATCTGATCTAGATAAAAAAAAAGAGTACACGTTGCATGAAGACATACTAGCCTTCCATCAAGGAAGCTCTAGTACTGAACATGTGCTCTTTTTAGGAATTCAAATAACTAGAGTTCTGGTATATATTCCCACACTAAAATGTGATCTTTTGAACCAACATTAACAGCAAAGACATCAACGCCGTATGTATTTGTTCAAGAACATGTGGATCTGCAGGTTAATCAGCAGAACTCAAAGAACGCCTCTTTGAGGGATAGGATTTTGGCACAGACTTCTGCCATTCCTGGTCTATCTTTAGGTGATTCCATGGAACATAGGAGGCCAACTTCAACCAAAGGTACAATGTATCTCTTCTCAAGTACATTGTCAAACTCATGGTGCTCCTCGTGGGCCATCTGGGGATCTAAAACCTCTCCAAGTCTACCTGGAAATGCTGAGCTCACAAGTCTGTGAAGGCTCAGGCCATCGGTGAACATCGCACCTGTTGGTCGCAGTGCGGTGAGCATTTCCAGAAGCAAGATTCCGAAACCGTAGACGTCGCATCCTGTTGAGACCCTGTACCCCATGCAGTACTCTGTAAAAGCATTTGTGGCATTGTTAATACAAGAGAAATAACCAATAAGAAATACTTAAATCAAAGTTCAACTCACCGGGTGCGACATATCCAATTGTTCCTTCCACACCAACAAGGTATTCAGAATTACCAGGGCTTGAAGAGAGAAACCTTGCTGACCCAAAATCACCAACTCTTGCAGTCATATCATAGTCCAAAAGAATGTTGCCGGGCTTCAAATCGCAGTGGATTAGAGGAGGCATCAACTGGTTGTGCATATAATCCAAAGCCAAAGCCACATCCATCGCTATTATTAACCTCTGGCTGAAGCTCAGTACCCTTTTGGGGTTATTTTGGTGCAGCTTCGGGTGCAGCCACATGTCCAAGCTTCCATTGGCCATGAAGTCAAAAACTATAGCTTTGAATTCATTGTTCTCTAAGTCCACTGTCGAGCATACCGTGACAGCTTTTACAAGATTGCGATGGCGTGTGTTCCGTAGCACCTCGCACTCTGTAAGGAAGCTGTTGCATGCACCATGCTCCTCGAGATGGAATAACTTGATGGCGACCAGGTCCGTGTCAAACTCAAACCTACCAATGTAGATCGAGCCAGTACGACTTGAGCTGATCTTGTTGACGGGAGAGAACCAATTGGTAGCTTTAACGATGTCACCATATGAAACCTTCTTCATTGTCTCATTGTAGCATGGACCTTCTTGTGCTTGCCTTTTCTTCAGAAGGGTAACCATAAAAAATATGAAGGAGAGCAAGGTAATAGCAATTGGAGAAATTACTTCAACCAATAAAAGTGCATTCTTCTTGCTCTCAAGAGCTGGCGTTATGGTGCAAACTGGTAACTGAAATAGGTTGGTCGTTGCACTTGCACACAATCCTGCGTTGCCATCCAGTATTACTGCACTATGATTCTGAAAGATGCCACGAATTGGAACCACCCCTTCAAAGAAGTTGGTGGACAGATCAAGTTTCTGCAAATAATGCAGGCTCGCAAAGAACAGGGGAATTGGTCCACCGAAGTAGTTTTGGGAAAGATCAATCTCAGTGACGGACTTCAGGTAACTTAAAGACTGAGGTATGCTTCCATTAAGCATGTTACTTCTCAAACTTAGATACACTAGTTGGACACATTGGCCAAGTGAAACTGGAACTTGACCAGAAAATTTGTTTACAGATATATCGAGATAGATAAGTTGAATCAACGCACCAATATCTTGTGGTATTGATCCTGTGAGGTTGTTGTTTGACAAATCTAAGCCCTGGGACAGAGACGTGCAGTTTAGGAGTTGACTTGGTATTGGTCCATGAAGGCTGTTAAAAGACATGTTTAGCATAGCCAGTTGCTTGCATTTTCCTAAACTTGCCGGTATATTTCCACTCAACTCATTGTTGTCTAGATAAAGCTCGTTCAACTGAGAAAGATTACCTATTGCAGATGGAATCTGACCAGAAAATTTGTTCCCCCCTAGGGTTAGGACAACTAGCTGGTCTAGGTTCCCGATGACAGAAGGAATAACCCCTGAAAGCAAGTTTTGGTCCAGAGCGAGTGATTGGAGATTTCGAAGGTTAAATACCTCAACTGGTATTGTGCCAGAAATTTGATTGTTTCCAAAGTATATACCTTGTAAATGTGAGGAAATATTCCCAACTGACCTCGGTACACTTCCAGTCAAGGCATTCCCGCTCATTTCTAACATTTCTAGTAGCGTACAGTTTGCGAGAGAGTTAAAGACTTCCCAGACTTGCGCTTCTAGGAGGTTACTTTCCACATTTAGTAGCACTAACTCGGATAACGATCCTAGAGATGGCACTGATCCAGTTAGGGAGTTGATTCCAAGATCAATAAATAGGAGGTTTGATGCATTTGCTAGTGATGATGGTATTAATCCGTCGAATCGGTTGCCCGACATCGACAGAGCTTCGAGGTTTGGTAATGTGTTTCCAATGTTAGATGGTATTCGTCCAGCAAAGTTATTATCGCCTAAATCAAGGTAAATGAGTGATGATATGTTGCAAAGTTTGGCTGAGACATGCCCCGACAAGTTGTTGCTACTTAAACTCAGCACACTAAGGTTCTGAATAAGATTCAAAGCTTCTGGAATTTCTCCTGATAGCATGTTCCTGTAAAGCGTTATCTCTGTGAGAGAAGAAACATTTCCGAGTGACGAAGGTATGCTTCCAGAAAGGATGTTATCTGAAAGATCAAGAAATTGAAGGGCCGACGTCTTATGGAAATCTGGGATAGTGCCAACAAGACGGTTTTCTGCAAGATCGACCTTTCTAAGAGATCTACTAGTGCCTAATGATCTAGGAATGATGCCTACAAGCATGTTTTTCGAAAGTATCAGAGTTTGGAGGGATGACAACCTATGGAATTCTGGGATAGAGCCGACAAGATGGTTACTTGTGAGGTTGACATGTATAAGAGATCTACTAGTTCCTAATGATATAGGAATGATGCCTGTAAGTTTGTTCCCTGGAAGGATCATAAATTTTAGCCGTTGAAGTGTGCCCAACTCCTCTGGGATGACTCCAGAGAACAGGTTCTCTGAAAGGTCTACCCGTTCTAGTGATGTAAGGTTAGCTATCCGAGGAGATAGCTGACCACTGAGTTTTGCAGAGTGTAAGTTGAGGGAGACCACACGGGGTGGAAGAGTAATACCGCAGGTGACGCCTCTCCAGCTGCAGAAGTTGCGCGATCTCCATAAGCTCAGGGCGCCGGTTGGGTCGTTAGTGATGCTGGACTTGAAGGAGAGGAGGGCCTGCCGATCAATCTCGGACCCGTTGCTGATAGATCGCGCGATGGTGTTGGATGGCAGGAAGATGAGAAGATGGGCCAAGAGAATGAGGATGCCATGTGGAGAAGGGGAGCAGGGAGTTCCGGCAGCTGCAGGTGCCATGTCTAATGCAGTGTATCTTGTGCAGGGTGCAGCTGCCTTCTCTGTATGCGTCTCCCAAAGTAGACTTGGTGTTGACTTGCTTGTGACCACCAACACCCTAGCGGTAGAACAAGAGGTGGATGAGAAATGAAAGGATAGCGTGACAAAGACATGGAATGGAAAGAAAAGATCTGCAGAAACTGGTCATGGAGTTTTGATCCACACTCGTCTGCTACTAACAACCTGAGGCCGAGAGACTGAGAGTGAAGCTCAGTTCAGCACCTGCTACACATACACTGCAGATCGCTGAAGAGTGGATACCCCGCGGCACAACTCTGCTATCTCTCGGTTACAGAACGGAGGACCGTGGCATGGGGATTCAATTTAGAATACTCTTAAATTTGTTTATTTTTCTCTTGGCAAAGGAAACGAAACGATTGTGCCGATAACGGAAGAGTCTGGGTTAAGAAAATGTACTACTCCCTCTGTCCAAGAATTGATGTCTTTGGTTTTTCAAATTTTAGATGAATCTATATACTAAATCGTGTCTAGATTCATCCAAATTTTGATAAATTTAAGACATCTATTTTGGGACGGAGGGAGTAGATTTTGTCAAGTAGTAATGTAACTTCCTTGATATTTATCAAGAACAGGGGCTGGGCATAAAAGCAAACAATAAGGGCAGTCGCCACAATAAGGGCAGAATAAAATCCAAACTAGTAATCCCTTTGGTATGGAGGGGGAAAACAGACAAACAGTATAATGTGAATGTAAGCCTCTCCGTTCATACAACTATACCCATATCACACGAACTGAAAGAAAGAATGGCAATCTTTGGACAAATTATCGGTTTATCACCCTCGCAGGGAAAAGAATTAAGGTAATGGTTTAGGGTGAAGTAAGATCAAGCTCATCAGCTTATTGTCCTAGGGCAGGAACAAATTAGTTGATACCGCAGCTAATGGTGGGTTTTATTAACTAAGATTGCTAATGAAAAGATAAATTTAAAAAGGCTGTATCTAATTGATTTTGAACCAACAGAAGCTCACATTTCCTCGATGTCGCAGCTACATTTTTTTTTTGAAAGGAGCAT
This sequence comes from Avena longiglumis, assembly GCA_030063025.1. NCBI lineage: Eukaryota > Viridiplantae > Streptophyta > Magnoliopsida > Poales > Poaceae > Avena > Avena longiglumis. The sequence continues at coordinate 25,916,808 of CP125974.1, forward strand.
ATATTAATATCAGATGATACAATTACACCTAGCCCCCGCAACAACGCATTGCCCTAGCAGGCACACAGATGCACATAGCCAAAAAAAAGAAAGAAGAATTACAAAAAAGAAAAGTCCCGCTACAGTGACTCATTCATTGAAACAACAGTACTACCACCACCAAGACAGCACCATAAGTCTAGCTTCTCCAAAAACGACGCCTCTAATAAGAAAACAATGCACAAACACTATCATCACCCGATCAAAGATCTAGGTTTTCACCCTGAAGAAAGTCCGTGCTCTCAAAACAATACCTTTAACAAGGCCATTGTCAGACACAATCAATTAAGGCCAGACCCTGGGATTTTATCCCGAGAGGTAGGACCATGAACCTCTCATATGCAGTCGTCCCCACTTGCATGCCACTGCTCCAATTCACAAGTCACCTAGCCAATTCCTCATCACCATCTAGACTCGAACCACCATTGTCTGTCATCAGATCTCGGTCTTCGTGACTTTCTCCGTCAGCACCATGGAACGAGAACATGCCCCATGATAATAACAGCCAACAAAGCCTCGAAACACACCCTTTGAAACCAAACGGTCAGGGTAAAACATGGGTGCGTACAACCGAATTCAATCCTTCCAGCAAACTCACGGCACGACAACACTTATAGAGTTCGCCGACGAAGCTTTCGGAACACGACACAGAAACCAGATCAATGAAGACCAACATTCGGCAGATCATCGTCTTGGCTTGAGAGGGGTCCAGGACCACCTCCTTTATTGAAACTGAGCCAGCAGCCCCCACGCCACCCGCCGGAAACTACCAATGATCCGCCGCATGACGGCAAGACCACCCGGCCGACCATTCCGACGGAGAAGGAGGCCACCACCACCATGCCGGGGGCAGATGCCCCAAGCGCCCTAGTGTCACGGACAAGGCCCGGGTCGCCTGGGCACCGGCGTCGAGGCCAATGTACGGGACAGATCGCGGCTAGAACCAGATCCCCGCCGCCGCCTGCCACCATCTGGGTCAAGGATAACCGGACGCCGCTCGCCGCAACACCACCGCCAAACCAGCCGGGACAGACGCCGCCGCCTTCCCGGCAGATCGCGATCAAAGACGTCGCCGCCACACCCCTAGTTCTTTGCCTAGCGACGATCCAAGTGGCGGCGGCGGCGGGGAGGAGAGACCACGGGAGGGAGGACTCGGCGGGGAGGGGAGGCCGCCCGACGCGGCGCGGGTGCGGGAGGAGGAGGGGTCGGGAGGAGGCCAACAGGAAATCCTCGTGTCGCAGCTACATAGATCAAGGTTTTAAAAAATCCGCTATAGATAAAAAAAGTAGACGTCATTACATGAGGAGATACTGGACCTCCAGCATAGGAAACTCTAATACTGATCATGTGCGCTTTCTGGAACTTCAAAATTGTAATAACTAATAACCAGAGTTCTGGTGATTTTTCATAGTACTAAAATGTTGCCTACTGAACCAAGTTTTACATCAAAGACGTCCACGCCACATATTTTTATTAACGTGCACATCTGCAGGTTAATCAGGAGAACTCAAAGAAAGCCTCTTTGAGAGAGAGCATTTTGGCACAAACTTCTGCCATTCCTGGTCGATCTTTAGGTGATTCCATGGAACACAGGAGGCCAATTTCAACCAAAGGTACAATGTATCTCTGCTCAAGTACATTCTCACGCTCATGATGTTGCTGCTCGTGGGCCATATAGGGATCTAAAACCTCCCCAAGTCTACCTGGAAATGCTGAGCTCACAAACCTGTGAAGGCTCAGGCCGTCAGTGAACATCGCATCTGTTGGTCGCCTTCCCGTGAGCATTTCTAGAAGCAAGACTCCGAAGCCGTAGACGTCGCATCCCGTTGAGACTTTGTATCCCATGCAGTACTCTGTAAAAGCATTTATAGGATTGTTTAATACGAGCGAAAGAACAATAATAAGAAATACTAAAAAAAAGGTGAACTCACCGGGTGCGACGTATCCAATTGTTCCTTCCACACCAACCAAGTCTTCAGAATTGCCAGGGGTTGAAGAGAGAAACCTTGCTGACCCAAAATCACCAACTCTTGCAGTCATGTCATAGTCCAAGAGAACATTGCCAGGCTTCATGTCACAGTGGATTAGGGGAGGTGTCAACTGGTTGTGCATATAATCCAAAGCCATAGCGACATCCATTGCTATTTTTAACCTCTGGCCCAAGCTCAGTAACCTTTTGGGCTTATTTTGGTGTAGCTTTGGGTGCACCCACATGTCTAAGCTTCCGTTGGCCATGAAGTCAAAAACTATAGCTTTGAATTCATTGTTCTCTAGGTCTACTGTCGAGCATACCGTGACAGCTTTAACAACATTGCGATGGCGTGTGTTCCGTAGCACCTCACACTCAGTAACGAAGCTGTTGTGTGCATCATTCTCCTCGAGATGGAACAACTTGATGGTGACCAGGTCCGTGTCAAACTCAAACCTTCCAATGTAGATCGAACCAGTGCGACTCGAGCTGATCTTGTTGTCCGGGGAGAACCAATTGGTAGCTTTGACTATGTCACCATATGAAACCTTCTTCATTGTCTCGTTGTAGTAGGGACCTGCTTGTGCTTGCCTTCCTTTCAGAAGAGTGGCCATGAATAATATGAAGGAGACCAAGGCAATAGCAATTGGAGGAATTACTTTTACCAATAAGAGTCCATTCCTCTTGCTCTGAACAGCTGGTGTTGTGGTGCAAACTGGGAACTGAAATAGGTTGGTGGCTGCGCTTGCACACAACCCTGCGTTGCCATCCAATATTACTGCACTATGATTCTGAAAGATGCCACCAGTTGGAATAGGCCCTTCAAAAAAGTTCATAGACAGATCGAGTTGCTCCAAGAAAACCATGTTCGCAAATAACTCTGGAATTTTTCCAACAAAGGAGTTCTGGGAAAGATCGATCTGATCGATGGACATCAGACCACTGAATGACTGTGGTATGCTTCCATTAAGCATGTTACTTCTCAGTCTGAGAGAAGATAGTTGGACACATCGGCCAAGTGAAAATGGTACTTGACCAGACAAATTGTTGAAGGAAATATCGAGACGGAGAAGTTGAAGCAATGCACCAATTTGTAGTGGTATTGATCCCGTAAGGTTGTTGTTTGATAAATCCAAATCGATGAGCGTAGTGCTATTGACGAGTTCACTTGGTATTGGTCCTTGAAGGCTGTTAAAATACAATTTCAGCGTATCCAGTTGCCTGCAATTTCCTAAATTTGCCGGTATGTTTCCACTCAAGCCATTACTGTCCAGATAAAGCTTGCTCAGCCGAGAAAGATTGCCTATTGTAGGTGGAATATGACCATAAAAATGATTCGTGGATAGGTTTAGGACAAATAGCTGGTCTAGGTTGCCAATTACAGAAGGGATAACCCCCGTAAGCAAGTTTTGGTCCATAGCAAGCAGTTGGAGATTTCGAAGGTTAAACAGTTCAACTGGTATTGTGCCTATGATTTGATTGTTTCCAAGATCCATACGTAGCAAACTTGTGGAAAGATTCCCAACTGATCCAGGGAGACTCCCATTCAGGGCATTCCCACTCATTTCCAGTATTTCCAGTCGTGCACAATTTGTGAGAGAGACAAGGAATTCCCAACCTTGCGCTTCTAGGAGGTTACTTTCAAGAATTAGTAGCCGTAGACCAGCTACAGATCCGAGAGATGGGACTGGCCCAACTAGGAAGTTATGTCAGAGATCAATCTGCTGGAGCTTCGATGCATTTGCTAGGGATAATGGAATTAATCCCTGGAACTTGTTAACCGACATGGACAGCAATTCAAGGTTTGGCAACGTGTTTCCAATGCTAGATGGTATTTGTCCAGTAAGGTTATTTTGGGCTAAGCTAAGGTAAATGAGTGATGATTTATTACAGAGTTTGGCAGAGACATGCCCTGACAAGGAGTTGCTACCTAAGCTCAGCACAGTGAGGTTCCGAATAAGGCTCAAAGTTTCTGGAATTGTTCCGGATAACCTGTTATTCTCAAGCCATACGTGTGTGACAGAAGAAACGTTTCCCAGTGATGAAGGTATGCTTCCAGAAAGGTCGTTAGATGACATGTCAAGTATTTGGAGGGCTGACATCTTATGGAAATCAGGGATTTGGCCGGCAAGGCCGTTGTATGCGAGATTGACATGTCTAAGAGATCTACTGGTGCCTAATGATCTAGGAATGGCACCTACAAGCATGTTCTGGTCAAGTTTCAGAGATTGTAGGTGTTTAAGTGTGCCTAACTTCTCAGGGATGACACCTGCAAAGTAATTATCAGAAAGGTCTATGTGTTCTAGAGATGTAAGGTTAGCTATCCAAGGAGATAACTCTCCACTAAGCTGTGAAGAGCCCAAGTTGAGTGAGATCACACGAGGTGGAAGAGACGTGCCGCAAGCTACCCCTGGCCATCTGCACAAGCTGGTCGAGGCTTTCCATGATCCCAGGACACCATGGGGATCGCTGGAGATGCCAGACTTGAAGGAGAGGAGAGCCTGGATGTCGATCTCAGACCCGTTGCCGATCGATTGTGCGGCGGTGTTGGACGACAAGAATATTAGAAGATGGGTGAAGAAGAGAATGAGGGTGCAATGCGGAGAAAGAGAGCGGGGAGCTCCTGCAGGTGCCATATGTCAAATTCAGCGCATCATCTGTGCATACCTTCTCTACATGCTGGACTTGAGGGAGAGGAGAGCATGCAGGTCAATCTCCGGTCCGTTGCTGATGGATTGTGCGATGGTGTTGGATGGCAGGAAGATGATGGTCAAGAGAAAGAAGGCGCCATATGTGGTGCATCTTGTGCAAATTCCTTGTCTTTATGTGTCTCCCAAACCCAGAGTAGACTCTCAGACACTTGACTAGTTGACTTGGGTCTTGTAATCTCCGTCGCAGGCCAACACCAGAGTGGTAGAAACACGAGTTGATGGGCCTGATAACGCGACAGAGACATGGAAAGGGAAGGTCTGCAAAGACTTGGTACATGGAGTCAATCCAACACACTGAGTGATATATTCAAATGTGCTACTGCCAACCTGAGACTGGGAGTGGATTTCAGCTCGGTGCATACGACGCGTCTCCTGCAGATCACTGAGTGGAATTGTACCCACAGAGACCCAACTGAACTTCTGCAGTGTTTCAGTTACAGAGGACCACACAGGAAAGGGGATTCAGTCTTTCTCCCCACCTCTTGAGTACTGACCAAAGGAAACAAAATGGTTGTGGCGATGACAAAAGGACCGAGCTCATGTAACTAAAAAGTACTGTATTTCTTAAGCAACTATATATCCTTGGTTTTCTACTGTATTATTTTTCTTCAAGAGCAAGGGCAGGGCATTATGACAAACATGTGGTGTGCAACAGCTCCTCCTGCTCGTCACTGACCTGATGCAACACGAGGGGAACAAATGGTGCGTGCTTGCTTCAGACATGGTGGAACTATGTATATTTGCAAACGAAGATGAGGGGGACTACGGAGTAAGATTAGACCTCAGTTCGGGTGGCAGAGCAGAAGCTAACCGGTCTGGCGGCGGCACCGCTCATTCCCTCCGGTCCGGCCATCCAAGAGACTGGAAGAGGGGAAGAGCCAGAGAAGTCCCTGCCACTGCTCCATCACAGCCCCGCCCGATATCGGGCATATTCCCTCATGGCTCCCTTCGGCTTTACTTGCCGCTGTGGATGGCTGCCCTGGGTATTTGCCAACCAGAGCTGTCCCCTTCTCTAACTTGCCGGATCCTCTAACTCACTGAAGGCAGGCAAGTTACAGAAGGTAAAGCACTCTAACTTGTCTTCTGACATAGAGGAGCCAAGTCACGGAGCTACAGTGCAAAGTTAGTGTAAAACAATGAAGGAAAGCCAGGTTATTGCCGCAGAAGCTGTGTATTATCTACTCTCTGTGTCTAGTCACGTTTTGGCGTATAGATACATACGTATCTAGACAAAGCTGAGTTAATTAATTTAGAAAGAGGGAAATTTGTAGTTGATCATCTAAACTAAAAGAAATTACAACATAATTTTACAAGCCAACTTATTTGATAGTTACTGAGTGAGGCCACCGTTGCCAGGTTAAGAACTGCCCCTGGCTTCCAATATGGATATTTCATATGCTATAAGAATATTCCATCCTAAAAGATTATCCAATTACCTCCAGAATAGTGAAGGAGATAAGGGCAGACTCGTAAGCTGCCTAGTGGCACGACATATAATTTGTCACAATTTTTCCTATATAAATAGAGCACTACAACCCAATAGAAGAAGGTGGCTTCACTTGGAAGCACTATCTGTTACTTTTGACTTACAGGAAGAAGGAAGATGGGAGAAGAGGACTGCCACTGAGGAAGAGCACGCTGACAACACTATTAACTTAACATATTGCAAGGATTATGAAAATTAACAGTTTTATTGATCACGGTAATATTTCCATGGAGAACTAAGAATCATCGCTCAGAAAATTCAGACAATGCAGATGCACATACGGTGCTGCAATATAGTTCTTTAGGTATGCAGATTCAGAGATTGGGTTGATACATATTTAGGTTCTAAAGATCCGTTCTTGTTAAAAAAGGTACACGTTACATGAAGAGATACTAATCTTCCAGCATAGGAAGCTCTAATACTGAACATGTGCTCTTTCTAGGAATTTAAATTGTAATAACTAGAGTTCTGGTGATATGTTCCACACTAAACAATGATCTTTTGAACCAAGATTTAAAGGAAAGATATCAACTCCGTATATTTTATTCAAGAATATGTAGATCTACAGGTTAATCAGCACAACTAAAAGAATGACTCTTTGAGAGATAGAATCTTGGGGCAAACTTCTGCTATTCCTGGTCTATCTTTAGGCGATTCCATGGAACACATGAGGCCAACTTCAACCAAAGGTACAATGTATCTCTGCTCAAGTACATTGTCAAACTCATGGTGCTGCTCGTGGGCCATATGGGGATCTAAAACCTCTCCAAGTCTACCTGGAAATGCTGAGCTCACAAACCTGTGAAGGCTCAGGCCATCGGTGAACATCGCATCTGTCGGTCGCCTTCCAGTGAGCATTTCTAGAAGCAAGACTCCAAAACCATAGACATCGCATCCTGTTGAGACTTTGTATCCCATACAGTACTCTGTAAAAGCATTTACGGCATTGTTATCACAAGAGATATACTAACAAGAGATACTCAAGATAAAGTTGAACTCACCAGGTGCGATGTATCCAATTGTTCCTTCCACACCAACCAAGTCTTCTGGACTACCAGGAGTAGAAGAGAGAAACCTCGATGACCCAAAATCACCAACTCTTGCAGTCATGTCATAGTCCAAAAGAACATTGCCAGGCTTCAAATCGCAGTGGATTAGAGGAGGCGTCAGCTGGTTGTGCATATAATCCAAAGCCAAAGCCACATCCATCGCTATTCTTAGCCTCTGGCCTAAGCTCAGTGCCCTTTTGGGGCTATTTTGGTGTAGCTTTGGGTGCACCCACATGTCCAAACTTCCATTGGCCATGAAGTCAAAAACTATAGCTTTGAATTCATTATTCTGTAAGTCCACTGTAGAGCATACTGTGACAGCTTTAACAATATTGCGATGGCGTGTGTTCCGTAGCACCTCACACTCAGTAAGGAAGCTGTTGTGTGCATCATTCTCCTCAAGATGGAACAACTTGATGGCAACCAGGTCTGTGTCAAACTCAAACCTTCCAATGTAGATCGAACCGGTGCGACTCGAGCTGATCTTGTTGACTGGAGAGAACCAATTGGTAGCTTTGACGATGTCACCATATGAAACCTTCTTCATTGTCTCGTTGTAGTAGGGATCTGCTTGTGCTTGTCTTCTTTTCAGAAGAGTGGCCATGAAGGATATGAAGGAGACCAAGGCAATAGCAATTGGAGGAATTACTTTTACCAATAAGAGTCCATTCCTCTTGCTCTGAACAGCTGGTGTTGTGGTGCAAACTGGGAACTGAAATAAGTTGGTGGCTGCACTTGCACACAACCCTGCATTTCCATCCAATATTACTGCACTATGATTCTGAAAGATGCCACCAGTTGGAATAGGCCCTTCAAAGATGTTGATAGACAGATCAAGTTGCTCCAAGAAAACCATGTTCGCAAAGAACTCTGGTATTTGTCCAACAAAGTAGTTTCGGGACAGGTCGATCAGCTCGATGGACTTCAGGTCACTGAAAGACTGAGGTATACTTCCATTAAGCATGTTATCTCTCAGTATGAGAGAAGATAACTGGACACAATTGCCAAGTGAAGGTGGAAGTTGACCAGACAAATTGTTGAAGGAAATATCGAGTTTGAGAAGCTGAAGCAATGCACCAACTTGTAGCGGTATTGATCCTGCAAGGTTGTTGTTTGACAAATCCAAACCGACCAGCGAAGTGCTATTCATAAGTTCACTTGGTATTGTTCCTTGGAGGCTGTTAAAAGACAAGTTCAGCATATCCAGTTGCTTGCAATTTCCTAAACTTGCCGGTATGTTTCCACTCAAGTCGTTGCTGTCAAGATAAAGCTTGTTCAGCCGAGATAGGTTACCTATTGTAGATGGAATCTGACCAGAAAATCTGTTCCCTGATAGGGTTAGGATAAATAGCTGGTCAAGGTTCCCGATAACAGAAGGAATAACCCCCGTAAGCAAGTTTTGGTCCAGAGCAAGCAATTGGAGATTTCGAAGGTTAAAAATCTCAACTGGTATTGTGCCTACAAGTTGATTGTCTCCAAGGTCTAACCGCCGTAGTGATGTAAGGTTAGCAATGGAAGGAGATAACTCACCGCCGAGCTGTGCAGAGCTCAAGATGAGTAAGACCACACGGCGTGGATGAGCCGTACCGCAACTGACCCCTGACCATATGCAGATGTCGCTGCTAGAGGCGTTCCATGATCCCAGGACACCTTGCGGATCGCTGGAGATGCCAGACTTGAAGGAGAGGAGGGCCTGCCGGTCGGTCTCCAATCCATTGCTGATGGTCTGCGCGATGGTGTTGGATGACAGGAAGATGAGTAGATTTGTCAGGAGAATGATACCATGTGGAGAAAGAGAGTAGGGAGTTCCCGCAGGTGCCATATGTCAAATGCAGTGCATCTTGTGTGCATACCTTCTCTCTGTGTGTTGTAGCCTCCGTTACAGAGCGGCACACCAGAGTAGTAGAACAGCAGGTGGATGAGAACCAAATGGAACGATATAGCAAGACAAAGACCTGGTAAGATAAAGTCCGCAGAGACTGGTCCACGGAGATGATCCAACACGCCTGCTACTTTGCTTGGTGTTCTACAGCTAAACCGGAGACCAAGAGGCCGGGAGTGAACTTCAGCCCGGGGCTTACTGCATATTAACTCGTAGTACAGATTACTGAAGAGTTCAACTGTGCTCAACGTCACAACTCATTTCGAGGATCCAATTTGTCTTCTTTCTCTTATCCAAAAGAAAATGACACGACCGTGCATTGTGGCGATGATATAAGGGGATCATGTTAATAAAAGTAGTGGAATTTTTTAAACACTGTCCTTTCTTGATTTTGTCCAGGAACAGGTGCAGGCCGGCAGGGCATTAAAACAAACATGTGATGTGCAAAAACAACAGACGAGGGAATGGGCGTCACATGCTTGTTTGCGCTACGCCGGACACTCCGTCGATCGACAAAACAAGAGGATGGGGTTACACAATACTTACATGGGGGGTGGCCTCGGCTCGGGTGCCGGCGGCGTGGAAAGCCAGCCACCACGGCGAAGGCGGAATCGAAGGCCTGTCACCGCGAGGGAGGCCCCTGCTCCTAGTCCGCGGAGTTTCCTCCAGGTCCGAAGGATGACATCGACAGAAGCTTCTTCTCCGCTGGTCGCCTGAATTTGGGCAGGACATCTCGATCCTGTGTTGCTTGCCGGGATCTAGGCATCTCGAGTGACGAACCGTGCTCCTAATTTGCGTACACGATCGAGGTGAGCACGACTAGTGAATATCACGAGGTTCTTTCTTTCGACATCATCCGAATCTATTTGAAAAACATTTAGATTTTTTTAAGAAAAAATATTTAGATTTTGAAAAGGTTAAAAATTAAAATTTGTTCGGGTTTGAAAATGTTAAGATTTGGAAAAAGTTTGAATTTAAAGTTCAGATTTGAAGATGTTCAAAATAAAAAACAACAGAAAACCACGAGAAACAACATGAAAACCGCAAAGAAACAAAAAAAACGGAAGAAAAGAAGAAAAAACCAAGAAAAACAGATAAACCGAGTAAACATGAAACCAAGTAGAATGTTCTCACAACCGCGGAAAAAAAAGAAAGAAAGCCACAAACCTAAAACCAGCGAGTAACGTGAAGCGTATGTAATTGGCTCCAGCCTAAACCTATGCCGACGTGAGCGGAGTGGATTCTGCTCTGGCGCTCTGCTTTAGGCGGAGAATAGGGTTCTCCTCCCTTCCGCCTTGAGAAACAGCTTGTTCCTAAGTCGTAGCATCAGGAAATCAGCATTTGTGAAGGAGAAATCAAGCAAGAAGAGAAGTGCTACAGGGAATGCATTTGCAATTGCTTGATGGATGCCCGTCGGCATGGTGTAGGTGTGTCGTGTTTGGTGTATTAGCGTATGACTCTATAGGTTTTCTTTTAGACTTGGTTGTTAGTGTGTGGGCGTTGTCATGTGTTGTTGGTGTTTGGATGGGCTTTGGTCATGTTGTTGTTGTAGATTTTCGCCCGGGTTTCTTCTTAAAAAAACTAGGCACTTTCTTTTTAATTAATGGATGAGACAAAAAAAAAGAAAAACATCAGGAAATCGTTGCCGCAACTCCACTTTGTCTTCCCAAGTCATGTCGAGCACGGCTGGGTCTGACCATTGTACCTGGACTTGTTCCCTGCGTTCATTTGAGCCACGCTTCCGATGTTGTGCTGAGAATTTGACAGGAGTGACGACACTGTTAGTGATGCTAGGTACTACTTAATTGATTGGAAATGGGGTACCTGGCAGGAGGAGTGCTTTGCGCAGCTGAGACCTGAGAGACATGGAATATCAGGATGGATTCTGAGGTGCTGGGCAATGCCACGGGGTTGATGCTGCGCAGGATCTGGTAGCTTGACGAAGACTGAATCTCCGACAGTAAAGGTGCGTTCAGTTTGCTTTTTTCCAACTTGCAACTTCATTTGTTGTTGAGCATGATTCAAGTCGTGCTGAAGCAGATCTTGTATCAGCTGACGCTCCTCGAGCGAGTCTTGCCCCGAATGCTTGGACATGAGGTGCCACAAAAGGAGAGGTTTGCGCCGCAGAATGAGGACTGGTGTTGTACCGGTATTCAGCAAGAGACAAGTGCTGACTCCACTTGGCAGGACAAGCATGAGTGAAGCACCGAGGTTGTCGCCTCAGTATGGCCGTCAGTTTCTAGACGGTAGGCTGAGCTCATCCTCAGTTCTGTTCCAATGTGACAGAAAAAAAGAAACGGCTTGTGAAGATAGGATCCCCCTGTCAGACACAATTATTTCTGCTAGACTCTGATGTTTGAACACGTTGTCAACATAGGCCAAGGCCACTTTGGCTGCTGTAAATGGGCATAGCGCACGAGCTTTGTCAACGACCACCATGATGCTATTTGGCGGTGCCAAATGTGGGAAGCCCCACTGCAAAATCCACCCTCACCGTTTTCCAAGCTCCGTCAGGTGTAGGTAAAAGGTTGTAACAGCCCTGGCCACTTAACCCCTTTCAGGTTTGGCTTGTTAGAGCATCTTCACTCGTTGGATGAACCCAGGCTGAAAAACGGACCGATTTTCGGCCGGACGGAACAAGTTTTCGGCTTGGGTATGCCCAGTCGCCACTCGCGTATCCAGGCCGAGTTCCCAAGTTCGGCTAATTTTTTTTAAATATGAACGAATTTCATTAAGTTAGACGAATATTGGCGGATTACAGCAAATTTAAACTAAACTAATACATAATAAACTTAAAAGGTCACGCGTGCCTCGCCGCCCCACAAGCCGGTTGTCGAGAACGACGTAGCCCGGTCGGCTCGGTCATCCTCGCCGTCGTCATCGCCGGCTACCGGTTCTCGGCAGAGTCGCCAGGTCGCCGCATACCTCCATGGTCGGTAGGACGGCATGCGTCCTTGTCGCCATCGCCCGTGACGAGCGAGGGATCGGGCGGCAGCGGCAAGCTGCGGAGCGACTCCTCCAGCGCCATCTTCAAGGCGGCGTCTTCGGCCGACGCCGAGCCTTCTGTCTTGGGGCAACGTAGGCACAGGTGGCCTGTTGGCGGCGTAGGCGCAGGCGGCTTGCCGATGACGATACCGCGTGCGTGTCCGCGGAGGTGAGCACGCAGCGACGGCCGCGCTTCACTTGCCGTCGCGGCGTGGCGGCCGCCGAAAGAATGGGACGCCGAAGCGGAGGAGGACGAGCTCATGCTCGCCATCCTCCTCGGCGCCAGTCACGGAAGCACGCCGACCCGTTCACGCCGGGCTTTCGGGCGAAAATGGCTCAAATCCGACCAAAAACAGGTCTGGTTACGCTGACGGCCAGTCGGCCTGAATCGGTATGGATCAGCCTCCTGGGTAGGAGGGTGGAGATGCTCTTAGCCTTAGACAGCTCTGGACAAACTGTTTAATCATTGATTTCATTTTTGGCCAGGCAAACAGTCTCTTGCAGTTGACGTACACCACACAGCCAGATTCTTCCTCTGAAGTACTATAACTGATCGAACAAAAGAACTCACAGAGGTACACGTGGTATAAACCTAAAATGTGGCTGTAATACCAAGTTAATTTAGCCATGCATATGAGGTCAGGTCCCTGGTGACCAGGCTGACGTCTCTCCCCTTATTCTGTAATACCAAGTTAATTTAGCCATGCATATGAGTTCCAGTCAGCATCCCATCAGGATTCAGAGATCATGACAATAGAACAGCTGATACATAATCTTGTCTATTGTCTATGCATGTTCCTGCTTCAGCAGGGTTAGATAGACTACACTAGTGATGGACTTTGAATGTACCTAGAAGATCTAGTTCTGTAACTTCAGCGTAGGACGCATATACTCGAGTAGTTATTTACTTGGCTGTTTGGATATGGCTTTTTTGTTTAAACAGCAAAGGAAATACTAGAGATGTAACATCTGCACAATATATTTCCCAATTGACATCAAATACTCCCAGTACTTTAGATTGGATACTCCCATTATATCTTAGAAAATTTGAGTATTCTCGAAGACATAGACTGGACTATAATGAATTGCAACTCGATTTATAATCAGTTAATTTGCAACTCTGCAGAAGAATACAATATCCCTTCCTCTTCCAAATTATAACATGTTTTGGAAGGCTAAACATCTTATAATTTGGAATAGTGGTAGTACCATTTTCAATTTTGCAAATTTTGGACCCTCTTCTTCTTACCCCTGCTTGGTGGATGCAGTTGTCATGGCAACATGCATCCAAGAAGCACCAACATGCCTTCCCTTTTCTGCACAACTCACAACACATTCCTAAATCAGTTTTTGAGGCATTACATCAAACACCTCACACAAAAGGCGATCTATATTACAAGGGATTTTTCACATATAGTGGAAAATGCATTCTACAAACTTCTTGAAATTAGTTACACATGGCTGCATTCCCCAAATCTAAGTACAGCTATATAAATTCTTAGGAAGAAAGCCTACATGCCAATAATATCAACAGTAGCTACATGAAATCTGCTTAAACTTATGTCGATCTGGACCCTAGAAGCAAGATGGTTGTACTGATTACAACTTGGCATATCACACTTCAAGGGTTATATCATCATGTATTGCAGGCATGTTCATATTCAACACTCACAGCTATGCACAAGATCAAGAGATTTGACATAGGCCTTCCCTTTCAAAAAACTATCAACAAACCGGTAGCAAAACTGAATGATCACAAGAAATTCATCACTTATTTCCCTTAAGTCGATGTCATGGATTCCTCCTAACATTTGTATTGAAATGAGAAAACCTCCTCTCAGATAGGAACAGAGCGCCTACACCGCCAAGGCATTACATCAAACACGTCATGCGCAAGCAGGGAAAGGCAGGCAAATCATGGGCAACTAACCAGAGGCTACTGCCCCGCCTCAGAGGCACCCTGCGCCGCGGAGGCCGCCTTCGCGGGCGGCGGCGGGGCGTGCGAGACGACCAGCGGGGGCCTGTGCGCGCGGCGCTGCTCGTCGGCCAGCTTCCGCGCGTCGTACATCTCCTGGGTCTCGACGACGACGAGGCGCTTGACCTGGGTGAGCATGCCGAGGAGGGAGGGCGTGGTGCGGTGCTCGACGGTGCGGTGGCAGCGGCGGAGGCGCATGGCCTCGAGGGTGCGGCGGTGGAGCTTGCGCGTCCCCGGGAGGCCCCGCACCAGCGTGATGTAGAGGCGCGGGCTCCACTCCACCGGCACCTTGGACTTGAACGCGTTGAAGGCGCTCCCGCTCATCTCCGTGTGTGGTTTTGCTCCGGCGGCCGGAACCCTAACCCTGTGCTGCCTTTTGCCGGAGTGTGGGAAGTTGGGCTGGTCAACCTGAACCCTGAAGGTCTAAGGTAGAAAATGGATGATACTGTTAGCTGGGCTAAGGAGGCCGGTATAGTAAACAGGTTACGTGTTGGGCTCTGTGGGCTGTTAGCAGGCTGGCAACCATGGGCGCCATACACTAACCCAAGACATTTCTTCTGCCAGAAGAAAAAATGTTGGCGCGACAAGAAATTTTCGTAGCCTCAGCTAAGTGGCGTGCTGGGCTTGTGTTGGACGGCTAGGGCAAAAAATCAGCCACCTCCATGGTCTCACATAAAGCTTGTTTCTGGCGCCTTCGATCATCGCAACAGAAAAATCCCGCACACATTTATTTTCAATATTGTTACAATATTTTATTCTTGCGGTATGTAAGCTGGAAAAGGAATTCGGCAGCCTCGATGGCCGTATGGCCCGTGATGAAACATTGTTTGTTGGTGTGTTCGATCTCCGCAAAAGAAAAATCAACAAGTTTTTGTTCCTTTATATATCATCGTGATATCTTGTTCGTGTGGTATGTAAAACAAAACACAAAAGGCTTTGCAACATCTATTAGTCCCATCAAATTGTCAAAAAAAAAATCAACATATATTTCAAAGCTTGCATCAACTTAAAAAAATAAGTTGTAGCATGAAGGCAATATTTGTAACACATGCATAATTGCCTCTATGTGTATGTAACAAACAAATATATGTGACTACAACATGTCGGATAAGTGCCGACCACAACATTAGTGCCCCCTCCCCTCGCTGACTCAAGTGCCGACCACATGTTTGGCTCGCTGGAGCCAAATCTAAGATCCCGTCTTCGTCTAGCTTGGCTGCATGTAAAACTTAGATTTGAGCTCCAACAATAAGTCCATGGCAGTGAACTCTTCTACCCTGGTACGAGAGAAGCGGAGGTGGAACGCTAGAGAATAGGTGGAGGATGTTGTGGTCGTGGAGGAGGAACGACGAAGAAGAAACTAAGAAAGAAGGCAAGCCGCGAGAGTAAAAGGAGAGAGCAGGGAGTGAGCTTGTCCAATCCGATCGATGTATCGGGTGAGTACAGGGAATCATCTAAAATAACTCATGATTTTTGTATGAAAAAAGACAATATTTTTGTATCATCAACTATCCTCTCTATATAAAATTAAACTCTCAGTCCCAAAAGAGATGTCTCAAGTTTTCTAAAATTTGAATTAATCTATATACTAAATAGTGTCTAGATTCATCCAAATTTTAATAAATCTAAGATATCTATTTTGAAACAGATGGAGTATTATCATTTGGACCTGTAAAAAAAAGAATACAAGCTTTTCAATAAGGCCTTTTTGCCCGGAGCTTTTGCATACAGAATAGTGCTGGTTGTAGACCAAATCAAATGATACTGGCCGGCAACAGTCTCAAAGCACATGTGAAAGGTCAGAGGTCAATGCAATCATATCATTCGTATACCTTATTTGGTTCCACTTGACAACCACGGTCGTTGTTGCTGCAACAACCACAAGCTAGGTTCTTCTATTCTTCCCGAAACAAGAACAGATTTTCTAGGTGATACCCACGCAATAATGCCAAAACAATCGCACAAAGTTTCATTAAAAACAGAACAGCTTAGTAGAGTGCTTAATTATTTTCTTCTGGCATGAGGGATTAGGTGAACTGTATCCATCGATATGTGTATCACTGTATAAGCCCATCTGATACCACCGAATACACTTTCTCCGAGTCAGAAGATCATCCTTGCAAAAGATGAAAAAATAGGAAGGAGAAAGCAAGACACGGCCACTTAATTACTACCTCCGTTTTAAAACTTAAGATTTATTTTTAAAAGTCAAGCTACGGAAATTTAACCTAACTTTTAGAAAAAACTCTCAAAACTATGATATTATATAGATATCATGTGAAAATATGTTTCATGATGTATCAAAGGAAATGGGTTTCGTATTGTAAATGTTAATATTTTTTAAAAAAGTTAGTCAAAATTTAGGTAGTTTGACTTAAAAAAAATATAATGTTTAAGTTTTGAAATGGAGGTAGTACATCTATGTAAGAGATCTAAATTCTTCTGAGCACATGAGTACGAGTGTGTTGCATAAGTAGCTAGTCATTATGTTTTTTTTTTACTTTAGAAATAGAAGTTTTATTGATTCTTTGCATCGTATAGCATGCATATGTATACAGTCACAAGAGGATTCAGCTTCCCGCATCTGGATCGAGATAACAACAACAACAACAACAACAACAAAATAAAGCTTGGAGATCATCATTGCTACAATATGGAGTCACGCACCAACTTTATAGTGATTAGTACTGATTTATATAGTGAATGTTTAGGTAAGTATTACAGGTGTCAGCTGACACAGGTGGCCATGTGGCCAGCTTCATCCCTGAATATTAAGCTAGTAGCATGCGATGGCATGAATTTTAATCAGAACTCAGAAGGTATTACGTCCGGGTTTAAACTAACAACCCCAGACAACTGTTGCTGAGGAAAAACAATTGTTGTTTTGAATCTCTCTATAGTATCTGGTTTCAGCATTACCATATTAGACTTGGGCGAAAACTACCGTATAGGTACAGAAAGTGTTCTCATCGCTTTCCTTACAGCCCTATAATTTGCTTGCGAACTTTTTTCGAAAGAAAATCTTAGTTGTCTTGCATCTTTCTTGGATATGCAGTTCTCACCTAGATATTACTAGGTCGGTAAATATAACCTAACTTCATAATGTAATAGCAGTCCAACTACTAGCATAAGTAAACAAATCCAGCGAGCACCAACAAACAAATATAACCTAACTTCATAATGTACGCATATCATATCATTCACCGTTGGATGTCGTCTTAAACAAATCCGTAATTAAGTCATGGCTGTCTATGTTGAGTGAACTGAAACTAGTTCCGTCGCCTCCCAGTTCAGTTTGGAAACTACTTCCGTGTCTAGGTTGGATGCTTCCGGTGTATTGCCATTGCCAACGCATGTTGACCTGTGTTGTGTGTACGTTTGGACTTGCAAAAGTTTATGCATGCATGTGTCCGGCTGAATATGTATTGTTGGAATCTGACAGCAACATCTCACCAAACTGAACTGGGTTAGGTGAAATCCTGCGACAAACTTGGGAGCGAGAGATCACAGACCAAGTACATACCAAAGCAACATGGCCGCCGGCCGACCGCCTTGCTACATGCATGCTAATGTAGGCAAGCACGCCATCTACATTTTCTGTGAGCAAACCATGCGGACTAAAAATAGTAAAATTCGAGAATCAATCGATGGTTGGAAGGACGGTGATAACCTAGATATTTCCTTTTGAGAGAACAATAATAAGAACAACTTTTCTTAGAAAAATAATGGGAATAACGGGTCCCAAGAGGCCATTGCATGCCAAATATATGACATATATTTTTCATTTCCTTTTTGGAATAGACAAATATAATTTGGTTTGTGGGCTACCATCAACCGATCGAAGATTGCAACAAAGGTCGCCAAACTATAGCAATCCCGTTATTTTGCAAAATTCTTCTCGGCGGTGTATGTTGTGAGCCAGGTCGTGCCATGTGCCATGCTGCCCAACGGCTGATGTTGGCGTTTGTGTCATGTTTTTTCACTTACTAATTGGGCATCATTCCTCTTAGTAAACTAGATGGGGCAATGCTTTTTCCAAATTTCAAAAGAAAAGTATGCAAAGTTCTCAAGTACATGAACATACCAATTTCACAATAAATGATGTGTACATCGGTGTAGTCACCCTATGATTCGTTGATGAAACTCGGAGCTCCCGTGTTATTTTTTGACATAATTTATCTAGGGTGTGTTTGGTTTGAGCCCCAACTAGCCCTACCAATTTTTTCGCATGACCAATGTAAGGACATGACCAAAATTTTGGTAACGTGTTCATGTTTGGATTACAGCCATTGCACTGACCAATATTTTGGCAAAATAGTCTATTGTTTAGTTTGCAACCAACATGTATATACTAGTCGTTCCTGAGATATTTAATAGATATTTTATGTAAATTTGAGAGGATACACACGGAAAAATACTAATATGCAGTCAAAGGGAAAAAAAAGAACTGTAGTACTAGTTGTGAGTGCGACACGCACAGACTACCCTGCCACGTGCACTTCCTATTGCTAATCGTGTAGGGGCTACCGATTAATTAGCATCCAACGAATCAAAATGCACACCTGCTCCAAAGTAATAATAAAAAATGATAAAATACCTGGGACCCACCTTGACAGGAGGGGCAAGTCGCCTTGCCAATTTTTTGGCGCAGCTTTTGCGCGCCTAGGATCCGCCCATGCGTTGGCTCGATTTACATGAGCACGCGGGCAGGGTAGTTGGCCAGCCAATTTTTTGGCATTAGTCCAAACAATAGCCAAATTTTATGGGCTAACCAATATTTTGGTAGGGTTGGAATTGGTAGTCATCCAAACACACCCCTAACCTTCACATCAAGTTGATACAGCCATAAGAAGCTTAAATCCTTATTTTTGTGTACTAAGATGCACACATACCAAAAGCTTAACCAGTATTTTTCTCTTTACCAAATCAACCTCCAACAATAAAAAATTACCATGCCCACCGGAGGAAGAAGAACGGTGAAGAGTACATCGAGCAGAAGCACATGAGCTATTGTACAAGCATGAATCCCCTCCAACAGGCTCTAATCACTCTGCATTAGAAACACGTCTACATTGGAGAACAGGGCATCGATCTGTTGGAAACCACACCATCCAAGGGTTCGTTGTCGCCTTTAACATCGGTGCGAAAACAAGGCTTCATACCACCTCAAAAAACGTCGAAGTAGGCAACACAAGGACACAAACAAGGAAGAACTCGTTGACCAGACCCACGAGAACACGCCCTCGCTCACGGACTCCCTCTCGGTGCCAAGGAGGATGTTTCCTAGACGGAAAGGAGCCTAAAAGACTTGTCCACACCATCGTAACACCATGATCCGAAACCATAACTATGCACCGGTGTCACCATCGCCACCCGATCAAATGTCAATATAGTGCAAGAGTAATGTATCGTTAATTGCACTCTAGTGCTTTGCATCCTCTGCCACGGGACGAAAACTGTGACACTCTATCACGCTATTGATATCAATAATCCCTCTCCATTTTCCATGTGTCATAGCTGTAGTTACTTTATGTGCATGTGTTCTGTACCACGTTCGTGTTAAACCCAAGGATCATCCAGAAGACCACCAAAAGACCACAAGCACATGAGCTATTGTGCCCTTGGAAGGATCTAATCACGCCTCATTAGAAACATGTCTACATCGGTGCGAAAACAAGGCTTTACCACTTCAAAAATTGTCGCCATACCCAACATGAGCACAAAAACATAGAAGAATTTGTTGAAACACATGCTCCTTTTTTTTGAGAAACATAGTATAAACGCAGATGCTCACAATGCGTATACTCACCCCTATGAACACACGCACGAATACCCTACCCCTATGAGCACCTCCAAGAGACTGAGCCGACGGGTCTTGAGATTGACGAAGTCACTGCAGACGTCTCGCTACACGTCGCCTCCTACTGAAAGAATATTCCACCTTTATAAGACACCAAAGCGTCAAACCTGAGGTTTAAACTCTGGTGGGCTGATGTACCACAGCCCTCCTAAGCATTCAACCACGGGTTCTCGGTCCCAAAGAAGATGCCTCCTCAGAGAGAAGGGGCCTAAAAGACTTGTTCACACTAGTGTAACACCATGATCCTAAACCACAAAACTAAAATAACCTATGGCATAACTATGTGCCGGTGCCACCATCGCCACCCGATGGACTGTCAACATAGTGCAAGAGTAATGTATTGTTAATTGCACTCTAGTGCTTTGAATCCTCTGCCATGGGACAAAAACTGTGACACTCTATCACGCTATTGATATCAATAATCCCTCTCCATTTTCCATGTGTCATAGCTGTAGTTACTTTATGTGCATGTGTTTTGTACCACGTTCGTGTTAAACCCAAGGATCATCCAGAAGACCACCAGAACTAATAGTCATGCACAGGATTTGTACCCATGTCGACCCTTATTCTGAACATGGGACAGCGATGAACTGGTTGAAGTAGCACCGGTGCAGTGGGAAATTAGCAACCCATGGCACGCGGTTTGCTACCATCTAATAAATGGATATTAAACTTAGTCCATACAAAACTAGGGTATTAATATAACGTACTATAATATACTTTTAGAGCATTTAACTTTCAAAAGATTAATTCCTGCAGAAAAAAAAATCAAAAGATTAAAGTCATCCTGGATTGACAACAGTACATTCTTCATATATTCTGCTCTAGTGCTCTATAGTTGTTTTTTTTAAGAAAACTCTTCTTCCCTAATTTTCTGAAATTCTCGCTGAAATCTAAGGCAAATTATGTGCATAATAATTACATATATAGGTTTGCCTTTTTCGTCCATGTATGTATTTTGGTTGGAAGGGGTAAATAATCGGATACACAAATAGTCAGTTCGATTGTTTTACGCGATTCATTCACACATTCTAGTCTGCAAGCTATTTCACATACTCCCTTCGTCCTAAAATAAATGAATTGGATTATTTGTCTAAATCCATATGCACTTAGACATGTTTTAGTGTGTAGAATCATATAAATTTAGACAAATTAAAGTCATTTATTTTAGGACGGAGGGAGTACATTGTTTCAGCTGTTTCGATGCGTATCAATCAGTCCAGTTTTTCTGAAACACAACCAAACTTGATGAAATATAACCCGCAAAAAAGAATCGCCGGGTTCCTTCTTCATCTCCCTTTCTTCTTTCGGTCCGACGATGATGATCCCCAGCTAGCGACCATGCAGAGGCCGAGGCAAAGGCGCCGCCATACATTTTTTAAAAAATAGGCGCATTTATTAACATAAAATGTTTAACGGCGACGACCTACCTATAAGCCAAAAAAATGATTGGAAATGAAGTAACAAAACACACACCAAAATACGGCAGAGCTCGGTCTAGATTTTAGAGCACACTAGCTAGAGCTTGGTGTAGGCCGGCCGGCCTGTAGTACAACTAGCTAGACAGTGGGGACCTTTTCAGATGGATAAGATACAATACGATGTGCAAGTTGACGAATTTGCTAGACCGTGATTCCATAGCTAGCCAGGCATGATATATGCACGACGCGACCAGCTATATCCAATTCACGAATTGACAGTGCCATCTTAAAGAAAATCCATGACTTCTGCCGTCTATCAGCTCGATCGTACCGGACAAATGACAGGGAATCAGGGATCGTTTCACTTCATAGCGCGCTAGAAAAGTTGCTACTTGCTGCTACTTTCTTCTTGGAATGATTGACTCGCTTGCAACCATGCATGTGCTTACGGATTCCGCACCTTCGTACGTCTTGGATTGTACATTGCTTTTGGCAGCAGGGATTTTGAGTGTTATTAATGGAATATGACTTAAAACAACTGTCCACAAGATTTATTTTTGATATGAAAAAATATTGCGTCAATTGTTATCAGACCTAAAAAGGATACTGGCTATATTTTAGATGTCTCCTCTTTGTCACTAGTTTTATTTAGTTATAACCAACAAATGCTTATGTATATAAATTTCTCAAATAAAATGCTTTTATATATAAGCTACCGTTAGTTTAACGTTTTGCAAGCTAGTGCACGTTAAACTTTCTATATTAGAGTAAATGATACTTTCTGTCTTTTTTCTTGAAAGGTGAAATTATCCTGGCCTCTATATCAGTAGATGCATATAGCCCTTTCGTTTCATTATTACGACTGTTTTGTGTGTCTGTCAACATATATCTATTATTTTTAGCATGTATTTTGTCTTAACATCTTCTCGTACTATGTGTGTTGATGGAAGCTAAATTGAAAGCAATTTCAAACTTCAAAAAGTTGTAGCTCCCAGACAAGAGGGTCGCAGTTGACTTACATTTCACCATTGTATTTGTTTCAATATCTCCCACTATGTGCGTTGATGTTATTTTCCTATCTACTACATTTACAATAATTTCTACTATGTTCTTGCACTAGTGTCTACTACAACTTTTGGAGGCAATTGGGCTTTATGATAGTTTCTGCTGCAAATTTTACATTAGCTATATTGCAATTTCATGCTAGTTTCTACTGCACTTGTTAAGCATAAATTGCATTTTGCACTAGTTTCTAGCCCATTTTACACTTTCTAATGCATTTGAGCGCAAATTTTGATTGGAGTTCACTATGGTCCAGTTCATTTAACACTAGCTTCTACCTTATTTTACAATGCTTTGCACTTAATCTCTTGTCGTAATGTAGTGTATTTTTACACTAGTTTATTTTCCATTTTTACATTAGTTTCCACATCATATTTTGAGGGAGTGTAGTGCATTTTTATATTTGTTTATATTTTCTTTTTGAATTCTACTAGTCCATATATATCTTCCTAAAAATAATATTTGTAACTTTTTTTTCAAATTGCATAATACAAATTTTTAACTAAATTTATGGAAAAATATAAATTTATACGTTTTCTTTTTCAGGAAGGGAGCAAGTACATATTTTTACACAATAGTATACTCTTATAATTTTATCTATTGCATAATTATGGAGATATGGAGGAAAAGGAACCAAATGACGAAAGAAACTACGCGCATAGAGAGAAGAAGAAAAAACTACTAGTAACTACTGGAAAATAATTCTATAGGACCTGGTCTATAATTTTACCTCCGTGGACCAACCCCTAGTGGTATAAACTTTTGGTAGCATATATAAACCACATTCAACAGTCGAATTGATAGGTCCCTTTTTGCGATGTATCACAGCTAGGTCCCTTTTTGCGGATGTACTCCTACACAAGTTTCAACAAAAATACGCTTTGTATATGCACACGAGCCCGGACGACAGAGGGGCGGACATCCATCGCGTTTGTTGGGCAATGTCTGTCACCCTGTCCACAAATGCCCTAATTAAACTAACTATAATAAATATACGTATAGATTAACACGGGAATCTTTTGGTGTGTGATCTCGCTCACACGGAATCTTTCCATCGATCTGTGCATCCATCGCAATGCATGCTGCCAGCTTCTGCAGCTGCAAGTGCCAGAAAACAATGGTGCGCGGTGCCTGACACTGACAAGGGGCGCGTTTCTCGCGGTTCGTACGTACAGACCGATACAGGAGACTCGTTTCGTGGCCCTGTAGACGGTCCGGTCCACACACACGTACGCATGGGTTCCTAGCTACTACAGGCTGAACTAGGACAAGACCACAAAAATATGGTGACCAATAATCGGTTGTCATAATTTGTAAATATTTACAGTTGACCCCTAAAGAGAAATTAGATTTACTACTACTGCATTGCGACTGTAAAGTAAGTTACACAGTATCATCCAGAGAGTCCAAAATTACGTACAATTGGGAATTTGTGTACAATTTTACATTTTTACACAACAAAGTTGCACGTGAAGGATTTTTATCGGTCGCTATGGCAAACCCGAATCTCAGTTTTGCCATTTGACCAACGGAACCTTAATCTTGCCAGTGCTCAATACAACACTCCTCGGTTTTGCAATTGTTGTCATCCCTCCCTCCGTCGCTTATCTATAACCGGTTTATTTTATATCTGCTGATTTGTTGGACCAACATGTTATTACTTTGACAAATCCAAAGCGGCAGATCACCACGTGGGGCATCTACGCATGCCCGCAAAATGCATGCTTGCCAAAGAGTTTTTATCACCTCTTGTATGCCGTTTTGAGTCGACTTGTTCGTCTTTGATGTCTGACTTTGTATGCCTTTTGAACAATATGACTAATATATGGTTGTATGTATAGCCGAGGTAACAGCCGAGAATTCTCCTCCCTTCTGAAAAATACTATTGTGTTAGCATTTTCTTATGCCGGTTGTCACTCCTCAAATACAAGCTAACTCAATTCATGCATACAACAACAGTTGTTAGACCAAGTGGGGAAATTTGTGGATATGAGCCTTTCTAGAAAGAACATTACCAACTCTTTGTTGTTAATTCCGGGCATTGAACCGTTTGCATGTTTGACGTATTAAATGTGTTTTGCACTACCCCACTATCCAGATGGAAAAACTAATTATAGGCCAATGGTGGAGAGTGTTTAACGTGGCAGTGTCAAGATTGAGCTTACCACCGGCGGTCAATTGGAAAAACAAAGATTCAGGTTGATCATAGTGACTGGAATGACAAAAACCATGATAAAATTACAGTTATAGGATAACAGATAAAAAATCGATGATCAAGTTGGTTGACTTTGAAATAATAACTTCTTAGTCAACCGAGAAATATAAGGTTCGGACTATAACAAGAAACTTTATTTAGTTTGTGTTACAAATTTCCCTATTTTCCACTTCTACCACCATCTCTTATTTTTCTTTTTTGTTTTAATTTGTATATATCCAGGGACTGGTAATCACAAGATCCTCTTTCAGGATGAATATATTTTTGCAGTTATTTTGTCAAACTTTTATTACAATAGTGGACAACTTTTGCTTTCTTCTTACAACATTTATGCTATCCGAGCTTCCCCTACGGTATTATGGTCAAAAACAATATTTGGCTAGGTTTTTTACTCAATGTGAGACATGACAAATATGGATACTGCACTCAAGACCTTTCCTATTGTTGATTTTTCCGAACAAATCAAAAATAGTTATTATAGTTCTTTCCTACTTATGAATATAAGTTGATGGCCATCCATTCACTCCCTTTTCTCCGGTTCCTCATTTCTATTTTTTAACAAGTAATCGCAAGCTATTGTCTCCTCCATCGTCCCTCGGTAAATGATAGCACAAGGTGACATATTACTTGTTTTGGGGAGAGTAAACTGAAACATACAACTTGATATATTATGTTTCACATCATTTGTTGTTTTGGGTTTCATAGAGTGGGACGGTTGTCTAATGGCTCCTTCCATTTATAGGATAGGAAAAATGTAGGAGTAAGAAACTTACAGAATTGAAATGTAACGTCTACTTTTTTTTTTTGAGAAGAGGTGTTCTCTTTGACCGAGGCGAACGAATTTTCCATGAGTTCTATCCTAATGGTAGGTTAAAATTCACACTACAAGATTTCTATGGAATTTTTCCCTATCGACGAATCAAAAGGATTCTGGAGAAAAGTTTCACGGGATTTCAATCCTACACGAATCTTTTGAAAAACTTACGAATCAAAGGAGCACTAAATAGTTGATGCAGATTTTCAAGGTGCATTAGCTATGGGACAAAATGACAACAATATGCACAAGTCAGACAATGTCTTGACAACTTTAATCGGCAAGCTTGAGCTTCCAACTTGCAAGTTTTCAAAAGCACTTTTGGCTGTCCTGTGCACAGCCAGAGTGTCACACACATGACATCGATTTCTCGACGGTAGAGCACGCACGCACACACATGCATGGAAAAGATCAGCATGCATTCCGTTCCAAGCTCGAGGGTACCAGACGACCAAGCGAGTGAAAGAGAAAGTCTGTCTTCACAGTAGTACGAACTTCATATCACTATACCTTCTGCTGAAAAGTGAAGAGAGAGAGGGAAGTACAACAACAGTAACAGAGAGAGAGAGAGGGGGAGAAGCCCCAGTAGAGGCCAGATCCCTCCCGTGTCACGCTCACATACACGCACAGGCTAGATAGCTAGGCTGTAGCCGCCGCATGCAGCGCTGTCACGCACGTACGATGCGCATGCATCCATGCATGCAGCCGTGACACGGGAGTGAGTTCCTTCAATTTCTTCAGCTACACAAATCAAATAGAAAAAAAATCGCAGTAAAAACAATTAACACACACCACCTCCAATTCGCCATTGATCTTCTTCCTTCTTCTTCTTTACGTACGTACGTACCCCCGACCGTCTTAATTACTCGGATTTACATCATCGTCAGCTTCCCGGCGGCGATCATCCCGGCCGCCGCCGGGTCGTTGATCAGGCCGTCGGTGCCGCCGGTCCCCGCGGTCATGAGCAGCTGCTTGATCTCCTCGTAGCCGTAGTCCAGCTGCGCCTGCTGCTGCTGCTGGTGCTGCTCGAACAGCTTGTGCTGATCCTGCTCGTTGCTGCTGTAGCCGCCGTAGCTGCCGTACCCGTTGTGGTCGAAGCTAAGCTCCCTAGCATTGTGCCGTCCACCGAACTGCCCCGCGCCGCCGTACTGAGCCGCCGTCGTCCCGTCCGACGAGCTGCAGCTCTGCTGGTCGCCGCACCCGAACGCGATCATGGCGCCCCCGCCGCCGCACTCCTCCTTCACTTGGAGTTGGCGGTGCGCGTGCAGCAGGTGTTGGTTCGCACCGGTGCTGTGTGCCATGGAGTTCAGGGAGCTTGAGCCGCTGAGCAGGTAGTCTTGCTGGTGGTGCTGTAGGGTTAGGGTATGGGCGAGGCTGGGCTCTGACGAGTGCTGCTGCTGGAGGAGGGTGCTGGAGCCGGGGAAGAAGTTGCTGTAGTTGGGGTGGTGCGACGACGACGAGTAGGGGAGCAGGACCGGCCGGTGCTGGTGGTGGTTCTGCCGTGGAGCTCGCGGCGGAGGGCCCCCGCCGGCGCCCGTGCTGGAGGCGCCCAGGAGCTTCTTCTTCAGCTTGGTGTTCCAGTAGTTCTTGATGTCGTTGTCCGTCCGGCCAGGCAGCTGCGACGCGATGATCGACCACCTGGAGTGGAACATTGGATCATTCATGCATGCAACTCTAATTAATGAGTTATTTGTAATGTGCACATTCTTTCCATTTATTTTCGTCGATTCTTATCGGTCTCTCATTAGAGCTTGCTTGCATCAAGCAATTATAAGCAGATAATTAGTATTGCTGAGGACAATGCTTCTAAGTTCTTACTAGATCTATGATAGTCTTCATTTTTTTAACACACAAGATAGTACAAGTATTATCCTTTTCTTTTTTTGCAGATTCTTCTTGGGAGAAGACACAGTCTTGCATGTACTCTAGGGTTAATTTGGTAAATGGTGCATGCTATAATCCGGAAACCTGTCAAATTTCATCCCAAAAATTGATCATTTCATGTCATGCAAAAAAAAAAAACTTCAAAATCATATCAAATAATATTTTTCTAGAAGGGCACCAATATTCGGATGAAAAAAGAATATGCATGACTTAACATGTTACTAGCTACATCCATGAACTTTCTTATAATTTCCTTAACCATTTGGCGTGCCTATATCTAAACGAGATCAGAGCACATGGTCTTAGAAGAGAGAAGAAAAAACAGTCTTGGATACCTGCTTCCAATGCTGGCATACATGCTGCAGATGACCCTGTCTTCGTGCTCGGTGAACTCCCCATGCTTAATGTTAGGCCTTAGGTAGTTTAGCCATCTAAGCCTACAGCTCTTGCCACATCTTCTCAACCCTAATGAAGATAGCAAATTGAGGCCATTAGAAATATGTCTAGTTAATATATAAACTGGAAGTTCAATGTTTTGTAGAGAGCAAATAAAAGGTAAGAAACGACGGCAAGAAGACATGTAGCATACAATTAACCAGGGAAAAAGCATGATACATACAATTATTAGAGATGAATGAGAAGGCTAAGAAAGGGGATTATTCAGTGTCAATCAGGAGTGTCACAATTGCATTAAGCTATCAATTGTACGCTAGGAAAAGGGCGTGCGCCTTTGTGAGAGAGAGACAAAGGGTAGAGGATGATTACAAGCTTTTTTTGGCTCTAGGAACAAGCGATGATGATCCTATATAAGGTATTGATCATGATTAACTAAGGGGGAAACGGTAAGTGGAATAAATTGGCAAGGAAGAAGTTACCACAAAAGACGACAGCATTTCTACCCAGTGATGTCTCTATCCATCATACTAGAGAGAGAAATAGAGAGAGGCTCAGAAGTCATGACATGCTTAATTAGGGACCATTAGTTATAGACGCGTGAGATGTTTTTTTTTTCATCCAAATTAAAGCTAGCAACCCCAAATCAAATGACCAAATCAAGAAGAAGAAGAAAAATGAAACAAGTCAAATAAGGAGAATTTGAAGAGAAATTAAGAAGAAAATCTCATCTTCAAAGTTCAAATCAAGAGGCCGGCCGGCGGCCGGCAGGGTGATGATGACCCAGCTGCTGGTCATACTAGTACTACGCAATACCTGCTTTCTGCGGGAGGGCGATCCAGTTGCCGCCGGTGCCGTGCTTGTCCATGAAGTCCTTGAGCTTGGCGTCCTCCTCCGGCGACCACGGCCCTTTCTTGACGTTGTTCTTGTCGCAGCATGGCGCCCTTCCCATCTTATCTCGCGCACCACGTGATCGCGAGGAAGAAGAAGAAGGCGACCGGAGGAAGAAACAAAGCTAGTAGCTACAAAGGCGACGACGACACCTAGCTAGCACACCGAATCCCACTGCCGCCGCTGCTGCTGCTCCTAGCTAAGCTAGCTACCCCCTCTTTTGTTAAACACTCCCGAGCTAGCTAGCCGCCGAGACAGGCGGTCAGGCAGCAGCTCGTCGCTGGGGTAGCTAGCGGACAGAGGAACACTGCCTTTCAGGATGAGAGAAACATATATCGGGGGAGGGAGGGGGCACAGAAAGCAAGGAGAGCTCAGCCTCAACAGATGAGCTAGCCAGCACAAGGCAACAAAGAGTGCCAGAAAAATATATAAGACTGACTGACAGGAGACAGTTGATCAGAGAGGGGGAGGGGGAGATGAGATGAGATGGGGGAGACGACGATGTGGATGCTCTAGCTAGGAAGTCAATGTGTAGGCTTGCGTTTGTCTGGTTGGTTTCCGTCACCTCTGGTTGGCCCCTTCAAATCGAAATTTCGTATCCTAGCGGTGGTACTGTCTCTTGAGTCTCTTGCCCCACACGCGCCTCCCCTCCCCTTTTCCATTAACAAAGTACACTTGCACATGGAATCGTTCGTGTTTCTCTGTTATGATGGTAGTCCAGCAAGCTTAAAGTAAATAGTAACTGTCTGTGGGAAAATTGGAAAAAGGTGCGTGCCATGGACCATGGTCGTACGCGTTGTTGTAGCTTCATGACGAGATTCATATATATGTTCTGGTCTGAAATTTTCACAAGTATATATTCTGGAGAAGACTGGTCTGTACGCCGGTCAATGTCAACGAAATTAAGAAATAGTACTCCCTTCGATCCATATTAGCTGACTCAAATTTGTTTAGATATATGATTATATCTAGCATTAAAACTTAACTAGATACATTCATATCTAGATAAATCTAAGTCAACTAATATAGATTAGAGGAAGTATACATATTTGACCAGCCTAGATTTATTTTGCTTACTAGGTACATTAGCTTCACCTGCAGATCTCGTACATGAGAGATTTATATATGTGGTTTATATATGTTGCTCTAGAGTGTTGAACATAGATCTACTCGTTGGCCAGCCTAAAGTGTAGTAGTCATTCTTTGGCAATCTCTTTAAGCTTAATACGATGACGCGCAAATCTACTACATGTTCTCGAAGAATAATTCTATAGTCACCGATATGCCGGGTTTCCAATTTAGGAAGATTGTGATGGGAAATATGCCCTAGAATCAATAATAATATTATATTATTTATATTCATTGTATCATAATTTAGTTTATTATTTTATGCATAATTATATTAGTTACGGATAATGAGTATTTGCAGGAAAATCCTAATACATGTGTGAAATTATAAACTCCATAAAGATATCATAGTCTCGTCCCTAAGACTAGTTTGTATATCGTCGATAGTTCTGGTCTCCTGACTATGGGAAAATGTCAAGTTCTTATGATTTTGTCGTTGATATATAAGAACAACATTGTTGGTGGAACAATGACATTGGATAGACCCCAAATGATATACCATGAAACCAGTGGCGGGCTTAAAAATTCCACAATGGGTATTCATAGTAAAAAAAATTGAAGGAAAAAACAATAAAAAATGGTGCAGTAATAGCACTTGATCTTGTGATCAATTGGTTTGTAAGCATTGGACCTAACCAACTATTTCTGTGCATACTTGTGATAGAATTCCAATCAGTTTTCTATATAAGGAGACTAAACTATAAGACACTACCATATAATTCAAAAGTTTTACAAAAAATTTGGGTATTCAGCTGAATACCCTTGATACAAGCTGGGCCCGCCCCTGCATGAAACACAACGTCAATATTATTAATGGTAGTTTCTCAATGACAAGTATTACCATTAGTAAGCCTGTGTTTGTTTGGGTTGTAGCTTTTGAAAAGCAGCTGTGGAGAATCAGCTGTAGGAAGCAGCTGTTGGCAGCAGAGATTTGGTGTTTGGCAGAAGTGCTTTTGATAGCTGTTGTTGCGGGTTCTAGGATTGAATTGTCTGTTATGCCCCTGAGTGCAGAAGATGTTATATAAGTATTGATTTGAAATGAATTAGGTGTTTCTGACTGTATGTTTACTTAAATACTATATTCTTCCTGCTAATTTCTTCTCGCATATTTCTTCCCGATAACATATTAAGCTTGTCCATATTACATCTAAACATAAAGCATCATATACCCAAAATACAATACGAGGTTGTAACATAATTAAGTTACAAGGTTTTCCATATGAACCCAAAAGAAGTACACGGTTTTCATGCCTCCACACCTCCTCTCGCAATGAACAGAGCGTTGGCTATGTTATCACGCATGTTGTTCATGCTAACATGGTCCTCTCCAAAATCATTGCCAACATTACTTCCGTTTGTGGAAACAACATGCCCTGGAGGCATATAGTCCTTATCATTATCACATCGGTAGAAGTGGAGATCAAACAATTGACTATCACTGATGAAGTTATGGAAAGCCATACATGGAATGATAATATTTGGCTGCTTCTGTAATGGGTAACTTGACACACCATGAAAGATGTGCCATTTCTGCTTTAATACCCCAAATGTTCTCTCAACAGAATTCCGTAGAGATGAATGTGCATGGTTGAATATTTCTTTCTTCCCAGTAGGTGGTCTAACAAGTCTGAACTCAGGTAGATGATATTTGGTGCCTGTATATGGTGAAAGATAACCATCTTGATTGGGATAACCCGAATCAACTAGATAGTATCTTCCTGAATGAAACACAAGTGAGTGATAGGATATATGACATAAAAATACCACATAATGGAGAGTGCACAAGGGAAACATATACCTAGAGGAGGATGCGGAAAATTTGCTTCAAATTTAAGCAATGTATCTTTGAATATCCTCATGCCGTGCACATAACCTGGCCATCCTGCAACTATGGAGGTGAACCGCAAGTCAAAATCACACACGGCCATAACATTCTGTGTGGAATATCTAAGACGACCAACATGGCCCTCCCCCTTCCTATGAATAGTTCCTGAAAGCGGGAGAGAGCGGCCGGGCCGATCCCGATCCCCTCCGGCGGTGTTCGCCGGCCGTAGGTGGCGGAGGAGAGGTGTCGGGGTAGTCTAGGGTAGGAAGTAGGTTGTTTTACAGCGTCCTTTATCGTTTTTGTTGGGCGTTGCTGCCTGAGGTCGGAGCTTATTTTTTGCCGGCCTCGATCTAAAGCTCACCGGCGTGGATCCGCCTCCTCGAGTCTCTTCGATGGTCAGAGACATGTGGATCTGCGGGATCTGTGCCTAGAGGCTCGTAATAATGGCCTAGGATCCGGTCTCCAACAGGGGAAATGCTACCCTGGACACCCGTCTTGGCCGTCCATGGTGTTGGGGGAGGCTGGTGTGGTGGTTCTGCTTCTCGGCCGGCCGTGGTGGCGAGGGAGAAGAAGCCTGCTGCGTCGACCTTTCTCCCTTTGTCTAGAAACCGGTGTTGTCATGTCGCAGTGGACTTCCTCTCCTATTGTTGGGCCACGTAGAGATAAAACAAAAAATTCCTCTAACGTGGTGATCCTAAGATCTAGCAGAGGTAGAAGGCCATGAGGATTACCACTAGACGCGCAGTTGAGGATTACAGATGTAGAACATCTGTTGATATAGTGCAGTCCTCATGATCTGATCTGATCCCGATCGTTGTGATGCTGATCGTACAACACCTTTGCTGGTATCCACACATGCGAGGAGGAGGAGGTCCAGTATGGCGGCAGGACTGCTATGGAGCTAGGGTTTCCAACGCATGGAATGACCTAACCTTTTACCCTCCTAGGTATCTTTGTCTCACTATATACGAAATGAAAGTGGGCTCCACTCACTTGTGGCCCATTCACTAAAGCCCATATAATATTAATCACTATGAGTCCAACTCATTGAATCAGTCCAAATATGGCTCGGGTCTAACCCAACAAGATTTCCGGTTCAGATCCAATCCGAACTTGCTCCCGCTCTTAAGTGTGTGACCCCGCAGGCTCATGGATACTTGGACATGATTGAAGTCTGACTCTCAATTGATCAGTCGGTAGTGGCTCCTAGCAAAACATTTCGACTCCCAAGTACCAAAGACTCATAAACGACATGCCTTTCCAATGCGACTTACGTCCGAGTCACTTTTTCCTCACGATATACCTTGTCGGACTATAGGCGAATAATTTTCATCCCTTAAATAGTCCGACTCTCTTCTCGATCCGAGATAAGTGATTCAGTCGACTAATTCTTAGTCGATTGTCTTAGTTAACACTTAACCGAGTCGTGCATGTCCATGATTTCTGAATCATATCATCCTAGAGGGCCCAGAGAATATCTCTCCTAGTGGAGGGGAAAATCCCATCTTGGTTATTCACATCACGCGGCTTGATTATCAATCGACCCAAACTCTGCCTTTATAACTTCCCTATGATGGAACATCATTTGACAGAACCTAAGTCGATGATCCTCAACTCGGATTGTGCAATAACCTTAGGTCTAAGGATTACATTGATTGAGACATACAAATGACGACTTGTTCGCTGTATCTCAATATGGGTAAATCCGACTCGCTAAAATCTTTAGCCGAATCTGTGTAAGTCAGAATGTCATCTCCATGCCCATGACAAGTGGAACCGAGTTATCAGTCGAATTTCACATTGGTCTAAGTTGTGTGTCCAGCACAACCTCGATGACCAAGTATATTTAGTACAAACAACATGAATGTATAGTTCCACAACTGAATCACATATTCAATGATACACATCATATGTTCATACAAGGACAACTTAATATATTTATGAATACAATGGTAATTACATCATACATGATTGCCTCTAGGGCATATTCCCAACAGTCTCCCACTTGCACAAGAGTCAATCTTCTGACATCACATGTCTAGGCATTTAATGCACATAGCTCTAAGGTGCGCGTCATGCTTCGGCTGTGGTAATGGCTTTGTCAACGGATCCGCAATATTTTCATCCGTGTGTACCTTGCATAACTTGATATCACCATGATCCACGAACCGGCGAATCAGGTGGTACCGCATGAGTATGTGCTTGTTCTTATGGTGTTGTCTAGGTTCCTTGGCTTGTGCAATAGCACCATTGTTTCCACAATACACGTCTAACGGATTGCATGAGCCCTGAACCACACCAAGATCCATGAGGAAATTCCTCATCCAAACAGCTTCCTTTGCTGCCTCCGAGGCGGCAATATACTCAGCCTCTATTGTAGATGCAGACATAATATCTTGCTTGGAACTCTTCTAGCTCATGGCCCCTCCGTTTATCACAAACACATATCCGGATTGCGAACGAGAATCATCAGAGTCGGTAAGATAACTCGCATCCATGTAACCCTTTACACCGAGTTCATCTTCACCTCCATAAACCAAAAACATATCCTTAGTCCTTCTCAAGTACTTAAGGATATTTTTAGCCGCTGTCTAGTAGATTTCTCCAGGATCAGCCTGATATCTGCTCACAACACTTAGAGCATAGGAAACATCTGGCCTAGTACAAATCATGGCATACATGATGGATCCGACTATAGAAGCATACAGAATCGCACTCATCTGACTTCGCTCATCAGTCGTCGAAAGACACTGAGTCTTGCTAACTTTTACACCATGGGACATCGGTAAGAATCCCTTCTTAGACAATTCCATGTTGAACTTTTTCAACACTTTGTCCAAGTATGTACTCTTACTCAATCCAATGGGCCTCTTTGATCTCTCTCTCTAGATCCGGATTCCTAGAATGTATGTTGCCTCACCCAAGTCTTTCATTGAGAAAATCCTTTCCAATGATTCCTTGGTTTCTTGCAACATCTGGACATTATTTCTAATTAGTAATATGTCATCCACATATAAGATCAGAAAGTTTACTTTTATCCCACTAAAATTCTTGTATAAACAAGAATCATGATCACTC
Organism: Avena longiglumis; assembly: GCA_030063025.1. Taxonomy (NCBI): domain Eukaryota; kingdom Viridiplantae; phylum Streptophyta; class Magnoliopsida; order Poales; family Poaceae; genus Avena; species Avena longiglumis. The sequence continues at coordinate 25,951,475 of CP125974.1, forward strand.
TTGATGAAGCCAAATGATTTGATGTAACACCCTCAGAATCGGACCTATGCAAGTTTTAGCAAAACTCGCCAAACCCGCATAGAAACAATTCAAAGGTGCCCACCAGGCACTTTCATGCGGGTGGAAAACGAAGTAATAACATTACACAACAGTCCTCGATGGGACCCACAGAACAGATATATACAACAGCGACTCAAAGAGTCAAGAATACAGATATAATATACAAAGATCCAAATCACCTTGAAAACGATAGAGCGTCCAGCTACGGACAAGATGCAAATGGGGCTAAGAGCCCTGAAGAATAACCAATGGCGTCCATAACCCTGTCCAGGCCAAGCGGTTTAAGGGTAACCCTAACGACGCCGATCTCAAAACCTTAAACAAAGGGGTGCCGACAAAGGGCAAAGGAAAAAGAGGAGCGCCAAGATCGAGGCCAAGACAGCGAGGCTAGAATGCGGTCCTCCTCGCCTACATAGGTATGGTGGATCGGCAGCGGCAAGATGCACTAAACAACCTATAGAGACTCGATACAATCGGGCGGCAATTAGAGAGGGTAAGAAAGTCCTAGGAACCAACCTGATGCTACCATCAAACAAACCCATCTGGCGTTTCCCCTCGAGACCAAACGAGGAAGTCAACCGAGGAACTCACACCGCTGGCGCTTTACTTATTCGCTTATCGCTATGCAATTACTAGTCAGGTTTAGATAATCATCCTGATAAGATAAGCAGTGGGCACTTTTAGTTAACCATTCCGTTATAGTTGCAACAATTACTAATCAGATACAGATAGCATGAGATAAACCCAGAACCCAGCAGTTGTTGGTACTTTTATTAAGCCATTCCGTTGGTTGCAATACTTACTAGTCGATGCCATTGTGCAAGCGACAAACCAAACAAGCAATTGTGGGCAGTATTAATTAGCCATTCCATTATAGTGAAGCTGATTACTAGTCATTATAAGTCAAATTTATAGCAATAAACTTTATTTATGCTTGTCTATGGTAGAGATACTGTGCTCCAAGTCGTCCATATCCATGGACACGGCTTTCGAAAGTTTTACCCGCCGGGTGCACCAATAGCAACACACGCCGATCAACCTCGGAAAAACCAACTCAAAACCCAACGAGGCTTTCACGATGAACAATCACGATTCAGAAATATTTCAGGCCACCCTTAAGTAGAATCCGAACCGCCGGCTTCCGAGACGGACTTAAGGTTTGGGTAGACGGTGAACGATCGGGAACCCGAAAGTGTGGGCTTGTCGACACCGGAATCGTGTCCCGATCCTAACAAGACAGTGTGCTCCTCGCACACGTAAATACATAAGTAGCATGGCATAAGTACAAGATCGTAAATAAAACCTCAAACTAGTTTGTGGCCCCAAGAAATAAGATGAATCAAGCTCGCTCGGGGGTCCCATATACCTCCCGGATGTGGATAGCGCGATAAATCAAGGAACAGTATCAAGTACTCGGGGTCCCACGGACACAAGTGGGCGTTAAAACCAAATATTTTCTATCACCCACCGATGCCTCGCTTACTTCAATTTTAGTTGTTAAACAGGAATTAAAGTGAACGATAAGTAAAACTATGATCATCTCCAACATCAACATGCAAGGCTCCATCAATCGTGGCATTTAACAACACGCATAACAGACTTGAGCAAGCGACTACGACGCAAGTCCAACTATCTACCAAACAATGTAATAGGATGTGTCCAAGGCAATATAAGGTGCAAGGATATCACGGCACGAAAACCGGAGCAACGCATACGTATAGCAATAGATCAGGAGGGAATAAATACTATAAAAGTAAGATAGGTAGAAAGGGGAGATGCTCTTTGAAAACATTGTCGAAGGTTCAACCAAGATCGGGAAGCTCACATCAACTCAACGGCCTTATCCGCGAAGAAGCAAAACACTAGAAGAAACACCGGATGCAATATTTAATACAACGGCAGAAGATCGACATGATTCATGTATGATGCATGGCATGGCAAGGTGCGATGCAATTAGGTCATATTAAGCGGAACCGGGGTCCCGGCAATCAATTAATAGGTTCATGTTGTTTAGATTCCCCGCAATTTAAATGTTGTTTTAACAAGGCAAGATAAGATATCGGTTCGCTACACAAGTTTAAATGAGGCCGATATGAGACTAGATTTGCCCGCATATGGGCCCCATATTTAATTATTAGGTGAATCGGCATAAGGCCCCCAAACCACATGACATGATGCATGCAAGTATGACAATTTTATATGCAACAATTTATAAATATGGCATTGATAAAATAGGGTTCTCGGATAAGGGTCACACATTAGGGTCTCGGGGTTGACGGGGTCGGTCTCGGATAGCGGAGGTAGGTCTTGACGCTCCGGGAAGCCGGACTTGGTTCGGTGTCGGGGCGCGGTTTCGATCCTCGGAATCCAGGAAGGAGGCCTTCGAATCCTCGGGTCCGTGACGGAGATCTCCGGCGTTTCGATGAAGACCTTGGCGAGGTGAACTTGGGGGTTTCGGGGTCCGACTGCCGGTGTCGATCTTGTCGGTTCCTCGTGTCGGTTTGGTCTTGGCATTCGGGGTGCAGTTCTTGGTGTTCCTTGTCTCGTCGAAGGCCTTGTTGCTCAACGACGAAGAACTTAGCGTCATCGGGGTCCGAGAAGGAGATCTTGGCGCGGCACCGGGTACGGGATCGGTCTTGTGTGGACTTTGGTGCTCATCTCGTGTCGGCCTTGGTATCTTGAACGGCACCGTATAACTTTGGGCGCCTTGGTCTCGTCGGCACAACAATCGGAAGCGCTACCGCAGGCTTTCCTGACGACGGAGGGCCCGGTCGCGCAGGCGCGCGTCCGGACTATGGCGGCGCTGCATCAGCCGCAGAGGTACGCGGTTGTGTCACTGAGGCGGCAGTGGCTCCGGCGACAGAGGCCAGGCGACGCCGAACGGGACAGAGGCGCGGCGCTGCGACGGCGTGGCGCAGAGACGGGAAGGAGGCGCTGAGGCGAGGCCGGGCGGCGCAGGGCTCGCAGGCGGCGGAGGAGGAGGAGGACGAGCGGGCGGCGGGGTCGTGGAGAGAGCCGAGCGGAGAGGACGCCACGGAGGAGCTGCGCCGCGAGGAGGGCGGCGGCATGAGGGCCGGAGAAGCGCCGCAGAGGCGAGCGGCGGCGCGGGCTGGCGAGGGCGCGCGCGGAGGCCGAGGAGCTTGGGGTCTGGCGCGGGCGGAGGACGCCGGAGAGGAGGAAGCACCTGTGCGTGGGGCGGGGTCCTAGGCGAGCGCCGGGAGGCGAACGGGCGGCAATGGGCCGAGGAGGATGGGAAGCGGCGCGGGGACGCCACGGAGATGGGGAGGGCCGAGAGGAGGAGGAGGAGAGCGGGCGGGGCGTGGAAAGATGAGTGGAGGAGAGGGAGGTTGGGGAACAAAGGGCCACGGGGTGGGTCCCGGGGGGATCCCGAGGCTGCGTGGTAGCGTGTGCATCGTGTGTGCCAGTGAGGCATGCAGGTGTGCTGGGTGGGGTGTGGGCGTGTGTGGGCAGGTGTGGGGTGTGCTGGCAGGGTGGGGGGGCACAAGTGGCAGGATGTGAGTGGGTGGATGAAGGGAAGAGGTGAGGTGGCGTGCTCCTACTGGTTGGGGTGATGTGGCTGGGGTGTGTGGGTAGGTTAGTGGGTAGCTGTAGGATTAATGGGGTGGGTTAGGTGGACCGATTTGTTTTGTACGGGGGTGGTCGTTCGGGTCGATCGGCCCGTTCGACTGCCCCTATTAAAAAATAATTAAATGTTTTATTTAATTTAATTGCACCGTTTGCAAACCGATAGCATTCAAACAAAAATAATTCGGATACCGGGCTTTGCATTTGAATTAAGATGGGGCGTTTGGAAAACAAATCGGGCTTTGTGAAAATAGTTTTGACAAACAACATATGATGATGACGATGCAATGCACAAATTCACGCGATTTTCTATTAGTGGTTTTGCGGGATGCCACAATTCGACACCACTAACAATGGATCTCGCCCTCGAGATCCGCCTCATGGTACCGGAAGGAAGGTCGGCGATCTGATCCTTCGCGCTTCGTGCAGATCCTCGCGACACCACTAACAAGAGGTTGTTGACCATGATCGTCGGGAGAACACTCCGGGAACAAAAAGGTCGAAGGTAGAGGTATCAACAAATAAAGCCACCTCTAACTCCGGTGGAAAGGGGAACCGATGCATTCTCATCCACTTCAATATACAAAAGCGAATAGAAGGGGTAGTCGGCATGGGGGCCAATCCATCACGCACCCAAACTATTACTCTGCACAATCAGTAGAAAAGAGTGCAACCATTCTCGGAATCAGACTGAAGATCTCGACAAGCGAGGTTCGGATCAACGGAGTGATGCAGACTCTGCATCGGATCTGGCGTAGATGATGTCATCGCGTCGGAAAACACCGGAAGGCACAAACAAGGAACAAAGAATGGTACCACAGTAGATGGATTCCTCAGGCAGCTTGAACACCGGATGATAGATCACCGTTATCAGAGGAGGAAGCGAAACCCTGAAGGTACGACGGAAACCCAACCACGAGAAATCCTGGACTCGAAGAGAGGGAAGAGAGCGGATTCAAAACACGCAGGGATAAGAGGAGAATAGCAGAGGGGTAAGGAATAAAATAAGACCTAATCAGAACTATCCAACCGATTTTGCAAAAATAGTTTTGACACTCTACTTCGGCCGTTAGCTAGGTTATCCTGAAAGTTGGACTTGTGGGTATCGCAACGCCGAGCTCGATACCACTCAGAACACCCTCGAGAATCGGACCTATGCAAGTTTTAGCAAAACTCGCCAAACCCGCATAGAAACGATTCAAAGGTGCTCACCAGCACTTTCGTGCGGGTGGAAACGAAGTAATAACATTACACAACAGTCCTCGATGGGACCCATGTAGCAGATATATACAACGACTCAAAGAGTCAAGAATACGTATATAATATACAAAGATCCAAATCACCTTGAAAACGATAGAGCGCCCATCTACGGACAAGATGCAAATGGGGCTAAGAGCCACGAAGAAGAACCAATGGCGCCCATAACCCTGCCAGGCCAAGCGGAAGGGTAACCCCGCTAACGACGCCGATCTCAAAACCTGCTTAAACAAAGGGGTGCCGACAAAGGGCAAAGGAAAAGAGGAGCGCCAAGATCGAGGCCAGTACACGGCGAGGCTAGAATTCGGCGGTCCTCGCCTACATAGGTATGGTGGACTGAGCGGCAGCGGCAGCATGCACTAAACAACCTATAGAGACTCGATACAACTGGCGGCAATTAGAGAGGGGTAAGAAAGTCCTAGGCGGAACCAACCTGATGCTACCATCAAACAAACCCATCCTGGCGTTTCCCCCTCGAGACCAAACGAGGAAGTCAACCGAGGAACTCACACCGTTGGCAGTTTTACTTATTCAGTTATCGTTGCAGCAATTACTAGTCAGGTTTAGATAATCATCCTGATAAGATAAGTAGTGGGCACTTTTAGTTAACCATTCCGTTATAGTTGCAACAATTACTAATCAGATACAGATAGCATGAGATAAACCCGAAACCCAACAGTTGTTGGTACTTTTATTAAGCCATTCCGTTGTAGTTGCAATACTTACTAGTCGATGCCATTGTCGCATGGCGACAAACCAAACAAGCAATTGTGGGGTATTAATTAGCCATTCCATTATAGTGAAGCTGATTACTAGTCATTATAAGTCAAATTTATAGCAATAAACTTTAGTTATGCTTGTCTATGGTCGAGATCTTGTGCTCCAAGTCGTCCATATCCGGACACGGCTTTGAATGTTTTACCCGGCGGGGTGCACCAATAGCAACACACGCCGATCAACCTCGGAAAACCAACTCAAAACCCAACGAGGCTTTCACGATCGAACAATCACAGATTCAGAAATATTTCAGGGGCCACCCTTAAGTAGAATCCGCAACGGTCGGGCTCGAGACGGACTTAAGGTTTGGGTAGACGGTGTGAACGATGGGAACCCGAAAGTGTGGCTGGGCTTGTCGACACCGCGGAATCGTGTCCCGATCCTAAAAGACAAGTGTGCTCCTCGCACAAACGTAAATACATAAGTAGCATGGCATAAGCAGGATCGTAAATAAAACCTCAAACTAGTTTGTGGCCCCAAGAAATAAGACTGAATCAAGCTCGCTGGGGGTCCCATATACCTCCGGATGTGGATAGCGATAAATCAAGGAACGGGTATCAAGTACTCGGGTCCTACGGGACACAAGTGGGCGTTCGAAACCAAATATTTTCTATCACCCACCGATGCCTCTCGCTTCAATTTTAGTTGTTAAACAGGAATTAAAGTGAACGATAAGTAAAACTATGATCATCTCCAACATCAACATGCGGCAAGGCTCCATCAACTGTGGCATTTAACAACACGCAACAGCACTTGAGCAAGCGACTACGGCACGCAAGTCCAACTATCTACCAAACAACAGGTAATAGGATGTGTCCAAGGCAATATAAGGCTGCAAGGGATATCACGGGTACGAAAACTGGAGCAACGCATAACGAGATAGCAATAGATCAACAGGAGGAATAAATACTATAAAAGTAAGATAGGTAGAAAGGGGAGATGCTCACTGAAAACATTGTCGAAGGTTCAACCGAATATCGGGCGAAGCTCACATCAACTCAACGGCCTTATCCGCAAGAAGCAAAACACTAGAAGAAACACGGATGCAATATTTAATACAACGCGTAAGATCGACATGATTCATGTATGATGCATGGCATGGCAAGGTGCGATGCAATTAGGTCATATTAAGCGGAACCGGGGTCCCGGCAATCAATTAATAGGTTCATGTTGTTTAGATTCCCCGCAATTTAAATGTTGTTTTAACAAGGCAAGATAAGATATCGGTTCGCTACACAAGTTTAAATGAGGCCGATATGAGACTAGATTTGCCCGCATATGGGCCCCATATTTAATTATTAGGTGAATCGGCATAAGGCCCCCAAACCACATGACATGATGCATGTGTCGTGGTGGTATCACGGCATATGCCATGGGTAGGCTAAAGTTGGGGCCGATGGACGTGGAGGAATCCGGGGAGGGATGATGCAGTGAAGACCGCACTCGTATGAACAAAGAGAAATACAATGTATATTGGATTGAAGCTATCAAGTGGGGATAACACCTCCTTCTATACATCTAATCTCTTATAATCTTGCCATTCTTGTGGCTACAATCATGCTCCTGGAGCTGTATCTCCTATCCTTCTATCTAGATCTCTCTATGAGAGTGGAGGAAGAGGAAGAAGGGGAGCTCCTAGTGAGCAGAGAGGTGAGGAGCCCTTCGGGGGCCTCTCTGGGAACGATCCCCCTGGTGCTCCTTATAAGGGGAGCCCAGGGGACAAAGCTTGTTCCCTACGCTTGGCATCTGTGTAGCATATTCCTGGCATCTTCTCTGATGCTTAGCATATGCCTTGGCATCTTTGGAGATGCCATGGCATATTCCTTAGCATATTCTTGATGCCAAGGGCATATTCCATTTGCCCATGTGCAAGTCTGAGCCATGGGCATCCCGAGACTGGCGCAGATTGTCTTGATCCGATGGCGCGCTCTTGGGGGGACCGTGGAGGTACCTGGAGATAAACAACAAGGTGTCTAGGTCGTTATAACTCGGCCCAAATGCCCTGGGATGAGTGGAGATTCGGCCTTCTTCATATCTGACTCGGCCTGGGCCTAAAGAGGCCCAGCCGAGTCACCCCTGCCCTCAACCAGCCGAATTAATCAGTTAAGGCCCAGCCGGGGTAAGCAGATCCGGCCCATGAAGAGGAACAACAGCTTGGTGACCTTCCTGGCAGTGTCGGCCCGTGGTGGGCCGAGTCATCCTTATCTCGGCCCACCCGGGGGAGTTTGGTGGGGCGCTGTGAGTGTCTTCTCTCCTGGTGGGCCGAACTTGCCGTTTGCCGGCCCACCCAGGGAGCTCGACGAGGGGCCTCAGCGTGTCTTGGCGCAGAGCCCTTGGTGAGCGCTTGAGCTGGCGGGAGCGTCGGTGGCGACGTGGCTTGGTGGAGTCGGCGGGAAGCTCGGCGGGATTAGGTGAGTCCGGAGCCAGCGGGTGAGTCCGGTGGTGGGCCGACTTAGGCTTAGTTCGGCCCACCCCGGGGTAATCTCTCTTGATCCAATTCGGCCTGGACGGTAGGGACTGGGCCGAGATTTCCTTTATTCGGCCCAGTTGCTCTTTCTTTGCCTTTTCTCTTTTCTATTTAAATATTTTCTTATCTAATATCTTTTCCTTTATCTATGTGTCTTGCTAGTTTATTTATGGACCAACTCTGGGGTATCTGGGGTTATATCCCCGACAGCATGCAAGTATGACAATTTAATATGCAACAATTTATAAATATGGCATTGATAAAATAGGGTTCTCGGATAAGGGTCACACATTAGGGTCTCGGGGTTGACGGGGTCGGTCTCGGATAGCGGAGGTAGGTCTTGACGCTCCGGGAAGCCGGACTTGGTTCGGTGTCGGGGCGCGGTTTCGATCCTCGGAATCCAGGAAGGAGGCCTTCGGATCCTCGGGTCCGTGACGGAGATCTCCGGCGTTTCGATGAAGACCTTGGCGAGGTGAACTTGGGGGTTTCGGGGTCCGACTGCCGGTGTCGATCTTGTCGGTTCCTCGTGTCGGTTTGGTCTTGGCATTCGGGGTGCAGTTCTTGGCGTTCCTTGTCTCGTCGAAGGCCTTGTTACTCAACGGCGAAGAACTTAGCGTCATCGGGGTCCGAGAAGGAGATCTTGGCGCGGCACCGGGTACGGGATCGGTCTTGTGTGGACTTTGGTGCTCATCTCGTGTCGGCCTTGGTATCTTGAACGGCACCGTATAACCTGTGGGCGCCTTGGTCTCGTCGGCACAACAATCGGGCGACCGCGGCTGGCCTCGTGACGACGGAGGCCCGGTCGCGCAGCGGCGCAGCGTCGACTCGTGGCGGCGCTGCATCGCAGCGGCAGAGGTACGCGCTTGTGTCAGCTGGGAGCGGCAGGCTCCGTGATGAGGCGCCAGGCGACGCCAACGGGACAGGCAAGGCGCTGTCGACGCAAGCGTGGCGGAGACGGGGAAGGAGGTGCGGCGAGGCCGGGCGGCATAGGGCTGCAGGCGGCGGTGGCTAGCCGGAGGAGGAGGAGGACGTAGCGGGGCGGCGGGGTCGCGGTGGAGAGCTGCCGAGGCGGAGGAGGACGCTGCCGGAGGAGCTGCGGCCGGGCGGCGCGTCATGAGGGAGGGGCGGCAGATGAGGCCGAGCGAAGCGCCTGCAGAGGCGAAGGGCTGGCGGGCTGGCGAGGGCAGGTCGCGGGCGCGTGGAGGGGCCGAGGAGCTTGGGGCGACGCCGGCGCTGGAGGACGCCGGAGAGGAGGAAGAGCACGGCGCGACGAAGCGAGGCGGGGTCTGGCGAAGCGTCTTGGGCGGCGAACGTGGGCGGCGCGCGGGGCCGGAGGAGGATGGGGAACGCGGGCGCGGGCGGACGCTCGCCGGAGATGGGGAGGGGGCCGCCGGGGCTGAGGGAGGAGGAGGAGAGCGGACGCGGGGGCGTGGGAACGAAGATGAGTGGAGGAGAGGGAGGTTGGGGGAACAGGCGGGGCCACGGGGTGGGTCAGTGGGATCCCGAGGCGTCTTGAGCCGCAGGTGTGTGCCCAGGAGGCATGCGGTGGTCTTGGATGGGGTCTTTGCAGCGTGTGTGGCAGGTGTGGGGTGTCTTTGGGTGGGGGCACAAGTGGCAGGATGTGAGTGGGTGGATGAAGGGAAGAGGTGAGGTGGCGTGCTCCTACTGGTTGGGGTGATGTGGCTGGGGTGTGTGGGTAGGTTAGTGGGTAGCTGTAGGATTAATGGGGTGGGTTAGGTGGACCGATTTGTTTTGTACGGGGGTGGTCGTTCGGGTCGATCAGCCCGTTCGACTGCCCCTATTAAAAAATAATTAAATGTTTTATTTAATTTAATCGCACCGTTTGCAAACCGATAGCATTCAAACAAAAATAATCCGGAGACCGGGCTTTGCATTTGAATTAAGATGGGGCGTTTGGAAAACAAATCGGGCTTTGTGAAAATAGTTTTGACAAACAACATATGATGATGACGATGCAATGCACAAATTCATGCGATTTTCTAGTAGTGGTTTTGCGGGATGCCACATTTGACTACCTCATCAAAGCGAATATTCCAACTCCGAGATGCTTGCTTCAATCCATAAATGGATTTCTGAAGTTTGCAAACCTTGTCAGCATTAGCCGGATCGACAAAACCCTCGGGCTATGTCATATACACATCCTCGATTAAATTTCCGTTAAGGAAAGCCGTTTTTACATCCATATGCCATATATCATAGTCAAAATAGGCTACTATAACTAACATGATCCGGACTGACTTAAGCATCGCTACAGGCGAGAAAGTATCATCGTAGTCAACTCCTTGAACTTGTTGGAACCCCTTTGCGACAAGCCATGCTTTATAGATAGAAACATTTCCATCCATATCAGTTTTCTCCTTAAAGACCCATTTGCACCCGACAGGTCTTGCACCGTCTGGCAGATAAACCAAGTTCCAAACTTGATTTTCATCCATGGACTTTCACTCGAATCTCATGGCTCCAAGCCATGAATCGGAATCAGATCCCACCATCGCTTCCGTATAATTTGCTGGCTCATCACTGTTTAATAGTAATACATCATGAACACTTTGTAATCTTTCCGATCTTCATAATATAGGTGCTTCTACCGGCTTAGCTACCATGATCGGCTCAGCCTCCAAGACTTTTGCCGACTTGCTACTAGTCAGTTCCTCTCAAATTTATTCGAGCTGCACCGTGCTCCCACTGACTCCCCGACTGAGAAACTCTTTCTCAAGGAAGACACCATTCCGAGCGACAAACACTTTGCCCTCTTCTCGGTTGAAGAAGTAGTAACCCAAGGTTTCCCTCGGATATCCCACCAAAATACACTTATCCGACTTGGACGTAAGCTTGTCCGACTGAAGTCTATGGACAAATGCTTCATAGCCCCAAATCTTAAGAAAAGACAAACTCGGCTTTTTGTCTGTCCACATCTCATGCGGTGTCTTCTCTGCCGACTTTGATGGTACCCTATTTAGTATGAACACTGCTGTTTCTAGACAATAACCTCCAAATGACAAAGGTAGATTTGTCTGACTTATCATTGATCGTACCATGTCCAACAAGGTATGATTCCGCCTTTCCGACACACTGTTCCTCTGCAGCGTTTCTGGCGGGGTAAGTTTGGGAACTATTCCGCAACCTTTTATATGGTCATCAAACGCATGGCTCATATACTCGCCCCCTCGGTTTGACCGAAGAAACTTTATTTTCTTGCCGAGTTGATTCTGTAATTCGTTCTAGAATTATTTGAACTTTTCAAAGGCTTCCAACTTATGTTTCATCAAGTAGATATATCCATACCGAATCAAATCATTAGTGAATGTAACGAAGTACTCATAACCACCCTTGACTGTCGTGCTCATTGGTCCACATACATAACTATGTACTAGTCCCAACAAGTCAGATGCCCTTTCACAACTCTTTGCAAATGGTGTCTTGGTAATTTTGCCAAGTAGGCAAGATTCGCATGTCTCGAACGACTCCAAGTCAAATGAATTTAGGAGTTCATTAGCATGAAGCGTCTTCATGCGTTTCCAACTTATATGACCAAGCCGACAGTGCCAAAAGTAAGTCATATTCAGATCGTTTGGTTTCAACCTTTTAACATTTATGTTATAAACCGACTCACCATCAAGATTCAAAATAAATAACCCGTCCTATACGGGTGCAAAGCCGTGAAACATATCATTCAAATATAAAGAACAACCATTATTCTTAATATTCGACTCATAGCCTTGCCTCATCAAACTTGAAGGAGAAATAATGTTTCGACTAAGAACTGGAACATAATAACAATGAATCTAGAAGGTAAATGAAGTTGCATCGTGCCGACTTCCAACGTAGCGACTCTCGCTTTGTTGCCGACTCGGATATCAATCTCGCCTCTTGCCATGCTCCTAGTTCTTACCCGTACCTGCAACGAGTTGCAGATGTGAATAATTGATCCGGTATCATATACCCAAAAACTATTAGGTGCATCAGCAAGATAAATGTCTATAACATTGCAAACAAGCGTACCTGAGCCATAAGTCACACCTCTGCTCTTGTCTTTGTCGGACAAATACTTGTTGCAGTTCCTCTTCCAGTGGACATCCGCCTTGCAGTAGAAGCAAGTGGATCCGGCTGAAGGAGATGGCTTAGTCCCTGAGGAAGCGCTTGGGCATGTGTCCTAGGTTGCTTGCCTCCCCACTTAGCCTTCTTCTTAGTCCAAGAACTTTTCTTGAACTTATCCTTATTCTACACCATCAACACTTGACTGGCGCCCTTCTTGAGATCCGCCTCTGCCTGCTTGAGCATCCCATGTAATTCAGTGATCTTCTTATCCATACCATGCAAGTGGTATGTCGATATGAACTGAACATACACACTAGGAAGAGAGTTCAGAATTATGTCTGTAGCGAACTCTTCGCTAATTGCGTAGCCAAGCCTCTCTAGAGACTGCACATAACTAACCATCTTGATCACATGCGGACTCAATGGATCACCATCCTTAAGATTGCAACTCAGCAAAGCCTGAGAGACTTGATACCTCTCAGTCTTTGCCTAATCCTGGAACATACTTTTGAGGCTTTCGATCATATCGTAGGCCTCAACATTCTCGAACTGCTGTTGCAAGTTGATACGTCCAATTTGCATCACCATTCTATATTATAATTTGCCTCTATTCATTGATATATTTCATATTAAGAGGTGTTACTTATGTATTTTCATCTGTTTTTGCATGTTGGATGATTCTTGGAGGATGAACTGCCGGAGTCAGAATTCTGATGGAAAAAGAGGTGTTTTGATGTAATTTCTGGAAGATCAGAAAATACCAGAAAAACTACGAAAAATCCTATTTTCCCAGAAGACGAAGAATGCCAGAAGGGGAGGCAGATATGGGCCACAGGGGGGCCCACACCCCCCAAGCGCGGGCCACCCCTAGGTCGTGCCTACAGGGGGTGTGGCCCACCTGGCCCACCTCTGGATCCACTCTCTCGCCTATATATTCTCCTCGAAACCCTAATACACGGGGAGTGACCATAGAAAGATTTCGTTGCCTCTACGGGGCAGAAAACACCGAGAGAGAAAGAGCTCTCCGGTAGACAGATTTCTGCCAGGGAAATTCCTTCACATACAGGGGAGATTGTCGCCATCAACACCATCATCAAGCTATACTTCATCGGGATCATCGTCATCATCATCCACACCATCATCTCCACCAGCACCATCATCACCACTCCATCCCGCTATAACAATTGTGTTGAATACTTGCATAGTTCTTAGGGGAAACTTTCCCGGTGTTGATTACTATTGTAGTTAATGCTTGTGAGTGGAACCATTGGATTATTGTTTATGTTCAGATTGTTATCCATCACCATATCATCTTTGATCTTGATCCATATGATGTCTTGTGAGTAGTTCATTTAGTTCTTGAGGACATGGGAGAAGTTATGTTGTTAGTAGTGGATTTATGTTGAGATATTATTCAATGGTTTAGTATTTAAGTTTTGGTGCTATTCTTCTAGTGGTGTCATGTGAACGTTGACTACATGATACTTCACCATTTATGGGCCTAGGGGAATGCATTGTGTATTTGGATACTAATTGTGGGGTTACCGGAGTGACAGAAACCTGAACCCCCGTTAGGACACCATTGCACAAGGGAGTGTAGGATCTCAGAGTTTAAGGTTGTGGTTAGGTTTATACCTTAATTACTTTCTTGTAGTTGTGGATGCTTGCAAGGGGTTTATGTAGGGTTCGCAGCATAGAAAACAAAAATTTTCCTACGATGTGAACTATATACCAAGATCTATCTACTAGATACAAACAACGGGCGGATGTATATCCGTAGAGAACATACCCTTGAAGACCGACAAAGCTTAACGAGTTCAACTCGTGGTTGATGTAGACGATCTCTTGCCGATCTCAAGATCGAGAGGAAGTCCTAGCGCAAATCAGAATAAGATCCGCGCTCGTGACACACGCTCGAGGCACCGAGCAACCTCCGCCTCGCCCAGCGATGCAAATGAAGCACAACTCTTTCCGAATAGCCACCGGAACATCTATCTCGCTAGTCCGAGACCATGGGGATAAATTCTAGAGGGGAGAGAGATCCTTCACGAGGAGGTGTGAGAAACAAGTGAGGAGGGGGGCCTTTTATAGGAGGAGGGGAACCCAAGGGGTGGCTGCATGGGGTTGCCCTTGCCCTCCCTCTTCATGTGGGTGGACACTCCACTCACAAATCTCCTTTAAATTCCCTCCACTCAAAAGTCCACTCAAATTCCCATTAAATTTCCACCAAATTTAATGCAAACTCTCATTAAATAAAACTCTTTATTTTATTCAGAATTTTGTCAATTACTTTAATGACAAACATTCACAATAACCCTTGCTAGAATTCTATTTCACATGCATAACCACTTTATGCAATTTCACCAAAACCTGCTTTGGTATCTAGTGAAATAAATTCGCGCTTGTTCATTCTTTCGCATGAAACATTTGCTCTAATTGGATGTCGGTGTCTCTTAAGTGTGTCACCCTACGGTTCGTGAATAATGCGGACATGATCGAGACCCTCTCGGATCAATAATCGAAGCGGGATCTGAGACCCATACGACTCCCACACATTCAACGATGACTTTCTTGTGATCGTTTAACCTTTTACGCTAGTATCTTAATCCCTTTGTTTCACGATATATTACATGTCCGAGATTCGATCATCAGATCTCCATACCTAGTTTGATCTCAAGCATCGACATGCACTCTTTTCTCGCTCCTGTGATATAACATTCTAGTGATCAAATCACTTGCTTGCAAGCTAATCAATGTGATATCACCGAGAGGGCCCAGAGTATATCTATCCGTCATCGGGATGAACAAATTCCACTCGATCCATGAGCCTCAACATAACACTTTATTAGTTCGAATCCATCTTTATAATCACCCTATTACGGTGTGACGCTTGATGTTATCAAGAAACTCTTCCGTTAGTGATTGACATGATCTCATGGTCTAAGGATTAGGATCACTTCGTAAGTTGTTATAGCAATATAAACTCAATGACTTTGATCGTAATGCTATACTTCGGATGAATGTTCATCACACCATTACACTAATGTTGTGATCCCGTTATTAACAACATCCAATGTCCATGATAAGGAAACCTTGATCATCTTGTTAATCAACGAGCTAGTTTATGAGAGAGGCATAACTAGGAACTTTCTGTTTGTTTATTAAACACACATGTATTAACGCTTTCCGTATTAATACAATTATAGCATGCAAAATAAACATCTATCATATACTTGGAATACACATAATAAACACTTTATTATTGCCTCTCAAAAGATATTCCCTTCGCCTCCCACTTGCACTAGAGACAATAATCTAGTTACATAGTGATAAATATAACACCCATTCAGTTCGTGTTGATCATGTTTTGCTCTAGGGAGAGTTTTAGTCAACGGATCCGCTACATTGAGATCCGTATGTACTTTACAAATCTTTATATCTCCATCCATGACATGCTCATGGATGGAGTGAAACCGCGCTTAATATGCTTGGAATGCTTGTGAGACCTTGGCTCTTTGGCATTGGCAATGGCACCATTGTTGTCACAATAGATCACCATTGGGTCCAACGCTTTGCCACCACTCCTAGTTCGGATATGAACTCCTTCATCCAAATCGCTTCGAGCCGCTCAAGCAAAGAACATATTCGCCTCCGTTGTTGATCCCGCTACCACAGGTTGTTTGAGCTCCTCCAACTAACCGCCCCGCCATTCATGAGAAATACGATCCGGATTGAGACTTAGAGTCATCCGGATCGGTGTCAAAGCTAGGCCGACATAACACTTAGCGACGAGCTCTTCTTCACCTCAGATACAAGAAACATATCCTTAGTTCTTCGTAAGTACTTAAGGATATTCTTGATCGCTATCCAGTTGTTCAACGTGGATCCGATTGGTACCTACTAGTCAAACTAATAGCATGTGCCACATCCGTCTTGTACATAGCATGGCGACATTATAGAGCCTATGGCTGAAGCATAGGGACTTTGTCCATTATCTCTTTCTTCCGCTAAGCCGGACTTTGAGTCTTACTCAATGTCTTGCCTTGCAACATAGGTAAGAACCCCTTCTTACTTCCGGCCCATTTTAAACTTCTTTAAAATCTTATCAAGGTATGTACTTTGATAGCCCTATTAGGCGCCTAGATCTATCTCTATAGATCTTTATGCCTAATATGTATGACGCTCACCTAGGTCCTTCATTGAAAATTTGTCGCTTAGATAACTTTTAACACCGCTTAAAGATCTATATCATTTCCGATCAATAATATGTCATCCACATATAATATCAGAAATGCCACATTGCTCCCACTCACTTTCTTGTAAATACAAGCTTCTCCATAAGTTTGGACAAATCTAAACTCTTTGATCACCTCATCAAAGTGGAGATTCCAACTTCGTGATGCTTGCTTCAATCCATAGATGGATCGCTGAAGCTTGCACACCTTGTTAGCATCCTTAGGATCGACAAAACCCTTTGGTTGTATCATATACAACTCTTCTTCAATATTACCATTGAGAAACGCGGTTTTGACATCCATCTGCCATATCTCATAATCGAAATATGCACCAATTGCTAACATAATCCTAACTGACTTTAGCATCGCTACGGGAGAGAAAGTCTCATCGTAGTCAACTCCTTGAATTTGTCGAAACCCCTTTGCGAAAAGTCGAGCTTTATAGACGGTCACATTACCATCAACATCAGTTTTCCTTTTGAAAATCCATTTGTTCTCCACGGCCTTTCGGTCGTGAGGTAATTCCACCAAGTTCCAAACTTGATTTTCATACATGGATTCCATCTCGGATTTCATGGCTTCTAACCATTTGTTGGAATCCGGTCTCATCATCGCTTCTTCATACGCTGTGTGGTCATCATTTTCATCAACCATGAAATTCATGACAGATTTCCGACATTCGAGAGCCGCACGTCTGCTTGACCCGCGAGGTTCGGTAGTACTCTCTTCGAGTTTCATGATCATTATCATTAGTTCCTCTTCAATGTGGAGCCAACTCCGAACAACTTCCCAAGGCCTACTCGCCATACTTTGAAGAGAAGGTTCCACAACCTCTTCGAGTTCTACCTTCCGACTACTCACACCTTTCGCGAGAAACTCTTTCTCTAGAAAGGATCCATTCTTGGCAACAAAAACCTTGCCCTCGGATTCGTGATAGAAGGAATACCCAATAGTTTCTTTAGGGTATCCTATGAAGACGATTTTTCCGCTTTGGTTTCGAGTTTATCCAGTTGAAGTTTCTTCACATAAACATCGCATCCCCAAACTTTAAGAAATGACAGCTTAGGTTTGTTTCCAAACCACAATTCATACGGTTTCTTTTCAACGGATTTAGATGGTGCCCGATTTAAAGTGAATGCAGCAGCTAGTGCATAACCCCAAAATGACAACGGCAAGTCCGTCGAGACATCATAGATCGAACCATATCTAATAAAGTACGACATACGCTCCGACACACCATTTCATGTGGTGTTCCGCAGGTGTGAGTTGTGAAACAATTCCACACTCTTTCATGTGAGTGCTAAACTCAGAACTTAGATACTCACCTCCACTACGGACCGTAGAAATTTGATCTTTCTATTACGATGATTTTCCACTTCATTCTGAAATTCCTTGAACTTTTCAAAGGTTTCAGACTTGTGTTTCATCAAGTAGATATAACCGTATCTACTCAAATCATCCGTGAAAGTAACAAAATAACGATATCCACCTCGCGACACACTCATTGGAACACATGCATCGAATGTATGATTTCCAATAAATGCCGCCTGCTCCATTGAACCGAAAACGGCGTTCTAGTCATCTTGCCCATAAGGCATGGCTCACATGTATTAAATGATTCATAATCAAGTGATTCAAAAGTCCATCCGAATGGAGCTTCTTCATGCTTAACGCCAATATGACCTAGACGGCAAGTACCACAATATATGCGATATATCATCATTAAGTTTAATCCTTTTAGCATCAACATTATGAATATGTGTAACATTATCATCGAGATCTAATAGAAATAAACCATTCATCATCGGTGCATGACCATAAAATATTTCATTCATATAAATGTAACAACCATTGTTCTTGATTTAAATGAATAACCACTTGCATCAAACACGATCCAGATACAATGTTCATGCTCATGTGCACCAGATAACATTTATTTAAGTTTATAACTAATCCCGACGGTAAGTGGAGAGGCAGCGTCGACGGCGATCACATCAACGCTTGATCCATTGCCGACACACATCTTGACCTCACCCTTGCTAGCGGTCGCTTGTTCCGCCCCCGATTCGAGTTACAAATATTAGCAACTGAACCGTATCAAATACCTGTGTGCTATCGAGCACTAGTCAAGTACACATCAATAACATGTATATCATATATACCTTTGTTTGCCTTGCCGGCCTTTTGTCCGCCGGATACTTGGGGCATAAGGCTTCCAAAGGGCCCCTTACAATAGTAGCACTTTCGAGAATAAGACTTAGGTCCAACTCGGGTTTCTTTTCAGCAACAACAGCTTGCCTTTACTTCCTTCCGGTTTCCTTCTTGTCTTTCTTGAAACCGTGTTCCTATTGATCATCAACATTTGATGTTCCTTTTGATCTCCACTTCAGCTTTTAAGCATTGATGTAAGCTCGAGAGACTTCTTCATGCCTTGCATATTATAGTTCATCACGAAGCTCTTATAGCTAGGTGGCAGAGACTGAACACGATGGATGCCTAAGTCAATGGGAATCGATATTCCCAAGGACATAAGCTTATCGGTGTAACCCGACATCTTGAGTACATGCTCACTAACGATTGTGCTCTTCCATCATGCAACTAAAGAACTTTTCTCAAGCGTTGTAGCTCTCACAGCAAGATGTGTGTCGAAAATCATTTTCAACTCACCCATTGTATCAAATGCATTGCCGCTTTCAAACGCCAAGTTCGGCTCTAGCCCATACAATATGCCACAATGAACTAAGTTGTGGTCCTCCGACGAGTCCGATAGACATTCTTCTCCTCGTCAGGCATCATCTAAAGTGGGGGCCTAACGGCGCTTCTAGCACATATTTCTTTTGTGCAGCAGAGGAGAATCCTCAAATTCATGGCCCATTCGGTAAAGTTGCTACCGCTGTTGCTAGTTTCTCTTTCTCCATGAACACATTGAAATTAAAAGCAGTGGTGCCATCTACAATGAATTTGTAAAGTTTAGACTAAGTGTATGATAGATTGAGTTCAACTAATCTATATTACTTAATGAACTCCCACTCAAAAACGACATCCCTCGTGCCTTTTGGTGATTACATGAACCAAATCCACTACACCAAGTCCGATCATCACGTGAGTCGGTATAGCTTCAAAGGCGAGCACCAAATGGGCATCATATCAACTATATGACTCATGCTTAACCTTTCGTCCGTGTTCCGAGGCCATGTCTGTACATGCTAGGCTCGCCAAGTTAGAACCTTAGTATTCGCGGTAACTGCTTTTACACCAAATATGGTCGTGGATCCAAGAACACCCGATCATCACGTGATGTCTTGGAGCGAAAACATAATCGGTGCATACTAAAGGAAGAACACATTCTTATCTTGATATTTAAATGAGGGATCATCTTATTATGCTAACAAATCGCTAAACAAGCAATATAAGATGCTATCAAACATCATATGTTTATTAGTGAAATTATATGGTTCCCGCAGATGATCTCTATCATGTGCATCGTGGTATGATCACTATCATACCTATATGTGTAAATCCAAGGTCTATGGATTTTACACGCTATGTGTGTTGTAAGAGTATCGTCTCATACTTCTACTTACAACACTACCATAACATAACACTAGCCCAGCAACAATCTAAACTAGACGCCTCTAATTTATCCATTGCAAGTTTTACGTGGCTTAGGGCTTTCGAGATAGAACCGTTCTTACCTACAAACATGAACCACAACGAGGATAATCAAATTGTTGACAACTCGCAAAAATAGATATTGACTATAGTAGGAGAGACACACCGCTAGCCACTTATGCAAACTAGTTGCAAGTCAAGCGTGAATGTCTCATGTGCGAGGACATGTAAAGTTTGTCCGGGCCGCTTCATCCCACTATGCCACCAATATCCAAAATTACAACAAAGGAGCAACAACATGATCATCATCGCCCACATACTCATATGTGTACTACCCGTGTAAAGTATCTACGCATAGATCCGGCTCTGATACCACTGTAGGGTTCGCAGCATAAAAAACAAAAATTTTCCTACGATGTGAACTATATACCAAGATCTATCTACTAGATACAAACAACGGGCGGATGTATATCCGTAGAGAACATACCCTTGAAGACCGACAAAGCTTAACGAGTTCAACTCGTGGTTGATGTAGACGATCTCTTGCCGATCTCAAGATCGAGAGGAAGTCCTAGCGCCGCAAATCAGAAGATCCGCTCGCACACACGCTCGAGGCACCGAGAAACCTCCGCCTCCTCGCTCCAGCGATGCAGCGGAAGCACAACTCTTTCTGCCGAATAGCCACCGGGAACATGTATCTCGCTAGTCCGAGACCATGGGGAATAAATTCTAGAGGGGGAGAGAGATCCTTCACGAGGAGGTGTGAGAGACAAGTGAGGAGGGGCCTTTATAGGAGGAGGGGAACCCCAAGGGGTGGACGGCGCATGGGGCTGCCCCTTGCCTCTCCTCTTCATGTGGGTGGACACTCCACTCACAAATCTCCTTTAAAGTCCCTCCACTCAAAAGTCCACTCAAATTCCCATTAAATTTCCACCAAATTTAATGCAAACTCTCATGAAATAAAACTCTTTTATTTTATTCAGAATTTTGTCAATTACTTTAATGAAAAACATTCACAATAACCCTTGCTAGAATTCTATTTCACATGCATAACCACTTTATGCAATTTCACCAAAACCTGCTTTGTATCTAGTGAAATAAATTCGCGCTTGTTCATTCTTTCGGCATGAAACATTTTATCTAATTGGATGTCGGTGTCTTAAGTGTGTCACCCTATGGTTCGTGAATAATGCGGACATGATCGAGACCCTCTGATCAATAATCGAAGCGGATCCGGAGACCCATACTCCCCACATTCAATGATGACTTTCTTGTGATCGTCGGAACCTTTTACGCTAGTATCTTAATCCCTTTGTTTGACGATATATTACATGTCCGAGATTCGATCCCGGTATCTCCATACCTAGTTTGATCTCATCGACATGCACTCTTTTCTCGCCTCGTGATATAACATTCTAGTGATCAAATCACTTGCTTGCAAGCTAATCAATGTGATATCACCGAGAGGGCCCAGAGTATATCTATCCGTCATCGGGATGAACAAATTCCACTCTCGATCCATGAGCCTCAACATAACACTTTATTAGTTACGAATCCATCTTTATAATCACCTCGTTACGGTGACGCTTTGATGTTATCAAGAAACTCTTCCGTGTTAGTGATTGACATGATATCATGGTCTAAGGATTAGGATCACTTCTTAAGTTGTTATAGCAATATAAACGCAATGACTTTGATCGTAATGCTATACTTCGTATGAATGTTCATCACACCATTACACTAATGTTGTGATCCCGTTATTAACAACATCCAATGTCCATGATCAGGAAACCTTGATCATCTTGTTAATCAACGAGCTAGTTTATGAGAGAGGCATAACTAGGAACTTTCTGTTTGTTTATTAAACACACATGTATTAACGTTTCCGTATTAATACAATTATAGCATGCAAAATAAACATCTATCATATACTTGGAATACACATAATAAACACTTTATTATTGCCTCTCAAGGCATATTCCCTTCAGTTTAATCACAAGTATGTATTAGTCCAAGTAAGGTCGGTACATTAGCACAGGTTCACCCACATAACGCTTACAAAACCAAAGAAGACTACTCAGCTATTTGAAGCGAAAGCACTTGACAGAATTCCCATGTGTCCTCGAGAATGTTTGGTCCTTATAAGTATTTCCACCTGCTTGTCCTTTTCTAAGAAAGGATTGGACCACTTGCTGCAATTGCTTGTTGTCTTTATTACTTGCACTTTATTTCCTTGCTTATTCAGAAAACCCCTAAAAATTCGTTTGCTAAGTATTTACAGAGATTTCCTGCTCCATACCACTAGTCAACACCTTCTTATCCTCGTTGGGATCGACACTCCTATTTATCAAAAGTACTACGATACACCCACTATACTTGTGGGTCATCACAAGTCTGGTTCTATGTGAGCAAGCATAAGACAGATAATTTCTATGGACTCATCCTTAGTCCAACGGTAGCCATTAGTGGCAGCGACAGTCGCATTCTCATTCGGTTCATCTAGAAGTGGGTTGTCTAGGACATGGTCCGTCTTTTCTTGTGTGAGAACAATTCTCAGATTTAGATACCAGTTGGTAAAATTAGTATCATTCGGTTTATCTTTATCAAGAATGATTCTCAAAGCAAAACCAGATATCTAAGGGTGACTTTTACATGGTACCATGATCTACAACACAAAATATGCAAAACACATAAGACATGTATTCATAAAAGAGCAAGCATATTAAACATTTTAATACTTATGCTCCCACTAGAACCAACACCCCTTCGATGGTTGCTTAGTGATTCAGGATCCTAAATAAGCAAGTCGACTAGTGAGCTTTAGCATCACTGCTAGCCGCCAAATGATCTAGGTAGACAACTCCTTGTCAATCGTATCTCATACGACACCTATTGGTCGGGTGGCATCTTATGCCCCGGCTCTCGTCTGACTTTTCCCCGAGTCACACAACCATTGTGATAGACCCGTCTAGCTTATCGAGTGTTTCCGCTGTAAGAGTCTGACTTGATCCCACCTAGTCGGAAATAATTTATGAGCCCACTACCAAAAATGTCCGACTTGTCATGGTGCAAACACTGGTAGGAAAATCGACAAGACTTTCTTTGTGGGATTAAATTTTACCGACCAGCTAACAGAGGCAAAATAGAGACATAACAATAACACAAAATAAAGAAATTAAATTATAATGTGGAATGGTATGGCTCTCTTCATGGCGATCTCCATCTCCATAAAGCCTGTAATCCAACTCGTGCCAACTCTTGTCACTTGCCGTCTTACTCCATGCCACCCACTTGTACATCAACTTGCATGCCATCCGGGTTTTCCAAATAGCTACACTAGCTTAGTAAAGTAAATTACATAGAGAATCCAACACGCAGGTCGTTATACAGAAAAATGACAACACTTAGGCTCCAGCCGGCTGACAAAACCGTGATTTGTAGATCATGTATGGATTACACACATAACATGCACATAATCCATACCATTCACAACTTCCTGCAAAAACAAGTTATGCATAGATACGATATCTACCGACGTTGTGGAACTCGCAGTGACATCTAAGGCGCTATGACAGGGCGAAGCCGACGGTCTCGACGATTTTTTCGAAAACGTAGATCTCATATACATTCCGAACATGGATTCTGATCATTGTTCCGACTCGATCAAACTCTTTTGATCTTCGATCACCGCTTCTAGATTTACATGTCATAGTCTACCCCGATGGCGGAAACCGACCGGTAGGGGTATGTCGTTCCACGACCTCAACAGTATGATCACGGAAATCAGATCTTCCATTCCCCGAATACATTTGATCCAATCAACCTCGTACAAAAGCAGTCTATCTCATAGATCGACCACCAAACCAGCATATAGATCCAATCTACAGCCAACTGCGTATCACATATGCGAGATCTCGAGCCTAAACCATAAGCTATTGCTCTGATACCACTGTTGGGCCGCGAGGAGAAAAAAATTCCCTATGCGGTGATCCCAAGATCTAGCTGAGGTAGAAGGCCACGAGGATTATCACTAGACGCGTAGTTGATGATTACTGATGTAGCACGTCTATTGATGCAGTGCGGTCCTCACGATCTGATCCTATCCCGATGTTCGTGGTTCTAATCGTACAACACCGCTGCTGGTATCCACACGTACGAGGAGGAGCACCCGACGATTTTTCAGAAAACATAGATCTCATCTACATTCCGAACATGGATTTCTTCATCGGATAATTTTTTTTACCCAATTCCGATCTTTACTCCGATTCGATCAAACTCCTTTGATCTTCAATCACCGCATATGGATTTACGTGTCACGGTCTACCCCGATGGTGGAAACCGACCGGTAGGGGTATGTCGTTCCACGACCTCAACAGTATGCTCACGGAAACTAGATCATCCGTTTCCCCGAGTACAGTTGATCCAATCAACCTCGTATAAAACCAATCTATCTCATAGATCGACCACCAAAACAACACATAGATCCAATCTACAGCCAACCGCATATCTCGAGCCTAAAACCAGAAGCTATCGCTCTGATACCACTGTTGGGCCGCGAGAAGAAAAACAAAACTTTTCCCTACGCGGTGATCCCAAGATCTAGCTGAGGTAGAAGGCCATGAGGATTACCACTAGACACACGGTTGCAGATTACTGATGAAGCGTGTCAGTTGATGCAGTGCAGTCTTCATGATCTGATCCAATCCCATGATCATCCAAGTGTTTATCACACAACACCTCCGTCGATATCCACATGTACGAGGACGGGCTCCGTCGGCGGACTGCTAGGTTCAGTGCGGCGGTTGGACTAAATGGGGCTAGGGTTTCCAACACATGGATTTGTCTAATCGTGCCCTTTGAGAATCCTACACCCTAGTATATATAGGGAGTGGAAGTGGGATCCACTCACTTGTGGCCCATCCACTAAAGCCTATACGAGTCTCTCCGAGTCCAACTCACTAACTTAGTTCGTGTCTTATTCGGGTCCAACCCAAACGTCCTGCTCTCGCTCTTAAGTGTGTGACCCCGCAGGCTCATGGCAACTTGGACATGATTGGAGCCTGACTCTCAATCGATCAGTCGATAGCGTCTCCTAGCAGAATGTGCCAATTCCCGAGTACCAAAGAGTCATGACGGAATGACTTTCCAATGTGACTTGCGTCCGAGTCCTTTTTGCCTCACGATATACCTTGCCGAGTTATAGGCGAATAATCATCATCCCTTAAATAACCCAACTCTCTTATCGATCCGAGGTAAGTGACTCATCCGACTAACTCTTAGTCGGTCGCCTCGGTTAACACTTAATCGAGTCGTGCATGGTCATTCTTTCCGAATCATATCATCCGAGAGGGCCCAGAGAATATCTCTCCAAGTGGAGGGGAAAAATCCCATCTTGGTTATTCACATCACACAGACTTGATTCTCAGTCGACCCGAACTCTGCCTTTATGACTGCCCAGTGATGGAACAACATTTGATAGAACCTAAGTCGACGATTCTCAACTCGGATTATGCAACAACCTTAGGTCTAAGAATTACATTGATTGAGACATACAAATGACGACTTGTTCGTTGTATCTCAATATGGGTCAATCCGGCTCGCTAAACTCTTTAGCCGAATCTGTGTAAGTCGGAATAGCATCTCCATGCCCATGACAAGTGGAACCGAGTCATCAGCCGATTTTCACATTGGTCTAAGTTGTGTGTCCAGCACAACCTCGATGACCAAGGATATTTAGTACAAACAACATGAATGTATAGTTCCACAACTGAATCACATATTCAATGATACACATTAGATGTAAATATAAGGACAACTTAATATTTTTATGAATACAATGGGAATTACATCATACATAATTGCCTCTAGGGCATATTCCCAACACCAGCAACTCTGGTGGCCGTGGTGGCGCTTTTTTTGCAGGTGGTGGTTCTCTGTGGTGATATTCTTCCTGGAGATTCTCTACGGTGGCTTCATGGCGACATGCCTTATCATCGTGTCGGACCAAATAGTAGTAGGGTTACTGATCCGTTCGCTGCTCCTCCTCAGCGCCGGAGCTCTCCATCCTCCCTACACCTAGTGGTTTCATCCCCGGTGGATCAAAGATAGATGGTGGCAGAGGATTTCTCGCTGGTTTGAGCTTGGCCGAGCCCTCGGCTCTGACCTCGTCGCAGGATCCGCCTCTGAGGTCGCCGGTGTTGGTGGTGGAGACACCTAGGCCTTGATCGCTTTTCCTCTTTAATTTCAGGGTGTATTCTATAAAGTTGGAGGCCTAATCTTCGAAGCTGTAGGTCCTTTTGCGAGTGTTGTAGGGGCCTCCTTGTAATATTTTCCTGCCACTTGTATCTCTTTGTAGCAATATATTTGGATGCGGTTGCATCCTTGACCGTTCAAAAAAACACGACCAACATGGTTGACCATAGCAGCAGCTGGCACAATAACCGGTATGTGTGTTCCATCAATAGCAACAATTGCACCATTGAAATGAGGTGTGAATCTAGAATCCCGCAGCCTCCCATGCACTGTTGGGAAGAGTGGATCAATAGGCTTGATGAATTCTCCCGCTAACTGATTCACACAATAGAGCACCTTGACAAACAGCACTAGTTAACAGCAGAAAAAAACACTATAAAATGACAACAAACAGCCACAAACAGCACTAGTAAACAACACTATAAAATGACAGCAAACATCACTATAAAATGACATCAAATAGCACTAGTTAACAACACTAAACAACATAGTTAACGGTACCAAATGAACAACATACTTGACACAAATAGCAGCAAACAACAATATTTATGGTCCAAATAGCACAAACATAAAGGATACTATATCCAAGTACATTATAGGTACATTACATAGTAGTGAACATAACAGGATACAATCTGATATGTGCATAAGGATATAAAATAGCTTTAGTTTCTCTTCCTATCCTCATATTGCATCTTCAACCAATGCAGTCGGCCCTCCGTTGTTTTCATGGTATATAAGAAAGATCGGTTCTCACGTTTTCCAAATAGTTTTGTTGCTATGTAATGCTTAACACTACCCTCTTGGGCACCACATGCCCAAACAATTAAGTAGACACTTCTCTTGGCACTCTTGGCATGACCGCCGATGTTCCATCTACATGGGCATCTTCAAACATGACCTCCATCAACTCCAAATTTTCTGGAGGACCTCTCTAGAAACCCGTAATAAGCTTGTTATCCTGCATAAGATTCACAAGTTAATAAACATAATATAATCCATCTATTTCGGAATGTAAATATGACATAAACAAGGCATATGTCAAACCTTGATTAATTCAGCCCATTGTGCCTCATCTGTTGTAATTGTTTGTTTCATCGGATCCCAACCAAGTCCAGTTGCTTTGTTTCTGAAATACACCCATGCTTGGTACAATTGTTTGGTTGAATCCCATTTATTTTTGAATTTCCCCCCTTGTGTAGATTTCCCCGTCCTAGCACCAAAATTTCTAGCTAGATTCTTGTACCCCACCGAACTCAAAAATCTCTAGCCTGTTTCCTGCACTTTTCTCAGCCACACAGATCTCACAAAAGATTGTGGTCGATTGTCCCAATATGCTTTAGGGGCCTTATCTTGATCCATATAATTAAATGTATCTACCAAGATATGTAAAAAAATTGTCCATGTAAAATATATACGTCAATATGTTAAATATATTCATCTAAGTACACCAATCTGTCCATAAACACACATGTTTTATTTTAAAGAATCTGTCTATCAATACAGAAATCTGGCCCCATGTCTATCAATACAACAATCTAACCGCATGTCTAGCGATACAACAATCTGACCCCATGTCTATCAATACAACAATCTAACAAGCAATATCTACTAAGTTCACACATCCAAATGGCAACAAGGAAAGGGGCAGGGTATTGCGTACCTTGTTGTAGCCATCCTTGACAAAGAGGCGTCAGGGTTGAAGGGAAAGGAGGCACGTCGGAGAAGGTGGAGGGGGCGCCACAGGACATAGTATGGATAGGGGGCGTCTACTCGAACTCCAGACGCCGGCAGGTTGAAGGGACAACACCGACTCCTCCTCCATGTCGATTGGGAGAAACTGAGGTCCAGAATGGTGGTGGGGGAAGGGAGGCGAGGTGGTATACCGGTGGCAGGGAAGGGAGGTGGAAGAATAGCGGCGGGGAAGGGAGGCGGCGAGAAACCCTAATCAGGCTACACCATGGCGATGGGAGGATGAGGGCGATTCAGGTCGGCATGGGGTGGAGGAATGGGCTCTCTGGACGTGGTGCCAGTAGGCCATAATTTTGGCTCAAGTGGGAGGGCAATCCAGTCAGCTGAAATTGTAGAATCGCGGGAAGCGGCCTCGCCTAGATTCTCGTGCACCGCGTTTGCTAGTGTATTTTTTGGCCCGTTTTTCGGTAGCACTGTGGAGAATTTGGCCGTTTGTTTTAATTAGCGATTTTAGAATGCGGAAGCGGGGGAAGAAGCGCTAAGAAACATACCCTAAGATCGTTATACCATAATACATATGTAGACTTCGATATGATATGGATGTCATGAGTTCAGTAATACGTCCAATTTGCATCACCATTCTATATCATAATTTACCTCTATTCATTGATATATGTCTTATTATGAGGTATTAGTTATGTCTTTTCCTCTGTTTTTGCATGTTGTATGATTCTTGGAGGATGGACTGCTGGAGTCAGGTTTCTGATGGAAAAAGAGGTGTTTTGATGAAATTTCGTGAAGATCATAAAAATACCAAAAAATATTGGAAAATTATATTTTCCCAGAAGACGGAGGAAGCCAGAATGGGAGGCATAGCCGGGCCACAGGGGGCCCACACCCCCTAGGAGCGAGCCCACCTTGCCCCGCGCCTAGGACAGGTGTGGCCCACCTGGCCGGCTCCCGACTCCGCCCTCTCGCCTAGATCTTCCTCACGAAACCCTAACACCAGGGGTGACCATAGAAAGATTTCCGCCGCCTCTGCGGGGCGGAAAAAACCGAGAGAGAAAGAGCTCTCCGACAGACAGATTTCTATCGGGGAAATCCCTTCCCGGAGAGGGGAGATCGTCGCCATCAACACCGTCATCAAGCTAGGCTTCATCGGGATCATCATCATCATCCACACCATCATATCCACCAGCACCATCATCACCACTCGTCCCATTGTAACAATCGTGTTGGATCTTGCATTAGTTCTTAGGGGAAACTTTCCCGGTGTTAATTACTATTGTAGTTGATACTTGTGAGTGGAACCATTGGATTATTGTTTCTATTCAGATTGTTATCCATCACCATATCATCTTTGATCTTGATCCATATGATGTCTTGTGAGTAGTTCGTTTAGTTCTTGAGGACATGGGAGAAGTCATGTTGTTAGTAGTGGATTTGTGTTGAGTTATTATTCAATGGTTTAGTATTTAAGTTGTGGTGCTATTCTTCTAGTGGTGTCATGTGAACGTCGACTACATGATACTTCACCATTTAGGGTAATGCATTGTGTATTTGGCTACTAATTGTGGGGTTGCCGGGGTGACAGAAACCTGAACCCCCGTTAGGACACCATTGCATAAGGGAGCGTAGGAACTCAGAGTTTAAGGCTGTGGTTAGGTTTATATCTTAATTACTTTACTGTAGTTGCAGATGCTTGCAAGGGTTTAATCACAAGTATGTATTAGTCCAAGTAAGATCGGTACATTAGCACAGGTTCACCCACACAACACTTACAACACCAAAGAAGAGTACTTAGCTATTTGAACCGAAAGCACTTGACAGAATTCCCATGTGTCCTCGAGAACGTTTGGTCCTTATAAGTATTTCCACCGGCTTGTCCTTTTCTAAGAAAGGATTGGGCCACTTGCTGTAGTTGTTCGTTGTCTTTATTATTGCACTGTGTTTTGTTGCTTTATCAGAAAACCCCTAAAAATCCGTTTGCTAAGTATTTTTAGAGATTTCCTGCTCCATACCACTAGTCAACACCTTCTGCTCCTCGTTGGGATCGACACTCCTAATTATCGAAAGTACTACGATACACCCCCTATACTTGTGGGTCATCATTCATCAAGTGTTACCTCATGGCAGAGTAACTGCAAAGGTGATTTTTGTTCATACTAGATACTATGCCAATGTTCAACATATTGACCTATGGGATTGCTACTCCGATGATGGAGAGATACACTCTAGTGCCCCACTCACGTATCATGATGTTCAGCATCATCTGGTCGGACAAGTGACAAAGATGTTAGTCACAGGAACATCAATGATACAGGATGAGTAAAAGAGTACATACTGGGTAACGAGGATAACCTAACTGTTTCACCTCGGGCTATATAAAGTATCGAGAAGCAATATGACATGTATCGATAAGTAATGCGGAACGTCCACACGATAAATATATGTGTGTTATGTGTGGGGATTGATGTGGTGATTCAAGCACACGAAATTGTCCATTGTCGTGCAAGGTGTTCCGAACAACTCCTCATTTATCCGAACCCATAGGGTCCCACATTTGAGAGCCAGTGACATGTAGAATGTGAGTGTGTATCAAGATATAAAAGAAGTAATACCAAAAGATGTTTGGAGAGTCTCGAAACATGTGTCGAAGGTATCTAGGATATTATCGAGAGTGTTTGACATAGTTTTAGGTATCTTTGGAAGGTACCAGGAGGATCTAGAATGATCAGGAAAATCTGTAGAATAGTTTGAAATGTTTTTGGAAGTTTGGAAGGTTCTAGAAGAGCAAACTCTAGTGGGAAACTATCGGCCTCGTGGGCCCACTAGGTCTGCCACGCGCGTCGAGGGTGGGGGAGTCCCTGGCCAGGTGGTCCAGGACTACCCCTTGGATCGATCTGATGGGGGGTTGGCTGCATATAAAATGAGGGGGCGCACAATGAACCACAAGTCATAGCCCTAAGCCCCAAAGCCACCGTCCAATCCGACACCCTGAAACCCTATTCGTGCACCGCCCTGTGCCACCACTACCTACATGTGTCGCCTCCCAACGCACCAACTTTGTATCCCTCGTTTATTCACCGCCTTCATGACTTCGACCATGACCCTAGGGTGGGCTAGCCCTAGGTTCTCTCCTCTATTGTATACTCTGTTTAGATCTAATCTAGATGGAGATTGCAGAGCACCGAATCTTTATCGACTGGATTCCTCGCTTCGTTCATGTGCTTGATCATATGCTGACGAGATGACGCTACACCTATATGAGAGGATACCGATGGAGGTGTTATCTACTTTGATGCTTGATCATGTGGACCTTCACAAGGAGAATATTCTCGCGGCTAATCAACTAGCTGCAAAAATTGACAATCATGGGTGAGGTTCAAGAGATAGTACATATCTTTGTAACACCCTCAGAATCGGCCCTATGCAAGTTTCAGCGCTTCCCGCCAAACCCGCATAGAAACGATTCAAAGGTGCCCACCAGGCACTTGCGTGCGGGTGGAAAACGAAGTAATAACATTACACAACAGTCCTCGATGGGACCCACAGAACAGATATATATATACAACACGACTCCATGAGTCAAGAATGCAGATATACAGAACAAAGATCCAAATCACCTTGAAATGATAGAGCGTCCGACTACGGACAAGATGCAAATGGGGATAAGAGCCCTGAAGAATAACCAATGGCGTCCATAACCCTGCCTGTGCCAAGCGGAAGGGTAACCACGCTAACGACGTTGATCTCAAAACCTGCTTAAACAAAAGGGTGCGACGAAGGGCAAAGGAAAAGAGGCGTCGATCGAGGCCAAGACACGCGAGGCTAGAATTGGCGGTCCTCGCCTACATAGGTATGGTGGATCAGCGCAAAGATGCACTAAACATCCTATAGAGACTCGATACAACTAGCGGCTATCGAGAGGGTAAGAAAGACCTATTCGAACCAACCCGATGCTACCATCGACAAACCCATCCCGTGTTTCTCGAGACCAAACGAGGAAGTCAACCGGGAACTCACACGGTTGGCGCTTTTATTTATTCGATTATCGCAGCAATTACTAGTCAAGTATAGATAATCATCCCGATATAATAAGCGGGCAATTTTAGTTAACCATTCCGTTGTAGTTGCGACACTTACTAGTCAAATACAATTAGCATGAGATATCCCAAACCCAGCAGTTGTTGGTACTTTTATTTAGCCATTCCGTTATAGTTGCAATACTTACTAGTCAGGTACAATGGTAGCAAGCGACAACCCAAACAAGCAATTGTTGGCAATTTTATTTAGCCATTCCATTATAGTGAAGCTGATTACTAGTCATTATAAAGTCAAATTTATAGCACTACTTTAGTTATAGTTGTCTATGATCGAGATACTATGCTCCAAGTCGTCCATAACCGCGGACACGGCTTTCAGAAAGTTTTACCCTGCGGTGCACAAATAGCAACACACACTCGATCAACCTCGGAAAACCAAATCAAAACCCAACGAGGCCTTCACGATAAAGCAATCACCAGATTCAGAAATATTTGAGGGCCACCCATTAGCTACCATAGAAGTTAGACTCGAAATGGACTCAAGGTTTGGGTGGACGGTCAAACGATCGGGAACCCGAAAGTGTGGACTGGCTTGTCGATACCGAAATCGTGTCCCGATCCTAAACAGTGCAAAGACATCGCACAATTTAAATAAAGCAGTAAAGCATGGCATAAGTACAGATAGTAAATAAAACCTCAAACTAGTTTGTGGCCCCAAGAAATAAGAATGAATCAAGCTCGCTCTGGGGTCCCATAATCCTCCCGGATGTGGATAGCGCGAATAATCAAGGAACAGGTATCAAGTACTCGGGGTCCTACGGGACACAAGTGGACGGTTAACAACCAAATAACATCTATTGCCCACCTGTGCCTATGCATTTACCTATTTCAATTTTAGTTATTAAACAATAATTAAAGTCTTGATCATCTCCAACAATAAACACACGGCCATACTCCAACAACTGTGGTACTTGACGACACGCAACAACACTTGAGCAAGCGACTACGAAATGCAAGTCCATCTATCT
The DNA here is from genome assembly GCA_030063025.1 of Avena longiglumis. Taxonomy (NCBI): domain Eukaryota; kingdom Viridiplantae; phylum Streptophyta; class Magnoliopsida; order Poales; family Poaceae; genus Avena; species Avena longiglumis. The sequence goes on from CP125974.1 coordinate 25,984,545, forward strand.
ACCAAACAACAGGTAATGGGATGTGTCCAAGGCAATATAAGGCGGCAAGGGATATCACGGGTACGAAAAACTATAGCATCGCAACACAGATAGCAATAGATCAACAGGAGGGAATAAATACTATAAAAGTAAGATAGGTAGAAAGGGGGAGATGCTCGCCTGAAAAACATTGCCGAAGGTTCAACCGAAGATCGGGTCGACACTCGCATCAACTCAACGGCCTTATCCGCGAAGAACCAAAACACTAGAATAAACACCGGATGCAATATTTAATACTACGGCAAAAGATCGGGCATGATGCATGTATGAGGTATGACATGGCAAAGCTGCGATGCAATTAGGTCATATTAAGCGGAACCGGGGGTCCCGACAATTAAATGTATGGTTCTAGTTGTTTAGATACCCTGCAATTTAAATGTTGTCTTAACAAGGAAAATTATATCACCGGTTCGATGCACAAATTTAAATGGGGCCAATATTAGACTAGATAAGCCCGCATATGCCCCATATTTAATTATAAGGTGAATCGGCATAGTGCCCCCAACCACACAATATGTATGCAAGCATGAATGATTTAATGCAACAAGTTTATATCATATATTATAAAAATAGGGGTCTTCGAAAGGGAATCACATTAGGGTTCGGCGAACTTGGGCTATGAGCGGTCCGGGGTCGGTCTCAGGGTTCGATGGGTTCGGCGAGGTTCAGATACAAGAGGAGAACTGGGTCCAAGCGGTCGATCTTGCCGCATCCGAGAAGAAGAACTTGGTTGGCATCGGGGGCACATCGGATTCGTCCTGGTCGGTGTCGATCTTGTCGTCGATGGCGAACTTGAGTGGATCGGGTACCGGGGTCTTCGGATCCGTGAAGTAGATCTTGTCGCACGGTGTCCGGGGTAGACGAACTTGGCGTATTCGCATCGGCGATCTTGGCGTTCGGATTCTCGACTTCGCATCCTCGAGGAAGTACTCGTCGTATCCGTGAAGAAGATCATGTCGGTCCACGGGGTTCGGGCTTCGGGATTCGACGAGGGATCGGTCTCGGTCTCAAAAGTGGATCTTGAGGTTTCCGTGATGGAGGTCTTGGCGTTTCGTGTTGGCCTTGGTTACCTGATGTAATTCATCGGGTTTCTCCTCTTCGATCCTTCAGGTTGGTCTGCATGCGTCGGTGCATCTTGGGGCGTATCAACGCCACAACAGGACCTGTTGGGCATCACCAGGTACACGCGGATCCCCGCTTTGCAAACAAACGATGCCACAAACGCATCACTGAAGGCCATCTCAGCACAACAAGGCATAAACGAGGCAAGTAGCAGGGGCCGGTGGACAGGCTCGATGGCAAGGAAGCTCTTAGCGGCGGCTACTGCGAGGATTTGGGGTGGCGACCTTGAAGCAGAGGAGATGCCGGCGGCCGGGCGCGCAGGGCAGCGACTGGTGGTGCTGCAGCGGCTTGGAAAGGAAGCGGCGACGCCGAAGCACACGGCAGCATCGGCCACGGGCCCAGGCCCTGGCAGCGAGGTTGAGGGAGGCCGGGCGGGGCTGCGGTGAAGGTCGACGAAGGGGAAGGCTGCGGGTGGACGCGGACGGTAGGAGACGTAGCGGCGAGGTCGAGGGAGCTCGCTGGGCGGCCGCATCCAGCACGGAGGTGAAAGCGGGGTGCTCGGAAAGGAGGCGGCGGTGCTTGACCGCGATGAGGCGGGCAGCGGCGAGCAGGAGGGTTGACGGCGGCAGGGCCGACGACGACGACGCTCGGGAACGACAGCGGCCGCAGACACGGGGAGGCGCGGGGGCCGACGAGGTCGCGCAAGCGGCATCCGGCATCAGGCGGCGGGTTGAATAGCCCAGAGGAGGTGGGGAAACGGCGAGGAAGAGGATGTCGTGGCCCGAGAGGGCGGGCCGACGGAAGGATGAGAGAAGGCGGCGGCGTCGGGTGGGGGACGCGAGAACAAGGAAGGGAGGTGAGTGGTGGGTGGGTGGAGTCCAGGTGGGCCAGGCGGTTGGGGTGGGCGCCGGGACGTGACAGTGGGGCCAGGGGGGTGGGGCTGGCCGCTGGTTGGTTTTGGTGAGGTGAGAGAGGGTGGGTCCGGCTGGCTGATGAGGTGTGAGTGGTGTGTGTGTGGTGGGTGAGGGATGATGTGTCAGGCTGGGAGTGGGTGGAGGAGAGATGAGAGATGAGGTGGCGAGAGGGGATTGGTCAGGGTGAGGTGGAGGGGGGCTGGGTAGGTTATCTGGTAGCATAGGTTTCGGGTGTTCTGGGGTAGGTAGGGTTTTTGAACTGGGGTGGCCGGGTGGATCGGCTGAGCTGCCTAAAAATAAAATAAGTATTTTATTATTTAAAACGGGGCGTTCGAAATCCGTGGTTAGACGAAACAAAATAAATCCGGAGACCCAGGTTTTTAATTTGAATAAAGACGGGAGTATTTAGAAAACAAAACTAGGCGTTTCGAAAATAGTTTAGACAAAAACCATGCATGATGATGACGATGCTCAAATGCAATGTGGCATGATGACATGCGCATGCTGTCATGACGATGCAATGCACAAAAACAACGCGATTTTCTAGTAGTGGTTTTTGCGGGGCGCCACAATCTTCCCGATTAGACATCTGTAGTTGTGGGGATTAACTTGTGACTACATCAACCTTGTCATCGACAACTTTCTACTAGTTTGGTCTACAAGGGTATGATATGTTGCCTCTCACCTCGCATATAATCTTGGTTATGCGCTCAAACTTTCTATTTGCATAGCACGTTCCCCAATAGTGGTATATGCGGAGGCATAGGTAGGTATGGACAGATGAATTGCAGTATTCCGGCATATTTGATCTAGATTTGTTTCCTATCTTGTTACAATTTTGATCTTGGCACTATTGTGTGGTTAGCTGCCAGATCCAACTTTACGGTCTTTGGATCAAGACCAGTTTGCAAAAATTCATACTTCGGGTACACGAAGCAAATAGTCGGGTGTCGGTTTTTCCACTTTAGTCGAGAAAGCTATTTTTCACTCGTGGGCTTATGGAGATTTTGTTGAAATCCGCACGGGGGTCATGGTTATGAATAAGTTTAGTAGTGGTTTTGAGACCATTTATAGTCTCATGGCTAAAGCGTCACGAACAAGTTAATAACTATCAAGATCAGTGTGCTCAATGGCCACGTAGGTAACTATAGTTCTCTACATACCATAGAGCCATGTACTCTAGAAAACATGTTATAATAGTCTAACTTGTTTTTGCAGGAGGTCATGCGGTATAGCTAAAGTTTGTAATGTGAGGTATAAGATACATTCTGTTGTAAATTGTGTACACCATGAGTGGATGAAGATATTATGATTGTCATTAATTATTATAAGAGACATAGTTGTATTTTACTTTATTATCTATGAGTTAGTTGTAGTAGTAAGAGAAAGGCATGGTAATGGCGATCAAGCAACAAAGGCCCTCGATGCTATGCCATGGCATGGAGGAGTCTGGCACCAGAAGAAGTTGATGATGGAGATCATTACATGAATGGCTATACCATATCACGATATTATGAATTGCATGTGATGTTAATGCCCTTTATGCACTTTATATTATGCATGGTAGTTATATAAATAGGTGATCCCTCACTTAAAATTAGAAAGTTATGTGATTCTCCCTATGTTAGACGGCACGGTGTGCACGTCATGTCACATGAGTGATGACCCGATGACATTCATAATGTGGATGTGAACCGTTCGCATAGCCGGTATACTAAGGTTCATATTAACATATACCAATACCGTCTTGATTATGGAACAAAAGAATCGAAACATTAACAAGAATCATAGAAATGTTGTGATTGGTATGAATACCTATCGGTTTCACTCCCTGGCATGTGGTGCCACATCAATGTCGAGTGAGCGAATCACATATCTTGAATCGCTAAGTATCAGTTGTGAGGGGTATTGATTTTAGTGGGAGTTACTAGATAATTAAGTTGTTCATTTGAGTAGTCCATTAATTATGAAACTATGTTTAAATGAATAGAAACTTGTTTGAAGATTAATGCTCATGACAATAACTTTCCTTTAGCTGTGATTTTAGAGAAATATTAACTATATGAATCTGGAACCAACTTTGTGAACTAGTACTGCAATGTGAGAATTATTCTGAAAGGTGCTAAGAAAGACTATTTCCTAGAAGCAACTCTCTGTAAGTCTCCTACTAAAAATGTAAGAGAGGATGCATTGAATGTTTTTGGTAACATAGTGATGACTACATTGATTTCCAGTGTGTCCTACGTGAATCTATGGAACTAGATCTTTGAAGGAGGTTTGAAGCCTGGGTCCATATGATTTGCTCTTGTTGGTTCTAACAACCAAACCAATAGGATCTCTAGGCGAGAGACCTTACGATAGAATCACCCAAGGAGATATTGGGCAAGCAATTGATAGAACCCCACACAAGGAGAGAATAGAAACCAAGTAGAATCCCAAAGGGATAGACCTGGCACTACTAGAATACTTGAGGAGGAGAGACCAGTCACTTGGAGAGGGTATTGATGACTTCACTCACACAACGCAAGATGAAGGCCTTGTACAACTCATAGATAATCTATAGAGAGGGAGTTCACATCCAGGGTTTGACGCATGCCATGAGTCTCAACTCAATTCATCATCATCTATAGGGTTTCAAGGAGAGGGTGGGGACTTATTTATAGGCCAGCCACGAGGTAGGGGTAGTTTAGGCATAAAAATGAAGTTCTCGATGTTACATGGGTCAGGCCCAACTTCAAGGCTCACAAGCCCGTTCACTTACGATGGAGACTCCGACGTCCTGAGGGTGGAGACTCCGGGTGGGGCGGAGACTCCCATTCGGGTGGCGGAGAATTTAGACGGACTCTAGTGCCTTGCAGACGTTGGCAGGTCAAGGCTCGGGCGGAGACCCTGGGTGCGTAGGGGCGGAGACTCTATTCTTGGCGGAGACTCCTGGCTGGAGGGCCGAAGACTCCGAAGCTGATTTAGCTGCTCCTTCTTTATCCTATTCCAAGCCTCTTGCTTGGGGTTCTTGGTTCTTGGTTCTTGGGGCTTCCTTGTCTCCACCTCTTGGTGTCTTGGTCATGAGCCTAGTTATACAATAGAGATTCATCTCAAGTAGGATCCCATTCACAAGATAACCAAAGGAAGGCACGTGATGGAATGAGTTCACCTTATTAAGAGTGGTTGGTGTAGAATGATGCAGACCAAAGGTGATAGTCATTTGTTGCGCTACATCATCTCCCCCCGCTTGAAAACGAGTCATCCTCGACGAATTTCCCTCATCATGCAAGGAAAGAGATGTGCCCATGGTCTTGAGCTTGTATGTGGTCAGATCTCCGGTGTCATAGCCTTGTTCATAGTAGTTGAAGAGCTTAAAGTTGAGCTTCTCGTCAAGGTGTGGTTGGAGATCTTGTGGTATGTTCCTTGGAGGCGGTGGTTTATCTTGGGTACCTTACAAAACCGACAACAAAGAGAGATAATGGTATGGTGGATTGTTAGTATGGGTCACACTCAAATAAATCTTCTCGCGTTTGGTGGCATGTGATGTCGCACACATGATTTTTTCACTCATTTGAGGATTGCGGCACTCACTCTCATGAAAGTGGATCACTCTCTCACCAATCATCTCACAAGGGTCCTTATCTTGTTGTATCTTGGGCAAAGACTTCATTTTGGAAGAGATAACTTGGCTTGGCATCATAGGTTGGAGCACGAACGTTTTTTAATTCCACTTGAAGGAGTATTGGTTGATGGTACCATCATGTTTGGCTCCTCTATCGTATTTTCATGGTATCCCAAGAAGTATGTGACACACAATCATTTGTACAACATCACACTTGAGGTTGTCTTCATAGGGGCCAATCTTGAAGGATATGTTGACTTTGTGTTTGATCTTGAGGGTTCCATTGTCATCAAGCCATTTGACATGATATGGATGAGGGTGCTCCATCTATGGCAACTTGAGTTTTTCACAAAGTTCGATTCTTACGAGGTTGTGACAACTTCCTCCATCAATGATGACCTTTATGGAATTTCCATCAATTTCGGCTAATGTTTGGAAAATGTTGAGGCGTTGGTCCTCTCTTTGAATGGAGTGTGTTGTCAACTTGCGCTAGGACGAGTGAAGGGCTTGGATCATGCTCACATAGAAGGGTGTAATGTAGGGGTTCGTAGCATGGAAAACAAAAAATTTCTACCGCATGAACACACAATCAAGATCTAATCTATGATCAAGCCAAGATCTATCTACTAGATTGTAGCAACGAGTCGATAGAATACTAACCCTCGAAGATCCAAAGCGGTTAACGAGAGCAGATTCTCGTGGGTGATGTAGTCGTACACTTCCGATCTCAAGATCGCGTAGACGATCCTTCCGGCTAACGTTAAGCGCTTCATGGTCACACGTTCGGTACTCTATGAATACCTTCCTCTCCCTTGTTCCAGCAGGCAGCGGAGGTTGTAGCACTATCCTCACGATTCCGGCAGCACGACGGCGTGGTACCGGAAGTAGAGGGGAGATCTCGCAGGGCTTCGCCTTAAGCCGGAGCGAGTATGGTGGAGTATGAGAGAGGGCCTTGGCGATCAAGGGTTTAGAAGCACCAAGGGGAGAGCTTGGCCGGCGGCTAGAGTTTGGGGAAACCCTAACTCGGTGACTTAGAGGATGCCCTAGGCGGCGGCTGCACTCGAGGTGGTCGGCGACTTGGGGCTAGGGTTTGGGGTGTGAGAGGTGTAGGTAGAGGGGGCACCCCTGCCCCTTCTTTTATAGGTGGGAGGGGCGCCGGTTGGGAGGAGGGAGTCCTCCCCCAACTCAGCCTCCTTGGCCGGCGGGTGGAGGGAGGAGGACTTCCTCCCCAAGTAGGTTTCCTACTCTCCCTCCACCAAGCAAACTTGCCGTTTGACTTTTCAAATTGGCGTTTGACTTTTTCAAACTAGGATTTGATTTCTTCCTTTATTTTGCCCAACCATGATACCTCGTACATGATGCAACCATTCCACATTGTCATGACACATTCATGTACCCTTCCCCTCCGGAGTGCCGGACCTTCCGGACCCTTCTAGAACATTCCCGATGAAAACACTGGAATCATTCCCCAACTCCGAAACAGGACTTTACTTATATGAATCTTATTCTCCGGACCATTCTGTATCTCCTCGTGATATCCGGGATCCCATCCGAGACTCCGAACAACATTCGGTCTCTTACTCATCATTCCATAACTACTCAACAACATCGAATCCTTAAGCGTGTCTCCCTACGGTTCGCGAATTATGCGGACATGACCGAGACACTTCTCCGATCAATAACCAATAGAGGAATCTGGAAATTCATATGGCTCCCACATATTTCTACGATTACTTTGCGATCAAATGAACCACTTACAGATGATACCAATTTCCCTTTGTCTCACGATAGTTTACTTATCCGAGGTTCTGATCGTCGGTATCCCTGCATACCTAGTTCAACCTCGTTACCGATAAGTACTCTTTTCTCGTTCCCGTAGTATGTGATCCCTTGTGAACCAGTCACATGCTTGCAATCTAATTGGATGACATTCCACCGAGAGGGCCCAGAGTATATATATCCGTCATATGGATGGACAAATCCCACTCTTGATCCATGTGCCTCAACCCATACTTTCCGAACACTCAATGCCACCTTTATAGCCACCCAGTTAAGGTGTGGTGTTTGATGTCATCAAAGCATCCTTCCGGTGATGGTGATTAACATGATCTCATGATCGAAGGAATTAGGTTACTATGTATCAGAAAGCTTATAGCAAATGAACCATATTAAATGACTTGATCTTTATGCTACGCTTAACTATATGAGTATGTCCATCACATCATTCTCCTAATGATATGACCCTGTTGTTAATAACATCTCTATGTTCATGATCAGGAAACCATGATCATATATTAACCAACAAGCTAGTTTAACAAGAGGCTTTACTAGGGACTCTTTTATGTTTACAAATCACACAAGTATTAATGTTTCCGTTAATACAATTATAGCATGGTATGTAAACATTTATCATAAGTATGAACATATGATAATAACCACTTTATTATTGCCTCTTGGGCATATCTCCAACAGTCTCACACTTGCACTAGAGTCAATAATCTAGTTTCAAACCTTTGTGTATTCAACAACTATGGCTTTCTGGTGTTGTATGTACACGATTGCTAGTGGTCAACTGATCTCTGGATCTGACACTTCCAGGTCCGCGTGTAATTGCATGTCTTTGCGTCTCTACGCATCACTCATTCTCTAATGAGATGGCTTCGTACAAATTTGGTCCTTTGGTGTGACCTTTAGTTCTTTGGGGTTAAAACATGTTGATAATATTGTCGTACAATATATCTTTATAGTATTATCCCTTCTTTGAACTACACCTAGTTTTATAACAAACTACTTGACACAAATGCCCTCTTTCGCTGCTATAATAGCAGTTATATACTTAAACTTTTGTTGTAGTATCTGTCACAATGTCTTAACTTTGGAACTCATCCAAATTCATTATGGAACTTACTTTCCATTATATTGTGCCACCCTTAGTTTAGATTGAGATAAACTTAATTTGTACTTTGTGACAAAACTAGTATCAATGTAATTCATTTACAATGAACTAACCATCTATTTGTCACTTCTACAAAATAATATATTCTTAGTTCTTTTACAAGATCATAAGAATATCTTTACTATCGTCCAATGATTATCTTATGAATCATTCTGGTATATGCTCATAACATTTAGAGCATAGGACATATCTGGATTTGTACATATCACAGTATGATTGATATAAATACTATTTGTGATTTCATACATCAAGTATCAATCTGTACTTGAATGTTTGTTTCACTTACCAAGTGTCAATACACTTGAATATATCATCAATATTGAACTCATTCAATCCTTTGTGTGCGACAAGAACCTTTCTTGTAGTTTCTATATTGAACTCATTCAATACATCATCTATGTACTTTCGGCACAACCATATTAGCGTCTATTGATGCCAAATATTTGGGTTTTGCCTAAGTCTTTCATCAGGATGAAATTCTTAATATGTGTTAATAAAATATACATCATTTCCAATCAACAATATGTCTTCCACATAATGTATTAGAAACATGTCTTAGCGCTCCCACTTAATTTCTTGCAAATGCAAGCATTTTCATCGTCTCTGATGAAATTAAACTATTTTAACAGTTTCATCATAGTGAAGATTCCAACTCTGTGATGCTTACTTCAACCATTGAAGTTTGCATATGCTTTTAGCATCCTTTGAATTAACAAAACCCTTTGGACTGTGTCATGCACACGTCCTAGGTAACCATTCTATTAGAAGAACTTGTTTTGTTTATTCAACACATAACAAAATTATATGTCGTGGTTGCTATATTAATCCGTCTAGACTAAATATCGCTTAATGAAAGATCAGATCTTGTCAAAGTCAATTCTTTGAACATTGTCGTGAACTATTTCCCGGTATGTCGATAATTTCATAGATGTGAAACATCCATGTCTATTTCTTTATAGATCCAAATATGACTGTAAGGTCTTGTACCTTTCTAGAGGGTCTTTCAAGTTTAAAGCTTGATCTCTTGTATATGGAACTATCACGGATTTTATGGCTTCAAGCCATTTTGACGGAGTCAGGGCCCATCATTGCTTCTTTGCATGTAGTTGGATCATTATCGTTAAATAATGATTTAAATCTCAAATCTTGGTATGTGATTGTTTACCCGACCTTCTTGTTTCAATAGGAACTTAGTCCTCCGTGACCACAACCTTTGAGGCACGTGAGCCATGAGCATTGTTGCTGCCTCCGGAACACTTTTCGGTGCTGCGCAACTCTGCACATATAGCTAAGGTTCTTTTAACCTTATCAAAGTTCTATTGTCCTCCCACTTAACTTTTCACGAAAAATTCCTTCTCAAAGAAACTTGACGTTCTAAGCGACAAACACTTTTGTCTATGGTGTTATGGAGGAATACTTAACTATTATTCAAAATAACATACAAAGATATGTTCATCCGATTTTGGTTGCAAACATCTTTCTTATGCATAGCATACCAATTTTTAAGAAAGGACAACTTGGGTTTTATCCCAAACCATAACTTTATATGGTGTCAATTCAACGGATTATGATGGAGCTCTTTTCAGTGGAAAAACTGTAGTCTCTAGAGCTTTTAATCCTTAAAATATAATGATAGTTTTATAAATTACACCTTTGATCTTACCATGTCAAACAAGGTTTAATTACATATCTCGAATGCTCCATACTCTTATGGTGTTTCAGGAAATGCAAATCCATAGAACGATTCCTTAAATCTTAGGTATTATGCTAAACTTGTAACTCAAATATCTTCCTTTATGATCTTATCATAAACTACTTATATTCCTGTTACAATGATTTTGCACTTCATCTTGAAAATCTTTGAACTTTTCAAATGTTTCATACTTCATCCTTATTAAGTAAATATTCATATATTCACTTAAATTCGGAGAAAACATATGAAGTTGAAATCCGTCGCTCTTGACTACACATAATGGACTTCATACAACAATATGTACAAGTTCCAATAAGCTAGTCATCCGTTCCCTTTTGGCCTATGAACGAAGTTTTAATTATCTCTAGGAAAGTTTCACAAGCGTCATTTGATAAAAAATCAAAAGACTCCAAGATTCCATCCACATGAAGTTTATTCATGTTTTCTTTCCAATATAATTTAAACGGCGATGTCACTTCCTAAGTGATCTTTCAATCAATTTGTCTTTCGACATTTTTAGCACTAGTTTTATGGATGTGATTTCTCCAACTAGATTTGTGAATCATCCATCTTTTATGGATTACGGCAATTATTTGAACAACCCTTTTGTTCTCATAATGCCTGATAAAACAAATCTTGAAGGCAAGCTTTGATGTTTAAAGAGCAACACAATAACCCTTTATTTGTTCTCGTTGAACATCATCACATATTCTTTTGCTAGTTACTTAGGCCATTGTAGTTCATGAATTGTGTTGTTTCGTATGACGATTCACACCAACAAATTCAGTATCAAATACTCAAGAACCACATTGTTTAATAAGCAAAGAATATATCCATAACATGTATATCATCTATATACTTAAGCTGAACAATTCTAGTCTTTTCTTTTCTGCCATATACTTATGAGATTCTCTTTCAGTATTTCCTTTTTTTCTGTTTGAAAGAATCAATCAACATCAATAGTGGATCCATATACATGACACATAGTCCAAAGCATGTATAGTAAAATACCAATGTCTTTGGACTTGCACTTTGAAGTAGATCACCATCATCAAATGTTTGGTGTTCTTTCAAATTCCTTTCTTTAGTAATCTCTTGGTGTAGTAAACATTTTACCTACATCAAATATTCACCCTTATCATGGGATTATCCATGATCAAGCTGCTTTTAGCTTGTAACGGTGAATCGTGAGTATAATGTTGCTCTCCAAAACCTTTTGGAGGATTAGGACAACTAGTGTCTCCAACCTTTTGCAAATTCTCATCAAATATGAGAACACGACTTTTGCCATATTATACTCTATCATGTTGCAACCAAAACTTCGTTTCAGATATCACAATATCTTCCACACATCATGGTTTCTGAAACAACTCTTTCAGATCCTAGATAACCTTGATATTAAGACAATCCTTTGAATATCAAGAATCATGGAGACAAACATGATACTCATACACTAACACTTGGAATTGTCACTCTTGATTTAATACCAATTATTAAACTTCATGGAGTAACCGGAACTTACTAAAAGTTTGCAATAGGACTTTTAAAACTTTAGATTAACACTTCAAAACAATACGATACCAGTTCGTAAAGTAACTAACCAGAATTCTATAGTTCTATCATCTCAATTATAACTAAGCGCAAGGTGGTAAACGTATGCCAATGACTACAACAACTATGCAAATTCACTTTGATTTAATTTATGATAAATAGTGTTCAACTTTTAATCATATTGCCGTTGAACTCCCACTCAAAACAATATCCCTCACATTGTTTTAGTGATCACATGAACCAAATCCACCACATCAAAACCGATCATCACGAGAGTTGATGTAGCTTCAATGGCGAACAATCAACATGTTCATCATATCTACTATATGACTCATGCTTTACCTTTCGGTGATCCGTGTTCCGAGACCATGTCTGTACATGCTAGGCTCGTCAAGATCAAACCTTAGCTTCCGCATGAGCAAATCTGGCTTGCTCACGTTGTATACACTCGCAGAATCTAACACACCCGATCATCATGTGATGCTTCAAAACAACGAGCTTTAGCAATGGTGCTTACTAAGGATGAACACTTTAAAACTTCAAATTGTGTGCTTGAGGGATCATCTTATAATGCTACCGTCATGAACTAAGCAATTCAAGATGCATAAAAGGATTAACATCACATGCAATCCATAATATGTGATATGATATGGCCTTTCTTCTTTGTGATTCCGATCTCCATATTCAAGCACGAACATGATCTCCATCATCACCGGTATTGCATCAAGGTCAATGACGCCGCTCCATGGTTGTCGTCCACCAGCTTCAACTATTACAACTACTTTGAATAGACACGCGGGTCTTAACAGAATTTAAAGACATCCATATGGCTCCTGTCGGTTGCCAACTTACAATAAGGAACATTGCATACATCAAATATAATCACAATCATGGCCATATCACATCACAGCACACCCCTGCAAAACAAAGTTAGACGCCTCTAATTTTCTTTGCATATTTTACGTGGTTTGGGGCTTTCAATAAGTGTTGCTCTAACTTACGAACAGGAACCACAACGTTGATGCTTGAACTATCAAGTGCTCGTTGTAAATTGGATCTATACTATGATGGGAGAGACAGACACTCGCAAAGCCACTTATGCAATACAAGTAGCATGTTGAGCGTGGAGCAAGTCTCATGAACGATGTCATGTAAGGTTAGCCCGGGCCGCTTCATCCCACCATACCGCAAGATGCAAAGTACACAAGAAGCAATTGATAATAAAAGCACCACCGCCCATAATGACCATTGTGTTCTACTCGTGCAGCAGATCTACATATAGACACGGCTCTGATACCACTGTAGGGGTTCGTAGCATGGAAAACAAAAAAAAATCTACCGCATGAACACACAATCAAGATCTAATCTATGATCAAGCCAAGATCTATATACTAGATTGTAGCAACGAGTCGATAGAATACTAACCCTCGAAGATCCAAAGCGGTTAACGAGAGCAGATTCTCGTGGGTGATGTAGTCGTACACTTCCGATCTCAAGATCGCGTGAGCGATCCTTCCAAGCTGCGTTCGGCGGCGCTTCATGATCGGTCTGCGTTGATTTTCGATGAAGACCTTCCTCTCCCTTGTTCCAGGAGGCAGCGGAGGTTGTAGCACTATCCTCGCGATTCCGGCAGCACGACGGCGTGGTACCGGAAGTAGAGGGGAGATCTCGCAGGGCTTCGCCTTAAGCCGGAGCGAGTATGGTGGAGTATGAGAGAGGGCCTTGGCGATCTAGGGTTTATAAGCACCAAGAGGAGAGCTTGGCCGGTGGCTAGAGTTTGGGGAAACCCTAACTCGGCGACTTAGAGGATGCCCTAGGCGGCGGCTGCACTAGAGGTGGCCGGCGACTTGGGGCTAGGGTTTGGGGTGTGAGAGGTGTAGGTAGAGGGGGCACCCCTGCCCCTTCTTTTATAGGTGGGAGGGCGCCGGTTGGGAGGAGGGAGTCCTCCCCCCAACTCAGCCTCCTTGGCCGGCGGGTGGAGGGAGGAGGACTTCCTCCCCAAGTAGGTTTCCTACTCTCCCTCCACCAAGCAAACTTGCCGTTTGACTTTTCAAATTGGCGTTTGACTTTTTCAAACTAGGATTTGATCTCTTCCTTTATTTTGCCCAACCATGATACCTCGTACATGATGCAACCATTCCACATTGTCATGACACATTCATGTACCCTTCCCCTCGGTCTTGGGACCTTAGGACCCTTCTAGAACATTCCCGATGAAAACACTGGAATCATTCCCCAACTCTGAAACAGGACTTTACTTATATGAATCTTATTCTCCGGACCATTTCGGATCTCATCGTGATATCCGGGATCCCATCCGAGACTCCGAACAACATTCGGTCTCTTACTCATCATTCCATAACTACTCAACAACATCGAATCCTTAAGCGTGTCTCCCTACGCTTCGCGAATTATGCGGACATGACCGAGACACTTCTCCGATCAATAACCAATAGAGGAATCTGGAAATTCATATGGCTCCCACATATTTCTACGATTACTTTGCGATCGAATGAACCACTTACATACGATACCAATTTCCCTTTGTCTCACGATAGTTTACTTATCCGAGGTTCTGATCGTCGGTATCTCTGCATACGTAGTTCAACCTCGTTACCGATAAGTACTCTTTTCTCGTTCCCGTAGTATGTGATCCCTTGTGAACCAGTCACATGCTTGCAAGCTAATTGGATGACATTCCACCGAGAGGGCCCAGAGTATATATATCCGTCATATGGATGGACAAATCCCACTCTTGATCCATGTGCCTCAACCCATACTTTCCGGACACTCAATGCCACCTTTATAGCCACCCAGTTACGGTGTGGTGTTTGATGTCATCAAAGCATCCTTTCGGTGATGGTGATTAACATGATCTCATGGTCGAAGGAATTAGGTTACTATGTATCAGAAAGCTTATAGCAAATGAACCATATTAAATGACTTGATCTTTATGCTACGCTTAACTATATGAGTATGTCCATCACATCATTCTCCTAATGATATGACCCTATTGTTAATAACATCTCTATGTTCATGATCAGGAAACCATGATCATATATTAACCAACAAGCTAGTTTAACAAGAGGCTTTACTAGGGACTCTTTTATGTTTACAAATCACACAAGTATTAATGTTTCCGGTTAATACAATTATAGCATGGTATGTAAACATTTATCATAAGTATGAAGATATGATAATAACCACTTTATTATTGCCTCTTGGGCATATCTCCAACAGTCTCCCACTTGCACTAGAGTCAATAATCTAGTTTCAAACCTTTGTGTATTCAACACCTATGGCTTTCTGGTGTTGTATGTACACGATTTCTAGTGGTCAACTGATCTCCGGATCTGACACTTCCAGGTCCGCGTATAATTGCATGTCTTTGCGTCTCTACGCATCACTCATTCTCTAATGAGATGGCTTCATACAAATTTGGTCCTTTCGTGTGACCCTTAGTTCTTTGGTGTTAAAACATGTTGATAATATTGTCGTACAGTATATCTTTATAGTATTATCCCTGCTTTGAACTACACCTAGTTTTATAACAAACTACTTGACACAAATGCCCTCTTTCGCTGCTATAATAGCAGTTATATACTTAAACTTTTGTTGTAGTATCTGTCACAATGTCTTAACTTTGGAACTCATCCAAATTCATTATGGAACTTACTTTCCATTATATTGTGCCACCCTTAGTTTAGATTGAGATAAACTTAATTTGTACTTTGTGACAAAACTAGTATCAATGTAATTCATTTACAATGAACTAACCATCTATTTGTCACTTCTACAAAATAATATATTCTTAGTTCTTTTACAAGATCATAAGAATATCTTTACTATCGTCCAATGATTATTTTATGACTCATTCTGTTATATGCTCATAACATTTAGAGCATATGACATATCTGGATTTGTACATATCACAGTATGATTGATATAAATACTCTTTGTGATTTCATACATCAAGTATCAATCTGTACTTGAATCTTTGTTTCACTTACCAAGTGTCAATACACTTGAATATATCATCAAT
This sequence comes from Avena longiglumis, assembly GCA_030063025.1. Taxonomy (NCBI): domain Eukaryota; kingdom Viridiplantae; phylum Streptophyta; class Magnoliopsida; order Poales; family Poaceae; genus Avena; species Avena longiglumis. The sequence goes on from CP125974.1 coordinate 26,000,406, forward strand.
ATTGAACTCATCAAACCTTTGTGTGCGACAAGAACCTTTCTTGTAGTTTCTATATTGAACTCATTCAATACATCATCTATGTACTTTCGGCACAACCATATTAGCGTCTATTGATGCCAAATATTTGGGTTTTGCCTAATTCTTTCATCAGGATGAAATTCTTAATATGTGTTAATAAAAGATACATCATTTCCAATCAACAATATGTCTTCCACATAATGTATTAGAAACATGTCTTAGCGCTCCCACTTAATTTCTTGCAAATGCAAGCATTTTCATCGTCTCTGATGAAATTAAACTATTTTAACAGTTTCATCATAGTGAAGATTCCAACTCTGCGATGCTTACTTCAACTATTGAAGTTTGCATATGATTTTAGCATCCTTTGAATTAACAAAACCCTTTGGACTGTGTCATGCACACGTCCTAGGTAACCATTCTATTAGAAGAACTTGTTTTGTTTATTCAACACATAACAAAATTATATGTCGTGGTTGCTATATTAATCCGTCTAGACTAAATATCGCTTAATGAAAGATCAGATCTTGTCAAAGTCAATTCTTTGAACATTGTCGTGAACTCTTTCCCGATATGTCGATAATTTCATAGATGTGAAACATCCATGTCTATTGGATAAATAACTTGCTTCATTTCCATCCACGTGCTAACCGGTGTCTCTTCTTGCTTTTCACGAAGTCATTGACAGTCTTCCCACCAAACATTGGCATAGTCCTCAAACTCAAGGGATGCCATTGCGACTTTTTTCGCTTCGGAATAGTTGTGGACTCGGAAGATCTTATCAACTTTGATTTCCCATTCGAGATATGCATCATCATTCTCTTCTCCTTTCAACTTGGGCATAACAAACATGATCTTCCCAAATTTGCCTTCATCACGCTTGAAGTAAATATGCTCTAGAGACAAATAATAATATTGATTATTAACATATTTCATAAAGTTTATGATTAAGTTTTATATCATGTTATAATTGTATTGAATGGAAACATCAATACACGTGTGATATACAAACATCTAGGAGTTCCTAGTGAAACTCTAGTCACTGGTTCATTGGTCAATAGATGATCAAGGTTTCCTAATCATGTTGGTTCCTCGGCATCAATTGACAATGGAGTCATCCCATTGGAGAATGAGATGATGAACATACCCTATATAAAGCATCGTAACACAATCAAGTCACAAATTTTAAGTTGCGATGATTAGGAAAGATAGTGACTCATTCCTTAGACCATGAGACCATATCTAATCACTTCTCCCGAGAATACTTTAATGGCATCTAACGTCACTCGATGGAATGGTGATCATAAGGGTGACATTGGGTATTTAGAGAAACAGACAGAGGTGTATGCGTCAAGAGCGGGATTTGTCCATCCGCATGACGTAAAATACTCTGGGCCCACTCGGATAAGTTATATCCATAAGCTGCGCAACGTGTGACTAGGTCACGAGGGATATCACTTATCGGATCGAGTAAAGTAGTTATTGTCGGTAACAAGGTTGAAGCTGACATGGTGATGTCGTTGATCAAGCCTCGGACAATGGAAGTATCATAGAGACAAAATGAATAAGACACAATATTGATGGTTCAACGACAAGTTTCATGGAATGCACAGGTGGTCATCATGGGCATCTAGGTCCCGTTGTTGATCATTGGACAGAGAGGAGTCTTGACCATGTGTGGAGTGTTCCCGAACCTTTGGGTAGCACGCTTAAGGGTTTGACGAAGCTCGGATATTGTTATTGGCTCACTTTGGACGCGACTTCGGTCCATGTGTGCGGGGAGTTGTACCGGCGATCGAATTTTGTCCCAGTCTCTCTCCTTTTCTCTCTTGGCATGTCCCTATTTGGACGGCTCACAGGGGCACCGGAGGGGAAAACACATGGAATTCGTTGAATTTGGTGTTGGTGTTCGATTAAGGTAAGTGGTTGGGAGGATCATACATGCCATGACGGTGACATTCGTATCATCATCAGCTTGTCTGAAATGTATATATTGTTTCTAGGTTATAATTTTTTATTTGATTTTTTGAACAAATGGCATGCCTACTTTAATCAATCAAATAGTGTTAAGACCTTTGTTAGTCATAGATTCTTAGTTGTATTTATTGATTCCTGATTAGTTATTCTACAATTTTGTATTATAAAGTCATAATTTTTTTTAGTTCAAGATTGCATTATTTATTTTCATGTTTGCTCTCAAGGTGTGTATGTATCTGAAATATGTCGGGTATAATCTATGCTAGCCTTCCCTAAAATGTGTAAAAAATGAAAAAAAAAAAAGGTCTTCATCATCAAAGAGTTAACGCAACAATGCATGTCAGCATAATTGTTTATGCATGTTCGAATTATGTAAGCCAGACAAGCAGCATAAATGAGTTGCCTTACGCCGATTAATTTACTACCCATAATTGTTAGGAGTACACGTTGCTTTAGGAGTTAACCGCGACATTCTTGAAATTCCAAGGTAATTCATTTCCATGCCAGAAAAATGAAGATCCACGCAGCCGCACGCACTGTATCCGACCTGGCAGCCATCACGCTCGGCTAGCTATCAGTGGGCAGTTAGGTAACAGGCTTTGAAAAACCCTGGCCGCCTCGCATATTTTTCCTCCATGGACGGCAGAATAAACCCGGCAAATTAAATGCAAAGAGTAGTAATAACAAGAAAAACAGTAGACAAAACCTGGTCATACGTACTACTACTTGCCTCTCGCTGTCACGCGTAATGCATGAGAAAAGTTGTCAGTACTGAAAGAGATGGCAGGCAGGGTCCGTATGTGTGTTGATTTGTCGCGTGTAATCCCCATTTACGCACGCTTACGCTGCACTGCAAAAGCCACAATCGACGTGCGTTTGCATTTTTCCCATGGAGTACTCTCCTTTGTGCATGTGCGATTGCACGCACGGGTGAGGTAAAATAAAGCTAATCAAGGCATTCTTTTGGAAAGATGTAAGCAAAAGGACAGTTAACCCTTTTTTTCTCCATGGGCTAGCTGTTGCTTAAAAAGGGTTTGGATAATCAATTGTACGATTGTATTTTTGTTCAAGAGTGAATTCCATTTTTTATCCCTTACATTCACTATTTGTGGCTAAGACTCTTTCTTCGGTGTCCCTCTCTCCCCCTCCTCTTCTCCAAACTTACAAAACTGGAGACACAAGGACAGTCAGAATTGGCCGATACACCTTGGTTGTCCTTGTGTTTTCAGTTTCATAAGTTTAGGGGAGAATGGGGACACCAAATCACACCTCTTATGATAATTACCCTGAACAAGGTTGCAAGGTTCAGCCAGGCTATCTCTCATACATACACCACGACACAACTTTGTTTGTTCAGCCAGGCTATCAGGATGACAATCAGATCCCTACCTTGACTACTTGGCATGTTACAATTGTGAAATTAGGGCGTAATCTTTTTAGACGACTACGAAATAACTATCTATTAAATAATGCTACCAACCATCCGATAAACAATGGTATTTGCGTAATTATAAAGGGCCATTATAAAGAGACGAGAAGTTGGCACTTAACGGCGGGCGTCGACTCGGTAATAGGGATAATAGTTACCTCTAACTCAATAGAAAGCCATTCGAGTAAATCCACAAATTTCATGAAATCAAAAGCTAAAGCGTTTCATCCAATTCACCTCTAGAAGAAATTAATTATAAAAACTATATGAATATGTCACACATGTTCCTTTCTTTCTAGTGGCTATACATACATAAACACTTACACCAAATAAACAACAAGGAACAGAAATTAATACTACCAGTAGTCACAATAATTGTGCTGCGTATACTTGTCGGGATATACGTACGAACGTTGACCCCCCTCTACGAGTATTATTCTCTCGGCTCTCCATCTCGAATCTTTCCTTGGAAGTCACATGCCTGCTACTACTAGTTTTATTCCGAGACAGCCGCCGTCCATGTCACAATATTTTCTCGATGGATTTGATGTATTGATCGATTGATGTGCAATATATATGTACGACCAGTGTGAGTCATGCATGGCAAGGCCCAAGGCTGATCTGCTGTGGTGTGCTGTTCTGTTCTGCCGATCGATCGATCGAGGGGAGGAGCAAAGGTCCAACTACAACTGTCCAAGAGCGCACCTAACATGCATGGTCACGAATCATGGTTAATTATTCGTTGATTAATGTGTGTGTGTACTGGCCAGGCATTATTTTGCAGCAGCAGTAGTGACGATTTGTGGCAAGGGGGGGACATGTCTGGATAATAGGTCTCCGCCGCATGTGGATCCAATGATTGCTGCATCATATGCCATGAATGAATAGGGGAGTGCTGTAACTGTACTCTGTTTCTTACTACAAGTTTGACCTCTGGGAATAACATACTCAGGTAGTTGTTGTAGTAAATAAAACTTGGTGGTCGTACTTAGGTAGGATTATAGTAAATTTTACTTTTTGCTGGGCCTGTGGAGTTGTGGGTGTCACACACGCTTCCCGTGGATACTTTGTGAGATCATTAAAAATTTCTTTGACTTCCTATTCTTTTTTATTGTGCTTGGGGCATATCATATGACATGGCAATGACATTTCTTACATAAGATCAAACTAGGAGAGTCAAAAAAAAACTATCAAAAGAGTACTCTCAAAACCTCAAACAAATGAAGAAAATATATGTATATGCAGATATGAAGCATGTATGTATATTTTTTCATGAATATATCTTTTCAGTTGTGGGACACAAAGAAATGACAAACATGTGGATCCATATATTTGCACCCGAATCCAACGTGGCAGATGAAAAGCATATAACTCAATCCTTACTTGACATGGTGCAAAAGTATTGCAGCTAGCCAACATGTTCAGAAAAAAATTGATACAATCTCATAAATTTTGACAAATTTTGAATAAATTTGATATAATTTGCTAAGTTTTTTCAACGAGTAAGCGGCTTAGTTGTCTGCCTAGTTAGGCAGTCATGTCGTTCTAACAACTAGATCTAATATTTGGTAAGTTTTTGAACGAGTAAGTGGCTTAGTTGTCTGCCTAGTTAGTAGTCATGTCGTTCTGACAACTAGGTCTTACTTTTCAATTTAGGAAAATGACAATTATACTCAAACGAATATGGGTCCTTCTAGCGCTTAGCTGAAGCTAACAGTTCCCATCCTTCTCCTTCAGCAAACCGTTCCCCTCCTTCTCCTCCCTGCCAAGGCGGATAGGGTTTCACCGCCTCCTGTCGACGCCACCGATGATTTGCCTCGCTTCTGCCTTGGGTCATGGAGGTGGGGTGGATCTAGGCCCCCAACGGTGGGAGGGCTCCGTTTTTCTGTTTTTAGGGTTCAAGTTTGGTGGTATGGCACTCAGGTGGTGGCGGCGTCGTTTATTTAAAATAAGGTCTTCCCGACTTCAACCCCATCTCAATGGAAACGTCGAGGGGCTTGTGGAGTGGTGTGATCATCGAGGGCTTATTTTGGCTGTGGGTATCTTCTGCAGCCCCGTCTCCAGGATTTGGGGGCCCCTGTGCGACTACCAAAATGGGGCCATAATTTTTGTTCAAAAAAAATTCTATATTTACTTAATTATACAATATAACTTTAGAATGTGATATTCAATGTTCATAAATATCTCAAGTATTCTTTTCTTTTAGGTACCTATTTGAGATAGCTGATCACGTGTACCACGCGATATAACAAGATAATAAACAGACCTTGTGTTCTACCCAAAAGTATTATCCATCTAGACATCTAGTATATTTTAAAATAAAATCTTCAATCACGGCAAATTTATCTAGAGCGCCTTTTTGAGAATGAACTGTTGCTTCTAATAAAATGACTTAGCTTCATAGACTTGAAGATAGAGGAAGGAAGATCAGGGTTGTGTAAGTAGTTACGTATTAGCAGCGATTGATTTGTTGGTGCTTCAGTGCTTTTGTCTCTGCTAAGTGCTGCTCTTGTGATCCTGTGCCTGGAAGAGGATGACGGGCAGGAACTTTAGGATTATTGATGTCGATTGATCTGCTCTAAGACCAGGGCTAGGTATATGTACTAGCAGGTCCAAGCCTAGAAAATGAAGAGGAAGGGCTGGCCGGAAGCCTGAAAGCGAGCAGAGAAGAGAACGATTGGCCGGCCGGCACGACGCGAGCAAGAAGAGAACGACTGGCCGAAAGCCTGAAAGCGGAACTGAACGACGGCATCACGTTCGATCGCGAGCTAGAGAGACAGATCGATCAATCACCGGTCGGGATTTGAAAGCCACGATCAGGAGCCGAGCCACGGTCACAACTATAGTAGCCGATTGACGCACACATACCTAGGCTAGGCCTCGTCGTATGCACTGTCGCAGGTATTTGGGGTCCTCAGAAATACGGGGGCCATGTTCGGTCATACTTCTCGAACACCCTCATCGACGGGGCTGATCTTCGGATCATCAAGGAGCTTCATCGACGGGGCTGATCTTCGGACCATCAAGGAGCTTCATCGCAGTCTACCGTTCTTCTTCGTCTCTGGGATGGATGTGGTCCTTTTGACCCGTTTAGTGACTTTCCATCCGTAACCAACAACGTCAGGCTGGCTCGGGAAGGATCAGCAGCTGTGACGCGCCGTCGACACGGTCTGCAGGTTAAAAATGAAGGGCTTCTCAACAATTTCGATGTAATTTGCGTTTTGTTGAGCTACTTTGGATTGTTTGATGTTTATTTTAATGCCTGGGTCCTATTCGCAAAAATGGGTAGGAAAATAACAGTGAAATGGTTAAAGTTAGAACTGTGCTACGTTTAGAACGGTCGGTTGATTACAACATCTAGCGGGATATGGACCGTTTCTGAAACGTGTTGACGCGTGAAATCAGGAGAAAATGAAGAAAAAGTGTCGCTAGTGCATGAAGAGAGTAAAAGACAAATTGATCATAATTTTGAAATTTAAAATATTTTATAGGTTAAACCGATTGTCCAATTTAAAATCCGTTTTCACATTTAGACTAGTCACGACAAGATCTTCGAAACTAGATCTCATATTAATATATTTTAAGAACTTTTTTTGCACCAAAAGGTTATCCACACATAACACGTAAGTTATTCAGGCTGTATTATATAAGTTATCCATCCTACAAATGGATTCTGTTTTGAATTTTTTACGCGTGCGAAAACATAAATGTGGACTTCTCACATAAATGTGGACTTCTCCGATTTAGGATACATTTTTACCGAGTCGACGACGATGAAGTCTTGCTATCTTAACACTTAGGCTACCGTGTACAAATCAAGTAAGTCTATCGCTCATATAATTAACTAAAATAGAGGCCTCTTAAAAATAAAATGTTCACAAAGAGAACTAAAGTTATTCTGAAAATTGTATAAAGTTGCCCATAGAGATAAATAAAAAGTTATACATGATATTGTAGAATAATTATCCACTAATAACACGAGAGTTATCAATGCTTCGATATGTAAGTTATCCACCTAATAACATGTAAGTTATCCATCACTACCATGGCGTATGGGTGACGAAGCCTCGAAGAGTGCTAGGATATCGAACCTTTATCGCTCGTTGATGCTAACGCATCGACAACGATGAAGTCTCGATACCCTAACACCTAGGCTATCGTGTCTTGATTAAATTATCCCGTATCTCACATTTACTTAACTAAACTAAAATATATGTAGCAACCGATGTTTCATGAGATGAAAAAAATACAAAAAGTTATCCACATCAGAAATGTGAACTCTTCTACTCAGCCCGTTTATATGATGGATAACTTATATGTTACATGGTGGATAACTTACTACTATTACATTGATAACTCTCGTGTTAAGGGTGGGTAATTTTTTGGTCTAATTTTTTTTTATCGAAACATATCAATATGGGATCTAGTTTTGAAGATATCATCGCGACTAACTCAACGTAAAAACGGATCCTAAATCAGATGAATCGTTTGATCTACAAAACATTTTGAATTTTTTATTTGAACCTCAGTCGGCTCTGATTTGCATGTTCACACTTCACGCCTGCCCATCCAGCGATTGTTTCAATCAAACAGCAAAGATCAGCCCGCCAGGTTTTACAAACTGCCGACCGTTCTGAACGTAGATTCCCCTAAAGTTATCACAAGGAAAAAGCTACCGACGTCCCAACTGGGTAGGAAAATGGAGTTGAGAATTAACTACAGGTATATATGTATCGTTTAGTGGCTAACAGAATACCCTACTTCTATTAGTTCGAATAGAGTTAACTAATGCAGTGTAACAACCAAGTGGCTTCACACAGGACGACAGCTAGCCTGCCTAGCCACATGCAAGAAAATAAATTAAGGAAAAAAATCATGAGCCTCTCCAACGTTTTCCATTGTCTAGTCCGATGGCCGTGGAAGAAATGGCATGATGCATTCTCGTCAGATTATTCAGTTCCATACCATCGTGTGGGCGCACTCATGTACGTACTAGCAAACATGTAGTAACACTTCTCCATTTCACTGGAAAGAAACAACAGCTTACATGCATTTAACAGCATTAGAATTGCACCGGGCTAAAGAATGAACAATACCCAACGTCAAACTCGTGTGTGCAGGGTAACCCAAGCTTAGTGTCTCAAGTCAACAGGATGTTACTTACTCCTTCTATCTATTCCTGAAGATAAAACATTTTGACAGTTCAGATCGAACTCCCAAAATGTAGGAACAGAGGTAGAAATTGGAGTACAATGATAGAAGATCATGTTCAGGGAGAGAGCAACAGTCGGAGGGAGAGTACATTTCACTTCACACAAGTCTCATCAATAGCACAAATCAAGTACGATGTAAATATTGTTTCACTATCTTGACCCATCCCTCCGGAGATGTCCAAGAAGTTGCTTCCGAAAGACTTGTTATAACCTTATCATTGTCACAAGCAACACTCCTGCATTAGCTACATGTGAAAATTTTATCAACTGACACAAACAATATACTGTTGTATTAGCTCCAATCCCAACTTATTACTCATGTATTAGCTTCAACCTAAATTGTTTATTTACAAACCATAAATCTTGCAGACTAAAACCTTGGCTGACAAAAATGGACTAGAAATCAAGTAAAGGGAAGTGATTGTTGTAGCTTGCAGGATTATAATTCTCTATCATGCATTACAATCCCAAAAGATTTCCATGTTCAATGCTAACACAACGAACATTTATTCCACATACCGGTACACATGAGGCCTACAAAACATATTATTCATGTTCAAAATTGAATGGACATCTCAATCACATTCCAAGACTAGAATTACAGCATCGAACAGGAGGCAGAGTACATCACAGAACTACAGCACCGGAGAAACAGTACCACCACAGAACAAGAACTCTAGAATCACCAGAGACCCAGTTGCCCCTATTCTTCTCAAGTCCTGAGGCACCAGAACTAACACATCCACTTACACTCCTCAACCAGGCTTGGGTCCAAAAGCAAGTTGTGCCTTGAATGACATAGACCACCAACAAGTTTACAAAAACAATGGTTGGCCCATATTAGCTATTATCCTTCTATATATGTACTTCAAGAGAAACAGATATCATGCACTCTGTATTGGATGTGTTGCTATCATTTGATCATTTAAGGACCTTCTTGACTTCCTCAATAAACTCTGCTCTCCTAGAGGGATCCATCTGAACAAGTGTCCAAAGAGAAGTGTCTCAGGCATTATTTGGTATGATACGATAGATGAAAAAGATAGCAGCGCTGTTTGGTTACATACTAAGTGTATATATGAAGATAGCAACATTTTAGAAACTTGCAAATAAAACAGATGCAGGTAAAACTGTAAGTATGCGTACCTTCTCTAGTAGCATGGAAAGACCCTGCGGCAAGGCTTCTAAATCCGAACTGGAGCCTGCAACATCTGAGAGCAACTGAGATACCCTTTGAGCCCTAAGCTCTTTGATATGCTCCTCATAGTTTTCAGGGTTCTCCCTCCAGGCGACAAAAGCATCGTCATCATCCCAGTCAGTGCTTCCTGCTTCAGCTGCCTCAGAAGCCATGTACCATTTCTTGATCAACTCGACTGCTGATTTGTGAGAGAACTTCTCACCAATTACACCTCTAATCTCCTTTGCAAGAACGTCCTCGGATATCCTCCTCCGTAATCTCTTATAGAAGAAAGACCGAGATTCTTCCCAGTCTACAACTTTCCTAATCACGCCTTTAGCAAGCATTCTGAGGGAAGTGTCATGCAATTCCGCAAACCTTACCGCAATTTGAGTGTACAAAGGAAGCAACTGTTTCTTTCGAGCTTCTATGCTCTTCTGAAGGGATTCTCCATCAGATAGACTTCCATTTCCATGCTTTGCTCCCTGGAGTTTTGCTTTCAGATTTACCAATTCTGGATCAAGCCTATCCATGCAATCTTGGAGGTCCTCTGACCTGAACTTGATCTCAATCAACCCTTGAGGCTCGAGAACATTGCCTTTTGCAGTCGTCTCAGCATAACACTCAATGCGATCTGGATTTATCTTGCTATCAATCACGACCCAAGCCCCTCCACGCAGCTCTGCAGCCTTGGGGATATATACAAAGGCAGGCTGATTGTATGTCCTAAGGTTCTCAACAATTGTTGATCCAGCCTGCAGAATTCCTTCAAAAAGGTCTCTTTGCCCACCAGAGAAGCCTCTCCAGTTAGCAAGGATGAACAGAGGTAATCCTTCACGGTTGAAGTCCAACATTGCCTGCGCTGTCTTGGTAGCTGAATCTGGAAACCAGACTTGCCCCGCACGAGGAACAGACCGCTCATGGGAATCAGGCTGGCCTGGATCTGCAGGGACGAGCTGCATCATGGTCTGTGTCTCCACAGCTATAACACCCACAGGAATCCCTCCAAGTTTTGCTCTGCCAGTAACTACTGTCTTTGCCCATCCTTCAAATGTCTCCACAAAACTGTCTTTGTCAAACATACCACCCAACCATTTCCCTTGGCTGTCATCAATGCCACTGATGGCTGCACGAGGATCACATGTATTCTCAGGGATGTATGCAACAGGTCTGTCTATTGGGTCTAAAGATTTTGTAATAGGAAGAGGTCCACCAATGTTAGCAGGAACATAACTGAGCCACCTCAATATATTAGAAACACCTTCAAGGTCATCTGGAACAGTCAGATGGACAACACCATTTGTAGCCATGATTTTGGGACCACCCAACTGCATGTGGGAGCTGTACACTTCCCGCCCGAGAAGCTTGTTCAGGGCAGAAAACCCAGTTAAGATAATGGGCTGGTCAATACGCTGTATGCACCGTATGCCAAGCCGAGCAAGATAGGCTCCTATTCCAACCGTTCGACCACTCACAAATGTAAGTGTAAATGTCTCCTCGTATGCCCTAGAATAAGCACTGGCAATAGCAGCACTTCCATGTATGTTCTCCACACCTAGTCCATCCTCCTTGCCCACAACAGAATCGATAACCCACCTTATTTCGCCACTATCTAGCTGTGTCTTGTGCGCTATAACAGAAGAGCTAATACGACCATAGTCTTCTTCATTCAGATAAATGTACTTAAATCCACGTTCAGGGTTGGCAGGATCAACCCATTCAACACGGAAGCAAGATTTTACTTCATCAGCAATGCCAATCCGAGCACCAGAGTTTGCTGCCATGTAGATAAGAGGAAGCTTTCTCTCACAAGCCAGGTTGGTAACAGCTTCAAAAAATGCATCTTCCCTTGGGCCAAATGATCCAGCTCTAAAAGTAATATCATTTGCGATAACAATAATCTGTCTGCCACTGGGAAATTCAGGAGTGGACATGTCCAAGATCCACGCAACCATACCGATGTCATTGAGCCCAGCAGCACGCTGCATAGGAACTATAGGAGTGCCCCACGACCCATTCTTGTCAGCAAACACCAGCTCTGTTGCTTTAACATAACATTGGTTGTTTTCACTAGAAACGTTAGCCCATGACTTCCGCACTGCAGTTTCAAATGCCTACATTTTTGAGTTCTTATCAGCTTTAGGAGGACATGCAAGACCAATAGGAATCTGCTAACAGAAGACATAATACAGAGAGATAGATACTAACCAATGGAAAATCGTAGCAGTATGTAGTTCTGTTGTTCCTGGCAGAGCATCGTTTTAGATCAATAACGCTCAAAGGCTGGTATGAATTACTCAATGCGACACCATGCAAAGGACCAGGTGACGATGCAGCATAGTGGTATACTAGCTTCTGTGAATCGGTATCTTCGACCTCCCGGTAGATCTAAAAATAGTAAAAGCACCATGAGCTTCAGACGTAAATGTCTAAATGAGGTGGAAATGACAACAAACTAAATAAGATGATAGCTCCATGTATATTTGTCATATGTTCACTTTAGTTTCACTAGTTTCATACAGAAAAACAAGATGCAAAGGGATAAAACTTACATCCACAGTGCAGGTGTGACTAGTGACATTGGTTGTTACAACTCTCCAGCTACCACTGGCAGGTCCATCGCTGTCCAACTTAAGTTTCACTTCCCACTGGCATACAGAAAGATGATGCATTCTTGCACCAACAAGTTCATGTATCTTTAGAGCCATTTCTTTCATAAGAGAGCACGCAGTAGCTTCATCTTGGCCAACATCCACAACTGTGTTCCTGAGTAAGATGAAAAGCTCGTTGAGACGGCGAAACACAAGAGCAAGGCATATATGTTCGACAAAAATAACGATGTGCAGGCTTACCCTGAAACAGGAACAAGGTCAAGAAGCTTTTGCTCTTTCAATATGCACAAGTACATATGAGAATGACCAGTCCTAATCGCGTGAAGCTCCAATTCTTCTATAGCAGTCATCAAAGATCTTAATATGCTGCTTGATGTAAATGAAAGAGATTCCTCAGCATGTCCTACTTCAACATCATTGATATGGCCTGACATAAACCTGTTGCCAGCATTCGGCTGTCTGACAAGAGTTCGGAAAAATACCCTGTGCAACATTTTGGGGTTTTCAGTATTTCTAAGTGTGTATATATGCCACTGACGATCACGTGACGGTGTATACTTCATCTCATTGTATCCTTTCACTTTCAATTTATCCTGTATCCACAGCAGGCTAAATAAATACAACTAGCAAATAATAAAATGAAAGCATTAAAGTGCATCAAGACAGCGTGCAGTCAGTTTGATCGAGTTACATACCAACTCAAGAAGTGCAGAAAGTGGAGGCTCCACGTGCCGAAGAATCGGCTCTTCCTCATAACAAAGCTTTTCTTCAGACAAAAGGAAGGTACGGCGCATAGGCATGAGTGCTCCATCTCTTTGAACAATGCAACTAATAACCTTGATACCAGCAGCACGTAGATCAGCCGTGACAATATCTTGTTTCAGTATTACAGAAAGTTTGTCCATCCTGTCTTGAGCTTGGTCGTTATCACCACTGAAAGAAATAGTCAAATAGGTTAACTTATTTTAAGAATTGCACCAAATAAGCCATTGGCACTAATACTGCACATGAACATACCTATCTTCAGTTGTATTTGTCTGAGTATCAGCATCCAACAAAACAATATGCACTGTGTTACCCGGAGAGCTTGCATAATGTGATCTATCCTTTAGAGCAGCTCCAATTGCTGTTGACACAGATTCTAGAGACTTCAGGATAACCATAGCACCCAATCTATTATCAGGATGCCCTTCGTTGAATTCCCATAAAGCGATAACAGCAGAATCCTGATATTTCAGCTGGATACTATCCTTCACAAGTTGAGGCTGAAAATATCATTGGCAAGTTAGCCAACTTACAGAGCAGTAACATGTCCACAAGAAGTTCTAAATCAAATGTTCCCACACCTAGATTATTTATAATTTGTTTTAAACAAACTCTGAGCATCTTATTTCATTAGGAACTTTAGTGTATGCTTCCAGAAATGGTGAGTATGATAAAATCCAAAAGATACCTGGTATAATCGAGATATGTACGTCTCGATCACTCTCTGCTGAAGAGTTTGATCAATACAATCAAACAAAGAAATAAGTGCATCTTCAACTGGCAGTGGGGCACTGACTAAATCTCCCATGCTCTCATTAATGGCCAATTTCTTCTCTTGCAACGAGAAACCTGCCCTTTCTTCAGTAAACATCTCCAGCGCTGAAAGGTTCCTTACAATGCTTGTGCGGAGTTCACTGAGCTTGGTTTGTTCGAGAAGTTCACTAGCTTTAAGGGCCAGCTGCGTTATTACAATGAAATTAATTCATTAGCCTAAGATATCACAACAGAATTATTCAAAAAGCTTCCATTATTTTAGGTCACCACTGCTACCTTGTAATATCTTTTATGGTTGAGGGAAGAAAAGCGAATCAGCTGATCCCTATAGGCAGCAGGGTTTGGATAGACCAGTTTCTCCATGAGCGTGAGTATCAGCTTGGTTTTGCTTCTCACACCCTAGAACAAAATCAAACAATCAGTAACGAAGATTGCGTCAGTGATCACTTGCGCCAAGTCATTAGGCCAAAAAGTAATTTACCTGGTGAGACAAAACAATGTCTACAACCTTCTGGAGGTCTTTACTATATTGTAGGCGCAGGCGTTCAATCACGTCGGACTACAAAATGGCATATTTTGAGGAAAACGATTAGTGAAAAGTGTTTTGAAGGAAATAAGTCTTAAGCCATGTACAATTTATTTGCTACTTAATTACCCAACAGGTTCTGATGCAATCTATAACATGCGTGTGGCATCAATTCGTACATGTTCATAACTAAAAGAAGGGAAAAGAATGACCCTTAAAATGAACTAGTAGATCTGCTCAGTTTTGAAATGTAAGATAACCTGAATGCCATCACTGAATAGTTCCTCAACCGAGAGATACTCCTCGAAAAGGGACTTGACAATAAAGTGGGCATGGCTTTCTCTCCCACCCTCATATGACTTCAGTAGACTCATCAGAGGGTCAACAAGCCTCTCAATTGTCGCCATTTCCTTCTCAGAAACATACGCAAGATTTTCCTAAAAGAAAACTTGTTACAAAAAGTAGTACGACTTATACTGGGGTACCATAAGAAACCAAAAACTGACCTCAATTGTCTTTCTAAGCATGTCGGTGGGGAAATCCTTGATCTTCACATGGTCAACATTTAACTTATATTCACTGTATTTACCCTCCAACTGGATGCATAAAAATTAGAAACGGTTGAGGCATTAGATCAATAAACAACGTACAGTGCAAATAAATGAGACAGAGTACCAGATGTTTCATGCTACGAAGAATTGAAGTGAAATATTCTGAATTTTGATTACATTATTAGAATAAAGCTAAAATTTGCATAATAAGTTGAGGAAAATAACCAAGGTGATTGAACAATGTAAATCTTATTAAGTGACATGATCTTTTAGTTCAGGGCCAAGAACCTTGTATATAGTCCCTCCGTTTCAAATTATAAGATGTTTTAGCTTTTTTCTGAAATGCATGTATCTAGACACCTTTTAGTGTGTAGGTTCACTCATTTTGGTCCGTATGTAGTAGACCATAATGAAATAGCTAAAACAACTTATAATTTGGAACGGAGGGAGTATATCATAAATTAAATGTATCAACATCTCTTCATGCCAGATTCTGCATATCATATCAATTATCACATACCTCACTCTTAAGACGTCTTGGAAGTCTAGTTGCTAAAACAGACATAAGCTCTTCCCATTGTAGGAAAGGAAGCTCAGGTGTATCTAGGCACCATACCAAATCTTGTACAACCTAAAAAAGAAGCCCAGTACAATGGAAAAGGTAATCAAATGCTGATCTTAGACTATAAATTACAACAAGGTACAAAGTTTGATCTGTAAACATCAGTTACTGAAAGAAAGAAAAATAGCACAAGGAAAAATACGATCTATATAATAAAAAATACTGAGCATGATGAACATAAGAGAAAGAGCATCTCTATCATGATTTACAGGGAGAAAAAAATATCACAAGGATAAATACGGCCTATATCATCAGTGAGTATGGTGAACATAAGAGAAAAGCATTAAAATCAAGATTTGCAAAGACAAGCACCAAGAACTTCTCGACATTAGAAACCATTTGGTAGCAAAAGGCAGAAAATGCCAATGAGGAACTAAGAATAATCCAGAATTCGTAATAATAATAAATGGTATTTGAGAAAAAAAGGAAACATGAGACAAAATAATAGAAACATAGTTGCTGTAGGGGTCTTGATGTTTACTTTGTTGACTGCATGGTCATATCCTGCAAGGACCATTCGAGCAGCATTCAAACTTGCAGCACATCTTTTGTGAACTTGGCCAGAAGCAGCAATAGGAAGGCTCAGTTCTGGAAAAGATCCTTCGAATGGTTCAGCTCTCTTCACAGCTGAAGGGTCATCGAGATCAAGTCTTGCTATAAGATCACCAGCCTGAAAAGAATATTAAGTTCAGATGCTTCACATGCAATGGTTATTAACAGCCGAAGAAATGAAAGTGCAGCAATATAACCTGCATCGCCTGGCCCTCAGACAACAAAACATTAATGACACCAGCAGCAGGAGACAAGAGGGGCATGCACATCTTCATAACCTCAACTTCCGCATATGGTACATCAGCATCAACATGAGCACCATCGGCAATCAAGAAACGAAGAAGTTTGCAGGGTGTCTCAGCTAATAACCTTGACGGATCATGATCATTCTGCAAAACGATTTGTCATTTATTTAGTTGAGGATACAATGCAGCATGATCAAGAATCATAAAGTATTGGTGCAAGAAAAACATAAAAGTATTCAACTGTTCTTTTATATCACAAAGATGATTTGATCAGACATGACAGTGTTGTAGGAGTAGGACACCTTCTATGCATCTTATTATGATAAATTAGTGATTATTAAAAATACAGTGTCGTTGGAATAACTAGATTTGAGAATCAGAAGCAATATAACAGAACATTGCAGTTATGTAACTTGTCTTTATAAATCACAAGACCTGCTCTCGGTAAAGTTTAATATCACCTGGTGTGTCTGGCTGCTTAAGCAGTGACCTTTACATTTTGACACAGAATAGATCTCGAAAAACATCATGTTGTACCAACCATTAGTTCATAATACCGACTTATCTTTTCTTTTCAAAATAAAGTGCTAATGGTCAAAAGGTGAATGCAGTATCACGAATAGGAATACAAAGTCCTGTCATTAGACACTAACATTATAAATAAAGGAACAAATAAAAAAAATCTTACCTGTAACAAGCATGTCTTTCCATCAATAAGAAGCCGTGTACCACCCGCTTCTTCTTCAGCATAAATAACATGGCTGTTTCCATCCAGCTGGAGACAATTAGAACTAAGGAATCAGAACTCTTTCAGAAGTACTTTACAAACTTGAATTATATTTATGTGCAAGTATAAAAGAAAGAAGGTACCTGCATTAAAAGGCCACCGTCACATAATGTTTGTACATTTGCTTCAATAAGTGAACCATTCATTCTCAATCTGTAGCTACCCTGTCCACTCCTCACAATCTCAATCTGTGACATGGTGTACATGAGCATCAGTAATAGCTATCATTTCATTATAACTGAGAGTCTTTCTTTAAGGAATGTCACACTTACTGTATATTTGCTTTCCTCTATATTCAAAGAAATAGTTGAATGAACAAGGGATATGTGCTGCACAAAAACAATGGTCAACAATGTTCACCTTCAAGCAATATACAGAGTTTAAGCCCAGTAAGGAACTACCTTTGGTGGAATCTGACCCTTGATGAGATAGCTAACATATTCAGAAACGGTGTCCGCGTTGGTGGTTATTGTTTTCTACAGCACAAAACAATGATTTCAATTAAAAAATATAGTTGTGTTTTCCGTAATTGGGTTACCAAAAGTTGCAGTAACATTAACATAGTTTCTTTATCTTACATATAGAGCTCCTCCAACCACTGAAATATACCAGGGAGGCCTCTCAGCTTGAACACGCATAGCTATTCTGGTATCCAGCCAGCCAGTATGAATCGTGTTTTCTCTGAAGTCTGGGGCCTGAATTAATGATACAGGAAACACAGCATGGGATTATTTTGAAGGAAAGCCGGATGTAAAATGGTTGTATTACATCAAAAGTAGGATTCAACAAGTTACTATTACTTACATTCAAGAGATCAACCGTGTAATCAACGTTTGTATGAATTTCTCCGCGAATTTGAATCTCTTTTAATGCAAGAGACATGTTGGTTATTGCTGCTGATCTAGTCACCCCATAGGCAAAAACATGTCCTGCAATGAAAGGAGCAATTTCATTGTAAGGAAATACAAAAAGCAAAGAGGAATATTCACTGGGTCAAATTTTACATACCAAACTGAGAATCCGCAAATTCATGAATGCCTCCACCAGACTGAAAACAGATGAAGGGGGAAAAAACATTTGTTGATTGGATCAATACTTAGTCAAAACCCAACTGAGAATACTGGTTCAAATAAAAAGTCTTGCAGACAAATTTTCTGTGGAAACTCGGAACATGACACTGCAACAGAGCTATGAACAGCTTACCTTAACTGAGAAATATCCCCAGACATTTGGCTTACTTTTAAAACTTATCTCCTGAAATACACGAAAAAATTAAGATCAGGTTAGTTTACTAACCCTAGTGTGCTTGAAACAGAGATATCACGTTAAGAAATCTCACCTTTACTTTTCCACCAGTAGGCTTGAATCCATCATCTGGATTTTCACTAGTTACCCGAACTGCTACACAATGCCCCTTTGGCCATTGAGAATCTACTTCATCAAAGTTGAATGGAGTAGCAAGAGCTGCTGTTTTCCTCCAAATGTCATAGCCACCTCCATTGTCCATTCCGTAGAAACGTCGGATCTCTGTATAAGAAGATAGTTAGACACAGAAATATCATGGGACAGAAACTGTAAATTTACGATGATATTATTATTACCTGGAACCTGCCAAAGGGGTATACCCATTCCAACTGCAACTTGAGCTGCAGGCAAATTGACTTCAGCTATCCACTCAGTGACGGGGTGCTCAACCTGAATGTAGAACATTTAACAATATAAACGACTGCCAACAAAATATAAGTCCTGAAGAGTGTTCAAAGGAACAAACCTGCAACCGTGGATTAAGCTCCAGAAAATAGTATTCGCCCGTCTCCATGCTGTAGAGATATTCAACAGTAGCAGCACCAACATAACCCACAGCCTTAGCAAGCCTCCTTGCTGCTTGCTCTAGCTCTTTCACCGTCTCACGAGGAGCAACAGTAACTGGTCCTTCCTCAATTATCTGTTATAAACAAAACAAAATGGACCCAGTTGAACCATTTGATCAAAACTTCAGGTAAGCAGACCACAAATGAAAGCAATGATTTCAATCTGGAGCAGCATACCTTTTGGTGTCGTCGTTGCACACTGCAATCACGACTGTGAAGTGCTGCTACATTGCCATATTGATCACAAAGCAGCTGGACTTCAAGATGTCGACTCTACAAAAGGAAAGAGGAGAGGGATTAAAATGAAAATTACCATTGAGTACAGATTACACAATACAATTCTAGCCTGCAAGGAAGAGGCAAATGAAGCTTCCAGACATACAATATACAATTCAGAAACAGCATGCTTAGAAAACAGAAATTCCAGAAGTCTAACCTGAGATGCAAGTCTCATGATAAATATTGGGGAGCCAGGAACTTCACCCTGTACTTGCTTAAACAGTGCTTTAACCTCATCATCATTATTAACCTGCAAGAGATATCTAGTTAATAATATGTTAAAAAGGGTTAGGGCTAACACTGCGCACAGAACTCAAGTATAGTCCAATCAAATGAATAATGTACCTTTCTAATCCCTTTACCGCCACCACCCCAGGATGCCTTGATCATGGCAGGATAACCAATCATCTGACAACTTGCAACTGCTTCATCTGCGGTAGTAACACAAGCTTTCCTATACATCTCCTCAGGTATCGAGTCCAAACAAAGTTCTAATGGAATTTCCACCTATAATGAAGTGCCATTATGTTATAAAATGCATCCACTACAAATATCAGGTGACGAGTTATCACAGAGAATGTGAGGCTTACATGTGATCCACTCCAAGCAAGAGTAGGAACCCCTGCTGCTTGAGCAATGAGAGCTGAACCAACCTTGTCACCTAGTGCGTTCATTGATGATGCTGGTGGCCCAAGAAAAACAATTCCTTTTGCAGTTAGTGCATCTGGAAGTTCAGGATTCTCAGATGCATGGCCCCAACCAGGCCAAACGGCAGAAACACCTGTTCTCTCTGCTATCTGCAAAAGTGAAGTTGCCATGTCATGCTAAAAGAACAAAGAGGAACTCATACATAAATTGCACATCAAGGGATGATCAGTACTGACCTCAACTATGAGTTGGACATTTGCATAGTTGTTATTGTTTGTTCCGCCAGGTACTTCAACAAATTGATCAGCAATTCTAATGTGCTCTGCGTTTATTCTCATGTCTTCCGGAGTTGCCATAGCTATCAACTGAATCGCCTTCTCTGACCCAAATGTATCATTAGCCCATGTCCGGACACTTCGCATGAACTTAGCCGCTGCCATTCCATTGTTGGCGACTAATACACTGTGAATTGGTGTTTTTCCACCCAACGCCATACAAAATTCAACAACCTTGGACAGAGAGGTGTGCCTCCCGTTATGTGATTCATTCAGTATCCCATTCATTTGGTAGGAGCCCATGTGGTCTTCCGACCCACTATAAAAGAAAGAGCAACGTCATTACTGCGGTCCCGTAACACATGACATAGTATTGCCTAGTATGAATCAGAAACACAGGTGGGCTTTTTCATCTTGTCATTCGGGTAATGGTTTCAGTTGGCAATTAAATTTAAACAATACTTATATGAAAAAGTCTTTCCCATGAAATGTTTTGAAGTGCCCAATAATACTCCATGCAAGGCAACAGTCATGTGCCTGGGCTGTAACCACTAAGAACAGGTAAATATATGTTGGGGGATATTTCCCTTTACAAAGTTGAACACAAGTTTCACAACTTGTAAAGAGAAATCACACCAAATATGGATTATATCTTACATAAATAATGGTATAGACGGGAGAGACTGCACATGATTTATAACTATACTATATCAAAAATAAAACATTACAGATTACAGTGCACCACATGACAAAGGTTCAATTTCCAGAACTCACAGCAGGTGCATAGTGTATAACTATGATGTATAGAAGTGTAATCTAAGAGAGTAACGAAATTCCAACTTCAACATTTAAGTGTACCCATAATAAGACAAAGTGAAATCCAGGAATTACAAATGCGTTATACATCTTCCACTGTTCTATCAGAACTAAACTATAATGTAAGTGTGCTGAAGTACTTACTGTGAAATGTCCACTTCTGGAGCCGATGCACCCTCCTTTGGGAGGTCGATGATGCCAGCAAGACCTACATCCAGATATGCATTGGAAACTGAGCAAGCCTACACAATACCTAAGAAGAAGCGGTGGTTTGGCAACTTTTGGATGTTATTGTTATTTGTGCAACTAAATTCATCAGGAAATCTTTCTAGACTTTTCCAGACCTATTATATAATCAAAACATTCAGTCATGCGTACTTAAATTGCAGCATACATGTATTTTCGTGTCCACTTTCCCTTGAGAAAACATCATAATGAATATTAAAATAGTCCATCTACACCTAAGTTGACAGAGATTTTATTATGTCTAAGTCGATTGTGCTAGCTATCTGATCTACTCTTGATTTTCCCAATTCATTCGTGAATCTCAATGCGGAGACATCAGACAGCTTAGCATGTCAACTTGGGCATAAGAATCTATGAAGATTGCTGTAGTGATCTATATCCTATCTATCATTTTGTGATAACACTATTGGGATATCTTACACTAAAATAAGCATGCTCTCGGTCAAGCAAATTTGCTATGCAGGTCTGAGATTGACCACAAACTAGAAAGGAGATGGTCCTCGGGTTACCTTGGCGAATAGACTTATTATGCCCTGCAGGGTCTGACACGCCTCCATCGCCATCATCCCTTATTGACTTAACACGGCGACTTTTCTTCTTGGAGGTCCTTGAAGGGGCAGAAGATTGGAATGCAGCACCAGCTGAATTTACCTGGCGAAGAGTGGATAGCGATGGTGTTGTGGAGGCATTAAATCCAACAATGGGCAAATGTGTGGATCCCATTGTTCTCCCTCTGGACAGACAGCACAGTTGCAGTGTTCTTCAGATGCACAGTGCCATAAACCGAGTGTGTAAACCCCAGGTATGGAAACCTGACAGATGCATGCGCACAGAAATCATTAGTCCATAGAGACATGCAACAGGAAACTTCATGGATTAATTCACGGCCTCTCTCGGTAAGTTCAAACATCCAAGATGCTCTGGACTAAAATAGGCAAGGAATGCAATTCTCCAATGAAACCGGAAACCCAAACTTTATTACCAAAAACCAAGGTAGGTAGCTCAGTGTCATACTACAGTGGGTAGCATTAATACCCTCCTAACAGGAAACTAAGAACATAAACCTATCATTGGCAGCATAATATCACAGTAGGTATGGCAATCCGGCATCGACCGACTGCAAAACCAGCGCACTCCTCGTCTACTGCACTGTCATGGTGTACCGTCGCAGGCAGCTTGCGCTTAGCATGGATATGTTCCACGGAAGCACAGAGGAACCAGCCTGAGAAAGACAATGCTAGGCACAACCGGCCAATGATCACTAGTACCTCGCATTGATACAGTAGGCGAGCCGCATTTCAGCATTCTCCTGACTATCGCGACTACCTAAGCATGCCACCGCGAGCTCCAAACAATCCAATCCCAAGCTCGGCCGAGTTTCAAACACAGAGCGCACTAACCCCAGGTCCCGCGCAGCACAGTACCCTTAAACCCCTCCCCGCCACCCCCACGAACGAAAGCCGCGGACGAACGGCCCCGTCCCGGCGCGCACAAAACACAGCAATAGCATATGAGAGGAGCGGTGGCGGCTGTCCTCACCTCCGGGAGCGGAGGCAGATCGGACGGCGGATCTGGGGCGCGACAGTGGAATGGCGGGGGAGGGGAGGGCATAAATAAATAGCGGAGTAGGGCGCGCACCTCGGGGAGGCGGACGTGCCGACGCGCGCGGGTGCTTCGAGAGTGACGTCCTGCCGCGGCTGGGCTTTGGATCTTGCGGCGGCGTGGTGCCGGAGGGGGGCGGGGAGAGTGGAGCGAGCGAGCGCGGGCGGGCGGATATCCCGAGACCGAGAGGGGGTAGAGAGGGACGGAGAGATGGGGGCTGTGCGGCCTAAAATAATAAATTCCGTCACGTATCGGCTTCGGGGACTCCGCCAGCGCGAGGGCGAGCGCAGGGGCCCGCCCGCACGGACGGACGGCCGAGATCGGCTCCAGCTGGACCGCGCGGACGGCGCCGATGCTGCCTGCTGGACTCTGAACGCGACTTCGGTCCAGGTGTGTACTGGCGATGGATTTCCGTCCCGGTCTCTCTCTCTGTCGCTCTTGGCGTGTCCCTGTTTGGACGGCTCACGGCGGCACCGGACCGGAGGAGAGAACACATGGAACTCGGTGAATTTGGTGTTGTTGTTCCATTAAGGTAAAGTGGTTGGGCGGACCAGACCTGCCCCGACGGTGACATTCATATCATCATCATCATCCGTTTGTCTGAAATGTATAAGTAGATTGTTTCTAAGTTAGAACTAAACGTGTGAAGGGTTTATGTGTTATAATTGGTAGTTGCGGGTGTATTTTAAAGTAGCGCTAAGCAATGCGTCAGCTTTTTTGTTTCTCGATTTTTTTAAAAAAAGGTTAGATCTCTTTCTAAAATACTTAAAAAAATCATTGTTTGATAGTATTTCAGTTTTAAAATGACAATATTTATAGGATTTAAACACCTTAAAGTGTTTTAATACATATATATTTTTAAAAACCAAAGTATTATTCGAATATTTCAAAAATACTTGCATGCCAAATGTGGAAAATAATTAATTCTAGCTTACATTGTTTTCTTGGGGGACTCCGTCCGCGCGTTGCGGAAGGGGTACGCACATGAAGGGAAATGTGAGGCGAGGATGTACGATACAATCGGACTAATTTACAAATGCTCTATAAGCTAAAGTTTGCATGCAAGTTTTAGGGTGTGAGGGTTCTTTGAGGACTGCGTCCACACGAGGTGGTTGGGGTTGCATGTGTCACTAGGCGTGGCAGCAGTACGTACGTCGGAGAACGGTTCCAACTAGAGCGCGCGACGCGGATGTTCATGACGTGAATGTTTAATCTCTCCAATTAAGTAGCACATTATTCATGGTATTTTTGTATTCAAACACTTCTTGCATTGTTATTGAACATACTTGGTATAGAAAATATTTACTTCTATCTCACGTCGTCTTCTTTGGGGACTCCGCCCACATGTGATAGGGGGCTAGGCATGTGACGACAAATGTGGGGCCACATAAACGGATGTTCATGACATGGATGCTCTATCTTAAATTAAGTGGCACACGTATTAATAGCCTTTTTCCCATCCAAACACTTCTTTCCCGAGAGGGTGCGGGCGGGCGGATATCCCAAGAGGGTGCGAGCGGGCGGATATTCCAAGAGGGTGCGGGCGGGCGGATATCCCGAGAGGTGCGGGCGGGCGGATATCCCTAGAGGGGGTAGAGGGGGACGAAGAGATGGGGTTGTGCAGCCTAAAATAATAAAATTTGTCATGTATCGACTTCGGGGACTCCGCCAGCATGAGAGGGGCGTGGGGGGCCGCGCGCACTGACGGAAGGCCAAGATGGGCTCCAGTTGGACCACGTGGATGGCTCACTTTGGACGCGACTTCAGTTCAGGTGTGCGGGGAGTTGTACTGGCGATCGAATTTTGTCCCGGTCTCTCTCTTTTTCGCTCTTGGCATGTCCCTATTTGGACGGCTCACAGGGGCACCGGAGGGGAAAACACATGGAATTCGTTGAATTTGGTGGTGGTGTTCGATTAAGGTAAGTAGTTGAGAGGATCATACCTACCCTGACGGTGACATCTGTATCATCATCATCAGCTTGTTTGAAATGTATACATTGTTTCTAGGTTAGAATTAAACTCATGTGTAGGGTTTATGTATTATTGTTGAGAAATATGACATGTAATCAATTGTATGAAAGGGATGCCTTCTAAATAGTGTGTCTATTGGAGGGGACATGTCCCTCCAACATACCCTTTCACCATGTATATAAGTGGTTATCCCACATTTCAATGGAACAATAGAATCATTTGGCATATTCTTTTGCCTCTCACTTTTGTACTCTAACACGTTATCAACGCTTTGCTCCTAGAGAGAGAGAGAGAGAGAGAGAGAACTCCTATGATCACCGGAATAAGAAGCAATAACCTGCGCGCCGAGGCTGTTGTACCTTTTTGGACAAGGAAGACAAGAGCGGTGTCTCGGCATGCATCACTTTTTAGAAGAAAAATCAATTGAGATAGATCAATTGGCATGCATATGCATACACCTATTCAATCTTTAGTGAATCTTATTAATTATTCCACTAAAGATTGGTTGAGATTGATGAAATAATCGTGCATGTCTCCTTGATGTCTTTTTTTTATCAAAACTAATGAACTATCGGCGATGAATCGAGCCCCTAGACGACGCGGCATGAAGGACAATGACTATGGACTACCGACAGCATACAATGACGTCTGCAATGGATGCACGGGGCAACGTGCGCTCCACCTGTGTCCTACCTGAAATGTATAAGTACATTGTTTATAAGTTAGAACTAAACGATATGTAGGGTTTATGTGTTATAATTGGTAGTTACGGGTGTATTTTAGTGTAGCGCTAAACAATACGTCAGTTTTCTCATTTCTCGATTTTTTTAAAAAAGAAGGTTAGATCTCTTTCTAAAATACTTCAAAAAATCACTGTTTGGATAGTATTTCAGTTTTAAAATGACAATATTTATTGGATTAAAACATCTTAAAGTGTTTTAATACACATATATTTTTTAAAAACAAAGTATTCTTCGAATATTTCAAAAATACTGGCATGCCAAACAGGGTCTTATTGTGGAAAATAATTAATTCTAGCTTACATCGTCTTTTTTGGAGACTCTGCCCGCGCATGGCGGAAGGGGTACGCACATGAAGGAAAATGTGGGACGAGAGTGTACGATACAATCAGACTAATTTACAAATGCTCTATAAGCTAGAGTTTGCATGCAAGTTAGGGGCATGTTTGATTCAAAGGATTCATAGAGGAATTTTGTAGGATTCTTACCCATAGGATTTTTTTCTATAGAGGTCATTTGATTCAAAGGATTGAACCCTTCAAAATTCCTATAGATTCCTTTTCTATACCATATTTCCATTGGATTTCTAACAAGAGGTTAGACCTCTTGGAAAATTTTCTATTTGTCTATGACAACTATGCCATGTACTTAATCTATACACAAATTTCCTGCGTTTTTTCTGTGGCACAATCAAACGACTTCTACAACTAATTTCTCTGTTTTTCATTCCTATAGGATTTCACATGTCATGACATACCATTTCTATGGCTTTCCTATTCCTGTGCTTTTAAAATCCTTTGAATCAAATATGCCCCTAGGGTGTGAGGGTTCTTTGAGGATTGCGCCCACACGAGGTGGTTGGGGTGGGCATGTGTCACTAGGCGTGGGAGCAGCACGTATGTCGGAGAACGGTTCCAACTAGAACGTGTGACGCGGATGTTCGTGACGTGGATGTTCTCTCTCCAATTAAGTAGCACATGTATTCATGGTATTTTTGAATTCAAACACTTCTTGCATTGTTATTGAACATACTCTGTATGGAAAATAATTACTTCTATCTCACTTTAGTCTTCTTTGGGGACTCCGCCCACATGTGATAGAGGGGCTAGGCATGTGACTACAAATGTGGGGCCACATGAACGGATGTCAAATATAGCTTCTAGATATAGTGCATGATGTGAGTGTGGATGATACAATCTTACGAATGCCCTATTTGCTAGAGTTGCACTGAAGTTTCAGGTTGTGAGAGTTCTTTGAGAACTTGGCCCACACGATATGGATAGGATGGGCATCTGACGGTGAGCGTAAGAGCATCACTTATGGTGAAGAAAGGTTACAAGAGCACCTACTACAAATGTTCATGACATGGATGCTCTATCTTCAATTAAGTAGCACACGTATTAATGGCCTTTTCCCCATCCAAACACTTCTTTCCCAAGAGGGTGCGGGCAGGCGGATATCCCGAGAGGGTGCAAGCAGGCGGATATTCCAAGAGGGTGTGGGCGGCGGATATCCCGAGAGGTGCGGGCGGGCGGATATCCCGAGAGGGGGTAAGAGGGACGGAGAGATGGGGTTGTGCAGCCTAAAATAATAAGTTTTGTCACTTATCGACTTCGGGGACTCCGCCAGCACGAGGGGGTGTGGGGCCCATGCACATGGACGGATGGCCAAGATGGGATCCAGTTGGACCGCGTGGATGGCTCACTTTGGACCCGACTTCGGTCCAGGTGTGCGAGGAGTTGTACTGGCGATCGAATTTTGTCCCGATCTCTCTCTTTTTCGCTCTTGGCATGTCCCTATTTGGACGGCTCACAGGGGCACTGTAACACCCTCAGAATCGGACCTATGCAAGTTTGAGCAAAATTCGCCAAACCCGCATAGAAACGATTCAAAGGTGCCCACCAAGCACTTTCGTGGAAAAAGCAATAATAACATTACACAAGGTCCTCGATGGGACCCACAGACAGATATATAACAACGACTCAAAGAGTCAAGAATACTGATATAATATACAAAGATCCAAATCACCTTGAAAGCGATAGAGCCCCGCCACGGACAAGATGCAAATGGGGCTAAGAGCCACGAAGAATAACCAATGGCGTCCATAACCCCGCCAAGCGGAAGGGTAACCCTGCTAACGACGTCGATCTCAAAACCTGCTTAAACAAAGGGGTGCCGACAAAGGGCAAAGGAAAAAGAAGGAGCGTCAGTACTGAGGCCAGTACACGGCGAGGCTAGAATTCGGCGGTCCTCGCCTACATAGGTATGGTGGACTAAAGCGGAAGCGGCAGCATGCACTAAACAACCTATAGAGACTCGATACAACTGGCGGTTATCAGAGAGGGGGGAGAATGACCTATCCGGATCCAACCTGAAGCTAGCACCAAACAAACCCATCTGTGTTTCCTCGAGACCAATCGAGGAAGTCAACCGAGGAACTCACACGGTTAGCAGTTTACTTATTCGATTATAGTTGTGGCACTTTACTAGTCGATTTAGGTAATCGTCTGTTAAAGTAGCGATGGGCACTTTTAGTTGACCATTCCGTTATAGTTGCAACAATTACTAATCGACTGAGATAGCATGAGATAAACCCAAAACCCAAAGTAGTTGTTGGTACTTTTATTCACCATTCCGTGTAGTTGCAATACTTACTAGTCGATACAATTGTCGCAAGCGACAACCAAACAAGCAATTGTGGGCGTTAATTAGCCATTCCATTATAGTGAAGCTGATTACTAGTCATTATAAGTCAAATTTATAACAATAAACTTTAGTTATGCTTGTCATGATCGAGAATCTTGGCTCCAAGTCGTCCATATCCGCGGACACGGCTTCGAAAGTTTTACCCGGTGCACCAATAGCAACACACGCTCGATCAACCTCGGAAAAACCAAAACAAAACCCAACGAGGCTTTCACGACCGAACAATCATAGGATTCAGAAATATTTCAGGGGGCCACCCCTTAAGTAGAATCCGAACGGTAAGCAAGCTCAGACGGCCTCAAGGTTTGGCTAGACGGCACGTGAACGATCGGGAACCCAAACGGGGCTTGTCGACACCGCGAAATCGTGGTCCGATCCTAACAAAGATAGTGCGATACCTCGCACAATCGTAAATAAAGCGATAAACCATGGCATAAGTACAGATCGTAAATAAAACCTCAAACTAGTTTGTGGCCCCAAGAAATAAGAATGAATCAAGCTCGCTCGGGGGTCCCATATACCTCCGGATGTGGATAGCGATAAATCAAGGAACAGTATCAAGTACTCGGGTCTTACGGGACACAAGTGGGCGTTGAAACCAAATATTATCTATCACCCACCGATGCCTCGCTTATCCAATTTTAGTTGTTAAACAAATTAAAGTGCCGATAAGTAAAACTAGAATCATCTCCAACATCAACATGCGGCAATACATCAAGAATCGGCATATGACGACACACATCAGCACTTGAGCAAGCAACTACGACGCGCAAGTCCATCTATCTACCAAACAACAGGCAATAGGGTGTGTCCAAGGCAATATAGGGCTGCACGGTATATCACGGGTACGGAAACTAAAGCATCGCAACACAGATAGCAATAGATCAACAGGAGGGAATAAAGACTATAAAAGTAAGATAGGTAGAAAGGGGGGGAGGTGCTCGCCTGAAAACATTGTCGAAGGGTTCATCCGAAGATCGGGGCGAAGCTCACATCAACTCAACGGCCTTATCCGCGAAGAAGCAAAACACTAGAAGAAACACCGGATGCAATATTTAATACCCGGCAGAAGATCGGCATGATGCATGCATGATGTATGGCATGGCAAGGATGCGATACAATTAGGTCATATTTAAGCGGAACCGGGTCCCGACAATTAGTCAGGTGGTTCATGTTATTTAGAAACCCCGCATTTTAAATGTTGTATTAACATGGCAAATAATAGCACCGGGTTCGCTACACAAATTTAAATGAGGCCAATATAAGGCTAGATTTGCCCGCATATGGGCCCCATATTTAATTATTAGGTGAATCGGCATAAGGCCCCCAAACCACAGATATGCATGCGAGATGACAACTAAATATGCAACAAGTTATTATGTTATAAAATAGGGTTCTCGGATAAGGGTTCACACATTGAGGGGTCTCGACGGACTTGGGGTTCCGGGTTCGGGTCGGGTCCGTGGTTCGGTCTCGGCTAAAGAGGTAGATCTTGTCGCATCCGCGTGGTCGCCATGTTGTCGGTCTTGACGTCTCACGCGAGTCCTTGGCGTTCGTGAAGTACTTGTTCTGGCGTCGGGGCATCGGATTCGCCCCGATTGGTGTCGATCTCGTCGTCGATGGCGAACTTGCGGGGATTGGTTACCGGGGTCTTCGGGTCCGTGAGGTAGATCTTGTCGTACGGGATCCGGGGATACGAACTTAGCGTACTCGCGTCGGCGATCTTGGCGTTCGGGTTCTCGACGTCGCATCCCGGGAAGAAGGTCTTGTGGCATCCGGGGCATCGGGTTATGTCGTCTGTTTTGTTGTTTCACGGCGGAGATCTCGGCGTTCCGTGTCTCGGTGTCTTCGGGTTCCATGAAGAAGAGCTTATGTTCTAGCTTTGTCATAGATGGAGAACTTGGTTCGGCATCGGCAGTCGGGAGAATAACACCCAGCATCACATCAACATCCCCACATCGGCACACCAACTAGAAGATCTTGGATATCCACTTAACATCAGATCTAGGCATAAGGACAACACCATCTAATCCGACAGGAAACATGGAGGTTGAACTACGACACATGAGGACAGAGACAAGAGTACCAGACGCACCTACGGGAAAACACATTGTCCAGGACAGCATGAAACGGTGATCTCCGGCAGAGAGGAGGCGGCCAAAAGCTGCTGTCGCGGAAGGCAGAAGACCTAAGCAGAACGAACATGGAGGCGCAGGTCTACAGGAGGCGTGCTCGGATGGAGGTGGAGGGACGGCCAGGAGCAGGGACCGCGATGGGGACCGAGCGGGCGGCGGCGCTCACGAGCACCGACGGCGGCCTCGCACATGGAGATAGACGAGCAGGAGGCGAGGAGAGCAGCGAGTCTGCCAGCGACGGAGGCGACGACTGGGCTCATGGACAGGATGCACGGCGAGAGGAGGAGGTCGAGGCCTGAGGAGAGGAGCTTGCAGCGGAGAGATGAGATGCCAGTGGCGGCGAGGACGCCGGAGGAGGGCGCACGCGGAGGAGGTTGGAGGGGCCGCGCAGTGGGCCTGAGAGGTTGCGGGTTGGCTCGGGAGGTGCGCGTGGGGCGAGGTCGATGGGGGCGCGGGAGAGGCGGTCCGCGGAGGTTGGAGCCGGCGGGCGCCGGAGGCCAGCGAGGTGGAGGCTGCAGAGGCGCTGGCGTGGGGGAAGGCCGAGGAGGAGAGGGTTGAGGCGGCCGGCGTGGCTAGGGAAGGGAGGCGGGCAGGTGAGGCAGAGAGAGGGAGAGACGCGGGATGCGGAGGAGAGAGTGGAAGAGGAACAGGAGCGAGGGAGGCGTGTGGGTCCCGCGAGAGGCCCGGCAGAGTGCAGGGCGTGGGGCCACGGGGCAGTGGGGGTTGGGCGCGTGCAGTGTGCGTGTGTGTTTGGTGTCTTTGAGGGACCAAGTGAGAGAGGAAAGGGGTTGGGTCTAGTCTAGGTGGCAAGAGGGTATTGGTTGGGGGAGAGGAGTGGGTGACGTGGCGGCTCCTGATAGGTGGGAGTGAGGTGGAGGGTGAGAGAGGTAGATTCCTGGGTAGCTTTAGGAATATCTGGCGGACCGTTTGTTTTATACGGGTGTGGTCGTTCGGGTCGGGTTGGCCCGTTCGACTGCCCCTACTAAAAATAATTAAAACGTTTATTTGTTTTAAACGGCCGTCTGCAAACCGATAGCGGCCTAAACAAAATAATCCGGAGCCCCGGGTTTGATATTTGATTAAAGTTGGGGCGTTTTAGAAAATAAAACGGGCGTTGCGAAAATAGTTTTAGCAAACAATGCATGATGATGACGATGCAATGCACAATTCAACGCGATTTTCCAGTAGTGGTTTTGCGGGATGCCACAGGCACCGGAGGGGAAAACACATGGAATTCGTTTAATTTGGTGGTGGTGTTCGATTAAGGTAAGTGGTTGGGAGGATCATACTTGCCCTGACGATGACATTCGTATCATCATCATCAACTTGTCTAAAATGTATACATTGTTTCTAGGTTAGAATTAAACTCGTGTGTAGGGTTATGTATTATTGTTAAGAATTATGACATGTATTCAATTGTATGGAAGAGATGCCTTCCAAAGGATGTGTCTATTGGAGGGGACATGTCCCTCCAACATACCCTTTCACCATGTATATAAGTGGTTCTCTGATGACCCACAAGTATAGGGGGTGTATCGTAGTACTTTAGATAAATAGGAGTGTCGATCCCAACGAGGAGCAGAAGGTGTTGACTAGTGGTATGGAACAGGAATCTCTGTAAATACTTAGCAAACGGATTTTTAGAGGTTTTCTGATAAAGCAAAGAAATAAAGTGCAAGTAATAAAGACAACGAACAATTGCAGCAAGTGGCCCAATCCTTTCTTAGCAAAGGACAAGTCGGTGGAAATACTTATAAGTACCAAACATTCTCTAGGATACATGGGAATTCTGTCAAGTGCTTTCGCTTCAAATAGCTGAGTAGTCTTCTTTGGTTTTATAAGTGTTGTATGGGTGAACCTGTGCTAATGTACCGACCTTACTTGGACTAATACATACTTGTGATTAAACCCCCGAAAGCATCCACAACTACAGAAAAGCAATTAAGATATAAACCTAACCACAGCCTTAAACTCTGAGATCCTACGCTCCCTTATGCAATGGCGTCCTAACGGGGGTTCAGGTTTCTATCACTCCGGCAACCCCATAATTAGTAGCCAAATACACAATGCATCCCCCTAGGCCCATAAATGGTGAAGTATCATGTAGTCGACGTTCATATGACACCACTAGAATAATAGCACCACAACTTAAATACTAAACCATTGAATAATATGCAGCGACCCAGCATACCACTGCATGATGTAGTATACTATAGTCGTTGACATAACACCAATGAAACACTGTTCACTGGTATTACATCCCTCAGAATGGCACAACAGAAACACAACGGGTCCAATACATGGTTAAATGTTACAACTCACTCTTTACATAAGATCCAGAGAACAGTCTAGGTTTAAGAGAAAGAAAGAACTTCTTTACGAAGAAGAATCAAAGATAAATAACGCAAACTATTATACTATACAAACTAGTATTTAATTAAGGAATTGGCATTGCTGCTATTGCAACGCACTACAGAGATAGGTTCTTTGGCTAGAGATTTTATTTCTATCTAATCAGTAACTTTGTCTTCACTTGAGTTGAGGAATATGTTGACTTCCTTATCTTTATTGAAGAGCTTTAGCTGGTCTTGGTAAGTCCTGGAGCATATCTTGATGTAGACATTGTTTTAATGGCTTCAGAATCTAGCAAGGGTTAAGAAGATACTTTGAGTACGAGCGTACTCAGCAATTCACTAGAAAAGGAGTGTTTGATGCACTATAACTACAGCCACAGACCGTAGGTCGTAGGCAATGCAAATTTTCGTAAACATTTCTTCAAAGGTTGCTTTTATTCTGAAAGTCTATGTCCATCAGCCTTCACGGGTTTACCATAACCTTCATGGGGTTCCTTTCCCGCCGCGTTCGCAGCTCCTTCCCGGAACAGGGAGTAACAAGTTATAGTTCTTACACTCTGCAGAGGTGCGTTACTTTACCCATGAGAGATCAACTCTTTGTTGCACAACCGGCTTATTCCGCCCACAATTCCATGATGTGGGGCCCAGAAGATGATCCAAGCCAATCACTGCCCCCTTCGCGACCTCGCATGCCTCCTTGGTGTACACCATGCCCACATAAAGAATTACGGCAATGGTTTGTACAAACCATTAGATGCCAGAACTATCGTGGGACGTTGAGGGTTCCCACCCATGTGTTGCATATCCTCTACGAATTACCAATTAATATGCATGCTACGAGGATAACAGCCACAACCTGCACATCCGGCTTCATGCGAGAGGAAGAAGATACAGCTGACTTCTCCGTCCCATTCCAAATCTCATGGTCAACGCATAATATACGACGCAAGAATCACTGGCGACATTGGTTGTTAAGTCCTAGGTGATATAGTTCTGAACAGTGGTATTCCAACTGTTAGATCTAATAGATTAGCTGGTCACCCTGGATCAGTAATCAATAGTTTTCATTATTATTGAAAATAGTGTTTTCTGACCTTTTTCAAATGCAGGTGAAAACCACACTGGATTTGTAAAATACTTAACAGAAAATAATCAAAGGACATGAGCAAGTGTGAACTTGCCTTTTGTGATTGCAAGATTATGCACTTACGGTCTTCGAGTCAGTACAAGATCCAAAATCTGAAATCAGCATCATTGGTCCGGTAAGGACTAATGTTCAAAGAAGCAATATGCTTTTATGCATAAGTAATGTGATGCATGTTCTAAGCGCAGATCCTAAGAATAGCGTTGTTCTAGGGTTTAGATTTCGAAAGTGGTTAGTTTGGAATGTGTGGTCATTTTAAATAAGTTTCATAGTTGTACTTTTATTAGAGTTTAGGACTGGTTGTAGACATCACATTGGTAGGAGTAAAATATACATTCTTATGACATATTAGTTAGGACTACTTATACAAGATTTCTCATTTAAAGTGGCAAAAAGGATAACCTTCGAAGAAAAGGTTTCTCTTCCAAAGTCTAAACAAACCTTTGTGGTTAATTAGTGGTGGTTGATGTTATTTGTTTTGATCAAATGGTTTGGCTTGAGTTGCTTTATAGATTAACTACTTCAGACCTAAGTTAAACATGTAGTAATGTGTATGCTATTATATTTAGATTCTTGGAGACTAAAGTTAACTTTAAAATATAGATAGTTTTGAAAGTATGATACTTACACCTTGGTATCTTGTATATTTGAAATGTTTTCTTTAAGAATGTTTGTTTCGTTACTTGAGATAATGGTTTCTTAATTCTATGATAGAGTAGTACCATTTATCTTTTATAGATAAGTGAGTAGAGTTTATAGTTATAGATATATTTTCATTTAACTACCCTTGAACTTTCTATAGTGTTGTGGTAATTGTTGTAATTTGATAAATTAAGGTTAATGGAAAGGATCTGATTTATTCACAAGATGTTCTTCAAGGTTTTTATCATGAATTGGAATCCTTTGAGAATATAATCTTCACTTAGAGTTGAAGATAGTTTAATATAAAGATGTTTATAATGTTTTTAAACCATTAGAGTTTTATTTCATTAATATTGAAGATTTGTACTATATATTAAACTTATTTACTCATTTTAAGGATATTAATAAATATTATTTATCCTTTTATAAATTATTAATGAAGTGACTAGATTTAAATTTAAGTTATTAAAATATTTGAATTTTTTTAATTCAAAGTATAATATGAGATTTTTATCATGTATTTATTATTTTTATGATCATTTTGGTATATTTATTTTTGTGATTAATAAATAATAAGTTATGATTTTTTATTATTACTTTATAATTATTAATAAATACTAAATATTTAATTAAGTGAAATAACAATACATGATTATATTTTTAATTAGAATTCTTATTTTTCCAAGATTTTTGGTATTTTACTTATATTATAAACATTTATCATTATATGAATTTTAATTATTAAAGATTTATTACTAAATATTTATTTAGTTTTTTTCATAAATACTAAAATATTAATAAATAATAAAAGTGATTTTTATTTATTTTTATCATCTTTCAATAATTTTGTAAAATTCCATAAAGAATATATATATTACATAATTCTTATAAAAGTTTAAGTGTTCAAAACTTTATATTTTATTTTATTTGAATAGAGTGGATTGTTGTGAATCCAAAAATATTTTTTTTAAGATTTTTGGACTTCTATTTTATTTTCTATAATTTTATTGAGGTTAGGGGTATTTTGGTCTTTTCTAATGGGTCAAAATTTCGTTAAATATCTTGGGCTGGCCCCTTTGGCTTATTGGGTCGGGGTGGCCCAATAGGGCAGGGTCAAATGACTACCCCGAAGGGTTCTGACCCATCCATCCCACTCCGCCTCCTTCTCTTCTTCGTCCTTATCCTCTCCTCCTCTGGCTCGACTCCGTGGCCGGCGATGCCGCCACCGTCGATTCCCGTCGTCGGCCGTTCTGGCCGCCGTCGTGGTGCGAGCTGGGGTTGTCGACGATGCTCGTTCGTTCTATCCACTTGGATTTGACTCCGGGGCTTCCCTGTGGTCAGTTCCTCCCTATTCCTGAACCCTAGGGTTCGGAAAAGATGTTGTCGTTGCTGCCGTGATCCCGCATGTGGTGTGTCGGGTCTCATCTGCTGGCCGCCGCATGGCAGTGCAGTTGCCCTCCGGTGCTCTCGTGTCGCCATGGCGTCGGTCCCTCTGCTTCCTCTTCGATTCATCAAAGAGGACCTCGGGTAAGTGGTCTCTGTGGTGTTTGTCCATGCTACTGCCATGATTTTCCCTGTGTATCTAGTGGTTTTCATGTCGAGTTACTATGTGTTGGTTGATTTCATCTCTGGATTAGAGTTCATCTCTGTATTAGGGTTCATAACCCCAATGTTGATCATATCTATGATGCTTTAGATCTAGTGTTGATCATATTTGATCATGGGAAATGATTGTCTGCTGTGATTAACGATTGATAGTGGCTTGGATGATACTAGTTGCCTGTCAGATTAGTTCTAGTGGTAATCCACCATGATTCATGCTAATGTTTCAATGGAATCCTTGATTGGATTATGCTGTTGATCTGAGAGTGTACTCTACTGTCAAAATGCTCATACCGACAGTAGTTTCTTTTAGTGGTTGCTTACTGTAATTATGGTGTTAGTTTGTATAAGGTTATACACACTGAATCAAATCATTACATGTAATGATTTTTGTGGATGTATGAATTTAAGATTGATTCCTGGCACTTGGCTTCAGGAAAATGATATGTAATGATTTGTCCCTTTTCCTGTGGGAACTAAGCAAAGATGATTTTAGCTCATAAGAATTTGTCCTTGTGATACCATTGTATTCTGGCACACAAGTGATTGGGTTTTTCTTTCTGGCTTAGCTTGATCATGCTTGTGATTTAAACTGATAAGATGATATGAAAGCTTTCTTATCTTGCCTGCCTATGATGTTGGTCTGAGGCTCTAGGATTTAATTCCTAGTTAGTTGGGCAATAATTTGTTTGAAACTTATAGGATTAGAGGTGCTACTCTCTCTCTGAGAGATGTGCCCTAATCTGATAAGATCAAATGAAAATGATCTAAGTTGCAAAAGTAATACTGAACCCAGTGATGCTGGTCTGAGGGTTTAGTGTTTGTGGTTGAGCTGGATTTATTATCCTTATACTTTAAATCTCTAGGATAGATGCACTCCTCTTGGGTGTTTATTGACAGATTATCTCATAAAACAACACATGATTTTATTTAGATAATATGATGAAATCATGTGATGGTTTTATGATGCTTACCACAGATTCTGATGTGGATGTGGTAGATTGATGATGATCTTGATCTTGATTTGGATCTTGATCTGCTTTTGCTGGGCTCCTGAGCTTGCTCTTGAGTTTTCCTGCTCCTCCTAGCTCCTGGGCTTGACCTTGCTGTCCACCAGATCCATTCCCCTCCTTATGTCACCATTCTGGTGATGTTTGGGTTGGTTTGGGTGGTTGGGTTTGGTTGCTGTTCTTGGTTTAGCTGTTGTTCATCCTGGCTATGCTGGTGTGTTGTGTAGTGGAGTGTAACATCCCTAAAATCATGTTTCAAAACTCATGCATATCATCCATGCATCCATGATCATTTAGGGTTCCATTTCAAAACCATTTCAAAAACAAGAGCATCTGATGCTCATTATTTTATGTGAGCAACTATTAAACCAATGCCACTCTCAATTGAAGAGTTTATTTGTTTTAAACCAAGCCTTGCTTGCTCTCTTGTTACTTTGTTTGACTGTTGGAGTTTGGTGAAAATTTACAAAACAAATATAATTTAAAAACCATTTCCAAAACTTATTCAAATCAAGTGCTATAGCACTGTTTATTTTGTTCAATCAAAGGGACCAAGCTAGTATAGAGAGACCACATGGTTTTATGCCCAAAAATATGAAGGTTACACTCTACAAAAATCCAGAAAATATTTGAATTCGAATTGTTTTGAATTTGTTTGAATTAGGTTTCTGGAAAATCAATCTGTAAAAGAAAAAGATAAGAGAAATAGAAAAAGGCCAGCGCTAGCGTTTGAGCCCACAGCGTAAGCCCACTACCCAGCCTACCGGACCTTCCACGCCGATTTCTTCCTCTCCGCCTGCTTTTCCCGCGATTTTAATCCACTTAATTGGCGAATGCGTGATCTCCGATCCTCTCTCCGCAGCACCTCCGAACCACTCCGGCGAGCCATCACGGTGAGCTCCGACCGTCCCCTTTGTTTTCTTTCTCGTGGCGAGCCATCACGGTGAGCTCCGACCGTCCCCTTTGTTTGCTTTCTCGTGACCAATTAATCCACTTAATTGGTTCAAACAAACATGACCAGCATGTACTTGCGCGTTCCCTGATGCCTTTTGTTTGCTTTCTCGTGGCCTAGGTTGCCGTCACCGTTCGTGCCCGCAAACATCAGAACCGTCACTTGACTCCGACGAGCGATTGAGGTAAAACCTGACCGCCCCTCGACTTCTCCTTGATCCAGTAGTGTTCGCCGTAGCCTTGCACACCTCCTGATACAACTGGTTCATGCTAGGGTGATCCAGAGCGTCGCCAACGTCTTCGCCACCAAGCACCCGACATTGCGCTCAACTCCGACGAGCTCCCACGGCCACTGCAGCTCGCCCCTGTCCATGCCAACAACCTCTGGAGCTTCCTCGCAACCTTGCGACGCCGGTAAGCATCATCACTGTCCCCAGCCCTCGCTAGATTCGCCGATCCATCACCGGCAGAGCCGTCGCCGCCGTTTGGGCCATTTGCGCCGCCGAGTTGTGGTCAGAGTGATTTGATCCACTAGATCTAGATCCAGTGGTTGAGATTAGAAGCTAGGCGAAGAGGTACTGGCAGATCTGAGCCGCGCGTTTTAGTTAGATCTAACGGTTCGGTAGCGTGATCCTGAGCGAAGCAGTACTATCCAATCAGGAAGTGCCGCGTGGCATGAATTTCGTTTTAAAAAATTGAATTAGATCAATTAGATAATTAAACTTGTTTAATTCATAACTTTTCATTCCCACGTCCAAATTTGACAAATTTTATATCAATAGAATCAGGAGGAAAAATACTTTATATTTATGCAATGTGTTTAATATTTTGCCTCTGTTAAAATAGTTGTTTTTGCAGAAACATTTGTAGGCATAAATTGAGTATAGTAATTATTTGGAAAATGTTTTTCTATTCAAATAAAGTTTATTTAGCTTATTTTGTACTTGTTTATGATTCAGTACGGTGAACTTGACTTTTTGGTGTAGAAAATCATCACATGGCACAGTGCATACATTCATGTATTTTTGCTTGTATTATTTGTGTATGTTATTTTGTGCCATTATTTTATGTGTAGATTTTGGTGCAAACAGTGATTGTGATTGTGAGGATTGAAGCTACTCTCCAAACTACCAAGGCAAGTGGTACTTCATGATTTATACCTATGTTTTTCAACTATGCACTAGAAATATTTTGCTAGACTTGCATGAATATTTTGATCTATATGCTATGCTTGGGAAATCCTAGTAGTTGTAGAATTGCTAGAAATTTCTAAGTTAAGATGCGTATCTATGCCATGCTTAGTCTAGCTAGTAGCAACCAAGGGTGGTTATATATTCATGCTATGATAAAATATTTATAAGTCTTTGGACTTGTGTTTTGCTTAATAAAACAACTAAGTGAATAAAATACCTGGGTGGAATGGAAGGAATGGTTTATGTTGAGTGGTTACACAAGGCCCATTTCTATGGTTTACCTTGTGTATCTCACTTGTGGAAAGCCACCCAGGAACAAAGGGATTTGAGATGCCATATGTTAAGAAGCTTCTAGTGCAGCCACTTGGCAATATGGGCTCTGCCTGGATCACATAGGTTGCAATAACTTAGCCATTTGGACAGTTGGTGGTAGTGGGATGATAGGTTGGAACGCGTCCATTTGGTCTAAGGGAAGGCTTATAAAAGGTCCTGTCTTGGTGAAAATAAAGTCTTGTGGGGAAAGTGCACAACCTCTGCAGATGGAAAAATCTAAGTACTTAGCCATGTCCCTGGTATTGGACAACTTGAGCATCAAGACATGGAAGCTATCCATAATCTCCTCATCCCAATTTCTAAGTAAAAACTTGTGGTTGAACAAAGGTGAAGGTACACCAATTTCTATTGGTGGTTCCTTGGGAAAGTTTTTGTCAAAGAATAACTTAGTGTTTTCAACTAATAGGAAAAAAACCTATTTTGAGCAAAGCAAGCCTAAGCTACACTTAGCCAAAATGCATATAGTATCTAGACTACCAATATTCTACTAAGGTATCACTTGCCAATACTATTCCAATGTATTGACCCACTGTGGCTGTAACTTGTGATGTTGCAGGTTATTCTGATGATGATTAGGAGTCATGAGTCTACACTCAACATGCTTGCCTGTGGCACATGAAGATGAAGACTTAATTTTCTTATTACATATTTAAACTCTTGTACTAGGCCTGTGGCCATGGAGTTGTAAAAGACTATGTTTGTCTCTGGAATGACTTGTAATAATGACCTTTGTTTCTGTGTACTTCATCTTAAACTGTGGATGCTAGCATTGATCCAGGGACTAGCATTGCAATCACAGGGATCCTTACCTTTATAAAGGGAGGGATCTTACAGATGGTATCAGAGCACTGTGTTGCCTGTAGGATTATGACCCTAGGATTGGAAACCACTAAGGAAAAAAATTAAACAACTTCCACACTTGTCTTTTCTTCTCATAAACTTTTCTAATCTTCTTCCTCATCTCTATTTGTAGATGAACTCCATCAACGAAGCCGTGAAGAAGGGACCACTCATGACTATGACTTTGGAATGTGAGACTGAATTCCCTAAGGCTCTCAAGGACCTCATGGTTGCCATGGGAATACATGGTGCAGCTGTGTACAAAGGTTTTCCTGTGATGGATGAAGGAGTTGAGTACTAGTGGGTGCAACTTCACTTGTATAAAAACAAGGAAGACAACCACAAAGACTCAGGATTCTGCATGGTCACCAACTCAGTGATGCACACCACATTGTTTGATTCAGCAAGGGATGCAACTTGGAAGGCCATCAAAGAACTTGGTGATAGAATCAAGTGCAAAATGCTTAACACCCAGAATGACCTTAGGGAAGAAAAGAAGCATACCCAAGAGTTAGAGGCTACCAACCAAAGTTTAAGGAAGGACATCATAGACTTAGCAATGGAGTCATGTGATCTAGACAAACAGATTGCCTCTAGGGATGCCCTGTTAGCCAACTTGGCAAGTGAGATGGGTTTGTAACGTACTACGTTAGTTGGACCACCACACTTATCATTTTATTTTCCAAATGTTGTTTAAAATAAGTTGAACCTTGGATGTTGTAATGGTTTTATGTATGCCATGACTTGTGTGTTTTGATTTCCAAAGATATGAATGTGATGCCTTGTCTTGTGATTTATCTTTAATTGTGTTGATTCTAACTTTTTCTATCTTGTAAAATAGATGCCTAGTGTTACTATCAGCACGGCTGAAGAGTTCAAGGGAACTCGTTTTGGCACTCGTATTATTGAGCTCACTAGTCTGCTCAATCTCCCACTTCCTACCATCATGATGCTTCCCCTCACCAAGTTTGAGAGGAAAGACCTTTGGGGCTTCAAGGTTAATCACCAGACGCCTTGTCGAGCCTACCACGGAGGCAATCATCTTCAAGCTCATGCATGATGACAAGGAGAGAGGCCTAGAGGTAGTCATGCAGGATTTGCTTGGACGTTTACTAGGGAGACACTCTCGAGAGGTTAGAGGTACTCACTTCCACACTTTCGGTAGACGTGATGAGGATGGTGAGGCCATTGACTTTGAGGATACTTCGAGAGAGACGGCAGAGCCGATTTGTCTATACCTCCAGGACTTAGAGGTTCTTCTTAGGCACCTAGACACTGATAGGACCAACGTCATGCTTAGCAATGACGAACTCCAGGTGCAGCTTCGTGAGAAGGACAAGATCTTCGCGGAGCAAGATGAGATAGTCAAAGAGATGGAGGCCAAGTTTGAGAGTCAGGATAGAAAGTTCAAGAGTCAAGAGAAGCGAGTCCAAGATAGGAACAAGAGGATTCGAGACATGACTGCAGAACTAGAGGCCAAGGACTTCGAGCTCGAGCATCAGCAGACTGTGATTGAGAGGCTTTCTGCACAGAAGAGGGCTCTCAAAGCCAAAGTAGATACCTTGACCACCAATGTTGAGGAATACAAGACCGCAATGGAGAATGCAGGTCTTACATTTGTTGATGAGGAGGTTGATGCAGAGGAGTAGTGATGACTACTCATTTACCTTTATTTATCATGTCTTTGATTATTGAGTCGCAATGACCATCCAACATGTGGATGGCTTGCTATTGGTGTGTTTTCTTTTCAAAACTTGTTGTCTATGTTGTTGAACTTTTATTGTTATGATGCATGTTTGGTGATTGTTTATGTGATGTATTGTGCATGTTAGCATATATGGGTAGCTCATCCTTATCCTTATTGAAAACCACAGATGCCTCCTCGACGTGCCAATCCCAACCCCAACAACAACATCACCCCTGAGATGTAGCAAATGATGACAGCTCAGACTCAGCTGATGCAAATGATGACTACTTTCATCCAGAATCAGAACAACAACAACAACAACAATAATAACAACACCAACAATCAGAATAACCCACCGGGTTTTGACATGCTTACCAGGTTCTTAAGACTGAGGCCAACAAAGTTTTCAGGAACTACTGATCCTATGGTGGCCAATGATTGGCTACGCTCTGTGAATAAGGACTTGGTAACCGTATCTTGATGAAGAGAAGGTCATTTACGGCACTTGTTGGAAGGACCAGCAGCCACTTGGTGGGATAACTTCCAGATCACCACTCCCATTGAGGATGTGACATGGGCTATCTTTGAATATGGTTTCCGTACTGCTCACATATCATCCGGAGT
This sequence comes from Avena longiglumis, assembly GCA_030063025.1. Lineage (NCBI taxonomy): Eukaryota > Viridiplantae > Streptophyta > Magnoliopsida > Poales > Poaceae > Avena > Avena longiglumis. The sequence goes on from CP125974.1 coordinate 26,043,323, forward strand.
GATGAGTTTGAAGAAGAAATAGTTCCATAACTTGAAGCAGAGCCACCGCAACGTGGCTGAATATATTGAGGAGTTCAACAATCTGGCGCGATATGCACCGGATGAAGTTGACACTGATGCTAAGAGGAAGGAAAAGTTTCTTGAAGGGTTGAATGATGAATTGAACCTGCAGTTAGCTGTGGCCTATGTTCCCACATACCAGTCTCTTGGTGACAAGGTTGCTATTTTGGAGAGCAAGATGAAACAAGTTGAAAGCAGGAAGAGAAAGCACTCTGACAAGCACATCTCGGGATCGTCTCACAAGCATTCCCATTATGATGACAGTGGGAGTTCTGGATCCCACAAGCATGGGAAGTTCAACAAGCACCACAACCACAACCGTTATCATGACAACAAGCACCACCGTAGTCATGACAATGATAAGTACAAGAATCACAAGGGTGGATATAAGAGCCACCGCAATGGAAGTGGAAGTGGCAGTGGAAGCCAGCATGTCAAGAAGGATCTTAGTCAGGTTGAATGTTTCAAGTGCAAGAAGATGGGGCATTATGCAAATGAATGCCCAAAAAAGAAAGTTGAGGGACCCAACAAGCCCAACCCTTTTCAAAAGGGACAAGTGAATCACATCAATGTGGAAGAAATCTATGAGGAACCTGATGCTGTTGCTGGTAAGTTCAAACTCAATTCTGTTCTGGCATTTGTTCTCTTTGATACTGGTGCATCTCATTCATTCATATCAAGAGCATTTGTTGAAAGAAATGAACTACCGGTAGAAACTATTGGGTGTCCTATAAAAGTAAGTTCTCCTGGCGGAGAAATGATAGTGAATTCAGGATGTCACGATCTAGTCATAGAGTTTGGGAAGTATAAGTTTCCCGTTAACCTGATAATCCTAAACTCCCAAGGATTGGATGTTATTTTGGGAATGGACTGGATGACTAAGCACAAGGGAGTGATAGATTGTGCCAACCATATTGTCTCACTCACAACTCCAGAAAACAAAAGGATCAGATTCAATACCAACTTTGAAGCAAAAAGGAATAAGCTAAATTCTCTTAAGGGGGTTAGCATAGACAGTGTGCCAATTGTGAGTGAATATCCGGATGTGTTTCCGGAAGAATTGTCGGGAATGCCACCAGATAGAGATGTGGAGTTTCTTATTGATTTGCTACCAGGATCTGGACCAATAGCAAAGAGACCGTACAAGATGTCAGTTGATGAACTGAAAGAACTCAAGAAACAACTTGGAGAACAGTTGCAGAAAGGTTTTATCCAAACAAGTTCTTCATCTTGGGGAGCACCAGTTTTGTTTGTGGAGAAGAAAGATAGAAGTCAAAGGTTATGCATAGATTACCGTTCACTCAATGAGGTGACTATCAAGAACAAATACCCTTTGCCTAGAATCAATGACTTGTTTGATCAGTTAGAAGGAGCCTGTGTGTTCTCAAAGATTGATCTCCGGTCAGGATATTTCCATCTCAAGATAAGGGAACAAGACATACCTAAGACAGCTTTCACCACAAGGTATGGATTGTATGAGTATACCGTGATGCCATTTGGGTTGACCAATGCACCGGATTATTTCATGAATATGATGAACAAAGTGTTCATGGAGTTCCTTGACAAGTTTGTTGTCGTTTTCATTGATGACATTTTGATCTATTCCAAGAGCAAAGAAGAGCATGAAGGACATTTGCGTTTGATACTTGAGAAGCTTAGAGAGCATAAGTTGTATGCCAAATTTAGCAAGTGTGAGGTTTGGTTGAGCGAAGTTGGATTTCTTGGACACGTTGTGTCAGGAGATGGTGTAGCAGTTGATCCTGCTAAAGTTTCAGCTGTAACTGAATGGGAATCTCCTAAGTCAGTGAAAGAGGTTCGTAGTTTCCTTGGCTTGGTAGGATACTACAGAAGGTTCATTGAGAATTTCTCCAAGGTAGCTAATCCTATGACTGAATTGCTAAAGAAAGACAAGAAATTTGCTTGGTCTGAAGGTTGTGAACTCAACTTTCAAGAATTGAAGAAGAGACTAGTGACAACACCAGTTTTATGTTTGCCAGATTTGGAGAAAGATTTCCAAGTGTATTGTGATGCATCTCATCATGGATTAGGTGCAGTACTTATGCAAGAAGGTAAAGTTGTGGCTTATGCCTCGAGACAACTCAAAACTCATGAGGTGAATTACCCTACTCATGATTTAGAGTTAGCCTCTGTTGTCCATGCACTCAAAACATGGAGACATTATCTTTTGGGAAAGCGATGTGAAGTGTTCATAGATCACAAGAGTTTGAAGTATATCTTCACCCAGAAAGAAATTAACATGAGACAAAGAAGATGGCTAGAACTCATCAAGGACTATGACTTGAGTTTGCAATACCACCCCGGTAAAGCAAATGTTGTAGCGGATGCTCTAAGCCGTAAGGTTTTTGTGAATGGCCTTACTAAAGGAGAATTGCCAGATGATCTGTGTACCCAATTTAGAGATCTCAGATTGGAGATTGTGCCTGAGAGACATCTCATGTCTTTGGATGTTCAACCCACTTTGTTGGACAAGATCAAAGAAGCCCAAAAGACATATATGGAAATTGAAGAGATTAAGGAAAAGATTGGCAAGGGAAAAGCCAAAGGATTCCATGAATATGAACAGGGTACTTTATGGTATGGAAAACGTATCTATGTTCCACAAGATCCGGAGCTTCGGAAACTGATATTACAAGAAGCACATAATTCACCATATTCCATTCATCCGGGTAACACCAAAATGTACATGGATATGAAGGAAATATTTTGGTGGAATAATCTCAAGAAGGACATCGCCGAACATATTGCTTTGTGTGATGTATGTAGTAGAGTGAAAGCGGAACATCAGAAACCAGCAGGATTGTTATAACCACTACCTATTCCTGATTGGAAGTGGGACAAGATTGGTATGGATTTCATCACCGGATTGCCAAGGACCCGGTCAGGATATGATTCTATTTGGGTAGTAGTGGATCGCTTGACTAAAGTGGCTCATTTCATACCCGTGAAGACAACTTACACAAGTGCTAAGTTAGCCAAGATCTATATGAGTAGAATTGTATGTCTACATAGAGTACCCAAGAGTATTGCGTCTGATAGGGGAACCCAATTCACTTCTCATTTTTGGAGGCAGCTACATGAGTCATTGGGAACGAGGTTGGAATTCAGCACTGCATTTCACCCTCAGACTGATGGACAGACAAAAAGGACCAATCGGATTCTTGAAGATATGTTGAGGGCATGTGCTCTAGACTATGGAGCCAGTTGGGATGAAAGTCTACCTTACGCAGAATTCTCTTACAATAACAGCTATCAAGCCAGTATTGAGATGGCACCATTTGAGTTTCTCTATGGGAGAAAGTGTACCACCCCATTGCTATGGAATGGTGTGGGAGAAAGAAGTTTGTTCGGACCAGAACTAATCAAAGAGGCTGAGGAGAAAGTCAAGCTAGTTAAGGATAGACTAAAGATAACACAATCCCGACAAAAGAGCTACGCAGATCCTAAGCGTAGAGAAGTCACCTATGAAGTAGGTGATAGAGCTTATCTTAGAGTGTCACCACTTCGTGGAGTGAAGAGGTTTGGTGTCAAAGGTAAATTGGCCCCAAGATATGTTGGACCATTCAAGATTCCGAGTCGTAAAGGAGAAGTAGCTTATGAGATTGAATTGCCAGAGTCTTTGTCTGCTGTTCACAATGTGTTTCATGTGAGTCAACTTAAGAAATGTCATCCAGAAATGGAAGAGACTTCTTTGAGGGATACTATACCTTTGGAAGAGGTCCAATTGGAAAGTGATCTCACTTATGAGGAGAAGCCTATCAAGATTCTTGAGACTGCAGAAAGAGTTACTCGGACTAAGACTATCAAATTCTGCAAAGTTCAATGGAACCATCATTCCGAAGAAGAAGCAACATGGGAAAGAGAAGATGATCTTCGGAAAGACCACCCTCACCTATTTGCTAGCCAATCCGAATCTCGAGGGCGAGATTCACCTTAAGGGGGTTAGATTTGTAACATCCCTAAAATCATGTTTAAAAACTCATGCATATCATCCATGCATCCATGATCATTTAGGGTTCCATTTCAAAACCATTTCAAAAACAAGAGCATCTGATGCTCATTATTTTATGTGAGCAACTATTAAACCAATGCCACTCTTAGTTGAAGAGTTTATTTGTTTTAAACCAAGCCTTGATTGTTCTCTTGTTACTTTGTTTGATTGTTGGAGTTTGGTGAAAATTTACAAAACAAATCTAATTTAAAAACCATTTCCAAAACTTATTCAAATCAAGTGCTATAGCACTGTTTATTTTGTTCAATCAAAGGGACCAATCTAGTACAGAGAGACCACATGGTCTTATGCCCAAAAATATGAAGGTTACACTCTACAAAAATCCAGAAAAGATTTGAATTCGAATTGTTTTGAATTTGTTTGAATTAGGTTTCTAGAAAATCAATTAGTAAAAGAAAAAGACAAGAGAAATAGAAAAAGGCCGGCGCTAGCGTTTGAGGCCAATAGCAGAAGCATCCCACTAGCCAGCCCACCCGGGATTTCCCTCTCTCCCTGTTTTTCTCACCGCACCCGCACTACCTAAACGGTCGCTGACAGGTGGACCCTCTCCACGTCGAATTCTTCTTCCCCAAATCCCGCGCACAGACGCCGTCACCGCCCGTTTCTTCCCCCGCCTCTTCCGCGATTTTAATCCACTTAATTGGCGATGAATGCGTGCGTGATCTCCGCCCCTGCTCCGGCTATAAGATCCCCTCCTCTCTCCGCTCCATTCCCCTCACTCACCAACCACAGAGCGCCGCTAGGCTGTCCACAATCGAGCTCGCGCCGCCGCTGTCCTGAACCACTCCGGCGAGCCATCACGGTGAGCTCCGACCGCCCCCTGTCTCTGGTTCAAACAAACGTGACCAGCATGTCCTTGCGCGTTCCCTGGTGCCTTTTGTTTGCTTTCTCATGGCCCAGGTTGCCGTCACCGTTCGTGCCCGCAAACATCAGAACCGTCGCTCGACTCCGACGAGCGATTGAGGTAAAACCCAACCGCCCCTCGACTTCTCCTTGATCCAGTAGTGTTCGCCATAGCCTTGCGCACCTCCTGATACAACTGGTTCATGCTAGGGTGATCCAGAGCATCGCCAACGTCTTCGCCACCGAGCACCCGACGCTGTGCTCAACTCCGACGAGCTCCCACGGCCACTGCAGCTCGCCCCTGTCCACGCCAACAACCTCTGGAGCTTCCTCGCAACCTTGCGACATCGGTAAGCATCATCACTGTCCCAAGCCCTCGCTAGATTCAACGATCCATCGCCGGCAGAGCCGTCGCAGCCGTTTGGGCCATTTGCGCCGCCGAGTTGTGGTCAGAGTGATTTGATCCACTGGATCTAGATCCAGTGGTTGAGATTAGAAGCTAGGCGAAGAGGTACGGGCTGATCTGGGCCGCACGTTTTAGTTAGATCTAACGGTTCGGAAGCGTGATCCTGAGCGAAGCAGTACCATCCAATCAGGAAGCTCCGAGTGGCATGAGTTTCGTTTTAAAATTTTGAATTAGATCAATTAGATGATTAAACTTGTTTAATTCATAACTTTTGGTTCCCACGTCCAAATTTGAAAAAAATTATATCAATGGAATCAGGAGGGAAAATCCTTTCTATTTATGCAATGTGTTTAATATTTTGCCTCTGTTAAAATAGTTGTTTTTGCAGAAACATTTGTAGGCATAAATTGAGTATAGTAATTATTTGGAAAATGTTTTGCTATTCAAATAAAGTTTATTTAGCTTGTTTTGTACTTGTTTATGATTCAGTACAGTGCACTTGACTTGTTTGGTGTAGAAAATCATCACATGGCATATTGCATACATTCATGTATTTTTGCTTGTATTATTTGTGTATGTGATTTTGTGCCATTATTTTATGTGTAGATTTTGGTGCAAATAGATATTGTGATTGTGAGGATTGTAGCTACTCTCCAAACTACCAAGGCAAGTGGTACTTCATGATTTATACCTATGTTTTTCAACTATGCACTAGAATTTTTTTGCTAGACTTGCATGAATATTTTGATCTATATGCTATGCTTGGGAAATCCTAGTAGTTGTAGAATTGCTAGAAATTTCTAAGTTAAGATGCGTATCTATGCCATTCTTAGCCTAGCTAGTAGAAACCAAGGGTGGTTATATATTCATGCTATGATAAAATATTTCTAAGTCTTTGGACTTGTGTTTTGCTTAATAAAACAACTAAGTGAATAAAACACCTGGGTGGAATGGAAGGAATGATTTATGTTGAGTGGTTACACAAGGCCCATTTCTATGGTTTACTTTGTGTATCTCACTTGTGGAAAGCCACCCAGGAAGAAAGGGATTTGAGATGCCATATGTTAAGAAGCTTCTAGTGCATCCACTTGGCAATATGGGCTCTGCCTGGATCACATAGGTTGCAATAACTTAGCCATTTGGACAGTTGGTGGTAGTGGGATGATAGGTTGGAACGTGTCCATTTGGTCTAAGGGAAGGCTTATGAAAGGTCCTGTCTTGGTGAAAATCAAGTCTTGTGGGGAAAGTGCACAACCTCTGCAGATGGAAAAATCTAAGTACTTAGCCATGTCCCTGGTATTGGACAACTTGAGCATCAAGACATGGAAGCTATCCAGAATCTCCTCATCCCAATTTCTAAGTAAAAACTTGTGGTTGAACAAAGGTGAAGGTACACCAATTTCTATTGGTGGTTCCTTGGGAAAGTTTTTGTCAAAGAAAAACTTAGTGTTTTCAACTAATAGGAAAAAAACTATTTTGAGCAAAGCAAGCCTAAGCTACACTTAGCCAAAATGCATATAGTATCTAGACTACCAATATTCTACTAAGGTATCACTTGCCAATACTATTCCAATGTATTGACCCATTGTGGCTGTAACTTGTGATGTTGTAGGTTATTCTGATGATGATTAGGAGTCATGAGTCTACACTCAACATGCTTGACTGTGGCACATGAAGATGAAGACTTAATTATCTTATTACATATTTAAACTCTTGTACTAGGCCTGTGGCCATGGAGTTGTAAGAGACTATGTTTGTCTCTAGAATGACTTGTAATAATGACCTCTGTTTCTGTGTACTTCATCTTAAACTGTGGATGCTAGCATTGATCCAGGGACTAGCATTGCAATCACAGGGATCCTTACCTTTATAAAGGGAGGGATCTTACATGGAGAGATGCACTGAGGTGCTCCTCCACGGCTGGGGTGTGGTTTTGTGATAATGGCTAGGCTTGTGAGGTCGACAACACACCCCTTTGCATGATTGTGTGTGTGCAGCTTGTGTGCATGCTATGCATATGTGGATAAGTTCAGAAAGTTTGAACTTACTATTACCAGTCTACTTTTACCTGGCTGGTGAATTGGTTCCTTTTTTGGCTGTCATTTGAATCCTGACTTTGAATTTATGAAGGATGAAATCTTTCCGATTGGTGAAACTTGCCCCTTTTAGATATTTCTCAATGATGAGTTTGTCATGTGCACCTCATTGACATATCTGAGAGAAATATGCTAACATTATTCTTATTTTGTTTTCTATTTAATCTTTATTTTGCAGGTACAAAGATAAGGATGAAGATTTTAAATATAGGATAGTTAGTAGATAAACAATTGTAATTTTCTTATTCTTTTGTAATTTTTCTTTTATAAATCTTGTAATCTTTTTTTGGTTCATTTGTAATAAAGAGTATATATTTATTAATAAAGAATATTCTTATCCTTTACTCTTGTGTAAATTGTGATGTTTGGAATAATTTGAGTAAGTTCATTCTTTGTATCTCGTTTATGTATATGAAATGAATTTCATATACAATATTGCTTTTTAGATAAGATTTAAGTTTTAATACCTTTCTCTTAATTAATTTAAGACTCAGATCTTTTATTCAAATCATTTAAATGATTATTCAAACACTTAAGTTTTAAATTCAAACCTATTTCAAAACACCCATAAATCCTTTAATATCACATCAAAGTTTATAATAATCCTTCTTTAATTCTAAACCTAATCTTAAAGTAAGAAAGAAACACTGATCACTTAAGTTTTTATTTGGCGAAAATTTTACCCACATTTTCACAGATTAATGCATGCAACAATACATATTCCTAAATCTACCCTTCGTTAGGTCCTAAATACTGGGATGTTACATAATATCTCAACACAAATCCACTACTAACAACATGACTTCTCCCATGTCCCCAAGAACTAAACGAACTACTCACGAGACATCATATGGATCAAGATCAAAGATGATATGGTGATGGATAACAATCTGAACATAAACAATAATCCAATGGTTCCACTCACAAGCATCAACTACCATAGTAATCAACACCTGGAAAGTTTTCCCTAAGAACTATGCAAGTATTCAACATGATTGTTACAGCGGGATGGAGTGGTGATGATGGTGCCGGTGGAGATGATGATACCGATGAAGTCTAGCTTGATGATGGTGTTGATGGTGACGATCTCCCCTCTCTGGGAAGGAATTCCGTCAGCAGAAATCTGTCTGCGGGAGAGCTCTTTCTTTCTCGGTGTTTTCCGCCCCATAGAGGCGGCATAATATTTCTATGGTCGCTCTCCCGTGTATTAGGGTTTCGAGGGGAATATATAGGCAAGAGGGCGGATCCATAGGTGGGCCAGGTGGGCCACACCCCCTATAGGCGTGGCCTTGGGGTGGCCCACGCCTGGTGGGTATGGGCCCCCTGTGGCCCATCTCTGCCTCCCCTTGTGGCATTCTTCGTCTTGTGGGAAAATATGTTTTTTCATAGTTTTTCTAGGTTTTTTCTATCTTCGAGAAATTGCATCAAAACACCTCCTTTTCCATCAGAATCCTGACTCTAGTAGTTCAACCTCCAACAATCATCCAACATGCAAAAACAGATGAAAAGACATAAGTAACACCTCAGTATGAAATATATCAATGAATAGAGGCAACTTATGATATAGAATGGTGATGCAAATTGGACGTATCAACTCCCCCCAAGCTTAGACCTTCGCTTGCTCCAAGCGAAAACTGAGCTCAGTAAACATGTCCACTGGTTTATGGAGTGAAGAGTCGATAAAAATAATACAGACAAGAAGCATCACACTTACCATTACACAACTCATAGAAGAAAGCAACTCACCATTATATAACTTAGCTTGCAACAAGTACATGAGTCACTATAGAGACGCATAAAGATAAATCATAATTGGAATTGGCAAACTTTGTTTTTGGTCAGAGAACATCTGGCAAACAGTTTCACAAATAAAGCTTTTGTAGAAGTTTTACAACAGGAGCACTCTTTGCTCAAACAAAAAGGTTTTTCATAATGATAGTTTTCAAAGTAATACTCAATAGATAAGATTCTTGTGCAAACAAGGAAGATGAAGAACATGATCGAATAAATCATCATATGAATGCTTGAAACACAACAACTCAAATGCTTGTTGGAGATAGAGAGGACGTAGGTTTACTGACTCAACTTAGAAGTAGAAGAAAGGCCCTTCATAGAGGGAAGCGGGGATTTCAAGTTCATAAAGAGCTTCCAAAAGATTATGGTACTTACTAGCTTTGAGCTCTCATTACCCCTATCATAAGAATCTTGAGGTGATTAAGGTTAAAGTGAACAAAGATGGAGTATATACTTGACGAAATATAAATTGGCAATCTCATGTCCCTTGAGTACGAGGGCCGCTCCTCATGCTACTCAACTTTAGTTACCAGTAAGTTCTTGTCATTGTAAGCATATGTGTATCATAAAGAACCGCCAACGGGGTACCCCTTGCACATGGTACATGAGTTTCCCCATAACCAAAATGACAAGGCAAGCAGACAGTGAGCATCTCAGCAATCTCTTATTTGCCATGGGAAAATGGTGCTTTTTCTCTATTTCCTCTTTTCAATATGTCTCTTCTTTTTTATATAAGAGGAAAGCTTCATAGATTTCTCATTATGGTGACGCTGCAAGTTTCCACCATGATTAGGCATGGCTTAGGCTACCGGCCCGGGCATTTCTCTAACACATATACATAACTCCATGGACTTACAAGCTCCCCTTTTATTTCACACCGACGACATCCGCAAACAAAAGAGCATGATATCAGCTGGGTATGTATTTACAGGTGTTGAAAGCATTCCCATGACAGCACGATTCTGCTAATCCCAACGTATAGATGCAAGCATATAGAACTTCGATGACACAATGGTTCAAGTTTATTAGGGCCAAGAAAATAAGGTGTGCCATCAAGTTCGTGAGAGCTTTACTAACTAGTTTCACATAACAAAATAAATTTTAATTCTAAAGGTAGATGAAGCTTGAGAATTTGCTTGGAATAGCAGTAATGCTAATGGGTAGATATGGTGGACACAAATGGCACAGGTTTTGGTTCAAAGGGGGTTGGATGCATGAGAAGTATTCCTTCTCAAAACAGGCTTTTGGCTAGCAAGGCTGGGTAGCAAGCAAAAGAGTTGGAGAAAACAAGCAAACCTACAAATGATAAAGCCAAACATGCAATCTTCCTTGAAGACACAAAAGATCTTAAATAAAGAATACTAAGCTTATGAGCCAATCAAGAAAGAAAATAAATGATACAAAATATCTGTAAGCTTTTTCTCTTTTCCTTTCAAACCTCAAAAAGTATTGCTACTGACCAGAGCTCGGTTTGCCAAAACCAATTTAGATCTACTTGATGCTCCCAAAGTGATTGCCAATACTGATCAACAAGATCAATCATATAATATAGATTGCAAACTAAAATAAGAAGTGCAACAAGTAAAAGATGAGTCTTCTCATTAATATTCCATAAAGGCACTCACACCAAGGGATACATAGATAACCAACTAAAAGAGAGATACTTCCACATGCAAACCAACCTATAAGATAAATTCTCTACCAAATATATGAATCTACTAAAAAGGTAAAAGATAAAAGATAATGATGTGATACCGCGACACTCCCCCAAGCTTGAAACAAGCCAAGGGGATGCCAAACCTGATGACGAATTACTCCTTCGGTGGTGGTGTTCTCTTGATAAGCTCTTCAATGAGTTCCCTCAAATCCTCAATCTCGAAGGTTAGAGTACAAATCAACTCTGAATTATGCTCAATGCGGTTTATGATCATGTCGGACCGAGAATCCCTTTCCTTGTTATTCTTTCCCCACTCTTCCTTCTTAGAGTGTTCCTTCCTTGCATGGTTAGAACGAGGCAGATACCAAACAGAGGGCAAGTTCCCTTTGGGTACCTGTTGATACTGTCGCTGAATTAAGAGAGTATGGAAATGGTTATTGGTGCGTGAAGGAGGTGAACATGGAGCGAAGACAAGACGCGGGGGTTTCCCTCCTGTAGACATCCGTGATGTCCTCCTAAGATTGGTAGGGTTTGCCACCACTCCAATGCTTGTGACGGTAGCGCGGGTGTCCGGATGCTCGTCTTCCTCCATGTCTTCCTCATGCCCAACCAAAATCTCCTCCTCCTTGGGGTTTTGAGGATCATCTTCCTCGGGCTTCTTGTCTTTGTCGTTGGCGGAGACCATGGTGCTCTAAACTTGAGAAGATTTCCTGACAAAAACAGTTCGAAACGAGAACACGATGAGAACACGATATATGAACCTCGGGGGATCCGAGGGGTTATATATTACGAAGTTTCCACGCATAAGAAGGTACTGGTGGGAAAACAAGACGGAGACGGAGCTCAGGGGGCTCACACCCCCTCCAGGCGCGGCCAACTAGGGCCCGCGCCTAGGGTGGGTGTGGTCACCCTGGCCTCCGTTTCCTCCTCTGTGTCGTCTCGTAACCTTCGATGTCGTGGGAATGGCCACGGCAGATGCTGCAATCGGCAGCGAGTAGTAGAACATGGGGCAAGGGCGACCTGCCATCTGCGGTGCGAGATGAGGGCGGAGACACAAGGGTTTACCCAGGTTCGGCCCCCGGAGGGTAAAGACCTACTCATGCTAGATTGTATTATGGAGAGAGTACAAGGGTGAGCTCGACGACTAGGCGACGAGTCGCTGGGGTGTATGATGGAACGTGTCCTCTATGCGTACCCTAGGGAGGTTTATATAGGCTCACCTCGCTAGGGTTTACAGATCTACAACCAAATTGTTTAAGGATTCAGAGGGTCTTAACATAATCCGACTGGGCCTAGCTACACCTCTGGGCCTCCGGCTTCCAGTCGCCTAGGTCCTCGTCAAGTCTCGATCTAGTCGCCGTCCTGCGGGCCCACTCGCTGGCAGCTTGGGCCAACAGGAAACGTGTTGCTGGGCATATCTCGGTAGGCATATCCCCATCAGTAGTCCCCGAGGCCGTCGTTGATTCGTCACAGGTGTTCGTTGGCAGTCGGAGTATGCGGGTCCAACTCGGACACCCAGTCGAATCGGCAGTGGACTCCTGAACAAAGGAAAGAACTAGTCATTTGAATCACAATAACGGCGATTAATCAGGTCGCAGCTTGGCGAACGGGTCGGCGAATAATTCATTCACTGTCGTAGTGATCAGGTCGGCGAATCGTCAAGTCGCTGAAGACAGCAAGTCGAGCGGATGAAGTTGGACCGTCAGCTTGGTCAAACTAGTCGTTGGGTAATCCAACAGTAATATTGGCGTAATTACCGCGTGGTAACGGCTCCCCGAAAATGGCGGGTAACAACCACTATATAAGGAGAGTGACAGGTGAGAGGAAAACACTTCCCTCACTTCCTCCGATCTCGTGCATTCTCAATCCTCCATTTCGCGTAGCGACCAGAGAAACCCAGAGCGATTTACAGTCCCAGATCCCCCAATCGATGGCCCCTCCTGCGGAACCATGGGGCAGATCCAAGTGCACGAAGGCGCTGCTGAGATCATTCGAGGAGACAGGGATCCTCCGCGCCGGGAGATGGCGCATCCCCGTGGCCGGAGAGGTGATACCAGATCCGTGCGAAGGGGAGTTCGTCTGCTTCACCAGCCATCTGGAGCGGGGGCTCGGATTCCCCACCTCCCTCTTCTTCCGCCACTTCTGCGCCTACTACGACATCCAACCGTTAGACCTGGGACCGCACAACATCGAGCAGCTCTCCATCTTCGTGGTGTTCTGCGAGTGTTACCTAGGCTGTCGACCATACTTCCCCCTATGGCAAGATATGTTCCATGGGAGGATCAACCGCGAAGAGGCAGGCGGCCCGATGTTATCTGCAGGCGGCCTGACCTTCCAGCAGAAGTCGAAGGCGTCGTTCTTCGATCTGATGTTGCCCGCCAAAGCAGCAAACGAATGGAAGAAGAGCTGGTTCTACGTGACAGAGTCGCCGCCGGACGGCTAGGTGGCGCTTCCGAGGTACTCCGCCGACCGGCCCGAGCCGCGTCGTCTCCAAGTCACCAAGCTTCCGCTGGACCAGCGGATGGTCGTTGACGAGATGTTGTAGACCATCTGCAACCTGAAGAAGAAGGGCCTCCAAACCATCAACCTCTACAACTGCTGGCCCGGGCGATGACTCGTGCCTCTGGCCAGCCGCGCCCACTATATGTACGAGTATACAGGCAAGGACGACCAGACAAAGTCCTGTCATGCCGAGTGGAGACTCATGCAAAGGTCGGGGTCGCACCTTACACCGCGAAGCGCCAAGCTCCAACGGTGAGTTTTTATTTCCCATGCACTCGCAGTCGCAATTTTGCATTCGTGGTCGTGCTAATATTGCTTGGTTGTTGCAACTATTCCAACTGGTGGAAGGTTGGCTTCCACCCGTAGACACCGAGAACTCGAACTCGTCCGCTAAAGACGAGAGCGAGTCATCGCCTGACAAGGGCGATGTCAAAAGTGGCGAGGGCAGCGGTGATGATGATGACGACGATGGAGACGAAGCCATGGAGGTCGCTGCACCCATGGTCCACAAGACCCGTGAGCAACATCAACGTGAACTCGAGGCCAGCAAAAGCCTCGAGGCCCACGACGACGATGATGATGAGCTCCCCGAGCATACCTCGCAGCGTGAAGACACACCATCAAAGAAGAAGAAGCCGCCGCCACCAAAGAAGAAGACGAAGCTGGCTAAGCCGGTGTCTCCGCCTCGGTCCACGAGTAGCTCCGATGCTACTAGCACAGCCGAAGAAGCAGCGGCACAAGCGACCGCGGTGACTGGTGCGACCGTCGTGGAGGACGAGGCACCGTGTAGAGGGAGTGTCCCAACCTTTACACAATATAAGGTGGAGTCCCCTGTGTTTACAATGCTAGTCCCTGGATCAATAGCTAGCATCCACAGTTAAGATGTAATATCAAGAAACAAAGGTCATATTATAACTTTATAACCAGGAATAACATAATTTTATTACATCATACATAGCTCATTTGGCTATTACATTACATTGAAGCGGAATAACTATAAGTATGGGGTCCTTCATCTTCAAAGTGCCACAGGCAGATGTTGGTTGTAGACTTTGTAATCCTAATCAATCAATCTTCACTAAAATCAATAAAACCTGCAACATTACAAGTTACAGCCACAAGGGTCAATACATTTGAATTGTATTGGCAAGTTTCACTACTATGTTGAATATAAGTGTATCCTATCATTACATGCATATTTGGCTAAGTAGGGTTCAAGGCTCATTTGCAGAAAGCAATACTTTATCCTATCTTTTCAAAATGGTTTTGATCTTCTGTCAAAATCTCTTTATCAAAATCCTTTGAACTACTTGGTATCCCCAAGTATTCAAGTCCTTGTCAAAATTCTCTTGAGCTCCTTGGTACCCCCAAGTGCATCAAGTTTTATCAAAATCTCTTGAGCTCCTTGGTACCCCCAAATGCATCAAGTTTTATCAAAATCTCTTGAGCTCCTTGGTACCCCCAAGTGCATCAAGTTTTATAAAGTTTTCTTTTAGAAATTAGAATGTCGAGATTTCCCATAGCTTCAAACTTTAGTTGCTCAGTATTGTCCATAACCGGGGACACGACTAACTACTTAGATTTTATTATCTTCTGCAGAAGTAGTACACTTTACCCACATGTCACACTCCCATCTTGTTGCCACCAGTGGCCACTGGATTAGTGCTCACCAAGATGGAGTACCGGCAGATTGAGAATGTGACAAAGTCTTTCCAGAGGGTCCTCCCATACACCATTGCTAGCTTGTCTTCAGTACCCATGTAGGATTCCAGGTCCCCATGTCCAGTAAGCTAAAGACAATGCATGGGTCTTCCCAATGTAGTGGACTAAGCCAGAGCCATAAATAGCATGTGGTTGCACACGAAAGCCACAATTGGAGAATCATGTTCAATCTCTAAGTTTCCTGGGTGGTTTCCTTTGGAGCACAACACAAAGAGATTGCCATAGACATGGTTCCTTTTGTTGCCACCTTATCCAAAACTCAAAGTATCCTTGGCCACCCAGGTGGTTCATTGAGTCCTTGTTTTATTATATAAAAACACAAGTCCTTTTCTCAACTTCATAAAATCTCAACATGAGTCTCTTCTCAAAATATAGCATGGCTAAGCATGTAACAACTACATTGTTTTCACTAAGGAATGTATAGGGAATCCTATTAGGATTTAGCATAGCATAAGTATAGAAATTCTTTTCATGCATGTTTCAAAATCCACTAAGTATAATGAAAATAGTAGGACTTTAGATGATAGTGTCACTTGCCTTTTTGGTAGGGAATGTTGGTTCACTCCTTGATCTTGCTAGTCTCACACTTTACTAACTTCACTACAATCAATCAAGCAAACACAATATCAACAAGCATTCCAAACCAATAATCAATCAAACATTTCACACACATAAAACAATGGGATCTAAGTCATGCATGTAAGCATGCAAGGGATAGTTTTATTTTGCAAAGATGGTTTCTACTAGGTTTATAAACTTGGTAAGGTCCCAAGTGGTCATTTTCCAAAGTGGCAAAGTCATTTGCAAAAGGGTTTTGTCCATAAACCATTTTTAAATCCAATCATCATTTTATGTGGTGGAAAAATATTTTTATCAAAGCAACAACTTTAAGTTCTTCACAAAATAAGTTGTTGTTTCTCAAAACTTGGTGTTTAGGGTCAGTAGGTTTAATCCAAATCATTTTCCCAAATTTTTTACTCCAAAAACATTTTCATAACAAAACCATTATTTTTATTTGGCTAGAAATAGGCTAGATCAATTAATCCATCCTAAACTTTACATAATCCATTTTAAAAACCATGGGTTGGTTCCTAGGGTCAGTAAGTTCACCACAAACCAATTTTCCAAGGTTTCAACCTTAAAAACATTTTTGAACAATTTTTCTAAACTAAACAAGCATACAAATGTTTCTGCAAAAACAAACAATCTAACAGATACTATTTGCTAAAAAAATTGCATGGTTGGCTAGGGCTTGTTCCACTGATTCCAACGATATAAAGTTTGCAATTTTTGGACGTGTGGATCAAAAGTTACAAAGGTTTCAAAATTGAATCTCTAACAGATTCAAATCTGTTTTTAAAATGAAACCTGGCCAAGCGTCATGTTTCTATTGGGCGATACCGCTTCACGCGGATCGACTGATGTGGTGCGTTAGATCTAAATAAAATCCTACGGCTCTGAATCGAACTTACCCTTTCGCTTAAGTTCTATTTCTAGCCACAAGATCAAGATCTAACGGTGCAAATCTATTCGACCATACTCGAGCGGCGCTGCCGGCGGTGAGTGGCGGCGCACGGTCGGACGAGGTGCTAGCGGCGGTTACAGGAAGCAAAGGAGAATACAAGGATGCTCACCGTGCTCGTGAGGTCGTGGCGATGCTCAATGTGTTTTCGAGGAGGCGAGGGGTGCTCAGGATTCGTCGGGATTTCTCGCCGGAGTCAAGGACGGCGTCAGGCGGCTCTGGTCGTGGTCGGAGGCGACGCTGTCGATCACGAGAAGGTAGGCAGAGGGCATGGTTAGACGCGTAAGATCAAGGAGATGACGCGTGCGTGAACTAGAAGGCGCGGGGTGGTCTGGTCTTACCAGGAAACTTCGCCGGAGAAGTTGCAGACGCGGCGGCGCTCAGGGCTTTGTCGAAGACGACGTTCTGGGGCGCCCGCGGTTGAATCGAGGGTACAGGAAGATGTGCCAGGGAGTGGTGAGTGTGCTCGTGTGCTCGGGAAGGCAGGAGGTGGCGAGGCTCGGCCGGAATTTGAGCCACGGCTCGTCGGAACGGTGAGTGGTCTCTGGCGAAATTTGTGTAGCCTGGTGGCGTGTTGGTTATGGCGACAAAGGGGAAAGGAGGAGAAGACACAGGCGTTTAATAGGATGTGGTCGCAGGGGGAGTAATGGTCGTGGTTATCACGAATTGATCATCGGCGTTAAGGCAGGAAACGGCGAGGAGGAATTAGCGCGGGGCGAGGACGATGAACAGGAGAGGTGGGGTCCTGTCGTCAGTGAGGAAGCGAGAAGGAAAAGAGGTCCACCAGTCAGCGATTGCATGAAAGTGTTCTCGAGTGGAAAACGTTCGTCATGGAGAGAGTAGGTGGGCTGGTTTGGGTCTTGTTGGGCTTGGCCAAATTTGAGTCCAATTCTTATTTTTTTCTTTCAAATTGTTTTTCCTTTTCTGTTCCTATTTTCTGTTTTGAAAATCAAACAACAAATCAAACAATCAAAACAATTCAAACAATCACCATGCTTTTCATTTGAATTTTGGTTCTGTTTAACACATAACCAAAGTCCAAAATAAAATAAAATAGTATTTTAAATCTTTTTAGGATCCATTCATTAATTAAATAAAATGGACCAAAGTTATTTAATCAAATAGGGTTTGATTTATTTAATAAAATCTCCATTTGAAAACTAAATATTTTCAAAACCAAATCAGTAGGTTTTATTTGAGAATATAAAATACTTGTAAAACCTATTTGAAATAAATAAGTTTTGATGGTTAATTAAAATAATAAAATCTTTATTTATAAATCTTGGATATTAAATCCTTATTAATTTTTTTTAAATAAAACCTTTACTATTTTTATCAAAACAAAACATTTTATTTCAAAAACTTGGCCAAGGTTTAATTTGTCTCCATAAATAATCTTTATTTATAAATCCACCTTTTCTTTTGAAAACTAAATCTTTTATTTAAAGATCCAAAATAGTAATTTTATATATTTTTATTTTCCTTTATTAAATGTTTTTATTTTTAAATCCCTTTAGGATTTATTTGATCCAAATTGGTTTTGAAAGTTTCCAATTGGTTTCAAAAAGTTTCTTCTCACCCTGAAAATCAACAAAGTTTTATTTTATTCATTTATTTTTCACATTACAAGATTTGGAAAATCTTGGGATGTGACAGGCTACCACCCTTAAAATAAATCTCGTCCCGAGATTTGGGAAAGCTAGGGTTACAAGTAGGCTCAAGACAACTAGGGTACTACCACCCTTAAATAAAATTTTCAAACAAAATTACATATTGGCCTTCTTGGGATCTTGGGGAAGCTTCTTTGAGCAAACATCTGCATTGTGTCCTTTGCTTCCACACTTGACTCATGGTCCAAGGTTGAGTTTCTCCATAGGCTTGTTCAACTTGTTCTTCATCTTTTCTGGACAGTTGCTTGCATAATGTCCTGGGTTCTTGCAATTGAAACAGTTGATATCCTTGAGTTCTTTACGTGGCTCTTGTGGACAAGTTGCTACATAATGGCCTAGCTCCTTGCAGTTGTTGCACACCACTTGGCTAATTTCCTTATTCTTCTGGTTCTCTGGGCATTCACTGGAATAGTGTCCCATTTCTTTACACTTATGACATTGCACATGGCTTTTGTCCTTCTTTTGCCTTTTGGGTTTCTCCAAAGCTAGGAGTGCATCTAGTTCATGTTGCTCATATGTTATTTGGTAGGTAGGAATGTCTACATGCTTTTTGGACCTTTTATTGTCCTTTAGGAATTTCACATTCCTCTTATTTGATCCCTTGAATTGGGTTGTTTTGCTTGGAGGTATAAGTGGTCCTTTTCCTTTGTCATCAACCTTCTTGGTTGACTTGGATCCTTCTGCATGGTCTGCAATCATTTGTTGCACTCCACCTTGTTTCCTTTGTTCCACAATGGAATAGATGGGGCATTGGATAGGAACATGGTTGTTTCCTTCACATAGGTAGCAAGTAGCTTGAGAGGTGGGGCATTATCCAACAGGATGTTTCTCTTCACAGTTGGGGCATTGATCTCCATGCTCCTTGGAAGTATGATCCTTGTCTCCACAAATAATGCAAGCTGGGGCTCCATCTAGAATAACATTTCTGTCATCCTTGTTGTCACTAACTCTTTTGGAATAGCTTTCTTCCATACTGATCATTTGATCAGTCACCTTAAGCATCAATTGGCCTTGAGTTTTCAAAAATCCTTGCAAGGTTGGATCTTCTCCACTAGTGTTGGCTATGAATTGAGCTGTCACTTGGTTCAACTGGTGTTGGGTTGCTATGAGCTCTTTCATGCTGTCCTCTTGGTTGGTATTGGTGCCATCAACCTTGATGTTGGAGTCTCTTGGAGTAGTCATCTGTTTGGGTTGGATGAGGATTAGAATAGGCAAGATATTTCTAAGGAATCAATTCTAATTACACACATCACAATTCACTCAAGCAATGTGCAAGCATTCACAAACAGCTTTTCACTCAAACAACAAAGTTCAAGCACTTACTTAGGCAACAAAATATTTTTGTTACACCACATAAGTTGGTGGTTTTGACTTCACTAAAATATGGTGGTCCATCTATATGGTTCACTTGTGATCTTTCCATCCTTCTTGGTTCTTCTTGTATCAGATCATGGTTTCCTTGAGAAAAACCCTTGGGTATAATATTTCAAGTGATGTGGGCTCCTTCTGACTTTTGCATTCCCTTAGTCTCTAAATCTTGAGCAAGATTTCCTTGTTTCACTTGTAATCCTTAGTGGTATTCAAGTTGGAAGTCCTTGGTGAATATGCTGAAGATGTTGAAGTCATTAGAGTTGAAGATGTTGAAGTCATTAGAGTTGAAAGTGTTGAAGAAGTCCTTTGCACATGGTGTAGTCTTTGGCCATGGGTAGGTTTTTCCATCAAGTTGAAGTGGAAGAGATGTAGAGTTGAAACCAAAATGGTTGGGGAAAGAGTTTACAAGATTGTTTGTAAATAAGTTTTGGAACAAAACAACTCCTATTTTTCTAAGGGTTTTTGTCCAATCCTAGGTTTACAAATCCTACAGGCAACACAGTGCTCTGATACCATCTGTAGAGGGAGTGTCCCAACCTTTACACAATATAAGGTGGAGTCCCCTGTGTTTACAATGCTAGTCCCTGGATCAATAGCTAGCATCCACAGTTAAGATGTAATATCAAGAAACAAAGGTCATATTATAACTTTATAACCAGGAATAACATAATTTTATTACATCATACATAGCTCATTTGGCTATTACATTACATTGCAGCGGAATAACTATAAGTATGGGGTCCTTCATCTTCAAAGTGCCACAGGCAGATGTTGGTTGTAGACTTTGTAATCCTAATCAATCAATCTTCACTAAAATCGATAAAACCTACAACATTACAAGTTACAGCCACAAGGGTCAATACATTTGAATTGTATTGGCAAGTTTCACTACTATGTTGAATATAAGTGGATCCTATCATTACATGCATATTTGGCTAAGTAGGGTTTAAGGCTCATTTACAGAAAGCAATACTTTATCCTATCTTTTCAAAATGGTTTTGATCTTTTGTCAAAATCTCTTTATCAAAATCCTTTGAACTACTTGGTTTCCCCAAGTATTCAAGTCCTTGTCAAAATTCTCTTGAGCTCCTTGGTACCCCCAAGTGCATCAAGTTTTATCAAAATCTCTTGAGATCCTTGGTACCCCCAAATGCATCAAGTTTTATCAAAATCTCTTGACCTCCTTGGTACCCCCAAGTGCATCAAGTTTTATAAAGTTTTCTTTTAGAAATTAGAATGTCGAGATTTCCCATAGCTTCAAACTTTAGTTGCTCAGTATTGTCCATAACCGGGGACACGGCTAAGTACTTAGATTTTATTATCTTCTGCAGAAGTAGTACACTTTACCCACATGTCACACTCCCATCTTGTTGCCACCAGTGTTCACTGGATTAGTGCTCACCAAGATGGAGTACCGGCAAATTGAGAATGTGACAAAGTCTTTCCAGAGGGTCCTCCCATACACCATTTCTAGCTTGTCTTCAGTACCCATGTAGGATTCCAGGTCCCCATGTCCAGTAAGCTGAAGACAATGCATGGGTCTTCCCTATGTAGTGGACTGAGCCAGAGCCATAAATAGCATGTGGTTGCACACGAAAGCCACAATTAGAGAATCATGTTCAATCTCTAAGTTTCCTAGGTGGTTTCCTTTGGAGCACAACACAAAGAGATTGGCATAGACATGGTTCCTTTTGTTGCCACCTTCTCCAAAACTCAAAGTATTCTTGGCCACCCAGGTGGTTCACTGAGTCCTTGTTTTATTATATAAAAACACAAGTCCTTTTCTCAACTTCATAAAATCTCAACATGAGTCTCTTCTCAAAATATAGCATGGCTAAGCATGTAACAACTACATTGTTTTCACTAAGGAATGTATAGGGAATCCTATTAGGATTTAGCATAGCATAAGTATAGAAATTCTTTTCATGCATGTTTCAAAATCCACTAAGTATAATGAAAATAGTATGACTTTAGATGATAGTGTCACTTGCCTTTTTGGTAGGGAATGTTGGTTCACTCCTTGATCTTGCTAGTCTCACACTTTACTAACTGCACTACAATCAATCAAGCAAACACAATATCAACAAGTATTCCAAACCAATAATCAATCAAACATTTCACACACATAAAACAATGGGATCTAAGTCATGCATGTAAGCATGCTAGGGATAGTTTTATTTTGCAAAGATGGTTTCTACTAGGTTTCTAAACTTGGTAAGGTCCCAAGTGGTCATTTTCCAAAGTGGCAAAGTCATTTGCAAAAGGGTTTTGTCCATAAACCATTTTTAAATCCAATCATCATTTTATGTGGTGGAAAAATATTTTTATCAAAGCAACAACTTTAAGTTGTTCACAAAAAAAGTTGTTGTTTCTCAAAACTTGGTGTTTAGGGTCAGTAGGTTTAATCCAAATCATTTTCCCAAAGTTTTTACTCCAAAAACATTTTCATAACAAAACCATTATTTTTATTTGGCTAGAAATAGGCTAGATCAATTAATCCATCCTAAACTTTACCAAATCCATTTTCAAAACCATGGGTTGGTTCCTAGGGTCAGTAAGTTCACCACAAACCAATTTGCAAAGGTTTCAACCTTAAAAACATTTTTGAACAATTTTTCTAAACTAAACAAGCATACAAATGTTTCTGCAAAAACAAACAATCTAACAGATACTATTTGCTAAACAAATTGCATGGTTGGATAGGTCTTGTTCCACTGATTCCAACGATATAAAGTTTGCAATTTTTGGACGTGTGGATCAAAAGTTACAAAGGTTTCAAAATTGAATCTCTAACAGATTCAAATCTGTTTTTAAAACGAAACCTGGCCACACGTCATGTTTCTATTGGGCAATACCGCTTCGCGCGGATCGGCTGATGTGGTGCGTTAGATCTAAATAAAATCCTACGGCTCTGAATCGAACTTACCCTTTCGCTTAAGTTCTATTTCTAGCCACAAGATCAAGATATAACGGTGCAAATCTATTCGACCATACTCGAGCGGCGCTGCCGGCGGTGAGTGGCGGCGCACGGTCGGACGAGGTGCTAGCGGCGGTTACAGGAAGCAAAGGAGAATACGAGGATGATCACCGTGCTCGTGAGGTCGTGGCGATGCTCAACATGGTTTCGAGGAAGCGAGGGGTGCTCAGGATTCGTCGGGATTTCTCGCCGGAGTCAAGGACGGCGTCAGGCGGCTCTGGTCGTGGTCGGAGGCGACGTTGTCGATCACGAGAAGGCAGGCAGAGGGCATGGTTAGACGCGTAAGATCAAGGAGATGACGCGTGCGTGAACTAGAAGACGCGGGGTGGTCTGGTCTTACCAGGAAACTTCGCCGGAGAAGTTGCAGACGCGACGGCGCTCAGGGCTTTGTCGAAGACGACGTTCTGGGGCGCCCACGGTTGAATGGAGGGTACAGGAAGATGTGCCAAGGAGTGGTGAGTGTTCTCGTGTGCTCGGGAAGGCAGGAGGTGGCGAGGCTCGGCCGGAATTTGAGCCACGGCTCGTCGGAACGGTGAGTGGTCTCTGGCGAAATTTGTGTAGCCTGGTGGCGTGTTGGTTATGGCGACAAAGGGGAAAGGAGGAGAAGACGCAGGCGTTTAATAGGATGTGGTCGCAGGGGGAGTAATGGTTTTGGTTATCGCGAATTGATCATCGGCGTTAAGGCAGGAAACGCGAGGAGGAATTAGCGCGGGGCGAGGACGATGAACAGGAGAGGTGGGGTCCTGTCGTCAGTGAGGAAGCGAGAAGGAAAAGAGGTCCACCAGTCAGCGATTGCGCGAGTGCGGTTCTGAGTGGAAAACGTTTCGTCGCGGGAGAGAGTAGGTCGGCTGGTTTGGGTCTTGTTGGGCTTGGCCAGTTGGGCTGAGTCCAATTCTTATTTTTTTCTTTCAAATTGTTTTTCCTTTTCTGTTCCTATTTTCTGTTTTGAAAATCAAACAACAAATCAAACAATTCAAACAATCACCATGCTTTTCATTTGAATTTTGGTTCTGTTTAACACATAACCAAAGTCCAAAATAAAATAAAATAGTAATTTTAAATCTTTTTAGGATCCATTCATTAATTAAATTAAATGGACCAAAGTTATTTAATCAAATAGGGTTTGATTTATTTAATAAAATCTCCATTTGAAAACTAAATATTTTCAAAACCAAATCAGTAGGTTTTATTTGAGAATATAAAATACTTGTAAAACCTATTTGAAATAAATAAGTTTTGATGGTTAATTAAAATAATAAAATCTTTATTTATAAAACTTGGATATTAAATCCTTATTTTTTTTAAAATAAATCTTTACTATTTTTATCAAAACAAAACATTTTATTTCAAAAACTTGGCCAAGGTTTAATTTGTCTCCATAAATAATCTTTATTTATTAATCCACCTTTTCTTTTGAAAACCAAATCTTTTATTTAAAGATCCAAAATAGTAATTTTATATATTTTTATTTTCCTTTATTAAATGTTTATCTTTTTAAATCCCTTTAGGATTTATTTGATCCAAATTGGTTTTGAAGGTTTCCAATTGGTTTCAAAAAGTTTCTTCTCACCCTGAAAATCAACAAAGTTTTATTTTATTCATTTATTTTTCACATTACAAGATTTGGAAAATCTTGGGATGTGACACGCCGTTGGCGTCACTACCGCCACCGTTCGTCCCAGTTATCGGGCTGGTGGCCGCTCCAACCGCAGGGGCCTCGCCGTCGAGAGGAGCTCCCGCGGCGATCGCCACTGAACCTCCTGCCGCGGCCTCGTCCTCGAAGAAGCCGTCCGTGTCTTGGGCGTAGAGCGTGTTCGAGACGGGCCTCAGTCGGAAACTGGGGCTAGAACTAGAGAAACCGTCCAGTATTCGTACTGGCCTACGATTTATCCCAGTCGCCAAGTGAGTATTCCTCAAACCTTTCATTTGTCTGCTTGATTCATGTTCGATTGGTGAGTGTTATTGACGGAATTGTTTCGCAGGACTGGAGTGAAGAAGATAGGCCACCCTTCGGTGGACAAAGTTCCATTGCCGCAGAGGCGCCAGCTGATCCCTCAAAGAAGAGGAAGGGCGATGAGGTTGAGGCTCTCGCTGAAGGCGCCAAGAGAACAAAAGGTGATGAGGTCGTCACGATCTCGGACGAGCCAGCGGTTGCCCCGAGCGAAACCCCAGTTGCGGTGGACGTAGTTCCGAAGGCCATGGAGGATGCGGAGTCGCAGCGGGCAGGCCCCACGACCTCGGTTGAGGCGACCGGGCCGCCTTCGGGTGGCGCGGGAGCCACGGTGGCGACGTTCCCTCGCTTTGTAGTGAGGGCCGCAATGGCGAGTGCCTCGGTGCCGTCGAGCCAACTACCTGGGGCCGCCGGTACGGAGGTCGAACAGCATCGCGGGCATACTCCACTCGTGCTCTCATCAGTGGACGCAATGGAGCTTCACGACATGCTAGGTGCCACCATCCAGGTATGTACAATCCCCGAGGATCGGGCCACTGAATTTCAGTGGTCGGATTCTTACTGTTTTTCGCCATCCAGTCCCCGAGTGTCTAGTTGCTGAATTTTAGCGGCTAGGCACTTAGGAATTTTTGTTGTCCAGTCCCCGAGTGGCTAGTCGCTGAATTTAGGAAATTTTTTCATCCAGTCCCCGAGTGGCTAGTCGCAGAATTTCAGCGGCTAGGAACTTAGGAAGTTTTTGTCGCTGAGGCTGTAATTGTTGCACAGGGCTTGCAGCGCAATTCGGCCGAGCGGCTTGCTGCCAAACACCGCGTGGAAAAGGAGCTCCTCACTATTCAGGATACGAACGAGCATCTTCGGGCGACTATGGGTGAGTGTTTGTCTTGTTTGGCGCTGGTCGCGAACTTGTTACGTTTGTAATCGTTTTGTTGTGGACGCAGAGGATAGTGCTGCCGCAGTGAAGGAGGCCCGCCAGGGCATTGTTCCGGCTAGTGAGTTGTCGGCTTAGTCGTCCTTGAGCGCCGCGGAGAAGATAATCGCCGAACTGGAGCGTGAGCTCAAGGAGGCGAAGGTGAAAGCGAGATCGGCGGAAGGACGAGCCAAGGCGGCCGTTACTTCTGCTGCTGAGGAGAGGAAGGTGTCGGATGCGCTCGTCGCTGGGCTGCAGAATGACCTCTCAGCTCTTCAAAATTTCATCACGGACCTCTGTCGCCCGCTGATTGGTGGGTGTTCCTTCTACGAATACCCGGGCGCGCTACTCGCATTGTTTTGTTGTTGCTTCCCTTAATATTTGCTTGTGTGCTACATGCCTGATCACTCATAATGCCGAAGAGGTGCAATCGTACGACGCGCGGCAATGCGTCACCACTCTGGTCGATTCTGCCGCGCTGTCAGCGACCTGCCTCTGGGCGTATGTTCAGGAGATCTCGCCCACGGAGGTGATCCCCAGCGACCTCGTCGAAGTTTGGCGCTATCTGGAGAAGGCCCCGGCGGTTGTGGAGTTCATGACGCGGTCGGCCTTACGTCATGGAGCGGCGACTGCGCTTAGCCTTGGGCTCGCGCATTTTTCCGACGACTTCGACCTTGACGACGTCACGAGTGGGTACCCTTCGTCGACGGGCTCGGTCGAGATTGTCGAGGTGCTGAAGCTGATGGAGTGAGCCGCGGTGTACTCCGATCACGTGTGGGCGATGGACGACCTTATTCCTTACCAGGAAACGGTCGTCGCCCCCAATGACCCCGAGTCGGCGCACTGTGACTTCAAGGTGGAGCAACCATTTCGTGTGGCCATGGTGGGTGATCTCACGACGTACCCGTCGAATCCTTGGGTTCCCTTTATCCGCAATCGCAAGGATGGTGGCGCCTCCTCGTCGAAGCCTGTGGAATAGAGTATTTTGCCACTCGGAATTAGCTTAAGATAAATATGTAATTCTCCTTGTACGCTAACAAATTTTGCTGCTAAGAAGGAATGCAAGGGTTATTTTGTCATTGTTTTTGTGGTTTGGTTGTTGGTTGTGCGAGTCCCCGAGCGCGTCCGCCCTTTTTATGGGGTTAACCTCGTTTTTTTATGTTGTTTGAACTGTTAGTGAGTTATGGTCGACTCGCCATGGCTCGGGAAGCCTGTCGCATGGCGACTCCAAGGGGTGCTCTTTACTTGGCCGTTTTCCCGGGCGCGAACGGGGTCGGGTCGCCGAGTCCCCAAGCGTGGTACTTGGCAGTTCTAGTCGCATGCCCGAGGTATGTGAGGACTAGGCGCGTTGTGTTAGGCGCGTCACTCCACCTGATCCGTGAGACCAGTCGCGTGGCGAGTCCAGGATGCATAAAAGGATTAATATCACATGCAAACCTTTTCCTTCTTACAATCTATACTAGCTCCACAAGTGTTCAAGAAAGGTCTACCACAAATGATAGGACAAGTTTTACTAGCTGTTGAATTAAGCACTAGAAAATCAGCGGGATACTTAATCTTACCGCAGAGAACCTCCACATCTCTTACAATACCAATAGGGCAAATGGTTTCCTTATTAGCAAGGTGAATAACCACATCAATATCCTCAAGCTCACAAGGACCAATTTCATGCATAATTTCCCTGTAAAGCTCATAAGGAATAGCACTAGAACTAGCACCAATATCACATAAACCATAGTAGCAATGATCACCTATTTTAACAGAAAGCACATGAACACTAGCTTTTCTAGCTTTACTAGGATGAGAGATAATAGGATCAACAGTACGAACTTCAATGCTAGTAGGAACATGGGTAACAATGTCTTTATAAGGAGCATGGTACTTGTCCCATTCCTTTTTGGGAATTTCAATATAAGAGGCAAAGGCCTTAAAACATTTTGCAAGAACTTGAGAATCAAGACCATACTCATTACTAATATCACGGAAGTCATTAGTTCCTATAAAATATTTAATGCATTCATAATCATAGTTTATACCTGACTTTCTTCCTTTGTCATTTCTTCCATGCTTCAGTGTTCTCTTGAATACGGTCTAGGAGATCCCATTTAGCTTCTTCCTTCATACGTGTGAATGATCCAGCACAAAAAGCATCTAGTAAATCTCCATCATGAAGAGAAAGCCTAGCATAAAAGTTATTGATAATAATATTGCTAGGGAGTTCATGAATAGGACATTTAAGCATTAGTAACTTCAGTATCCCCCAATCTTGAGCTGTACTCTCTCCATCACGAGGCCAAAAGTTATATATCAGATTCCTATCCTTATGAATTTCACTGGGAGAATAGAACTTAGAATAAAAGAGAGGCACTATTTCCTCCCATTCCATGGATTGTCCATTCTTTAGCAGCTTATACCATTCTTCAGCTCTTCCTTTCAAGGATATAGAGAGTAACTTCTTCTTCACATGTTTAGTTGTGATACCTGCACACTTAAACAACCCGCATAATTCATGGATAAAAAGCAAATGATCACCAGGAAAGTTCCATCCCCTAAATATAATTATCCATAACTTGATCAACAATACTTGTAGGTATCTTAAAAGGATTTATCTCAAGAGTTGGTGGTTCATCTACTACCCTAACAGTGGTAGTAGTTTTCCCAAACAGAAAACCAAGTGGGTTATCCATAATGGAAACAAAGTAACAAACAGAAATAAAAAAACAATACTCACAATAGAAGTTTCCTTTACCAGTTTCACTCTTCAATAGCGCTTCACTCCCCGACAACGACGCCAAAAAATAGTCTTGATGACCCACAAGTATAGGGGGTGTATCGTAGTACTTCCAATAAATAGGAGTGTCGATCCCAACGAGAAGCAGAAGGTGTTGACTAGTGGTATGGAGCAGGAAATATCTGTAAATACTTAGCAAACGGATTTTTAAGGATTTTCTGGTAAAGCAAAGAAATAAAGTGCAAGTAATAAAGACAATGAACAATTGCAGCAAGTGGCTCAGTACTTTCTTATCAAAGGACAAGCTGGTGGAAATACTTATAAGGACCAAACATTCTCGAGGACACATGGGAATTCTATTAAGTGCTTTCGCTTCAAATAGCTGAGTAGTATTCTTTGGTTTTGTAAGTGTTGTGTGGGTGAACCTGTGCTAATGTACCAACCTTACTTGGACGAATACATACTTGTGATTAAAACCCCTGCAAGCATCCGCAACTACCAGAAAGCAATTAAGATATAAACATAACCACAACCTTAAACTCTGAGATCCTACGCTCCCTTGTGCAATGGTGTCCTAACGGGGGTTCAGGTTTTTGTCACTCCGGCAACCCCATTATTAGTATCCAAATACATAATGCATCCCCCTAGGACAATAAATGGTGAAGTATTATGTAGTTGACATTCACATGACACCACTAGAAGAATAACACCACAACTTAAATACTAAACCATTGAATAATATCTCAACACAAATCCACTACTAACAACATGACTTATCATATGTCCTCAAAAACTAATCGAACTACTCATGAGACATCATATGGATCAGGATCAAAGATGATATGGTGATGGATAACAATCTGAACATAAACAATAATCCAATGGTTCCACTCACAAGCATCAACTACAATACTAATCAACACTGGGAAAGTTTTTCCTAAGAACTATGCAAGTATTCAACACGATTGTTACAGCGAGATGAAGTGGTGATGATGATGTTGGAGATATGCCCTAGAGGCAATAATAAAAGTGTTTATTATTATATCTTTGTGTTTATGATAAATGTTTACATTCATGCTATAATAGTATTAACCGGAAACATTAATACTTGTGTGATTTGTAAATCCTCTTTGTAATACTAGCTTGTTGGTTGATAGATGATCGTGGTTTCTCGATCATGAACATTGAGATGTTATTGACAACAAGATCATATCATTAGGAGAATGGTATGATGGACATACTCCTATAGATAAGCGTAGCATTAAGATCAAGTCATTTCAATAGTTCGTTTGCTATAAGCTTTCTGATACATAGTAACCTAATTCCTTCGACCATGAGATCATGCTAATCACCATCACCGGAAGGATGCTTTGATGACATCAGACACCACACCGTAACTGGGTGGCTATAAAGGTGGCATTGAGTGTTTGGAAAGTATGTGTTTAGGCACATGGATCAAGAGTGGGATTTGTCCATCCATATGACAGATATATATACTCTGGGCCCTCTCGGTGGAATGTCATCCAATTATCTTGCAAGCATGTGACTGGCTCACAAAGGATCACATATCACGGGAACGAGAAAAGAGTACTTATCGGTAACGAGGTTGAACTAGGTATGCAGAGATACCGATGATCAAACCTCGGATAAGTAAATTATCGCGAGACAAAAGGAAATTGGTATCATATGTAAGTGGTTCATTCGATCGCAAAGTAATCGTTGAAATATGTGGGAGCCATATGAATTTCCAGATTCCTCTATTGGTTATTGATCGGAGAAGTGTCTCGGTCATGTCCGCATAATTCACGAACCGCAGGGAGACACACTTAAGGGTTCGATGTTGTTTAGTAGATATGGAATGTAAGTAGGGATAACGAATGTTGTTAGGAGTATCGGATGGGATCCGGGATATCACGAGGAGACTCGGAATGGTCCGGAGGATAATATTCATATAAGGAAAGTCTGATTCCGGAGTTCGGGAATGATTTCGATGTTTTCATCGGAGAGGTTCTAGAAGGGTCTAGAAGGTTCACCGGACCGAAAGGGGAATGGTCCATGAATGTGTCATGGGTAAGTGGAATGATTGGATCATGTCCTAGGTCACTTGGTTGGGCATTTGCGAGAGAGAATTAAAGCTCTAAATTGAAAGTCAAAAGGGAGGTTTGAAAAGTCAAACTGGAACAATAGTTTCCTAGTGGAAGAAGGAAAGAGTCCTTCCTTCTATCCAACTTGGGTTTGGATATGGATTCAAACTCCCCTCTCTCAAGGCTGCCCTCCCTCTCATAAGTAGAGAGGGAGGGCTGCCCCAAAGAACACAACACTAGCCCTCCTCACCTGTGCGCCGCCGCACGCCGCTGCCGCCGGCCCGTCGCGGTCGCCCTTGCCGCCGTCGACACCTCCTCCTCCTCTTCGACCTTCTAAACCTAGATCACCGGAAACCCCAGATCTACCATAACCCGCACTGTCTTAGGCGAAGCCCTGTGGGATCTTCCCTCTACTTCCGACACCACGCCGTCGTGCTGCTAGAATCGTGAGGGGAGAACTACAACCTCCACTTCCTGCTGGAACAAGGGAGAGGAAGGTCTTCATCGAACGTGACGACCGACCGAAGCGGCCAAACGCAAGCCGGAAGGATCGTCTACACGATCTTGAGATCGGCAAGTGTACGACTACATCACCCACGAGAATCTGCTCTCGTTAACCGCTTTGGAATCTTCGAGGGTGAGTACTCTAATCGAATTGTTGCTACAATCTAGTAGATAGATCTTGTATTTTTTGTGTGCATGCGGTAGAATTTTTTTGGTTTCCATGCTACGAACCCCTACATTGGTATCAGAGCCGTGTCTATTTGTATATCTGTTGCACGAGTAGAACACAATGGTCATTGTGGGCGTTGATGCTTTTATTGTCGATTGCTTCCTGCGTACTTTGCATCTTGCAGGATGGTGGGATGAAGCGGCCCAGGCTAACCTTACATGATATCGTTCATGAGACTTTCTCCACGTTTGACATGCAACTTGTATTGCATAAGTGGCTTTGCGGGTGCCTGTTTCTCTCAACATAGTTAAGATTAAATTTACAATGGGTGATTGACAAAACTAGTATCAATGTTGTGGTTCTTGTTCGTAAGTTAGAACGACACTTATTGAAAGCCCCAAACCACGTAAAACATGCAAAGAAAATTAGAGGCGTCTAACATTGTTTTACAGGGGTGTGCTGTGATGTGATATGGCCATGATTGTGATTATATATGATGTATATAATGTTCCTTATTGTAAGTCGGCAACCGGCAGGGGCCATATGGTTGTAATTTTAATTCCGTTAAGATCTGCGTGTATATTATTCAAAGTAGTTGTAATAGTTAATGCTGGTGGAAGACGACCATGGAGCGGCACCATTGACCTTGACGCAATGCTGGTGATGATGGAGATCATGTTAGTGCTTGAAGATGGAGATCGGAAGCACAAGAAGAAAGGCCATATCATATCACATATTATGAATTGCATGTGATGTTAATCATTTTATACATCTTGTATTACTTAGTTCGCGACGGTAGCATTATAAGTTGACCCCACTCACAAAATTTCAAGTTATAAAGTGTTCATCCTTAGTAAGCACCGTTGCTAAGATGATCCCTCTCACAAGGTTTGATCTTGACGAGCCTAGCATGTACAAACATGGTCTCGGAACACGGATCACTGAAATGTAAAGCATGAGTCATATAGTAGATATGATGAACATGTTGATTGTTTGCCATTGAAGCTACATCAACCCTCGTGATGATCGGTTTTGATGTGGTAGATTTGGTTCGTGTGATCACTAAAACAATGTGAGGGATATTGTTTTGAGTGGGAGTTCACCTAGATTAATTTAACTATTAATTAGAACTCAATTTGTCATAAACTTAGTCTAAACTATTGCAAATATGTTGTAGATCAATGGCGTCCCCTACCATCAATTTTAATACGTTCCTAGAGAAAGAACAGTTGAAAAACAATGGAAGCAACTTCGCGGATTGGTTCCGCAACTTGAGGATTGTCCTCAATGCTGGTAATTTGACATATGTGTTGGATGCACCACTGGGTGACCCACCTGTAGCTGATGCTACCAATGAGGTAAAGAATGTTTTCCTCGCTCGAAAGAATCAGTACTCCACAGTTCAGTGTGCTATCTTGTACGATTTGGAATCGGAGCTTCAGAAAAGTTTGAGAACCATGACCCACATGATATTGTCCGTGAACTCAAAATGATATTTGAGGCTCACGCGGCAGTTGAGAGTTATGAGGCTTCTGAAAAGTTCTTTAACTGCAAGATGGAAGAGGGCAGATCCGTTAGTGAGCACGTGCTTAAGATGTCTGGGCACGCAAGCAAGCTTCAAAGCTTGGGTATAGTGATTCCTACTTCTTTGGGGATTCACCGTGTCCTCCAATCACTACCACCAAGTTACAAGAACTTTGTGATGAACTACAATATGCAAAACATGGACAAGTCGTTGCCCGAACTCTTATCTATGTTAAAGTCTATAGAAGTGGAGATCAAGAAAGAACACCAGGTGTTGTTGGTCAATAATACCACCAAATTCAAGAAGCAAGGCAAGTCTAATAAAAAGGGAAACTTCAAGAAGGGCGGTAAGAAAGTTACCGCGCCGGCGAAGAAGACCAAGGCTGGGCCTAAGGTTGATACTGAATACTTTTACTGCAAGGGAGAAGGCCACTAGAAGCAGAATTGCCCTAAGTACTTGGCAGATTTGAAGAACGACAACATCAAGAAGAAAGGTATATCCGATATACATGTTATTGATGTGTATCTCACTAGTACTCGTAGTAGTGTCTGGGTATTTGATACTGGTTCGGTTGCTCACATATGTAACTCGAAACATGTCCTGCAGAATAGACGGAAACTAGCGAAGAACGAGGTGACGATGCACGTTGGAAATGGATCAAAGGTTGATGTGATCGCGGTCGGTACGCTACCTCTTTATCTGCCATCGGGATTAGTTTTATACTTAAATAATTGTTATTTGGTGCCTGCATTAAGCATGAACATTATATACGGATCATGTTTAATGCGAGATGGTTACTTGTTTAAGTCCGAGAATAATGGTTGTTCGATTTATATGAGTAATATGTTTTATGCACATGCACCTTTGGTAGATGCTCTATTCTTGTTGAATCTCGATTGTAGTAATACACATATTAATAACATTGAAGCTAAACGTTTGAAATTGAGCGATAACTCGACCTATGTGTGGCACTGTCGTCTTGGTCACATTAGTGAAGCGTATGAAGAAACTCCATTCCGATGGACTTCTTGAATCACTTGAAAGATGCGAAGCATCTCTGATGGGCAAAATGACTAAGTCTCCATTTTCTGGTATGATGGAGCGAGCTACGGACTTATTAGAAATCATACATACCGATGTGTGTGGTCCAATGAGTGTAGCATCGCGCGGTGGTTATCTTATGTTCTTACCTTCACGGATGATTTTTGTAGATATGGGTATATCTATTTCATGAAACGTAAGTCCGAAACTTTTGAGAAGTTGAAGGAATTTCGAAGTGAGGTAGAGAATCAATATAACAAGAATATTAAATTTTTATGATCTGATCGTGGAGGTGAATATCTGAGTTACGAGTTTGGCGAGCATTTGAAGAAATGCGGAATACTTTAACAATTGACACCGCCGGGAACACCACAGCGTAATGGTGTGTCCAAACGTCGTTGTGGAGGTCCCAACCTTTAATAAGGTAGAGATCCCTGTGTTTACAATGCTAGTCCCTGGATCAATAGCTAGCATCCACAGTTAAGATGTAATATCAAGAAACAAAGGTCATAATATAGCTTTATAACTAGGAATAAAATAATTTATTACATCTTACATAGCTCATTTGGTTATCTCATTACAATGCAACAGAATATAACAATAGCATGGGGTCCTTCATCTTCAAAGTGCCACATGCAGACATGTTGGTTGTAGACTTGTAATCCTAATCATTAAACTTCACTAATATCAAACAAACCTGCAACATAACAAGTTACATCCACAAGGGTCGATACATTTGAATTGTATTGGCAAGTGATACTATGGTAGTATAGTGGAGTCTATCATCTATATGCATTTGGCTAAGTGGAGCTTAGGCTTGCTTTGCTCAAAATAGATTTTCCTTATCATTTGAAAACACTAAGTTTTTGCTTGACAAAATCTTTCCCAAGGCATCTCCCAATAGAAATTGGTTATCCTTCAACCCTTGTTCAACCACAAGTTTTATCTTAGAAATTTGGATGATGAGATTCTTGATAGCTTCCATGTCTTGATGCTCAAATTGTCCTTTGCCAGGGACATGGCTAAGTACTTAGATTTTACACTCTATAGAGGTGGTGCACTTTCCCCACAAGACTTGGTTTCACCAAGACAAGATCTTTCAGAAGCCTTCCCTTAGACCAAAATGGACGCGTTCCAACCTATCATCCCCTACCACCAACTGTCCATTTGGCTAAGTTATTGCAACCTATATGATCCAGGCAGAGCCCATAATTCCAAGTGGCTGCACTTGAAGCTTCTCAACATTTGACATCTCAAATCTCTTTGTTCCTGGGTGGCCATCCACAAGTGAGATACACAAGGTTCACCAGTCCCCTGGCCTTGTGTAACCACTCAACACAAACCATTCCTTCCATTCCACCCAGGTGTTTCATTAACTTACTTGTTTTATTAAACAAAACACAAGTCCTCAGACTTAGAAAATTTTCCATAGCATGAATATATATTCCACCCTTGTTTTCTACTAGCTAAGCTAAGCATGATAGTAACAGGAATCTTAACTTAGGAAATTCTACTAAGGTTTCATCTACTAGGATTTCCCATGGCATAGTATATACTTAGCAAAATTCCATGCAAGTCCTACTTATAAATATCACTAATGCATAGTGAAAATAATGGGAAAAAAGTATGAAGAATCACTTGCCTTTTTGGTAGAGGGTATAAGTTCACTCCTTGATCTTTGCAATGTTCACACACTTCAAGTCACTACAATTCAATCAAGCAAACAATATTTCAATCTACCATTCAAGCAATTCATCACATAGAATGATAAAAACAAAGCAATGCATGTAAGCAATGTTTTATTTGAAAAAGTGGTTTCTAATGGTTCATAAACATTTGAAAACAACTAATGGTCATTTTATAAAGTAGCAAAATCATTTATATAAGATTTTACTTCATAAACCATTTTTAGATCAAGTCATTATTTTATGTGGTGAAGAAATGCTTTTAATAAGGAAAAATTCTATAGGTTTCACAAAATATGTTTACAAACCATAAAACCTTGTGTTTAGGGTCAGAGAGTTTATTTCCAAAACATTTCTCAAAGGTTTCCTTCAAAAACCATTTTTAATAATCAAACTATATTTTTATTTGACTAGAAATGGTTTAAATCCAAGATTCATTCTTTTGCTTCACCAAATACATTTTTGAAACCACCAATTGATTTCTAGGGTCAGTAGGTTCAAAACAAACCATTTGCCAAAGATTTTATCCCCAAAATCATTTTAGAACAATTTTTATATTCTAAACAAGCATACATAAGTTTCTGCAAAAACAATCAGTTTAACAGAAGATTTTTACTAAAAAAAAGTGTATGGTTGGCTAGGGCTTGTCTTTATGAATCCATTGATATAAAGTTTTCAAAATTTGGACGTGTAGATTAAAATTTATAGATTTTACAAAATCTTGCATCTAATAGATCAAATCTGTTTTAAATCAAACAGACAGGGACACGTGGCTGTTTGCTACTGGCCGGTACCGATTCGTTCGGATCGTGCACTGAGGACCGCTGGATTAAGTTACATCGCACGACACAGATTGCATACCCTTTCGGCGTTAAGTGATTCTATCGCATCCATTAGATCATCATCTAACGGCCATCATCACCCTGACCATGTTCTGGCGGCGCTCGACGGCTGCGCGCGGCGGCGGTGCTCGGCTAGCGGCGGAGCTAGCGCTAGAGGAAGCAAGGAAGAGTAAGGAGATGCTCACCAGGTTCAGGAGATCATGGCGAAGCTCAAGGTACTCGCGGGAAGGCAAGGGGCGCACGAGGTTGCTGTTAATCTCTCGCCGGAGTAACTTGCGGGCTCGGGCACGCACGACCATGGTTGAAGGCGGGTCTCTGGGACGCAAACGAGAAAAATAACGCATCAGGAAGGTGCACACGAGTTCCAGGATCACGAGAATACTCACCAGTGAGCAAGGGGCGCACGAGGTCGTCGGCTATAGCTCGCCGGAGTCGAGTTCATCCTCGGTGGAGCTCAGACATGGACGGAACCGAGGCTGCGGGGCATGCGGGGGCGAGCTGGTGCTACGAGGAGATGCGCTAGGAGGTGGGGAGTATGTGAGCTTGGTCGAGTAGGCAAGGGGCGGCAGGGTTCGGTCGGAATTGTCGCCGGAGTGTCGTCGGACAGAGAAGCTTCGAGGGAGAAATTTGTGAAGCCTGGTGGCTCCTGTGGGGTGAGGTCTGGGGGAGAAGGGAGAGGGAAGCCTGGCGTTTATTACTGTGTGGTCACGGCGAGGGATTAACGCGTATTAACATCGGCGTTTAATCGACAGAAACGACGAGGAGGAAAGGGGGCGTGGTCACCGCGGGGAGGAAGAAGGTGAGGTGGTAGTGGGGTCGTCTCGTCAGCGATAGAGGGGAAGGGGAAATGGGTCCAGGCTGTCAGTGAGGGCGTGGGTTAAGTCTGCGGTGAGAAATCGTTTCGCTCATGAGAGGGAGAGGTGGGTTGGACTGGGCCTAGTGGGCTCGCTGGGCTGGGCTGCACCTTTTATATATTTTTTGTTCTGTTTGTTTTTCTTTTTTCCTTTCTTAATATTCTGTTTTGATTTCATTTAATCAATTCAAGCATCCATTTGAATTCAAAACTTTGCCAAAATTTGTGTAGCTTCAAACACTAATTAATAAAACATTCTGAAATCATTTTAGAATAATTTATTTATTCTTTTTAAGGTCTTTTAATTATTCAAAAATAGGCTCTAGTTTTAATTAGATAAGATTTAATAATATTTTAAATCTCCATTTAAATTCTTAAACTTTCCAAATCCTTTCAGTAGGTTTTTATTTGATTATTTGGGTTCAAATAACTCATCTTGAATTATTTGGAAAGTATTTAATTTTATTCATGATTCATTTGAATTGGGTATTTGTTTTAATTCCAATGGAATTTAATATAGTTTTTAATTCCCTAAAGTTTATTTGGAAGATTTCTTTAATCTTAATTAAGTTGAATTAAACAACTTTTATTTCATTTGGGTAAATTCCAAAATACTATTTTCTCATGAATTATATAATTATTCTTATTAGAGGTTTGTCTTTCTTAAAATAGGGATAGAATGGTTAATGCCATTTTATCTTATTTTGGAAATTCTTTATCCTTTTATTTTATTTGATTTGGATTATATTCATTCCATTTGCTTAATGGATTAGGCCAAGATTTATTTGGTCTTTAAGTATTCTTTATTTAGTATTTCTTTCTTCATCTTATAAAATCCATATCTTTTTATTTATAGATCCAAACTTGGTGATTCCAAGTTGTGATATCTTATTTAATTCTTGTTTAACTTTTTTAATTCCCTTTAGGATCATTTTCTCACCATTTGGTATGGGTTTATAGATAGGTTCTTTATTAGCTTTGGAAATTTAATAACCTTATCTTATTAAATTCATAAGATTTTATCTATAGCTCCAAATTGAAAGAAATCAATTTCTATGGTTTTATAATATTTCTATTTGTCATTCTTGATCATTTGTAAATGTTTGTTGACATGATTTTATATGGATCAAATCCATAGGCTTGGAGATAACTTGCAAATGATTTTTATTCCATTAGGGTTTAGGGTTTGGATTTATTTTCCAAGTGTTTAAATTTCCAGATGCATTTAATGAGGAAAGCATTTCTCTTGATTTGAATTTAGTTTAATTCAAATGTTAACCAAAGTTTGTTCAAGATGGGATTTTTAAGTTTCCATTTAGAAACAAAATTTTCTTTTTCACCCTAAAATTCAATAATAATTTATTTTGTTTATTTATTTTTCACATTACAAGATTTGGAAAACCTTGGGATGTGACAGGCTACCACCCTTAAAATAAATATCGTCCCGAGATTTGGGAAGGCTAGGGGTTACAAGTTGGCTCAAATCATCTAGGGTACTACCACCCTTAGAAATTTTCCAACTAAATTACATCTTGGCTTGCTTGGGATCTTGATGAAATCTCTCTGGGCAAACATCTGCATAGTGTCCTTTGTTTCCACACTTGAAACATGTGACAAGGCTGAGATCCCTCATAGGCTTTATCTTGTGTTTCATCTTTTCTGGACAGTTGCTTGCATAATGTCCTTGGTTACCACAATTGTAACATGTGATAAGATTGATTTCTTCACGTATCTTCTGTGGACAAGTTGCTACATAATGGCCTAGCTCTTTGCAGTTGTTGCACCACACTTGGCTAATCTCCTTATACTTCTTCTTCTCTGGACATTCACTGGCATAGTGTCCCATTTCTTTGCAATGACCACATTGCACATGGCTTTTGTCCTTCTTTTTCTTGGGTTTCTCCAAAGCTAGGAGTGCTTCTAATTCATGTTCTTCATATGTTATCTCAAAGGTAGGAACAGTTCCTGGTCTCCTTGACCTTCTATTACTCCTTGGATAATACATATGTCTCCTCTTTGGTCCTTTAAATTGGGTCATATTGCTAGGAGGTACAAGCTGAGATTTTCCTTTGTCTTCATCCTTCTTGGTAGACTTGGCTCTCTCATGGTAGTCTGCAATCAGTTGTTGCACTCCACCTTGTTTCCTTTGTTCAACTATGGAATAGATGGGGCATTGGATAGGGACATGATTATTTCCTTCACATAGGTAACAAGTAGCTTGAGATGTGGGGCATTGATTAGCTGGATGTTTCTCTTCACAATTGGGGCATTGATCTTCATGCTCCTTGGAAGTATGATCCTTGTCTCCACAAATATTGCAAGCTTGGGTTCCTTCTAGAATAACATCTTTGTCATCCTTGTTGTCACAACTCCTTTGGAAGAGTTGTCTCCCATGTTGATCATTTGAGTGGCCATCCCTTGCAACAATTGGGATTGAGTTTCCAAAACTTTTTGCATGGTTGGGTCTATCTCATTGTTGTTGGCTAAAAACTGAGTTGTCACTTGGTTCAACTGGGTTTGTCTTGCAAGCAGTTGGTCTCTCATGTTGACCTCTTGGTTGTTGTTGTTGTCACCATCCTTGATGTTGGAGTCTCTTGGAGAAGTCATCTGTTTGGGTTGGTTTGGGGTTAGAATAGGCAAAATATTTCTAAGGGAATAATTCTAATCACTCACATCAGAATTCACACAAACAATGTGCAAGCAATCACAAACAAACTTTCCACTCAACAACAAGTTTCAAGCATATTTTTAGGCAACCAAAAATATTTTTGTTACTCCACATAAGTTGGTGAGTTTGACTTTAACTAAATATGGTGGTCCATCTATATGATTCACTTGAAATCTTTCCATCCTTCTTAGTTGATTCTTTATGAACAATATCTTGTATCCTTAGAGAATTTCTTGCATCTTGGTCTCAAAACTTCAAGGTGATGATGTTTCCTTTTGTGTTTCCTTAGTCTTCAAGTATTGAGTAATATTTCTTGTCTCACTTGTATCCTTAGTGATATCCAAGGTTGAAGTCCTTGGTGAAGATGTTGAAGTCATTAGAGTTGAATATGTTGAAGTTATTAGAGTTGAAGATGTTGAAGTCATTAGAGTTGATGAAGTCCTTAGCTCATGGTGAAGTCTTTGGCCATGGAGAAGGCTTTATCCTTCAAGTTGAAATAGAAGAGATGTAGAGTTAAAACCAAAATGGTTGAGGAAAGAGTTTACAAGATTGGTTGTAAATAAGTTTTTGGAACAAAAACAACTCCTATTTTCTAAGGGGTTTTGTCCAATCGTAGGGTTACAATCCTACAGGCAACACAATGCTCTGATACCATCTGTAGAGGTCCCAACCTTTAATAAGGTAGAGATCCCTGTGTTTACAATGCTAGTCCCTGGATCAATAGCTAGCATCCATAGTTAAGATGTAATATCAAGAAACAAAGGTCATAATACAGCTTTATAACCAGGAATAAAATAATTTATTACATCTTACATAGCTCATTTGGCTATCTCATTACAATGCAGCAGAGATTTCTACAAAAATCCCCCGGATCCCCGTTGACCCCCCGTCCTTTCACACCTATCCCCGTTCCCTTGACACGTGCACACCTATTTGTTTTTGCTTTTTTTAACTAATCGCTTTTGCGAAAAAATTGAAAAACAAAAAAGACAAAAGAAAAATAAAAAGAGAAAAAGAGACAAACGAGACCAAAGAGACTAAAATATTAGAAATTTGAAAATATATTTGGGCTAACTAAATTTAGACGAGAATTTATTTGGAGAATCAGAATTTTAGGAGAATTTTGAGAGAAGAATCTTAAGAAAGAAAAAAAAAGTATAGTAAAAAAAAAAAATAAAAAGCAAAAAGTAAAAAATATAAAACATATGTAGCAAGATGAAAAGACATTGCAAAAAAAAAATATTAGCACAAACAAACATGTAGCAAAAAATTGTAGCAAATCATATGTCATATAGCAGCACCAGTGGTATGTAGACCCAATGCAAGTCATAGCGCCGCCGCGTTAGCCTAGATGCAAGTTGATTGTATGTAGAAGTAAGCTCAAGCGATAGCAAGCAGCGTAGCCATCGTGGTCTAAAGCAGCGTCGAAATCGCGCACAGTACAGAAAGCAAAAAACAGCCGCAAAAAAAAGCAGCATCATCTAAAGCAAAGTGCCCGCCAAGCGCAGAGCCCGCAAGTGCCTGTAGCGTCCGGCGCCCACGCTTCGCCGCCCGCGTCGCCCGTCGCCGCGCCGCTTTGCCGCATCGCGCCACCGCCCAGTCGCGCC
The DNA here is from genome assembly GCA_030063025.1 of Avena longiglumis. Classification (NCBI taxonomy): domain Eukaryota; kingdom Viridiplantae; phylum Streptophyta; class Magnoliopsida; order Poales; family Poaceae; genus Avena; species Avena longiglumis. The sequence continues at coordinate 26,084,540 of CP125974.1, forward strand.
GCGCTGCCGCGCGCACGTGTGCGGAGCCGCCAATGCCTTACAGCCGGCAAACGCCGCCCCGGGGCGAGGCGGAGGCGGGGAGGCGTGGGCAGGCGCGCGGAGAGGGGCTTGAGTCTTGCCTCACAGCCTGATGCCTGGGCGCGGCGGGCGTGGCGCGCGGTGCGCGGCCCTGGGGCCGCATGACCGCGCTACTAAGCGAGCGCGCTGAGGAGAGAGGAGAGAGAGAGAGGGAGGAGAGAGAGAGCGAGAGAGAGGAGAGAGAGATATAGGTGTGTGGGGCGTGTGGCCCTTATGATGCAGCGGCGAAACCTGTGGGGAGAGATTTGCCGATCTAATTTTGTGGTGGAGTGGAAAGAAAAGAAGAAAGCCAAAGTGAGTCCACGAGCACACTCACACGTGACGAGAAAAAAAAGCAAAGGGAATCGGGGGGGGATCGTATCCCCCGGGGGGATCCTATCATTTTCCATATAACAATAGCATGGGGTCCTTCATCTTCAAAGTGCCACAGGCAGACATATTGGTTGTAGACTTGTAATCCTAATCATTAAACTTCACAAATATCAAACAAACCTGCAACATAACAAGTTACATCCACAAGGGTCGATACATTTGAATTGTATTGGCAAGTGATACTATGGTAGTATAGTGGAGTCTATCATCTATATGCATTTGGCTAAGTGGAGCTTAGGCTTGCTTTGCTCAAAATAGATTTTCCTTATCATTTGAAAACACTAAGTTTTTGCTTGACAAAATCTTTCCCAAGGCATCTCCCAATAGAAATTGGTTATCCTTCAACCCTTGTTCAACCACAAGTTTTACCTTAGAAATTTGGATGATGAGATTCTTGATAGCTTCCATGTCTTGATGCTCAAATTGTCCTTTGCCAGGGACATGGCTAAGTACTTAGATTTTACACTCTGTAGAGGTGGTGCACTTTCCCCACAAGACTTGGTTTCACCAAGACAAAATCTTTCAGAAGCCTTCCCTTAGACCAAAATGGACGCGTTCCAACCTATCATCCCCTACCACCAACTGTCCATTTGGCTAAGTTATTGCAACCTATATGATCCAGGCAGAGCCCATAATGCCAAGTGGCTGCACTTGAAGCTTCTCAACATTTGACATCTCAAATCTCTTTGTTCCTGGGTGGCCATCCACAAGTGAGATACACAAGGTTCACGGTCCCCGGCCTTGTGTAACCACTCAACACAAACCATTCCTTCCATTCCACCCAGGTGTTTCATTAACTTACTTGTTTTATTAAACAAAACACAAGTCCTCAGACTTAGAAAATTTTCCATAGCATGAATATATATTCCACCCTTGTTTTCTACTAGCTAAGCTAAGCATGATAGTAACAGGAATCTTAACTTAGGAAATTCTACTAAGGTTTCATCTACTAGGATTTCCCATGGCATAGTATATACTTAGCAAAATTCCATGCAAGTCCTACTTATAAATATCACTAATGCATAGTGAAAATAATGGGACAAAAGTATGAAGAATCATTTGCCTTTTTGGTAGAGGGTATAAGTTCACTCCTTGATCTTTGCAATGTTCACACACTTCAAGTCACTACAATTCAATCAAGCAAACAATATTTCAATCTACCATTCAAGCAATTCATCACATAGAATGATAAAAACAAAGCAATGCATGCAAGCAATGTTTTATTTGAAAAAGTGGTTTCTAATGGTTCATAAACATTTGAAAACACCTAATGGTCATTTTATAAAGTAGCAACATCATTTATATAAGATTTTACTTCATAAACCATTTTTAGATCAAGTCATTATTTTATGTGGTGAAGAAATGCTTTTAATAAGGCAAAATTCTATAGGTTTCACAAAATATGTTTGCAAACCATAAAAATTTGTGTTTAGGGTCAGAGAGTTTATTTCCAAAACATTTCTCAAAGGGTTCCTTCAAAAACCATTTTTAATAATTAAACTATATTTTTATTTGACTAGAAATGGTTTAAATCCAAGATTCATTCTTTTGCTTCACCAAATACATTTTTGAAATCACCAATTGATTTCTAGGGTCAGTAGGTTCAAAACAAACCATTTTCCAAAGATTTTATCCCCAAAATCATTTTAGAACAATTTTTATATTCTAAACAAGCATACATAAGTTTCTGCAAAAACAATCAGTTTAACAGAAGCTTTTTACTAAACAAAGTGTATGGTTGGCTAGGGATTGTCTTTCTGAATCCATTGATATAAAGTTTGCAAAATTTGGACGTGTAGATTAAAAGTTATAGATTTTACAAAATCTTGCATCTAATAGATCAAATCTGTTTTAAATCAAACGGACAGGGACACGTGGCTGTTTGCTACTGGCCGGTACCGATTCGTTCGGATCGTGCACTGAGGACCGCTGGATTAAGTTACATCGCACGACACAGATTGCATACCCCTTCGGCGTTAAGTGATTCTATCGCATCCATTAGATCATCATCTAACAACCATCATCACCCTGACCATGTTCTGGCGGCGCGCGGTGGCGGTGCTCGGCTAGCGGCGAAACTGGTGCTAGAGGAAGCAAGGAAGAGTAAGGAGATGCTCACCAGGTTTAGGAGATCACGGCGAAGCTCAAGGTACTCGTGGGAAGGCAAGGGGCGCACGAGGTTGCTGTCAATCTCTCGCCGGAGTAGCTTGCGGGCTCGAGCACGCACGACCGTGGTCGAAGGCGGGTCTCTGGGACGCAAACGAGAAAAATAACGCATCAGGAAGGTGCACACGAGTTCAAGGATCACGAGAATACTCACCAGTGAGCAAGGGACGCACGAGGTCGTCGGCTATAGCTCGCCGGAGTCGAGTTCATCCTCGGTGGCGCTCAGACATGGACGGAACCGAGGGGCATCTTGAGGAATGGTGCTACGAGGAGATACGCCAGGAGGTGGGGAGTATGTGAGATTGGTCTAGTAGGCAAGGGGCAGCAGGGTTCGGTCGGAATTGTCGCCGGAGTGTCGTCGGACAGAGAAGCTTCGAGGGAGAAATTTGTGCAGCCTGGTGGCTCCTGTGGGGTGTGGTCTGGGGGAGAAGGGAGAGGGAAGCCTGGCGTTTATTACTGCATGGTCACGACGAGGGATTAATGCGTCATTAAGGCGTATTGACGTCGGCGTTTAATCGGCATAAACGGCGAGGAGGAAAGAGGGCGTGGTCACCGCGGGGAGGAAGAAGGTGAGGTGGTAGTGGGGTCGTCTCGTCAGCGATAGAGGGGAAGGGGAAATGGGTCCAGGCTGTCAGTGAGGGCGTGGGTTAAGTCTGCGGTGAGAAATCGTTTCGCTCGTGAGAGGGAGAGGTGGGTTGGACTGGGCCTAGTGGGCTCATTGAAATTTTGCACCTTTATATTTTTTGTTCTGTTTGTTTTCTTCTTCCTTTCTTAATATTCTGCTTTTGATTTCATTTAATCAATTCAAGCATCCATTTGAATTCAAAACTTTGCCAAAATTTGTGTAGCTTCAAACACTGATTAATAAAACATTCGAAATCATTTTAGAATAATTTATTTATTCTTTTAAGGTCTTTTAATTATTCAAAATAGGCTCTAGTTTTAATTAGATAAGATTTAATAATATTTTAAATCTCCATTTAAATTCTTAAACTTTCCAAATCCTTTGGTAGGTTTTATTTGATTATTTGGGTTCAAATAACTCATCTTGAATTATTTGGAAAGTATTTAATTTGATTCATGATTCATTTGAATTGGGTATTTGTTTTAATTCCAATGGAATTTAATATAGTTTTTAATTCCCTAAAGTTTATTTGGAAGATTTCTTTAATCTTAATTAAGTTGAATTAAACAACTTTTATTTCATTTGGGTAAATTCCAAAATACTATTTTCTCATGAATTATATAATTATTCTTATTAGAGGTTTTTCTTTCTTAAAATAGGGATAGAATGGTTAATGCCATTTTATTTTATTTTGGAAATTCTTTATCCTTTTATTTTATTTGATTTGGATTATATTCATTCCATTTGCTTAATGGATTAGGCCAAGATTTATTTGGTCTTTAAGTATTCTTTATTTAGTATTTCTTTCTTCATCTTATAAAATCCATATCTTTCTATTTATAGATCCAAACTTGGTGATTCCAATTTGTGAAATCTTATTTAATTCTTGTTTATCTTTTTTAATTCCCTTTAGGATCATTTGCCCACCATTTGGTATGGGTTTATAGATAGGTTCTTTATTATCTTTGGAAATTTAATAACCTTATCTTATTAAATTCATAAGATTTTGTCTATAGCTCCAAATTGAAAGAAATCAATTTCTATGGTTTTATAATATTTCTATTTGTCATTCTTGATCATTTGTAAATGTTTGTTGACATGATTTTATATGGATCAAATCCATAGGCTTGGAGTTAACTTGGAAATGATTTTTTATTCCATTAGGGTTTAGGGTTTGGATTTATTTTCCAAGTGTTTAAATTTCCAGATGCATTTAATGAGGAAAGCATTTCTCTTGATTTGAATTTAGTTGAATTCAAATGTTAACCAAAGTTTGTTCAAGATGGGATTTTTAAGTTTCCATTTAGAAACAAAAGTTTCTTTTTCACCCTAAAATTCAATAATAATTTATTTTGTTTATTTATTTTTCACATTACAAGATTTGGAAAATCTTGGGATGTGACAGTCGTAATCGAACTCTTTTAGATATGGTTCATTCTATGATGTCACTTACAGATTTGCCGCTATTGTTTTGGGGTTATGCATTAGAAACAACCGCATTCACTTTAAATAGGGCACCATCTAAATCCGTTGAAACGACGCCGTATGAATTATGGTTTGGAAAGAAACCTAAGTTGTCGTTCCTTAAAGTTTGGGGTTGCGAAGCTTATGTAAAGAAGTTATAGCTCGACAAGCTTGAACCCAAAGCGGAAAAATGCGTCTTCATAGGATACCCGAAGGAAACTATTGGGTATACCTTCTATCATAGATCTGAGGGCAAAATCTTCGTTGCCAAGAATGGATCCTTTCTAGAGAAGGAGTTTCTCTCGAAAGAAGTGACTGGAAGGAAAGTAGAACTCGATGAGGTTGTTGAACCTTCTCTCAGACTTGAGAGTAGCGCAGCACCGGAAGTAGTTCCTGTGGCGCCTACACCAACAAGAGAGGAAGCTAATGATGTTGATCATGAAACTTCGGTTGAAGTTACTACGAAACCTCGCAGGTCAACGAGAACTCGTACCACTCCTGATTGGTATGATCCCGTTATGAGTGTCATGTTGGTGGACAACACCGATGACCCTGCAACATATGAGGAAGCGATGATGAGCCCAGATTCCAATAAATGGCAAGAAGCGATGAAATCTGATATTGGATCCATGTACGAAAACCAAGTATGGACTTTGGTGGACTTACCGGATGGCCGGAAGGCTGTCGAGAACAAATGGATTTTCAAGAAGAAAACATATGCTGATGGTAATGTTACTGTCTATAAAGCTCGACTTGTCACGAAAGGGTTTCCACAAATTCAAGGAGTTGACTACGATGAGACTTTCTCACCGGTAGCGAAGCTAAAGTCTGTGAGGATTTTGTTAGCAATCGCTGCATATTATGATTATGAGATATGACAGATGGATGTCAAAACGGCGTTCCTCAATGGAGACATTGATGAAGAGTTGTATATGGTACAACCAAAAGGTTTTGTCGATCCTAAAGATGCTAACAAGGTATGCAAACTTCAACGGTCCATTTATGGATTTAAGCAAGCATCCCGGAGTTGGAATCAACATTTTGATAAGGTAATCAAAAGGTTTGGTTTTATACAAACTTATGGAGAATCTTGTTTTTACAAGAAAGTGAGTTGGAGCTCTGTAGCATTCCTAATACTATATGTAGATGACATATTGTTGATTGGGAATGATGTAGACCTTCTTAATAGTGTCAAGGATTATTTGAATAATAGTTTTTCAATGAAAGATCTTGGTGAAGCAGCTTATATATTAGGCAAAAAGATTTATAGAGATAGATCGAGACGCCTAATATCATTGTCACAAAGTCATATTTGGACAAAGTTCTAAAGAGGTTTGGAATGGAAGATAGCAAGAAAGGGTTCTTGCCCATGTTGCCCAATACGACCTTGAGTAAAACTCAGTCCTGCAACAGCAGAAGATACAGAAAGGATGAGTAAGACTCCCTATGCCTCAGCCATAGGATCTCTTATGTATGCCATGCTATGTACTAGACTCGACATTGCATATGCTTATAGTTTGACTAGCAGATATCAAAATGATCCATGAGTGGATCATTGGACAGCGGTCAAAAAATATCCTTAAGTACTTGAGAAGAACTAAAGATATGGTTCTTTCTTATGGAGGTGATGAACAACTCATTGTTAACGGTTACACCGATGCTAGTTGGAACACCGATCCGGATGATTCTAAATCTCAATATGGATACGTATTTACTTTGAATGGTGCAGTAGTTAGCTGGAGGAGTACAAAGCAAAGCATTGTGGCGAGATCTTCAACTGAATCGGAATACATAGCTGCTTTAGAGGCTTCACAAGAGGCGATATGGATGAAGGAGTTCATTATAGAGCTCAGTGTGGTTCCAAGTGCGCTGGACCCAATGTCTATCTACTATGATAACATGGGCGCCATAGCTAATGCGCAAGAACCAAGGTCACACAAGAAGCTGAAGCACATCAAGCTACATTTTCATGCTATTCGAGAGCATGTCCAAGATGGTGACATAAAGATTTGCAAAGTACACACAAATCTGAATGTGGAGGATCCGTTGACTAAATCTCTCCCGAGGGCAAAACATGACCAACACCAAACCGCCATTGGTGTTAGGTATATTACCATGTAATCTAGATTAGTTGACTCTAGTGCAAGTGGGAGACTGTTGGAGATATGCCCTAAAGGCAATAATAAAAGTGGTTATTATTATATCTTTGTGTTTATGATAAATGTTTATATTCATGCTATAATAGTATTAACCGAAAACATTAATACTTGTGTGATTTGTAAACTAAATTAAAGTCCCTAGTAAAGCCTCTTTGTAATACTAGCTTGTTGGTTGATAGATGATCGTGGTTTCCCGATCATGAACATTGAGATGTTATTGACAACAAGATCATATCATTAGGATAATGGTATGATGGACATAATCCTATAGATAAGCGTAGCATTAAGATCAAGTCATTTCAATAGTTCGTTTGCTATAAGATTTCTGATACATAGTAACCTAATTCCTTCGACCATGAGATCATGCTAATCACCATCACCGGAAGGATGATTTGATGACATCAGACACCACACCGTAACTGGGTGGATATAAATGTGGCATTGAGTGTTTGGAAAGTATGTGTTGAGGCACATGGATCAAGAGTGGGATTTGTCCATCCATATGACGGATAGATATACTCTGGGCCCTCTCGGTGGAATGTCATCCAATTAGCTTGCAAGCATGTGACTGGATCACAAGGGATCACATATCACGGGAACGAGAAAAGAGTACTTATCGGGGACGAGGTTGAACTAGGTATGCAGAGATACCGACGATCAAACCTCGGATAAGTAAACTATCGCGAGACAAAAGGAAATTGGTATCATATGTAAGTGGTTCATTCGATTGCAAAGTAATCATTGAAATATGTGGGAGCCATATGAATTTCCAGATTCCTCTATTGGTTATTGATCGGAGAAGTGTCTCGGTCATGTCCGCATAACTCACGAACCGCAGGGAGACACACTTAAGGATTCGATGTTGTTTAGTAGATATGGAATGTAAGTAGGGATAACGAATGTTGTTAGGAGTATCGGATGGGATCCGGGATATCACGAGGAGATCCGGGATGGTCCGGATAATAAGATTCATATAAGGAAAGTCTGATTCCGGAGTTCGGGAATGATTTCGATATTTTCATCGGAGAGGTTCTAGAAGGGTCTAGAAGGTTCACCGGACCGAAAGGGGAATGGTCCATGAATGTGTCATGGGTAAGTGGAATGATTGGATCATGTCCTAGGTCACTTTATTTGGGCATTCGCGAGTGAGAATTAAAGCTCTAAATTGAAAGTCAAAAGAGAGGTTTGAAAAGTTAAACTGGAAACAATAGTTTCCTAGTGGAAGAAGGAAAGAGTCCTTCCTTCTATCCAACTTGGGTTTGGGTATGGATTTAAACTCCCCTCTCCCAAGGCTGCCCTCCGTCTCATAAATAGAGGGGAGGGCTGCCCTAAAGAACACAACACCAGCCCTGCCCACCCGTGTGACGCCGCCGCCACTCACGCCGCCGACACCTCCTCCTCCTCTCCGTCCTTCTAAACCTAGATCGCCGGAAACCCTAGATCCACCATAACCCGCACCGGCTTAGGCGAAGCCCTGCGGGATCTTCCCTCTACTTCCGACACCACGCCGTCATGCTGCTGAAATCGTGAGGGGAGAACTACAACCTCCATTTTCTTTGGAACAAGGAGAGGAAGGTCTTTATCGAAAATCTAACGTGTGATCGATGAGGCGCTGCGGATCTGTTACGGAAGGACCGTCTACGCGATCTTGAGATTGGCAAGTGTATGACTACATCACCCACGAGAATCTGCTCTCGTTAACCGCTGTGGAATCTTCGAGGGTGAGTACTCTAATCGACTTGTTGCTACAGTACAATCTAGTAGATAGATCTTGGCTTGTTTGTGTGCATGTGGTAGATTTTTTTTGTTTTCCATGCTACGAACCCCTATAGATGGTGTTGGTGGAGATGATGGTGTGGATGATGATCCCGATGAAGTCTAGCTTGATGATGGTGTTGATGGCGACGATCTCCCCTCTCCGGGAAGGAATTTCCTCGATATAAGTCTGTCTGCCGAAGAGCTCTTTCTCTCTCGGTGTTTTCCGCCTCGCGGAGGCAGCGGGATCTTTCTGTGGTCGTTCTCCCGTGTATTAGGGTTTTGAGGGGAAGATATAGGCGAGGGGGCGGAGCTAGAGGTGGGCCAGGTGGGCCACACCCCTTGTAGGCACGACCTAGGGGTGGCCCACGCCTGGGGGGTGTGGTCCCCCTATGGCCCATCTCCGCCTCCCCTTCTGGCATTCTTCATCTTCTAGGAAAATATGATTTTCCATAGTTTTTCTGGTATTTTTATGATCTTCGCGAAATTGCATCAAAACACCTCTTTTTTCCATCAGAATCCTGACTCCGGCAGTTAATCGTCCAAGAATCATCCAACATGCAAAAACAGATGAAAAGACATAAGGAACACCTCTTAGTATGTAATATATCAATGAATAGAGGCGAATTATGATATAGAATGGTGATGCAAATTGGACGTATCATTCTCCCAAATTTCAATGGAACAATAGAATCATTTGGTATATTCCTTTACCTCTCACTTTTGTACTCTCACACGTTATCAACACTTTGATCCTACTGAGAGAGAGAGTAATAGGCGAACTCCTATGATCACCGGAATAAGAAGAAGTAACCTGCGCGTTGAGGCTGTTGTACATTTTTGGACAAGGAAGACAGGAGAGGTGCCTCGACATGCATTACTTTTTGAAAGAAAAATCAATTGAGATAGATCAATTGGCATACATATGCATACACCTATTCAATATTTAGTGAATCTTATTAATTATTTCCCTAAAGATTGGTTGAGATCGATGAAATAATCGTGCATGTCTCCCTGATGTCTTTTCTGATCAGAACTATCTGTGATGAATCGAGCCCCTAGATGACGCGGTATTGAAGGACAACGACTATGGACTACAGACAGCATAACAATGACGTCTGCAATGGATGCACGAGGCAACGTGTGCTCCACCCATGTCCTAGCAGCGATTGTCCAAAGAACGACGGATAGCAGCCCCGACTCACGTTCTCGCGGCACAACAGTGCCCGAGGTTTCTAACACGGTGCGACACGGCGATAGCCCTCCGGACTAACCTCTTGCGACGCAGCGGTGTGCGCAGCCACTGCCCCTCCCATAGCAGAGACATATTACTCGTGGCGACACTGTTGACCGTGACTCCCGCATGAGCGTGACGGCCTCCGGCGAGGCGTGTAGCATGCAAGCGGTGGCAAATCCTTGGACAACACTCCGTGCGGCAACCCCCTAGTTGCATGTGGTTACCATGGTGGCACACGGGAAACTGGCGGCGGCGGTTGTTATATTTTTGTGTTTATGATAAATGTTTACATCCCATGCTATAATTGTATTAATAGGAAACATTAATATTTATGTGTTTTGTAAACTTAAAAGAGTCTCTAGTAAGCCTCTTGTTAAGCTAGCTTGTTGATTAATAGATGATCATGGTTTCCTGATCATGGACATTGTATGTTATTAATAACAAGGTCATGTCATATCACGGAACGACTACAAAGTACTTATCGGTAACGAGGTTGAACTAGGTATGGAGGTATCGACGATCGAACCTCAGATAAGTAAAGTATCGCGCGATAAAGGGAATCAATATCGTATGTAAATGGTTCATTCGATAACGAAGTCATCGTTGAAATATTTGGGAGCCAATATGGATTTCTAGATCCATATATTGGTTATTGACTGGAGAGATGTCTCGATCATGTCTGCATATATCGCGAATCGTAGGGAGACACACTTAAGGAATCAATGTTGTTTAAGTAGATATGAAATATGAGTTGGAGGTTGAATGTTGTTCGGAGTCTCGGATTTGATCTAGGACATCACGAGGAGATCCGGAATGGTCCAGATAATAAGATTCATAAGGAAAGTGGAGTTCGGAAAAGTTTTGATGTTTTTACCAGATACTTCTAGAATGTTCTAGAGGAACCACCACCCCGGGAGGGGTTACTTGGGATGCGGCATGCCCTAGGGGCTAGCCGCACCAAGCCGTAAAGGGCCAGCCGTCCAACACTAGTAGAAGGGTCAAACCCTAGTTTGAATAGTCAAATCCTAGTTTGAAAAGTCAAACTCTAGTTTTGGTAAGAGGAAAGACCTAGTGGGAAAGTTCCCAACTCTTCCCGTTGGTGGCCGAGTTGGGGGGACACGGCTAGGGCTGGGAACCCTTGGTCGGCCACCCCCACCTATATAAGGAGGGGTGGGGGCACGCCCCAACACACCCCTTGCCCTGGCGCTTAAATCCTAGACGCTGCACCCCTCTCTCTTCTCCACCGTCCTGCTCCGGCTTAGGCGAAGCCCTGCAGAAATCTCTCCTCCTCCTCCACCACCACCACCACACCATCGTGCTGTTGGGATTCCGAGGAGATGTACTACCTCCGATGCCCTGTTGGAACCAGGAGATGAGGGTCTTCATCGTCTATGTACATGTGACCGGCTGCAGAAGCGCTTCCAGAATGCGGCACCGGAAGGATCGTCTACACAATCTTGAGATCGACAAGTGATCGACTACATCAACCACGAAAATCTGATCTTGTTAAACGCTTTGGATTTATGAGGGTTAGTTTTCTTCATTCTCGTTGCACTGATCTCTTGGATTAGATCCTGGTTTTATGCGTTCTTGCAATAGAAATTTTTGTTTTCCATGCAACGAACCCTACAGTGGTATCAGAGCCGACTCTATGCGTAGATATGTTGCACGAGTGGAACACAATGGTTTTATGGGTGTTGATGATTTTGTTCTCGCTTGCTTTTTGTGTACTTTGCATCTTGCGATATGGTGGGATGAAGCGGCCCGAGCTAACGTTACATGTCATCGCACATGAGACTTGCTCCACGCTCAACGTGCAACTTGCATTGCACAAGTGACTTTGCGGGTGTCTGTCTGTCCCACCATAGTTAAGATTCAATTTACAACGGGCACTTGACAATACTTGTATCAACATTGTGGTTCTTGTTCATAGGTAAGAATGGTTCTTATTCGAAAGCCCCAAGCCACGTAAAACATGCATAGAAAATTAGAGGCGTCTAACTTGTTTTTGCAGGGGCATGTGATGTGATATGGCCATGATGTGATTGTGATTATATTTGATGTATGCAATGATCCTTATTGTAAGTTGGCAACTGACATGAGCCTTATGGTTGTATTTAAATTCGTTAAGACATGTGTGTCTATTCATCATGTAATCACTTTGTTCCAAGTAGTTGTAATAGTTGCTGTTGGTGATGGACAACCATGAAGCGGCACCATTAACCTTGACATAATGTTGGTGATGATGGAGATCATGTCCGTGATTTGGAGATGGAGATCAAAGGCACAAGAATAAAGGCCATATCATATCGCATATTATGAATTGCATGTGATGTTAATCCTTTTTATGCATCTTGTATTGCGTAGATCATGACGGTAGCATTATAAGATGATCCCTCTCACTAAATATCAAGTAATAAAGTGTTCGTCCTTGGTAGGCACCGTTGCTAAGACTCGTCCTTTCGAAGCATCACGTGATGATCGGGTGTGATAGATTCTACGTGTGTATACAACGGGTGCAAGCCATATTTGCACAGGCGGATACTAAGGTTAACCTTAACGGGCCTAGCATGTACATACATGGTCTCGGAACACGGAATACCAAAAGGTAAAGCATGAGTCATATGGATGATATGATGAACATGATGATTGTTCGCCTTTGAAGCTACATCATCTCTCGTGATGATCGGACTTGGTGTAGTGGATTTGGTTCGTGTAATCACCAAAAAAACTTGAGGGATGTTGTTTTGAGTGAGAATTCAAAAGTAATAAGATTAAATCTGAACACAATTTATCATAAATTAAATCAAAGTGAATTTTCATACTTAGTTATAATTGAGATAATAGAACTATAGAATTCTGGATAGTTACTTTACCAACTGGTATCATTTTGTTTTGAGTATCAATCTAAAGTTTAAAAGTCCTATTGCAAACTTTTAGCAAACTCCGTTTACTCCATGAATTTAATAATTAGTATTAAATGAAGAGTAACAATTCCAGTGTTAGTATCTAAAGTATCATGTTTTCCTCCATGATTCTTGATATTCAAAAGATTGTTTAATATCAAGGTTATCTAGGAGCTGAAAGAATTGTTTTAGAAACCATCATGTGTTAAAGATATTGCGATATCTAAATGAATGTTTTGGTTGCAACATGATAGAGTATAATTTGGCAAAAATTATGTTCTCATATTTGATGAGAATTTGCGAAGGTTGGAGATGCTAGACATCCTAATCCTCCAAAGAAGTTTTGTAAAGCAACATTATACTCGCGATTCTCCTTTATAAGCTATGGTAGCTTGATCATGAAAGTTGTCATGATAAGAATGAATAGAAGATGTAGGTAAAATGTTTACTACACTAAAAGATTACTAAAGAATGGATTTTGAAAAAACGCCAAACATTTGATGATGGTGATATACTTCAAAGTGCAAGCCTAAAAGGTATTAGTATTTTACTACACACGCTTTTGACTATGTGTCATGTGTATGGCGCCACTATTGATGTTGATAGATTCTTTTAAAAGGAAAAGGTAATGCTAAAAGAGAATCTCAGAAATATTTGGCAGAAAAGAAAAGACTGGAATTGTCCAGCATAAGTATATCGATGATATACATGTTATGGTTGATACGTCCATTTTGCATCATTATTCTATATCATAATTTTATTTTATTCATTGCTACATTTCATATTAAGAGGTGATACTTATGTCATTTCATCTATTTTTTCATGTTGGATGATTCTTGGAGGATGAACTGCTGGAGTCAGGATTCTGATGGAAAAAGCGGTGTTTGGATACAATTTTCACGAAGATCAGAAAATACCAGAAAATACATGGAAAATCCTATTTTTCCAGAAGACGAAGGAAGCCAGAAGGGGAGGCTGAGATGGGCCACAGGGGCCCACACCCCCCCATGTGTTGTGGATATACCAAATAGGTATTACCTACGACATAGTCTCATACCGGCAAGCCCGAGTGGCCCACTATTGGTTGTTAGGCCTATGGCATAACCGGACGGCCCAGTTGCTGATAGACAAGACGGAAGTTCAACAGGGATAAAGGAAGGCGACGTGCCACCGCCTAAGATGGAAGCCGGCGCCTTGGAGGACACGAAGACTAGTTAGTGTTAGTCTAGGACTCTGTAACCGTATCCGGCTAGGACTCTCCTTGTAACTCTAGGTCCTGGCGTCCTTATAAGCCGTCCTACGGGAGCCTTTAGGGCAACACACAATAGAACAACAAGTGCATAGCACAACTCTCACACAGCGAACCCCCCAATCATGTCACTCGGCGTATTGTCATTATAGTGATTTATAGCAGGAGTAGGATCTCGCCACCTTCGTGAGATCTGAACCTGGGTAAACTGTTTCAAGCCGACCCGGACGCTCTCCGTCTTACCTCACGTCTCTAAACTCGTCGTTGGGATACCCCTATGGCGTACGTGTCGACAATACCACGACAACATGCGCGGGCCACCTTGGGCCGTGCCACCAGGGGGTGTGGCCATCCTGGCCCACCTCCTACTTCGCCCTTTCGCCTATATCTTTGATGTCTACGCACTTATATTCTTGTAGACAGTTGTTGGGCCTCTAAGTGCAAAGGTTTGTAGAACATCAGCAAGTTTCCCTTAAGTGGATTACCTAAGGTTTATCGAACTCAGGGAGGAAGTGGTCAAAGGTATCCCTCTCAAGCAACCCTGCAATCAAGATACAAGCAGTCTCTTGTGTCCCCAACACACCCAATACACTTGTCAGGTGTATAGGTGCACTAGTTCGGCGAAGAGATAGTGAAATACAAGTGATATGTATATAAGACAATGGTGCCATAAAAGAGCTTATGACGGGGAGTAAAAGACTAAAGGCAAAAAGATGGAATCAAGCAAACATGTAACAGATCTAGTTGCAAACGGTGTTTCAATACTTCTAAACAAGGCCTAGGGATCATACTTTCACTAGTGAACACTCTCATATAAATATCTTCTCTTCATGATACTACCCTGAACTACTCTCCGGTTGGACACTCTAATTCTTGGTAGGGCTATAACAGCACTCCTCAAAGTCCGCATTCCCCATCTAGATAACCCCACACTGTCACCTTGAGTGCTAGATGGTTCCAACAAACACCACAATTTCATAGAGACATCCAACTCCAAATATAACTCATGATAAATATATATGTAATCTAGCTTAAGTGCCACACACGACGCGCACGCTGTCACTTTCACACACGTGGGGAAAAGCATAGATCTATTAAAGCACTTGAGTAGCAGAGTAGATCTACTAGATTACAAAGCTCATGACCACAATATGATCACGCATATAGAGAGAGATGAACACATAGCTATGATACGTCGAAAACGTATCTATAATTTTTGATGTTCCATGCTTGTGTAGTATCTACTCTGCTTTTCTTTGTCTACACTTTGAGGTGTTTTTATATGTTTTCTAGAACTAACCTATTAACAAGTTGCCACAGTGCCAATTGCCTGTTTTCTTCTGTTTTTGGTTCCAGAAAGGAAGAAAATCAATATTCTTGGAATTGGACGGGACAAAAGCCAAAGTCAATATTTTACCGTGGGCAACACGAAGCCAGAGTACGAGACGGAGGAGGCTCACCAGGGGGCCACACCCCTGGCGGCACACCCTAGGGCTGGCCGCGCCTGGGGGTGCAGCCGCCTTGGTGGCCCCCCTGCCTCGCCTCTTTTCCTATAAAGTCTCCCCAATGCCAAAACCCTAAGTACCCGATCAATATTCCACAAAATCGTCTGTATCCGCCGCCACCATCGTCCCTAGATCGGGAAGTCTGGTTCTTCGGCACCTGAAGGGAGATCATCCCGGAGGCCTTCTTCTCCGGTATGAAGCGTGAGTAGTTCCACCTTGGACTACGGGTCCATGTAGTATCTAGATGGTTGTATCTCCTCCTTGTGCTTTCATGTATAGATCTTGTGAGCTCCGTTCATGATCAAGATCTAATCTATTTGTAATCATGCATGTTGTGTTTGCGGGGAT
This sequence comes from Avena longiglumis, assembly GCA_030063025.1. NCBI lineage: Eukaryota > Viridiplantae > Streptophyta > Magnoliopsida > Poales > Poaceae > Avena > Avena longiglumis. The sequence continues at coordinate 26,100,404 of CP125974.1, forward strand.
CCGATGGATATTGAGATTACTATGTCAGATTGATTAATGGTTTTTTCTATTTGATTCTATCATGTCTGTGTTGTTTGTGATCTTGCATGCTCTCCGTTGTTAGTAGCTATCTTGGCCAAGTAGTTGCTAGTGACTCTAGGAGGGGGTATTGTTTACCTTACAAACTTTGCTTAAAGCAGTTGTCTGTTGCTTGCAACTTAATACCGGAGGGGGTTCGGATGATAACCTGAAGGTGGACTTCTAGTCATAGATGCAGTTGGATGGAGGCCTATGTATATTGTTGTATTGCCCAATCGAATCTCATAGGATCTTTTTGTCTAGTATTGCATTGTTATGCCTTGCTCAGTTCCTGTCAATTGCCCTACTGTAATTTGTTTACCCTTCAGGCCATGTTGTTTATCTAAGGAGAGCACCTCTAGTGAACTATGGACCCCGGTCCAATCTTTACCATTGATACACCTTCCACTATTACTGTTTACTTGCTGCAAACCATCATTACCTTCCACACCATACAGTTAATCCTTTGTTACAGCAAACCGGTGAGATTGACAACCTCATTGATTCATTGGGGCAAAGTCTTGAGTTTGTGTTGTGCAGGTTTCCACATTGCTTGGAACACCTTTGAGACGTTTCCTTCCTCCTACTGGTTCGATAACCTTGGTTTCTTATTGAGGGAAACTTCTGCTGTGCTCATCATACCTTGCTCTTGGGGTCTTCCAACATAGCGCCCACGTCAACACCGTGAGCGTCATCAAGCTACCGGTAGAGCCCTTAGCCTCGAGGAATAACTACTCCCTCCTCATCATGGGAATCAGTAACAGCGATGGAGATGGTGGTGAAGATCGATGGAGATGGCTCCGGGGGCACTTCCCCATCCCGGGAGGGTGCCAGAACAGAGGCTTTTTGTCCCCTAAATCTCCCCTTCGGTGGCGGCGGCGCTGCAGAGGTTTTCGTGAATGTTTCTGGAATGCTTTAGGGTTTCTAAGTCGGGGGCTTCTTATAGGCAAAGGAGATGAGGCAGGGCCCCCCGGGTGGCTGCACCCCCCAGGTGCGGCTGGTCCCAACCCACGTGTCCAGGGGGTGTGGCCCCTGGTGGCTCCCCTCCGTCTCGTATTCAGGATCCGTGTTCCCCACTGTAAAATATTGACTTTGGCTTTTGTCCCGTCCAATTCCGAGAATATTGATTTTCTGCCTTTTCTGGAACCAAAAACAAAAGAAAATAGGCAACTGGCACTGTGGCAACTTGCTAATAGGTTAGTCCAGAAAAACATATAAAAACACCTCAAAGTAAAGACAAAGCAAAGTAGATAAACAAGCATGGAGCATAAAAAATTATAGATACATTTATGACATATCAATATTCTCCTCAATACCCTAATACACGGGGAGTGACCATAGAAAGATTTCGCCGCCTCTGTGGGGCGGAAACTACAGAGAGAAAGATCTCTCTAGCAAACAGATTTCTGCCGGGGAAAGTCCTTCCCGGAGAGGGGAGATCATCGCCATCAACACCGTCATCAAGCTAGACTTCATTGGGATCATCATCCACACCACCATCTCCACCAGCACCATCATCACCACTCCATCCCGCTATAACAATTGTGTTGAATCTTGCATAGTTCTTAGAGGAAACTTTCCCGGTGTTGATTACTTTTGTAGTTGATGCTTGTGAATGGAACCATTGAATTATTATTTATGTTCAGATTGTTATTCATCATCATATCATCTCTGATCTTGATCCATATGATGTCTCGTGATTAGTTTGATGAATTATTGAGGACATGGGAGAAGCCATGTTGTTAGTAGTGGAATTGTGTTGACGTATTATTCAATGGTTTAATATTTAATTTGTGGTGATATTCTTCTACTGGTGTCATGTGAACGTCGACTACATGATACTTCACCATTTATGGTCCTAGGGGAATGTATTGTGTATTTGTCTACTAATTGTGGGGTTGCTAGAGTGACAGAAACCTGAACCCCCGTTAGGAAACCTTTGCACAAGGGAGTGTAGGATCTCAGAGTTTAAGGCTGTGGTTAGGTTTTTATCTTAGTTACTTTCTTGTAGTTGCGGATGCTTGCAAGGGGTTTAATCACAAGTATGTATTAGTCCTAGTAAGGTCGGTACATTAGCACAGGTTCACCCACACAACACTTAACCAAAGAAGATTAATCAACTATATGAAACAAATACACTTGACAATATTCCCATGTGTCCTCGAGAACGTTTGGTCTTCATAAGTATTACAACTAGCTTGTCCTTTGTTAAGAAAGGATTGGGCCACTTGCTGCAATTATTTGCTGTCTTTATTTACTTGCACTTTATTTCTTTGCATTATAAAAAAACCCTAAAAATCCGTTTGTTAAGTATTTACAGAGAATTCTTGCTCCAAACCACTAGTCAACACCTTATGCTCCTCGTTGGGATCGACACTCCTACTTATCAAAAGTACTAATATACACCCCCTATACTTGTGGGTCATCAAGACTATTTTCTAGCGCCGTTGCCGCGGAGTGAAGCGCTATTGAAGAGTGAAACTGGTAAAGGAAACTTCTACTGTGAGTATTGCTTTTTATTTCTGTTTGTTACTTTGTTTCCAATATGGATAACCCACTTGGTTTCCTATTTGGGGAAGCTACTACCACTGCTAGGGTAGTAGATGAACCACCACTTGAGATAGATCCTTTTAAGATACCTACAAAAATTGTTGATCATGTTATGGATAATTATTATTTTGGGGATGGTGATCACTTGCTCTTTATCCATGAATTATGTGGGTTGTTTAAGTGTGCATGTATCACAAGGGAATAAGTTAAGAAGAAGTTACTCCCTATATCATTGAAAGGAAGAGCTAAATAATGGTATAAATTGGTGAAGAATGGTCAATCTATGGAATGGGAGGAAATAGTACCTCTCTTTTATTCTAAATTCTATCCTCCTAGTGAGATTCATAAGGATAGGAATCAAATATATAACTTTTGGCCTCGTGATGGAGAGAGTACAGCTCAGGCTTGGGGAGATTGAAGTTACTAATGCTTAATTGTCCTATTTATGAACTCCCTAATAATATTATTATCAATAACTTTTATGCAAGAATTTCTCTTCATGATAAAGATTTACTAGATGCCTCTTGTGCTGGATCATTCACACGTATGAAGGAAAAAGCTAAATGAGATCTTCTAGACCGTATTCAAGAAAACAGTGAAGCATGGGAGAATGACAAAGGAAGAAAGTCAAGTATAAATTATGGTTATGAATATATTAAATCTTTTATGGGAACTGATGAATTTCATGATATTAGTACTGAGTATGGTCTTGATTCTCAAGTTTTTGCAAATTCCTTTAAGGCCTTTGCCTCTTATATTGAAATTCCCAAAAAGGAGTGGGACAAGTACCACGTGCCTTATAAAGATATTGTTAATCATGTTCCTGTTAGAAACACTAAAGTTTGTACAGTTGATCCTATTTTGCCTGAACCTCATATTGAGAAAATACCTTTCCCTGCTAAGGTAAAAGAACATTCTACTATAGCTAATGTGGTTAGCAAAAGTACAAAGAAAACTGTGGAACCTGATTAACAAATAAATATTGAACTAGTAGTAGCCATTGTGAAAGAGACCTTGTCACTAAAAATGTAGAAGATGGGAACATTATCTTTTGTGAAGATGCTTCTAATATTGTCTCTCATCCTAGTAAAGCTAGGAAAGCTAGTGTCCCTGTGCTTTCTGTTAGATTTTGTGATCATTGCTATTATGGTTTATATGATATTGGTGCTAGTTCTAGTGATATTCCTTATGAGCTTTACAGGGAAATTATGCATGAAATTGGTCCTTGTGAACTTGAGGACATTGATGTGGTTATTCACCTTGATAATAGAGATACTGTCTATCCAATTGGCATTGTAAGAGATGTGGAAGTCCTTTGTGGTAAGATTAAATACCCAGCTGATTTTCTAGTGCTTGGTTCAGCTGCTCGTAAAACTTGTCCTATCATTTTTGGTAGACCCTTCTTGAACACTTGTGGAGCTATTATAGATTGTAAGAAGGAGAAAGTTTTAACTAAGTTTGATGGATAATCTTATGAGTTTAACTTTTCTAAATTTTCTAAAGCTCCTTATGAAAATTAATTGCCCAATGAGGATTTTAGGGTTGAACAACTTGCTTCTATTGATCCAGTTTATGACCTTAGACCTCTTTTTGATGATTGTAAGTATGCTCATTCTGATGATAAAGTTGTTTCTTCTTATAGTTATATTGTCAACTTTATTCAAAGTGCTACTGAAAGTTATTATGAGAGAGGGAAACATGGTTTTATGCATCTCAATAATATTAAGTTTCCCTGCTTTATGTTGAAGGATTTGAAGTTGCACTTGTTTTGTCTTCCTATGCTAGTAGCCTTTTGTTTCAATAATTTGTTTTATTATGAAACTCCCTTGCATAGGAAGTGGGTTAGAATCAAATGTGTTGGATATTTGCTTCTTGGTGCTCTATTTTATTTCAAATCCATATCTCCTATGTGAGCACCTTTGAAATTATCAAGCCTATCTTAATGGCTATAAAGAAAGAGCTTTTGGGAGACAACCCATTTTAGTTTGCTTTTGGTTTTTGTTTCTTTGAGTCTTGGAAGTTATTACCTCTGTAATAACCGCTCCTTATCCTTTTTGTTTGGTTTTTGTGTCAAGATCAACCTCTTTTGAGAAGCAGGTTAGTTGTGAGAAGTTGCTGTCCTGGGACAGATTTTTGTGCTTCATTGTAAAAATTCGTGAAAAATCTCAGTATGTCGGATATATTTGTAGTTTTCTGTCCTTGTGCCCCAAGTTGTTATCCAACTTTCGGTAGTTCTGCACTTTTTGATTTGAGCAACAAAAGATTTTTGAAAAAATCAACCTTTACCTGTTGGTCTGTTTTTGACAGATTTCTCTCATCATTTGCATTTGCCTCTTAAATCAACTTCCTTTTAAATTATTTTTGGGCTTTTGAAAGGAGTTGTTACAGTAGCTTTTGTTTTGATGGATTTCTGTTGAAGTTTGAACCCAAAGGTTTATTGTTTTTATATACACTAATATTGCTAATGAAGATTGAGTGAGGCTTTGTATGAAAGGAACTTTCAAGTGTTGGAGAGAAGGAATCTGCAGAGTCCGTATCCGAATAGGTAAAAGTGCTGGAAATCAAAGGTTCACGAAAAACTTTTATCTTTATATTTTTGTTGTTTTTATTCCATACGGAAGGTTACGAGACGAAAAAAGGAGGAAGCAGAGCCCGGGTGGGCCACACCTCCCAGTGGCGCGGGCCCTGCCTGGCCGCGCCACCAGGGGGTGTGATCACCCCGGAGCCCGCCTCCATCCCGTTTTCGTCCTGTACCTTCCTTATGTCGTAAAACTTCATATTATATAACCCCCGATCCTCCGAGGTTTGTATATCGTTTTCTCGTCATGTTTTCATTTTGATTTGTTTCTGTCAGGAAATATTCTCAAGTTTAGAGGCACCATGGTCTCCGCCAATGACGAGGGAAATAAGCCCGCGGAAGATGATCTTCAAGACCCCAAAAAGGAGGAGGAGATCTTGGTTGAGGATGAATAAGAAGTGAAGGAAGACAAGCATACGGACACCTACGCTACCGTTGCAAGTATTGGAGTGGTGGCAAACCCTATCAAGCTCAGGAGGACATCATGTATGTCTACAGGAGGGAAACCTCCGCATCATTGCCTCACTCCACGGTCACTTCCTCCATGCGCCAAGAACCCCATCCATACTCTTATACATGAGCATCAATTCCAAAAGTTGCCCAAAGGGAAGTTGCCCTCTAGTTGGGATATGCCTCGTTCAAACAATGTAGGGAAAGAACACTCTAAGGAGGAAGAGTGGGGAAAAAATAACAAGGACTGGGATTCTCGGCCCGACATGATCATGAACTGCATTGAGCATAATTCGGAGTTGATTCATACTCTAACCTTTGAGATTGAATATTTGAGGAAGCTAATTGAAAAGCTTATCAAGGGAACACCACCACCACCGAAGGAGTAATTCGTCATCAGGTTTTGGCATCCCCTTGGTTTGTTCCAAGCTTGGGCGAGTGCCGCGGTATCACATCATTATCTTTCATCTTTTTACCTTTTTAGTAGAGTCATATCTTGAATAGAGAAGTTATCATATAGGATGCTTTGCATTATGGAAGTATCTATCCTTTAGTTGGTTATTGTATCCCTTGGTGTGGGCGCCTTTATGGAATATTAATGAGAAGTTTCATATTTTACTTTTTGCACATCTTATTTTAGTTTGCAATCTCTATTATATGATTGATCTTGTTGATTAGTATTGGTATCACTTTGGGAGAATCAAGTAAATCTAAATTGTTTTGGCAAACCGAGCTCTAGTCAGTATCAACACTTTTTGAGGTTTGAAAGGAAAAGATAATAGCACTTGCAGGTATTTTATATCATTTTATTTCTTTCTTGATTGGCTCATAAGCTTAGTATTCTTTAGTTAAGATCTTTTGTGTTTTCAAGGAAGATTGCATGTTTGACTTTATCACTTGTATGTTTGCTTGTTTCCTTCAACTCTTTTGCTTGCTGATGGCGGCTCAGATCACTATAGAGCTTCGTTGGGAAACCCCAAGAGGAAGATATGATGAGCACAACAGCAAGTCTTCCCTCAGAAAGAAACCAAGGTTATCAAACCAGTAGGAGGAAGGAAACAACTCAAAGGTGTTGCTAGCAACTTGGAAACCTGCACAACACAAACTCAAGACTTTTCCCCAAGGAACAATGAGGTTGTCAATCTCACCGGTTTGCCGAAAACAAAGGATTAAACGTATGGTGTGGAAGGTAATGGTGGCTTATAGAAAGTAAACAATAACAATGGAAGATGTATCAATGGTAAAGATTGGACCGGGGTCCACAGTTCACTAGAGGTGTTCTCCTTAAGATAAACAACATAACATGCTGGGTAAACAAATTACAGCGGGGAAATTGACAGGACAGAGCAAGGCATAACAATGCAATACTGTACATTCATGCTCCTATGAGATTTAATTGGACATTACAACAATATACATAGACTGCCATCCAACTGTATCTATGACTAGTAATCCACCTTCAGGTTATCATCCGAACCCCCTCCAGTATTAAGTTGCAAGCAACGAATAACTGCTTTAAGCAAGGTGTGTAAAGTAAACAATACAATTGTTCCATGAACAAGAGATTGTTGTTTTCTCCCTAGTAGAAACAACACATCTACAACCAATAGAGGCATGAACCCACTACCGAGTATAAATACCCCCTCTTGGAGTCACTAGTATCTACTTGGCCAAGATAGCTACTAGAAACAGAGAGCATGCAGGATATCAAACAACACAGACATGATAGAATCAACAAGATAGAATCATTAATAAATCTGACATAGTAATCTCAATATCCGTCGGATCCCCGCAAACACAACATGCATGATTACAAATATGATCTTGATCATGAACGTAGCTCACAAGATCTAAACATGGTAGCATAAAGGAGGAGAAACAACCATCTAGCTACTGTATGGACCCATAGTCCAAGGTGGAACTATTCACGCATCATACCGGAGGCTGGCATGGTGATGAAGAAGGCCTCCGGGATTATCTCTCCCCTCCAGCAAGGTGCTGGGAAGAGCTTCATATCCCCCCGATCTAGGGACGATGGTGGCGGCGGCTATAGACTGTTTCGTGGAAGATTGATTGGGTAGTTAGGGTTTAGGCATCGGGGGCTTCTTATAGGCGAGGAGGGAGGCCGAGGGGGTGACCGAGGAGGCCTCACCCTCCGAGGCACGGGCCAGGCCTGGCTACGCATCCAGGGGGTGTGGCCCCCTCGAGGCCCTTCTCCGCCTCGTCTTCTGGCTCTGTGTTCTCCTCGATGAAATATTGACTTTGGCTTTTGTCCCATCCAATTCCGAGAATATTCATTTTCTGGCTTTTCTGGAACCAAAAACAACAGAAAACATGCAACTGTCATTGTGGCATCTTATTAATAGGTTAATCCCAGAAAACATATAAAAATACCTCAAAGTGTAGACAAAGCAAAGCTAAGAAGATACTAAACAAGCATGGAACATAAAAAATTATAGATACGTTTACGACGTATCAAGCATCCCCAAGCTTAACTCCTGCTCGCCCTCGAGTAGGTAAGTGATAAAAATAATAATTTTTGAGGTGACATGAACCATCACAATCAAGATCAAACCATTTGCAAGCATTGAAAGCTGGGATCAAAGTACTCTAAACATGAACATGAAAGATGAAGTTCTAACAATAATACAAAGTAAATATGCATGCAACATAAAAGGATACAAACAAAGATCATGAATAATAATGCATTGAAAGACGTTTATTTGTTTCACATACAGAAAACATAGCATAGTGGCATTCATCTTGTCCCTCATGGAGTAGCAATAATTGCATATGACACCTTCAAAGTTCATAAGGGTGACTAGATACAAATAGTTCAAGAACAAGCAATATCAACAATATGAATCAATCAACATAGAACTAAGAATGGCAACTATGCTCTCTTAATTGGTGCCTAAGGATAGAAGGTGGAGACTCAATATAAAAGTGGAAGAAAGGCCCTTCATAAGGGAAGCAGGGATTTCAAGTGTCATAAAGGGCTTCCAAAAATTATGGTACTTGTTTAGCTTTCAGCTCTCATTGCCCCTATCATAAGCATCTTGAAGTGATTAAGGTTAAAGTGAACAAACTTTGGAGTATATGCTTGACAAAGTATAAGTTGGCAATCTCATGTCCCTTGAGTATGAGGGCCCCTCCTCATGCTACTCAACTTTAGTCACCGCTAAGTTCTTGTCATAGTAAGTACATGTTATCACAGAAAACCGCCAACGAGGTACCCCTTGCACATGATACAAGATCTATCCCATATCAAAATGACAAGGCAAGCAGACAATGAGCATCTCAGCAATATTCTTATTTACCATGGGAAAATGGTGCCTTTTTCTCTCTTTCCTCTTTTCTCATATTTTTTTCTTTTTCTCAATATCTTTTTTTCTATCTCTTTTTTTATAAGAAGAATGCTTCATAGATTTCTCACTATGGTGATGCTGCAAATTTCCACCATCATTAGGCATGGATTAGGCTAGCGGCCCAGGCGTTTCTATAACACACATACATAACTCCATGGACTTACAAGCTCCCCTTTCATTTCACACCGACGACATCCATAAACAAAAGAGCATGATATCAACTGGGTAGATATTTACAGGTGTTGAAAGCGTCCCCGCGACAACACGGTTCTGCTAATCCCACCGTATAAGTGCAAGCATATACAACATAGATGACACAATGGTTCAAGTTTATTAGGGGCAAGAAAATAAAGTGTGCCATCAAGTTTGTGAGAGCTTTAATCACTATTTTTTTCACATAACAAAGTGACTTTTTAATTGGAAGGTAGATGAAACAAGAATATACTTGGAATGGTGTAACACACCATGCATAGGAATTTATTGTGGACACTTTGGAATAACTTGGTTTATTGGGAGTTGGATGCATGAGTATATCTTACTCATACAAGTGGAGGCTAGCAAAAGACTAGGAGCGACGAACTAAGAGAGCAATAATGGCCATAATCATGCAGCGCGACAAAACATTACTAATAAAAGCATAAAGTGGTACCACAAGTCAAAAACTAAATGATCATAGATGCTAAGGTGACTGGTTCATAGTCATAACATGGTGTGAGCATGTGCCAAGTCAACCCAAACAAAGCATCAAAGGAGAATACCACAATACTATGCTTTTGTATGCTAAAACAACACATGATTCTTTCAAGGAACATTAAGCAATCCTAATTTTTTGGAACAAGTAATGCTACAGCAATAATCACTAAGCATCAGGTCAAAACAACATCTAGCATGGCATGATAAATTCTAAGTCACAGTCAAAGCAAGCTCCTCTTGTACTACTAAAGCAAGAACTTCCCACTCCTTTCCAACACCAATCTACTTATTTGAAACAACACGGCGAAAATGGGGGTCCAAATAATTTATTCAAGCAAAATAAGCAAACCAGAAACCAAAAATGAAAACTAAGACGCTCCAAGAACAACACAACAGTGCATGAAACAATAAAAACGAAGTGTCTAGAAAGACCTGAGATTTTTATTGATGAAGAAGGGGATGCCTTGGGCATCCCCAAGCTTTGACGCTTGTACCTATTGGATTTTTCTTGGGGTGACACGGGGTGGAATCCCCAAGCTTGAGATTTCGTCCATTCTTCATCTCATTACATCATTATTCCCTTACACCTAACATTTTCCCTTCATACAAAACTTCACACAATCTTCATTAGCAACATTAGTGCATTCGAAAGATAATAGACCTTTGGGTTTAGTTTCAAAACAGCAAAACTTTCACTAAAGACACAAGCTACTGTAGAAACTTCTTCAAAAATCTCAATTCACCCAAAAATAACTAAAAAAGAAGTCAATAATAAGCAAATGCAAATAATGGCAGAAATCTGTCAAAACAGACCAGCAGGTAGAAACCGTTTTTTTCTAAAACCTTCTATTGCTCAAATAAAAAATGTTGAACTAACGAAAGTTAGCTAAAAACCTGGGGGATTTATTCAGAAAATTACAGCTCAATCAGACTTACAGAGATTTTTCATTTTTTTTAAAGTGGATCACAAAAATCTGTTTCGGGACAGCAACTCCCCAAATCTTACTTCCCTCTCATTAGAGGTTACTCTTGGCACAAAAAATCAAAAAAAAGGATTGGGAGAGGTCATTACAAAATTAATAACTTCCAAGACTCAATAAAACTATTGGGTTATCTCCTAAGAAGTACTTTTCTTTAACGCCTTTAAGTTAGGCACAAGAAGTAAGAATCAAGTATTTTCAAATGAAGAAGCATTAACATCAAATTTTGCTTTCAAAGGAGGATCAAAGGGTAACTTCTCTCTCCTCATAGGTAAGTGTTCAATACCTTTCTTGAATGGAAATTGATATTTAATGGTGCCTTCTTTCATATCAATGATGACACGAACAGTTCTAAGAAAAGGTCTTCCCAAAGTAATAGGACAAGAAGCATTGTATTCAACATCCAAAACACAAAAATCAACAGGGACATAGTCATTATTAACCATAATAATAACATCATTAACACTCCCCATGAGTTTCTTTTTAGCATTATCATCAAGTGGGACATCCAAATAGCAATCCTCCAAAGGTGGCAAATCAAGCATTTCATAAATCTTTCTAGGCATTATAGAGACACTAGAAACCAAGGTCACATGAAGCTTTGAGATCAAAGTCATTCACTTGCATATTAATGATGGGTTCCCAACTATCTTCTACTTTCCTAGGAATAGAGGCTTTGTGTTTCAACTTTTCTTCCTTAATTTTAATGAGAGAATCTGTAATGTGTTTGGCGAAAGCCACATTCATATCACTAGCATTAGGACTTCTAGCAAGATTTTGTAGGAACATAATCACTTCAGAAATATTGCAACCATCAAGATCAAAATCAAACTTAGCATCACAGGTAGTAGACTCTTTGGGTTTAGGCATTGTTGTAGGAGGAATGGGGACTTCTTGTGGTTTGGTAACATCCATATTGGTGGTGGTAATAGTGCACACACTATTGTTTCTAGCAATTTTAGCTTCTCTTTCCCACTTAGCATGTAGTTTAGCTAACAGTCTAACATTTTCATCAATAGTAACTTGTATCGTATGAGTAGCAGCAAAGGTACTTTCCAAGGTTTCAGGTTTAGCAGCCATCTTATTAATCAAAGAGGATTGTGCTTCAGAAAAGGTGAAATATAATTTTTCAACATTCAGAAGCTTTTCATCCACAGTCTTGTTGAAAGTGGTTTGTTTACTAATAAAGTCTTTAAGCATGACTTCAAGTTCAGAGGGGGCACTTCTAGTATTGTTGTAGGAGTTTCCATAGGTATTTCCATTATTAGAAGGATAAGGCCTATAATTATTGTTACTACCAAAATTATTCCTATATGCATTGTTGTTGAAATTGTTTTTTCTAATGAAGTTCACATCAACTTGCTCTTCTTGAGCAACCAAAGAGGCTAAGGGACATTATTTGGATCTATATGAGCTTTTCCATTAACAAGCATAGCCATGATAACATCAATTTTATCACTCAAAGAGGATGTTTCTTCAACATAATTTACCTTCTTACCATGTGGAGCTCTCTCAATGTGCCATTCAGAATAGTTGACCATCATATTATCAAGGAGCTTTGTTGCAGCACCCAAGGTAATGGTCATAAAGGTACCTCCAGGAGCTGAATCCAACAGATTTCTTGAAGATAAGTTTAAACCTGCATAAAAAGTCTGGATAATCATCTAAGCAGTCAGTCCATGAGTGGGACAATTCTTTACCAAAGATTTCATTCTTTCCCAAGATTGAGCAACATGTTCATTATCAAGTTGTTTAAATTTAATTATTTCACTTCTCATAGATATAATCTTAGCAGGAGGATAGTATTTTCCTATAAAAGCATCTTTGCACTTAATCTAAGAATCAATACTATTTCTAGGCAAGGATAGCAACCATTCTTTAGCATTTCCTCTCAAGGAGAAAGGAAACAATTTGAGCTTAATAATATCTCCATCTACATCCTTATATTTTTGCATCTCACAAAGTTCAACAAAGTTATTGAGGTGGGCAGCAACATCATCAGAACTAGCACCAGAAAATTGCTCTTTCATCACAAGATTCAACAAAGCAGGCTTAATTTCATAAAAGGTAGCATCAGGAGCAGGTGGAGCAATAGGTGTACTCAGGAAATCATTATTGTTTGTGCTAGTGAAATCACACAAATTGGTGTTCTCAGCAGAGTTCATTTTTTCAAAAGTGGAGCAAACTAACAACAGCAACAACTAGAGTAGGAACTAATTTTTTGTGTTTTTATAAGAAAAAGCAAAACAAACAAAACTAATTTTTTTTGGAGTTTTTGATAAAAAGAAGCAAGCAAAACAAGGCAAAAGAAACTAAGCAAGACAAAAACAAAGTAAATATAGAGGTTGTGAAGGACTCCCCTTGCAAATTCGTCCTTAGCCTCCCAGGCAATGGCGCCAGAAAACTCGTTAATGGCGGCTCAGATCACTGTAGAGCTTCGTTGGGAAACCCCAAGAGGAAGGTATGATGAGCACAACATCATGTATTCCCTAAAAAAGAAACCAAGGTTATCGAACCAGTAGGAGGAAGGAAACGACTCAAAGGTGTTTCTAGCAACTTGGAAACCTGCACAACACAAACTCAAGACTTTGCCCCAAGGAACAGTAAGGTTGTCAATGTTACCGGTTTGCTGAAAACAAAGGATTAAACGTATGGTGTGGAAGGTAATAGTGGCTTGCAGAAATTAAACAGTAACAGTGGAATATGTATCAATGGTAAAGATTGGACCGGGGTCCACAGTTCACTAGAGGTGTTCTCCTTAATATAAACAACATAACATGCTGGGTAAAGAAATTACAGCGGGGCAATTGACAGGACAGAGCAAGGCATAACAATGTAATACTAGACATTCATGATCCTATGAGATTTGATTGGGCATTACAACAATATACATATACCGCCATCCAACTGCATCTATGACTAGTAATCCACCTTCAGGTTATCATCCGAACCCCCTCCATAAGTTGCAAGCAGCGGATAACTTCTTTAAGCAAGGTGTGTAAAGTAAACAATACAATTGTTCCATGAACAAGAGATTGTTGTTTTCTCCCTAGTAGCAACAACACATCTACAACCTTAGATATTTCTGTCACTTCCTGATACGTCGGAAATGTATCTATAATTTTTGATGTTCCATGCTTGTAAGTATCTACTTTTCTTTGCTTTGTCCACAATTTGACGTGCTTTTTACATGTTTTCTGGTACTAACCTATTAACAAGTTTCCATAGTGCCAGTTGCCTGTTTTCTGCTGTTTTTGGTTTCAGAAAAGCTAGTAAAGAAATATTCTCGGAATTGGACGGGACAAACACCAAAGTCAATAACTTTCCGTGGGGAACAAGAAGTACACAGGGGAGACGGAGAGGCGTGCCAGGGCAGCTAGACCCCCCTAGGCGCGGCCAGGGGTGGGGTGTGGGCACCCTAGTCGCCTCCTCATCCTCCCCCTTCGCCTATAAGAAGTCCCTGATTCCTAAACCCTAAGCACCCGATCAAATCTCCACGAAACCGTCTGTAGCCACCGCCTCCATCGTCCCTAGATTGGGGGGAGGGGGATCTGAAGTTCTTCCCGGCACCCTGCCGGAGGGGAGATCATCCCAGAGGCCTTCTTCTCCGGTATGATGCGTGAGTAGATCCACCTTGGACTATGGGTCCATGTAGTATCTAGATTGTTGTATATTCTCCTTTGTGCTTTCATGTATAGATCTTGTGAGCTCCATTCATGATCAAGATCTAATCTATTTGTAATCATGCATGTTGTGTTTGCGGGGATCCGATGGATATTGAGATTATTATGTTGGTTTGATTAATGGTTTTGTCTTTATGATTCTATCATGTCTGTGTTGTTTGTGATCTTGCACGCTCTCCGTTGTTAGTAGCTATCTTGGCCAAGTAGTTGCTAGTGACTCCAAGAGGGAGTATTTATGCTCGATAGTGGGTTCATGCCTCTAGTTTCCAAGGGAAGTGACAATAATCTCTTCGGTTGTAGAATGTGCTGTTGGCACTAGGGAGAGAACAACGGTCTCTTGTTCATGGAACATGCGGACTGTTTACCTTACACACTTTGCTTAAAGCAGTTATCTGTTGCTTGCAACTTAATACTGGAGGGGGTTTAGATGATAACCTGAAGGTGGACTTCTAGCCATAAATGTAGTTGGATGGCGGTCTATGTATATTGTTGTATTGCCCAATCGAATCTCATAGGATCTTTCTGACTGGTATTCCATTGTTATGCCTTGCTCAGTTCCTCTCAATTGCCCTGCTGTAATTTGTTTACCCTTCATGCCATGTTGTTTATCTAAGGAGATCACCTCTAGTGAACTATGGACCTCGGTACAATCTTTACCATTGATACATCTTCCACTTTTACTTGTTTACTTGTTGCAAACCATTACCTTCCACACCATACGTTTAATCCTTTGTTATAGCAAACCGGTGAGATTGACAACCTCACTGTCAAGTTGGGGCAAATTCTTGAGTTTGTGTTGTGCAGGTCTCCGCGTTGCTTGCAACACCTGTGTGACGTTTCCTTCCTCCTACTGGTTCGATAACCTTGGTTTCTTACTGAAGGAAAATTGCTGTTGTGCTTCTTCACACCTTCCTCTTGGGGTTCCCAACGAAGTGCTAAACCAGCACCATCAAGCCTTTTTCTGGCACCGTTGCGGGGGAGACTAAGGACGTCTTCACAAGGGGAGTCCTTCACTTCCTTGCTCTTTACTTTGTTTTTAGTTTGCTTTGTTTCTTTTGCTTGGTTTTGTTTGCCTCTTTTAAAAAAAACCCAAAAAATTAGTCTAGTTTGGTTTGGTTTCTTTATTCAAAAACACAAAAAATTAGTTCCTACTCTAGTTGACACCTTGCTCTAGCTCACCATGTTGTTCCCCAAGTTCGCCCTGAAATATCTTGCAATAGGTAGTGACTCCATAATTGGGAAAGATAATATTGAAGAATTCTTTAATCATGTTAGCAAGGATGAGGATATTGAGGAAAAATCTATAGCTGAACTTGCTCCTAATTATGAGATTGCTGCAGCTTCTTTAGTTGATATGTTTGAGGCTAGGTTTGTTAGCCTTAACCCCTTCAGACAATTCTTGTTCCTAAAACTAAAAGAAGAAAATAATGCTGAAAAGAGGGAATTCATCCTTGAAACTTTATTAAATGAATTCTATGATGTTGCTAGGGAATCCAAAAAGGTCTTTGAGTGTTTCAATATGCTAGGCTCAAGTGTATATGTTGTAGGTACTTCTGAAACTAAGCCTAGAGAGGAATTTAAGATACCCATACCCTTTAAGCTTGTTGGAATTCATGAGGCCTTTGAAAAGAATTTTGATTGGATTGCTCCTGAAAATATTTTTGATGAAAGTAGTAGTCCAAAGAGAGATGAGAGGGGATCTTCCAAAACCCATTTAGATGAGATACCTTTCATAGTTGAGGATTTTGCAATTATTGATCTTAATGCTTCTTCATTTGAAAATACTTGATTCTTCTTGCTTCTTGTGCCTAACTTAAAGGCGTTAAATAAAAGTACTTGTTGGGAGATGACCCAAGAGTTTCCTTGAGTCTTGGAAGTTATTACTTCAGTAATGACCTCTCCTTATCCTTTTTGTTTGCTTTTTGTGCCAAAAATGACCTCTAATGAGAGGGAAGTAAGATTTGGGGAGTTGCTGTCCCAAAACAGATTTATTTCCTCCACCATAAAAATTCGTGGAGTCTCTGTAACTCGGATTGAGCTGAAAATTTACGAATAAATCCCCTAGTATGTTAGCTAACTTTCGTTAGTTCAAAACTTTTTGATTTGAGCAACAAAATATTTTCGAAGAAGTCAGTTTCTGCCTGCTGGTCTATTTTGACAAATTTCTGCCATTATTTGCATTTTCTTCTTATTGATTCCTTTTTGAGTTCTCTTTTGGGGAATTGAGCTTTTTGAAGGAGTTACTACAGTAGCTTGTGTTTTTAGTGAAAAGTCTTGCTGTTCCAAAGCTTTGCCAAAGGTCTAATATCTTTTGAATAAACTAATGTTGCTAATGAAGATTGTGTGAAGTTTTGTATGAAGGAAAATTTTCAGGTGTAGAGAAAGAATGATGCAATGAGATGAAGAATGGAAAAAAGCTCAAGCTTGGGGATGCCAACATGGTGTCACCCCAAGAAATATCCAAGAGGTAAAAGCGTCAAAGCTTGGGGATGCCCAAGGCATCCCCTTCTTCATCAATAAAAAGCTCGGGTCTGTCTAGACACTTCGTTTTTATTGTTTCATGCACAGTTGTGTTGTTCTTGGAGCGTCTTAGTTTTGTTTGATTTGATTAGTTGGTTAGTTTCCTTGAGTAGTTTGGACCCCCGCTTTCGCTGTGTTGTTGCAAATAAGTTTGCTTGGTGTTGGAAAGGAGTAGTAAGTTCTTGCTTGGAAGTGCAAGAGGAGCTTGCATTGACTCTGGCTTAGACTTTATCATGCCATTCTAGGTGTTGTTTTGACCTTATGCTTAGTAGTTATTGTTGTAGCATGGCTTGCTCCAATTCATTGGGATTGCTTAGTGTGCCTTGAAGAAATTATGCGTTGTTTTAGAATGCAAAAGCTTAGTATTGTGGTACTCTCCTTTGAGGTTTGTTTGGGTTGACTTGGCACTTGCTCACACCATTTTATGACTCTCAAAAGTCACCATTAGCCTCTATGATCATTTATTCCTTGACTTGTAGTACCACTCTATGCCTTGATTAGTAATGTTCTGTCGCTCTGCATGATTATGGCCACTATTGCTCTCTTATTTGGTTGCTCCCGGTCTTTTGCTAGCCTCCACTTGTATGAGTAAGCTCTACTCATGCTTCGAACTCCCAAGAAACCAAGTTGTTACAAAGCGTCCACTATAAACTCCTATGCATGATGTATTACACCATTCCAAGTATATTCTTGTTTTCAGTTATCTTCCAATTAAAAACTATTTTGTTATGTGAAAACTTAGTGATTAAAGCCCTCACAAACTTGATGGCACACTTTATATTCTTTGCCCCTAATAAACTTGAACCATTGTGTCGTCTATGTTGTATATGCTTGCACTTATACGTTGGAATTAGCAGAACCGTGTTGTCACGAGGAACGTTTTCAACATTGCACTTGTACTTTGTACTCAGTTGATATCATGCTCTTTTGTCTATGGATGTCACCGGTGTGAAATAAAGAGGGAACTTGTAAGTCCATGGAGTTTGTATTCTGTGTTAGAGAAACGTCTGGGCTACTAGCCTAAGCCATGCCTAATCATGGTGGAAACTCTCAGCATCACCATTGTGAGCTATCTATAAAGCATTCTCAATAAAAAGCTATGCATATAGTAAATAAAAAGATTGCTGAGATGCTCATTGTCTGCTTGCCTTGTCATTTTGGTTATGGGAAAGCTCTTGTACCATGTGCAAGGGGTACCCCGTTGGCGGTTCTCTATGATATGCAAATACTTACAATGACAATAACTTACCTGGGCCTGAAGTTGAGTAGCATGAGGTGTGGCTCTCATATTCAAGGGACTTGAGATTGCCAACTTATACTTTGTCAAGCGTATACTCCATAGTTTGTTCACTTTAACCTTAATCACTTCAAGATGCTTATGATAGGGGGCAATGAGGGCTGAAATCTAACAAGTACCATAATTTTTGGAAACTCTTTTTGAAACTTGAAATCCCTGCTTCCTTTACAAAAGGCCTTTCTTCCACCACTATTGAGTCTCCACCTTCTACCTTTAGGCACCATTAAGAGAGCATAGTTGCCATTCTTAGTTTTATGTGTAGTGTCCCAAAGCTTATTGATTGATGCATATTGTGATATTACTTGTTCTTGTGCTACTTGTTTCTAGTCACCCTTGTGAAGTTTGAAGGTGTCCTATGCATCTATATTGCTACTCTATGAGAGACAAGATGTTTGCCACTATGCTATGTTTTCTGTATGTGAAACAAACAAAGATTTTTCAATGCATGCTATTCATGATCTTTGTTTGTATCTTGTCTTGTTGCAAGAAT
Organism: Avena longiglumis; assembly: GCA_030063025.1. Lineage (NCBI taxonomy): Eukaryota > Viridiplantae > Streptophyta > Magnoliopsida > Poales > Poaceae > Avena > Avena longiglumis. The sequence continues at coordinate 26,119,070 of CP125974.1, forward strand.
AGTTGCTCTGTCTTACTATTAGAACTCCATTCTTTCATGTGCATGTTTAGAGTTCTTTGATCCCAGCTTTCAAAGCTTGCAAAATGTTAGATCTTTATTGTGAGGGTACATGTCACCTCAAAAATTATTCTTTTTATCACTTACCTACTCGAGGACGAGCAGGAGTTAAGCTTAGGGATGCTTGATACATCGAATCATATCTATAATTTTTGATGTTCCATGCTTGTTAGTATCTAATTTTCTTTCCTTTGTCCACACTTTGAGTTTCTTTGTACATGTTTTCTTGTACTAAGCTATTAACAAGTTGCCATAGTGCCATTTGCCTGTTTTGTACTGTTTTTGGTTTCAGAAAAGTTAGTACAGAAATATTCTTGGAATGGACGGGACAAATGCCAAATTCAATAACTTTCAGTGGGGAACAAGAAGTCCATAGGGAATACGGAGAGGCGTGCCAGGGCAGCCAGACCCCCCTAGGCGCGGCCAGGGGTGGGCCCGCGCCTGGGTGGGGTCTGGTCCCCTGGTCGCCTCCTCGGCCTCCTCCTTCGCCTATAAAAAGCCCCTGATGCCTAAACCCTAAGCGCCCGATCAAATCTCTATGAAACCGTATGTAGCCTCCACCACCATCGTCCCTAGATCGGGGGATCCAAAGTTCTTCCCGGCACCCTGCCGGAGGGGAGATCATCCTGGAGGCCTTCTTCTCCGGTATGATGCGTGAGTAGTTCCACCTTGGACTATGGGTCCATGTAGTAGCTATATGGTTGTATCTCCTCCTTTGTGATTTCATGTATAGATCTTGTGAGCTCTGTTCATGATCAAGATCTAATCTATTTGTAATCATGCATGTCATGTTTGCGGGGATCCGATGGATATTGAGATTATTATGTTGGTTTGATTAATGGTTTTGTCTTTATCATTCTATCATGTGTGTGTTATTTGTGATCTTGCATGCTCTCCGTTGTTAGTAGCTATCTTGGCCAAGTAGTTGCTAGTGACTCCAAGAGGGAGTATTTATGCTCGATAGTGGGTTCATGCCTCTAGTTTCCAAGGGAAGTGACAATAATCTCTTCGGTTGTAGAATGTGCTGTTGCCACTAGGGAGAAAACAATGGTCTCTTGTTCATGGAACATGTGGACTGTTTACCTTACACACTTTTCTTAAAGCAGTTGTCTGTTGCTTGCAACTTAATACTGGAGGGGGTTCGGATGATAACCTGAAGGTGGACTTCTAGTCATAGATGCAGTTAGATGGCGGTCTATGTATATTGTTGTATTTCCCAATCGAATCTCATAGGATCTTTCTGACTAGTATTGCATTGTTATGCCTTGCTCAGTTCCTGTCAATTGCCCTGCTGTAATTTGTTTACCCTTCATGCCATGTTGTTTATCTAAGGAGAGCACCTATAGTTAACTATGGACCACGGTACAATCTTTACCATTGATACATCTTCCATTGTTACTTGTTTACTTGCTGCAAACCATTATCTTCCACACCATATGTTTAATCCTTTGTTACAGCAAATCGGTGAGCTTGACAACCTCACTGTCTAGTTGGGGCAAAGTCTTAAGTTTGTGTTGTGCAGGTCTCCGCGTTGCTTGCTACTCTATGAGAGACAAGCTGTTTGCCACTATGCTATGTTTTCTGTATGTGAAACAAACAAAGATTTTTCAATGCATGCTATTCATGATCTTTGTTTGTATGTTTTATTGTTGCAACAATAGTTGCTCTGTCTTACTGTTAGAACTCCATTCCTTCATGTGCATGTTTAGAGTGCTTTGATCCCAGCTTTCAATGCTTGAAAATGGTTAGATCTTTATTGTGAGGGTACATGTCACCTCAAAAATTATTCTTTTTATCACTTACCTACTCGAGGACGAGCATGAGTTAAGCTTGGGGATGCTTGATACGTCGAAAATGTATCTATAATTTTTGATGTTCCATGTTTGTTAGTATATACTTTGCTTTGCTTTGTCCACACTTTGAGGTGCTTTTTACATGTTTTCTGGTAATAACCTATTAACAAGTTGCCACAGTGCCAGTTGCCTGTTTTCTACTGTTTTTGGTTTTAGAAAAGCTAGTAAAGAAATATTCTCAAAATTGGACGGGACAAACACCAAAGTCAATAACTTTCCGTGGGGAACAAGAAGTCCAAAGGGGATACAGAGAGGCGTGCCAGGGCAGCCAAACCCCCTAGGCGCGGCCAGGGGTGGGCCCAAGCCTGGGTGGGGTGTGGGCCCCATGGTCGCCTCCTCGGCCTCCCCCTTCGCCTATAAGAAGCCCCCGATGCCTAAACCCTAATCACCCGACCAAATCTCCAAAAAACCGTCTGTAGCCGCCGCCATCGTCCCTAGATCGGGGGGATCTAAAGTTCTTCCCGGCACCCTGCCGGAGGGGAGATCATCCAGGAGTCCTTCTTCTCCGGTATGATGCGTGAGTAGTTCCACCTTGGACTATGGGTCCATGTAGTAGCTAGATGGTTGTATCTCCTCCTTTGTGATTTCATGTATAGATCTTGTGATCTCCGTTCATGATCAAGATCTAATCTATTTGTAATCATGCATGTTGTGTTTGCGTGGATCCGATGGATATTGAGATTATTATGTTGGTTTGATTAATGGTTTTGTATTTATGATTCTATCATGTCTGTGTTGTTTGTGATCTTTCATGCTCTCCGTTGTTAGTAGCTATCTTGGCCAAGTAGTTGCTAGTGACTCCAAGAGGGAGTATTTATGCTCGATAGTGGGTTCATGCCTATAGGTTCCAAGGGAAGTGACAATAATATCTTCGGTTGTAGAATGTGTTGTTGCCACTAGGGAGAAAACAACGGTCTCTTGTTCATGGAACATGTGTACTGTTTACCTTACACACTTTGCTTAAAGCAGTTGTCTATTGCTTGCAACTTAATACTGGAGGGGGTTCGGATGATAACCTGAAGGTGGACTTCTAGTCATAGATGTAGTTGGATGGCGGTCTATGTATATTGTTGTATTTCCCAATCGAATCTCATAGGATCTTTCTGACTAGTATTGCATTGTTATACCTTGCTCAGTTCCTGTCAATTGCCCTGCTGTAATTTGTTTACCCTTCATACCATGTTGTTTATCTAAGGAGAGCACCTCTAGTGAACTATGGACCCCGGTACAATCTTTACCATTGATACATCTTCCACTGTTAGTTATTTACTTGTTGCAAACCATTACCTTCCACACCATACGTTTAATCCTTTGTTACAGCAAACCGGTGAGCTTGACAACCTCACTGTCTAGTTGGGGCAAAGTCTTGATTTTGTGTTGTGCAGGTCTCCGCGTTGCTTGAAACACCTGTGTGACATTTCCTTCCTCCTACTGGTTCGATAACCTTGGTTTCTTACTAAGGGAAAATTGTTGTTGTGCCTCTTCACACGTTTCTCTTGGGGTTCCCAACGAAGTGCTAAACCAACACCATCAAGCCTTTTTCTGGCGCCGTTGTCGGGGAGGCTAAGGACTTCTTCACAAGGGGAGTCCTTCACTTTCTTTCTCTTTACTTTGTTTTTAGTTTGCTTTGTTTCTTTTGCTTGGTTTTGTTTTCCTCTTTTAAAAAAAACCTAAAAAATTAGTCTAGTTTGGTTTGGTTTCTTTATTCAAAAACACAAAAAAATAGTTCCTACTCTAGTTGCTACCTTGCTCTAGCTCACCATGTTGTTCCCCAAGTTCGCCCTGAAATATCTTGCAATAGGTAGTGGCTCCATAATTGGGAAAGATAATGTTGAAGAATTCTTTAATCATGTTAGCAAGGATGAGGATATTGAGGAAAAATCTATAGCTGAACTTGCTCCTAATTATGAGATTGCTGCAGCTTCTTTAGTTGATATGTTTGAGGTTAGGTTTGTTATCCTTAACCCCTTCAGACAATTCTTGTTCCTAAAACTAAAAGAAGAAAAGAATGCTGAAAAGAGGGAATTCATCCTTGAAACTTTATTAAATGAATTCTATGATATTGCTAGAGAAGCCAAAAAGGTCTTTGAGCGTTTCAATATGCTAGGCTCAAGTGTATATGTTGTGGGTACTTCTGAAACTAAGCCTAGAGAGGAATTTAAGATACCCATACCCTTTAAGCTTGTTGGAATGCATGAGGCCTTTGAAAAGAATTTTGATTGGATTGCTCTTGAAAATATTTTTGATGAAAGTAGTAGACCAAAGAGAGATGAGAGGGGATATTCCAAAACCCATTTGGATGAGATACCTTTCATAGTTGAGGATTTTGCAAGTATTGATCTTAATGCTTCTTCATTTGAAAATACTTGATTCTTCTTGCTTCTTATGCCTAACTTAAAGGCGTTAAAGAAAAGTACTTGTTGGGAGATAACCCAAGAGTTTCCTTGAGTCTTGGAAGTTATTAATTCAGTAATGACCTCTCATTATCCTATTTGTGCCAAAAATGACCTCTAATGAGAGGGAAGTAAGATTTGGGGAGTTGCTGTCCCGAAACAGATTTCTTTCCTCCACCATAAAAATTCGTGAGGAGCCTATGTAACTCGGATTGAGCTGAAAATTTACGAATAAATCCCCTAGTATGTTAGATAACTTTAGTTAGTTCAACACTTTTTGAGTTGAGCAACAGAATATTTTCGAAAAATCGGTTTCTGCCCGCTAGTCTATTTTGACAGATTTTTGCCATTATTTGCATTTGCTTCTTATTGATTCCTTTTTTGAGTTATCTTTTGGGGAATTGAGCTTTTTGAAGCACTTACTACAGTATCTTGTGCTTTTAGTGAAAAGTCTTGCTATTCCAAAGCTTTGCCAAAGGTCTAATATCTTTTGAATAAACTAATGTTGCTAATGAAAGAATGATGCAATAAGATGAAGAATGGACAAAATCTCAAGTTTGGGGATGCCACCATGGTGTCACCTCAAGAAATATCCAAGAGGTACAAGCGTCAAAGCTTGGGGATGCCCAAGGCATCCCCTTCTTTATCAATAAAAAGCTCAGGTCTGTCTAGGCACTTCGTTTTTATTGTATCATGCACAATTGTGTTGTTCTTGGAGCGTCTGAGTTTTCGTTTGTTTTGCTTAGTTGTTTACTTTCCTTGTGTAGTTTGGACCCCCGCTTTCGTTGTGTTGTTGCAAATAAGTTTGCTTGGTGTTGGAAAGGAGTAGTAAGTTCTTGCTTAGAAGTGCAAGACGAGCTTGCATTGACTGTGACTTAGACTTTATCATGCCATGCTAGGTGTTGTTTTGACCTTATGCTTAGTAGTTATTGCTGTAGCATGGCTTGATCCAAGTCATTGGGATTGCTTAGTGTGCCTTGAAGAAATTATGCGTTGTTTTAGAATGCCAAAGCTTAGAATTGTGGTACTCTCCTTTGAGGTTTGTTTGGGTTGACTTGGCACATGATAACACCATATTATGACTCTCACAAGTAACCATTAGCCTCTATGATCATTTAGTCCTTGACTTGTAGTACCACTCTATGCCTTGATTAGTAATGTTTTGTCGCTCTGCATGATTATGGACACTATTGCTCTCTTATTTGGTTGCTCCCGGTCTTTTGCTAGCCTCCACTTGTATGAGTAAGCTCAACTCATGCTTCCAACTCCCAAGAAACCAAGTTGTTCCAAAGTGTCCACTATAAACTCCTATGCATGGTGTATTACACCATTCCAAGTATATTCTTGTTTTTAGCTATCTTCCAATTAAAAACTATTTTGTTATGTGAAAACTTAGTGATTAAAGCCCTCACAAACTTGATGGCACACTTTATATTCTTTGCCCCTAATAAACTTGAACCATTGTGTCGTCTATGTTGTGTATGCTTGAACTTATATGTTGGAATTAGCAGAACCGTGCTGTCACGGGGGACATTTTCAACATTACACTTGTACTTTGTACTCAGTTGATATCATGCTCTTTTTTCTATGGGTGTCACCGGTGTGAAATAAAGAGGGAACTTGTAAGTCCATGGAGTTTGTATTCTGTGTTAGAGAAACACCTGGGCCGCTAGCCTAAGCCATGCCTAATCATGGTGGAAACTCTCAGCATCACCATAGTGAGCTATCTATGAAGAATGCTCAATAAAAAGCTATGCATATAGTAAATAAAAAGATTGCTGAGATGCTCATTGTTTGCTTGCCTTGTCATTTTTGTTATGGGAAATCTCCTGTACCATGTGAAAGGGGCACCCCATTGGCGGTTCTCTATGATATGCAAATACTTACAATGACAAGAACTTACATGGGACTGAAGTTGAGTAGCATGAGGTATGGCCCTCATATTCGAGGGACTTGAGATTGCGAACTTATACTTTGTCAAGCATATACTCCATAGTTTGTTCACTTTAACTTTAATCACTTCAAGATGCTTATGATAGGGGCAATGAGGGATGAAAGCTAACAAGTACCATAATTTTTGGAAGCTCTTTTTGAAACTTGAAATCCTTGCTTCCTTTACAAAAGGCCTTTCTTCCACCACTATTGAGTATCCACCTTCTATCTTTAGGCACCATTAAGAGAGCATAGTTGCCATTCTTAGTTTTATGTGCTGTGTCCCAAAGCTTATCGATTGATGCATATTGTGATATTACTTGTTCTTGTGCTACTTGTTTCTAGTCACCCTTGTGAACTTTGAAGGTGTCCTATGCATCTATATTGCTACTCTATGAGGGACAAGCTGTTTGCCACTATGCTATGTTTTCTGTATGTGAAACAAACAAATGTTTTTCAATGCATGCTATTCATGATCTTTGTTTGTATCTTGTCTTGTTGCAACAATAGTTGCTCTGTCTTACTGTTAGAAATCCATTCTTTCATGTGCATGTTTAGAGTTCTTTGATCCCATCTTTCAATGCTTGCATATGGTTAGATATTTATTGTGAGGGTACATTTCACCTCAAAAATTATTCTTTTTATCACTTACCTACTCGAGGATGAGAAGGAGTTAAGCTTGGGGATGCTTGATACGTCGGAAACGTATCTATAATTTCTGATGTTCCATGCTTTTTAGTATCTACTTTGCTTTGATTTCTCCACACTTTGAGGTGCTTTTTACATGTTTTCTGGTACTAATCTATCAACAAGTTTCCACATTGCCAGTTGCCTGTTTTCTACTGTTTTTGGTTTCAGAAAAGCTAGTAAAGAAATATTCTCGGAATTGGACGGGACAAAAACCATAGTCAATAACTTTCCGTGGGGAACAAGAAGTCCAGAGGGGAGATGGAGAGGCGTGCCAAGGCAGCCAGACCCCCCTAGGCGCGGCCAGGGGTGGGCCCACACCTGGGTGGGGTGTGGGCCCCCTGGTCGCCTCCTCGGCCTCCCCCTTCGACTATAAGAAGCCCCCGATGCCTAAACCCTAAGCACCCGATCAAATCTCCACGAAACCGTCTGTAGCCGCCGCCATTGTCCCTAGATCTGGGGCATCTAAAGTTCTTCCCGGCACCCTGCCGGAGGAGAGATCATCCCGGAGGCCTTCTTCTCCGGTATGATGCGTGAGTAGTTCCTCCTTGGCTTATGGGTCCATGTAGTAGCTAGATGGTTGTATCTCCTCCTTTGTGATTTCATGTATAGATCTTGTGAGCTCCGTTCATGATCAAGATCTAATCTATTTGTAATCATGCATGTTGTGTTTGCGGGGATCCGATGGATATTGATATTATTATGTTGGTTTGATTAGTGGTTTTGTATTTATGATTCTATAATGTCTGTGTTGTTTGTGATCTTGCATGCTCTCCGTTGTTAATAGCTATCTTGGCCAAGTAGTTGCTAGTGACTCCAAGAGAGAGTATTTATGCTCGATAGTGGGTTCGTGCCTCTAGTTTACAAGGGAAGTGACAATAATCTCTTCGGTTGTAGAATGAGTTGTTTCCACTAGGGAGAAAACAACGGTCTCTTGTTCATGGAACATGTGGACTGTTTACCTTACACACTTTGCTTAAAGCAGTTGTCTGTTGGTTGCAACTTAATACTGGAGGGGGTTCGGATGATAACCTGAAGGTGGACTTCTAGTCATAGATGTAGTTGGATGGCGGTCTATGTATATTGTTGTATTGCCCAATCGAATCTCATAGGATCTTTCTGACTAGCATTGCATTGTTATGCCTTGCTCGGTTCCTGTCAATTGCCCTGCTGTAATTTGTTTACCCTTCATGCCATGTTGTTTATCTAAGGAGAGCACCTCTAGTGAACTATGGACCCCGGTACAATCTTTACCATTGATATATCTTCCACTGTTACTTTTTTACTTGCTGCAAACCATTACCTTCCACACCATACGTTTAATCCTTTGTTATAGCAAACCGGTGAGCTTGACAACCTCACTGTCTAGTTGGGGCAAAGTCTTGAGTTTGTGTTGTGGAGGTCTCCGCGTTGCTTGCAACACCTGTGTGACGTTTCCTTCCTCCTACTAGTTCGATAACCTTGGTTTCTTACTGAGGGAAAATTGCTGTTGTGCTTCTTCACACCTTCCTATTGGGGTTCCCAATGAAGTGCTAAACCAGCACCATCACTTCCCCAGATTCAATAGAGGCATGAACCCACTATCGAGCATAAATACCCCCTCTTGGAGTCTGTTGCCTGTCAAAACTCACCGGCGGGCAGCGACGAGCAACACGAAGAGCCGGGAGGCTCCCAGAGCGGCTGGTGGGCCCTGGTCCCTCGGTCAACGGCCCGCAAATCTTCCGGCACGCACGCGTCCTGTCTTGGTTCGAGATGCCACCGACCTATACCTGGTCGGGAAGGTGATGGATTGCTCCGATTGGTTTCTGCGGTAAACAAGTATACATAAAATTCGAGCCGTGATCGGCTCCTGTGTTTCCAGAATCGGCTTTCGAGCCGATTATCCCCATGGCTGCATTGGATCTATGATAACATGGGGTTTTGCTTAATTACTACAAGCTAAATCGATCTACGATAGTTTGGTGTTTTCACCACGCAACCGAACGTCCCGCGTAGTTAAGCCTAATAGATACGAAAAATAGTAGAAAACGATCCTAGAGAAGGCCTAAAACCAACATAACGTCAATTCTAACGTCCCTCTAAGATCAATAAACCATACCTTACGTATTCGGATCGTTCAACCCGTTTGTGAGGCCTAATCACGTAGATATTAAACTAAACCTTGATGAACAAGGCACAACTATAACAGATCAAATCGACTAAGAAATCAAGCAAGATGCCACCTTCACACGGGAGAGGGTGCAAAGGCGGCGAGATAGCTAGAGGTAGCATAAATAAGCAATCATAGTAAAAGTATCGATGCTAGCTCTAACAAATCGTGGTAAAGGTGTTACTCGCCATCAACAAGGCTTCAAGACGAGTAACACCGGATAACGATAGAATAAATCGCCTAGATCGCAAGATGCGATCTAGGCGATGGCACTTTACCAAGAAAACCCTAGAAACAAGGGGTGGCGATCTTGAGATTGTGTTTGTTGTGAACGTGATTGTCCTTTTCTTTCAATAACCCTAGGTACATATTTATAGTCAGGAGACTCTCTACTTTTAGAATAACTCTACAACTCTATCTTTATCTAAACATAAGCGGAACCTAAACAAATCGAATCCTACTAAGATACAAGATACACGGGCAATTCAGCCCAAATCTACGCACTAGGCCGATCCAACAACACGTTGAATAATGTATCCTCCAAGCCCATCTTGATCACGGCCCATCCCGCCTTTGGCCAAAATATGGTGATAACATGCCCCTGGTTTTGGCAATGATAATTCCAAAACCACTGCGGCGTTTTTCCTCTTCTTCTCCTCTTCTTTTTTTTTATCGGGCGTCGCAGAATGTATGGCGAGAACAGCGATCACGCTACCCTTCATCATGATGCCTGTCTTCTCAACTCCTGCTTGTGATTTGTGATTTTGGCAATCTGGGAAACCGCCATGGCATTGAACCGTCATCCCACTATTCCCTTATTTAAATCAGCACGAGCGTTCGTCCCCATCTTCCTCCAATTGCCAGAAAACCCTCTCCCATCGTCGGAAAAAACCCTCTTTCTCGCCATGGCCTCCTCTGCTTCCTCCGATGTGTCCTCCCACGCCTCCAACTCGATTAGCAACCGAGAGTCAACGCCAGAGCATCCACCTACGGCGGCGTACCACACTCTCGCCCCACAATGGTGGGACGAGAGGGGTTGGGACTTTGCTGTCTGGTCGGAGGATGACGCCTCCATGACCGACGGCGAGGAGGACCTGCAGTTCCTCGCCGATGGGGAACTGGAGGCGGACAGTGCTGATGACGCTATGTCCTGGGCCGGCGCCGACTCCTCCGAAGAAGAAGAGGAGGAGGAGGAGGACACCTTCTCCGAAGCAGAAGAGGAGGAGGAGGAGGACACCTCCTCCGAAGAGTACCAGCCGGTGAAGTACTTCCGCACCGGGTCCAGCGAGGACGACGACGACGAGGACGAGGAGGCCCCTGCTGACTTCTTCGGTGACAGCAGTGAAGACGACGCCGATGGCGATCTTGAGGATAGCGCACAAAGCGACGGCGGCAGCAGCGACGACGACCTCGGCCTTGATTAGGAATCAGTAGTAGTAGCCGTAGTAGTGGTAGATCCCCTTTTGTAATCTATCAGTTGTTTGTAAGCCATCCGCTTTTGAATGAATGAATGAAAAAGCCATTTCCCATGGATTGTCTTTCCGCCCAAATCTTGTTGATAACACAAATAAGTCGATTTTCCAGGAGCCGATAGCAACGCATCGGCTTTCACTTGGTCATGTTTCCACAGTCAATCAAACTACAACTCAAAGAGCCGACGCACATCGGCTTTCCCCAAGTTGTTGACAAGGTCAACTCAGCCGCATATTTAGGCAAACCCAAACAGCCACCTCCTAGCCCCAAACGGTAACCTGCGGCTCTCTTCAAAAAGGGCGGCCTAGATCCCCAACCGCCTATCGACCAGATCGAGCTCATAGCCACAAGAACCTCCGCTTCTTACCCAAGACAGATCCATCTCCGCCAACCCAGATGGCGAATCGTCCAACACTAATCCAGAGGTCTCCGGTGCAAGGTACGCCTACCCTTCGTAGTCCAACGCCTTTGTAAGAACTTGATGGCGAACATCTGAGTTAATGCCTTTATTCTGCTATTAAATTTTCTAGGTTTCCGACATCCTGCTGCCGCATCCTTCTCTCCCAAATTCCCTCTGTCTTGGTCCTCGCACAGATTCCAGTCCTGCCCATCTGATTTCTTGTGAAGCAAATAGAATCCCCTTCGTAAGCCAAGACTTAGATCTGCACTCTTGGGCCGACTGTTTGCGAGCCTGGCCTAATCCCCCTGATCATTGGGTTTCTTGGTTCAGTAGAGTAGCTAGAGCTTACCAATCCCAATGGGAAACTCTGGGAATAGCCGATGCCTTGCATCTATCGTTGTCTCCTCTTGAGAAACACGAGAATCTTCTCAAAACCATCGGCTACTTACAGTGCGATGCTCGAATTGTTTTATGTTTGGCCACCCTATGTCACCAACCTTACTAGACGTGGTGATGATTACCGTGGATGTTACATCGCCCATACGCTTTCAAATGACCACAGTCCCCTACAAACTGTCCTCCAAAACAGACTGTACCAGTTGGGGTGCTTATCTCCACCGTCATATGAAAACAAAGGGCCCTGTTTCAGAGAAAGAACATACAGCTTTCCTCAACTTCTGGCTAGAGCATTTCATCTTCGTGGCCTTTCCTGGCTCCCACCAAGAACTATCTCTCCTTGGCCTCTGAACTAGCCAAAGGTACTCAACTTGCGTCGACAACCTGTTCCTTGGAGAGGTCTATCGATATCTCCGTTGATGTCTCAAAGCTGTTTTCAGCATAGCAATCGAGCAGGTGGACCTTGGTGGTTCATCCATTGTGGGCTCATTGTACTTCCAAAACCGTATCCTGACTTTCCCTTCGGCGATTGTTCCTTCCCGATGTTAAAGGGAAGCAAATCCGATGCACCAGCTATGGCCAAGCTTTGTATCGATTGCCAGGCGACAAGCGACCCTCAAGAGGCGTCAAAATGGTTCGATATCTTCTTCCAAGGCTGAACCCCAACTTCTTTCCCTATATGGAAGAAGCGAACATTTGAAAATCCACTCTCCTTGGGCTGGACAATTTTGCCGATGACACTAGCACTCGACAACTCTTTTCCACCGTTATTCGTCCTGTTTCCTTCCGGTTGGCATGAGCACATCTAACCGGATAATCAAACCGTGCGAATTCTACCAACCAGTCGTGGTGGCTCGTCAATTTGGCCTCGGGCAAGTAGCTCCTCACTTTTCCTTCATCATCTTACGAGTCGAGCCGACCTGCTGATCCTCTCACCGATGGAGGTGTTACTCCTTCTTTGATGCTCGACCATCCCTATTCGAATGACCTCACCTTCGCCGTCATTAGCGGTTTCGAGGATCGGTGGGCGATGTGGAAAACCCACGTTTTGAGAAAGCTGGGACCGCTCTGAAACAACTTGATGCCAATTACGATGCTTCCGTGGAACAGGTACTACTACTTGCAAATTTTCTTGATGCAGCTTGCAATTGATCCTCTTACTAATCCATTTCTCCCTTTGCAGCAACAAAATGGCCCTGAGCCTACACCAGGATGGCTCCCCTTGAGTTCTTTCCACCAGCTCACCTGTGGTTCTTTTCGCAAAAACTTCGCCACCTCTAAGAAAGGTCATAATGCGTAAACAGCCGATAACACCTCAATCGGCCTCTAAAAAGCAAGGAACTTCGACACCAGCTGCCCCGCGAGTTCCAACTAGGACAAGGACGATCACGAGGAATGTGGCTGCCAGGAAAACCTTGAGGCGCCGGAGTCCTTCTCCAGCAAGCTCGCATGTAAGCTAACCCATCCTTTTAGTTAATCCTCCTTACTCTTCACTATGGCAGACGCGTTCCTGTTTAACATCCTTCCTTTCTCTTGCAGGCTTCCATTGAAGATTCTTCTCACGAGGACGAACATCCCGATGAAGGAGAATCGAGCCCAACGGATTCTGAGAGGACCATCACCCCGAGCCAGCCGTATGTGCCGCCATCGGCTTCTAAGCAGTGCATTCTGAGCCTGCTGCCCCCGAGCACCGTGAGGTGGGCGATGTCGGGTCCCAAAAGAGCTCGTCAAGGACCCTCGATCTCTCCATCGAGCCAAGAGGTTCGAAGCCCTTGATGTTTCTAGTGGGAAGGCCGGGGGGCGTGGCCGGATCTGGGGGTCCCCGAAGGTATAGATGAAATGGCTAACAATCTGGCCAAGCCTCCAGCGACCACACACAAACCGATGGTCTCTTCATCGGCTATCCCTTCGATAGGAGAGGTATGTTTTAAGTTTCTCCTTGGCCCGGTCTTGTATGTTTATCATAACCGACGCTCCTAGCTGCCGAATTGTGATCTTTCGGGCTTCGTCGTTGCTCGAATCCATCGAACCAACTCCATCTGCTGCCCATCGATCCATAAACCAGGGTTGCTCCACCTCAATTCCAGCGTCTTAGAACCTTCTTGTCCTCCTCAATCGAGGAGTTGATCGAGGTTACGAGGAAGTGAAGAGCGTTCGCCGAGATTCAAGATCATCTTCCGGGAACACCGCAAGTGAAGCTTTTGTCGATTGCCAATCTATCCCTTTTTGGGCCACAGTGCAGCTAGCCCGTGAGAGGATCCATCTGCGCCACCCAACTTCCATTGAAGCCGATATTGCGAAAGATGTCGGCTTAATGAGAAAAAGGCGTCTCTGGATGCTAAAGCGACACCTCCGTCGGCACCGAGCTCGCATCCTTGAACAGAGCTGGAAGATCTTGAAGAGAAGGTCCGGGTGACTAAACAGCTCATCTGTGACAAGGAAGAATCCATAGCCCGCTCCCAACACGAGGCGGAAGGCCTCAAATCTCAGCGAAGACCGATCTGGCGGGCATCGTGCCTGAGCCAGTGACTAGTGTGGGCAAGGATGAAGATGTGGCCGAGATCGCCGAGGTGGATCGTATCCGTGTTGACGCCTTCCACGCCTTGAGGCATTCTTGATGAGTTCATGTGTAAACCGGCATCTTTAGTTATGTATGTGGCATCTTTTTTTTGTATGTGTAAACTGGCATCTTTTTTTTTTCTTATTCGGCGATTTTTATATCGCCCTACATTTTTGTGCTCAATATCTCCGTGGGCTTTTGTACCTTATCCGTTTAGGTGCCCCAGCCGAATCTTTTAAGTAATTTGAAGATATCGGCTCTCCAATCGTCCGCTTCGAGGCATGCACGAGCGTCGGCACATCTGGCCCATTCTTAGCGGCGATAAATGTTGGTCGTGACTTATCCCGGGACCAATGTCAATCTCTTCTAGCTCATCGGATGTAAACCCGTACCAAGCTTTCCGTCACTGTCGGTCGATGCTAAACACAGGGTAAGCGGTAGGTGAGGACAACAAAAATAATTTGGGCGATTGCAGAATCGCCCTTTTGATGCGTTAGTCGAGGTGGCGTACACCTCATGGTTTTACAATGGCGGGCGTCTCCACCTTTCGACTACATGATCCGCTTGTCGTATGATCGTTGCTTTTATTTTTTGTGGCGATCGCGAGGATCGGCCGTGCTACGTATGATCGTGGACCTTTCTACTCTGTCGGGCGGTGGATAAGACCAGCCTCACCCGTTTTTGGCGCTTCAATGCGCTCACGGCCGTCCAAACTGATTCAGGATCGGCTCTTGGTCTTACGCTTCCGGATGTTCATGCCAGCAATGGAAACCTCGATAGAATAAATGCGCATGGACGACCTCCACTTCATCCCGTCCCCATGTTAAACGCTGGTGCATCGTGGATGGAATGCGGCGATTAGCGTGGATCCAATCCCTTCCTAGCAAGGCGGGCGTAGGTACTTTTGCATTCACGACGAAAAATGGCGTGGGTATGGTTTTCCTGCCCAGTCGGATCCATGTTCGAACGCATGCGTTTAGAAGATCGCGTTGAAGTCGCTTAACGTGGCGTTGGTTTTGATCAGTCCGATGGGCGTCCCAAGCGTCGTAGCATGGAGTATGGCATGATATTAATGCCGCTCGGTGTCCACCAACATCTTCTTGACGGGTTGTCCATTGATGTAGCCCGCAGTCGGTAGCTTTCGGATGTTTGTAACCCTTTTCGTGGCTTCTCAAAGATAAGCGGCCGTGGGCGCGATCAGCCGTACTCTTGGTAGCATATTGGTTCGTGGCGCGAGAACTCCGCCGGAGTATGAACACCATGTTTGTGCGGCCGATGCCTGCATCGGCTTTTATTAACTTGGGCGCCACTCTTTCCTTGGCGCGCGGCCCTCCGTCTCCGTAGTCGCCTTACTTTGTGGCGGATCAGGCCGTGCTTTCTTTAGCGCGTGGAATCTGCGCTCAGCCTCTTCTAAGTGGCGCAGCGTTGCACTCTACGCTCGGGTGTGTCCGAGTCCATCGGGCACCACCTTGGGCGGTGAAACCTGTCTTCTTCTTTGTCATCCTGGGCCTCCCAAAGCCCTTTGCCCGAGTGGACTCCTTGGGACGGCTCACGAGGTTGGAGAGGTCCTAGACGTTCGAACCGATCTTGGCCTCGTGTCCTTCTTTTGTTGTCCACATTACGGCGTTGTCATTGTAGGCAATCGGCTCATTCCCACGTCCCCAATGCTTGAAAAGGGCAATCCCAATGTTTGTCTGCGCCTTCCTTCTCTTTGGGTGGTCTCTGGCGAGGTGCCCATGTCTTTCATTGCCTCCATCGAGTGGCGCCGTTGATCACGCCGACGCTCATACTTATTAAGGAGATGCGTGGAATGTGGCTTCGATACCGTCCTCCTCTGTTCCTCTGTTAAGTATCGCCTTATATCGTGGCTGGGCGGTCGCGTGGACCAGCCTTCTCTCTTCTTTGCCCGAGAGTGATCACCTCCTTCCTTATGCGTGCCATGGTGGTACCTGACCAGCCATGTTGACCAACGAAAAGTCCAGTTGGCGTCTCGCGGGCGGCAGGCTCTATCATGTTGACACCGGAAGCGGGTTCGTGTCCACTTTCATGGCGAATCGGCGAGGATCGGTGACCTTGTTCTATTGCCATCTGGATTTGGCGACGTAGCTCTTTGCAATCATTGGTGGTGTGGGTGAGCGAATGATGCCACTTGCGATGGTCTCCGTTCATCTCTGGCGGTAGGGATTTTGTGGCCCTCGGGTAACCTCAATTTCTCTTCGTGATAAATCGAATATCTGCCGGCTTTGCTCACGTCAAGTCAAACCCTTTCAAAGGCCCTGTTGTTTCACCCACTTGCGGGACACGGGTCGCCCGAGCCCACTCGCCACGGCCACCTCTGGTCTTGTGTAGGATCATCTTCTTCAGAACGACCGGGCTTACGGGCCGCTTGAACTGTCTTGGTATAACTCAGGGTGGCGCTGTTCATACATCGTCAGTTTCTGGGCCATGTGTGCCAGTGAGTTGTACTCCACCTGGAAAGACATATCCTTGATGGGTGCTAAGAGTCCCAACACTGCCAGCTCGATTGCTTCCTTCTTAGTTAAACGAGCCGAGTAACATCTGTTCTTGATGGTCCTGAAGCGTTGGATGTATTGACTGATTTCTCCCGCTTACGTACTTGCGCCAGTGCGCAATGCCAGCCTCGGTAGCCTCCGAGATAGTCTTGGATGTGGAACTGTTCTTCTAGTTGCTTCGGTGCGAATTGAATCGGTGGCGAGGTGTACCACCCAAAGGCTGGTCTGTTAGAGATTGTGCAAAAAATCTCACGCATTTGATCCGATGCGAAATCATGCCTAGCTGTGCGGTATCGGCTTACGTGCTCGATCGAGCTTGACCCTCGACCGCTGAATCTTGAGAACTCGGGGAGCTTATATTTGGGCGGTAGTGGAATCAGGTCAAACTTCGTTGAAGTCTGACTTTGAGTAGCCGATTGCGCCTTTTCGCAAGCCGAACGATCTCTCAAGATGGCGATGATTTGGTCCTTTGTTTGAGCTGAGGGCTGGATTCTCATGGCTTGTTCGATGGCATACTTGGCTAGCCACGCTGTTTGTCGGCGTCCATCCGGACATCGTTGCTCGAGAACTTTGCTCACGAAGATCTGCGGCGGAACCCCCGCGGAGACTCCTGCGGTTGCGATCTGGCTGTGCGCGCCAAGTTGTTGCGATCCGCACGTAGGCACATATGTACCCATGCGGGATCTCCTTGGGTGGCTCGACAGGAATTGGCAATCACTGGATCGCCTCCGGCCTTGTAGACAATGTATGCGCTGATCTGGCGGCTCTGGAGCCGCGAGTGTGAATGGCGATTCGGCCTGGTGTGGGCGGTCTTTCTCCTTGGTGGGTTCCTAAAGTGGGCCCCGACGAGAGTAATGCGATGTTTCATGATCTCTGGACCACGCGAACGCGACCCGCTCGAAAGCGTTCACGGGCTCTCGAGTGGCGGTGTAGAGAATGAGCCACCATGTAGTTGACCTCTGTCGTGAGCCTGGGCGTTCCTCCGGAAAACGAGCAGATCTACTTCATCGAGAGCACCCTCGGGAGAATCCTTCCACTTGATGCCACGCGACGGGTCCTCTCGAAAGAGCCGATAAGGTCGGCGAAGAGCCCTTTGATCTCGTCGCCGCCGCTTTGTGCTCGGCAGGAAGCTCGTCACGTGACCGGCCTGTTCTCCATCGCAGCGTCGGACATTGATGTAGACGTTGTTGAAGGTCCCACCGGCGTGCGAATGTTGCTGTCAAAACTCACGGCGGGCAGCGACGAGCAACACGAAGCGGAGGCTCCAGGCGCTGGTGGGCCTGGTCCCTCGGTCAACGCAAATCTTCCGCACGCGTCTGTCTTGGTTCGAGTGCCACCTGACCTATACCTGGTTAGGAAGGTGATGGATTGCTCGATTGGTTTCCTGCGGTAAACAAGTATCGTAAAATTCGAGCCGTGATCGGCTCCAGTTTCCACAATAAATCGGCTTTGAGCCGATTATCCCCATGGCTCTGCATTGGATCTATGATAACATGGGGTTTTGCTTAATTACTACAAGCTAAATCGATCTCGATAGTTTGGTGTTTTCACCATGCAACCGGAACGTCCCACGCGTAGTTAAGCCTAATAGATACGAAAAATAGTAGAAAACTGATCCTAGAGAAGGCCTAAAAACCAACATAACGTCAATTCCCGGAACGTCCCCTCTAAGATCAATAAACCATACCTTACGTATTACCGGATCGTTCAACCCGTTTGTGAGGCCTAATCACGTAGATATTAAACTAAACCTTGATGAACAAGGCACAACTATAACAGATCAAATCGACTAAGCGGAAATCAAGCAAGATGCCACCTTCACACCCGGGAGAGGGTGCAAAGACGGCGAGATAGCTAGAGGTAGCATAAATAAGCAATCATAGTAAAAGTATCGATGCTAGCTCTAACAAATCTGTGGTAAAGGTGTTACTCGCCATCAACAAGGCTTCAGTACGAGTAACACCGGATAACGCATAGTAAATCTTGCCTAGATCGCAAGATGCGATCTAGGCGATCTTTACCCGAGAAAAACCCTAGAAACAAGGGGTGGCGATGCGCCGAGATTGTGTTTGTTGTGAACGTGATTGTCCTTTTCTTTCAATAACCCTAGGTACATATTTATAGTCCGGAGACTCTCTACTTTTAGAATAACTCTACAACTCTATCTTTATCTAAACATAAACGGAACCTAAACAAATACGAATCCTACTAAGATACAAGATACACGGGCAATTCAGCCCAAATCTACGCACTAGGCCGATCCAACAACACGTTGAATAATGTATCCTCCAAGCCCATCTTGATCACGGCCCATCCCCGCCTTTGGCCAAAATATGGTGATAACAGAGTCACTAGAATCGACTTGGCCAAGATAGCTACTAGAAACAAAGAGCATGCAGGATCTCAAACAACACAGACATGATAGAATCATTAATAAATCTGACATAGTAATCTCAATATCCATCGGATCCCCGCAAACACAACATGCATGATTACAAATAGATGATCTTCATCATGAACAGAGCTCACAATATCTAAACATGGTAGCACAAAGGAGGAGAAACAACCATCTAGCTACTGTACGGACCCATAGTCCAAGGTGGAACTACTAACGCATCATACCGGAGTCTGGCATGGTGATGAAGAAGGCCTCAAAGATGATCTCTCCCCTCCGGAAGGGTGCCGGGAAGAACTTCATATCCCCCCGATCTAGGGACGATGGTGGCGGCTGCTATAGACTATTTCGTGGAAGATTGATCGGGTACTTAGGGTTTAGGTATCGGGGGCTTCTTATAGGCGAAGACGGATGCCGAGGGGGTGCCCGGCGGTACCTCATCGCCAGGCAGCTGGCCAGCCGCTGTGGTGTGGCCCCCTCGAGGCCCTTCTCCGCCTCGTCTTCTAGATCCGTGTTCTCCTTAGTGAGATATTGACTTTGGCTTTTGTCCCGTCCAATTCCAAGAATATTCATTTTCTGACTTTTTTGGAACCAAAAACAACAGAAACCTGGCAACTGACACTGTGGCATCTTGTTAATAGGTTAGTCCTAGAAAACATATAAAAATACCTCAAAGTGTAGACAAAGCAAAGAAAATAAGATACTAAACAAGCATGGAACATCAAAAATTGTAGATACGTTTCCGACGTATCATATACACACCTTTCTTTGCTTTTAAAATATGAATAATTCTCAAATTTTAGAATAATCAAATGACGGAGTTCTGAATATATTCGGAGTTCTGACTACATTTGTTCTAAACTACTAGTCGTCTTAGCTAGGGAAGTTTCTTGGCGGCAAAATATGAAATATTCGGAGAACGGATGTTCTTAAAGACATTTTCCACTTGCAGCCATTTGAGGCTACTACTTGGTGGAAAATATCTAAAAATATTTGGACAAAAATTTCAGACCTATGCCACATTTTTCCCGCCAGCCCAATCCACTGTCCACCACTGCCGCTGGTCCCCTGCCTCTCCATCACTGCCTCCTCTAGTCCCCTGCCTCTCCACCACTGCTGCCTCCTGTCCCCTACCTCTCCACCACCGCCTCCTCCGGTCCCCTGCCTCTCCACCACCACCTTGGCTGGTCCCCTGCCTCTCCACCACCGCTGCCTCCGGTCCCCTGCCTCTCCACCACCGCCGCCTCCGGTCCCATGCCTCTCCGGCACCACTGTATTCGGTCCTCTGCGGTGTGGACGCTCTACCTCGCCTATGAGGACCCCTTCGTCGTCCAGGTTGGTATGTGTGAAAACCAAACCCCCAAAACCCTAAATCAGCAGCTTCTATAACATCCCAAAAATTCATGAATTGTAAAAGCATGCATTGCATTCATATCATCATAGCATCTAGATCTTGCACCAAAAATTTCAAAGTTTGAAATTAAATAAAACCATATTTATGCCCATTTTATTATATTCATATGAGGCATGGTTTTATTTTATTTTCAAAGGACCAAAGTGATTTGAGTAGATAGATGTGTTTGACACAGTTTTGGATGCTAGGGTCACAATACAAAACTTGGTGAAAGTTTGAATTCAAACATATTTGAAATTGGGTTTCAAAACCATTCCTAAAAATCAAAACAGAATTGAAAAAGGATAAAAGAAAAAATAAATCTGGCGCTGCCTTTTCGGCCTAGCACCACTTATGGCCCAACAAGCCCACCCGGGCCACCCTCCCCCTCTGTCTTTCCTCACCCATGTCAACCACACCCCACTCTCACTGACCAGTGGACCCAATGCCACATCTTCATCGTCCCCAAATCCCGCACCCAAGACCACGTCGTCGCCGCTGTTTCTTCCTTCACTGCCATGTTTGATTAGAGCTTAATTTCCGATTAATGCATGCGTAATTCTCTCGCCCCTCACCGGCTACTTAACCCCCTCTGCACCACGACCTTTTCCCCTCAAACTCCCATGCCCAAGCGCCTCCAGGCTGCCCGTATTCAAGCTCGAACAGCTGCTGCCCGACGAACTCCAGCGAGGCATTACGATGAGCCTCGAGCGCCCCCTGTTCTCCATCCATACGAGGTTGTTTCTATGATCCTTGTGCTTCTTTTGACACCACTGGTTCGCCCTATATCCCCCTAGGTCGCTGTCCCTGTCAACCGCCGCGAACACCCGAGGCGTCAGTCAACTCCGACGAACGATTCCGATAAGAATCAGGCCCCTTGCCTTCTAGTTCAAACCCATATGTGCCACGTGTCCTTGTGCAGCCACTGATGCTATTTGTTTGTCCTATGGTGACCTAGAACGTCGTCGTCTCCGCCAACCTGTGTCCGTCGTCAGTAAGGTCTCCGACGAGCTTTCACAGCCACTACGGCACGCCCCTGCCCAAGCCAGCTACACCTTGGGCATCCTCGTGTTCTCGCGAGTAAGGTAAACCTTGCCACCACCCCTAGCCCCCTCTGGATTCGCCGGAGCATCGCCGGCAGAAGCGCCTCCGTCGCCAGTGCCATTTGCACCGCCCACTTGTGGTCGTTTGATCCAGAGCCGTAGGATATTGATCTGACGCTGTATATTAGATCTGGAGCGAACCGTTTTGTTTAGATCTGGTGCGTTGGATCTGACTTGATCCAACGACATGGAAACGTGATCCGCGCGAATCGGTATCGACCAATCAGATGCGTCAAGCGTCTGTAGTTTAGATTTGAAATCTGTTTTTGAATCTATTAGGAATTTAAACTTGTAAAATTCATATCTTTTGTTCTGTTTATCCAAAAAATGCAAATAATATATCATTGGATTAAGAAAATTAAGCCCTACACTATTGTGTCCTTTAATTGGTATTTTGCTTCTGTAAAAATAGGATTATTTTCAGAGCCAATTATATGCTTATTTTGGCTATATAAAATGTTTATAAAATTGTTTTGAGGCAAATTTGAGTTTGTTTAGACTTTAGATAGATTACTTTGTGTTCAGTACTGTTTGGTTTGACTTGTTAGTATATAAAAATCATTCCATTTCATTTGCATGCATTCATATATATTTTTGTTTGAATATTTGAATATACATGCTAAGTTAAGAGAAACTTGTTACGTTATCATGCTTAGCTTAGCTAGTAGAAAAAAAGGGTGGAATATACATGCTATGAAATTTTGCTAAGTCTATGACTTATGTTTTTGATTAATAAAACAACTATGTGAATGAATCACCTGGTGGATTGGTAGTTGGTTTATGTTGAGTGGTTACACAAGGCCCATGTGTATGGTTTACCTTGTGTATCACACTTGTGGAAAGCCACCCAGGAACAAAGGGATTTGAGATGTTTAGTGTTTAGAAGCTTCTAGTGCAACCACATGGCATATGGGCTCTGCCTTGACCACATAGGTTGCAAGAACTTAGCCAGATGGACAGTTGGTGGTAGGGTGATAGGATGGAACACGTCCATGGTGGTCTAAGGGAATGCTTCTGAAAGGTTTAAATCTCGATGCATGTCGAGTCTTGTGGGGAAAGTGCACCACCTCTCGAGAGGGTAAAACCTAAGTACTAAGCCGTGTCCCCGGCAATGGACAATTTGAGCATCAAAGACATTCAAGCTATCAAGGATCTCCTCATCCCAATTTCTAAGTTAAAAACTTGTGGTCGAACAAGGGGAAAGGTTCACCAATGTCTATTGGTGGTTCCTTGGGTGTTTTTGACAAACAAAAACTTAGTGTTTTCAACTAATAAGGAAAACCTTATTTTGAGAAAAGAAAGCCTAAGCTACACTTAGCCAAATTCATATATATATATTAGATACTACTATTCTACTATGGTATCACTTTCCAATACAATTCCAAATGTATTGACCCACTCTGGCTATAACTTATGATGTTGCAGGTTACTCTGATGGAGATTAGGGTTGTGAGTCTACTCTCAACATGATTGCCTATGGCACATAAAGATGAAGACTTATAGTTATTTCCTTTATGTTATGAACTCTATGTACTAGCCTTTGGCTATTGAGTTGTAAAGACTATGTTATCTCTGGGATGACGATGTAATAAACGACCTTTGTATATGTGTACTTCATCTTAAACTGTGGATGCTAGCATTTGATCTAGGGACTAGCATTGCAATCACAGGGATCTCTACCTTATTTGGTGAGATCTTACAGATGGTACCACAACACTATGTTGCCTGTAGGATTATGACCCTAAGTTGGATTTAGACTAAGGAAACCACTAGGAAAAAATGCAACTCTTTGCAAATTCCACACACTTGTCTTTTTCTTCTCGTAAACCTCTTCTAATCTCCTTTCTCATATCTATTTGTAGATGGCCACCATCAACGAAGCTGTCAAGAAGGGACCACTCATGACCATGACTTTAGAATGTGAGACGGAGTTTCCCAAGGCACTCACAAACCTCATGGTTAGCTTGGGAATACATGGTGAAGCCGTGTACAAGGGATTTCCAGTGGTGGATGAAGGAGAAGAATATTGGTGGGTGCAACTACACTTGTACAAAAACAAGGGAGACAACCACAAAGAGTCGGCATTCTGCATGGTCACCAACTCAGAAATGTATTTGTTATTATTTTACTCTGCAAGAAATGCATCTTGGAATGCTATCAAGGAGCTTGGTGAAAGACTCAAGTGTAGAATGATCAACACTCAAAATGATCTTAAGGAGGAGAAGAAGTATACCCAAGACTTATAGACAACCATAAAACGTCTAAGGGAAGATATCACCACACTTGTCGTTTTCCAATAGACTTAGAGACTTAGCATATGAGTGAGAATTGGGACGTATTCCAATAGTTGGATCACCACACTTGTCGTTTTCTCACAAAAAATTGTCTAAGTTATGTTTGAACCTTAGTGTTTGTGATTGAATATTGTATGCCATGACTTGTGTGTTTTATAGTTGAATGTATGATTTTGGCTTTCATTTCTACTATTTTGTTTTTCTCTTACTTGTGTTGTTCTAATTCTTTCTCTGTCCTATGCATTAGATGCCTAGCTTTGTGATCAGCACTGCTGAGGAGTTCAATGGAACTCGTTTTGGATCACGTATCGTGCAGTTCACTAGTGTGCTCAACCTCCCACTTCCTAGTATTATGGCACTTTAGCTTACCAAGTTCGAGAGGAAGGATCTTTGGGGCTTTAGAGTCTCGCAGCCTAGACGCCAGACGGAGCCACCCACGGAGGAGATTACCTTCAAGCTAATGCATGATGACAAGGAGAAGGGAATAGATGTAGTCATGCAGGAGCTACTCGGACGCCTCTGTGGACATCACTCCACCAAGCTCAGCGGCCTCTACTTCGACCCATTCGGGAGACATGACAAGGAGGGAGAGGCATTAGTGTATGAGGGCGCTGCTAGAGAGACGATTGAGCCAGTTCGTCTGTATCTCCAGGACCTAGAGGGCCTTGTTAGACACCTCGACACGGATAGGACCAACGTCATGCTTAGCAATGACGGGCTTTAGGTTCAGTTGAGGGAGAAGGACAAGCTCTTTGTGGAGCAGGACGAGATCGTCAAGGAGATGGAAGCCAGATTCGAGAGCCGGGATAAGAAGTTCAAGAATCAGGAGAAGAGAGTGCAGGACAAAAACAAGAAAATCAAGGAGATGAGGGCCGAGATAGAGTCCAAGTACTTTGAGATAGAGACTTAGCAGGGAGTGATAGAGAGGCTGCGCTCGCAGAAGAGAGCCCTCCGGGCGAACGTCGAGGCTTTGACCACCAACATGGACGAGTACAAGACAACCATGGAGACAGCCGGACTTACTCTCGTGGACATGGAGGTCGACATGGAGTAGTGTTGACTACTCGACTATCTATTTATCTATCATCCTTTGATTTATCTAGTCGCAATGATCATCCAACATGTGTATGGCTTGCTAGTGTGTTTACATTTACAAAACTTGTTGTTTACGTTGTTCAAACTCTAAGTTTATCCTGTGCTTGGTTATTTTCTTGTGATTACTGCTATGTGTTGTATTGTGCATGTTAGCATCTATGGGTTATATCTCATTACTTATACTTATTGAAACCACAGATGCCTCCCCGCCGTGCCAATCCCAACCAAAACAACAATCCTGAGATGCAGCAGCTGATGACAGCTCAAACTCAGTTGATGCAGATGATGACCCAGTTCATGGAAAATCATAATCAAAACAACAACAACAATAACAAAGATCAAAACAACCCACCAGCCTTTGACATGCTTACAAGGTTTTTGAGGTTGAGGCCAGCCAAGTTCTCGGGAACCACTGATCCCATGGTAGCCAATGACTGGTTACATTCTGTGAACAAGGACTTGGTCACTATGGGCTGCACAGATGAAGAAAGGGTCAGATTTGTAGCACATCTTCTTGAAGGACCAGCAACCACATGGTGGGATAACTTCCAGATCACCACTCCTATTGAGAATGTAACTTGGGAAATATTTGAGGATGGTTTCTGCACTGCCCATATCTCATCAGGAGTGATGAATTTGAAGAAGAAATAGTTCCACAATATTAAGCAATGTCACCGCAGTGTGGCAGAGTATATTGAGGAGTTCAACAATCTTGCACGCTATGCACTGGATGAGGTTGACACATATGCCAAGATAAAGGAGAAGTTCCTTGAGGGATTTAATGATGAGATGAACCTGCAGCTTTCTATTGCATATGTCCCAACTTATCAATCACTGTGTGACAAAGCCACCATCTTGGAAATCAAGATGAAACAGGTGGAGAGCAGAAAGAGAAAGCATCACTTTGATAAGCACAGCTCGGGATCGTCTCACAAGCATTCACATGGTGATGATAGTGGATGTTCTGGATCCCACAAGCATGGGAAGTATAACAACCAAGTGGCCGTCACCATGACAACAAGCACCACATGATCATGACAATGATAGATAATAAGAACCACAAGAGTGGACACAAGAGCCATCATAGTGGTAATGGCAATGGAAGTCAGCCTGCTAAAAGAGACCTTGGTCAAGTTGAGTGCTTCAAGTGCAAGAAAACTAGGCACTATGCAAATGAATGCCCGAAAGAAGGTTGATGGAGCCAACAAGCCCAACCCATTTCGGAAGGGTCAAGTGAACCACATCAATGTGGAGGAAATCTATGAGGAATCTGATGCTGTGGCTGGTAAGTTCAAGCTTAATTCTTTTCCAGCACATGTTCTTTTTTATACCAGCGCATCACATTCATTCATATCAAGAGCATTTGTTGATAAAAATGGACTTCCAACTGAAACTATTGGGTGTCCAATTAAAGTAAGCTCTTCCGGTGGAGAGATGATAGTGAATTTTGGATGTCATGATCTAGTGATAGAATTTGGAAAGTATGAGTTTCCAATTAGTCTGATAATCCTAGATTCTCAAGGATTGGATGTAATTTTGGGCATGGATTGGATGACTAAGTATGAAGGAATAATAGATTATGCCAATCGTACTGTTACACTCACAACCCCGGACAAGAAACGGATTAGGTTCAAGTCTAACTTTGAATCTAAAGGGAGTAAGCTAAATTCTCTTAAGGGGGTTAGCATAGACAGTGTACCAGTTGTGAAGGAGTACCTGGATGTGTTTCCGAAGAAATTACCAGGAATGCCACCAGATAGAGATGTGGAGTTTCTAATTGACTTACTGCCAGGATCTGGACCAATAGCAAAGAGAACCTACAAGATGTCAGTTGATGAGTTGAAAGAACTCAAGAAACAACTTGGAGAACAGTTGCAGAAAGGATTTATTCAACCAAGTTTTTCGTCTTGGGGTGCATCGGTTCTGTTTGTGGAGAAAAAGGACAGAATTCAAAGACTATGCATAGACTACCGTTCACTCAATGAGGTGACTATAAAGAACAAGTACCCTTTGCCTAGAACCAATGATCTATTTGATCAGCTAGAAGGAGCCTGTGTGTTCTCAAAGATTGATCTCCGATCAAGCTATTTCCAGCTAAAGATTAGAGAGCAAGACATACCCAAGACTGCCTTTACCACCAGGTATGGTTTGTATGAGTATACCGTAATGCCATTTGGATTGACAAATGCACCAGCCTATTTCATGAACATGATGAACAAGGTGTTCATGGAGTTTCTTGACAAGTTTGTTGTCGTATTCATCGATGACATTTTGATCTATTCCAAGAGCAAAGAAGAACATGAAGAACATTTGCGTTTGATACTTGAGAATCTAAGGGAGCACAAGTTGTATGCCAAGTTCAGTAAGTGTGAATTCTGGTTGAATGATGTTGGATTTCTTGGACACATTGTGTCGGGAGATGGTATAGATGTCGATCCCACAAAGGTGTCAGCTGTAACTGAGTGGGAATCTCCCAAGTTAGTTAAGGAAGTTCGTAGTTTCCTTGGCTTGGCAAGATACTATAGAAGATTCATTGAGAATTTCTCGAAGGTAGCTAAACCAATGACGGAGTTACTTAAGAAAGAAAAGAAGTTTGATTGGACTGAAGGATGTGAAATCAGTTTCCAAGAATTGAAGAAGAGACTAGTATCAGCACCAGTCTTATGTCTGCCAGATTTGGAGAAGGATTTCCATGTCTATTGTGATGCATCTCACCAAATATTAGGTGGAGTTTTGATGCAAGAAGGGAAAGTTGTGGCTTATGCCTCGAGACAACTCAAAACTCATGAAGTGAATTATCCTACTCATGACTTAGAGTTAGCCTCTGTTGTCCATGCACTCAAAACATGGAGACACTATCTTTTGGTAAAGCGTTGTGAAGTGTTCACAGATCACAAGAGTTTGAAATATATCTTCACTCAGAAAGAACTCAATATGAGACAAAGAAGATGGCTAGATCTCATCAAGGACTATGACTTGAGTTTGCAATACCATCCCGGTAAAGCAAATGTTGTAGCAGATGCCTTAAGCCATAAGGTTTATGTGAATGGCCTTACTAAGGGAGAATTGCCAGATGATCTGTGTGCCCAATTCAAAGATCTCAGATTGGAGATAGTGCCTGAAGGATATCTCATGTCATTGGATGTTCAACCCACATTGTTGGACAAGATCAAAGAATCCCCAAAGTTGGACAAGGAAATTGAAGAGATTAAAGGTAAAATTAGTAAAGGGAAGGCTAAAGGATTCCATGAATATGAATATGGTACTTTATGGTATGGAAAACGTATCTGTATTCCGCACGATCCGGAGCTTCGGAAACTGATTCTGCAAGAAGCACACAACTCACCATACTCCATTCATCCAGGTAACACCAAAATGTACATGGATGTGAAGGAAAGATTTTGGTGGAACAATCTCAAGAAAGATATCGCAGAACATATTGCATTGTGTGATGTGTGTAGTCGAGTGAAAGCGAAACATCAGAAACCGGCAGGGTTATTGCAACCACTACCTATTCTTGATTGGAAGTGGGTTAAGATTGGAATGGACTTTATCCGGACTGCCAAGGACTAGATCAGATATGACTCCATATGGGTTATTGTGGATCGCCTAACTAAAGTGGCTCATTTCATACCCGTGAAGACAACCTATACAAGTGCTAAGTTAGCCAAAATCTATATGAACAGGATTGTATGTCTGCATGGAGTACCTAAGAGTATTGTGCCTGATAGAGGAACTCAGTTCACTTCACATTTTTGGCGACAAATACATGAATCATTGGGAACAAGGTTGGAGTTCAGCATAGCTTTTCAGCCCCATACTGATGGATAGACAGAAAGGACCAATCAGATTTTGGAGGATATGTTGAGGGCATGTGCCCTAGACTATGGTGCTAGTTGGGATGAAAGTCTGCCTTACGCGGAATTCTCTTACAATAACATCTATCAAGTAAGAATTGAGATGGATCCGTTTGATTTCTTTATGGAAGGAAGTGTACTACGCCATTACTATGGAGTGGAGTAGGAGAAAGAAATTTGTTCGGACCAGAGCTGATCAAAGAGGCTGAAGAGAAAGTTAAATTGGTAAAGGACAGATTGAAGATAGCCCAGTCTCGACAGAAGAGCTACGCGAGATCCAAAGCATAGAGAAGTCACCTATGAGGTAGGTGATAGAGCTTATCTTAGAGTCTCACCACTTCGTGGTTTGAAGAGATTTGGAGTCAAAGGAAAATTGGCACCTAGATATGTTGGACCATTCAAGATATTGAGCCGCAAAGGAGAAGTAGCTTATGAGATTGAATTTCCTGAATCACTGTCGGCAGTTCACAATGTGTTTCATGTGAGTCAGTTGAAAAAGTGCCATCCGGAGATGGAAGAAACTTCATTGAAAGATACTATAACTTTGGAAGAGGTTCAGTTGGAGAGTGATCTCACCTACGAGGAGAAACCTATCAAAATCCTCGAGACTGCAGAAAGACACTCATACCAAGACTATCAAATTCGCAAAGTTCGGAAACCATCATTCTAAAGAAGAAGCAACTTGGGAAAGAGAAGATGACCTTCGGAAAGACCACCCTCACCTATTTGCTACACAATCCGAATCTCGAGGGCGAGATTCATCTTAAGGGGGTTAGATTTGTAACATCCCAAAAAATCATGAATTGTAAAATCATGCATTGCATTCATATCATCATAGCATCTAGAGCTTGCACCAAAAAATTCAAAGTTTGAAACTAAATAAAACCATATTTATGCCCATTTTATTATATTCATATGAGGCATGGTTTTATTTTATTTTCAAAGGACCAAAGTGTTTTGAGTAGACAGATGCGTTTGACACACTTTTGGATGCTAGGATCACAATACAAAACTTGGTGAAAGTTTGAATTCAAACAGATTTTAAATTGGGTTTCAAAACCATTCCTAAAAATCAAAACATAATTGAAAAAGGATAAAAGAAAAAAATAAATCTGGCGCTGCCTTTTCAGCCCAGCACCACTTCTGTCCCAGCAAGCCCACCCGGGCCACCCTCCCCCTCTCTCTTTCCTCACCCGCGTCAACCACACCCCGCGCTCACTGACCAGTGGACCCAATGCCACGTCTTCATCGTCCCCAAATCCACTTTGAGACCACGTCGTGGCGCGTTTCTTCCTTCACTGTCGCGTTTGATTCGAGCTTAATTGCCGATGAATGTGTGCGTAATTCTCTCGGCCCTAACCGGCTACTTAACCCCCTCTTCACCTGTTAGAGGTCCCAACCTAATAAGGTAGAGTCCTCCTGTGTTTTACAATGCTAGTCCCTGGATCAATAGCTAGCATCCACAGTAAGATGTAATATCAAGAAACAAAGGTCATAATATAACTTTATAACCAGGAATAACATAATTTTATTACATCAAACTTAGCTCATTAGGCTATTACATTATATTGCAGCGGAATAACAATAGGTATGAGTCCATCATCTTCAAAATGCCACAGGCAGATGTTGGTTGTAGACTTTGTAATCCTAAACAATCAATCTTCACTTAAAACAATCAAACCTGCAACATACAAGTTACAGCCACAAAGGGTCAATACATTTGAATTGTATTGGCAAGTGATTCTATGTAGTATAGTGGAATCTATCATCTACATGCATTTGGCTAAGGGGAGTTGAGGCTTGCATTGCTCAAAATAGATTTTTCCTTAACGTTTTGAAAATAAGTAGTTTTGTCAAAAACTTTTCCAATGCTTCTCTCAATCAAAGACTGAAGATCCTTCTCGAGGCATCTACAAATCAAAGACTGAAGTGCTTGGTAAAATCATTTTCCTCAATCCAAGATTTCAAGATCCTTATATCAAGCCATCTTTCCATCAAAGATTGAAGAATACACACAAACCCTTGTTCACCCACAAGTTTTTATTTAGAAATTGGAATGATGAGATTCTTGATTGCTTCCATGTCTTGATGCTCAAATTGTCCTTTACCAGGACATGGCTAAGTACTTAGATTTTACACTCTGCAGGTGGTGCACTTTACCCACAAGACTTGGTTTCCCAAGACAAAATCTTTGAAGCCTTCCTTAGACCAAAATGGACGTTGCTCCAACCTATCAAAACACTACCACCCACTGTCCATTTGGCTAAGTTCTTGCAACCTATATGATCATGGCAGAGCCCATATTGCCAAGTGGTTGCACTTGAAGCTTCTCAACACTTGACATCTCAAATCCCTTTGTTTCCTGGGTGGCATTCCACAAGTGAGATACACAATCCAAGTCCATGGCCTTGTGAACCACTCAACCATTCTCCACCAATCTATTCCATTCCACCCAGGTGATTCATTAACATAGTTGTTTTATTAGACAAAATCACAAGTCCTTAGACTTAGAATATTTTTCCATAGTGTGAATATATATTCCACCCATGTTTTCTATTAGCTAGGCTAAGCTTGGTAGTAGTAGGAATCTCAAACTTAGGAAAATCCTACTAAGGATTCATCTACTAGATTTTCCTATAGCAAGATCTATACTTAGCAAAATCCATGCAAGTTTACTTAGCAAAATCACTAATGCATAATAAAAGTATTGGGATAGAAAGTATGTAGCATCACTTGCCTTTTGGTAGAGTATAGGTTCACTTCTTGATCTTTGCAACAATCACTCTCTTCAAGTCACTACAAATCAATCAAGCAAGGCACAAACTCAATCTACCAATCAAGCAAAACAACACACATAAATAACAATGTCAAAGAAATGCATGCAAGCATGCCAAGCTTTGTTTTGTTTGAAAAAGTGGTCCCTAGTGGGTCATATTCATTTGGGTTCATCTAATGGTCATTCTCTAAAGTGGCTAAGTCATTTGCAAAAGGTTTCACTCAAAAACCATTTTCAAAACAAAGTGTTATTTTATGTGGTGTAGAAATATTTTCACTCAGGCATTAGCCCATAGGGTTCACCAAATGAGTTGCTATTGCAAAACTTGGTGTTTTTGGGTCAGTAAGTTTGGTCCAAACTATTTTCTCAAAGTTTTCTTTCCATACACATTTTCATAAATAAAACTATTCTTTTTATTTGGCTAGAAAATGGCTAAGTTAAATAATTCAACTTAAATTTCACAAAAATCATTTTTTTAATACTATGGGTTGGTTCCTAGGGTCAGTAGGGTCACAATAAACCAATTGGCAAAAGTTTGATCTCAAAATTCATTTTTAAATGATTTTTATAATGTTAGCAAGTACACAAAAGAATCTGCAAATTCAAACAAGCTAACAAATACTATTTGCTAAACTAAGGCTAGGGCTGGCTAGGTCTTGTTCTCCTGAATCTTTTGATATAAAGTTTGTCAAATTTGGACGTATGGTTTGAAAGTTATAGGGGTTCAAAGTTTGCAAATAAATCTGATTCAAAAATCTGTTTTAACTCAACACCCACGCGTCGAGCTGTGATTGGGCGATAACGGTTCGGTTGGATCGCGTGGTGTGGACCGCAGAGATTTAAGTGGGAGTGTCGGTGCAGATCAAACGCATCGTTCAGTTTAGTGATCTATCGTGCATAGGATCTTGATCTAACGGCTAATATCGAATCGATCGAAGCGGCGGCCATGAACGGCGGCGTGAGCGGTCGGTTGCGGCGCACTAGCGATGCAGAGCGAGGAGAGAGGATGCTCACCAGGTTCCGACGTTGCTGAAGCTCAACGTGGTGCGTGTGGGTGAAGGCGCTTGGGTTGGGCGAATTGCTCGCCGGAGATGATACTGGCGACGGGCGGCTCTGGTCGACGACGGGGACGTTGCTGTGGTCCATGAGAAGACAAACGAAAGGCTGGGTTAGACGCAGGAGGTCACGGAGATGATGTGAGCATGCACCAGAAGAAGAGGGGCGGTTCTACTCATGGGCTCGTCGGAGAAGTGGCGACGGCGGCGCTCGATCCTTGTCGAGTTGACTTCACAGGGACGCGCGGATGAACAGTTAGTACAGGGAGGTGCTCAGGAGTGGGAATGCTGCTAGGATGCTCGAGGCGGGGTGGAGTGTGTTGGTGAATTTGCGAGAGGGCTCGTCGGGGTCGGAGGAGGCAGAAGGAAATGGCAACACTGTGGCGAATAGAGGGCGTCCGAGGGAAACATGAGAGGAAGGAGGCGATTAAGAAGGAGTGGTCATGGTGAGGATTACTCGCAAGAAAGGGAATTTACGCTGGCATTCAACGGCAGTAACGGCGAGGAACGGTCGCTGCGGGTGGAGAAGAAGAACAGGGGAGTGGGGTCCTCTGTCAGTGAGTGAGAGAGAGAGAAAACGGCCTTGATCGGTCTCGGTGGGGTGAAGCAGTGAGGAGAAAACGGTTCGGGGAGAGAGAGGGGAGCTGGCTGGCTTGCTGGGCCTTGTTGGGCTTCTGGGTTGGATTTGTTTTCTTATTTTTTTTCTGTCTGATTCCTTTTCCTTTTTCTGATTCTATTTCCTGATTTGAAATTTAAACAACCAAACACATTCAAATCAATTCAAACATTCAAACTTTGATCTTTGTCTTTGGTTCAGTTTATCAACATAAACCAACAATCCAAAATAAATAATATTTTATTCCTTTTAAGATCTATTTAATATAAAATAGATCATAGTTATTTAATCAAATAGGGTATGATTTATTTAATAAATCTCCAATTGAATTCCAAATGTTTTCAATTCAAATCAGTAGGTTTTATTTGTTAATAAAGAATATTTTGAAAACTTGTTTTAAAGTAATATAATCCTTTTACTTTAGGGACCATTAACAATTAAATAAAATGGGTCTTAGTTATTAAATCAATTAGAGTTTGATTTTATTATTAAAATCTTTATTTGAAACCTAAATATTTATAAAATCAAATTAGTAGGTTTAATTTGGGAAATATATAATATTTGGAAATTTGTTTTAAAACAAAATAACCTTTTATTTTAGTATCCATTATTAAGTATTATAATAGACTTTCATTATTAAATCCAATAGGATTTGTTTTATTAAAACTTTTATTTTGAAATCTAAATTAAAGCCAAAACACTTTAGTAGGTTTTATTAGAGAGAATATAAAATACTTGGAAAACCTATTTTAAACACTTTAGTAAGTTTTGATGTTTCAATTAAATTGGTAAGACCTTTTATTTAAAAAGAGTTTGGATATTAATTATTTTATTTAAGAAATCCTTTAATTAAACCTTTGCTATTTTATAAAATGTTTTTAATTCAAAAACTTGGCCAAGTTTTATTTTGGTTTTATAAAATAATCCTTATTTGTAAATCCATCTTTTCTTTTGAATATCAAATCCTTTTAATAGTAATTCCAAAATATTTTAATTTCCTTTATTTAAATGTTTATCTTTAAGAATCCCTTTAGGATTTTATTTAATTCAAATGGGTTTGAAGTTCCAATTGAATTCAAAAAGTTTCTTCTGGCTCTGAAAATCTAACAAAGTTTTATTTTATTCATTTATTTTCACATTACAAGATTTGGAAAATCTTGGGATGTGACAGGCTACCACCCTTAAAATAAATCTCGTCCCGAGATTTGGGAAGATTGGGGTTACAAGCAAGTTCAAAACAACTAGGGTACTACCACCCTTAAAATTTTTCAAACAAAATTTACATATTGGCCTTCTTGGGTCCTGGAATTTCTCTATGTTAAACTTTTGCTTTATTCCTATGCTTGACTCATGGACCAAGATTGAGCTTCTCCATAGGCTTGTTCAACTTGTTCTTCATCCTTTCTGGACAGTTGCTTGCATAGTGTCCTGGATTCTTGCAGTTGAAACAATTAATGTCCTTGAGTTCTTTGCGTTGTTCTTTTGGGCAAGTTGCTACAAAGTGACCTGGTTCATTGCAGTTGTTACACCACACTTGGTCAATTCCTTTATTCCTTATGTTCCTGGCATCCCGGAGTAGTGTCCCATTTCATTACATTTACATTGTACAAGGCTCATGTCTTGTTTGGGCTTCTTGATTTTCCTTGATCCTTTGAATTGGGTTGTCTTGCTTGGAAGTAGTAGTGGTCCTTTCCCTTTGGTAGACTTGGATCCTTCTTGTTTCCTTTGTTCTACCATGGCATAAATAGGACATAGGCCAGGAATATGATCACTTCCTTCACAAAGATAGCAAGTAGCTTGAGAGGTAGGGCATTCTCCAACAGGATGGTCTTCATCACAATTGGGGCATTGTCCTTCATGCTCCTTGGAAGTATGATCCTTGTCTCCACAAATAATGCAAGCTGGGGCTCCATCTAGAACAACATTCCTTTCATCCTTGCTATCATACTCTCTTCTAGGTAAGTTTTCTTCCATGCTAATCATTTGATTAGTCACCTTAAGCATCAATTGGGACTGTTCCTCTAGAAACCTTTGCAGTGCTGGATCTTCATTACTATTATTGGCTAGGAACTGAGCTGTCAATTGATTCAATTGATGTTGAGTTGCTATAAGTTCTCCCATGCTGTCAGCTTGGTTGGTGTTGGTGTCATCAACCTTGGAATCCTTTGGGGTAGTCATCTGTTTGGGTTTGAAGGGAGATTAGAATGGGCAAGATATTTCTAATGAGATATTTTTAATCACACATATCTCAATTCACACAAGCAATGTGCATGTAATCACAAACCAAACATTTCACTCAAACAAGGTTCAAGCACATACTTAGGCAACAAAATATTTTTGTTACACTACATAAGTTGGTGTGTTTGACTTAACTAAAATATGGTGGTCCATCTATATGGTTTACTTGTGATCTTTCCTTCCTTTCTTGGTTTTTCTTACTTGAGATCATGGTTCCCTTGAGAAAACTCTTAGTCATAATACTTCAAAGTTATTGATGGTTTCTTCTTATTTTGCATTCCCTTAGTCTCTAAATCTTGAGTAGGTTTTCCTTGTCTCACTTGTAGTCCTTAGTAGTTTCCAAGTTGGAATTCCTTGGTGAATATGCTGAAGATGTTGAAGTCATTAGATTTGAAGAAGTTGAAGAAGTCCTTTGCACATGGTGTAGTCTTTGGCCATGGGGTAGGCTTTTCCATCAAGTTGAAGTGGAAGAGATGTAGAGCTGAAACCAAAATGGTTGGGGAAAGAGTTTACAAGTGTTTTGTAAATAAGTTTTCGGAACAAAATATCACTCCTATTTTTCTAAGGGTTTTTGTCCAATCCTTGGGTTTACAAATCCTACAGGCAACACAATGCTCTGATACCATCTGTTAGAGGTCCCAACCTAATAAGGTAGAGTCCTCCTGTGTTTTACAATGCTAGTCCCTGGATCAATAGCTAGCATCCACAGTAAGATGTAATATCAAGAAACAAAGGTCATAATATAACTTTATAACCAGGAATAACATAATTTTATTACATCAAACTTAGCTCATTAGGCTATTACATTATATTGCAGCGGAATAACAATAGGTATGAGTCCATCATCTTCAAAATGCCACAGGCAGATGTTGGTTGTAGACTTTGTAATCCTAAACAATCAATCTTCACTTAAAACAATCAAACCTGCAACATACAAGTTACAGCCACAAAGGGTCAATACATTTGAATTGTATTGGCAAGTGATTCTATGTAGTATAGTGGAATCTATCATCTACATGCATTTGGCTAAGGGGAGTTGAGGCTTGCATTGCTCAAAATAGATTTTTCCTTAACGTTTTGAAAATAAGTAGTTTTGTCGAAAACTTTTCCAATGCTTCTCTCAATCAAAGACTGAAGATCCTTCTCGAGGCATCTACAAATCAAAGACTGAAGTGCTTGGTAAAAATCATTTTCCTCAATCCAAGATTTCAAGATCCTTATATCAAGCCATCTTTCCATCAAAGATTGAAGAATACACACAAACCCTTGTTCACCCACAAGTTTTTATTTAGAAATTGGAATGATGAGATTCTTGATTGCTTCCATGTCTTGATGCTCAAATTGTCCTTTACCAGGGACATGGCTAAGTACTTAGATTTTACACTCTGCAGAGGTGGTGCACTTTACCCACAAGACTTGGTTTCCCAAGACAAAATCTTCGAAGCCTTCCCTTAGACCAAAATGGACGTCCAACCTATCAAAACACTACCACCCTGTGCATTTGGCTAAGTTCTTGCAACCTATATGATCATGGCAGAGCCCATATTGCCAAGTGGTTGCACTTGAAGCTTCTCAACACTTGACATCTCAAATCCCTTTGTTTCCTGGGTGGCATTCCACAAGTGAGATACACAATCCAAGTCCATGGCCTTGTGAACCACTCAACCATTCTCCACCAATCTATTCCATTCCACCCAGGTGATTCATTAACATAGTTGTTTTATTAGACAAAATCACAAGTCCTTAGACTTAGAATATTTTTCCATAGTGTGAATATATATTCCACCCATGTTTTCTATTAGCTAGGCTAAGCTTGGTAGTAGTAGGAATCTCAAACTTAGGAAAATCCTACTAAGGATTCATCTACTAGATTTTCCTATAGCAAGATCTATACTTAGCAAAATCCATGCAAGTTTACTTAGCAAAATCACTAATGCATAATAAAAGTATTGGGATAGAAAGTATGTAGCATCACTTGCCTTTTTGGTAGAGTATAGGTTCACTTCTTGATCTTTGCAACAATCACTCTCTTCAAGTCACTACAAATCAATCAAGCAAGGCACAAACTCAATCTACCAATCAAGCAAAACAACACACATAAATAACAATGTCAAAGAAATGCATGCAAGCATGCCAAGCTTTGTTTTGTTTGAAAAAGTGGTCCCTAGTGGGTCATATTCATTTGGGTTCATCTAATGGTCATTCTCTAAAGTGGCTAAGTCATTTGCAAAAGGTTTCACTCAAAAACCATTTTCAAAACAAAGTGTTATTTTATGTGGTGTAGAAATATTTTCACTAAGGCATTAGCCCATAGGGTTCACCAAATGAGTTGCTATTGCAAAACTTGGTGTTTTTGGGTCAGTAAGTTTGGTCCAAACTATTTTCTCAAAGTTTTCTTTCCATACACATTTTCATAAATAAAACTATTCTTTTTATTTGGCTAGAAAATGGCTAAGTTAAATAATTCAACTTAAATTTCACAAAAATCATTTTTAATACTATGGGTTGGTTCCTAGGGTCAGTAGGGTCACAATAAACCAATTGGCAAAAGTTTGATCTCAAAATTCATTTTTAAATGATTTTTATAATGTTAGCAAGTACACAAAAGAATCTGCAAATTCAAACAAGCTAACAAATACTATTTGCTAAACTAAGGCTAGGGCTGGCTAGGTCTTGTTCTCCTGAATCTTTTGATATAAAGTTTGTCAAATTTGGACGTATGGTTTGAAAGTTATAGGGTTCAAAGTTTGCAAATAAATCTGATTCAAAATCTGTTTTAACTCAACACCGCCACGCTGCCGAGCTGTGATTGGCTGATAACGGTTCGGTTGGATCGCGTGGTGTGGACCGCAGGATTTAAGTGGGAGTGTGCGGTGCAGATCAAACGTACCGGTTCAGTTTAGTGATCTATCGCGTGCATAGGATCTTGATCTAACGGCTAATATCGAATCGGCTGGCGGCCGCGGTAACGCAGCGGCGGAGTGAGCGGTCATGGCGGCACTAGCGATGCAGGAAGTGAGGAGAGGAGGATGCTCACCAGTTCACCGACGTCGCTGAAGCTCAACGTGGTACGTGTGGTGAAGGCGCGGGTTGGGCGGAATTGCTCACGGAGATGATCGGCGACGGCGGCTCGTCGACGGGACGTTCTGTGGTCCATGAGAAGACAAACGAAAGCTGGGTTAGACGCAGGAGGTCACGGAGATGATGTGAGCATGCACCAGAAGAAGAGGCGACTGGGTTCACTGCGAGGCTCGTCGGAGAAGCCGGCGGGCGGCGCTTCCGATCCTTGTCGAGTTGACTTCTGGGGCCTTGCGGATGAACTAAGTTAGTACAGGGAGGTGCTCAGTGTGGGAATGCTGCTAGGATGCTCGAGGCAGGGGTGGAGTGTGTTGGTCGGAATTTGCGAGGGCTCGTCGGGGCAGAGGTGCGAGGAAGGAAATGGCAACAGGTGGCGAATAGAGGAAGGCCCGAGGGAAACATGAGAGAGGAAGGAGGCGATTAAGAAGGAGTGGTCGGTGAGGATTACTCGGCCAAGAAGGAATTTACTACGGCATTCAGCAGCGATAGAAAGCAGTCGCTGCGGGTGGAGAAGAAGAACAGGGGAGTGGGGTCCTCTGTCAGTGAGTGAGAGAGAGAGAGAAAACGGGCCACTGATCAGTCTCGGTGGGGGTCGGAAACAGAGTGAGGAGAAAACGGTTCGGGGAGAGAGAGGGGAGCTGGGCTGGCTTGCTGGGCCTTGTTGGGCTTCTGGGTTGGATTTGTTTTCTTATTTTTTTTTCTGTCTGATTCCTTTTCCTTTTTCTGATTCTATTTCCTGATTTGAAATTTAAACAACCAAACACATTCAAATCAATTCAAACATTCAGCAAACTTTGATCTTTGTCTTTTGGTTCAGTTTATCAACATAAACCAACAATCCAAAATAAATAATATTTTATTCCTTTTAGGATCTATTTAATATAAAATAGATCATAGTTATTTAATCAAATAGGGTATGATTTATTTAATAAATCTCCAATTGAATTCAAATGTTTTCAATTCAAATCAAGAGGTTTTATTTGTTAATAAAGAATATTTTGAAAACTTGTTTTAAAGTAATATAATCCTTTTACTTTAGGGACCATTAACAATTAAATAAAATGGGTCTTAGTTATTAAATCAATTAGAGTTTGATTTTATTATTAAAATCTTTATTTGAAACCTAAATATTTATAAAATCAAATTAGTAGGTTTAATTTGGGAAATATATAATATTTGGAAATTTGTTTTAAAACAAAATAACCTTTTATTTTAGTATCCATTATTAAGTATTATAATAGACTTTCATTATTAAATCCAATAGGATTTGTTTTATTAAAACTTTTATTTTGAAATCTAAATTAAAGCCAAAACACTTTAGTAGGTTTTATTAGAGAGAATATAAAATACTTGGAAAACCTATTTTAAACACTTTAGTAAGTTTTGATGTTTCAATTAAATTGGTAAGACCTTTTATTTAAAAAGAGTTTGGATATTAATTATTTTATTTAAGAAATCCTTTAATTAAACCTTTGCTATTTTATAAAATGTTTTTAATTCAAAAACTTGGCCAAGTTTTATTTTGGTTTTATAAAATAATCCTTATTTGTAAATCCATCTTTTCTTTTGAATATCAAATCCTTTTAATAGTAATTCCAAAATATTTTAATTTCCTTTATTTAAATGTTTATCTTTAAGAATCCCTTTAGGATTTTATTTAATTCAAATGGGTTTGAAGTTCCAATTGAATTCAAAAAGTTTCTTCTGGCTCTGAAAATCTAACAAAGTTTTATTTTATTCATTTATTTTCACATTACAAGATTTGGAAAATCTTGGGATGTGACATCACCGTGGGCTTTTCCCCTCAAACTCCCACGCCCAAGCGCCCCCAGGCTGCCCGCATTCAAGCTCGAACAGTCGCTGCCCGATGAACTCTGGTGAGGCATTAGGTGAGCCTCGAGCGCCACCTGTTCCCCGTTCATATGAGGTTGTTTCTCTAATCCTTGTCTTCTTCTGACACCACTGGTTCAACCTATATCCCCCCAGGTAGCAGTCCCCGTCAACCGCCACGAACACCTGAGGCGCCAGTCAACTACGACGAACGATTCCGGTAAGAATCGAGCGCCCCTTGCCTTCTAGTTCAAACCCATATGTGCACCGTGTCCTTGCACAGCCACTGATGCCATTTTTTGTCCTATGGTGACCTAGAACGTCGTCTTCGTCTCCGCCAACCCGTGCCCGTTGTCAGTAAGATCTCTGACGAGCTTTCACGGCCACTACAACACCCAAGCCAGCTACACCTTGAGCATACTCGTGTTCTCGAGTCAGGTAAACCTCGCCACCACCCCTAGCCCCCTCTGGATTTGCCGGAGCGTCACCGACAGAAGCTCCGCCGCCGCCAGTGCCATTTGCGCCGCCCACTTGTGGTCGTTTGATCCCGAGCCGTAGGATATTGATCTGACACTTTAGATTAGATTTGGAGTGAACCGTTTTGTTTAGATCTGGCGCGTTGGATCTGACTTGATCCAACGGCGCGGAAATGCGATCCGCACGAATCGGTATCGACCAATCAGATGCGTCCATGCGTCTGTAGTTTAGATTTAAAATATGTTTTTGAATCTATTTGGTAATTTAAACTTGTAAAATTCATATATTTTGTTCCGTTTGTCCAAATAATGCAAATAATATATCATTGGATTCAGAAATTAATCCCTACACTACTGTGGCCTTGAATTGGTATTTTGATTCTGTAAAAATAGGATTATTTGAAGAACCAATTATATGCTTATTTTGGCTATATAAAATGTTTATAAAATTGTTTTGAGGGAAATTTGAGTTTGTTTAGACTTTAGATAGATTAATTTGTGTTTAGTACTATTTGGTTTGACTTGTTTAGTATATAAAAATCATTCCATTGCATTTGCATGCATTTATATATATTTTTGTTTGAATATTTGAATGTGAATTTAGTGTTATTATTTCATGTGTAGATTTTGGTGATAGTGG
This sequence comes from Avena longiglumis, assembly GCA_030063025.1. Lineage (NCBI taxonomy): Eukaryota > Viridiplantae > Streptophyta > Magnoliopsida > Poales > Poaceae > Avena > Avena longiglumis. Next base: position 26,160,329 of record CP125974.1, read on the forward strand.
TGATTGTGATTGTGATTGTGAGGACTGTTACTACTCCCCCAACTATCAAGGCAAGTGGTGATTCGAGTATTTTTTCCTATTATTTTGACTAGGCATTAGTTTTATTTTGAGTAGGACTTGCATGGAGTTTTTCTAAGTATCTATGCTATGCTATGCCTTGGGAAATCCTAGTAGTTGTAGTCTTAGTAGATTTTCCTAAGTTAAGAAAAACTTGTTATGTTATCATGCTTATCTTAGCTAGTAGAAAACAAGGGTGGAATATACATGCTATGAAATTTGTCTAAGTCTATGACTTATGTTTTTGATTAATAAAACAACTATGTGAATGAATCACCAGGGTGGATTGGTATGTTGGTTTATGTTGAGTGGTTACAAAAGTCCCATGTCTATGGTTTACCTTGTGTATCACACTTGTGGAAAGCCACCAGGAACAAATGGATTTGAGATGTTTAGTGTTTAGAAGCTACTAGTGCAACCACATGGCATATGGGCTCTGCCTTGACCACATAGATTGCAAGGACTTAGCCGGATAGGCAGTTGGTGGTAGATTAATAGGATGGAATGCGTCCATCTGTCTAAGGAATGCTCGAAGGTCTCATCTCGATGCATGTCGAGTCTTGTGGGGAAAGTGCACCACCTCTCGAGAGGTAAAACCTAAGTACTTAGTTGTGTCCCGACAATGGACAATTTGAGCATCAAAGACATTGAAGCTATCAAGGATCTCCTCATACCAATTTCTAAGTTAAAAACTTGTGGTTGAACAAGGGAAAAGGTTCACCAATGTCTATTGGTGGTTCCTTGGTGTTTTGACAAACAAAAACTTCGTGTTTTCAACTAATAAGGAAAACCTTATTTTGAGCAAAGCAAGCCTAAGCTACACTTAGCCAAATTCATATAGATGTCGATACTACTATTCTACTATGGTATCACTTGCCAATACAATTCTAAATATATTGACCCCTTTGTAACTTATGATGTTGCGAGGTTACTCGATGGAGATTAGGGTTGTGAGTCTACACTCAACATGCTTGCCTGTGGCACATGAAGATGAAGACTTATAGTTATCTCCTTTATGTTATGAACTCTATGCACTAGCCTTTGGCTATTGAGTTGTAAAGACTATGTTATCTCTGGAATGACGATGTAATAAACGACCTTTGTATCTGTGTACTCCATCTTTGTAAGATCCCTCCTTTGTAAAGGAAAAGGATCCCTGTGATTGCAATGCTAGTCCCTGGATAATTGCTAGCATCCACAATTTAAGATGAAGTACACAGATACAAAGGTCATTTATTACATCCATTCCAGAGATAACATAGTATTTACAACTCAAGGCCACAGGCCTAACACAAGAGTTTGAATAAGTAAATAAATATAAGTCTTCATCTTCATGTGCCACAGGCATACATGTTGAGTGTAGACTCATGACACCTAATCCTCATCAGAGTAACCTGCAACATCACAAGTTACGATGGGTCAATACTTTGGAATAGTATTGGCAAGTGATACCTTAGTAAAATTTAGGTGGACTATATTACTATATGCATTTTGGATAAGTGTAGCTTGGCTTGCTTTGCTCAAAATATGTTTTTCCTATTAGTTCAAATCACTAAGTTTTTCTTTGTCAAAACTTTTCCCAAGGAACCACCAATAGACATTGGGGTCCTTCACCCTTGTTCACCCACAAGTTTTTACTTAGAAGTTGGAGTGATGAGATTCTTGATAGCTTCCATGTCTTGATGCTCAAGTTTTCCATTGCCATGGACTTGGCTAAGTACTTAGATTTTTCCATCTGCAGAGGTTGTGCACTTTCCCCGCCAGACTTGGTTTCCCAAGACATGACCTTTCAGAAGCCTTTCCTTAGACCAAATGGACGCGCTCCAACCTATCATTCCCACTACCACCAACTTTCCAAATGGCCAAGTTCTAGCAACTTATGTGATCTAGGCAGAGCCCATATTGCCAAGTGGCTGCACTAGAAGCTTCTCGACACTTGGCCTCTAAAATCCCTTTGTTCCTGGGTGGCTTTCCACAAGTGAGATACACAAGGTAAACCATAGCTATGGGCCTTGTGTAACCACTCAACCAAAACCACCAATCAAGTCCCTTTCCACCTAGGTGATTCATTGACTTAGTTGTTTTATTAAGAAAACATAAGTCCAAAGACTTAGAAATATTTTCATCATAGCTTGTATATTTTACCAACGCTTGTTTGCTACTAGCTAGGCTAAGCATGGATAGATAGTAACTTAACTTAGAAATTTCCTAGCAATTCTACAACTACTTAGGATTTCCCAACATGGCATTGGGCAAAAAAAATAACATGCAAGACTTAGCAAAATATTTCTAATGCTTAGTATAAAATATAGGGATGGAAATATTCATGAAGTACCACTTGCCTTGGTAGTTGGGAGAGTAGCACTCTTCACAATCACAATCACTAGCACCAAAGTCTACACAAAGAATGGTAGCAACACATTACACACAACATATACAAACAAACAAAAATACATATGCATGCATGCAAAATTCTAAGTGATGATTTTTAAAACTCAACCAAGCAAGTGCATAGTACTGAATAATAAACAAGTCAAAAACTTGCTAAACCAAGTTTATTTGACACTAAAACAATTTCCTAAACAATTCATATACTCAAATTAGTCCTAAACAAGTTTCTGCAAATAAAATCATTTTAACAGAAGCTAAACATTAAACACATTGCATATTTTGGAAGAGCTTGCTTTCCTGATTCCAACGGTATAAAATTTGTCAAAATCTAACGTGGAAATCAAAAGTTACAAACAAAACAAATTTGAACTAAAATCTGATTCAAAATCTGTTTTAAATCTAACTCACTGCCACGCGGCGCTATCCTATTGGCCCGTACCGGTTCGGGCGGATCGATCTTCGCAGATCGTTGGATTTAAGTGATCACGCACAACTCAGATCTAACGTACTGCTTCGCTAAGTGATTCTATTACACGCGTTGGATCTAGATCCAACGGCTCTCGATCAAACGACCAAGGTCTGGCGGCGGTGACGGCGGCGGCGGGCCTCTGTCGATGGCGGTGCCGCGTTCTGGTCGCTCGGGAGGAGAGAGGTGCTTACGAACTGGGGATGAGGTGAAGCTCAACGTGGCGGTGTCTTGGCAAGGCGCCAGTCGTCGGGATTCCTCGCGGAGTTCGTGGGACGCGTCGAATCTGCTCGTCGACGTTGGCGAGGTTACGTGTCGCTAAGTCAAAAGGAGGGCACCGTTAGATGCGCAAGACGATGGGGATCCTAGGCGTGTCGACAGAGAGCAAGGCGGCTGGTACTTACGGGAGAGGTCGCGGAGTTCGATGCAGAGGCGGCTTCGGTTGAAGTCGCTGCCGAGGCTACAGACCATGCGAGAACAAACGGGGTGTGTCAGTAGATGCGCAAGGAGTTGCTGAGCTTGATAGCATGAATCATGGACAGATGGGGGACACGGTGCTCACCGGAATTCGTCGGCGAGGTCGTCGGAACAGCAGCAGCGTCGGGCGAGTTGCGAGCAGCCTAGTGGAGTGGAGAGGAAATTGGGTGAGGGGAAATGGCCGCGAGAGGGAGGGGCTTAAGTAGGCAGAGGCTCGACAAGAAACGCTCAGTGATTCAATGCCAATTACGCCGCGGAATCAACGCGACAGCGGCTGCGGTGTCGTCTTGGCGGAATCTGGGGAAGACGATGATGACGTGGACGGGGCCCGCTTGTCAGCGAACAGAACAGAGGGGGAGTGGGGTCCGGGTGTGAGCGGCTCACTAGGTGCGTCTGCGTGTGAGAGAGGGAGAGAAGGGACCCGGGTGGGCTAGATGGGCTGCTTCTGTTGATGGGCTCAAATCCTAGCGCCGACCCTTTTCCAATTCCTTTTTCTTTTCTTTTTCTAAATTGATTTTCTGGATTGAGTTTCAAATGAATTCAAACTCTATTTGAATTCAAATCTTTTTGGGATTTTTGCAGTGTGCAACAATCATCTTTTAGGACATAAAATCAAGTGATCTCTCTGTTCAAGCTTGGTTCTTTTGAAATAACAAAATAAACAGTGCCATAGCACTAGATTTGCAAATGGTTTGAAAATGGTTTTGAAACCATTTTTATTTTGTAAAATTTTGTTCAAACTCTACACTCAAACCAATCAACAAGGAAGCAAACAAACTTGGTTTTAAAACACTAAGCTCTCAAATGAGGATGGGCATTTGATTTAAGTTTGGTCACATAAAATGATAGCACTATGTGCTTCTGTTTTCTTGAAATGAGTTTGAAATTGATCTCAAATATATATGCATGCATGAATGATATGCAATCTTTGAAATCATGATTTTAGGGATGTTACAAATCTAACCCCCTTCAGGTGAATCACGCCCACGAGATTCGGATTGGCTTGCAAATTGGTGAGGTTGTTCTTTAGAAGATCATCTTCTCTTTCCCATGTTGCTTCCTCTTGAGTGATGATTCCACTGCACTTTGCAAAACTTGATAGTCTTAGTCCTTGTGACTCTTTCTGCAGTCTCAAGAATCTTGATAGGTTTCTCTTCATAGGTGAGATCACTTTCCAATTGAACCTCCTCCAAAGGTATAGTATCCTTCAAAGAAGTTTCTTCCATTTCTGGATGACATTTCTTAAGCTGACTCACATGAAACACATTATGGACAGCTGACAAAGATTCTGGGACTTCTATTTCATAGGCAACTTCTCCTTTACGACTCAGAATCTTGAACGTCCCAACATATCTTGGTGCCAATTTTCCTTTGACTCCGAACCTTTTCACTCCACGAAGTGGTGACACTCTAAGATAAGCTCTATCACCGACTTCGTAGGTGACTTCTCTATGCTTAGGATCTGCGTAGCTTTTCTGTCGGGACTGTGCTATCTTCAACCTGTCCTTAACCATCTTGACCTTCTCTTCGGCTTCTTTGATAAGATCTGGCCCGAATAAACTTCTTTCTCCCACACCGTTCCATAACAATGGGGTGGTACATTTTCTTCCGTAGAGAAACTCAAACGGTGCCATCTCTATGCTGGCTTGATAGCTGTTGTTATAAGAGAATTCTGCGTAAGGCAGACTTTCATCCCAACTGGCTCCATAGTCTAAGGCACATGCCCTCAACATGTCTTCAAGAATCTGATTAGTCCTTTCTGTTTGTCCATCAGTTTGAGGATGAAAAGCAGTACTAAATTCCAACCTCCTTCCCAATGACTCATGTAACTGTCTCAAAAAATGGGAAGTGAATTGAGTTCCCCTATCAGACACAATACTCTTGGGCACCCCATGTAGACACACAATTCTACTCATGTAGATTTTGGCTAACTTAACACTTGTGTAGGTTGTCTTCACGGGTATGAAATGAGCCACTTTAGTTAGGCGAACCACTACTACCCAAATAGAATCGTATCCTGACCGGGTCCTTGGTAATCCGGTGATGAAATCTATACCAATCGTGTCCCATTTCCAATCAGGAATAGGTAGTGGTTGAAGCAAACCCGCTGGTTTCTGATGCTCCGCTTTCACTCTACTACACACATCACACAAAGCAATATGTTCGGCGATGTCCTTCTTGAGATTATTCCACCAAAATCTTTCCTTCATGTCCATGTACATTTTTGTGTTACCCGGGTGAATGGAATACGAAGAGTTATGTGCTTCTTGCAAAATCAGTTTCCGCAACTCCGGGTCTTGTGGGACACAGATACGTTTCCCATGCCATAAGGTACCCTGTTCGTCTTCATGGAATTCTTCGGCTTTTCCCTTGCCAATCTTTTCCTTAATCTCTTCAATTTCCTTATCAGTTTTCTGGGCTTCTCTGATCTTGTCCAACAAAGTGGGTTGAACATCCAAAGACATGAGATGTCCTTCAGGCACAATCTCCAATCTGAGTTTTCTAAATTGGGTACACAGATCATCTGGCAATTCTCCTTTGGTAAGGCCATTCACAAAAACCTTACGACTTAGAGCATCTGTTACAACATTTGCTTTACCGGGATGGTATGCAAACTTAAGTCATAGTCTTTGATAAGTTCTAGCCATCTTCTTTGCATCATATTAATTTCATACGGGTGAAGATATACTTCAAACTGTTGTGATCGTGAACACTTCACAACGCTTTCCCAAAGATAGTGTCTCCATGTTTTGAGTGCATGGACAACAGAGGCTAACTCTAAATCATGAATAGGATAGTTCACTTCATGAGTTTTGAGTTGTCTCAAGGCATAAGCCACAACTTTACCGTCTTGCATAAGTACTGCACCTAAACCTTGATGAGATGCATCACAATATACATGGAAATCTTTTTCCAAATCAGGTAGACACAAGACTGGTGCTGTCACAAGTCTCTTCTTTAATTCCTGAAAGCTGAGTTCACAACCTTCAGACCAAGCAAACTTCTTATCTTTCTTTAACAATTCAGTCATGGGCTTAGCTACCTTAGAGAAATTCTCGATGAACCTTCAGAGTAACCTGCTAAGCCAAGGAAACTACGAACTTCTTTCACGGACTTGGGAGATTCCCATTCAGTCACAGCTGAAACTTTAGCAGGATCAACGGCTACACCATCTTTTGTCATAACATGTCCAAGAAAACCAACTTCCTCCAACTAGAACTCACACTTGCTGAATTTGGCATTAAGTTTATGCTCTCTTAACTTCTTAAGTATCAAATGCAAATGTCCTTCATGCTCTTCTTTGATCTTGGAGTAGACTAAGATGTCATCGATGAAAGCGACAACAAATTTGTCAAGGAATTCCATGAACACCTTGTTCATCATATTCATGAAGTATGCTGGAGCATTTGTCAAGCCAAAAGGCATTACGGTGTACTCATACAATCCATACCTTGTAGTGAATGCTGTTTTAGGTATGTCTTGTTCTCTTATCTTGAGTTGAAAATAGCTTTGAGGAGATCAATCTTTGAGAACACACATGCTCCTTCTAGGTGATCAAACAAGTCATTGATTCTAGGAAAAGGGTATGTGTTCTTGATAGTCACCTCGTTGAGTGAACGGTAATCTATGCATAACCTTTGACTTCTATCTTTCTTTTCCACAAACAAGACTGGGGCTCCCCAAGATGAAGAACTTGGTTGAATGAATCCTTTCGCAAGCTCCAAGTTGTTTCTTGAGTTCTTTTAGTTCATCAACTGACATTTTATAGGGTCTCTTTGCTATTGGTCCAGACCCTAGTACCAAATCTATAAGAAACTCCACATCTCTATCCGGTGGCATTCCCGGCAATTCTTCCGGAAACACATCGGATACTCACTCACGATTAACTGCTTGTCCATGCTAACCCCCTTAAGAGAATTTAGCTTACTTCCTTTAGATTCAAAGTTGGACTTGAATTTAATCCGTTTCCTTTCTGGGGTTGTGAGTGCAACAGTACGATTAGCACAATCCATTATTCCTTCATACTTATCCAAACAATCCATTCCCAATATTACGTCCAGTCCTTGGGAATCTAGGATTATCAGACTCACTGGAAATTTATGTTTTCCAAACTCTATTACTAGATCCCGGCATCCAAGACTTACTATCATATCTCCACCTGGAGAACTAACTTTTATTGGACACCCAATGTTTTCAGTTGGAAACCCATTTCTATCAACAAATGCTTTTGATATGAATGAATGCGATGCTCGATATCAAAAGAACAAATTACGGAATAGAATTGAGTGAACTTACCAAAGGCGACATCGGGCTCCTCATAGACCTCCTCCACACGATGTGGTTCACATCCTTTACGGAAAGGGTTGGGCTTGATAGGTCCTTCAAATTTCTTTTCGGGCATTCATTTGCATAATGCCCCATCTTCTTGCATTTGAAGCATTCAACTTTGATGATGTCTCTCTTAACGGTGACTTCCACTTCCACCTCCATTACCACTGTGGTGGCTCTTATATCCACTCTTGTGGTTCTTGTACTTATCATTGTCATGACTACGGTGATGCTTGTTGTCATAGCGGTTGTGGAATGGTGCTTGTTGAATTTCCCATGCTTGTGGGATCTGAGCTTCCTTGTCATCATAATGAGATTTTTGTGAGACGATCCCGAGCTATGCTTGTCGGAGTGCTTTCTCTTTCTACTCTCAACTTGCTTCATTTTGTTCTCCAAAATAGCAGCCTTGTCACATAGCGACTGATAATTGGGAACATATGCCACAGCCAACTGCAGATTCAGTTCATCATTCAAGCCTTCCAAATTTTTCCTTTCTCTTGGCATCGGTGTCAACTTCATCTGGTGCATAACGCGCCAGATTGTTGAACTCCTCAATGTATTCGACCACTGCGGTGGCGCCCGGATTGTGGAACTCTTTCTTTTCGGACTCATCACTCGATGAGATATGAGCGATCTGAAGCCATCCTCAAAGATAGCCCATGTCACTTCATCTATGGGAGTGGTGATCTGGAAGTTGTCCCACCAAGTGGCGGCTAGCCCTTCCAGCAGATGTGCTGCAAATATGACCTTTCAGCATTCGTACAGCCCACGGTTACCAAGTCCTTGTTTACTGAGCGTATCCAATCATTGGCCACCATGGGATCAGTCGTCCCTGAGAACTTAGCTGGCCTCAATCTCAAGAACCTGGTGAGCATATCAAAACCCGGTGGGTTGTTGTTGTTGTTATTGTTGTTGTTGTTATTGTTGTTGTTGTTGTTGTTTTGGTTCTGGATGAACGTCGTCATCATCTGCATTAGCTGAGTTTGAGCGGTCATCATTTGTTGCATTTCTGGAGTGTTGTTGTTGTTGTTGTTGGGGTTGGGGTTTGCACGACGGGGAGGCATCTGTGGTTTGTTCAAATAGAGATAAGAATGAGATACCCATAGATGCTTTCATGCACATTACATCACATAAGCAATCACAAGCATGCAACACAAGATAAAAGATCAACAACAAGATAACAAGTTCATAAAGTAAAACACACAAGTAGCAAGCCATCCACATGTCGGATGGTCCAATAACAAGTTCTCAAATAACAAGTATGATAATAAAAGATAAACAAGTAATCGAGTCTACTCATCGGCATCAATCTCCTCCTCGACAAAGGTAAGACCTGCGTTCTCCATCGCGGTCTTGTTCTCCTCAATGCTGGTGGTCAAGGTCTCTATCTTGGCCTTGAGAGCCCTCTTCTGGGAACGAAGCCTCTCAATCACCGTCTGCTGCTCTAGCTCGAAGTCCTTGGACTGCAGTTCATCAGTCATGTCCCGGATTTTCTTGTTCCTATCCTGGACACGCTTCTCCTAACTCTTGAACTTCCTGTCCTGGGTCTCGAACTTCGCTTCCATTTCCTTGACTATCTCGTCTTGCTGCGCGAAGAGCTTGTCCTTCTCGCGAAGCTGCACCTGGAGCTCATCATTGCTGAGCATGACATTGGTCCTGTCCGTGTCCATGTGCCTAATGAGAGACTCTAAGTCCTGGAGGTACAGGCGTATCGGCTCTGCTGCGTCCCTCGAATCGTCCTCGAAGTTGATGGACTCTCCATCCTCATCACGTCTTCCGAAGACGTGGAAGTGGGTACCTCTAACCTGTCGGGAGTGTCGTCCTAGCAGTCATCCTATCAGGTCCTGCATCACTACCCCAAGGCCTCTCTCCCTGTCATCGTGCATAAGCTTGAAGACGATGGCCTCCATAGTAGGCTCTGTCTGGCGTCCGGGCTGGTTCACCTTGAAGCCCCAGAGGTCCTTCCTCTCAAACTTGGTGAGGGGATGCACCATGATGGTGGGAAGAGGGATATTGAGCAAAGTGGTAAGCTCAACGATACGAGGACCAAAGCGGGTAACCTGGAACTCCTCAACAGTGCTGATGGTAATAGGCATCTATTTATAAGATAGAAAAGTTAGAACAACACAAATCAAGATAAAACAAAAGACATAACATCACATACATATCCTTGGGAAGCAAAACACTCAAGTCATGCATACATGAAACCATTACAACAACCAAGGTTCAAACTTATTTTTAGGTAACATTTTGGAAAATAAGGTGATAGGTGGTGGTCCAACTAACGAAGTACGTTTACAATCCTATCTCACTGGATCTGTTGGCTAACACAATATTTCTAGAAGCAATCAGCCTATCTTGCTCACATGATTCCATCACTAAGTCTATAATATCTCCTCTTAAGGTTTGGTTGGTAGCTTCCAACTCTTGGGTATGTTCCTTCTCTTTCCTTAGATCATTTTGGAGGTTGAGCATTTTGCACTTGACTCTATCATCAAGTTCTTTGATGGTCTTCCAAGCTGCATCCTTTGCTGATTCAAAGAATGTAGGGTGCACCACTGAATTGGTGAACATGCAGAATCCTTTTTCCTGATGGTTGTCTTCCTTGTTTTTATACAAGTGAAGTTGCACCCACCAAGATTCCTCTCCTTCATCCATCACGGAAAGCCCTTGTACACCTGCACCTTGTATGTCTAATGCAACCATGAGGTCCTTGAGAGCCTTGGAGAATTCTCTCACACTCCAAAGTCATTGTCATGAGTGGTCCTTTCCTTACGGCCGTTGATGGAGTTCATCTACAAATAGATATGAGAGAGAAGATTAGAAAAGTTTACGAGAAGAATAGACAAGTGTAGAAGTTGAAATTTTTTCCTTAGTGGTTTCCAATCCTAGGGTCATAATCCTACAGGCAACACAGTGCTCTGATACCATCTGTAAGATCCCTCCTTTGTAAAGGAAAAGGATCCTGTGATTGCAATGCTAGTCCACGGATCATTGCTAGCATCCAGTTTAAGATGAAGTACACAGATACAAAGGTCATTTATTACATCCATTCCAGAGATAACATAGTCTTTACAACTCAAGGCCACAGGCCTAACACAAGAGTTTGAATAAGTAAATAAATATAAGTCTTCATCTTCATGTGCCACAAGCAAACATGTTGAGTGTAGACTCATGACACCTAATCCTCATCGAGTAACTGCAACATCACAAGTTCTGACCACGTGGGTCAATACTTTGGAATAGTATTGGCAAGTGATACCTTAGTAAAATTTAGGTGGACTATATTACTATATGCATTTTGGCTCGGTGTAGCTTGGCTTGCTTTGCTCAAAATAGGTTTTTCCTATTAGTTGAAATCACTAAGTTTTCTTTGTCAAAACTTTTCCCAAGGAACCACCAATAGACATTAGGGTCCTTCACCCTTGTTCACCCACAAGTTTTTACTTAGAAGTTGGAGTGATGAGATTCTTGATAGCTTCCATGTCTTGATGCTCAAGTTGTCCATTGCCATGGAATTGGCTAAGTACTTAGATTTTTCCATCTGCGGAGGTTAGTGCGAGCGGTGGCGCTTCGGTTGAAGTCGGCGAGAGCTACTGAGACCATGCGAGAACAAGCGGGTGTGTCGGAGATGCGCAAGGAGTTCTTGAGCTTGATAGCATGAATCATGGGGAGAGGGACACGGTGCTCACCGGTCGTCGGCGAGTCGTCGGAACAGCGGCGGCGTCGAGGATTCTTGAGCAGCCTAGTGGCGTGAGAGGAAATTGGGTGAGGAAATGGCATGAGGGAGGGGCTTAAGTAGGCAGAGGCTCGACAAGAAACGCTCAGTGATTCAATGCCAATTAAGCCGCGGAATCAACGCAGCAACGGCCAGCGACGGTGTTCGTGCGCGGAATCTGAGGAAGACGATGACGACGTGGACGGGGCCCGCTTGTCGTGACGAATAGAGGGGTCCGGGTGTCGACATCTCACTTTGGGTGTGTCTGCGTGAGAGAGAGAGAAGGGACCGGGTGGGCTAGATGGGCTACATTGATGGGCTCAAATCCTAGCGCCACCCTTTTCCAATTCCTTTCTTTTCTCTTTCTAAATTGATTTTGGATTGAGTTTCAAATGAATTCAAACTCTATTTGAATTCAAATCTTTTTGGGATTTTTGCAGTGTGCAACAATCATCTTTCAGGACATAAAATCAAGTGATCTCTCTGTTCAAGCTTGGTTCTTTTGAAATAACAAAATAAACAGTGCCATAGCACTAGATTTGCAAATGTTTTGAAAATGGTTTTGAAACCATTTTTATTTTGTAAAATTTTGTTCAAACTATACACTCAAACCAATCAACAAGGAAGCAAACAAACTTGGTTTTAAAACACTAAGCTCTCAAATGAGGATGGGCATTTGATTTAAGTTTGCTAACATAAAATGATAGCACTATGTGCTTCTGTTTTCTTGAAATGAGTTTGAAATTGATCTCAAATCTATATGCATGCATGAATGATATGCAATCTTTGAAACCATGATTTCAGGGATGTTACAATCTTAAACTGTGGATGCTAACATTTGATCCAGGGACTAGCATTGCAATCACAGGGATCTCTACCTTATTTTGTGAGATCTTACGACTTTGATTTAGGAATTTTTCCATGGAATTTGCCCATTTGCTTCTCGATTTTAAGGTTTAGGGTTAATGAGCTGCAAATACCCGATGGTGCTGTCTAAGAGCCTCCCCCAGGCGGACTGTATCTATCCCAACTCTTTTCCCCTTGTATAAATCTCAAAATCTGCAATTCTTTATTGATTCCTCATTGTTCGTTGCCATTATAGCAATAGAGATTTAATTGTCACTTCATTGGTTTGTATCTATTTAACAGATGGGATCCTATAGTGTCGATGCAATAACGCTCTCTAGAAATGACAGTTTTCGCATTAGCTTTAGTGGTTTTTAATTCCAGTCATCAAATGAAGAGCCCATTGAGAGGATTGAATTTAGAGGTATCAAAAGGACATCAAAATTGCAGTCATCTATTTTGTATGCGTTTACACGGTAGACATTAATATTCCACCGCATTGAAAATTTTATGTGTTGTTGCATCAGGGCCTCAACACAAGGGGGACACTGATTTTTACGTCTACCGGCTGCCCTATTGATTTGTCATGAAAAATAAGTACAAACTGGTAAGATGATAAATTCTTGATCATAATATCAACAAGCTACCCTATGATATTTAAATACTTCCAGTAATCACAAGAATGCTAATTCTTCAATTCTCTATACTTGCCCAGACATTTGGAGTTGAGTTCACAAGAAAATACCTAAAGAATCGCCTTGATGAACCTATTGATGTCCATGTTTGGCAAATGAATAGAAAAAAATCCAAAGATGGTTAGGATGAAGATAGGAGTTAGCCAGCATTATCCTTTTTTGCTCTGTTGTCCATGGGTCAAATGCAATCTTGATGACTGAAGATAACATTGTCCTTTTTTTTGCTCTAATGAAAAAGATAATATAGAGGTACATATTCTGGTTCAGCAACTTCCATCGGACGGCCCGTTAGAAATGCAATGCTAGTTTGTTAGAGAGTACTAATTATGCTATTCTGATTGATTTATGGACTGCACTTTGTATGTACTGCCATAATGTGTAATGGCTAAATTTGTACGAATTTCTCCAACTATCTGGCTAATATTAACGCGATCGAGCTACTATAAGTTCTTGAGTTAATCTGTCTATCTAGATGCTGAATCATGATTATGTGTCATGTCAGCTATGATCGAGTTCTCATTAGCATGCTACTATATAAAATGGTTTACACACACTAGAGAAAGTCACTTTAAAAATCCGCTTCGAGGCACACTAGTTCTAGAGACGGTCTTTGATAGAATCCGACTCAGATTGCCTGACTTCTGGAGACGGTTCCTAGTATAAGTCGTTTGTGGTTGATCAGTTGTTGCAAGCGGTCGAAAATAATAGTCGTCTCCAGCTCGTACATGTTAGAGGCGTTTTCCTTTTTGCATCATCTGAGGTCGCATATCTTAGAGCCGCAAAGAAAACTGGCTTAGGTGGTGTGCTCTTAGAAGCTATGCGCTTGAGTCGGAACGAGAAACCATCTGAGGCCTATGGAAAATTGATGTCTTAAATAACAAGTTTGTACTAGTGATCACAACCATGGTGAGCTTCTCTACCTCCCGGTACTCTCCAGTATTTCATTTGCTTCCTGTACTGAGTACCCGTCGTGCGCCACCGTGCACTGCCTCCAATCGACGTCGTGCACTTCTCTCCGGTGACCAAAAACGAGCGGTGCAACCACTACTAGGCTTGCTATGAGCTTCTCTTTCAAACATGACCAGCCTCGCTAGACCATCCTCTCCCAGTCGATCGATTGAACATCGATCTGTGAGGATCACCTTGTGTGACGTCAGCATGATGCCATGCGTGCGTCATGGTTAGCCACCTGAATGTGTTTGAACTGGTTCATGCCCATGTGGCATATGGCGTGGCCTTAGGCCCACTCGCCACCGACTAAGGGTAGAGTTAGCCCCATGAAAAACAACCACACCACACACTGTCGTCAAGATGACGTCAGCCTGACCTAATAAATAGTTTTAAATCATTTAAGAAAAACAAAAAATGAATAAACATTACGAATTCAATATCTTTTGTTTTATAAATCAGAAAAATACAAATAATATATCAAAATTTGTAGAAAAATAATATTTATCATTTAAATGTATTATCATACATTGTTATTTTACTTAACTAAATGTTTATTATTTAGTAAAGATTTTATAAGTAATAAAACTTAGAAAATTCATATTTTGATAATTGTAAATGAGAAAAATACAAATATTATACTAAAATTCATAGAAAAATAAAAACTAAAATTATGAACTATAATCATACATTGATGTGCAACATAAATAAATATTTATTATTTATTAATATTTTATAAAGTAATAAAGCTTATAAAAATCATATCTTAATATTTAAATTCATAAAAATACATACTCCCTTCGTCCCAAAATAGATGTCGTAAATTTTTGTAAATTTGGATGAACGTATATACTAAATAGTGTCTAGATTCATTCAAATTTTAACAAATCCGAGACATCTATTTTGGGACGTAGGGAGTATAATATACCAAAATGATCACAAAAATAATATCTATATTATAAAAATATAATACTCCACTTTTGATGTAAATAAAAATGTAATACTCTAAAAAATTTAATTTAAATCTATTTCCTTAATTGATAATTCATAAAAGGATATATAAAATTTCCAATATTATCCATTGAAGGTTTAATAATAGTATTAATCTTGAGTAATGCTACTATGAAGTCAAAATAGTCCAAAACATCTTAAATGCAATATTTGTTAAATTATCATTCACAATAAGTGTATATTATTTCCTAAAAGGATTTCTATCAAATATAAAATTCTCAAAAATAATATTTTGACTTATTAAAACCTTTATCATTATTTCCCTCACAAGTTTATAAATGTATTAAAAATCCCAAGATAAATTATAAGTAGTTAAGTAATGTTGCTTCCTTATTTACAAATTATAACCACTCATTTGTAAGGAGATAAATGGTTACATTCAATCATAATGTTGAGAAACCACTACTCAAATAGTAGTATTACCACTCTTAGTTAACCTCTAGGAAACATTATGAAGTGAACAAATTACAATATCATATAATACCAAGAATAGATAAGTCTTAAGTATAAGTAATCCACTTAACTTAATCAAGGCTATGTTTCTTTCATAATAACTTGAATTAAGAGAAAATCCCTAGTAATACATATTCATCAAGTTAAATGCCTTTACTTCGTAGGGTAAGCTTCTCTCAAAAGTTATTCTTCTAAGTTATATTAAAAGTAATTCCTAAGCATTTCTATAAAATCTCTAATTGATTAACAATAATATAAGAAGTCTTTGAATACCATTCCACACTTGAGTGTTATATTATTGTATGTTACTTTCTTGTACTTACATGTTTTTACACACACATTCACAAGCCTAATAAGAAGCACAAATGTGAAATTAATCTAAAAGGGCAACACATTCTAAAGCAACCATTCCAAGTTTCCAAAACCCTAGATCATCGATGTTTATTTTGGGGATTCGAGTTTATCAAATTGCATTACATTACTTATGCATAATGGCATCTTGCTTCTTTAAACATTAGTCCTTACCGGACCAATGATGTTGATTTCAAATATTGGATCTTCTATTGGCTCGAAGACCGTTAGTGCATAATCTTGCAATCACAAAAGGCAAGTTCACACTTGCTCATGTAATTTGGTTATTTTCTATCAAGTATTTGCAAATACAGTGTTGTCATCACCTGCATTTCAAAAAGGTCAGAAAACATTATTTTCATAATAATATGATTTTGGGTTATTTACCAAGAGGTAATAATCTACTATGAAAGTTCCGGTGGTAAAGGAACATATTATCTTGGGCTTAACAACCTATGTCACCAATGATTATAGTGCCATATAATACGCATTAACCATGATATTTGTAATAGGATGGAGGAGTCAGCTAGATCTTCTTCCTTCAGTATGTCGGAAGACGACCTTACCGTGATCTTTGTGATTCCTTGTGTGGATCCGACAGTCGCCACCCTAGACCCATAATTTTGGTGTCTAGATTATGTGTGAGCGGCTGCCGGAGGTATGGTTGGACCTATATGGAGCCTATTAGGGGCATAAACGACTCATAGAGTCTCCAGGGACCAATCAGAGTTATAGCTTGCCCGAAAGGGGGCTTAATAGAGACGTGTCTTGGCCTGGAGGATCGTGCGGGCATATGGAGTCGTGGAGAAGGGCAATGATTGGCTTGGATGATATATTGGGCCCCATACCATAGGAAGTGTGGATGGGTAAGCTACCTAGTTGTGCAACAAGTATTTCATCTCTCATGGGGAAAGCAATGCACCTCTATAGAGTGTAAAAACTATGACATGATAGTCCCTATTCCGGAAAGGACCTGCGAATGCTGCAGGAAAGGAACTCCATGAAAGTTCTGCTAAAACTATGAAGGCTGATGGACATAGCTTTTCAGAATAAAAGAAATCTTTAAAGAAATGTTTACGAAAACCTGCATCGCCTACGACTTATGCTCTATGGCTATAGCTAGTGCATCAAACACTCCTTTTTAGTTAACTTGCTGAGTGCGCTCGTACTCAACCGTAATTTATTAACCCTTTCTAGATTTTGAAGCCAATAAATATGATGCCTACATCAATTTATGCTCAAAGGAATCATCACCAAAATCTCAAGTTCTTCAATGAAGTCAAGGAAGTAAACATATACATCAACAAAAGGGAAGACAAAGTTGTTGATTAGATATGAGCATAATATCTAGCCATAGAACCTACTTCTGTAGAGCAATTCAATAATAGTATTTGCAAGCTAGATAGTTTAGTAGTAGTATATTAGTATGTTATTTAAGAGTTGTTATTTCTGGTTCTTTGTAAAAAGTTGCTTTCTCTCTCTATAACCTAGAGTGTTCTCTGGATATTGTTAAAGAGTTGAGTTGTAACCTATAGTAATGTTTTGGACCTGCTATATTTCTGTTTTACCACTCTAAGGGATGTAATGCTAGTGAAACGGTGTTTCATGGTGTTATATCAACGACTATAGTGTACTACATAATGCAATAGTATGCTGGGTCACCGCAGCATGTGACGATGGGCGTGGGATAAGCACGAATGTCGAAGAATGTTTCCAACTAGGGTGTGTGACATAAACACTCATGACGTGGTTGTTCTCTCTCCAATTATGTAGCACAAATATTCATGGCATTTTCGCATCTAAAAACTTTTTGCATTATTATTGAACATACTTTGTGTGGGAAATAATTACTTCTAGATCACATCACTGTAACAACCCAGTTTTAGTTATTATTATATTAAGGTTTGTTTGTGCATCATGAGCATCATATTTAAATTGTGCATTAAACAAATCATGCAAAACCCTAAAACCCTAATTTCCTTCCTCACTTGAAAATCCATTCAAAATGGTTTTGAATTTTGGAAATCACAAAACAAAGGAGCCCAAATGGATTACTAGGGCCCCACATTATTTTAGGTATTTTATTAAGCCTCTGGTATTTTTGAAATTCCCAAAATAGTTTACAAATGAAAATGAAAATACCAAAATAAAGCAGAAAATAAAAGGGTTTGCAAAAAAAAGGCGTAGCCAGTAGCCCATTCCTCTCTTCCCTCTTTTTGTCGCCCACTCGCGCTTGCAGCTGGCCCAGGACGGCCCATCTTGGCCTGGTACTCTTTCGGCCTCTGTTCTTCGTCGTCTTCGCTTGACGGCGAGCACAAGCTCTTGCGTGTCGCCGTGCCGCCATTGATCCATGCCGCTTTGCATCCCTTGGGCCGCTCTGGAGCATGGATAAGGACCTCGTCGATCCGTGCTCCTTCTCCTTGCCTCCCCCTCACTCTCCCTGGCTCTCCCTTCCTCGTTTTCCCCACTGGAAAACCCTAGCTGAAGAGCTCGTCGTTGCCCCGCCGTCTCTGGCCTCCCCTCGCTCAACCGAGGCCGCCTTGAGCTCCGCCTTGCAACCCTAGTTCTTCTGGTTGAAGGACGCAAGCCCAGGAGCTCCCTGCTTGCCGGAATCGATGTTTCTTCCCCGAGCCCGACGCCGGCCGCCGTCGCCATTTACGTCGTTCAGGACCTCCCCGCTCCTTCCCGTCACGACCATGAGCACCAGGGTGAGCACGCGGTTCTCCCCGACCCCTTTTACCTCTCCCTTTCGCTCTGTTTCGTGCCCGCGTCGTGCGCCACCGCCAGTCGTTGTCACCGTCGGTGCTCCGGCGACCTAAAATCAGCGGCGCCACCGTAGTTAGGTTCTCCGCGTCGCGCTGCGTCTAACACGCACATCTGCACTTCCTAGGCCGCCTCCTCACCGCTCTGGTCGTGCGTCAAATGCGTTGGCGAGCCAACGTGGCGCCCGTGTGGCATCAACGTGACGCCTGCGTGGCAGCACGCGTGGTGTTGACCCGCTTGGCGTGGCGGCACGGCTAATGGGGCCCGATCATCGATTCTTGAGGCTAGCCTTAGCCTCAGTACCAAACAACCCCACCCCTATGCTGACGTCACAGTGATGTAGTAACTAATTTAAAAGGGTTTAATAATTTCATAAAATGATGTAAATATTATAAAATCAATAACTTTTTCATATTAAATCTGAAAAATGTGTATAATATATCAAAATGATTAGAAAATTGAGAACTATCTAATTAAGCTACAATAATGCATTGTTTAACAACTTTAAATGACAAGTTTAATTAGAGAACTAATCAACCCCTCTCATATGCTTTCGGAGTTCTCCCGAGTTAGGGTTTTCACCCCTCGGAACCCCGTTTAAACTACCAAGCATGCCTTAGGGTTACACTTCAATACAAATTAACTTGTCATATCATCATACTTGTTTGAGCATTGCATCGATGCCATGTGTTGATTGTTTCCCTTTCTTTCTGGTGTTTGGTTCTTTCCGGTAGAATACGATATCGAGATCAAGATTGAAGACTGAGATCAAGACCATCGAAGATTGAAGATCGACGGACAATACTTGACTAACTATAACCAAGTCAAGTACAAGCTTCTGAAGATATGCTTATATGTTATCAACTGGCAAAGGCAAGCATAGCCCCACCATGATATAATCCTATGGTTTCGAAACCATTTCAATTATTGCCATGATGCATACGATTCTACTATGGTCTTTTATCGATAGATAGAGTATCCTATCTGTTGCATTACTCCCTTTGAGATTATATTACCTGATCCACTGCTCCTCGCATAACTAGGTTTGGCTTGTGCCTTTGCTAGAGCTTACATCGTGTCACCTTAGCCAAGCATACATGGTTGAGTTTGGTTCATCCAGATGATGTATCAGATGCAGAGAATCTAGTATGACAGGAGAACGTGATGAGATGAGATCAGTGATATGAGAATAAACATGCTAAGGCTTGTATGGGAGGCCACGGTGGGATGTGGTTTTTCTAGTCCCATGCTCGCCACCACTAGGACCCGATGTTCTTGCCTCTTGAACCAAGACGAGCGTACAACCACACGGGGCCTAGAAAACCCCACGAGTGACTAACTTTCCTAGTAGATTCCATGAGTCACATAGTTCAGGCATTCCATTCGACATATGCATAGAAAACCTTTTGAAAGATTTGCCGGGTGAAGGAGGTGCATTCATAACAGGTAGGTAAGCGTGGCCGGGGTTGCTTGGGGTCGATGGAGCCCCTAGTGAACCAACCTCGCCTCACATATTTAAGTACCGGCTTCGGGATTCGACCCGTTACGGCGGAACCATACTTATTGCGTGATTCATGGTCTCGGCGAAAGCAAGGTAAAGGTCGTGTCTAACCACCCTCTGTCGGCCTTCCAAGGAAGAGGGCTAATCTTAAGTGGCATTAAGAGAAGGTTAGTACATGTTGGTAAAGTTGTACACCCCTGCAGGGTAATAATCTTTCGGAAAGCCGTGTCCACAGTTATGGACGACTTGGGAACGTACGTGATGATCATAGAGAACTTGAACCTAATCGTAAAACTTGGCAGATCAACGTGTGCTTAAGGATGCTTCCTCATGGGTACGAGGGGGTGATCCTAGTTGGTAGATTATGATGATGATTGGTGGATATCAAAAGATGATGATCAATACTTTGGAGATTTCGCTCTCTTATCCCCTTTTAAAACACCCTGATTAGACGAGATTCCTCTCTCTCTTGTTTTATAAACAAAGATGGCTTTATGAAAAACAACTCCACCAGTCATAAGTGTTCCGGAGTCCATCCTGTACTCACCCTTGCTTTGTTGATACTTTTGGCAGAGTAAGTGTTCCCCAAAGATCAGTTTGGTACTACATCGACACCGACGAGTAGCTTGGGGTTCCCGGTCGGCATCCTGGAATCTATGGGCTGGGACGTCATCGTTATGCTTCAGGCCTCTTTGGCCATTTGTTAAGTTTGCTACTTAATATCATAATTTGCCTTCCATTGTTTGATGTTTGTGGTCAGTGACCTCTGCTTGTAATAATTTGGTTCTTCGCTCAGTTATGAGCTTGCTGTAATAAATTTTGTGTCGTAGGGTCACTGTTGTGTTACCGATTCTTCACTAGATATTCTCGAGCTCAAGGTTAAGATTATGTCATACAGAGGTCTGGGATTTGTTTAGCCCTGACCCCGGGGGGTCACAATCACCTTCTTTGGAGACTCCGCCACATCGTCAAATAGAATGCACATGACGACAAATGTGGATCCACATGAACGGATGTTAAAGATCCGTCTAGCTAGAGTGCACAACATGACCATGGATGATACAATCTTACAAATGCTCTATTGTATGGAAAGGATGCCTTCCAAAGGGTGTGTCTGTTGAAGGGGACATGCCATCCAACAAACCTCTTCACCATGTATATAAGTGGGTCTCTCACATTGCAATGGAACAACAAAATCATTTGGTATATTCCTTTCGTATCTTACATTTTTAACCAAATAGTTATAATTATTAGTTGCGGATGTATTTTATGGTCTCGTAAAGCAATAAGTCATATTTCCCTTTTTCAGTTTTAGAGAAAACAAGGTCATACATCTTTCTCTAAAACTTCAAAATAAGATCATTGTTTTAGATAATAATTCAGTTTTCAAACCATAATATCTATTATATCCAAGAATCTTATGGTATTTAATACTTATAATATCCAGTGGAGTAACCATACTGAAGAATAAGCTACCTGTAAACGAGAAGATTACATTAGGACTGAGTTTTCTGATCTCTTTAGTTCCTAGTTTTCTTTCTCTTAAAATCTCGGGATGAGATTTTGTTTAAGGGGGGAATGTTTGTAACATCCCAAAAATGTTAATCAAGATTATCAAGTTCCAATCACCCAAGTGCAACCACGTGGCATATGGGCTCTGCCTTGACCAACTAAGTTGCAAGAACTCAGCCAGATGGATAGAAGGTGGTAGTGATGATAGGACGAAACGCGTCCAGGTGGTCTGAGGGTTGCTTACGAAAAGTCTCGTCTCGATGCATGCATGTCGAGTCTTGTGGGGAAAGTGCACCACCTCTCGAGAGGGTAAAACTAAGTACTTAGTCGTGTCCCTGGTTATGGACAATTTTGAGCATCAAGACAGTGTAGCAGTTCAAGAATCTCATCATTCTAATTTCTCTAAGTTAAAACTTGTTGGGTGAACAAGGGAAGCACCTGGAGAGTATCCAGTGTGCCATGTTTGTTGAAGTGTTGTTGAAAAAGAGAAAAACTATTTTACAAAGGATATGGAAAACTTATTTTATGCAAAGGCCAGCCAAAACTCCGTTTAGCCAGATATTCATGTAGATGTTAGGTTCTCCATATCAATATGATATCACTTGCCAATACAATTCAAATGTATTGACCCTTGTGGTTGCAACTTATCATGTTGCAGGATTACTTGTTGTTAGTGAAGTTTGATGAGTAGGGATTACAAGTCTACAACCAACATGTTTGCCTGTGGCACATGAAGATGAAGGACTCCATGATTTATAGATATATCTGATGCTTTGTAATAAGATAGCCATATGAGCTAAGTAAGTTGTAATTAATTATCTTATTCCTGGATATGTGATGTAATATGACCTTTCTTTCTTGATATTACATCTTAAACTATGGGTGCTAGCTATTAGATCCAGGGACTAGCACTGTAAACACGCGAACTTGTACCTTATCAGGTTTGGTCCTCTACATTCAGGGGCATGGGATGCCCTGGCGATGGTTCTTTGGATCGGGGTGTAAGTTTAGAATCCCTAATTGCTACCTGTTATGGTATTTGTCTATGTAGGTAGCAATGTTTATGTCTGCATATATATTATGGTTATCATCTAGCTCACAATGTGTTGTGTGTGCATATGAATGTTCTTGTGATCATCTGATGTGTATGTGATGGGGTGGTAAGATCACCAAATTTGAATGGGGTGATCACAACCCATGTGATCAGATGCAAAGCACCACACCAAACACTGTCAAATGCATCATCGGGAAAAACACAAAAATATGGGAAACCAAACAACTGGGCCTATTTGCAGGAAACAAAAATATAGGAGTCCAAACAACTCGCCCAAGTTGGCCCAATCCCAATCTCCCCCATCCAGCACCTCAGTAGGCCAAGTGCCAAAAAGGGAAATCTTGGGCTGAGTAACCAAACATGCCCATGGTGAAGAACGGTTCTAGATAGAGCACATGACATGGATGTTCTCTCTCCAATTAAGTGGCATACATATTCATGCCATTTTCACATCCAAACACTTCTTGCATTAATATTAAACATACTTTGTGTGGAAACTAATTACTTCTATCTCACATCACCTTCTTTGGAGACTCGGACCACATGTGGCAAAGGGGTAGGCACACACATGATGACAAATGTGGGGCCACATGAAAGGATGCCAAAGATTGCTTCTATTGGGCTGCATGATATGAGCATGGGCGATACTATCTTCTGAATGCTCTATTTGCTAGAGTTTGCAAAGAAGTTTCAGGTTGCGAGGGTTCTTCGAGGACTCTTCCCACACGATATGGGTGGGGTCATGTGACAATGAGCGTCACATATGGTGAAGAATAGTTTCAGCTAGATCAAATGATGCAGCCGTTCATGACATGGAAGATCTATCTTTAATTAAGTGGCACACATATTCATGGCCTTTTCAAATCCAAACACTTCTTTCATTAATATGAGACATACTTTTTTGGGAAATAATTACTTCTATCTTGCATCGGCTTATTTGGGGACTTCGCCCACACGTGGGGGAGGGGGTAGGCACATGACGGAAAATGTGGGGCAACATGAACGGATGACAAAGGCTGCTTCTAGTTAGAGTGCATGATGTGAGAGTGGATGATACAATCCTCCGGATGATGCTCTATTTTCTAGAGTTTGCATGCAAGATATAGGATGTGAGGGTTGTTTAAGTAATCCTCCCACACGAGGTGGGTGGGGTGGGCATGGGACGATGATTGTGGGGGCAGCACATATGGTGAAGAATAGTTCCAGCTAGAGTGTGTGACGCGAACGTTCATGACGTAGATGTTCTGTGTTCGATTAATCGACAAATGTATTAATGTCCTTTCATATCCAAACACGAATTTCATAATTATTGAGCATACTTAGTGTGGAATATAATTACTTCTAGCTTGCATCTCCTTCTTTGGGGACTCCGACCGTTCATGGCAGAAGGAGCAGCACATGACGACAAATATGGTGGCACATGCATGGATGCAAAAGATTGCTTCTAGATAGAGTACATGATGTGAGGTGCTCTATCTACTAGAGTTTGCATGCAAGTTCGAGGGTTCTTTAAGGGCTCCGCCCACACGAGGTGGGTGGCGTGGGCATGATACGGTGGCGTGGGTGTTGTGGATATACCAAATGAGTATACCCATGCCATGGTATCTTACCAGCAAGCCCGAGTGGCCCATATATGATGATTAGACACATATCCTAATCGGGGCAGCCTAGTTGTTGATAGACAAGACAAAGCCTCAACCATGATGAAGGAAGGCGGCATGCCATGGAGTAATTATTTTATCTGAAGCTTCACAAGATGTGCGTGGCATTGCAGAATGATTGGGCACATGTGAAATCATGTGGATACAATCATTATCTATGGCGATAATGTCACTTGTATTGCTTATGAGTTATATTTATCCTCATAAGTTACAGAAATGTAAGAGGGTAATTTGCAAACAAATATTTGTGATATTCACAATATCTGTACCAATGTTTATATACCATAAATTGTTCATAGAATTGGTATGAGATAACCTTGAGGTTTGCAAAATTCAGGGGTAGTAAAATCCCAAGTCATAACCCGTCGATGACCCTCCGATCATTCATATTGTACTCTTTTTTCCTTTATGAGTTTTTCCATAAGGTTTCTCATACAAGGTTTTTAATGAGAAAATATAAATACAAGTGAGGACATATGTCATGTGGTTTCTCCTAAATTTTTCCCACGAGTTTTTAGGAGTTATTAGTGGCATATCGTTATAATGTTTTTCCTTGATTTTTTCCATATGGTTTTTTAGAGGAGTTTTTAGTTTGCAATATACATGTGACGAATTGATCAAAGGGGTTTCCTTTTGCAATGGAGATCACGGTTCTAGCTTCTTAGGGAATCTGGATTGTGAGAAATAATCTAATTTTTGAAAATAAGCAGCCTAGCTTCACTAACTGGAAAGCAATCTTCCTGGAGGAGTTAAGATTAGTCAGTTTTAGAATGAAAAAGAAACATGCTCAAAGCTTTAAAGAATGGCTAAATCCCAAGTGTAATTGTAATTTATTTCTTTTTTCAGCTATCTTAGCTGACTTGTATTTTATAAAAGATATTTGGACTCTAATAATATAAAAATTGCAGTGGAGGTTTCCCTCACTGTTCAACCTTCAAAAAAATGATCAAGGGGGAGTGTTGAGAAACAAGACATGTGATCATTTGTATTGAAGGGATGACTTCCAAAGGGTGTGTCCGTTGGAGGGGACATGTCCCTGCAACATACCCTTCACCATGTATATAAGTAGGTTTCCCATATTGCAATGGAACAAAAGAATCATTTAGTCCTCTCCTTCCATCTCTCAGTTTTGTACTCTAACAGTTATACTTGATAGTGGCAGATTTTCCCGCAAAGCATTACGTCAGATTCCCCCTTTTTAGTTTTAGAGAAAATAAGGTCGGACTTCTTTCTCCAAAACTTCAAAAAAATCGATATTTTAGATAATAATTCAGTTTTAAAACCACAATATTTATTGGATCCAAGCACCTTATGAGATTTAATACTTGTATTTTAATAAACCAAAGTATTATCCAAATAATTCAAAAATATTTTTATGAAAAATGGGGCCTTAGTGTGGAAAATAAATAATTCTAGCTTACATCACCTTCTTTGGGGACTCCTAATGTGCATGGTGGAAGGGGAAGGAACATGACGGGAAACTAGGGGTGGGGGTGTATATGTGAGGGTTCTTTGGGGACTCCACTCGCACGAGGTAGGTGGGGTGGGCATGTGACGGTGGGCGTGGTATAAACACGAATGTCAAAGAACATTTTCAACTAGGGCGCGTGACATAGATGCTCGTGACGTGGATGCTCTCTCTCCAATTAATTAGCACACATATTCATGGCATTTTCGCATCCAAAAACTTTTTTTATTATTACTAAACATACTTTGTGTGGAAAATAATTATTTCTAGCTCACATCGTCTTTTTTGAAGACTCCGCCCACATGCGGCAAACGGGGTAGACACATGACAACAAATGTGGAGCCACATGAACATATGCCAAATATTCCTTCTAGATAGAGTGTACAATATGAGCGTGGACGATACAATCTTATAAATGCTCTATTTGCTAGAGTGTGCATGGAAGTTTTTGGTTGCGAGGGTTCTTCGAGGACTCCGCCCATACGATATGGGTCGGGTGGCACGTGACGGAGCATGGGGCATCCCTTATGGTGAAGAACAATTCTAGCTAGAGAACATGACGTGGACGTTCATGACATGGATGATCTATCTTCAATTAAGTGGCACACATATTCATGGCCTATTCGCATCCAAACACTTCTTTCATTAGTATGGAACATACTTTATGTGAAAAATCTTATAGATCATATCGCCTTCTTTATTTGGGTACTCCGCCCACACGTGCCAGAGGGGGTAGGCACATGACAACAAATGTGGAGCCACATGAACGGATGGCAAAGATTGCTTCTAGCTAGAACACATGATGTGAGCGTGGATAATACATGCTATAGATTCTTTATTTTCTAGAGTTTGCATGCAAGTTATAGGGCGCGAGGGTTATTTAAGGTCCCCGTCCTCATGAGGTGGGTGGGGTGGGCATGGGACGGTGAGCGTGGGGACGACACATATGGTGAAGAACGGTTCCGGCTAGAGCACAAGACACGTAGGTTCATGATGTGGACGTTCTCTCTCAAATTAAGTAGCACATGTATTCATGTCATTTTTGCATCCAAACACTTCTTGCATTATTATTGACATACTTTGTGTGGAAACTAATTATTTATAGCTCATATTGCCTTCTTTGGAGACTCTGCCCGCATGTCACAAAGGGAGTAGGCACATGACGACAAATGTGGGGCCACATGAAAGGATGCCAAAGATTGCTTCTAGCTAGAGTGCATGATATGAGCGTGGACGATACTATCTTATGAATGCTCTATTTGCTAGAGTTTGCATGGAAGTTTCAGGTTGCGAGGGTTCTTCGAGGACAACGCCCACACGATATGGGTGGGGTGGACATGTGTCGCTGAGCATGGTGGATCACATATGTGAATAACAGTTTCATCTAGAGCACATGACACGGACGTACATGACATGGATGCTCTATGTTTAACTTGGTGGAACACATATTCATGGCCTTTTCACATCCAAACACATCTTTCATTAATATGAAACATACTTTTTTTGGGAAAATAATTACTTCTAGCTTGCATCCCTTCTTTGGAGACTTGCCCACATGTGATGGAGGGATAGGCACATGATAACAAATGTTGGGCCACATGAGCGAATGACAAAGTTTGCTTCTAGCTAGCGTGCATGATCTGGCGTGGACGATACAATCCTCTAGATGATGCTCTATTTGCTAGAGTTTGCATGCAAGTTATAGGGTGTGAGGGTTGTTTAAGTACTCCACCCGAGGTGGGTGGGGTGGGCATGGGACGGTGATTGTGGGGGCAATACATATGGTGAAAAATAGTTTCAGCTAGAGTGTGTGATACAGACATTCATGACATAGATGTTCTCTTTTCGATTAAGCGGTGCACGTATTCAAGGCCTTTCATATCCGTACACGAATTTCATTATTTTTAAGAATACTTAGTGTGGAGTATAATTACTTCTAGCTCACATCTCCTTCTTTGGGGACTCTGTCAATGCATGGTAGAAGGAGTAGGCACATGACGGCAAATATGGTGGCATGTGCATGGATGCAAAAGATTGGCTCTAGCTAGAGTACATGATGTGAGGTTGGACGATGCAATCATACAATTGATGTATCTACTAAAGTTTGCATGCAAGTTCTAGGGTGAGAGGGTTCTTTGAGGACTCCGTCCACACGAGGTGGGTGGCATGGGCACGAGACGGTGAGCGTGGGTGATATGGATAAATCAAATGGGTCGCCGGACACGCATGCGCTTGAGTCAGAGTCTGTGCGCATGCGGGAAGTGGGATGGACGGGGCGGCGGCAATGCACCCCCGTTGGGGTTCTCCCCTTTAGCTCGGGATGATGGAGGGCGATGATGCCGTGACGGTGCGAATTGCGTGGAGGCAACTGGGGGCGGACAAAGTGGAGCTGACACAAGGTGAGGAGAGGTCATTGTAGGGCTTCGTTCGCGGGCTGGGCTACCAAACAAATCGTCACAACAAAAGCCCACCAACGTGCGTGGATGAGAGAGGGGGTGGACGAAGCTGTGAGCGAAACGCTCTTTGGCTGAACACAGAACAATACATCTTTTTTAAGTAGTAGAGATATGAACTAAATTGTAACTTGGATAGGTTTGGGTAGATTCCAGATGGTTGTACCTACGAATCATGTTGCTCGTGTCATAATTCGAAATTATTCAGCCATGTCGTCTGAAAAAATTGTTTGACGACGCAGGGTGTAACCGTATCCTAGTTGCCTTAGTTCGTTATGTAGCTGTAAGACGCCAATATACATAGCATACTCATAAAGATTACAATCTTAATAGTTCGAAGAAATTCACAAGATACGTGCCTGTTAAGTTAAGCAGGCACAACGTTGTTAAATCAACCTTGATGCGTGCTACTCTTCACAATCAAGCACACCTACCCTTTTGTTAGCGTTCCACGGACATAGCCATCATGTGCTAATCAGCGCAAATTGTATCCGATGTCCAATTCAAATAATCAGATTAACAAAAAGTGACAAAATTTAGCAGAAACTACATAAGGATCTGTTGCAAAACAAAGCGAAATTTGCACAGTAAGATCAATTACTGCACGATATGAAGCCACAAGATGTATATGGATTTGTAACTAAATTTGCAAATTCAGATCAACATAAAGTCTGAAGGCAGGTTCCACAGCAAAAAATAAAAAGCAACCAAAAGGGACGATTTTGTAACTGAATTTCTAGAGGTGGTCGTTGCAAGTTGCAACAAACAGAAAAACAATAAGAGTAGCAATGTCAGGTGTTAATAGTTCACAGTGTAGGCAGATTGTGGCCTAATTAAGATTGAAACAGCAGAACCTCCAATTTTGGAGAGAACATTGAACAGCACATGCCTAGATAATATTAGAAACCTAATACTGGGTGCACACTACCAGTGCTGACACAATAGCTGGCATCCAGTTCTAAGCATACCTTGCTAAGAAAGTCCACCACCACTTCTCTTCTAAAGTTCAGTAGAATTGAAAGGGTAGGAAAACTAACTGTACTAACTGAAGAAGTACAGATTGCTCAACCCAACACAGTTTCTGGTTTAGCCAGTAGTAATTGTTAGTCAATCTAAGTATAAGCGCCATCTTCTCTGGCTTGGACTATGTACCTACTATCTACATTGACCTATAGAGCTCAATGCGCCGCCTACGCTTGTCAATCACATATACTCCGTACATCATATAATATGAACACACGCTAGCTATCATGTGAGTGCAAATTGTATAAGTCCCCATTCAAATTAATCAGATGTACAAAACCTTAAGCAGAAACTGCTATCTATCGATCTGGTGCAGACTAAGCAAAATTTCCACAAGGACATCTCAACCCAAACACAAAAAGTTCAATTACTGCACAATACTAAGAACAAAAGGGGTGTAAGGCCGAAGTCAGAAGAATCCACGGCCAATAAAAAGCAACATAATATAATACTTGGTAATTTTACTCAAAGAAAAGCAAATCTCCTTGACAAGAAACGAAGCCCCGATCATGTCCATTATGTCAAGATAGGTTGTTCAACATAACACAGAGTACTAATAAGTAATAACACAGAGTAACAGAGTACTGATAACACAGAGTACTAGCATAACGATCGATAGTAACTTGATGGCCGCAGATCAGCAGCAGCTTTCATCGACTCATCATCGTACATCGAATCTATAGTAGCCATGGGTGATCACGGGATTGGAGGCAGCTGCTTCCCAGCAGAGAGGGGATACCTCTCGCAGTCTTCAGTGAGCGCGATGTAGGCGTAGCCCTTGTCGAGGTACTGCTTGATGATGTCGTTGTGGTTGTCCCGCATGCGCTGCATGGCCCTGCCCGACCTCGCCAAGGCCTCGAGCTCCTCCTCGTCCGTGATCCCTATGCGTCGGAGGGCCTCGATGCTGTAGTCGGAGAGGGGCCTGGCACAAGGCGGCGACTTCAGGAGCGCGAGGACGTAGTCATGGCTCACCAGCGCATCACCGTGCCGTCCTTCGCCGCCGCGAACGGGGGGAGGTCCGAGACCGCCTTGTCGCCCTCTCGGGGCTTGCGCTCCTCGATCTCCTTCACGGCGAATTCATCTACCAAGTACGTCAAGTCCAGCACCTTCTTCTCGGGGAACCGGGAAGCCGGCTGCGCAGGCATGCTCCCGACGTCTATCGCCTCCTTCTCTTCCTTCTTCCCTTCTGATCTCGATCTGATTGTGCGCTGCGCTACGAGGGTTTTTCGGTGGCGGCGGCTCGAGTTTGGTTGTGGTGGGGTGTCGGCCCGATGAACTCCGACTTCCGAGCCAGGTCATTATTTATCGATTGCGGTGGGGTCTACTCGCGTCTCCAACTTGGACTCGGCCATGGTTCTTGTAATAGTTATAATCAAGTGGAATTATATTGTCCTTAGATGCCCTAAAACAAATTATGTGCCTAAAAACCGCTTTTTAAGAGTGTAAAACAAAAGCCCTACTGGTTTAGGGTTTCAGTCTATTCCGCGCATCTAGCAGATACCGTAAGGCTTTGTTTGTTTCTAGTGTCTTAGTGGGAATTAGAGAGGATAATCCCCTAAAGGATTTGGTGAAACCCCATCTACACCCAAATCCCTCTAATCCTCACAAAATCTCAATCCCCACCAATCCACTAGGTAGATGTAGTGTATTGGATATGGAAAAAAATACACTACAACTTGGGGAAAGTGAGGATTAGTGGGGATTGAATCAGTCCAATACTCTAGAAACAAACATACAATTTGAACTAAGTGGGGATTTGGGGTTTGGTGGGGATTATCCCCTCTAATCCTCACAAATACTCTAGTACCAAACAAGGCCTAAAGAGGGCGGTCCGTAAAATATTTTTTGATGGCCCAGAAAAGCCCTGCATTGGCTGCTATACCTACCGCACGAACGGGCGGTTGCGGGTCCGGCCCTCATTTTCCCCACCGCCCTCCATCCCTCCGCCGCCGCCAATCTACAACTTCGGCGACCAAATCGGCGAGCTCCGCGGCAGATCCGGCCTCCCGGCGACGACATGTGGCCGATTCGAGGCGGTAGCGGGGTTGGGAATGGTCGTTATGATCGTGGCGGAAGCTCCTGCAACAGCGGGGACAGGGTGACGGCCGATAGTGTGGGGAGCTCTCCCTCGAAGAGTGAGCCAGTCTGGTTTGGTCGAAGGGCGCGAGGAAGCGGGCGACCCAATGGTGGTCCAACTGCAGCTTCGTCGACAACGACGAGGCGGGGCGGCTCGCGATGGAGATGCTCCGCAGGTCGCAAGCGCTCTGCCGCCGCTGTGAGGAAGCGCGAGAAGAAGGACGCCGATGCTGCCGTCCTCTAGGTGCAGGGGTTCGAGGCGAGGGAGAAGGAGCTTGCCGCACGCGCCATGAAGTCGGAGGTCGTCGACCTCGAGGACGACTCAGCTTGCCGCGCTCCTCTGCCCCAATGCTGCCACCCGAAGCTCGATTTTGCGCCTAGGGTTAGCGGCGGTGTTACACCTTTAGTTTAATTTCAACTTATGTCTTTTGATTTCCGCAGTATGTAAATTATGTTCAGATTGCAGTTCATCGTTGAATTTTTCCAACGAGTGAATTGTTTAAAATTTTACAGTACCAAGTTACGTGTCTATTCTTTGTGAACTGTAAAATAAGAGTACATGACTCTATATCTACGGTTTACATATCGCTAAAGTTGCTCTATAGGCGTGATCGGCAATAGCCTGGCTTCCAGCTTTTACAAAATCCTCCGTAGAGCAGCACCGAACAACCCAACTCTGTAGAGCTAGATCCCAGAAGCATGTACAAATGGTGGAGCACCTCTTCCATGACTTCCCGTATCAGCAATTTCGGAGCCGTTAGAATTTACAACGGTTCTACCATGAGTAAACAGTATGCGCGGTTTTAATTCTTTTCCGGCATCTTCACTTTGGTTTCTATTCTTCGAAATTGTACATCTAGATCCTAAATCTTTCCTAAGTGATTCATCCGAGATCCTAAATCAATTTGACCGGAGTTGACCTTTAAAATAAGAGGCCCATGAGGCTTACTAGGTTACCGCGCAAAGTTGTGAATGAGTCCCGAGGTTCTGTTTCTAAAATACGATTTCTGAATATCGCATTTGTACTTTCTAGAGTAATTGTATTTCTCTGTAAAATGTGTAAATTGTACTGCCTAGAGTAATTGTACAAGGGTGTTGGAGATATGCCCTAGAGGCAATAATAAATGTAGTTATTATTATATCTTTGTGTTTATGATAAATGTTTATATTCATGTTATAACAGTATTAACAAGGAAACATTAATACTTGTGTGATTTGTAAACTAAATTAGAGTCCCTAGTAAGGCCTCTTCATAATACTAGCTTGTTGGTTAATAGATGATTGTGGTTTCCCTATCATGAACATTGAGATGTTATTAACAACAAGATCATATCATTAAGAGAATGGTATGATGGACATACTCCTATAGATAAGCGTAGCATAAAGATCAAGCCATTTTAATAATTCAATTGCTATAAGCTTTCTCATACATAGTAACCTAATTCCTTCGACCATGAGATCATGCTTATCACCATCACCGGAAGGATGCTTTGATGACATCAAACACCATACCGTAACTGGGTGGCTATAAAGGTGGCATTGAGTGTTCGGAAATATAGGTTGAGACACATGGATCAAGAGTGAGATTTGTCCATCCATATGATGGATAGATATACTCTGGGCCCTCTCGGTGGAATATCATCCAATTAGCTTGCAAGCATGTTACTGGCTCACAAGGTATCACATATCACGGGAACGAGAAAAGAGTACTTATCGGTAACGAGGTTGAACTAGGTATGCAGAGATACCGACGATCAAAACCTCGGATAAGTAAACTATCGTGAGACAAAGGGAAATTGGTATCGTATGTAAGTGGTTCATTCGATCGCAAAGTAATCGTAGAAATATGTCAGAGTCATATGAATTTCCAGATTCCTCTATTGGTTATTGTTTGGAGAAGTGTCTCGATCATGTTCGCATAATTCACGAACCGTAGGGAGACACACTTAAGGATTCGATGTTGTTGAGTAGTTATGGAATGATGAGTAAGAGACCGAATGTTGTTCGGAGTCTCGGATGGGATCCGGAATATCACGAGGAGATCTGGAATGGTCCGGAGAATAAGATTCATATAAGGAAATTCATGTTTCGGAGTTGGGAAATGATTCCGGTGTTTTCATCGGGAATGTTTTAGAAGGTTCCGGAAGGTCCGGCACTCCGGAGGGGAAGGGTACATGAATGTGTCATGACAATGTGGAACGGTTGCATCATGTACTAGGTATCATGGCTGAGCAAAATAAAGGAATAAATCAAATCCTAGTTTGAAAAGTCAAACGCCAATTTGAAAAATCAAACGGCAGTTTTGCTTGGTGGAGGGAGAGTAGGAAACCTACTTGGGGAGGATTTCCTCTCCCTCCACCCGCCGGCCAAGGAGGCCGACTTGGGGGAGGACTCCCTCCCCTTGGCCGACGCCCTCCCACCTATAAAAGAAGGGGCAGGGGTGCCCCCTCTTCCCTACACCTCTCTCCACCAAAACCCTAGCCCTAGCCGCCGGCCACCACAAGTCGCCGCCGCCCTAGGGTTTGCCCTAGCCGCCGAGTTGGGGCTCTCCCCAAGCCCTAACCGCCGGCCTAGCCTCCTCCCTTGGTGCCTGTGGCATCCCGCAAAACCACTACTAGAAAATCGCGTTGAATTTGTGCATTGCATCGTCATCATCATGCATAGTTTGCATAAAACTATTTGGCAAACCCCGATTTGTTTTCCAAACGCCCTATCTTTATTCAAACGCCAAACACCGGGTCTCCGGAATTATTTTTGTTTGTTGATATCGGTTTGCAAATGGACCAATTAAATTAAATAAAAAGTTAAATTATTTTGTTAGGGGCAGTCGAACGGGCCGGTTTAGCCCGAACGACCGCCCCAGATTTAAATCGGTCCAACCAACCCCATCTAAATCCTAAACTCACCCAATTATCTACCCACCCCTAGTGGCCACATCACTCCACCCTATAGTATCATGCCACATCACCCTCCCCTTCCCTTCTATCCAACCAGCTTTTGCCACATCACCCTCCCCAACTCTCCCTCTCTTTTCTCTCTCCCTCTCTCACAGCTCACACCCCTTGGGACCCACCGTCATACCCTCACAGCCACACTCAAACCTCTCCCCTAATCTACACACGCAACACGCCACGGCCACACCTGCCAGCCCTGCTGGACCCACCACCCCACCGCCACGCGGTTCCTCTCCTTCCTCCCAACCTCTCTCTCTCACTTGTGAACCATCTCCCCACCTCCGCTACCTCGCTCAGCTCCTCCCGTGGCTGCCTCCCCTCTTCAGGCCGGCCTCCACCCTCCGGCTGCGCCTCACGCCGCCCGCCCGTGCTCACCATCCCTCGCCCTTCCCGACCCTCCTCCGCCTCAGCCGCCGCCAGCAACCTCCCCTGCCCGCGCCGCTCGCTCTCCCGCCTCTGCACCTCGCCGGAGACGCTCACGCCTCCGTTACTGCTTCCCCAAGCGCCTGCCTCAGCTTCTCCGGTCGCCGCCGCTCACCTCCGCGCTTCCCCGAGCTCGCCCTCACCGTCTCGCCGGACCGTCGCCGCGCCGTCCTCCCTCCTGCGCCCGTGTTCGGCCGCCTGCGTCCTCCTCGCGGCCCCGCCACACCACCTTGTCGCCGGCCCCGTCGATGTTGGGTTCCGTCCTCGACAGCGCCACCGGCCTCCATGTCCTCGACGCCCAGCTCGTCGCCCCGTGTGCGTCTGCTTCGTCGACCCCATCCCCGATGAGCGCGTCTGTTCCCCCTGCGTGTGTCTCTCCAGTTCGGGCTCGCCTCTCGTTCCCGAACGACCAGGACAGCCTCACACCGCTCGTATCCTTGCGAGTCGCCATGTTGGTTCTCTGTTTCTTTTCAGTGTTGTTGCGTGTATGTTGAGGGTTGGTGCTGCTTGTGTCCCTTGGTGAGGTGACCATGTGGCGAGCGTGGCTAACTCGACCCCGTCCGAAGAATCGGTGATGTTGTTCGAAGACCACGCGCGACCAGGTGTAGACCCTCGTCTCCACTAGAGATGCAAGGACCGCCCCGGTGTCTCCAAGACCTCCGACCCAAGCTCTTCTTCATGGAACCCGATAACCGCCAAGACTCGTTCACGAAGTCCGAAGACCGATCCCGCCGAACGCCAAGTTCTTCCACGTGGACCCGATAACCGAGACCGGCCCCGGTGTCGAACCAAGTCGTCCCCGATGATCCAGGTGGCACCCCAAGCTCTTCACCGGAAACGACAAGTACTCCTCCCCGGACCCGAAGGCCACGCCAAGATCTACCCCGGAATCCGAGAACGCTTCCGTCGAACCTCGTCGATCCCATCGAACCCTGGACCCTGTCGAACCCTGAACCCCCGGAACTCAAGATCGTCGAGCCCCTCTAATGTGTGACCCTTTTCCTCGATACCCTATTTTATAAATGATATCAATATGTTGCATATTGAATTGTCATTTCCCGCATGCATCTCATTGGTTTGGGGGCCTTATGCCGATTCACCTAATAATTAAATATGGGGCCCATATGCGGGCAAATCTAGTCTCATATTGGCCTCATTTAAACTTGTGTAGCGAACCGGTATCTTATCTTGCCTTGTTATAACAACATTAAAATTGCGGGTCTTCTAAATAACTTGCACCACCTAATTAATTGTCGGGACCCCGGTTCCGCTTAATATGACCTAATTGCACCGCACCTTGCCATGTCATGCATCATACATGCATCATGCCGATCTTCTGCCGTTGTATTAAATATCGCATCCGGTGTTTCTTCTAGTGTTTTGCTTCTTCGCGGATAAGGCCGTTGAGTTGATGTGAGCTTCGCCCCGATCTTCGGGAAAAACCTTCGACAATGTTTTCAGGCGAGCATCTCCCTCTTTCTACCTATCTTACTTTTATAGTATTTATTTCCCTCCTGTTGATCTTTTTTTATGCGTGTTGCGATGCTTTAGTTTCCGTACTGTGATTTTTCCCTTGCAGCCCTATATTGCCTTGGACACACCCTATTGCTGTTGTTTGGTAGCTAGTTGGTCTTGCGGCGTCATAGTGCTTGCTATATTGCTGTTGGATGTCGTCATGTGCCACAGTTGCTGATGTATTGCCGCATGTTGATGTTGGATATGATGCTAGTTTTACTTATCGTCACTTTAAATTTCCGTTTAATAACTAAAATTGAATAAGCAGAGGCATCGGTGGGTGATAGATAATATTTGGTTTCCGAACGCCCACTTGTGTCCCGTAAGACCCCGAGTACTTGATACCTGTTCCTTGATTTTGCGCGCTATCCACATCCGGGAGGTATATGGGACCCCGAGCGAGCTTGATTCATTCTTATTTCTTGGGGCCACAAACTAGTTTGAGGTTTTATTTACGATCCTGTACTTATGCCATGCTTTACCGCTTTATTTACGATTGTCAGGTATCGCACCTTTGTCTTGTTAGGAGTGGGACACGTTTCATGTGTCGACAAGCCCAGCCACACTTTCGGGTTCCCAGTCGTTCACAGCCGTCCACCCAAACCTTGAGGCCGTCTCGGAGCTTGTCTACTCCGTTGCGGGTTCTACTCAAAGGGGTGGCCCCCTGAAATATTTCTGAATCCTGTGATTGTTCAGTCGTGAAAGCCTCGTTGGGTTTTGATTTGGTTTTTCCGAGGTTGATCGAGCGTGTGTTGCTATTGGTGCACCCCGGCCGGGTAAAACTTTCTGAAAGCCGTGTCCGCGGATATGGACGACTTGGAGCACAGTTTCTTGATCATAGACAAGCATAACTAAAGTTTATTGTTATAAATTTGACTTATAATGACTAGTAATCAGCTTCACTATAACGGAATGGCTAATAATACTGCCCACAATTGCTTGTTTGGAGTGTCGCTATGACCATTGTATCGACTAGTAAGTATTGCAACTACTAGCGAATGGCTGAATAAAAGTACCAACAACTCTTTGGGTTTTGGGATTATATCATGCTATCTCATGTCGATTAGTAATTGCTGCAACTATAACGGAATGATTAAATAAAAGTGCCTTGTTTACTTTATCAGGATGATTATATACACCTGACTAGTAATTGTCACAACCATAACTGAATAAGTAAAAATGCCAACTGTGTGAGTTCCTCGGTTGACTTCCTCGTTTGGTCTCGAGGGGGGGAACACCAGGATGGGTTTGTTTGGTGATAGCTTCAGGTTGGATCCGGATAGGTCATTCTTCCCCCTCTCTAATAACCGTCAGTTGTATCGAGTCTCTATAGGTTGTTCGGTGCTTCTGCATTGCGCTCAGTCCACCATACCTATGTAGGCGAGGACCGGAATTCTAGCCTCGCCGTGCATCGGCCTCGATCTTGGCTCCTTCTTTTTCCTTTGCCCTTTGTCGGCACCCTTTTGTTTTAAGCAGGTTTTGAGATCGGCGTCGTTAGCGGTTACCCTTCCGGCTTGGGCGGGGTTATGGACGCCATTGGTTATTCTTGGGGCTCTTAGCCCCATTTGCTTCTTGTCCGTAGTCGGACGCTTCACCGCTTTCAAGGTGATTTGGATCTTGTATACTATATCTATTCTTGACTCATGGAGTCATTTATATATATCTCATTACGTGGGTCCCATCGAGGACTGTTGTGTAATGTTATTACTTCGCTTTCCACCATACGAAAGTGCTGGTGAGCACCTTTGAATCGTTTCTATGCGGGTTTGGTGAATTTTGCCCAAACTTGCATAGGTCCGATTCGAGGTGTTCTGAGTGGTATCGAGCTCGGGTTGCGATACCCCACACGTCCAGCCTGTAGGATAACCTAGCTAACGGCCGAAGTAGAGTGTCAAAACTATTTTGCAAAATCGGTTGGATAGCTCTGAATAGGTCTGATTTTACTCCTTACCCCTCTGCTGTTCTCCTCTTACCTCTACGTGTTTTAAATCCGCTCTCTTATCTTTTCTTCGAGTCCAGGAGTTCTCGTGGTTGGGTTTCCGTCGTACCTTCAGGGTTTCGCTTCCTCTTCAGATAACGGTGTTGCTACATCCGGTCTTCATGCTGCCGAGGAATCCTTCGTCTGTGGTGCCATTCTTTGTTCCTTGTCGTGTTACCCGGTGTTTCCCGACGCGATGACATCATCTACGCCAGATCCGATGCAGAGTCTGCATCACTCCTTGTCCGAACCTCGCTTGTCGAGATCTTCAGTCTAATTCCGAGAATGGTTGCACTCTTTTCCACTGATTGTGCGGAGTAATAGTTTGGGTGCGTGATGGATTGGCCCCCATGCCGACTACCCTTTCTATTCGCTTTTGTACATTGAAGTTGATGAGAATGCATCGGTTCTCCCTTTCCCACGAAGATAGAGGTGGCTTTATTTGCGATATCTCTACCTTCGATCTTTTGTTTCCGGAGTGCTCTCTCGACGATCACGGACAACGACCTCTTGTTAGTGGTGTCGCGAGGATCTACGCAAAGCGAGAAGATGCAGATCGCCGACCTTCCTTCCGGTACCATGAGGCGGATCTCGAGGGCGAGATCCATTGTTAGTGGTGTCGAATTGTGGCATCCCGCAAAACCACTACTAGAAAATCGCGTTGAATTTGTGCATTGCATCGTCATCATCATGCATAGTTTGCATAAAACTATTTGGCAAACCCCGATTTGTTTTCCAAACGCCCTATCTTTATTCAAACGCCAAACACCGGGTCTCCGGAATTATTTTTGTTTGTTGATATCGGTTTGCAAATGGACCAATTAAATTAAATAAAAAGTTAAATTATTTTGTTAGGGGCAGTCGAACGGGCCGGTTTAGCCCGAACGACCGCCCCAGATTTAAATCGGTCCAACCAACCCCATCTAAATCCTAAACTCACCCAACTATCTACCCACCCCTAGTGGCCACATCACTCCACCCTATAGTATCATGCCACATCACCCTCCCCTTCCCTTCTATCCAACCAGCTTTTGCCACATCACCCTCCCCATCTCTCCCTCTCTTTTCTCTCTCTCTCTCTCACAGCTCACACCCCACCTGGGACCCACCCGTCATACCCTCACCAGGCCACACTCAAACCTCTCCCCTAATCTACACACGCACGCAACACGCCGGCCACAGCCGAGCCAACCCCCTGGGCCCCCCCGCGGGACCCACCACCCCACCT
The DNA here is from genome assembly GCA_030063025.1 of Avena longiglumis. Lineage (NCBI taxonomy): Eukaryota > Viridiplantae > Streptophyta > Magnoliopsida > Poales > Poaceae > Avena > Avena longiglumis. The sequence continues at coordinate 26,199,680 of CP125974.1, forward strand.
GCCACGCGCGGTTCCTCTCCTTCCTCCCAACCTCTCTCTCTCTCGCCGCCGAACCATCTCCCCACCTCCGCGCTACCTCGCTCCGCTCCTCCGGCGCGCTGCCTCCCCTCTTCCCGCGCCGCGGCCGGCCTCCACCCTCCGCTGCTCAAGGCCTCGCCCCGGCCCGTGCTCACCATCCTCGCCGCCTTCCCGACCCCTCCCTCCGCCGCGCGCGCGCCCCAGCAACCTCCCCGCCCGCCGCTTCTCCGCCTGCACCTCGCCGGAGACGCGCTCGCCGCCTCCGGTTACCTGCTTCCCCCTCGCAAGCTCCCGGCCCTGCAGCTTCTCCGGTCGCCGCCGCTCACCTCCGCGCTTCCCCCAGAGCCTCGCCCTCTCTCTCTCGGCCGCCCGCCGCCCGCCCGCGCCCTCCCCCTCCTGCCCGTGTTCGCTGCGTTCTCCTCGCGGCCCCGCCACACCACCTTGTCGCCGGCCCCGTCGATGTTGGGTTCCGTCCTCGACAGCGCCACCGGCCTCCATGTCCTCGACGCCTTGCTCACGCCCTTGTGCGTCGCTTGTCGACCCCATCCCCGATGGAGCGTCTGCCCCCCACGTGTCTCTCCAGTTCGGGCTCGCCTCTCGTTCCCGAACGACCAGGACAGCCTCACACCGCTCGTATCCTTGCGAGTCGCCATGTTGGTTCTCTGTTTCTTTTCAGTGTTGTTGCGTGTATGTTGAGGGTTGGTGCTGCTTGTGTCCCTTGGTGAGGTGACCATGTGGCGAGCGTGGCTAACTCGACCCCGTCCGAAGAATCGGTGATGTTGTTCGAAGACCACGCGCGACCAGGTGTAGACCCTCGTCTCCACTAGAGATGCAAGGACCGTCCCGGTGTCTCCAAGACCTCCGACCCAAGCTCTTCTTCATGGAACCCGATAACCGCCAAGACTCGTTCACGAAGTCCGAAGACCGATCCCATTAACGCCAAGTTCTTCCACGTGGACCCGATAACCGAGACCGGCCCCGGTGTCGAACCAAGTCGTCCCCGATGATCCAGGTGGCACCCCAAGCTCTTCACCGGAAACGACAAGTACTCCTCCCCGGACCCGAAGGCCACGCCAAGATCTACCCGATCCGAGAACGCTCCCGAACCTCGTCGATCCCATCGAACCACGGACCTGTCGAACCCGAACCCCGGAACTCAAGATCGCCGAGCCCTCTAATGTGTGACCCTTTTCTCGACACCCTATTTTATAAATGATATCAATATGTTGCATATTGAATTGTCTTTTCCCGCATGCATCTCATTGGTTTGGGGGCCTTATGCCGATTCACCTAATAATTAAATATGGGGCCCATATGCGGGCAAATCTAGTCTCATATCGGCCTCATTTAAACTTGTGTAGCGAACCGGTATCTTATCATTCCTTTTTATAACAACATTAAAATTGCGGGTCTTCTAAATAACTTGCACCACCTAATTAATTCGCCGGGACCCGGTTCGCTTAATATGACCTAATTGCACCGCACCTTGCCATGTCATGCATCATACATGCATCATGCCGATCTTCCGCCGTTGTATTAAATATCGCATCCGGTGTTTCTTCTAGTGTTTTGCTTCTTCATGGATAAGGCCGTTGAGTTGATGTGAGCTTAGCGATCTTGGGAAAACCTTCGACAATGTTTTCAAAGCAGCATCTCCTCTTTCTACCTATCTTACTTTTATAGTATTTATTTCCCTCCTGTTGATCTTTTCTGTGCGTGTTGCGATGCTTTAGTTTCCGTACCTGATTTTCCTTTGCCCTATATTTCCTTGGACACACCCTATTGCACGTTGTTTGGTAGCTAGTTGGTCTTGCGTCGCCGCCGCTTGCTATATATTGTTGGATGTCATGTGCCACGATTCTTGATGTATTGCCGCATGTTGATGTTGGATATGATGCTAGTTTTACTTATCGTCACTTTAAATTTCCGTTTAATAACTAAAATTGAATAAGCGAGGCATCGGTGGGTGATAGATAATATTTGGTTTCGACGCCACTTGTGTCCGTAAGACCCCGAGTACTTGATACTGTTCCTTGATTTTGCGCTATCCACATCCGGAGGTATATGGGACCCCGAGCGAGCTTGATTCATTCTTATTTCTTGGGGCCACAAACTAGTTTGAGGTTTTATTTACGATCTGTACTTATGCCATGCTTTACCGCTTTATTACGATTGTGCGAGGTACCGCACATCTTATCGCTTAGGAGTGGGACACGTTTCATGGTGTCGACAAGCCCACCACACTTTCGGGTTCCCGTCGTTCACACCGCCCACCCAAACCTTGAGGCCGTCTCGAGCTTGTCTACTCGTTGCGGGTTCTACTCAAAGGGTGGCCCCTGAAATATTTCTGAATCCTGTGATTGTTCAGTCGTGAAAGCCTCGTTGGGTTTTGATTTGGTTTTTCCGAGGTTGATCGAGCGTGTGTTGCTATTGGTGCACCCCGGCCGGGTAAAAACTTTCTGAAAGCCGTGTCCGCGGATATGGACGACTTGGAGCACAGTTTCTTGATCATAGACAAGCATAACTAAAGTTTATTGTTATAAATTTGACTTATAATGACTAGTAATCAGCTTCACTATAACGGAATGGTTAATAATACTGCCCACAATTGCTTGTTTGGAGTGTCGCTTGCGACCATTGTATCTGACTAGTAAGTATTGCAACTACAACGGAATGGCTGAATAAAAGTACCAACAACTGCTGGGTTTTGGGATTATATCATGCTATCTGTATCTGATTAGTAATTGCTGCAACTATAACGGAATGATTAAATAAAAGTGCCCACTGTTTACTTTATCAGGATGATTATATACACCTGACTAGTAATTGTCACAACCATAACTGAATAAGTAAAAATGCCAACTGTGTGAGTTCCTCGGTTGACTTCCTCGTTTGGTCTCGAGGGGGGGAACACCAGGATGGGTTTGTTTGGTGATAGCTTCAGGTTGGATCCGGATAGGTCATTCTTCCCCCTCTCTAATAACCGTCAGTTGTATCGAGTCTCTATAGGTTGTTCAGTGCTTGCTGCCGCTGCCGCTCAGTCCACCATACCTATGTAGGCGAGGACCGCCGAATTCTAGCCTCGCTGCAATCGCCTCGATCGACGCTCCTTCTTTTTCCTTTGCCCTTTGTCGGCACCTTTTGTTTAAGCAGGTTTTGAGATCGACGTCGTTAGCGGTTACCCTTCCGGCTTTGGGCGGGGTTATGGACGCCATTGGTTATTCTTCGTGGCTCTTAGCCCCATTTGCTTCTTGTCCGTAGTCGGACGCTCTACCGCTTTCAAGGTGATTTGGATCTTGTATACTATATCGTATTCTTGACTCATGGAGTCAGTTATATATATCTCTCTCATGGGTCCCATCGAGGACTGTTGTGTAATGTTATTATGCCGTTTTCCACCCGCGAAAAAGTGCTGGTGGGCACCTTTGAATCGTTTCTATGCGGGTTTGGTGAATTTTGCCCAAACTTGCATAGGTCCGATTCGAGGTGTTACTGATGCCTCTAAACCCTAGATCGCCAAGGCCTCTCTCATAGTCCACCATACTCGCTCGGCTTAAGGCGAAGCCTGCGAGATCTCCCTCTACTTCGGTACCACGCCGTGCTGCCCGAAACCACGAGGAGTGCTACAACCTCCGCTTCTGCTGGAACAAGGAGAGGAAGGTCTTCATCGAGTACCACGTGTGACCGATCAAGGCGCTTTAACGCAGAGCCTTGGGAAGGATCGTCTACACGATCTTGAGATCGGCAAGAGTACGACTACATCACCCACGAGAATCTGCTCTCGTTAACCGCTTTAGAATCTTCGAGGGTGACTTCCTCTATCGACTCATTGCTACAATCTAGTAGATAGATCTTGGCTTGTTTGTTTGCATGCGATAGAAATTTTTTGTTTTCCATGCTACGAACCCCTACAGTGGTATCAGAGCCGTGTCTATGTGTAGATCTGTTGCACGAGTAGAACACAATGGTCATTGTGGGCGGTGGTGCTTTTATTATCAATTTCTTCTTGTGTACTTTGCATCTTGCGGTATGATGGGATGAAGCGGCCCGGGCTAACCTTACATGACATCGTTCATGAGACTTGCTCCACACTCAACATGCAACTTCTATTGCATAAGTGGCTTTGCGGGTGTCTGTCTCCCCCATTATAGTATAGATCCAATTTACAACGGACACTTGATAGTTCAAACATCAACGTTGTGGTTCTTGTTCGTAAGTTAGATCGACACTTATTGAAAGCCCTAAACCACGTAAAATATGCAAAGAAAATTAGAGGCGTCTAACTTTGTTTTGCAGGGGTGTGCTGTGATGTGATATGGCCATGATTGTGATTACATTTGATGTATGCAATGTTACTTATTGTAAGTTGGCAACCAGCAGGAGCCATATGGTTGTCTTTAATTTCTGTTAAGACCTGCGTGTCTATTCAAAGTAGTTGTAATAGTTGGAGTTGGTGGACGACAACCATGAAACGGCGCCATTGACCTTGACGCTATGCCGGTGATGATGGAGATCATGTTCGTGCTTGAAGATGGAGATCGGAAGCATAAGAAGAAATGCCATATCATATCACATATTATGAATTTCATGTGATGTTAATCCTGTATGCATCTTGTATTGCTTAGTTAACGACGGTAGCATTATAAGATGATCCCTCATGCACATAAATTTCAAGTTTTAAAGTGTTCATCCTTAGTAAGCACTGTTGCTAAAGCTTGTTGTTTCGAAGCACCACGTGGATCGGTTGTGTTAGATTCTGCAAGTGTATACAACGTGAGCAAGCCAGATTTGCTCATGCGGAAGCTAAGGTTTGATCTTGACGAGCCTAGCATGTACAGACATGGTCTCGGAAGACGGATCACCGAAAGGTAAAGCATGAATCATATAGTAGATATGATGAACATGTAGATTATTCGCCATTGAAGCTACATCAACTCTCGTGATGATCGGTTTTGATGTGGTGGATTTGGTTCGTGTGATCACTAAAAAAATGTGAGGGATATTGTTTTGTGGGAGTTCACCTAGATTAATTTAACTATTAATTAGAACCAAATTTGTCATAAACTTAGTCTAAACTATTGCAAATATGTTGTAGATCAATGGAGCCCCTACCATCAATTTTAATGCGTTCCTAGAGAAAGAAAAGTTGAAAAACAATGGAAGCAACTTCGCGGATTGGTTCCGCAATTTGAGGATTGTCCTCAATGCTGGTAATTTGACCTATGTCTTTGGATGCATTTGGATGACCCTTCAAGAATCGATGCTACCGATGAAGTAAAGAACGTTTACCTCACTCGGAAGAATCAATACTCCACATTTTAGTGTGCTATCTTGTATGGTTTGGAATCGGAGCTTCAGAAAAGGTTTGAGAACCATGACCCACATGATATTGTCCGTGAACTCAAAATGATATTTGAGGCTCACGCGGCAGTTGGGAGTTATGAGGCTTCTGAAAAGTTCTTTAACTGCAAGATGGAAGAGGGCAGCTCCGTTAGTGAGCATGTGCTTAAGATATCTAGGCACGCAAGAAAACTCCAAAGCTTGGGTATAGTAATTCATAATGCTTTGGGGATTTACCGTGTCCTCCAATCACTGCCACCAAGTTACAAGAACTTTGTGATGAACTACAATATGCAAAACATGAACAAGACGTTGCCAGAACTCTTCTCCATGTTGAAATACGCAGAAGTGGGGATCAAGAAAGAGCATCAAGTGTTGTTGGTCAATAAGACCACCAAATTCAAGAAAGGCAAGTCTAAGCAAAAGGGAAACTTTAAGAAGGGTGGTAAGAAAGTTGCCGCGCCGGTGAAGAAGACCAAGGCTGGACCTAAGCCTGATACTGAGTGCTTTTACTGCAAGGGAGAGGGTCACTGGAAGCGGAATTTCCCAAAGTACTTGGCGGATTTAAAAAATGGCAACATCAAGAAGAAAGGTATATCCGATATACATGTTATTGATGTGTATTTCACTAGTACTCGTAGTAGTGCTTGGGTATTTGATACTGGTTCGGTTGCTCATATTTGTAACTCGAAACAGGTGCTGGAGAATAAACGGAAGCTAGCGAAGAATGAGGTGACGATGCGCGTTGGAAATGGATCAAAGGTTGATGTTATCGCGGTCGGCACGCTACCTCTTCATCTACCATCGGGATTGTTTTATACATAAATAATTGTTATTTGGTGCATGTGTTAAGCATGAACATTATATCGGGATCTTGTTTATTGCGAGATGGTTACTTGTTTAAGTCCAAGAATAATGGTTGTTCGATTTATATGAGTAATATGTTTTATGCACATGCACCTTTGATAGATGGTCTATTCTTATTGAATCTCGATAGTGGAAATACACATATTAATAACATTGAAGCTAAACGTTTGAAATTGAGCGATAACTCGAACTATATGTGGCACTGTCGTCTTGGTCATATCGGAGTGAAGCGTATGAAGAAACTCCATTCCGATGGACTTCTTGAATCACTTGATTTCGAATCACTTGAAAGATGCGAAGCATGTCTGATGGGTAAAATGATTAAGACTCCATTTTCTGGTATGATGGAGCGAGCTACGGACTTATTGGAAATCATACATACTGATGTGTGTGGACCAATGAGTGTAGCATCGCGTAGTGATTATCGTTATGTTCTTACCTTCACGAATGACTTGAGTAGATATGGGTATATCTATTTCATGAAACATAAGTCCGAAACTTTCAAGAAGTTTAAGGAATTTCAAAGTGAGGTAGAGAATCAACGTAACAAGAAGATTAAATTTCTACGTTCTGATCGTGGAGGTGAATATCTAAGTTACGAGTTTGACGAGCATTTAAAGAAATGCGGAATACTTTCACAATTGACACCGCCAGGAACACCACAGTGTAATGGTGTGTCCGGACGTCGTAATCGAACTCTCTTAGATATGGTTCGTTCTATGATGTCACTTACAGATTTACCGCTATCGTTTTGGGGTTATGCATTAGAAACATTAGCATTCACTTTAAATAGGGCACCATCTAAATCCGTTGAAACGACACCGTATGAATTATGGTTTGGGAAGAAACCTAGATTGTCGTTCCTTAAAGTTTGGGGTTGCGAAGCCTATGTAAAGAAGTTACAGCCGGACAAGCTTGAACCCAGAGCAGAAAAATGCGTCTTCATAGGATACCCGAAGGAAACTATTGGGTATACCTTCTATCATAGATCCGAGAGCAAAATCTTCATTGCCAAGAATGGATCCTTTCTAGAGAAAGAATTTCTCTCGAAAGAAGTGACTGGAAGGAAAGTAGAACTCGACGAGGTTGTCGAACCTTCTCTCGAACTTGCGAGTAGCGCAGCACCGGAAGAAGTTCCTGTGGTGCCTACACCAATAAGAGAGGAAACTAATGATGATGATAATGAAACTTCAGTTGAAGTTTCTACAGAGCCTCGCAGGTCAACGAGAACTCGTACCACTCCTGATTGGTATGATCCCGTTTATGAGTGTCATGTTGGTGGACACCACCGATGACCCTGCAACATATGAGGAAGCAATGATGAGCCCAAATTCCAATAAATGGCAAGAGGCCATGAAATCCGAAATTGGATCCATGTACGAAAACCAAGTATGGACTTTGGTGGACTTACAGGATGGCCGGAAGGCTGTCGAGAACAAATGGATTTTCAAGAAGAAAACATATGCTGATGATAATGTTACTGTCTATAAAGCTCGACTTGTCGCAAAAGGGTTTCGACAAATTCAAGGAGTTGACTACGATGAGACTTTCTCACCAGTAGCGAAGCTAAAGTCTGTGAGGATTATGTTAGCAATCGCTGCGTTTTCACGCTATTCGAGAACATATCCAGGATGGGGATATAAAGATTTGTAAAGTACACACAGATCTGAATGTGGCGGATCCGTCGACTAAACCTCTCCCGAGGGCAAAACATGACCAACACCAAACTGCCATGGGTGTTCGGTATATTACCATGTAATCTAGATTAGTTGACTCTAGTGCAAGTGGGAGACTGTTGGAGATATGCCCTAGAGGCAATAATAAATGTAGTTATTATTATATCTTTGTGTTTATGATAAATGTTTACATTCATGCTATAACAGTATTAACAAGGAAACATTAATACTTGTGTGATTTGTAAACTAAATTAGAGTCACTAGTAAAGCCTCTTCATAATACTAGCTTGTTGGTTAATAGATGATTGTAGTTTCCCTATCATGAACATTGAGATGTTATTAACAACAAGATCATATCATTAGGAGAATGGTATGATGGACATACTCCTATAGATAAGCGTAGCATAAAGATCAAGTCATTTTAATAGTTCAATTGCTATAAGCTTTCTGATACATAGTAACATAATTCCTTCGACCATGAGATCATGCTTATCACCATCACCGGAAGGATGCTTTGATGACATCAAACACCACACCGTAACTGGGTGGCTATAAAGGTGGCATTGAGTGTTCGGAAAGTATGGGTTGAGACACATGGATCAAGAGTGGGATTTGTCCATCCATATGACGGATAGATATACTCTGGATCCTCTCGGTGGAATGTCATCCAATTAGCTTGCAAGCATGTGACTGGATCATAAGGGATCACATATCACGGGAACAAGAAAAGATTACTTATCGGTAATGAGGTTGAACTAGGTATGCAAAGATACCGACGATCAAAACCTCGGATAAGTAAACTATCGTGAGACAAAGGGAAATTGGTATCGTATGTAAGTGGTTTATTCGATCGCAAAGTAATCGTAGAAATATGTGGGAGCCATATGAATTTCCAGATTCCTCTATTGGTTATTGTTCGGAGAAGTGTCTCGATCATGTCCGCATAATTTACGAACCGTAGGGAGACACACTTAAGGATTCGATGTTGTTGAGTAGTTATGGAATGATGAGTAAGAGACCGAATGTTGTTTGGAGTCTCATATGGGATCCGGGATATCACGAGGAGATCCGGAATGGTCCGGAGAATAAGATTCATATAAGGAAAGTCCTGTTTCGGAGTTGGGGAATGATTCCGGTGTTTTCATCGGGAATGTTCTAGAAGGTTCCGGAAGGTCCGACACTTCGGAGGGGAAGGGTACATGAATGTGTCATGACAATGCGGAATGGTTGCATCATGTAATAGGTATCATGGCTGAGCAAAATAAAGGAATAAATCCTAGTTTGAAAAGTCAAACGCCAATTTGAAAAGTTAAACGATAGTTTTGCTTGGTGGAGGGAGAGTAGGAAACCTACTTGGGGAGGAGTTCCTCTCCCTCCACCCGCCGGCCAAGGAGGCCGACTTGGGGGAGGACTCCCCTCCTTGGCGTCCTCCACCTATAAAGAAGGCAGGGTGCCCCTCTTCACCTCTCTCCACCAAAACCCTAGCCCCAGCCGGCCACCACAAGTCGCCGCCCTAGGGTTTGCCCTAGCCGAGTTGGGGTTCTCCCCAAGCCTAGCCGGACTAGCCTCCTCCTTGGTGCCTCTAAACCCTAGATCGCCAAGGCCTCTCTCATAGTCCACCATACTGCTCGGCTTAAGGCGAAGCCTGCGAGATCTCCTCTACTTAGACCAGGTCGCCGTCTGCGGAATCGCGAGAGTGCTACAACCTCCGCTTCGCTGGAATAAGGAGAGGAAGGTCTTCATCGAGTAAACGTGTGACCGATTGCGGAGCGCCGAGCCGGCTTGGGAAGGATCGTCTACACGATCTTGAGATCGGCAAGAGTACGACTACATCACCCACGAGAATCTGCTCTCGTTAACCGCTTTGGAATCTTCGAGGGTGAGTTCCTCTATCGACTCGTTGCTACAATCTAGTAGATAGATCTTGGCTTGTTTGTTTGCATGCGGTAGATTTTTTTTTGTTTTCCATGCTACGAACCCCTACAAGGGCCCATGGTTCTAGCGGCGATGATGAGGAGCTGAGCCAGATTTCGTTCTAGTCAGTTACATGTTCATGCTCCTGGCTCCTGTTGCCGCGATGGAGGAGGCGGCGGCTACCGCACCTACTGCGGTGATAAGTGCGGCGTCGATGCCTGGACTAGTGTAGACAACGCCAACCCATGATATTCTGCTTCCGAGGCTCAAGTGGCATCTCAGGCTCCCCCTCTCCTACATCAAAGTCTCCTGCAAAAACGTGTGGCCATCGTGGAAGCAATACCAAACCAGCGGGGGAACGTTGTCGCCACTCACGCCCCCACCCTCGGAACAACCACAACTCAAGCTCCCGCCGTCGGCTATTAGGGAATAGGGTTAGGTTTGACCGACGACGAGGGAGAATAAATAGAACCATTCACAAATATGCGCGGTGACCTGGTAAGCCTTGTGGGCCTTACTGCCTACATGGCACCGCCAACTCTGGTCAAATTGATTTAGAACCTCGGATGAATCACTTACGAAAGATTTAAGACCTAGATATGCAATTTCATAGAATAAGTTTCAAAGTGAAGATGTGGAAAAAGAATTAGAACCACTCATACAATTTACTTTTCTGCCACCGCAAACTCAAAAAACCGTTTTGCTCGTCCTACTCGTGAACCCCGTTGAGAGATTTTTTCACTTTACACCATTTGTTGGAGCTTTTTTTTTTTCACAAAACCACAACCCTAGAAATATTTTTCGCAAAATGAGTTTACAACAGTTTTTATGTTTTGTGCAGACTATTACCCAAATGGTGGTGTTTTGTGAAAAAAAATTACTTAGCTGTGGTTTTGTGAATTACGGGCAGAGGAGCGCAGAGACAGAGAGGAACAGCGAGCGCCGCCTACATCTCCGGCGACTGGAACTGGAACGCCAAAACTCCCGGCCAGCGTTCAATCGTCCTTCTCAGACGCCGGCCATACCCACGTTACTCCTCGAAGCGCATCTCCGCTGCTGCCTCCCTTTGCCGGCCTCCACTGGCTGAAGCAAGGCTGTTCGTCTCGAGCCCTAAACGCCCATCGAGGGCCTCCTAGTCTCGGAGTCGAAGCGGGAGGAGGATTATGGAGTCGGAGATACAGAGGACGGAGATGCTGCTGGCGCCAACGATGGCGTTCAAGAAGGTGCAGACGGCGGACAAGTACCCCAAGGGCCAGTCCCGTGGCCGCCAGTGGAAGCACCTCCGCCACCTCCTCCAGGCCGCCGACGCCTCCTCGCTCCCCCCGGACCGCCCCAACTGTGAGCGCCTTGATATCCTTCTTGCTGCTAATTACTTAACTGTCTGGGATTTGGTCTGCATATCAAGTGAAATCGTAGATTTAGGGTTAGGGTTTAGTTGAGTGTTTAAATTGATGACCCACTTCAGGCCTGTAAACTTGTGGTGGCTAGGGACTGAGAAAATTGGAGCTATATGATATAGTTTTGTGCACACCGGTGCATGGAGCCATGGAGGTTGCACATTGTGCTGTTTGTTGGTCCTAACAAATAGCAGCAACTGAATTGCTTCTTATGTTACGAAATACAACTTAAAGTTCATATTAGAGTCTTAGATGCAAAAAAAATCTTCCCGGATCATTTTTTGCAATCTACAGGAAGTAATTTCCGTTGAATAAAATTTGGTTCTGCCCTTGTGCTTAATCGAATGCATGCTAATGAATCAATATGTTGCTGCTTTTTGTTTGCTTTTCTCGCCTTCTGAAATATTAGCTTTCACTTCTAAGAATATTAGACAGCTCCTGTCTGAACTTGTATCTCTCAGTTACGAGGATAATGCTAATGATTAATGAAATCATCTTACTGGTGTATCAAATTGGTCTACATGTTTTTTTAGCGAATTGTGGCAAATACAATGTTCACGGCATGGTGTTTTATGCAGATCTAAATATTCAGTCACCGCCATCCATTTATCCACCAAAGAGATACTGTGACGTAACAGGTTTTGAGGTAAGTTTCACCCCGGTACTGAACTCCCCCTATTGATATACATATCAATTTTTCTAAATGATAGGATTCAAAAATCGAAGGTATATATATTCAAAGTAGATCATAATGCTGTGCTATATGTTTACTACCAAAAACATTATGCTAAACCGTGAGTTTGTATGCAGAAGTGCATGTGTACCTAACAAACTGCCCTAGAGAAATAAAAATTTCTGCGGTGCTTAAAAATGCTGTAAGTTCGAAGGGATATAAGCTGGAGTTAGTTGTTTGCCCAGTAGCTGACTTATAAGAAAACTCAGTAAGTTCTTAGAAGCTAGTTCTAAGATATAGCAGTATAAGTAGGAATCGACAATACATAATATTCGTGTTTGAGACTGGCCATCATTTTATTTTTATATATCTTATCTCTACACTCCAGAATCATTTAATTTTGGGTTCTTAATTGGCTTCACTTGTCTTTCTTTAAATCAACCATGGGCACACTTTATCGAAAACAGGGCAGATGGATTATTGACAAGATAAGTTTATGTGTGCAACCTGCCATTTGATATTGCATGATCAGGTTTTGCATAGGTTGAAATCATATAAACAGTAGTCACTTTGATTTCTGATTTTAGGGAACTTGACGGTATTTGGTGACTTTTAAGTACTGCAAAGTACCGACCCATTGGAAGCTCTAAGTCAGCATTGTTCTAGCCGGCTTACTCCACTTTTTCTGTTCGCGATAGTTCACTCCACTTTTCATAATTATTGACTGTACACCTTTTGCAATTTCTCTGAGATTTTATTTTGTGCTGACTACTTTAAATTTTGTGTATGTGTATTCATCCATGTGGGGGCTAATATAATATTGTTACAACCTTTTAAGCGGAAACACTAGAAGATTCTTGATTCTTTTAGTTCGTGGATTGTATAGTTCATTAGGATGTTTTATGACTCAACTTGTTGGAATTGCAAAAATTCAGTAATTGGTTGGGATCAAAGTTCAGATTGCATGGCTGTTCGAATTCTGATTCATTTTATACAACCTTTTAAGCGGAAACACTAGCAGATTCTTGATTCTTTTAGTTCATGGATTGTATTCATTAGGCTGTTTTGTGACTCAACTTGTTGGAATTGCAAAAAATTCAGTACGACTGGTTGGGATCAAAGTTCAGATTGCATGGCTGTTCGAATTCTGATTTCATTTTAAAAATTCTGTGAAGTTTCACTATCAACCTAATTTATTGTGTTTTTGGAATTTTCCATGCTGCAACATCGTTAGGGTGTTCAGTCGCTGTTTGCACAGGTTAACTAACCCGTGGATCAAATAACTTATCTGTACTTATTTATAGCACTTCTGTAGAGTTGCAAAACTGGCAGTGTATTAATTCAGAACGGTTTGAACCTGGCATGAACACCCCTACACATATGTATTTAAACTCTGCTGCTCTAACAGATTCCTATATGAATACTTAAAATCAATATTAATGATAGAACATAGTCCCTTAAAGTTAATTCAAGTGAGTTTTATATGCTCTAATTTTAGATGTGAAAACTTGATAAGTTGTTGTGGCTTGACGACTGATGTTTTAGAACTGGTAAGAAAATTAAAACCAAATACTTTCGGCTGTTCACAATTCTTTTATCTTTCTTGCGGCCTTTATGTAAAACATGTTCAGTTAATTTCAACTTGGTACGGCCCTGTATTACAAAGGATCACAAACTTCACTGTGCATCTGGAACAGTATTCTGTTAATTATGCATGCACAACTTGAACATCACTCTGCTGACATCTATATTAACAGTTCACATTATTTACCCAGCCGAACTGTCCTAAATAAATGAACCAAACAGAATGGTCTGACAGTCTTATTGGTTGAACTTAACGCTCGGAGTTGGAGACAGGGAAAGCGGCCCTAGCCTGGATTTTGCTGAAAGATTGTGATTTAGATGATGTAGGCGTTTGCATGGAACAGAAAAAATAGCATATAACTAGAGAAGACCAAAAAAACATCTATGTTGCTAAAATTTGTGTTCCTAGTAATAAGTACAACTAAAGAGGGTTTATCTCATCAACCAGTTCAAGAACATTCATGTTGCTGCATTGTGTACGGCTTATGTATTGCATTGCTTGTAGATTTTTAGTAGCACTGACTGATGCATTATCTGACAAAGCATTTTGGTCGTCCATTATGAAGTACCTTCTGCAAGTCTGATCTTTTTACTTGTAAATCTTCATCTTCATGCAGGCACCATACGTGGATCCTAGGACCAAGCTGCGGTATGCTGATCCAGAGGTGTTCAAGCAAATAAGAAATCTTCCTGATGAATATGTCCAAAGATACCTGGCAGTTAGAAATGCGGCAGTTGTTCTACGATAACAACCTCCCCATGCTACTGTCGCTGTTCTACTAGCAATCCAAATGGAGTTTGTTTTCCCCTAATTGCGCTGCTTGTCACATGAACATTCTGAATGTAAACCTAGGGTACTTGAGTCTATCAATTTAAAAGAGATAGTCCTTGATTATTGTTGTTGTGCCTTCTGACTGTGTTGTGCTATTCTGTTTTTCACGTTCTGGTAACTGATGGTAAAACATGTTTGTAGTCTGCAATAGGCTATCATTTTTTTTTTACTATGTACGCCCATGGGCATAGATTACTTGTATTTATAAATGTAGCAATGCAAAGATGGTACACATGCAAACAAAAGAAAACAAGGAGAAAATAAACGGTTGGACAGCTGCAAACTGTCCTCGCTGCAACTACTAAGAACCCAAATCCTACTAAAAACCTAAATCCTTCGTTGTCGCCGGAGAAGAAGATCACCAGCGGCTGGTCTACACTTTGGCAACGAAGAAACCCCTCTAGGCCATCATTTCTGAATAAGCATGGACGCAGGCACTGTTGCATCCTGCAGCCTGCAAAGATTTATCATAAAATCTAAATGGTTGACGCAGTTCAACTGCTGTATGTTATTGCTTTACAGAAGCGGTATACTGGGCAGTGTAGGGTGTGTTTGGTTTGGTTTGGTTCCCCGAGTAGCCTCACCAAAAAATTGGCTGCCCATGCTAAACCTACCAAATATTGGCAGAGTTGGCTTGCCAATGTGTAACTTCAGCGCCTCAAACCAGACCAAAAAAAAACACTGGATACTGGCCATATGATATTATTCACAATCATATTCAACTCATCTCTTATTATCAATTAGGGATATGGATTGGATACTAATTCAATATCATTTTCCAAATCAATCGAATTTGGTCAGTGTAATTCTTGCACTCTTGTATTCTCAAGTACAGTGTATTTTTAATGAAACAAACTTAGACACTTGTGTTCAGAAACATCACATCTTGCAATGAATTATATATCTTCTTCATTGACGATTAGTATAGGATGATGGAAAAAATAAACCCAAGTCATTTTTCCATATTCTCCATGTAGTATGATTCGAACACTGAAAGAATACTCAGATCAAAATAATTGGTATGGGAGGTTATCCGTGCCATGTTTACACCCTATGGTACTTGAAAAACTGGTACTCCATATCTATTTTTCACCACAATATAGTTGGCTAATGTAAAGGATATGATCTTTGAGCTTACTAATACTAAATACTAAAGTATAACAAATAACGAAGCTGCAATGAATAATTTAAGATAGCACCAGAAACATTATTACAGTATAATGATACTGTTAATCTTTATCCTTGGAGGCAAATCAAAATCATCACTATAGTAAAAGTTACAAAAATCATTACAGCAAAGCACGACAATACCCAAGAACTCCACTTTAGCTTCGACAATTGGGTGCTGTTTACATCGGCTAAATTTAACAGCTAACACCAAACTGCAGCGAGAAACCTCTCGTCCTGTTATTTCTCCAATATAGCAAGGAAAAAAGAAATACTAAGCTCATTGCAAGGGCACTTCATCCAAATCAGGTTTCCTGCAACAACAAATAAAGAATGAAAGTTTAAAAATTATACTAGATCAATTACATTATTCTTTTCTCCCAGCAAACAACATTAAGCTTAAAAGGTTATGATAAATATACAGTTACTGCATTTAGGTCATTAGAAAACTCTCCATACCCCAGGTAAATATAGACATACAATAGTGTATAGCATGCCTTGTTTAGGGTATGCAGCAGAAAGTGAAATAAATTGAACGATGCCACAGTTGAACTCAATACAGGGAAACATGTATAATAGCGATTGTAGGAAAAGGGATGCATAGCTGAAATCAAGAGTAAATGAATGCCAAATGCAAAAAATAAAGATTAGACATGGGCATGAAACAATCAGTCATTCTGAGGACGTTCAAACATAGAGTATTGTAGGCTTGCATTGAATCCACCATCCCGTGCACTGACATATGCTATGCATCAGGGACAATGTTGTTTTTACACTGACTATATGTTCAAAATTACTAGTCTGATATGCTAGTTATGCTTTGTTAATGGATGGATGTCGAACCGCTAATATCAGGTGGTAACTTCATCTAGACGTTCCCTCTGAAAGTACACATGACAAAACTCTGGCACTGTTACATTTGCATCGGAACTATGCTTGTGTGCCTTCAAATCACAAACTTAGGATATTCTTGACAGCAAACAGGATATCTATTCAGACAATAACATTTAAACAAAATATGCACACAATGTAAAGGATTAAAAGGGAACAATACCTTTGTGCGTGATTGCGCTCAACATCAGTTGCAGAACAAGCTTGGAAGCACCCAAACCTGCGGCCTCCCGAAACCAACCCCTGGTTCACCGGGATACTTCGCGGTGACGCATTTACAGGTCTCATCGATCAGAGAATACTCGCTCCATCCCCCAGCCCATGGCAATGATCCGTAGACACAGTCCCCACGGATCCCTGGAACATCTGGACCAATGCACGCTGCCAAATCTTCGAAGCCAATGAACAGTGTCCGTCCTCCAAGGTTCATTGCCCTCGCCCACATTTTCTCATTGGCGTCCCACCGGAAAATTTTGTAAGCGGGATCGATGGATCCCACCTTGAAGATAAGCAAGAGCTCGCCGCCGCAATCCCCCAGCAGTGCGCCACCTTTGCTCTCCTGCATAGCTAGTAGAACCTGTTGGTCGAATTCACCCCAAGCAGCCACACTCCCAGAGCTTTCCTTGAAAGCGAAGCCACCACGAGCCCGCAAGTGGGGAGGAAGCCATAGAGGGCGCCATTGACGATGCGCCAATCCTGAATCACATGCTCGCCGCCGTAGGACGCGACGATCCACTGGGCGGTCCAGGGACTGCAGTACTGGATGTCCGTGCGGCCCGCGACGGGGGCGAAGAGGTAGCCGCCGGTGAGGATGATGCGGTCGTGCGCTGCGGGGTTTGGGGAGGCGGACCTGGGCGCCGGTGAGCAGGTGGGTGACGATGATCTCGCCGCTGGCGTCGTCGACGGCGACGACCTGGGCGCCGTCGGAGGTGAGGACGCCGCCGGTCCGGGCGAAGGGGAGGCGGGCGCGGAAGCGGTGGAGGCGGCGCTGGGGGACGTGGAAGAGGGCGAGCGAGAAGGAGGGGCAGCCGGGGTCGAGGAGGTCGAAGAGGGGCAGCGAGGGGGATGCGGAGTGGGGCACGAGGAGGCACGGCGGCTGGGTGGCGAGGAGGTCCCGGCACAGCGGCAGGGCGGCGCGGTAGGCGCGGCAGCCGGCGCGGAGGGCGAAGAAGTCATTGAGGCTCGTCAGGTGCTTGGCGATGTCGGGGATCAGCTCCGCCGGTATGTACGGCCCGCCGTCGTCTCCGGCGGCGGGCGGATCCGGGCAGCTGTTGGGAGTTGTCATCTTCCGCCCTCCCTCGGCGCGATTAGCAGGGGAATTTATTTGGGGCGAACGAAATCGCGAGATTAGGGTGGAACTGTGGGGAGTATGGTAGCAACGGCCGGCGAAATCTGTGGAGGCGATGGATACGGTGGAGCAGAAAAAGGGGGACTGTTAACAGTGGATTTTCAGAACCGATTCGAAATTATAGGCCACTTTATATTTTTGTCTAACCTTTTTTTTGAAACACAGACGGGACGCAAAGCACGATCACACATACGACCCATACTCACTCACCCAAGCAAACTCTGACGAGCACCTCTGAAAAGACCGAGTCCAGAGCACATTGGAAAGACTAAACTCGACAGATTGATCCAGCGACCAAGAGCGTCTCTAGTGGAACGTCTAAATCTAAATATCTATATGTCCGTATAGATGATAAATGCAAAAGAGAATATGACGATCTTGGTTTTCAATGAACGTGTATCGTGGGGCGTCTACATCCTCTCTCCAATATTTTAGTATTTTTTTTATAACTACCATCAAAATATAGAAGCAATATTCGGTAGCAAACAAGACAACGACATGATTATCAATACAAGCAAATATTTGTATATTATGCAGCGATACAAGCAATGTTCAAGACATTCAAGAGTACATCACTCCATCTCTATATTCTCAGACGATGCACAAGCAAAGACAAGTTGATCTGAGACAAGCCTCCTCTCTTCAACATCATCGAGTAGCTGCAGCCTCTACCATGCCCCCGCTGCTCCCCAACCGCCGCCATGCCCCTTCCCATTCTCTTCCCGTCTGTCGCTAGGCGGACGCCTCATGTGACCCCATGCCCTCCACCACGAGCCTGTCTCATCAGACCAGACGAGACCGCGCCGTCTACACTGCTTTTCGTCCGGATCCGGCAAAATTGTCTCGGCGGATGGATCTAGCATGCCTAAGCACCATGGTCGAGCACCTCTTGTTCTTGTCCACTTTCTCCTCTCGCCAAATCTACATGGAAAAGGAGAGTACATGGAGCCGGCGAGGGACGGCGACCTCTCGCGAGTGCCCCCGCGTCCTACGTCTCCAACTGCTCCGGATGAGCGCGGGAGTGAGCTTCCGGGCAAGAAGTTGCTTTGGACGGCCGTGGCACCGTCGTCCATATATGGACGATGGGTAGCAGGTTTGGGAGGACGTCTAAATTTAGACCTCCATTTAGACGAGCCACTGGGAAGGTTTTTTCTATCCACGGTCCAAATCGTTTTAGACGGGCATATAGACGAGCCACTAGAGATGCTCTAAGTCGCCATGCACGTCTCACTATCGACAAAGGGTTGCCTCCTATTGAATAATATTTTGTCTTTTATAAGACACCAAAAGGTTTTATCTCTGATGGACTGGATCACCCTTCTAACCATTCAACCATAAGTTGTTTCTCTATTTTAGTTTCAATAATAAATATGAGTTATATGCCATAAAAAGTATCATGTTGCATTTAAAAAAAAACTTTACAATGATATATTTTTTAACAACATATTAACATATAATCCCTATTTTATTGACTAAATTATTAGTCAAAGTTTGGTACACAAAATGAAGTGCTCTTGCATTTAAAACAAAGGGAGTAGCATACGATCCTATTTTGAACCTTTTAAAATCTCAAGTTATCTTTATATACTCCCGTGGTTAATATTAATGACCTCAATTTTATCTACATTTAGGCTAGATGTATTAGATCTGGACAAAGTTAAGACCATTGGTATGGACCAGAGGGAGTATAGAACAAACCTATCTCATCTTAGATCTTAAGAACAATTTATTCACCCTTCTCCACTTAAACTATGGTAGATTTAGCTTAACATGACTTCTAAGTGCCTCCATTCTAAAATTTTAACTAAATCCAAATTTCTAGATAATTTTAAAATCTAGATAGAGATATAGAAAAATACAAAACCCAAATATCTTAGACTAAATAAATATAAGCAAATAAAATAAAAGATGCGAAAGTTTTATTATATGAAATTCAATTAATAACTAAAATAATATAAAGGTCAAGTTCTACCTAGATGGTAATTACTTGTGTTGGATCTTTGGATGAATTATTTGGTTTGCTTCACTCTAACCAATTACATCGGGTATATCACAACATTTCCAAGCAAATCATCCATGCCACCGGATTAAGGGCCTCTTCAGAATGGAGGCATTTCCTATTTTTACTTTTGGAGGATTCCAATCCATAGTAAAATTTCAATGAAAGTCCTTTGAATCATAGGACTTTGGTAATCAAATTTCTATGGAGTCCATTCATATGCCCTCAATTTCATACCAATATCTACATGAGCTCAAACCCCATTTTCTTTTTTCTTTTGAGGAAGTCTAATGCCCTTACACTCTATATCTATTTTTTATTCCTACAAAATTGATGTGTCTATTTCATGTGGGTTGAATTTCTACGTGCATTTGAGCTACGTAACATCTTAAACATGCGCTTTTTCATCCTGATATTTAAAAAATCATGGAATCCAACAAAGGCCAATGTGGTGTAGGAGGGACTACTACTTTGACGTGGACTGTTCAGGTTGCATGGATCTTCACATCATCCCCAACATCTGTACATGTTTTGAAATATCCGACTTTTGTTGGCTGAGACTTGTTTTGTATGATACTCTCAGCACCCATAGATACATGGTGTATGAATTTTGTCAAAGTCAAAGCTTCAATAAGGCTCAAGAAAATCCCACAAGCCACTAGTGGAAACGCGGGCTTTTGTTGATCCCGAAAATGGGCTTTAACACCGGTTCTTCTACGAACCGGTGTTAAAGGGGGGGCCGTACCAGCGTGGCCTCTGCGGCATTAAAGGCCCCTTTAACACGGTTCGTGCCACGAACCGTGTTAAAGGTCCTCCACCCATGGGCTCACAAGATTTTCTTTAACACGGTTCGTGGCGAACCGTGTTAAAAGGTGAAACTATAAGACACCACCCAGCCCACACACACCCCACTCTTCCATTTTTCACATTTTGGAGCCTAGCAAGAGGGTGTGAAGAGTGCTAGTTTGTGTTTTTCATATGCACTAGAGGTGTTCGGTGAAATGCCGAGAGCTCAAAATAAGCTTTCTTGTTGCTCTTTCCGTCTCGGCCGAGGTCGGCAACTATAGTTTCATGTGTCATTGATGTACTATATATATAAATGGTCATCTCCCTATTATTTTTGATATATACTACATATTAATGCAGATGAATCGGCAATGGATGTACGGTGACCGCCACTTCCGAGTACATTACGGGCCTCCAAAATTTCATCGTTGTGGCTAATGCAAACCGTGGTCACAATGGTTTTATGTGTTGTCCGTGTGTTCCTTGTCGAACAAGAAAGACTACTCAAATACGAACCATTCACGCCCTGCTTGATCTGGTTTCATGCCCAGCTATAATTGTTGGACCAAGCACGGAGAAAAAGGGGTTGTGATGGAAGACAACGAAGAAGAAGAGGATGATGAAAACTATCATAATATGTATCCTGAATATGATGATACCGCAACGGGGTAGATAATGAAGATCAAGAGGGAGATGGGCCCGCTGATGACGATCTTGGTCGGGCCATTCGATGCAAAGGAAGAATGTGAAACTGAACAGAGAAGGAGAAGCTGGAGCAGATGTTAAAGGATCACAAAACATTGTTGTATCCAACTTGCGAAGATGGCCACAAAAGCTAGGTGCCACCTTTGGATTTGCTGCAATGGAAGGCGTAGAATGGTGTGACCGACAAGATTTTCAAAGTTGTTGGTAAAAATGAAGAATCTTCTTCCAAGAAATAATGAGTTGCCTGACAAGACATACCAAGCAAAGAAGGTTGTCCGCCTCTAGGATTAGACGCGGAAGATACATGCCTGCATTAATCGCATCCTCTACCGCGGTGAGAAGTACGAGAATTTGGATGCATGCCGGTATGCAATGCATCGCAGTATAAGATCGACGAGACGATCCTGGCGATGTTGAGGGCGAGGCCCTAGGAAGAAGGTTCCGCCAAGGTTATGT
The DNA here is from genome assembly GCA_030063025.1 of Avena longiglumis. Lineage (NCBI taxonomy): Eukaryota > Viridiplantae > Streptophyta > Magnoliopsida > Poales > Poaceae > Avena > Avena longiglumis. The sequence continues at coordinate 26,221,333 of CP125974.1, forward strand.
GGTATGCTCCTATAATACCACGGTTAAAACGTCTCTTGAAATAAAGAGCATGCCAAGTTGTTGAGATGGCACATGGAAGACGTAAGAAAGACGCGATGTTGAGACACCCACTGATGGGTCACAGTGGAGAAAAGTCGAGCGAGAGTACCGGACTTTGCACGTGACGCAAGGAACTTAAGGTTTGGTCTAATGCACGGCATGAATCCTTTTGGTGAGCAGAGCTGCGATACAGCACAACTGTGACCCTATGTATCTATAACCTTCCTCCTTGGTTGTGTATGAAGAGGAAGTTCATTATGATGCAGTGCTCATCCAAGGCCCGAGGCAACCCAAGAACATTGATGTGTACCTAAGGCCATTAGTTGAAGAACTTTTACATGTGGGCCAAACCAGGTACGTATGTGGGATGAGCACAAAGGGGAGCCATTTGACCACGAGCATTGCTTTTCAGAACCATCAATGATTGGCCTGCTCTTAGTAACATTTCAGGCATAAACAAGGGATACAATGCATGCACACACTGCTTAGATGATACCGAAAGTGTATATTTGGATAAATGTAAGAAGGTTGTGTACCTAGGGTATCGCCGATTTCTTCCAACTCGCATCCAAGAAGAAAGAAAGGCAAGCATTTCAAACGTCGCGTAACCCCGAGGAAGCCTCGCCCTCCGCATCGTGAGGAGGTATTTGGTATGGTCAAGGACCTAGAAGTAATCTTTGGAAAAGGTCCTGGCAGTCTATCTGTTCCGAATGACGATGCCGGACACGCGCCCATGTGGAAGAAGCAATCTATATTTTGGGACCTACCCTATTGGAAAGTCTTAGAGGTCCGCTCTTCAATCGACGTGATGCACGTGACGAAGAATGTTTGCGTGAACCTGCTAGGCTTTCTAGGAGTGTATGGGAAGACAAAAGATACACCGGAAGCACGACAAGACCAGAACGCCCAAGGCCCTCAAGAGCCTATGCATCCCGAGAACGAGAAGGGTAAACGATGCCACTTAACTCCCGCCACCTACGCTCTTACCAAAGGTAGAAGGAAATCTTTTGAATGTCCGAGCAAGATCAAGGTCCCGTCGCTTCTCGTCGAATATAAAGGAATAATAAATATGGCAGAGAAAAATTCCAAAACCTCAAGTCTCATGATCGCCACGTGATTATGACACAATTGCTTCCGATTGCATTGAGGGGCTTCTACGAAAATGTTCGAGTACCCATTGTGAAGCTATGTGCATTCCTCAATGCAATATCTCGAAGGTAATCGATCCAAAGCCTACCAGGGTTACAAACAGATGTGGCCCAATGTCTTGTCACTTTGAGTTGGTGTTCCCACCATCCTTCTTCAATATTATGACGCATCTCTGGTTCACCTAGTAGAAGAGATTGCCATTCTCGGTCCTGTATTTCTACACAATATGTTCCCTTTGAGAGGTACATGGGAGTCTTAAAGAAATATGTTCATAACCGTGCTAGGCGAAGGAAGCATCTCCAAGGGCTATGTAATGAGGAGGTCATTGAGTTCGTGTTGATTTTATTCACCTTAAGGCGATTGGTGTTCCGTAATCACGACATGAGGGAGACTGGTGGAAAAGGCACCCTAGGATGTAAAGCAATGATATGTAGGGACGCATTCTCTCAATCAAGCACACTACACGGTTTTACAAAGATCTATCTTGGTTGCCCGTATATCAATGAACACAAGAATTTAATACGCCTCAAACACCCGGCCGATGAATGGATTATAAGTGAACACATGGCGAGTTTTGGCTGGTCGCAAAGACTTCTCACGAATAACACCACTGTTGGGGATCACTGTACTTGTTGTTGTGACACCGCCTCTTCGACTGTATGTACTTTCCAAGGGTACGAGATAAATGGGAATACATTTTACACGATAGGCCAAGATAAAAAGAGCACCAACCAAAACAGTGGTGTCCGCTTCGATGCAGCAGAAGACAATGGGCAAAAGACCACGTATTATGGGTTCATAGAGGAGATATGGGAACTTGACTATGGACCTAATTTTAAGGTCCCCTTGTTTCGATGCAAATGGGTCAAGCTAACAGGAGGAGGGGTTGAGGTAGACAAGAAGTACGGAATGACAACGGTGGATCTCAACAATCTTATGAAGAACTTAGACGAACCATTCGTCCTAGCCAATGATGTGGCTCAGGTTTTCTATGTGAAGGACATGTCCTCCAGACCAAAAAAAGAAAAAATATGCAAACGAATACATCATATGATGAGCCAAAGGCCACATAGTTCTTTCAGGGAAAAGAAACATCGTGGGAATCGAGGACAAGATGTATATGTCAAGATTATAATAAGTTTGATGAAATTCCGCCTTCACAAAGGAAAACCCACCCAAGCATTCCGTTAAGTAAAGAAGATGCTCCATGGTTACGATCAAGCGATCATAAGGAAGGGCATATGCCAAGAAGTTCATGCTCATATTATGTAACTCTAGTTCATGTTTTTAATACATGTCTTGAGTGTTAGTCATGTTTTGTGGATGGACCGAGTATGAGAAGAAGTTGTCCCGAATCGTACTTACCATTAAGATCTGATCTCCAAACGCGGTCACATATTAGGAGTGCCTCTATGACCAGTTTGAGATGCCGAGGATCGGGCTCCGCAAGATCTCCCCGAACTGGCCGTAGTGGTGTCCCTGCCTCGAAAACCATCTTGCAGCTTTGTAACTTGTCTAACTAGATCAATACACTGTGAGCTAACTAATTTCACATATTAGGAGTGTCTATGACCAGCTTTCTGAGATGCCTTAGGATCGGGCTCGCCGGCATCTCCTCGAACTGGCCGTAGTGGTGTCCCCGCCTCAAACCGGGCCGGAGGACTGGACTCACAAGGATGCCTATTTATAGTACAAGCAGCTCGACATAGTGTTGACACTTACAAAATAATGTCGACACTCACCCCTATTATTAGTCGGTTGGTGTCTCCAACCGACTAAAGGTTCATCTTTAGTCCGTTGGTGACACCATCCGGACAAGGTACACGCCGACGACATAATGTCGACATGCACTCACCTCTATTATTAGTGTCGACTGGTTTTGTCGGTTGGTGTCTCCAACCGACTAGTTCATCTTTAGTCCCGGTTGGTGTCTCCAACCGACTAAAGGTTCATCCCGCCATTTTTTCCCGCCATTTTTCTTCCCGCCATTTTTCTTCCCGCCATTCTTCCCGCCATTTTTCTTCCCGCCATTTTTCTTCCCGCCAGCTTCTTCCCTCCAGCTAGTTCACTATATATATATGTAGGGGTTGGCCTCCATTGTCATTGCACATCTCTAGACTCATATCTGCAACCTCATCACTCTTTCCCATGGCTTCCACCGTAGCACTAACCACTGGGGAGGCGGAGGCGCTTTGCGCCGAACTACCCCGCCTGGCTCTTGTGTCCCCGTCGGATGATCTTTGGCGTCGGAGGTGTGCGGTTCTCTGTCCCTCTAGGTGTGGCGCGCCGGATGGCCATCACGAACCACTACTACTTGAGCTCACGCCGAGCAGCGGAGGAATCCCAGATGGCATCCCGACTATTTCTCTACTTGGGAAGCCTTCTTCGTGGATCGGCATGAGAGGCGCCGCCAGCACGAGGAGGACGGCCCACCTCCTCCTAACTTCAACGAGGCCGGCCGTCGGCTATGGTGGCGCGGTCGGACTCTCCAGAGCGTCATGGCCTATGACACTGCCGCCGACTCTAACCCCCGTCTGCGCTACCCTCAAGTCCAGCCCACGCGCTACCCTCAAGTCCAGCCCACGCGTACTCTCCAGAGGTTCAATTACGGTGACCCCGACGACGACAGCGATGACGGCGGCGGCGAGTAGTACGACTACAGTGGCGAGTATTACAGGTGTAGGCAGGAGCATGACTAAATCACTCCAATATTCCGAAACAAGTTCGGCCGATTGTTACTTAATCTGGCCATGTATCTTGATTTTCAGTTCTTTTATGTATCTTAATTTTCAGTTCGATTCGGCGATTGTTACTTAATCGCCATGTATCTTAATTTTTAGTTCTTTTATATATATTAAAAAGCACCTTTAATGCATGAAATAAGTGTTTATTTATTTTAGAAAATTTCATGTAAAGTAAATATAAAATCATTTACATGAATGGATAGATATTATTTTATGAAAATTATGATATATTATTCATATTTTTCGAGTTGAAATGAAAAATATATGAATTTTCTAAATTCATATCATATTTTTTGAATTAAAAAAGTCTCTTTAATGCATGAAATAAGTGTTTATTTATTTAAAAAAATTTCATGTAAAGTAAATATAAAAATCATTTACATGAATGGATAGATATTATTTTTCTGAAAATTATGATATATTATTCATATTTTCTGAGTTGAAATGAAAAGATATGAATTTTCTAAATTCATATCATATTTTTGAATTAAAAAGCCCTTTAATGCATGAAATAAGTGTTTATTTATTTTAAAAATTTCATGTAAAGTAAATATAAAATTATTTACATGAATGGATAGATATTATTTTCTGAAAATTATGATATATTATTCATATTTTGAATTAAAAAGCCTGAATTAAAAAAGCCCTGAATTAAAAAGCCCTGAAATAAATGCTGGAAAACACCTTTAACACGGTTCGTGGTTGGAACTGTGTTAAAGGCGTTTCAGCATTTCCCCTTTAACACGGTTCGTGGTCGAACCGGTGTTAAAGAATTTATTTCACCTCCTCCTTATTCCTCCCACGACACCAGATCGATCAGGCCGCCGCCGCCGCCTTGCCAACGCTTCTACAGCTTCGCCGCCGCCGCTGACGTCTGCCCGCCGCTCGAGGTTCGCCGCCTGACGCTCTCTTCCCTCGCTCAAGGCTGCTTCCCGGCCCGCTCCTCACCGCCAGCACCACTGCGCGACAGCGGCCGGCCCTCCCCACGGCAAGCTGCCGCCCGCCTCCACTGCGCGCCCGCTGACCAGCTCCTCCTCCACTGCGCCGACCAGCTCCTCCCTCCGCCTGCGCCGCGACCGGCTCCTCCTGCCGTGCCCCACTGCGCCTCCGCTACGGCGACGCCGCGCTTAAGCCAGCTCGCGCCCGCGGGCCAGCTCCTCCTGCGCGCTTCCTCCTGGCCCTCCGTCGGCGCCAGGCTCAGCCTCCCATGCCCGCCTCCGCCTTCCAGCAACCGCCCGCCTGGCCGTCGCGCCTACCGCAACCCCGCCCGCCAACCAATCGCCCGCTCATGTCCTTCTCGCCTCGCCGCCTTCGCTCGCCACCGGACCGCGTCTTCCTCCTCCCCCGGTCGCGCCCAAGCCGCCACGTCATCCTGTGGGTCCCGCCTCCATGTGCGCGTCCGTGTGTGCTCGTGTGTTTGTGACATGTGAGTCTGCTTGTGTACCTTAGGGACGACTTGGAGCACCCCAAGTTCGCCCACAACCCCCGACGCCGAGGCCCTAAACCCGTGGTCCATCTACAAGACCGCCGAGAACCTGGGTGCACCAACATGGAAGACCAAGACCGATCCCGAAATCGGACCCGATGACCACCAAGAACGCCACCGCTTAACAAGTACGCCCTCGGAACGCCAAGCACGCGGACCGCCCTCAACCGACCGCCCCTCTCCTTCCCCGGCCATGAGCGCCGCCATGTCCGACCGTCACGACTGCCGCCTGGCCGCCCCTGCGGCGCCTCCTCCCAGCCCGTCTTCCTTGGTCGTGCCCTTTGGTGAGCTCCGCTGCCGGCCATGGCGTGGCGCCCTCCTCGAACCGCCCGGCCTCGCGACCGACGATCTAGGCCTTAATCCTTGCACATGTGAATTAGAAGCATGTGGAGTAAAATAAAATAGCTTATAGCAAAGATATTATAATAGGCCACGCCTAAACCCTAATCGACCACCTCGCTCTCTTCCCGTGCGAGAGCGCTCGCCGCCGCTTGGAGCTCATAGGCCACGCCTAAACGCCGCTTCGCCGCCCGACGAGACCGCCGCATCCGTGTCTGCCGCCGCCTCGCCCACACCACCCTCGCTGCCGCCGTCGCCATCCCAGGATATAAGTAAGGGCATGTTTGATTCAAAGGATTTGTATAGGAAATTTGTAGGATTAAATCCTATAGGAAATTTGTAGGATTAAATCCTATAGAAATCCTATAGGAAATTATGCATGTTTGATTCAAAGGATTTGTATTGTATGTGTATTGTATATGCATGTGTATATTTGTGCCACGCCGACCACCGCCACCATTATGCCGTGACCACGACCTCCTATGTCCTCATTGAGCCTACACACGCCGAGGGTGTGTCGCCCATTTTAGGTAGACCATCACGTCGTCTGGTTCGAACGCACCCCACGCACCCGCCTCGCCCTAGCGCCGCCACCTCTCGTTGTCAATATAGCATTATAATAACCATGCTATGTTAATCAACTTTGATGACAAGTTAATTAGAAGAAGTAAATGTACCCTCTCATATGAGTCCGGGTTTCTCGAATTAGGGTTTGAAATGACCAAGCATGTATTAGGGTTACATTTCAATACTTTTAACCTGTCATATCATCGTCCTTGCTTGAGCATTTCAATAGATGTATTACTGATATTTGTGTGATAATATTATTGTTTTAGAAACTATGGATCCACTTAGTAGAAACCTTGAAGAAGAAGAAATAATGGAGAACATTATTGATGAGGACACCTCACAATATCTGAACTTGGAGGGACATGACGACAGCTCAAGTACTAGTCATGGAGAAGATGAAGACTCCGGTGAACGCAATTTAATGGTTACAAAGTCCGGCGAGGTATATGCATTTATTAAGCCTCAGCTGACTTCCACCAACAATCTTCTTCTACATGTATTAATTAACGCTTCTTTCTTCTTTTAGCCCTCTGGATCGACCAGCCAGCAACCATCTTCTTCTACGAAAAAGAGCAAGCGGTAGCGAGCTGGCGGTTGAAAGATCGTGCAAAGTTCACGATCGAAGCGATCCGTGTTGATGGCAGCCGATGGAGCCCAAGAAGGTCAGACAAATTTATACGTCAGGCTGGAGTTCTTGTTAGGGACCAAATCCCAATCATAATTGAAAATTGGAATAAGCCAAAGAAGGGCGACGGTACCTTTGTCGATGACAGATCCAAAGAAACGCTTTGGAATTCGTTGTTGGTAAATTTCACCCTTCCGCCAGAGGAGGATGAAAACAACCCGGTTATAAAGAACAAGGTCAAAGAGTGGACTCTAAAGAAGATGGCTGATGCTTTCCAAGAATCGGAAGACAAAATTGAACAAATTTGTCAAAGTGGCGAGACTCAAATTTCAAGACGATATTATGCGAAGATAAGACCTCAGCCCGAATTTAAGACATATAAAAAAGTGCTATAGCTAAAAGAGGTCGAAACCAATACGCTTAATGCCCAAGAAGGAATATCACCAGAGGACGGGTCGTGGCTACATATCTCGAGGCCTAAGTGGGAGGAAGCCGAGAAGGCCTCGCGAGAGAGAGGATCACACCCGCAGATGGGTGGGACCTACGTGCAAAGACTTGGTTCTACGGAATCGGGGCAAGGTTGGACCCGAACAGATTGTGTATCTTCCCAACCATCCTTGCCAAACCCGTCCTTTGAACTCATCACGGCATACGAGGAAACATCCGGGACCTTCCATCCCGACAGAATGACCAGCTCACCGCGCGCCATCGGTAAAAAGAACACTCGGACATGCACGAGGCACGGGGGTATGACGTGGAAGGATGGGTTTGCTGGGCGACTCTTACAGATGGCGCGGCAGAAAAGAAAAAAGCGTCAGATCGGATGACAGATAGAACATGCACTTGCGGCTGAGCGCAAGTGAATGCACAACAGAGCCATCAAGCTACCGGCCCATCTCAGCGGCATGAAGAGCCTGCATTGGAAGCTGCCGCCCGACTCTGCGGAAAAGCGGTGGCTTCCACGGAGCGTGCATACGCTGAAATGACGGGTCCTCGATACCCGTTGATGAGATCACGGAGAGCGAACACGCTGAGCTGCATGTGAGATTAATGGGCTTATCCATTAAGGTGGCTCGGCTATGCCTTACCTCCTGTAGCTGGTGGAACTTACCACCGACGATTCAGATGGCTATGCTATTGTCGGGTGGATGAGGTTGTGAAGGAATATGAGGAAGCACAGCTTGACCATGCTACGGTGAAGGGAAACTCAACTCAAATTTGCAGTGAAAACAACCATTCTTTGGAAGAAGGAACACATTGTGCTTCCAAATTGGAGGTCACTGCACCCCGTCTCCGCAGCGTGATCCGAGCCGCTTCAGCCATCTCTGTGGCAGCCATCTCCGCCGTCGGCCATCTCTGTGCAGCCATCTCCGCCCGTCGGCCATCTCTCAGGCTGCAGCCATCTCCGCCCGTCGACCATCTCCGTGCTTCAGCCATCTCCTCAGCGTAAGCGGAAGAGCACGCCACGAGGAGCATCGAGAGCACTGCCACAAAGAAATCGCAGGAAACCGACGCCAAAGAGTTCAAAAACTACGTCCCGCAGCCTTCCGCCAAGCCATTGCCGGTTTTACCGTGGAATCGCAGCGACGAGGAGACCAATAGGATCTCCGGAGAACAGGTCAAGAAATTCTTTGCACCTAGACGGGCCGAGCCAAAGGAGAAAATAGATCCGGCGGTGGTGGAGAAGTTTTACAAAAATCTTTTGAAACCTGAAACCCCACTTGTGCCGGACTACGAGCGCCAGATTTTGAAGGCGGATGCAAGCGCCGTAGGGAGACTGAAAGTAGCGATCGTGAGGCACCCCACAAAACAGTTCCCATGCTCGGAGAGCAGGAAAACCAATCATGCGCCCGCTCCAAATGTTTGACAAACGGGACGCCTCCCGTAGATGATTACGAGGCGAGCTACAAAGAAAGGCCAATGAGATGGGGATGACTTACATTGCATACTTGAACGTCATGGGAGACAACTTGCCCAAATGCGATGTCAACCCCATACAGCCATGGAAGTATGGGAAGAATCTAGTCAAGAAAGAGGAGCTCAAAAATCTACCAACAAAGATGCGAAAATTGCACAAGTGGTACCTTCATTTCTGCAAGACGAGAAAAGAAGAATGGATCACGGCGCATATAAGAGATGAGATTTTCTTGTGCGGAGACGACGCAATCGACTTCAACATTCAAGACTTGCATTTTCTATTCAATCAGAAGGAACTCGACAAAGCTGCCATCAACCTTTATTGTGTGTAAGTACTATTTCTGTAATTTTTATCTCAACTCATTCACTTCATTAATTGCATGTATATATATATGCTCACCATATATGTATATACTATTATGCAGGAAAAAGGTTATGGAATGCAGGAAAGGAGGCCCTTTTGACATTGGGTTCGTTGACCCAAATAGAGTTCATGAAGAAGTGGTAAGAGAAAAACCCGGGCAAACAGAAGATTACTTGCTAAAGTCTTTCTTGAGACAACAAACCAAAAGGAAATACTATTGCCTTACAACTTCTCGTGAGTACGTTACCTCTCTCTTGTACACATTCTGTTTGGCTTACTCGATGTTAAGTGTAGCGATGATGAGTTATGCGTCATGAGTTCCACTTTATTCGCTAGTCATTCAACCCGACTCAGAAAAGTCCTTGTCATGGACTCGTTAAAAGAAAAGAGCTATGGGCAAACTTTAGAGAGATGCTCCAGAGGTAATTTCAATCATATTATCGCACTAGATCGGCAACTTTCGTGACAATAAGTAATTAATTACTCCTTTATCCATTTTCTTTGTCGGACAGGGTTTGAAAATGTTCACGCAGGGCCGTGGGTGAATGGTCGAAGAACTAAAATTTGTAGACCAAAATGTAAGTAATACTAGCTAGCTTCCAATTCCATTATATCATGCTTTATTGATTATTATTTTGATTGAACTCTCTATTCTCGTAAAGCGCATCAGGGACACGGCAATAACTTATGTGGGTACTATGTTTGCGAATTCATTCGCAACACGATATGTGCGACAGGCCAAGACGCACTAGAACAACTTAGAGTAAGTAAACAAAGTCCACAACATTATTTTATTACCATCAATTGTGTTGAGTTTTATTCTTATATATATATTGACGGCCATTCTTCATATATATTCAGATCGAACGGCGGACCAACTCCTACCATTTGAACGCATACGAGCCATTCAAGAGGAATTGGCGGGGTTCATACTTGATGAGGTCGTCACGCCTGGCGGAGAACTCTTTAGATATCCACCTCCGGCGATGTAGATGTATGTGCCGATGTATGTGCCGATGGCGATGTTTGTGTATAATAATAGTTGCTTAATTATTCATGTACTCGTATGTACCGATGACGATTTATAAGTATACGGCTCCCGATCGATTTCCCCTCGCTCTCCCCTCGGCGAAATCGCCCGAGCAGGCGGTAATGCGCAGAGATTTAGGCCGTTTTCCTGTCAGAGAAGACCTTTAACACCGGTTCGATACGAACCGTGTTAAAGGGAGGGGCTGGCCTGCAGCCCCCGCGTGCGCCACCCTTTAACACCGGTTCCAGATACGAACCGGTGTTAAAGGGGCCCCCCCTCTAACACCGAACCCTCAACAGCGGTTGTGGAACCGCTGTTAGAGGGTCCTCCAAACCGGTGTTAGAGGGGTACGTGTGCACTAGTGAGCATCATCGTCGTAAGCATTTTGCCTCGAAACACACCCACCACTACTATGAGCAGAGGGGTTCTTGTGGCATTCACGGAGAGCTCATGAAAATGGCTTTCACCCGGAACATAGAGGTGAGGTGCAGCTCCACGATCCGCCTCAGGGGAGGTGGACACGCCAAAGAACGCCACCATGGTCGGCTCAAACATGAGAAAGGATCTCTACAGGAGCATGCACATAAACTCAGATCCATTTGTGATTTGTACCCTCGTCCCAGTTGCTTGATTTTGCATCTCTTTTGGGCTTGTGTTAGGGTGAAAATTGGAGATTGGAACAAGACAAGTTCCTAGGAAGACCAGTGGCTTGCTGATGATTGTTTGGTCATAAAATTTCCTAGCCTTTTTCCTGTGTCTCTAGAAAAAAATATTACTGTTAAGACAATGTTTGAGCGAGGTGGAATTGAGTCCCTTAGATTTAGAAGGGTAATTGTTGGGGAGCTTCTAGAAAATTGGAATCGCCGAGACATTGTGTGGAGATTTTCTGGGAACTGGAAAAGACCAGCTAGTGTGAAATTGACACAATCTTGGATTTTCACTGTTAAATCCTTTTACAATGCAATGCAGGAACCTCCCCTACAAATTTATGTGGAAAGTTAAGATCTCTCTTAAGATCAAAACTTTCATTTAGTTGATGCTTAAAAAGGTATCTTAACGAGGGATGTTCTGCTGCAGAGGGGTGTAGCTGTGAGCCAAAATGTTTGTTCTATGAAAAAAATGAGTCTATTTCACATCCTTTTTCCTATGCCCTCTATCCAGTTATGTCTAGAATATTGTTACATGTGCTTATGTAGTTCATTGTCAGTTTACTTCAGTTAGGCAATGTATATCAACATGGTTAAAAGGATATGATAAAGATAACATACATGAGATTTCAGTTGTGGTTCCTGCAATTTTCTGGGACATTCGTAAAGCAAGGAACCTTGCTTGTTTTCAAAGCAAGTGTCATGTTGATCCATGCTCGGTTGTTTTCGAAGTTTACTATTGGACTCAGTGGTGGAGAAATTTGAAGGTGAAACATGACAGTAATAGACATACCACAAATGTACGCTAAGCTCCTAGAGAAGATATGGCTATGGAGGTGTTCAGCGAAAGACGGACATAGGCATCTTGGGTGATGTGGCTGGCATGGTAAAAAGGATGCTAGGTGAAGAAAACAAGAGGAGGAGTGAAAGACAACAAGGAGAAGAAGGATAAGGTGGAGAAGAGGAGGGGCAAAAAAATTTAAAAGAGCTAGGATTAGCTAGTTTTTTGTTTATCGCGGGAACTTCTATTTCAGATTTTGGCTCTTAGGCTCGTTTTCTGCTGATGTTGTTGTGTTGTGGATGGATTTTGTATATGTTGGTTTTGTTAATAAAATTGGGAGAAACCATTTTATCTAAGAAATATTGTTTCGCTCGGGATGGGAAAAAATAGATCGAAGCGATATGACTCATCCGTAGCAGCGTGGGTAAATTTTGATTTAAGTTGGTTTTGAACGCAGTGGAAGCAGGGGCAGACCTGCATTGAAAATTACACTACAGGAATCAGGCTGCTTCCCTGAAATCTGTGGTGAAAAACACTTGTCTTGTTAGCGTTGCGTTTAGATTTTTAACAGTAGAAGCGGGTTGCCGAAGTAGAACCAAACCCAAATTGCCAGCCTAATTTCGTTTTTTGCCCTGGCAATTTTTGATTTTCTTCTTTTGTTTTTGCGAAAAAAGCGGACGTTGATGCTTGATTGTGGGGCTGGGACACCCTTCGTGCCCGTCGCACCAGATCCCTCACGTTCGGGCGTTAGCATGGTTCTATTTTTATGTGAGGCTACTCCGTTACGAACAATCACTTGGTAAACTAATTGCATCGTGTCTACACTTTTCACATACTCTCCAAGGAGTACGGAAACCACAACAAGTCTACATACTTGAACAGTGAAGTAATGTGAGTACCTAGCATGATAACTAGAAGCAACTAATTAAGTTCTGCGTCAAGTCCATACTAAACAAAACATTAGTACTAACAGAATCGGTTGGATCACAAACATAACATGTTGTAATAGTAACTTTATTATTCATATATAGAACATAATTGGTGATAGCAAATGACTCGAGGAGACCTGCCAATTTCGAAATGAAACTGGGAGCCTTAATTGGGGCTCATTTCCAAAAAACATAAAACAAAGGACTCGAGATACATGGTTCAAGAATCACACCGCTCACATGTGATGCACGGAGGTTCCTAACCATCTTATTTATGCTGGAACATTAGAACTAAAAGTGGTGCTTGGACCAGGTGACCATCTTGCTTAAATGCTCCATCAACATCTGTACTAGGTAAACTTAGGTTGTGCCGGCTCCACCGGTTGGTCCTCCATCTTTGTAGGAGCGGGGCTCTGCATTTGTGCAAGTAATAGAGCGACATTAGCAAACCCTCTTAAGAATCAAACTGGTACATAGTACAAATAAGCAATAGATCCAATATTCTTGTGCAAGTCAAACACTTATAACATATGCCTACATGCCGATGCTAGCTGCATGGTGGTCAGGCAACATGACTCAAAATATGTACATTTAATTTTGGTACATGAGTAGTCAGAAAATTTCTTCCATATGTACCCAAACCCGAAAAACTACGACATTCGAAACATGCTCACCTTTTTTGCGCGGTAGAATGCCTCAATAGTAAGCTCCATAATTTCTCCGTCGGATGTTCTATCGAAGTAGGTCCTGTCAATAACACCGCGTGCCATTCTAAATTCACCGGTTCCACCAACAATAGCCCATTCACCTTTGCCCCCGATGGTTGCCCCCATTACTTCAAGCGTGGACCCCTTGAACCTGCATACTCACAAATATCTCCCATATACCAAAAATGATCCAACACAACATACGAAGTGGCAAATCAGGAAGAGGATCTATGAAAAAACACACAATTACCAATTATTCTACTCAATTACCTTTCATTGACGAATACCATGATGAATGAGTTGTACCAATCAACAGCATTCACATGAATGCCTCTTCCATTGGCGACTAGCTCTGCGTCCGGAGCCAGGCCATCGTATATTGCCCAGTCGTTGACGAGAGTCCTTCCATACTCCTTACGTGTATCATCCCCCTCTATTACTGGTGTTTGGTTTGGGGTTTTTCCAGACCAGACCTGGCGCAAGCAAGTACAACTTGTCGACATAAAGCCTGGTGTCCTCTACGAGTGCACCTTGGTAACTGGTGATCTCAAACTTGGCCATGGGATGGGAGACAAACTAATGGGAGCTAGTGTATGTCAGCGTATGTGTGTGTGTGTGTGTGGTTGTGTGTGATGAGCACAAGATGATGAGGGGTATTTATAGCATGGATGAGCTTAGCTAGGGTAGCCCAGGAGTTGGTAGATCGGGGCACCATTGATAAACCTCTTTCCCATCCACGTCAGATTGGAATAATATATGTCGTCTCCTGAACCATGAGAAGATTAGAGACACGGGATTAACCAGGCTGTTGTCGTGATCACATGGTTCGTTAGTGCTAATGATTAAATAAATTAATCGCATTGGAAAGATAAAACTGAAGCACCGACAGTTTGTGAAATTAAGTATAGTAACTAGCTATAATTAATCACTGGCAATCATATATTAACCATGGGTGTGGATCACGATCCGACCCTAACGGTTTACTCATATTCAAGTTTTTAGCACAACAATTCAATAGTTTTTTGTTGTTGTTGCAAGGGGACAGTTTCACACATTGTGGAACTTTATTTATCGGAATTTTTCTTAGGCTAAAACAGCCCATTTTGTCAATTAAAAAGGATGCTTTTGTTACCTATTATCGGATATTTGAACTACTACATTTTATTTTTATTTTTATCTATTTCTAGCATTTACCAGAAATTTGGTAGTTTGTTTTCAAACGTGCAATGAACATGTGTGCTACATCCGACTTTTACACTGCTTGCACCTAAACTATGGTTTAATGTTCACAAGGAATGTCAACTAGTATCTGGTTGGAACGGTGATGGGAAAATCAAACGTGCTGCATATAACTGCAAATTTTGTTTGCATCATGTGGAACACCAAAAGAAAATCTTTCTATGAGCAGTGGCTTTATGGAGTACTATTTTTCTCGTCAAACAGTTATTTCAGAAAATAGGTAGTTTTTAGTTTATCCACGCGCGGATCAATTAATGCACACAGGTTCACTTGAAATAATATGGCTACTGTAACAGCTACATAGATTGATTTGAGGGGATGCTTCGAGGAAGGGTGAAAGTTAACAAAAACTAATTATTTGCTCCAATCTTGTTACCATCAGCACAACCACGTGCTTTGATGCATTTCGCCGGAACAGATAGGATGCAAGTGTATAGATCAGTGTAAATGTATTTTGTGTTTAAAGTATACATCTCCGATCCTGCATATTGAGTATCTATCGTTATTCAAATAGCCACGTCCAGCAGATCAAACCGAGAGAGTATTTTTTTTAACGGGGATGGGACACAGAAACTGCTCATTTATCAATGGTGGGACTACAAATTACATGGAGGTCCAGCAATAAAACAGAAATTGCAGAAAAGACATCTACTTTTACAAAAAGGACCTTTTTCAGAAAAAGGAAAAAAGCAACCAGGTCCTCGTCGAGATCCTTCACCACCGCTTGGACTTGGCGAGCTCCACCTCCAGGCCAGAGACGCCAGAGCCGCACACAAACCACTTGGCTCGGCATCTTCGTGGGACGCCTGGCTGGAGCCAAAGATCCTCCGCAACGGCCTTTGGCCTGGAGGAAGCGCTACCACCAGATCGTGGTTGAGGAGGGTCGCCTTTCGACTATAAGATGCAGAGGAAAGATGGACTCCACCATCGCTCATCGTCCTCTGTTGCTGAATTACGAGACTAGAGCAGCTTGCCATCCCTGCCGGTCTTGACAGAACAAATCACACCCCACCCCGCATTTCCTCCATCTCCTTGATGATTGACCAGAAGAGGAGAAAGCCGCCGGCTCCGGTGGGTGCGGCTTGCACCTCCATATGGAGGTGCCTCGAGCTTATTGAGGCCTTGTTTACTTCTAGGATATTTGAGGGGATGGGAGGGGATTATTTCGTATCCCGGAATTTTCCCGATAGGTCGTTTATTAGGCCGGGTTTAGAGGGGATAATCCCGGAATATCCCCATAAATCTCCTCCACACTAGTGTATTTTTGGCTAGATTAAAAACTCTCCTTCATGGTGGAGTATTTTTGAGGAAGGGTATTTGAGTGAATTTGAGAGTATCTGGTGAACACCAAATCCCCGCATATCCTCACATCTTTTAGGAATAAAAATACAAAAAATAAAAATAAACAAGCCCTGAGCACGAAGAGGAGGGTAGCGGCCCTGGTCGCATATAGCTCTGACCATGGGAGCGTCCCTAGCAAAAACATCACTGCCATCAGCCGGCGAACACTGCTCTCAAGTTTCTGCCTCCAAAACTCCACCGGCATAAAGCCATATAGGGACCTAGACCAAACACATGGAAACCTAACCCTAGACTTCCTACTGCTACTCTATAAACACCGGCTTGCTCTCTCAACTCCGCTCTAGCCACCGGAGCCGCAGAAGAAGAGGGGGAGAGGATCCCCAGTCGATGACCAAAGACTTTCAAGGGGATCAGGAGAAGAGATAAACGAACGGAGAGAAATGAGAGCCAAACGAGAGAGCTAGAAAAGAAAACCAGTTAATCTATTGAGATGCTTTTTCTGGACGACAAGACATACTAGCTGGCACCATGCAGCCAGTTGGAAGTACATAGGTATATGGACTAAATTATTTATATTATATATAATCCAGAGCTATATTCTTTATACGAAGCAAGCTTTCACACTGCTATATTAATATAGCCACCACCCAATACAACTGTTGGGGCCTAATCACAGTCAATGCCAAATGAAAAACAGAGAGAAAAAAACAATGCTAAGAATGACATATCGTCAAAACAAAGATGGCTCGCAACCGCTGTCCCATCCAAATATGTCCCACCATGCTCCTAGAACTACAAAACGTCGCGTATCAAGCAACAACTTCAAGAAGGAATACGACGATGACGCTGCTGCTGCCCGAACAGGTCCTAGGGTTTTCCCATACATGAAGGTGAGCGAACTCCCTTTAAAGAAGGAATGGTGAAACCCACAGGTGTTACCCCGTCGGTGTCACAAAACCAACTGGGATTTCTCACGATTCCCAGAAAGCACTACCCAAAACGATCTGTAGTCTTCCACCCATCAACTCCGCCCACCAACATGCGCACCACGGTCTTGATGCCACCATCATTGTCTCACTGTGAACCGGTGTGAGGCCTAGAGGACGGGAAACCGAAGACCACAAATAACAGGGGGTGCTAGCACCGCAGCCTCGCAGGAGGGCACTGCCTCCACTGCTACCAGCCACCGACTAGATGTTGCAACGTGGGTATACTAGGCCCTGACGGCCCGACCGAGCCCATATTGCGCCCATAAATCCCCCGACACGACGCTGTAGTAGGCCGACCGAACGCCGCCACCACCCAGAACTCGCCATCTCCATGCTTACCTCCATAAAGCATCGCTGCCCGACTGCCGGCTTGCATAGACCCAGATGTGGCCCAAATGGGCTGATATCTGGGCCAAGCGGGCGCCCCCTAGAGGCTTGCACGTGCAACATCGCCCCACCGCCAAGAAGTGGTGCCTTCGTACCTCCTTCCACCCTGGTACTGAGCTCTATCGCCAAACACATCTATAGCTAGTGGGCATCGCCGCCAGTCATCTTTTCTCAAGACACAGCTCCATGCACGCGGGGAGGAGCATCCACTGCCGCCAACACCGTGCGGGCAACCCCCGATGGCGCCGGGAGGAGGGGTTGCGGTGGGGGAGGGATGTGCCAGCGGGAGAGGGGAGCCTCGGCCACCTCGCTCGGGGAGGCGACACTCGGGAGGCAACATTTTTTTTCCATCAGAGGTATGTTCTTTCATGGAAACTTCCTACTTATTTGATCCTATAATGTTGGTGATATGTTGCCCTAATGCAGTACGCTACAAAATCACGCAGAATGTGTCTTACTACATCATATTTGATTTACAATCCATGCGGATATTTTTCCTGTTTATTTAACCATTTATTTATGTAGAATTATATGGATGAGAGTACCCTTATTTTTCATCACATGAATATACGTTTTCTATTAAATGAAGAATATAGTTCACTACTAGCTCTAGCAGTTAACTTGGCTGAGTAGTTTTTATTACTTTTTTTGCGGGTGAAACATGGAACTTTATTCAATAGGAAGGGTTACATAGCTGTCAAGATAGCCGAAGATCATCCTCCAAACCCGATCCTACCCAAGTCATAGTGCGGCACTGAACCCTCGCAAAATTTGCTAGATACTCACTAAACCCTAACCTGTACTCGTTCCACCTTTACAAACACAAAACTTATATTTGGACAAGAAAGGTTCCTAATCTCATTCACCCATTGAAAGAAAGGAGATCAATCAGGGGTTGAAGAGGTAGCGACATCAATGAGATAGGGGCGAAGCTCCCACTAGGGCAAGGTAGGGTAGCCGCCCTACCTTGATTTTGAGTATTACAATGAAGCTGAGTAATTATTTTGAGTAGTTTTTATTACGATGAAGCTGACTAATTATTTTGAGTATTTTTTATTACGATGAAGATGAGTAACTATTCTAAACTTTTGAGCCTCAAAAGTAGTATAATAATATGGATACACAAAAAGTCTTGGACCCGACCCCTACATCATTAGGTCCCGGGGCGAGCGGCCCTCTGCCCCGCCATATGGGTCGGCCCTATGTGGAGGGGGAGGAGGCGATTCGGGCTGTGACGGGGATGGGGACATCGTTGGCCTGGATGGGAAAGGACAATGGAGGGGATCGATAAGGCGATCATTGTCAGAGGGGAAGGAGGAGGAAGATGGTTAAGATCCTCCGTGGAATACATGCCATGATCTAGCTACAAGAAACTCAGTTCTGCGTGTATGGAAAAAAGAGTACATGATCAACGAATGCACAAGTCCATAATAAGCGAAGATTCAGTAGAATTGGTTCCATCATAATCATGACTAGCTGTAATAACTTTATTGTTCATAGAACATAATTGGTGAAAACAAAGGAGTCGAGGAGACCCTGCCAATTTCATAACGAAATTAGGAGCCCTGGGGCTATTTTCCTCGACATAAGAACAACAACAAAGGACTCGAGAGTTGAGATACAAAGATCAACAATCACTCCGTCACATGCACGGAGGATCTTAACCACCTTATTTATGTTGGAACATGAAAAAAACTAGAATAACTGGTGTCGGGACCAGGTGATCGACCATCTTGTTTAGAAATGCTCCATCAACAGTAGTACCAGCTTAGCTTAGACTTTGTTGTTTTTGTCGTCCGTCTTTGTAGGAGCAGGCCTCTGCATTTATGCAAGAAATAGAAAACCTTAACAACTCTCTTAAAACTTAAACTGATATATTGTAGAAATGAGCAATGTATCCAATAATTATGTGCAACATATAAATTAATTTATAACATATGCTGGCATGTTGAGGCTAGCTCATGCATACACAAAGAAAAAAGGTGAAATACTATATATTTTGGTCACAGTATTGTGGAATACATACCATGATCTAGCTACAAGAAACTCAGTTCTGCGTGTATGGAAAAAAGAGTACATGATCAAAACGAAGGTACAAGTCCGTAATAAGCGAAGATTCAGTAGAATTGATTCCATCATGATCATGACTAGCTGTAATAACTTTATTATTCATAGAACATAATTGGTGAAAAAAAAGAAGTCGAGGAGACCCTACCAATTTTATAACAAAATTAGGAGCCATGGGGCTATTTTCCTCAACATAACAACAACAACAACAACAACAACAACAACAACAACAAAGGACCCGAGAGTCGAGATACAAAGATCAACAATCACTCCGTCACATGCACGGAGGATCTTAACCACCTTATTTATGTTGGAACATGAAAAAAAGCTAAAATAACTGCTGTCAGGACTAGGTGATCGACCATCTTGTTTAGAAATGCTCCATCAACAGTAGTACCAGCTTAGCTTAGACGTTGTTGTTTTTGTCGTCCGTCTTTGTAGGAGCAGGGCTCTGCATTTGTGCAAGCAATGGACAACCTTAACAACTCTCTTAAAACATAAACATGTGTATTGTAGAAATGAGCAATTTATCCAATAATTGTGTGCAACATATACATTAATTTATAACATATGTTGGCATGTTGAGGCTATCTCATGCTGCCCAGGCAACATTGGTAAAATTTCAGTATTTTTGTTGTCCAAAGCATCATTCTTATATTTTGTATGTACCCTAACCTACAAAACTACCACATCAGAAACAACAATCACCTTTTTTGCACGGTAGAATGCCTCGATAGTAAGTTCCATAATTTCTCCGTCGGATGTTCTATCAAAGAAGGTTCTGTCAATAACACCGCGTGCCATCCTGAACTCACCGGTCCCACCAACAATAGCCCATTCACCTTTCCCTCCGATAGTTGCTCCCATTACCTCAAGGGTTGAATTCTTGAACCTGCAAGTGTACTCACAAATATCATACATATACCAAAAAGTTCCAACACTAGCTACAAACTAAAGCAGCGGCCAAATAGGAAGATGATCTATGCAAAAACCAGTACAATCGACAAAGTTAGTTACCTTTCGTTCGCGAACACCATGTTGAATGAGTTGTACCAGTCAACGGCATTCACATGAATACCTCTTGCGTTTGCAACGAGCTCTGCATCCTCAGCCAAGCTATCGTATATTGCCCAGTTGTTGACGAGGGTCCTCCCATACTCTTTACGAGTATTATCCCCCTCTATTACTGGTGTTTGGTTTGGGTTGTCCTCGGACCAGATCTGGTGCAAATACAACTTGTCGACATAAAGCCTAGTATTCTCAACGAGTGCACCTTGGTATTGGGTGATCTCAAAATTGGCCATGGAGTGGGAGTAGGAGAAAACAAATGGGAGCTAGTGTATGTTTGTCTGTGTAAGTGATTGTGTGTGATGATCACAAGGTGATGCGGGGTATTTATAGTAGGATGAAGCTAGCCAGGGTTGCCCAGGAGTTGGTAGATCCGAGCACCATTGGTAAACCTATCTTTTTCATCCACGTCAGGACGGAATACTAAATGCCATCTTGTGAACCATCAACAAATTAGAGAGAAGAGATTAACTAGGCTGACCCCGTGATGTCATATGGTTAGTTAGTGCTAATTGATTGAATGAACTGATCTTATTGGAGATATTAAACGAAAGCACCGACATTAACTACACAAACTAGCTAGAACCAATCACCAGTTTCTTGCTCCAATCAAGTTACTATGGAGTAATAAAAAGATGCCATCAGCACAACCACGTAATTTGATTGCAGTACACCGAATAGACAAGATGCATGTGTACAGATCAGTGCAAATTCATTGTATTTCACGCCTACACTATCCATAATAGCCCGTGTCGAGCATCAAGCAGATAAAACACACATAGATGATACATGTGATCTCCAAGATGCCGCGAGCCTGTGATCAACCGGGAGAGATTTATAAATGCAGTTATCAAACAAGATGCTTTCTCTGGACGACAAGATCACATACTAGCTGACACGGAGATCCTTTTCAATTAAAAAGCTAACATCGAGATGGCTATATTTCTTCTTTGGGAATATCCTACTTATTTGATCACGTAGTCTAGGTGAAATGTTGCTCTAATGCAGTACGTTACAAAATCATGTCGAATGTGTCATGCTTAATATTAGTTTTGCTTACTTATTCAGGAATTATATTGGGAAAACGTTCCCGCGATAGACAAATAGTGCGACAGGATGAGTAAATTGCCAGGGTAAATCACATGTGGGCCCTAGTCGTTTTATTTGGATTCTTTTCACATATTAGTTTTGCTTACTTATTTCTATTTTTTTGGATTTTTTTCAAAAATTCTGTTGCGGTCGCTTGCCTATCGTTTGGCTAACAGGGCGTCGCGTGTGTTCTTAATTCCTATCTTCCATGCGTGAGTGGTCTTGTATTTAATCGCCTTTTGGAGAGTTATGTGGACGAGCACCCTTATCTTTAATCAAATAATTAAGTATATTATTTCTATTGAAAGAAAAATATAGTTAACTACTAGCTCTACACGTCAACAACTGGTTGGTTGAGTATAGTTTGTTTTTGCGATGAGGTTGAGTAATTATTTTTTTTGCGATGAGGCTGAGTAATTATTATTTTTGTGATGAGGTTGAGTAATTTTATTTTTCCATGGTACCGTCAGACATGCCGGGAATCTCCACGGTACTTGCTAAGCATGTACTTAACTCATATCCTGACGTCAGGCCTGTGAAGCAATCACTTTGCCGTTTTGCGGAACCCAAACTAAAAGCCATTGGACGAGAAATCCATTGCCTCATGGATGCCAAGTTTATCAAGGAGATCAAGCAAGGACTATGGGTTACCAACCCTGTATGCATGCGTCCCAAATAAAAACACTAAAGAGTTACATATGTGCATTGATTTCACCGCACTCAACAAAAATTGTCCAAAGGATCACTTTTCGCTCCGGCGAATCGACCAGATTATCGATGCAACCACCATATGCGAACGTCTTTCCTTTCTGGAGGCATATTCCGGATACCACCAGATTCGTATGAAGGCAGAAGATCAAGATAAAACAGCATTTATAACACCATATGGTATATTCTGCTACACGACGATGCCTTTTGGTCTAAAAAACGCGGGTGCTACGTACCAGGAGATGATGCAAAATTGTCTCGGAAACCAAATTGGCAACAATGTCCAAGTCTACATTCACGACATTATCGTCACAACCAAGCAAGAGTCGACTTTTATTAGTGACCTAAGGGAAAAAGTTGATAATCTCGATAACTACGGCATCAAGATCAACCCGCTAAAGTGTTACTTTAGAGTCCCGACAGGGCAACTCCTCGGATACCTAGTTTCGGTAAGAGGAATAGAGGCAAACCCGGAGAAGATACAAGCAATATTGACAATGAAGGAGCCGACGAATCTCCAGGGTGTACAGCAATTGGCCGAACGAGTGGCGGTGCTAAGAAGTTTTATTGCTCGGCTTGGCGAAAAGGCGCTCCCCTTCTACACCCTCATGAAGAAATCAGTAAAATTAAAGTGGACTGAAGAGGCTCAGCGAGCGTTCAAAGCACTTAATAAAACACTTTCGACATCTCCTGTTTGTTATCGTGTCACCTAAGGAAAAAGAACATTTGTTGCTCTACATAGACGCCACAAATCAGGTGTTTAACACAGTTTTAGTTGTTGAGAGACTCGAAGAGGGGAAAACTCATGGTGTCTAGAGGCCGGTATATTACTAAAAGTTTGGTTTGCATTAAGCGATAACAACAAGAAAAAGTACTTCCTATGAATATGATATTTATCATCTCCCCGTCTAACTTTCATTTCAGCAAAGTATACTTTTCTTCGTTTATGCATGTGTGGTTAATATTGCTTCAAAGCTTAGTTCTGTAGGGGTTAATCTTGGTAACAATTCGATTGACGTGTGTTTTTCGACAAAAGTCTTGAGACAAATGGAAGTTGATCGTCTCACGGTCATTCCAAAAGTCTCGACTATGTCGAATTCCACCTATCAAGATGAGGATGAAGCGATTGCCACATCAGATGGTCAGCTTCTTTCTCATCTAGTGGGTGAAGTATCAGAGGTTGGATTAGATGAAGACAGACTTAGTTCATTATATGAGCTTACAACGTCTGGCCGAAAATCTAAATCGAACTCTGGTAAGTTGAGTTCAAAGTCCCGAAAACGGGCAACGTTTGCTAAAACTCCAATTGTTTCCCAATGAATGGCATGTTCTTGAATAGCAGAGGTCTTCGCGACTTGGCTAAACACTTACATATTTCTCAACGTTCTCAGGATCATAATTTGGATTTTTTTGGCAATTTCGGAGACGGGCAGAAGAGAATTCTCGCAGAGTTTACTTGCTAGACTTTCGGGCGGCATAGACTTTGCTTGGCATTCTCGACCACCTCGTGGCCGTTCTGGGGGTATCCTAATCGGCGTAAGAACTGACACCATGGATGTGTTAGCTTATTCATATGGGGAGTATCATGTTAAACTCCACATATCTTAACAAAGCGGACAATTTTATTTGGAGTCTAGTTGCCGTGTATAGTGCAACCCAAGATATTTATAAGGCTGAATTTCTTCGCGAATTGGTTAACTTAGCAAAAGATAATCCATATCCTATTCTTATAGGAGGTGATTTCAATTTGCTTCGTTTTCCTTTTGAGAAGAGTCGCGGTCGCTTTGATGATCATTGGCCTTTCTTATTCAATGTTGTCATTGATAGCTTGGATCTAAGAGAGGTTGCAATGATTGGAAGACAATTCACTTAGGAAAATAGTCTTCCAATACCCACATATGAAAAGCTGGACCGTGTACTGATGGACTCTGATTGGGAAGATAAATTTCCATTAGTTTCAGTACGCGCTTTAGAACGTGTGGAATCCATCTCTGACCATGCTCCCATTTTACTGACTACTGGGGAGCCAAGAACACAATGTACTAGCCAGTTCAAGTTCGAACTTGGCTGATTACAGCGTGACGGCTTTCATGATTTGGTCAAGACAGTTTGGGAAAGACCTATTGTTGGTTCTATTCCAATCCAAAGGTGGAATAATAAAATATGCGTGACTCGCAAATTCCTCCGTGGTTGGGCTAAACATACATCATGTATTCTTAAAAATGAAAAATTAAGACTTTTGGCAATCATTGACAACCTTGAAGCGATTGCAGAGGTTCAAGCGTTAACTGTAAATGAAATTGAGCTTAAAAGCCAATCTAATGAACAGTTAGCGAAACTTCTACGCGAAGAGGAACTTAAATGGTACCAATCATTCCAAAGCCCAATTTATTTTGGAAGGAGATGCGAATACGAGATACTTTCATAGTGTTGCCAATGACAGACATAGGAAGAAACTTATTCATTCTTTGGTACAAGATGAAGGAACAATTTAGGGCCATGAACAACTCAAGTCTTACATTACTAATTACTATAAGGGTCTGTTTGGAGCACCAGATCTCTGGATGAGTTCCGAACGGATGACATACCCCAAGTTTCATTGGAGGAGAATAACTTACTCATCGCTCCTTATTCTGAGGAAGAAATGAAGAGGTCGGTTTTCCAAATGGAACATAACAAGGATCCTGGTCCTGATGGTTTCCCAGCCGAGTTTTTCCAAAACTTCTAGAAAATTATTAAGTCGGATCTGCTAGATATGTTCAGAGATCTTCATACTGGACAACTAGAGTTGTTTCGTCTGAATTTTGGTGAAATTATTTTATTACCTAAGGTTAATGAGGCAGAAAGGATCCAACAATATAGGCCAATATGCCTTCTTAATGTTAGTTTTAATTTTTTTTACCAAAGTTGCTACAATCAGACTTAACTCTGTGGTTGATCATGTGGTTCGTCCTTCACAAACTGCTTTCATGCAAGGTCGAAAACATCCTAGATGGGGTGGTGATTCTTCATGAAACAGTTCATGAACTACATAGGAAAAAGTTAAATGGGGTTATTTTAAAGATTGATTTTGAGAAGGCTTATGACAAGGTCAAATGGTCTTTTCTTCAACAAACTCTTAGAATGAAAGGATTTTCCGCTGAGTGGTGTGCCCTAGTCCAGAGTTTTGTGTCAGGAGATAGTGTTGCCATCAAAGTCAATGATGACGTTGGTAATTACTTCCAAACAAAAAAGGGATTAAGGCAAGGTGACCCATTATCGCCAATGCTATTTAATATAGTGGCCGATATGTTAGCTGTCATGATTGAGCGGGCTAAGTCCGATGGTCTTATTGAAGGTGTGATTCCTCATCTAGTAGACGGAGGATTATCCATCCTTCAATATGCCGAAGATACGATTCTTTTTATGGAAAATGACATTGAGAAAGCTAGAAACCTGAAATTCATACTTTTAGCTTTCCAACAATTATCAGGTCTAAAAAATAATTTTCATAAGAGAGAATTGTTTTGTTTCGGTGAAGCCCAGGAGGTTGCCAATTTGTATGCCGAACTTTTTGGATGCAATCAAGGCCAATTTCCTATTAGATA
Source organism: Avena longiglumis (assembly GCA_030063025.1). Lineage (NCBI taxonomy): Eukaryota > Viridiplantae > Streptophyta > Magnoliopsida > Poales > Poaceae > Avena > Avena longiglumis. The sequence goes on from CP125974.1 coordinate 26,247,096, forward strand.
TTTGGGAATCCCGATTCACTATCGGAGGCTTACAAATGCTGAATGGAGAATTATTGAAGAAAGACTACAATTGAGATTAAGTAGCTGGAAAGGCAAATTATTTTCTCTAGGTGGAAGATTGGTACTCATTAATTCAGTACTTAGTAACATGGTGCTATATATGATTTCATTCTTCCAGTTACCAATAGGAGTCTTGCATCGATTGGATTATTTCCGATCAAGATTCTTATGGCAAGGAGATAATGAAAAGAAGAAATATAGACTGGCTAAATGGAATGTGGTTTGCAGACTCAAAGATCAAGGAGGGCTTGGGATTCATGATCTAGAAATCAAGAACCAATCCCTACTTGGAAAATGGCTTTTTAAGTTGCTGAAGACGGGATCTGGCAAACTATTCTTAAAAGAAAATATGTTGGCTCGAAAGCACTATCCCAGGTTCTTTGGAAACCGGGAGATTCGCATTTCTGGGCTGGTCTAATGGCCACGAAGAAGTATTTCTTCTGCTTTGGATCATTTTCGATTAAGGACGGATCTGAGATACGTTTCTGTGAAGATAAGTGGCTAGGTAGCACTACTTTACGGGAACGGTATCCAGCCTTGTATAATATTGTCCGTCACAAAGGTGAAACACTCGCTGTAGTGTTGGAGACCAATCCGCCGAATGTGTCGTTCAGAAGAGATTTAATCGGACCCCGACTTGCATCATGGAATGATTTGCTTAACCCCCTGACATCAATCCATTTGATGCCGGGGTCTGATGAATTTCATTGGAACTTGACTGCGAACGGTTTCTTCTCAGTTAGTTCCATGTACAATGCTTTGATCCAACCATCGCTACCAGTTGTTAATAATCAGAAAATTTGGAGAATGAAAATACCACTTAAAAATAAAATTTTTGCTTGGTATCTTCGTCGTGGGGTTATCCTAACCAAGGATAATATTATTAGGCGGAATTGGCATGGAGATAAAAGATGTGTTTTTTGCCATCATGATGAGTCAATAAAACATTTGTTTTTTGAATGCAATTTTGCCCGTTCTATATGGTCAGTCACCCAAGCAGCTTCAGGCTTGTATCCACCTTGTAGTGTTGCCAATATCTTTGGGAATTGGCTACATGGTATAGATTACAAGTATAGAATCCTTCTTAGGGTGGGAGCGATTGCCATTATTTGGTCACTATGGCAGTGTAGAAATGATAAATCCTCATCTTTCTTGCAGGTTATCTATCGGTGTACAGGCACACTCCGATTATGGTCATCCCTGCATCGTGTGAAGTTTCACGACCTTTTTACGGAGGTGTGCACGAGACTGGAGGATACAGCTAGAGATATCTTTACCCGTCATGGATGGCAGCATAATTTGCGGATAGGCCATCAACTCCCTTAGGCGTTTTTTACAATTTCTCATTATTTGCGGATAGTTAGGGGGTGATTTGGACTTCTTTTTATATTCCTTCTTTGGGAATATCCTACATATATATGATATGACTGGTCTTCCCGTTCAAGCTAGGGTATCTCATACACGTTTACAAGTAGGATTCCACCTCTAACTCTAGCCCTAAAGTTGGTAACTTATCCTCCTGCTTCATACTGGACCCGTACCAAGTGTATGTTTGTTGTCTCTCGTGTCGAGGTTCCAACAATACTTCCGTGTTAGAGTAAAGCTTTTCTACATCATCGTGTCGTCATAGATGCAGATCCATGGGCTTGTGGGCACAAACAGGTACCAACTAGGATCTCTTGAGAGTCAATCCAAGTTGTGGATTGTTGTTTCTATGTTGAAACCAGCATGAAAGTTGATCCGGTATTCGTATGATGGTAGGTGTGTCACGCTGGGATGAAACTTCTTCAGGTACTTGCCATTGATAGCTCGTGTGATAACTTCCCCCTTCAAAGTTTTTAGCAGATAAGATTTGCAGGTACCACTCCGGTAATACGCAAAGTCCCATCCTAGTTGGGATACCACTTACCGAACTCCCGGCTTCATGTTCTAATCGGCAGGATATTTTCTAGACCAAGCTCCCAACTTGAAAGTTATTTGTCTGAACCTTTTTGTTGTGTGTCCTTTCTACCCGCAACCTGCCTTTCTCAATGTCTCGTAGAGCCGTTAAGCACGTATCAGCCACTTCATCGATGTTGTCCATCATAGAGTTGCGTAGTCCTTAGCCAAGAAACTGTCTTGCTGATTGAATCTCAAAGCTGCCAGATTTTCCTCAAGAGGTAAAACGGCCTCTTGTCCATAAATCAACTCAAAGGGAGTCACTTGAGTTTCTCTATGCATTGAGATCCAGTGATCCCACAATGCTTCAGATAATACCTCATGCCACCACTTTGGATCATCTTGGATTTCTCTCTTGATAAGTTTGATGAAGACCTTACTGGTGGATCCAGCTTGACCATTAGCTTGAGCATAATATGAAGATGAAATGGGCATCTTGATATTGTGTGATTCGATAAACTGCTTTTCCATAAAATACACGCCTTGATCAGTAGTAAGGGTCTGAGATATGCCAAAGTGGTGGAAAATCTGCTTAGTGATAAACTGAATCACCTCCATGTGGGCCATATTCTTGAGAGGTACTTCTTCAGACCACTTGGTCAAATAATCGTGGGCACCAACACAAATCGATGCCCTTTGGAAGGTGGCGGATAAATCATACCAATGAAATCAAACCCCCACCCTCGAAAAGGCCACGACTTGTTAATATGATTGAGCATTAAGGCCAGCACCAATTGAATATTACAAAACTTCTGGTAGGACTTGCACCCCTTGTAGTATCTGAAGCAACAGTTAATCATCGTTGTCCAATAGAATCCAGCACTCCGGAAGATCCACTTCATCTGATGAGAAGATTGATGTGTTCCACATAAGCCAAGCACTTCTGCAAGACACCATCAGCTATTCAACGGTATAATTGATCATCAATCAAGGTATACTTGAATCCTAGCCACCGAACTGCTTTGTCTGCTCTTCAACTGGGAACTTGCAAATATTTGATAATAGCTACCCTCTAGTCTAGAACATATTTACCTCTGGGTATTACTCCATGAGCCACTTCATTGGATGAACCGAGCTTCTCTTTAGTAGATCCTTTGAAGCAACACGATTTAGCAGGTGAATTGGCTAGGGATATTACAGTTACTTCTGATCTAGCACATGTAAGCATTAGTTCTTTTGATATGATGAACATGCCATAACTAATGTGATAGCTAGATGCTTGTTGAGCAAGATCGTTAGCAAGACAGTTACCATGTCTAGGCACATGAGATAATTTGAAATAACTCAAGGTGGGTAGCAAATCTAGACACTTATAAAGGTATATGTTGAATAAACTCATCAAGACATTGGAATACTCCTAATGCCTATTGTACCACCAATAGTGAATCGACATATGCCTCGATGTGAGAAACCAGCGTCGAACCGCCAACGATTTTTCCACATTGGAGTAAAGCTTTTCTTCATTGTCGCACCGTCATAGATGTAGAACCATGGGCTTGTGAACATAAACAGGTACCAACTAAGCCGTCTTGAAAGTCAGTCCGAGTTGCAGATTCGTGTTTCTACATTAGAACCGGCAAGAAATCCGATTCAGCCTTTGTATTCATGGTAGGTGTCAACCCGTAGTGGGTCCCCTGAAACAGCTTTTGGAGCCTTCTGGTTAGTTCTTCCGTTTCTGGTTGGCTTGTTTCTCGACTCCATCCTGATCTGGATTTAGAGCTGAAATGCGTCCACTCAGTGACACGAGGTACATAATGATCAGCTTGTAATTGCTTAATTGTGTGTTAGACTTGCTCATGGTGTCAATTTACTTCCTGATAACCACCACATATCGAACAATCCAGTCCACCGCGATGTGCACACAAATCTATTGATTGCGAGAGGCCCCGTATTGCACCTCGTTTCTTTATTTCTTCAACTCTCACCATTCGGTACATTAGATCACACCCCTGGACATGCATATATACAAGCATTGCCAACACGATTAGAACTAGGACTCTGCTGACAACACGATATCGAAAAAACTACGACAGTGAGGCTGACTTGTGTAATCAACCCAAATAAACAAGGAAATAACCAACCGGACTCGGTTTGGAACCAGACAAGTCTGATTATTCCAACATCGTGTTTTGTTTAACTTCTATTTTTTGGTCAAATATACTAGTAATGTAGGGAAAGTGTTTGAACCACATTTTAATTATCGTGACATTTTGAAATATATTTTGCATCCATAACTCACTAAATTTTGTTTCAAAGTGTGGTTCAAGGTGTCACATAAATTAAAATGTGGTTCAAAGTGTTACCATGTCAGAAATACATGGTTGGAGCTGGAATTGACTCTTATCTACATTACGTGGAAATCATATAGTCTGCCATTTTGTTTCTTCAATATGTTGCAGGTTCACATGTCCCGATTGATTAAGCATATAAGTTACATGCATGTCCTAGCTATATGTTTGTCCTAAATGACATGACGAAGTTAGTTGGGTTCACCAAAGTTATATGACACTGTTCCACCAAAGGTTTTGTCCACATTTACCCCGTCCACAACATAGCACTTTCTGTTGAGAATTGATTATGAAGTGGATCCATATATTCCTTCACATATTGCATAGAGTATGAGATATTGGAGTGCAACAAAATATAGATTATGTCGTGAAATTGCATGCTAGGTTGGCCATGGGCGGTGGACACCGGTGTCTAGCCAAATCATTGTAAAAGCATGCTCGTGTGCAAGGGAGTCGACCTTTGTGCTTGTGAATGAGATGGCACACAGCTTGGCCAATGATCAAGGGTGCTTAGTGACTTGTCCGGTAAGAATATAATACATGTATTGTTCACCGCCCACATAAAATGTGGGCTTCACGAGTATGGCGGGTACAAGCCAAACTCCTATATATGGTGGCACGTTGATCAGGTGTTTTGCCTACACTGCCCATCACCGGTTGATTTGTTGGGGCGATTCTTGGTTTCAGAACTTGTATTAGCCACATGGCTTTCTTTATTTCAATTAACTGGTTGCTGAGCTATCAAAACAATCTCGTGTGATGGTGGAGACCAGATCCCCTACGTCCTGCTTTCGATGGCGGCTTCGTCCCCATGTTTGCAGGGTGGGTGTGATCCATTGCTAGATCACAATATAATTTGTTTACCTACAACAAACATGAGAGCATGTACTGCATATATATTAAAACGAAATATATGGATTTGTGCTCAATAAATATCGAAAAAAACAGAGTTTCAAAGTTTGATGTAAAAACAAAGTGTGATGTATCCTGGAAACAAAGCAATTGGGACATTCTTCTCTGTCCGATGGATAACCCTGAACAATACAATTTTGGCAAAACAACAATAATTTTGGCAAAACAACAACTACAATTTTGGCAAAACAACAACAATTTTGGCAAAATAAATACTAACTTGCCAAAGTGAATGCCAAGTTGCAAATTCTTCTCCAGCGCTCCTGACAGCCGCAAAGTCACTCTTTGCCCCGCGGGCAAGTTCCGTGTTGGGGACTTGTATCGTGCGCTGCGCTCCTCGGGGTGCATAGTGCCGTACCAGGAGGTCAACTGGGAAAACTTTGCGCCGCCCCGAGTCAAGGTATTCTTTTGGATTCTGCGCCTCGGTCGCACTAGGACGCGCGCCCACCTGTTCCATCTGGGGTGTGTCGCCTCCCCACACTGTCCTTTCTGTCCAGGCACTCCTGAAGACCTGGCGCACCTGTTCGTGCAGTGCCCTCGCCTGGCCTCCCTGTGGATGTGCCTTGCAAGCGACCTGCGATTGCCCCCCGACACGGATGTCGTTGGCTTACTTGACATGCTCTGGGATCGCCTCCCCTGTATGCATGCCTCGGCTCTACACACGGTTCTGCTCGCCATCCTATGGTCGGTCTGGAAATCGCGCAACCGCATGGTGTTTGATAGAGCTTCCTCCACCACCGATCAAATCGCCTCCCTAGTCGTGGAACATCTGCAGCTCTGGGTCGTCCGAGCTCCTCGACGGGTAGACCTTGATCCTCTTCGGGCTTGGTGGGATAGCTTAGGGTAGCCCCCACCACCACCACCCCTCCCCCTACTATGTACCTCTTTGGAGTGGTATGCCACGTCCGCGCCGCCACGGTCTCGTGTCGGTGCCACCATGTAAATCTGTCCATTTATGAAAATGAAAATCGCGTTCAGGTGGGCTATCGCCCCCCGTTGCACTCTTCAAAAAAAAAGTTGCAAATTCTTAGCGCCGCCACAATCCACGTTCATCCTAGAAATACAACTACAGTAACCGCCAGAACTCAGTTACACGTACTCCCTCCGTTTCAAAATATAAGATGTTTTAGCTTTGTGAAAAAAATGTATCTAGACTTGTTTTAATATGTAGGTTCATTCAAGTTTAGAGTGGATCTACACACTAAAACAAGTCTAGATATATTTTCTTCACAAAGCTAAAACGTCTTATATTTTAAAACAGAGGGAGTATCAGATAAGATGATTTCTTTTTGGCATGTCAGACAACAGGTTTATGTGGGGGTTTAAGAGTCCTAGAAACTTACAATTCGAACTAAATATATGCATCAACCACTATAGTTTTTCTTCCGGGTGACCAACCCGCTAGGGTGTCGGTGGGAGGCGACGAAGCCGACTTCGCCCCCACACGGTAATGAATCTCTCACCGGGAGTCTCTGTAGGTTGCAGCAACGTGAGGGGTGGGCAGGTTCGAGTGATAGCGGGAGATTTTCCGCCCATGACTCCTCGATCTATCTTGGTAGTCAAGGCTGGTGCGGTGGTGCCTCCCGTCTCCCGTCCTCGATCTATATCGATAGTTAATACACAACCGAAATTATGATTCTTTCATTAGTTGTTGCTATTTTTCACCCTTTTTTTCTGTATGACTGATGTCAGTTTCTTCAGGTAGAAACCATTTTCTGGGAGGAGTCCGACAACCAGTAGTTAAAATCTGGTGCCTTATTAGTTAGAACTTTGGCTAGTTGTGTTCTCACGTCTCTTCCACGTACACATCCAGGTGATGTATTCATGGTTTTAAATTGAGGAACAGAGCGACAGTCTCACGAATCTGTATGGTATTTTGAGCAGCGAACATACAAGACTTGTGTAAAAATATTTCCGTTAGTTTTGTCTATAATAAGTTTTTCTGCATATTTTTCTAGGGGCCCGCTTTGTTGGAGCTTTAGACTGAGAGCAATTCGATCAAAATTCTTGTGTTAATTTGAGTGGGGCAACAATGCTATAAGAGCGAAAGGATTGGTTAGTAATTCTGTCAGAACTGCTTAATTAAATTAATTTTGTTGAATTGAATAATATTTGTTTGACTGAATTAGTGCTCATGTCGTCCATCTCATTTCAAGCATGTAATGTGCATCAGGTGTGTTTTTGTTATCGTCCAAATATACCAATCAATCTCACTTCGGGTGGAGTCGTTCATATGATTTTTCTATTTCACCAGATCGCATATTCTTCCTTTCCTTTCTATATTCGGTCATCCAATATCAGTTGGGTGCTCAAGAAGTAGATAACCACTATATCCGGGGTCACAACAATAGCAAGTTAATATGTTCGATTAAATGGTTGTTCAGCAATAACATGTTCCCTGGACTGGCTTAGTCAAATCCATGTATTTCCTATTAATTAGCAATCCATGTTTTTATGCAATTACATTATTGAGGTGTAGTTTTTCTAGCTTTATATTTCTAACTCTGATTGAGAAAATAAGGAAAAATATTGCAGGTAAAATAATGCGTTGAGGGCTGATCACTGGACATCTAGAAATTAACATACATGCTCTTTTTCATCTCATTTTACCCATATGGAATAAGGAGGATATAAAATTTTACATACAAATAGGTATACTATTATGCTAACTAGGATGAGGTTGTATAGTCCGAGATATGAGAGTAAACTTATTTGAAGTTTAATTGGGTAATTCTTGGGCAGAATTTTATTAAGTGATAGATGTAGAAGTATCATTGAAAGAATTATCTCTATGTGTACACCATATTAATTGCCAACACTCTTTCATTAAGTTTATTTGGCCAAAATGAGCATTATGCATTATCGGTTCACTCGGGGGCATCATTTTCTTATATGTAGGTACCATTAGAGCTCTCAAATGCAAGAACAGACACCCGATAACATCGAAGTAACCATGGGAGTCTGAAACTAATGCTCTCAAGTCCTTGACTGAATGATTTACACAAGAACACAATTGTTGATTCGAGTGAAATGCGGCTCATTCATTATTTTACTTTTTTATCTTAGAAAACTTATTTTTTTTTCTATTAAGATCACAGTATGGGTCTTGAATTTATCATTTATGCATAAGGAAAGGGAAACATGTACTTGATTCTTTTACTGTGTTGCTCTCTGAGGGCATCATCAAAGTACTTGTAGGAGTTTTAGATTAGTATGGTAGGCTTAAAATTATGTGATGCATATTTATATTATAGAAAAACAGTTTCACAAAATAATCATCCTGGCCCAACCTTCACAAAAACAATTAGAGATTGCAATATATGATTAAGTCATACTAGTCATATTAGTTAAGATCCTATGGTCGCAATGCCATGCGGCAGCGATGGTCGTAGCTCGCCCGGAGGCAGAACTGTGGTGGCGGTGGGATGGTGTTGGGCTCATCTAGGCCTAGATCCTCGTGTACGCACCGACTCCTCCGTGTGGACGAATACCGCGTTCTTCCGCTAGTACAACTTGGGAGCCGGGATGACGGTCCTAGAAATGGTGGCGGCATTCTCACCAATCTCCGATGGTGAAGATCCAGTTGACTACGAGGTTGGGGTGACATGGCCGTGCCTCGACCATGATCTTGGCGGACGATGGCAGTGTTGCTACCTTGTTGAAGGCATCGTCTTTGTTGGTCTCGTCACTTCAATCCGGCAGCTCCGGGGGAATCCCCAGATCTGATTTTTCCAGTTCGGGCGATGGAGGCGTTGTGTGTCGTTTTCTCTCTTGGGAGCATTGCTCCAAGCAGTGCTAGATGGAAGAGGCAGGGGGTGGAGAGACTTCGTCTTGCACGATGACTCTGGTGGAGATGCCAAGTCATACCTAGTCGCCACGTTCTACTCTCAGTCATGCCTGGTTTGGTAGGTTCTATGCATGACAGATCTTCCGGAGGTCTCTAGTTACGTCGATTGGCGGGACTTAGCGGAATGGTGGCGAGAGGTCTCGGTGGCGATTGCGCTTGCTTGTTGATGGACGCGCACAGGGTGGGTGGCACCATATGGCATCATGGATGCGTCATTGGTAGGTCTCACAAGGTCATTACATTGATCTCTCTTGAAGATGTGTATGCGGAAGAATGCGCGGCGACTTTCTGGAGCGTGTATGTTGATACATGTTGAGGTTCTACCGGACCAGTTGTTCCACTTGCTCGTCATTGGACGACTTTTTGAGGTCTTCGGTTTTTAGATGATGCGCGTTGGTATGATGTTAGGGATACTTGCCTTCATCGGTGTTGGTAGGATTAGCGAGTTGTCCCTTGTTGAGTGGGCTTTGTTTTGATCTTTGTAATCCCTCTTCTAAGGTATTGGGAATAATCTAATAAAACGGGTAGTTTGCATCCCTTGGATGCAGAGGCCGGGGTGATCTCCCCCCATTTCGAAAAAATGGGTCCCTTGTAGAAGACCACGACCGTGGAGAAAAGGAAGGCCGGCCACCCCATTTTAAACACTCGAGAGGTTGATGTTGAGAACAATGCAACATTCCAAGTCCGAAATCTACTTGGTAACCTGTGGAGATTTTTAGTCTATTTTCAACACAATATATTGTGCTCTTCTTTCATTTTGAGAAACTCCTTCAAACAGGACTTCAATAGAGAATGCACTCATCTGCCAACTGGTTGAGCATATATGTTATATGACTGTTCTAGTTGTATATGAGTGTCCTTCTGCATGAACAAAGTTAGTTAGACTCACATGAGACATATGACATATATAGATATCATAGTAATAGTTCCTAGTACTATAAATACCGCCCATACTACTAAGCCATACATATAACCCATTCTAAATTACACTGACATCGAGAAGTGACAAATTGATATGTAATATATCTGTATTTAATAGAATATGAGATATTGGAGTATACCAATAAGTACAATGTTTGGGACTCCGGCTGTCTCCTGCAGCATGACTGTTTCCTCTTCCCAGTTCTCACAATGTTTTGCAACCTATCTCAACTTCAATTTCATGTACGTTTGAAGTTCTAGTGTGGTGGTTGTAGTTTGCCAATTTGGCATTCTTCTAATGGCAAATCAGGCCGACTGCCTAGCCAATGGTACATGGTCAAGGCTTCACTGTTCTCCGCTGACGATGGAGAGAATATTAGCTTCCATTGCTAATGTTGGTTGCGATGTGCTATGACCGTGTATGGAAACTGTAAATTTCTCAGTCAAACCAAGAGTTCTCAGTTTACACATCTTACTTTTAGAAACCATAACATTCTACAAAATTATATTTCATGAGTTATGTGCTGGAAATTAGTTATAAATAACAATTAGTTCTGAAGCAACAAAGAAATAGTTTTGTGTTACATACAAATGTTGGAATACCAGATCCTAAAATTATGCCATCTTTTTTCTAGATTAAATTCCATTTTCTACCCCAACTTTGCCATTTATGACACAAATTACTCTGTTTACTACTCCCTCCTATATATATTAATGTCCTCAACTTTATCGATTTGTATGTATCTAGTGAAGTATATAGACTAGATGCATTCGTTTCTGGACAAAGTTGAGGCTATATATTAATATGGACCGGAAAAAGTAATCCCTCCCGTTCAGTATATTAGGCACGCACGTAGTTTAAAAATCTTTGACCATTTTATCCAATAAAATATGCAATATATATCGCAAAAAGTATACAATTGAAAACTTCTTTTAAAGATGAATCTAATGGTAATTTTTATGAAATATTATGTAAAATTTATTGACCAAAATTAATGATCAAAATTGTTTTTAACTACGTGTGTCCCTAATATCCTGAACCGGAGGGAGTAGTAGAAAATCCTTATGCATACCCCCGTTTAGCACAACGCGTGGCAGATTTTACCCCATTTAAGATTTAGAAGCATAGTAAGATAAGACTTAGTCACGTCTATGTGGAATGCGAGAAAGCAAAGGTTATTTCCTCAAGAGAGATTAAATTCAGAGAAAGTGCTTCAACGGATCATATCAGCTTATGAGCGATGAGCCGTCGTCGTCCGTGAAGCAAACGAGTGTATGCTTTTTTTTAAACAAGGAAAAAGACTTGCTATTTTTATTAATATATAGAAAGAGTTTAAGAGGGTGTCTTACAAACATGCTCAAAGCCAAGGGCTAGAGCAGCGTCATAATACAAAACACAACTATTCTCGCGGCATAATATTACAAATCGATTTAGCATCCGCAGGGCTCCACAAATTCGCCTCTTACTCAATCTTGGAGATCATCATGTTGGTGGTAGAGTATTCGTTTCTAAAAACACGCCCATTCCGCTCCTTCCAAACCTCCCAAGACACCAACATGGCTAACGATGCCAACGCCCTTCTTGCCTCGCCCTACTTATTGATGGCCAAACTCCACCACTCCTTGACGCTTGCGATGTCATGCCACTCACTAGGCTCAAGGTCGAGCAGCCCGAGCCAATCCTTTAAACTCCTGCAAATTCTAATGGTGAAGCGACACTAGAAAAGGTGCACCGCCGACTCTTGGACTTGGTTGCATAGCTTGCAAAGCCCATCATTTGTCCATCCTCTTTTCTCTAATCTATCGGCCTTTCAAACTCTATTTTGTAAGATCAACCACAGAAACATCTTGCACTTTGGCGGTGTCCACGACTTCCAAACCAAGGAATGCATCAACAAAGAGGTGTGTCCAAGGAATTGCATCATGTATGCCGATTTAGGCGAGTAGGCTTCATTATTAGTGAGATTCTAAGCAATAGTGTCCGAAGAATTTGGCTCTAGATGAACATCTTGAAACATCGATCTCCCAATTTTTTGAGAATTGGAAAATATTTTGGGTTGAGAGACCGTCTTGCATGCTAATTTGGACACCCCCCCCAATAATCATCTATCAAGGCCTTGGCCATCGTGCTCTTTTTCTTCTTTGAAATATCAAACATAAGGGGGGCGACATCTTTTGGTCTTAAGCCATTCATCCAAGGTGATTTCCAAAAGAGGGCCTTCTTTCCATTTCTAATAGTGACCTTGGTAGCCGCTGAAAAGAGATCTTTGTCATGTGAAGTGCAAGGTTTCCTAAGACCGACCCAAGGTTTGTTTTCTTCTTTCAATTCGTACCAAAGCCACCTCATCCGAAGTGCGGAAGCAAATTTTCTGAGGTTAATAATCCCAAGCCCTCTAAATTCTTTTGGCTTACAAACCTTATTCCAAGCTACCTCATCCGAAGTGTATGCTTTAAGCTTCGGAGGAACCGACAGATTGCTTCAGACTCTTCTCCCACTAGTAGAAAACAGGCCATCCGTTCGCGCCCCCTCAGAGCATTAGTCCCGGTTGCGCCACCAACCGGGACTAATGCTGGCACGCGTCCCGGTTCGAGCGGGCACGGGGCCCGGAGGCATGCGTCCCGGTTGGTAACGGGGCATACGTCCCGGTTGGAGCCAGCAACCGGGACTAAAGGTTTGGCCACAACCACGTGGCGTGGCACACCTTTAGTCCCGTTGGTGGCTCAACCGACGATGCTCCCGCCTCTATAAATGCACGCCCAGCCCCTCTGCCCACTCTGTTTTTTCTCTTGGGGGAAGGTGTGAGGGGTGTGCTAATTTTTCCCCTATGCATGCATTCAAGGTGTTTGATGAAATGTTTGAGTGAATAATCCCGTTCAATTTCTCATAGAACAAAAATATAGAAGGTGTCCGAGACGCACTTGAGCTTTCTCCTCTTTATTTCCCTCGAACGAGGTTAGCAATCTTATCTTTTCTCTGTCATTGATACAATGCATGTGTCGATGTGAATTGGTCATTTCACTATTTATGATGTCCTGTTTTTTGATAAACTTACTTATATGATGCAGATGAACGGTCGGGAATGGCTGTACGGTGACCAGCGCGTAGCCGGGTATATCAAAGGCGTGGATAAATTTATCGATGTGGCTACGGGAAACAAAGAGAATGGTTTTATACGTTGTCCATGTGTTCAATGTCGGAACAACAAGGATTACTCTTCCTCGAAAATCATTCGCGGCCACCTGATTATGAAAGGTTTCATGCCCAACTATAATTGCTGGACCAAGCACAGGGAAAGAGGGGTTATGATGGAAGATGGTGAAGAAGAAGATGATGATAACAACTATCATCATATGTTTCCTGAATACAGTGATACTGCAATGGAAGACAATGGAGAGGAAAGAGGTGAAGAACGGGCATCGATGAGCGGTGATGAACTTGGTAGGGTCATTTCTGATGCAAAGTGAGACTGTGAAACAGAAAATGAGAAGTTGAAGTTAGAGGGCATGTTAGAAGATCACAAGAAATTGTTGTACCCAAATTGTGAAGATGGCAGCACAAAGCTCGGTACCACATTGGAATTGTTGCGATGGAAGGCAGAGTGTGGTCTAACTAACTCCTCATTTGAAAAGATGCTAAAAATAATGAAGCCGAAGTTTCCAAAACATAACGAACTTCCCGAGAGTACCTACGAAGCAAAGAAGACTCTTTGTCCTCTGGGATTAGATGTGCAAAAGATATATGCATGCATTAATGACTGCATCCTTTACCGCGGTAAGGAGTATGAGAATTTAGATAAATGCCCGGTATGCAATGCGTTGCGGCATAAGATCAGACGAGATGACCCTGGTGATGTTGAGGGAGAGCCCCTCCGGAAGAGGGTTCCTGCTAAGGTTATGTGGTATGCTCCTATAATACCAAGGTTGAAACGCATGTTCAGAAACAAAGAGCATGCCAGGTTGGCGCGATGGCACAAAGAAGACCGTAAGAAAGACGGGAAGTTGAGACACCCTGCTGATGGGTCACAGTGGAGAAAAATCGAGAGAGACTTCCCAGACTTTGCAGGTGACGCAAGGAACTTATGGTTTGGTCTAAGTACGGATGGCATGAATCCTTTTGGGGAGCAGAGCTGCAGTCACAGCACCTGGCCCGTGGCCCGTGGCCCGTGACTCTATGTATCTACAACCTGCCTTATTGGTTGTGCATGAAGCGTAAGTTCATTACACTGGTGGAAACGGGGCTATAGGTCCCGGTTGGTACGGGGCTTTAGTCCCGGTTTCCCAACCGGGACGGGGCAACCGGGACTAAAGCCCTAACCTTTAGTCCCGGTTGCCCCACCAACCGGGACAAAAGGGGGAACACGTGGCAGCGGCAGAGGGCGAGGGGGGTGGAGCATTAGTCCCGGTTCGTAACACGAACCGGGACTAATAACCTTCTGCATGGCAGATATTTGCCATTTCTGCCAAGGCAGAATTCATTTTGGCACACTTTGTTGCTTGGCAAGAGATTTGGCCATTTCTGCGGCAGAGAATTCATTTAGGTTGTTTTATTGTTTATTTAGTGATTTTCACTTATCAATGAAGGAACCTTATATTACATCATGAATATCATGACAATATTACATTGAATACAAGGATCGAGTTCATGCACTACATACAAAAGTTGCTATTCGATGCTACCGGCCAATTCCTTCAAAGTTGCTATTTTTACAATCCCTATTGTCTATACACAGCCGAATAGTATTCCCCTTTTGGGTGTAGGACTTCTGCATCCAAGAATCCCGCCAATTCCTCCTGAATTGCTCAGACGCGATCCTTTGGCGTAAGACCGTCCGTAGACGTTCGATCTGATTTAAAAAGGAGTCAGCCTATATGAATGAAACTAAACACAATTTTATTGTAATTAAAACTATAGAAATTGTTTACGACGTGGAGTTGCTCTAAATTTCTGCCCTTCTCATCGCACGTCCGGATGAACTCGCAAACATAGTATCCACATAGATTGTTACCGGTCCTGCGTCAGCACTTTACGAGAAGAGTTCAATCAAAATAATAATCAAGCATGATAATAACTATCAAAACTAGAATCAAAGAGATGCTTGTGAATATAGCTAGTGGTGCTTACATTTAGTGGTTAAAATGTAAGCTCCTCTTTCCAAACACCCTAGCCTTGTTGGTGAACCGTTTCCAAGCGCTGCCGTGAGAAAGCGAATAAAATAAGTTATTAAGTACTTGATATCATAAAATTCACGAACGTTGCCGATATAGTGTCATAATGATTAGAATTACATTTGGAGAAGTATCGCATGTCCTTCCACGTCTCAAGGGGTTTATGTTTGAGTCCATGACTAGTACACGCCTTTGTCAAGTTGAATGATTAACAGAATATAGTGAAAGCTGCAAATGCATAATTAATCAATTATATACTTAACATCGAGTAAGCGAAATAGAAAGTGTATACAAGACAATAACACTCACTCGAAGTTGTAAGGAAATAGTATTTCCCTTTTGGTTTCTTGAAACCTTAACGGCGTGTACTATATTATCCTCCGTATCCCGAGGGCTTATTTTGAGATTAGCTTCATGAACACAATATGGGTCAATGAAGCCAATGTCATAGATTTGTCCTCTCACGCATTCGAGAATCTTCATTCTGCATATTACAGTATGATTATATACATGCAATAAACAAAATAATATATTGGAGACTAAATTAATTACAGAATTAGTACTTACGGACAATAGGCATCGATGATCGATTTGTCCAAGGCGTCTTGATTGAATAATTGAAATAGTTCATCAAATTCAATGGATATCATGTCATCCTTTTCTTTCCCATGATGCTTTTTGTAACCCTCAAGACTATCCGATTAGCCCGGCCCTTGTGGCATGCATGTACCAGTTATGCAATCTTCGCATTTTTGTTGGAAGATTGTTTACCTCCTCAGGTTTGACGAGAGGTTTGCCGTACTGGTATTTGTATGCTACTTCACTCACGGGGAAGAACTCTAACTGGGATAAGTACTGGGCAATACTCATACCTTGAGCAGCGGCAGCTTCTCCATATTGTGCAACTACCTCTGGATCATACTGCTCTTCGGCCCCATATTTTCTCGACCCCACATTGGTTTGAGAAATCACCTTGAGAGGGGCGCAAGTCTGTTTTGCTTGTTCTCCGAGCTGGGCAACAGATTTCTCGCTTGCATCAGTACTGCTCTTCGAGGCTTTTTGTGCCGCATGTGACTTGAGAATAGAACGCTCATAGTCTGATGACAGCTTTGGCTCGGGTTGATGAAGAGTCTTTAGCATTTTCAACACTTTGGCTTTTTCTTCTTTGGTGCTGGGGAACTCTGGCTCTTTCGGCCGCCTTAGCTTAGCGAAAACGTCGTTTCCGCATCAACGATCGCCGACTCTCCTCTTCAAGATACCATAAGCTCTCTTGGGAGGAACCTTTGGTACTTTTGGAACAGGCTCTTGTTTACGTTTGCAATTTCTTCGACGACAAGATGGCAGATGCGCTTACGCTTTTTATCCCGAGGCGCCGGCGATGGCTCCATGGCGATGGCTGCACCGAGATTGGTGAGGCGACGAGCCGGTGAGGCGACAAAGACGGCTGCCATGGCGGCGCATTTACCTCGCCGAGACGGTGAGGCGGCGGGCGATGACCTTGGCGTGTGATTTCGAAGCACGATACATTCCTTCGGCCATAGAATGGTGACGTTTTTTGCGTCTTCCAGCACAGTCACATCCCCTTCACCTGCAGGGTAGTGAAGATCCAAAACTTCAAAGGTGGGCATGATTTCATCCACGCCGACAACAGCGTAGCCCTCTGGAACCGGACGACAATGGTAAGTTGGTGTGGGTCCAATTGGTAAGGCATAGCCGACCGCCACCTTCATTGATATGTTCACAACTTTGACATGTAGCTCACAGTATGTCATCTCTGTGATATCATCCACTGGGTAGCCAACAGGAGCCATCATCGGTGCATCATCGTCATCGCCCTTGTCATCACCCGGGACCTCGGTGGAAGCCACAAGCTTTTTCGATTATTCGATAGGCCGGTAGCATCGAATGCAGTGTGCTGCTGAGATGGTCCGGTAGTACTTTGCTCTTTAAGTGCGTTAATTTCATCTTGTTGTTGCTTTAATCGTTCTTCAATTAAACGCATTCGCTCTTTCTGACTATTTGCTTCAACTTCCACCCTGTCCTTTCTCCTCTGACGGCTTCTATCAGGATATTTCTTCCTCTCTTCTAGAAACCCAGTCCTCCATGGTTGGGAGCCTCTTGTGCCTCGTGTTCATCCATCATGTTCCTTATTTCCAAGGGCGAGTGTGAGCTCATCATTCTCTCTATCGGGAATGAAGTCCCCATCTTTAACAGCCTTTACTGCTTTTCTGATCCTCTCGATTGTCAAGGGGTCTTCTTTATGTCGTATGTTATATATACACCCCCCTTCCGAGTCCAACGTGCCCCCATGCCCGTAAAACCAATTCCTTGCACGTTCTACCCAATCATCTGCCTGGGTGATCTTTTTATCACGCAGCTTCATTCTCAAGTTTCTCCCACTTAGGAATGCCACCAGAGCCACCTTGCCCCATAGTATGGTGATACTTCTTGTTAGCGATTCATTGACTTATTCGCTGCGTACATTTTCTTAGTTTTTTCTGATGTCTTGTATTCCACAAACTCAGCCCAGAATGGTTTTATCTTCTCAAACTGAATATTCTTGAAATCGGGAGTCTTCTCTTTCACGACATAGTCAAGGTGTAATCTTTTCTTCCAGTTGGTGAAACACTGGGCCATCTTCTTCAAAGCCCACTCCCTGACCTTAGCCTCCATGGCTCTCCCATGTTGTAAGGCGTCCTCAACTGGATCCTCCGCATTTGGATCCAGCTCTATCTTCGGTAGTTTGAAATTAACCATGAGCCTCTTCCACAGTAAATCTTTGGCGTGGTTAGGGACAAATAAACATGTTCCCTCTTCATCCGCATTAGCAGGCCTATTCCAATTTCTAATGGTGATCGGGATTAAGTCCCTAACGATTACTCCGCATTGTGCCACAAATTTGTTTGCGACAACTTCGGGAGCCGTCGGCTTGCCTTCTTCAGCGACACCTTCGATCCTAAACCTCTCATGGTCTTGAAACTTTTTGGTTGGGCCTCGTCTGGTCTTTTCAGTAGATTCCTTCGATCCAGAGGGCTAAAAGAAGAAAGATCGTCGTTACTATTTCTATATAGATAGCAGATGATTAATTAATGAATTGATTATATTACATGCACCTCGCTGGAGCGGTCGTCTTCTCGATTACACAAGGCATCGCCTTCTCCCTCGCGGAAGGCAACACCTTCAACCTCAAACAAGTCGTCTATTTCGGTAAAAATAGGATCACCCTCACCGGAGTTGTTCAGAAACGTTGATACGTCTAAATTTTCTTCCCCACGGATCACACCTTGGATCAACTCTTCCTTTTCTTTGTCTCTGACGTGTGGGTCCATATTTTCTGCATAGGTGGAAAAACGAATAAGTCAAAGCAGCTAAAGGAGAAAGTTAGGTACGGTGTTGAGAGATATAAACCCTAGTTCAGAGAAACCCTAATATATACATACACAATAATAAAAATGAAGAGAAACCCTAAACCCTAAACCTATCTACAAAAAGGATACCGTGTAGTAGATAGGCACATCGTCGAACCCACATGCACCTAAGGGGTATTAATGATTCCTTATCTAAGATAGGGCTTTTAAGTTGCTTGACAATGTCAATCGGGTCTGGGGCTACCCACAATGACTGACCAGTGGGGCCGAAGACCAATAATACCAAAGTAATTAATAAACCTAATAATACCTAACTAATAATAAACCTAATAATCGAAACACCGAAAAGAAAGGGAAACAATCAACACATGGCATCGATGCAATTCTCAAGCAAGTATGATGATATGACAAGTTAATTTGCATTGGAATGTAACCCTAATACATGCTCAACGATTTAATCGGGGTTCCGAGCGGTGAAAACCCTAACTCGGGGAAACTCCGGAACATATGAGAGGGGTGCATTTGTTCTTCTAATTATACTTGTCATTTAAGTTGTTGAACAATGCATGATTATAGGTTAGATAGATAGGTTTCATTTTTCTGAACAATTTGATATATTATTGTATTTTTCTGACTTATAAACAATAAGTTATTGATTTTACAATATTAAATAATTTTCTCGAATTAAAAAAAAGGCAAATAGTTTTTACACCGGGGCGCCCCCTAGCCAGTGAGACTGACAGAAGGGCCCCAGTGCCAACTCAGCCTCCACGTGTACATATCATTTTTATACCACAGAGAAGCCTACCCACTGAGGCTAACTGATGGGCCCTAGGCCACATCAGCTGCCACGCGAGCACGAGTGACGTCAGCACGACGTCACGCTGGCGGCGAGCTCCCAGGCAGCGGCAGCGACGGCGATAGCGGGCACGTCTGGACGCGCGGATGGGCGCTAGAGAGAGAGCGCGATGAGAGAAGAGAGTGGCGGCGCTTCCTTGTTGGTCACCGAGCGTCGCCTCCGTCGAGCTTCAGCGGCGTCGGCACACGCTGGGAAGAGTAGTCTGAGGAGAGGGAGAAAAGAAGAACACCGTGAGGATCGGCAGCTCACCAGAACACGACAGAGGTGGTGGCGAGGCGAAATCAGGAGACGCCGAATCGGCGGAGGCGACATGGACGAGCTTCCAATCCAGCGATTGAGGTCACGCGAGGAAAAGTAGCCAAGGCGGTGGGCGGAGGTGGCGGTGGCGGAACGCGGGTGGCGGCGGCATGGCAACTTGCCAGGCGGTTCTGAGAAGCAGAGAAGTGAGATGGGGAAGAAGAAAAGAGACGCGTCGATTATAAGCGAAGGCCTTTAGTCGGTTGGTGGCTCCAAAGGACTAGTATACATCGTCGATTGAGCCACCAACCGGGACGTATACTCCAATATTTTCAGCAGACCAAGGGTTGGCGCACAGGGGGTCTTTAGTTGGTGGCTCCAACCGGGACATATTCCCCTGTTTTCAAAAAATTTCAGGTATTTTCTCTTTGTTCCCGCCTTATTTTTTATTTTGAGGTTTAAATTTGTATTGTTTTTAATGATAATTAATTTGGAATTTAGAAAAACTTTAAACATAAAAAGTTTTTGGATTTGAATAAATAATTCAAAACCATTTTCTGTTTTAAAAAATAATTAATGTAACCATTTAAAATATGAACCATTTACAATTAAAAATGAATTAACTTATATTTTTTAATATCAATTTGGAATTTAGAAAAACTTTAAACATAAAAAGTGTATGGACTTGAATAAATAATCCAAAACCATTTTCTATTTTTAAAAATAATTAATGTAACCATTTAAAATGAATTAACTTATATTTTTGAATATTAATTTGGAATTTAGAAAAATATAAAAATAAAAAGTGTTTGGATTTGAATAAATAATTCAAAACCATTTTCTGTTTTAAAAAATAATTAATGTAACCATTTAAAATATTAACCATTTACAATTTAAAATGAATTAACTTATTTTTTTAAATATCAATTTGGAATTTAGAAAAACTTTAAACATAAAAAGTGTATGGATCTGAATAAATAATCCAAAACCATTTTCTATTTTTAAAAAATAATTAATGTAACCATTTAAATGAATTAACTTACATTTTTGAATATTAATTTGGAATTTAGAAAAACTTTAAACATAAAAAGAGTTTGGATTTGAATAAATTATTCAAAACCATTTTCTGTTTTAAAAAATAATTATTGTAACCATTTAAAATATGAAACATTTACAATTTAAAATGAATTAACTTATATTTTTTTAATATCAATTTGGAATTTAGAAAATCTTTAAACATAAAAAATGTTTGGATTTGAATAAGTAATTCAAAACCATTTTATGTTTTTAATGGGCGGAAAAAAAGGACGGAAAATAATGGGCGGAAAGAAAATTTGATTAGGATAGAACTGGAATTAAAGTACATAACGCAACTAACACAAAGTTACATAGAAGAATTGAAAATTAAGATACATGGCCAGATTAAGCCACAATCGGCCGAACTTGTTTTGCAATGTTGGAATAATTCACCATGCTCGCCTACACTGTAATACTCGCCATCGTAGTCGTCAGATTTCGCCATGCGTCGCCGCTATCATCGTCGGGTCGCCATAGTTGAACCTTGAAGGTGTACGAGTGGTCGGGACTTGAGGGTAGCGCAGCGGGCTAGAGTCGGCCGTGTCGTGAGGCCATGACGCTGGAGAGTCCGGCCACGCCACCACACCACGGCCGGCCCGTTGAAGTTCGAAGAGGTGGACCCTCCTCGTGCTTCGGCGAGTGCCCTCTCACGCCGATCCACGAAGAAGGCTTCCCAAGTCGGGAAATAGTCGGGATGCCATATGGGATTCCTCCTGCTCGGCGTGAGCTCAAGTAGTAGGGGTTCGTGATGGCCATCCGACGCCACACCTAGAGGGACAGGGAACAAGACGCCTCCAAGGCCAAAGATCCAATTGACGGGACAAAGAGCCTCAAGGCAGTTCGAGGCGAAGCGCCTCCTCCCTGGGAGTTAGTGCTACGTGGAAGCCATGGAAAGAGTGATGAGGTTGCGATATGAGTCTAGAGATGTGCAATGACAATGGAGGCCAACCCTACATATATATAGTGAAGAACCAAGGGAAGAACTAGAGGGAAGAACTGGCGGAAGAAAAATGGCGGGGAAAAATGGCGTGTCGACATTATGTCGTCGGGTGTACCTTGTCCGGATGGTGTCACCAACCGACTAAAGATGAACCTGTCAGAGTCCCGGTTGGAGACACCAACCGAGACAAAACACGATCAACACTAATGATAGGGGTGAGTGTCGACACTATTTCAGTATGTACAAACGGACCCACTTCACCGATTCGGCAGACATTTGTCCTTTTACGGGATGGAAGAAAAGGTTTGAGATGTCCCTGTTGGGAGATAGTCCATGTAAGGTGGTCTAGTATTTTAAGAAAATGGGACGGTAGCATTCTAAAAGCGGCATTTTGGTGGTTACTTCACAAACGACCTGCTTTTTTGCGCCGGAAAATGGAAAAGGGCTTTTCCGTGCGACAAAAAGGAAAACTTCCTCCTGCAACATTGTTATCCATACCAATGTCCACACACATGCATAATATGGGAACAACATCACAAACTATGCCATGATTCAGCACATAACATCGGTCATTTGGACCGAAAGCCATGAAACCTCGAACATGATAGGTCATTTTGTGAAGGTTTTTTCGAAACATGATCAATATACCAAGTCTGGTATTTTTCCTTTCAACTATGTAACATAATATGACACCACGCGAAGGATTTTCATTGTTCGGATTTTTTTTGAATTTATTATGCCCGTTTTGAATTATCTGAATTTCTAACTATGGTTGAACCGGTGTGCATGAAGATACGGGACAAGCATCGTTAGAACTTGCATTGGATCTCTAAAGAAACCACATATTGCGAGTCTAAAAATGATTTTTTTAAAAAATAACGGGCGATAGATCATGTACCTGTAGTACAAACCGGACCCACTTCCTACTGATTCGGCAGACATTTGTCCTTTTTACCCGGGATGGACGAAAAGGTTTGAGATGTCCCTGTTGGGAGATAGTCCATGTAAGGTGGTCTAGTATTTTAGGAAAATGGGACGGTAGCATTCTGAAACGGAATTTTGGTGGTTACTTCACAAAACGACCCGTTTTTTGCGCTCGGAAAATGGAAAAGGGTTTTTCCGTGCGACAAAAAGGTTGGTGTCACCAACCGGGACATTATGTCGTGGGACACATGCATAATATGGGCACAACATTATGTCGACATTATGTCGTGCGGCGTGTACCTTGTCCCGGATGGTGTCACCAACCGGGACTAAAGATCATTCTAGTCGGTTGGAGACACCAACCGGGACAAAACACGAGTCGGCACTAATGATAGGGGTGAGTGTCGACATTATCTCGTAAGTGTCGACACTATGCCGAGCTACTTGTACTATAAATAGGCATCCTTGCGAGTCCAGTCCTCCAGCTAGTTTGAGGCATCTCCAAGATGGTTTTCTAGAGCAGGGACACCACTGGGCCAGTTTCAGGGAGATGCCGACGGAGCCTGGCCCCTCCGGCATCTCCGAGAAATGGTCATAGAGGCACTCTAATATGTGAAATTAGTTAGCCCGAGGCGATTGATCTAGTTAGAGAAGTTACAAGCTGCAAGATGGTTTTGAGTTTCCAGACGACACCACTACGACGGTTTGAGGAGATGCCGCAGATCCCATCCTCACATCTCCATGAAATCAGTCATAGAGGCACTCCTAATATGTGACTGCGTTTGGAGATAAGATCTTAATGGTAAGTCTGAATCAGGACAACTTCTTCATAGTCGGTCCAGCCACAAACGGGACTAACTCAAGATATTTATTAATATTAAAATCGAGACTACAAAAGGGACTAAAGGCCACAAACGATGAAGATATCGCTTCAAGCCACAAACCGCGAAAGACATGAACTAGAGTTACACAATATGAGCATGAACTTTTTGGCATATGTCCTTCCTTATGATCGCTTCAGACGTAACCATGGAGCATCTTCTTTACTTAACAGAATGCTTGGGTCAGTTTTCACTTTGAAGGGTGGAATTTCATCAAACTTAATATAATCTTCTGACATGTGTCCTCAATCCCCACGATGTTTCTTTTAGAACTATGTGACGCTTTAGCTCATCATATGATGTATTCGTTGCATATTTTTTCTTTTTTCCCCGAGGTCATGTCCTTCACATAGAAAACCCGAGACACATCATTGGCTAGACGAATGGTTCATCTCTATAACCAAGATTTTGAGATCCACTGTTTGTTGTCATTACGCATAAATGGTCTATCTTTACCCCTTCCCCATTCGAGGTTGACCCATTTGCAGAAAACAAAGGGACCTTAAAAAGAGACTCCATAGTCTAGTTCCCATATCGCCTCTATGTAACCATAATATGTGTCCTTTTGTCCATTCTCGTCTATTGCATCAGCGGACACCACTATTTTGGTTGGTGCTCTTTTTATCTTGGGCGATCGTGTAGAATGTATTCCCATTTATTTCGCACTTTGGAAATTCAATATAGTAGAAGATGGTGACGTGGCCAACAAGTATAGCCGATCTCCAACGGTGGTGTCATTCAAGATATGTGTCCGCATCCAACCACGAAAGACTTCATGTGTTCATCTGAATCCATGATTCAGCTTCCGGTTTGGAGCGAACAATATTCTTGTGTTCCTCGATATCTGAGCTGCTAAGGTGGAATTATGTAGAACCGTAGTGCTTTTTAGTGAAAGAATCCCGTCCCTACATATCATTGCTTTATTTCCCAGGTGCCTTTTCCACTTAGTCTTCCCACATGCCATAGTCATAAACACCAATCGGCTTAAGGTCGAATAAAGTCAACACAAAACTCGGTGACCTCCTCTGCTCCATATCCCTTGGAGATGCTTCCTTCGTCTAGCACGGTTATGAACATATTTCTTTAAGACTCCCATGAACCTCTCAAAGGGGAACATATTGTAGAAATACCGGACCGAGAATGGCAATCTCTTCCACTAGATGAACCAGGAGATGCGTCATAATATTGAAGAAGGATGGTGGGAACACCAATTCAAAACTAACAAGACATTGTACCACATCCTTCAGAACCTTGGCAGAATATCCGGATTGATTACCTTCGATATATTGCATTGAGGAATGAACATGACTTCACAATGGGTACTCGAACATTTTCGGTAGAAGCCCCTCAATGCAATCGGTAATCACTGCGTCATAATCACGTGATGTCATGAGACTTCAGGTTTTGGAACTTTTTCTCCGCCATATTTATTATCCCTTTATATTAGATGAGAAGCCGACGGCACCTTGATATCGTGAAAGGACTTCAAAAAGATTTCCTTCTGCTTTGGTAAGAGCATATGGCACAACTTAAGTGACACCTTTATCCGTCTTGTTATGTGTATGCATGTTCTTTGGGTCTTTCATAATTTGTTGGTCCTCCTGCTTTCGTGTGTATCTTTTGTCTTCCCATACACGCCTAGGAATCCTAGCAGGTTCACGCAGATTCTTCGTCATGTGCATCACGGTCGATTGAAGCGGACACGCAGGACTTTCCAATATGGCAGCTCCCAAAATATAGATTTCTTCTTCCACATGGGTGCGTGTCAGAGCGACGTCATTCGAACTGATTGACCGGCCGACCCTTTCCAAAGATTACTTCTATGTCCTTGACCATACCAAATACATCCTCACCAGCGGGGAGTTCAGCTTCTTCCGTGATCCCTCACCTTTGAAATGCTTGCCTTTCTTTCTTCACGGGATGATTGGTCGGAAGAAATCATCGATTCGCCAGTACACAACCTTCTTGCATTTATGCAAATATGTACCTTCGGGTCTTATCTAAACAGTGGGTGCATGACTTATATCCCTTGTTTGTCTGTCACGAAGGTTACTAAGAGCAGGCCAATCATTGATGGTTACGAATAACAACCCTCAGAGATCAAATGGCTCTTGCTTTGTTCTCATCCCACGACGACACACCTGGTTTTCCCACAACTAAGAGAGTTCTTCAACTAATGGCCTAAGGTACACAACAATGTCGTGTTGCCAGTTCGGCCTTGGATGAGCACCGCATCATAATGAACTTACGCTCATGCACAACCAAGGAGGCAGGTTGTAGATACATAGAGTCACCGGGTCGGTGGATCGCAGCTCTTCCCCAAAAGGATTCATGTCATCCTTACTTAGACCAAACCATAAGTTCCTTGCTACCGCAAAGTCCGGAAGTCTCTCACGATTTTTCTCCACTGTGACCCATCAGCAGGGTGTCTCAACTTCCCTTCTTTCTTACAGTCTTCTTTGTGCCATCGCAACAACCTGGCATGCTCTTTGTTTCTGAACATGCATTTCAACCTTGGTATTATAGGAGCATACCACATAACCTTAGCAGAACCCTCTTCCGAGGGGCTCTCCTCAACATCACTGTCATCTCGTCGATCTTATACCGCAACGCATTGCATACCGGCATTTATCTAAATTCTCATACTCCTTACATGGTAGAGGATGCGATCATTAATGCATGCATGTATCTTTTGCACATCTAATCCCGAGGACAGAGTCTTCTTTGCTTCATAGGTACTCTCGGGAAGTTCGTTATGTTTGGAAACTTGCTTCATTATTTTCAGCATCTTTTCAAATGAGGAGTCGTTAGACCACACTCTCCCTTCCATCGCCATACAATTCCAAAGCAGGTACCGAGCTTTGTGCCGCCATCTTCACAATTTGGGTACAACAATTTCTTGTGATCTTCTAACATGCCCTCTAACTTCAACTTCTCATGTTCTGTTTCACAGCCTCGCATCAGAAATGACCCTACCAAGTTCATCACCGGCTCATCCGATGCCCGTTTCACCTCTTTCCTCTCCATTGTCTTCCATTGCGGTATCATTGTATTCAGAAACATATGATGGTAGTTGTTATCATCATCTTCTTCTTCACCATCTTCCATCATAACCCCTCTTTCCCGTGCTTGGTCCAGCAATTATAGTTGTGCATGAAACCTTTCATAATCAGGTGGCGTTAATGATTTTCGAGGAAGAGTACTCCTTGTTGTTCCGACATTGAACACATGGACAACGTATAAATCCATTCTCTTTGTTTGCCGTAGCCACATCGATAAATTTATCCACGCCTTTGATATACCGGCTACGCCGCCGTCACCGACATCCATTCCCGACGTTCATCCGCATCATATAAGTAAGTTTATCAAAAACAGGACATCATAAATAGTGAAATAACCAATTCACACGACACATGAATTGTATCAATGACCTAGAAAAGATAAGATTGCTAACCTCGATCGAGGGAAATAAAGAGGAGAAAGCTCAAGTGCGTCTGACACCTTCTATATTTTTGTTCTATGAGAAATTCAACGGGATTTTCACTCAAACATTTCATCAAACACCTTCAATGCATGCATAGAAGAGAAAAACTAGCACACCCTCACACCTTCCACCATTCAAAAAACAGAGTGGAGGCGAAAGTGGGCGTTGCATTTATAGGGCGAGATGTCCGGTTGGAGCCACCAACCGGGACTAAAGGTGCGTGCCACGCCACGTGGCTGTGGCCAAACCTTTAGTCCCGGTTGGTTGCTCCAACCGTGACGTATTCCCCCTTATCAACTGGGATGCATGCCCCTGGCCCCGTGACCGCTCCAACCGGGACGCGTGCCAGCATTAGTCCCGGTTGGTGGCGCAACCGGGACTAATGCTCCAAGGGGGCGCGAACGGATGGCCCTTTTTCCACTAGTGTTATGATGCCAGTGCTCATCCAAGGCCCGAAGCAACCGGGCAACGACATTGATGTGTACCTTAGGCCATTAGTTGAAGAACTCTTACAGTTGTGGGGCAAACCAGGTGTACGTGCATGGGATGAGAACAAACAGGAGCCATTTGATCTACGAGGGTTGTTATTCGTAACCATCAATGATTGGCCTGCTCTTAGTAACCTTTCAGGAAAGATAAACAAGGGATATAAGGCATGCACACACTGTTTAGATAAGACTGAAGGTACATATTTGCATAAATGCAAGAAGGTTGTGTACCTGGCGAATCGATGATTTCTTCCACCAATCATCCCAGAAGAAAGAAAGGCAAGCATTTCAAAGGTGAGGCGATCACCGAAGAAGCCTGAACTCCTCATTGGTGAGGATGTATTTGGTATGGTCAAGGACATAGAAGTAATATTTGGAAAGGGTCCCGCGGTCAATCAGCCGAACGACGTCGCCAGTGACACGCACCCATGTGGAAGAAGAAATCTATATTTTGGGAGCTGCCATATTGGAAAGTCCTGCGTGTCCGCTCTTCAATCGACGTGATGCACGTGACGAAGAATCTTTGCGTGAACCTTCTAGGATTCCTAGGTGTGTATGGGAAGACAAAAGATACACCAGAAGCACGGTATAACCAACAAATTATGAAGACCCAAAGAACATGTATACACATAACAAGACGGATAAAGGGCGTCACTTAAGTCGTGCCAGCTATGCTCTTACCAAAGCAGAGAAGGAAATCTTTTTTGAAGTATTTTACAGTATCAAGGTGCCGTAGGGATTCTCATCTAATATAAAGGGGATAATAAATATGGCAGAGAAAAAGTCCCAAAACCTGAAGTCTCATGACTATCACGTGATTATGACGCAGTTGCTTCGGATTGCATTGAGGGGGATTCTACCGGAAAATGTTCGAGTACCCATTGTGAAGTTGTGTGCATTCCTCAATGCAATATCTCAGAAGGTAATCAATCCAGATATTCTTCCAAGGTTACAGAAGGATGTGGTACAATGTCTTGTTAGTTTTGAATTGGTGTTCCCACCATCCTTCTTCAATATTATGACGCATCTCCTGGTTCACCTAGTGGAAGAGATTGCCATTCTCGGTCCGGTATTTCTGCACAATATGTTCCCCTTTGAGAGGTTCATGGGAGTCTTAAAGAAATATGTCCATAACCGTGGTAGACCAGAAGGAAGCATCTCCAAGGGATATGGAACAGAGGAGGTCACTGAGTTTTGTGTTGACTTTATTCCTGACCTTAAGCCGATTGGTGTTTCTGAATCGTGGCATGAGGGAAGACTAAGTGGAAAAGGCACGCTGGTAAAGAAAGCAATGATATGTAGGGAAGGGGATTCTTTCACTAAATCACACTACACAGTTCTACATAATTCCACCTTGGCAGCTCCGTATATCAAGGAACACAAGAATATTTTACTCTCCAAAAACCCAGGGAAGCCTGAATCATGGATTACAGATGAACACATGAAGTCTTTCGGTGGTTGGATGCGGACACATTTCTTGAATGACAACACTGTTGGAGATCAGCTATACTTGTTGGCCGCGTCACCATCTTCTACTATATTGAATTTCCAAGGGTATGAAATAAATGGGAATACATTCTACACGATCGCCCAAGATAAAAAGAGCACCAACCAAAATAGTGGTGTCCGCTTTGATGCAATCGATGAGAATGGACAAAAGGACACATATTATGGTTACATGAAGGAGATATGGGAACTAGACTATGGAGTCTCTTTTAAGGTCCCTTTGTTTCGCTGCAAATGGGTCAACCTGAATGGGGAAGGGGTAAAGATAGACCAGTTGTACGGAATGAAAACAGTGGATCTCAACAATCTTGGTTATAGAGATGAACCATTCGTCCTAGCCAATGATGTATCTCAGGTTTTCTATGTGAAGGACATGTCCTCTAGACCGAAAAAAAGAAAAAATATGCAAACGAATACATCATATGATGAGCCAAAGCGTCACATAGTTCTTTCAGGGAAAAGAAACATCGTGGGAATCGAGGACAAGATGCATGTCAGAAGATTATAATAAGTTTGATGAAATTCCGCCCTTCACAGTGAAAACTGACCCAAGCATTCCGTTAAGTAAAGAAGATGCTCCATGGTTACGTCTAAAGCGATCATAAGGAAGGACATATGCCAAGAAGTTCATGCTCATATTATGTAACTATAGTTCATGTGTTTCGCGGTTTGTGGCTTGATCGAAGGATATCTTTCACGGTTTGTGGCCTTTAGTCCCGGTTTTGTAGTATCAGTTTTTAATATTAATAAATATCTTGAGTGTTAGTCCCATTTTGTGGCTCGACCGGGACTATGAAGAAGTTGTCCCGATTCGTACTTACCATTAAGATCTGATCTCCAAACGCGCAATACATATTAGGAGTGTATGACCAGTTCTTGGAGATCTGGGAGGAGGATCCGCATCTCCCAAACTGGTCGTAGTGGTGTCCCTGCCTCAAAACCATCTTGCAGCTTGTAACTTCTCTAACTAGATCAATACGCCTCGAGCTAACTAATTTCACATATTAGGAGTGCCTCTATGACTGCTTCTCGAGATGCCGAGGATCTGGGCTGGGCTCGGCATCTCCATGAAACTAGCCGTAGTGGTGTCCCTGCTCTCGAAAACCATCTTGCAGCTTGTAACTTCTCTAACTAGATCAATACGCCTTGGAGCTAACTAATTTCACATATTAGAGAGTGCCTCTATGACCAGTTTCTCGGAGATGCCGGAGGACTGGGCTCCATCGGCATCTCCATGAAACTGGCCGTAGTGGTGTCCCTGCTCTCGAAAACCATCTTGGAGATGCCTCAAACTGGCTGGAGTACTAGACTCGCAAGGATGCCTATTTATAGTACAAGCAGCTCGGCATAGTGTCGACACTTACGAAATAATGTCGACACTCACCCCTATCATTAGTACTAACTGTGGTGTTTTGTCCAGCTTGTGTCTCCAACCGACTACAGTTGATCTTTGGTCGGTTGGTGACACCATCCGGGACAAGGTACACGCCAAGACGACATAATGTCGACACTCACCCCTATCATTAGTGCTTTTGTCGGCCAAAATGAAATCGTCCATCCCGGGTAAAAAGGACAAATGTCTGCCGAATCGGTAGGAAGTGGGTCCGGTTTGTACTATAGGTACATTATCTATCGCCCGTGATTTTTTCAAAAAATCATTTTTAGACTCGCAATATGTGGTTTCTTCAGAGATCCAATGCAAGTTCTAACGATGCTCGTCCCCTATCTTCGTGCACACCGGTTCGACCATAGTTAGAAATTCAGATAATTCAAAACAGGCATAATAAATTCAAAAAAATCCAAACAATGAAAATCCTTCGCATGGTGTCATATTATGTTACATAGTTGAAAGGAAAAATACCAGACTTGGTATATTGATCATGTGTCGAAAAAACCTTCACAAAATGACCTATCATGTTCGAGGTTTCATGGCTTTCGGTCCAAATGACCGATGTTATGTGCTGAATCACGGCATAGTTTGTGATGTTGTGCCCATATTATGCATGTGTATGGACATTGGTATGGAGAATAATGTTGCAGGAGGAAGTTTTTTTTTTGTCGCACGGAAAAGCCCTTTTCCATTTTCCGAGCGCAAAAAATAGGTCGTTTTGTGAAGTAACCACCAAAATGCTGTTTCAAAATGCTACCGTCCCATTTTCCTAAAATACTAGACCACCTTACATGGACTATATCCCAACCGGGACATCTCAAACCTTTTCGTCCATCCCGGGTAAAAAGGACAAATGTCTCCTGAATCGGCAGGAAATGGGTCCGGTTTGTACTACAGGTACATTATCTATCGCCCGTGATTTTTTGAAAAAAAATCATTTTTAGGCTCGCAATATGTGGTTTCTTCAGAGATCAAATGCAAGTTCTAACGATGCTCGTCCCCTATCTTCATGCACACCGGTTCGACCATAGTTAGAAATTCAGATAATTCAAAACGGGCATAATAAATTCAAAAAAAATCCGAACAATGAAAATCCTTCACGTGGTGTAATATTATGTGATATAGTTGAAAGCAAAAATACCAGACTTGGTATATTGATCATGTCTCGAAAAAACCTTCACAAAATGACCTATCATGTTCGAGGTTTCATGGCTTTCGGTCCAAATGACCGATGTTATGTGCTGAATCATGGCATAGTTTGTGATGATGTGCCCATATTATGCATGCATGTGGACATTGGTATGGAGACAATGTTGCAGGAGTAAGTTTTCCTTTTTGTCGCACGGAAAAACCCTTTTCCATTTTCCGAGCGCAAAAAATGGGTCCTTTTGTGAAGTAACCACCAAAATGATGTTTCAGAATGCTACCGTCCCATTTTACAAAAATAATAGACCACCTTACATGGAATATCTCCCAACCAGGACATGTAAAACCTTTTCGTCCATCCCGGGTAAAAAGGACAAATGTCTGCCGAATCGGTAGAAAGTGGGTCCGGTTTGTACTATAGGTACATGATCTATCGCCCGTGATTTTTTGAAAAAAATCATTTTTAGACTCACAATATGTGGTTTCTTCAGATATCCAATGCAAGTTCTAACGATGCTCGTCCCCTATCTTCATGCACGCCGGTTCGACCATAGTTAGAAATTCAGATAATTCAAAACGGGCATAATAAATTCAAAAAAAATCCGAACAATGAAAATCCTTCGCGTGGTGTCATATTATGTTACATAGTTGAAAGGAAAATACAGACTTGGTATATTGATCATGTTTTGAAAAACCTTCACAAAATGACCTATCATGTTCGAGGTTTCATGGCTTTCGGTCCAAATGACCGATGTTATGTCTGAATCACGACATAGTTTGTGATGTTGTGCCCATATTATGCATGTGTGTGGACATTGGTATGGAGAACAATGTTGCAGAGGAAGTTTTCCTTTTTGTCGCACAGAAAAGCCCTTTTCCATTTTCAAAAAAATCCTCACGCCATTTTTTCCGCCAGTTCTTCCCGCCATTTTTTTCCCGCCATTTTTCCGCCTTGATTTTTAGCGATTCCTCCAGCTTATCTTCCTGCCATTTCTCACTATATATATGTAGGTTGGCCTCCATTGTCATTGCACATCTCTAGACTCATATCCGCAACCTCATCACTCTTTTCCATGACTTCTCTGAGCACTAACTCCCGAGGAGGCGCTGAGGCGCCTCGAACTACTCGCTCACGGCCACTGTGTCCCATGGCTGGATGTCGAGCGCCGAGGAGTGGTTCCTGTCCCTCTAGGTGTGGCGCGTCGGATGGCCATCACGAACCACTACTACTTCGAGCTCACGCCGGAGCAGCGGAGGAATCCCAGATGGCATCCCGACTATTTCTCGACTTGGGAAGCCTTCTTCGTGGATCGGCGTGAGAGTGCACTCGCCAGGCACGAGGAGGACGGCACTCCTCCTCCGAACTTCAACGAGGCCAGCCGTCGGCTGTGGTGGCGCGGTCGGACTCTCTAGAGCGTCATGGCCTACGACACGGCCGCCGACTCTAGCCCCGCCTTCGCTACCCTCAAGTCCAGCCCACTCGTACTCAGCCTTCAAGGTTCAACTATGACGACCCCGACGACGATAGCGACGACGTCCTCGGCGAGTACGAATACTACAGTGGCGAGTATTACAGGTGTAGGCAGGAGCATGACTGAATTATTCCAACATTGCAAAACAAGTTCGGCCGATTGTGGCTTAAAATGGCCATGTATCTTAAATTTTAGTTCTTCTATGTAACTTTGTGTTAGTTGCGTTATGTACTTTAATTCCAGTTCTATCCTAATCAAATTTTCTTTCCGCCCATTATTTTCCGTCCTTTTTTTTCCGCCCATTAAAAACAAAAAATGGTTTTGAATTATTTATTCAAATCCATACACTTTTATGTTTAAAGTTTTTCTAAATTCCAAATTGATATTAAAAAATATAAGTTAATTCATTTTTAATTGTAAATGGTTCATATTTTAAATGGTTACATTAATTATTTTTTAAAACAGAAAATGGTTTTCAATTATTTATTCAAATCCAAACACTTTTTATGTTTAAAGTTTTTCTAAATTCCAAATTAATATTCAAAAAATATAAGTTAATTCATTTTTAATTTTAAATGGTTACACTAATTATTTTTTAAAAATAGAAAATGGTTTTGGATTATTTACTCAAATCCAGACACTTTTTATGTTTAAAGTTTTTCTAAATTCCAAATTAATATTTAAAAAATATAAGTTATTTCATTATTAATTTTAAATGGTTCATAGTTTAAATGGTTACATTAATTATTTTTAAAAACAGAAAATGGTTTCGAATTAGTTATTCAAATTTAAACACTTTTTATGTTTAAAGTTTTTCTAAATTCCAAAGTAATTATCATTTAAAAAACATTACAAATTTAAACCCCAAAATAAAAAATAAGACGGGAAGAGAGAGAAAATAGCTGAAAAAATTTGAGAACAGGGGAATATGTCCCGGTTGGAGCCACCAACCGGGACTAAAGACCCCCTGCGCGCGCCCCTTTATCTGCTGAAAAATTGGAGTATATGTCCCGGTTGGTGGCTTCAACCGGGACGTTTGACCCTTTAGTCCCGGTTGGAGCCTCCAACCGGGACTAAAGGCCCTTCCCCTTTATACACGACGCCCCTTCTCATTCTCTTTCTTCCCCGTTCCTCATCAACCGCAACAGATCATCGCCGCCGCCGCGAGGACAAGCGCTCGACGCCGTTAGGCTGCCCAACCACCGCCCCGCTGTCGGCCTCCACGCTACCCGCTCGGACTCCGCTGACCGACCATTGTCGCCTCCTCGTGCTCTCGCCGGCGCCAAGCCTCGGCCGACTCGCCACCGCCCACCGCTGATTCCGCCACCTGAACCCTCCGTCTAGTTTTTCGAGCTCTGGTGAGTATCTCAAGCTCAAGGCGAGCCCGTTGCTCCGCTTGCTTGCTGTAGCCAGGCGTGCGTGTCCGAGCAAGCCCGCCGCCGCCGTGACCTCGCTCCGATGACCACAAGCGGGCGCCGCCACACCGGGTCCGCCGATCTCCTCTTTCCAACTAGCCTACCCACTAGCCCGCGCGTGCAGCGAATCGACGGATTCGAGCCCAATCCGAGGATCGCCATTGCTGATGTCATGATGACATCAGCATGAGGCAATATATCATTTTTTTGGAAATAATTATAATAACCCATGGGGCCTAGACATCAGTGACTGTGAGTAGCCCCAGATCGAGTGAGAAATCTTTCCCAGCCTATGGTGACGTTAGCCTGAGGTCATAAATGTTTTAAAATTGATTAAATAAATTTCAGAAAATGATTTAATATTGTAAAATCAATAACTTATTATTTATAACTCAGAAAAATATGTATAATATACCAAAATGTTCTGAAAAATGAAACCTACCTATTTAAGCTATAGTCATGCATTATTAAGCAACTTAAATGAAAAGTTTGATTAGAAGAACATAGTAACCCCTCATAGGTGATTCCGGAGTTTCCCCGAGTTAGGGTTTGCGCCTCTAACCCGCTTAATTTGTCGAGCGTTTTTAGGGTTACTTTTCAATACAACTTAACTTGTCATATCATCATACTTGCTTGATCATTGCATCGATGCTTTACGGTTTCCCTTTCTTTTCGGTGTTTGGATTATTAGGTTTATTATTAGTTAGGTATTATTAGGTTTATTAATTAGTTTGGTATTATTGGTCTCGCCCCATTTGGTCATCCTGTGGGTAGCCCTGACCGATTCACATTGTCAAGAAACTTAAAAGCCCTATCTTAGATAAGGAATGATTAATACCCCTTAGGTCCATGTGGGTTCGACGATGTGCCTTCGCCAGGGCATTCCGAACCCTCTTAAATCGATTTCAATATGGTATTTTGTTAGTATCTAGTGTTACCTATGTGGTGGATAGTTTCCCTTTTGTAGCCTTATGCTCATGTTCCCCTCTCATATGCATCCGAGGTTTCTCCGAACTAGGTTTTACACCCCTCGGAACTCCGGAATATTGATTTTAGTTGATTTTAGATAGAGTTACCTATCTACTACACAGTTTCCTTTTTGTAGCTAGGTTTAGGGTTTAGGGTTTCTCTTCATTTTTATTATTGTGTATGTATATATTAGGGTTTCTCTTAATTAGGGTTTATATCTCTCAACACCGTACCTAACTTTCTCTCTTAGCCGCTTTGACTTATTTGTTTTTCCACCTATGCAGAAAATATGGGCCCACATGTCAGAGACGAAGAAAAGGAAGAGTTGATCCAAGGTGTGATCCGTGGAGAAGAAAATTTAGACGTATCAACGTTGAACAACTCCGGTGAGGGTGATCCTCTTTTTACCGGAATAGACGACTTGTTTGAGGTTGAAGGTGTTGCCTTCCGCGAGGGAGAAGGCGATGCCTTGTGTAATCGAGAAGACGACCGCTCCGGCGAGGTGCATGTAATAAAATTAATCATCTGCTATCTATATAGAAATAGTAACGATGATATTTCTTCTTTTAGCCCTCCGGATTGAAGGAATCTACTAAAAAGAGCAGACGAGGCCCAACCAAAAAGTTGCAATACCATGAGAGGTTCAGGATCGAATATGTCGCTGAAGACGGCAAATCGACGGCTCCCGAAGTTGTCGCAAACAAATTTGTGGCACAATGTGGAGTAATCGTTAGGGACTTAATCACGATCACCATTAGAAATTGGAATAGGCATGCTGTCGTGGTGGTATCACGGCATATGCCATGGGTAGGCTAAAGTTGGGGCCGATGGACGTGGAGGAATCCGGGGAGGGATGATGCAGTGAAGACCGCACTCGTATGAACAAAGATAAATACAATGTATATTGGATTGAAGCTCTCAAGTGGAGATAAAACCTCATTCTCTACATCTAATCTCTTATAATCTAGCCATACTTGTGGCTACAATCATGCTCCTTGAGATGTATCTCCTATGCCTCTATCTAGATCTCTCTATGAGAGTGGAGGAGGAAGAAGAAGGAGAGCTCCTATTGAGATGAGAGGGGAGGAGCCCTTCGGGGCCTCCCCTAGAACGATCCCCCTGGTGCTCCTTATAAAGGGGAGCCCAGGGGACAAGTCTTGTTCCACACGTTTAGCATCTAGGTGTCATATCCTCAGCATCTTTTGAAGATGCCCAGCATATACCTTGGCATCTTTGGAGATGCCAAGCATATTCCCTAGCATATTCGTGGATGCCAAAGGCATATTCCATGCGCTATGTGCCAATCTAGGCCAGCTGTGTCTCATGATTAACACCTGACATGAAGATCTTGACATGTCCTGAAGGTACGTCAGTGTTGGGCTGGGAGGAGCATTTGGAGATGAAGTAATAAGACCTGTAGGGCTGAAATTCGGCCTGGAGGGTCTTCTCCTGAGAAGAAGTCGGCCCGAAGACGATTTAATTCGGCCTGGGGGGAGGGATGGCCCAGCCGGATCATCATTTACTCGGCCCAGGTGTGATAGACAAAGAATGTGGCCCAGCCGGGCTAGTGGGAGCCCAGCCGGGATCTCTTTGCGTCGAACCATGGCTGGGAGCATCGGCCTGGCGGTGAGGACCCGCGGTGGGCCGAGGTTGGCTTGATTCGTCCCACCCGGGAGCGTGCAAGATGCTTTCGGCAAGAAGAGTTCCCGTGGTGGGCCAGACTCGGCCCACCCGGGGTAGGTCGGACGCCGCTTTGGCTTTGCCTTGACGTTGGCCCGCGGTGGGACGGCGGAGGTGAAGGAGATGTCGGCCCACCCGGGGGAAGCTGCGACGGGCGTAGCTTGGCGGGAGCAGGCGGAGGGAATCCTGGCGGGGAGTGAGCGGTAGCCTGGCGACGTTGGCGGGATTAGGAGGCGGGGAGTCGGCTGGAGGCAGGAATCCGGTGGTGGGCCGACTTAGGCTTAGGTCGGCCCACCTGGGGTGATCTCTCTTGATCCAATTCGGCCAGGATGGTAGGGACTGGGCCGAGATTTCCTTTACTCGGCCCAGTTGCTCTTTCTTTGCCTTTTCTCTTTTCTATTTAAATATTTTCTTATCTAATATCTTTTCCTTTATCTATGTCTCTTACTAGTTTATTTATAGACCAACTTTGGGGTACCTGGGGTTATATCCCCGACATTAGTCCCCGAGGCTATGTGGGACTCGTAGAGTCGTGCATAGGCTTCATATATTAAAATAATCCCAGAGTTGTTTTATACAACTTCCTTGTCATATATTTCTTGGTCGAATAATCCTTTTGGGCAAGTTTGTGACTTTGTCCTTCTTGGGCACTACTCATAACCCTTCAGGGCAAGTTTGTGACTTTGTCCTTCTTGGGCACTGCTCATAACCTTTCCGGGCAAGTTTTTCGACTTCTGGCCTTCTTGGGTTCTGGTCATAACCTTTTTGGGTAAGTTCCTGGACCTCTGGCCATCCTGGGCACTGGTTATAACCCCTTCGGGTTAGTTTCTGGACTTCTGGCCTTTATGGGCACTGGTCTTTTAACCTCATTAGGTAAGTTATGAGTTCTGGCCTTCTTGGGCGCTACTCTCTTAACCCCATTTGGTGAGTTACAAGTTCTTGCCTTCTTTGGCATTGCTCTTTTAACCTCATTGGGTAAGTTATGAGTTCCTGCCTTCTTTGGCGTTGCTCTTTTAACCTCTTTGGGTTAGTTTATGAGTCTTGGCCTTCTTTGGCACTGCTCTTTTAACCTCTTTGGGGAAGTTATGAGTCTTGGCCTTCTTTAGCACTGCTCTTTTAACCTCTTTGGGTAAGTTTATGAGTCTTGGACTTCTTTGGCACTGCTCTTTTAACCTCTTTGGGTAAGTTATGAGTCTTGGCCTTCTTTGGCACTGCTCTTTTAACCTCTTTGGGTAAGTTTATGAGTCTTGGCCTTCTTTGGCACTGCTCTTTTAACCTCTTTGGGTAAGTTTATGAGTCTTGGCCTTCTTTGGCACTGCTCTTTTAACCTCTTTGGGTAAGTTATTATTCTTTTCATTGCTTTGCCCCGCTCCTTTAACCTCTTTGGGTTAGTTTATGAGTCTTGGCCTTCTTTGGCACTGCTCTTTTAACCTCTTTGGGTAAGTTTATGAGTCTTGGCCTTCTTTGGCACTGCTCTTTTAACCTCTTTGGGTAAGTTATGAGTCTTGGCCTTCTTTGGCACTGCTCTTTTAACCTCTTTGGGTAAGTTTATGAGTCTTGGCCTTCTTTGGCACTGCTCTTTTAACCTCGTTGGGTAAGTTATGAGTCTTGGCCTTCTTTGGAACTGCTCTTTTAACCTCTTTGGGTAAGTTTATGAGTCTTGGCCTTCTTTGGCACTGCTCTTTTAACCTCTTTGGGTAAGTTATGAGTCTTGGCCTTCTTTGGCACTGCTCTTTTAACCCCTTTGGGTAAGTTATGATCTGAGTCACCTGTTTCCAAATCAGAGTTATTTCACTCAAAATTGACTTAGGTCTTGAGTTGGAGTCCTCTGACTTGAATCCGAGGTATACGACTTAAATCCGCGTTATCTCATTCCAAATCCGAGTTACTTTACTCAATTTTGACTTATTTCCCTAATCTGAGTCATCTGACTCGAATCCGAGTTAATTCATCCTAAATCCGAGTTACTTTACTCAATTTTGACTTACTTCCCAAATCTGAGTTATCTGACTCAAATCCGAGTTAACTCATCCTAAATCCGAGTTACTTTACTCAATTTTGACTTGAATCCCGAATCTGAGTCATCTGACTCAAATCCGAGTTAACTCATCCCTAATCCGAGTTAATTTACTCAATCTTGACTTATTTCCCAAATCTGAGTTATCTGACTCAAATCCGAGTTAACTCATCCTAAATCCGAGTTACTTTACTCAATTTTGACTTGCATCCCGAATCTGAGTCATCTGACTCAAATCCGAGTTAACTCATCCCTAATCCGAGTTACTTTACTCAATCTTGACTTACTTCCCTAATCTGAGTTATCTGACTCAAATCCGTGTTAACTAATCCTA
Source organism: Avena longiglumis (assembly GCA_030063025.1). Taxonomy (NCBI): domain Eukaryota; kingdom Viridiplantae; phylum Streptophyta; class Magnoliopsida; order Poales; family Poaceae; genus Avena; species Avena longiglumis. The sequence goes on from CP125974.1 coordinate 26,286,415, forward strand.
TATCCGAAAGTTACTTTACTCAATTTTGACTTGCATCCCGAATGAGTCATCGACTCAAACCGAGTTAACTCATTCTAAATCCGAGTTACTTTATTCAATTTTGACTTGCATCCCGAATCTGAGTCATCTGACTCAAATCCGAGTTAACTCATCTCAAATCCGAGTTACTTTACTCAAAATTGACTTTATGTCTTGAGTCTGAGTCACCTGACTCAAATTCGAGTTATATGATTCAAATCTGAGTTAACTCATCTCAAATCCGAGTTATCTATTTTCCACGATATAGCTTGATTTGGCGTGATGATGATATTTTGCCTTTGATATGGATCCGAGATATAGATCCGAGATTAAGCTTTGGGATATGATAATAGGGCTAATCGCTGAGAGATCTGATTCGAGATGTAGATATGAGATATAGATTCGAGATATGGTAAGTTGGCCAATAGTCATCCGAGATACGGGATAACCTGGCAATATGATGAGATATTAATCCGAGTCATAACATAACCTGGCAATCTGGTGAACTGAATAAAGCTTCGGCCTGAATCAGAGATATGATTAGTATGCCGAGTCTGAATATCAATCCTAATTATAATATACCCTGGCAAGCTGAATCAAATGTTAGTCCGAATCAGAGACAATCTATTGAGCTGAGTTAAAGATTAATTCAAAGCATAAACAAATTGACTTCAAGTTATACCCGAATCATCAATAAGCTGGACGGTAAGCTGAGTTAATGGATAATCCAAAGCATAAATAAACTAACTCAAATCCTAACTGAATCACAAATAAGATGATTCAACTTATGGCCGAGTTAATAATAAGCTGGCTGGTGAGCTGAGTTAATGGATAATCCAAAACATAAACTAACTGACTCGAAATCTATCTGAATCACAAATAAGATGATTCAACTTATGGCCGAGTTAACAGATAAGCTGGCTGATGTACTAATCTAAATCAACATGATGTTCTCTCAATACAAAGGTGACTCTAAGGATAAGTTGGCTAGTCCCTGGGTTAAGCTCTTTTCTCCCCGGGGTGAAGGATTGAGTGTAGGTGACTGAGTTATCTGGCACTTACAGTACTTGGAGAAGTGTTTGGGTGAGTTTTGCTAGGTCATTCCTGCCTATTTGAGTTACTTGGTACTTACAGTAAGCTTGGTGTAGTGCTTGAGTCCTTCTTGCTGAGTCTTACCTGCTTTGATGAGTTAGACTTGGAGAGCCTCTGTGCTTACCTCTTTGTTCTCTGTTGACTTGGTGAAGCTGAATGAGCCCTATGAGGAAGAAAATCGATGAAGGTGTTCCCGTCCGGATGGAAAACCAGCCAACGCCACTAAAGGCCCCACGGTGGGCGCCAAATGTCGTGGTGGTATCACGGCATATGCCATGGGTAGGCTAAAGTTGGGGCCGATGGACGTGGAGGAATCCGGGGAGGGATGATGCAGTGAAGACCGCACTCGTATGAACAAAGAGAAATACAATGTATATTGGATTGAAGCTCTCAAGTGGAGATAACACCTCATTCTCTACATCTAATCTCTTATAATCTGGCCATACTTGTGGCTACAATCATGCTCCTTGAGCTGTATCTCCTATGCCTCTATCTAGATCTCTCTATGAGAGTGGAGGAGTAAGAAGAAGGAGAGCTCCTATTGAGCTGAGAGGGGAGGAGCCCTTCGGGGCCTCCCCTAGAACGATCCCCCTGGTGCTCCTTATAAAGGGGAGCCCAGGGGACAAGTCTTGTTCCACACGTTTAGCATCTAGGTGTCATATCCTCAGCATCTTTTGAAGATGCCCAACATATACCTTGGCATCTTTGGAGATGCCAAGCATATTCCCTAGCATATTCGTGGATGCCAAAGGCATATTCCATGCGCTATGTGCCAATCTAGGCCAGCCGTGTCTCATGATTAACACCTGACATGAAGATCTTGACCTGGCCTGAAGGTACGTCGGTGTTGGGATGGGAGGAGCATTTGGAGATGAAGTAATAAGACCTGGAGGGCTGAAATTCGGCCTGGAGGGTCTTCTCCTGAGAAGAAGTCGGCCCGAAGGCGATTTAATTCGGCCTGGGGGAAGGGATGGCCCAGCCGGATCGTCATTTACTCGGCCCAGGTGTGATAGACAAAGAATGTGGCCCAGCCGGGCTAGTGGGAGCCCAGCCGGGATCTCTTTGCGTCGAACCATGGCTGGGAGCATCGGCCTGGCGGTGAGGACCCGCGGTGGGCCGAGGTTGGCTTGATTCGGCCCACCCGGGAGCGGCAGATGCTCGGCGTGAGTTCCGTGGTGGGCGACTCGCCCACCCGGTAGGTCGGACGCTTTGGCTTTGCCTTGCGTTGGCCCGGTGGGCGGAGGTGAAGAGATGCCGCCCACGGGGAAGGCTGCGGTGTGGCAAAGCGGAGGATCTGGCGGGAGTGGCGGGCTGGCGGCGTTAAGCGGGATTAGGAGGCGGGAGTCGGTGAGGCGAATCGGTTGGTGGGCCGACTTAGGCTTAGGTCGGCCCACCCGGGGTGATCTATCTTGATCCAATTCGGCCAGGATGGTAGGGACAGGGCCGAGATTTCCTTTACTCGGCCCAGTTGCTCTTTCTTTGCCTTTTCTATTTTCTATTTAAATATTTTCTTATCTAATATCTTTTCCTTTATCTATGTCTCTTACTAGTTTATTTATAGACCAACTCTGGGGTACCTGGGGTTATATCCCCGACACCTGCTAATGCGGATGAAGAGGGAACATGTTTATTTGTCCCTAACCACGCCAAAGATTTACTGTGGAAGAGACTCATGGTTAATTTCAAACTACCGAAGATAGAGATGGATCCAAATGCGGAGGATCCAGTTGAGGACGCCTTACAACATGGGAGAGCCATGGATGCTAAGGTCAGGGAGTGGGCTTTGAAGAATATGGCCCAGTGTTTCACCAACTGGAAGAAAAGATTGCACCTTGACTATGTCGTGAAAGAGAAGACTCCCGATTTCAAGAATATTCAGTTTGAGAAGATAAAACCATTCTGGGCTGAGTTTGTGGAATACAAGACATCAGAAAAAGCTAAGAAAATGTCTGCAACGAATAAGCTGAATGCTGCTAACAAGAAGTATCACCATACTATGGGGCAAGGTGGCTACAGGGCTGGCATTCCTAAGTGGGAGAAACTTGAGAATGAACTGCGTGCTAAAAATATCACCCCAGAGACAGACGATTGGGTAGAACGTGCAAGGAATTGGTTTTACGGGCATGGGGGCACGTTGGACTCGGAAGGGAGGTGTATATATAACATACGACATAAAGAAGACCCCTTGCCAATCGAGAGGATGAGAAAAGCAGTAAAGGCATAAAGATGGGGACTTCATTCGATAGAGAGAATGATGAGCTCACACTGCCCTTGAAATAAGGAACATGATGGACGAACACGAGGCACAAGAGGCTCCCAACCATGGAGGACTGGGTTTCAAGAGGAAGAAATATCGATAGAAGCCGTCAGGAGGAGAAAGGACAGGCGAAAGTTGAAGCAGATAGTGCGAAAGAAGCGAATCGTTAAATTGAAGAACGATTAAAGCAACAACAAGATGAAATTAACGCACTTAAAGAGCAAAGTACTACGGCCCATCTCGAAAGACTGCGCATTCGATGCTACCGCCTATCGAATAATCGAAAAGCGATGTGGCTTCCACCGAGGTCTGGTGATGACAATGGCGGTGGCGATGATGCACGACGATGGCTCCTGTTGGCTACCTGGATGATATCACGGATATGACACCTGCGAGCTACATGTCAAAGTTTTGAACATATCAATGAAGGTGGCGGTCGGCTATGCCTTACCAATTGGACCACACCAACTTACCACCGCCGTCCGGTTCGAGAGGGCTCTGTTGTCGGTGGATGAAATCATGCCCACCTTTGAGGTTTTGGATCTTCACTACCTTGCGGTGAAGGGATGTGGTATCTTGGGACAAAAACGTCACCATTCTATGGCCAAAGGAATGTATCGTGCTTGAAATCACGCCAAGCCATCTTCGCCGCCTCACCGCCTCCAGTGAGGTAAATGCCGCCGCCGTCTTTGTCGCCTCACCGGCTCCGCCTCACCAATCTCCGCGCAGCCATCGCCATGAGCCATCGTCGGCCTCGGGATAAAAGCGTAAGCTACCTCTACTCTGCGTCGTGGTAGCGATCGCCTAGCGTAAACAAGAGCCTCTTCCAAAAGTACCAAAGGTTCCTCCCAAGAGCTTATGACTATCTTGAAGAGGAGGCTGCGACAAGCGTTGATCGGAAGCTAAGCGTTTTCTAAGCTGAGGCGGCCGAAAGAGCCAGAGTTCCCCAGCACGAAAGAAGAAAAAGCCAAAGTGTTGAAAATGCTAAAGTATCTTCATCAACCCGAGCCAAAGCTGTCATCAGACTATGAGCGTTCTATTCTCAAGTCACATGCGGCACAAAAAGCCTCGAAGAGCAATACTGATGCAAGCGAGAAATCTGTTGCCCAGCTCGGAGAACAAGCAAAACAGCCTTGCGCCCCTCTCAAGGTGATTTCTCAAACCAATGTGGGGTCGAGCAAATATAGGGCCGAAGAGCAGTATGATCCAGAGGTAGTTGCACAATACGGAGAAGCTGCCAATGCTCAAGGTATGAGTATTGCCCAGTACTTATCACAGTTAGAGTACTTCCCCGTGAGTGAAGTAGCATACAAATACCAATACGGCAAACCTCTCCTCAAACCTGAGGAGGTAAATAATCTTCCAACAAAAATGCGAAGATTGCATAACTGGTACTTGCATGCCACAAAGGCCGGGGCTAACTGGATAGTGCTGAAGGTTACAAAAAAGCATTATGGGAAAGATATGGATGACATGATATCCATTGAATTTGATAAACTATTTCAATTATTCAATCAAGACGCCTTGGATATATCGATCATCAGTGCCTATTGTCTGTAAGTACTAATTCTATAATTAATTTAGTCTCCAGCTATATTATTTTGTTTATTGCAAGTATATAATCATACTGTAATATGCAGAATGAAGATTCTCGAATGCAGCAGAGGGCAAATCTATGACATTGGCTTCATTGACCCATATTGGGTTCATGAAGCTAATCTCAAAACAAACCCCCAGGATACAGAGGATAATATAGTACACACGTTAAGGTTTCAAGAAACCAAAAGGGAAATACTATTTCCTTACAACTTTGAGTGAGTGTTATTGTCTTGTATACACTTTGTATTTCTCTTACTCGATGTTAAGTATATAATTGATTAGTTATGCATTTGCAGCTACCACTATATTTTGTTAATCATTCAACTTGACAAAGGTCGTGTACTAGTCATGGACTCGAAACATAAACCCCTTGAGACGTGGAAGGACATGCAGATACTTCTCCAGCGGTAATTCTAATCATTACGACACTATATCGGCAACGTTCGTGAATTTTATGATATCAAGTACTTAATAACTTATTTTATTCGTTTTCTTCGCCGGGCAGCGCTTGGAAAAGGTTCACCAAAAAGGCTAGTGGTGTTTGAAAAGAGGAGCTTACATTTGAAGCACTAGATGTAAGCACCACTAGCTATATTCGCGCATCTCTTTGATTCTAGTTTTGATACAGTTATTATCATGCTTGATTATTATTTTGATTGAACTATGTTCTCGTAAAGTGCCTGACGCAGGGACCAGGTAACAATCTATGTGGATACTATGTTTGCGAGTTTATCCGGCAGACGTGCGATGAGAAGGGCAGAAATTTAGAGCAACTCCACATACGTAAACAATTTCCATAGTTTTTAATTACAATCAAATTGTGCTTAGTTTCATTCATATAGGCTGACTCCTTTTTTAAATCAGATCGAACGTCTACGGGACGGTCTTCTGCCAAAGGATCGCGTACGAGCAATTCAGGAGGAATTGACGGGATTCTTGGATGCAGAAGTCCTAGACCCAAAAGGGGAATATTATTTGGCTGTATATAGACAATAGGGATTGTACAAAGAGCAAGTTTTGTATGTAGTGCATGAACTCGATCCGTGTATCGAATGTAATATTTTCATGATGATCTTGTGTAATATAATGGTTTCTTCATTGATGAGTGCAAAACACTAAATAAACAATAAATCAACCTAAATGAATTCTCTGCTGCGGCACAAAAAGTGGCGAAAATGCTGTCGCGGCAACAAAATGTGCCAAAATGAATTCTCTGCTGCGGCAGAGAAATGGGCCAAATCTCTGCCGCGGTAGAAGGTTATTTGTCCCGGTTCGTATGCTCCACCCTCTCGCCCTCTGACGCCGCCACGTGTGTCCCATTTGTCCTGGTTGGTGAGGCAATCGGGACTAAAGGCTCACCAATCGGGACTAAAGGTTGGGGCTTTAGTCCCGATTGCCCCGTCCCGGTTGGGCAACCGGGACTAAAGCCCCTTACCAACCGGGACGCATGGCACGTTTTCTACCGGTGTCCTTTTATTAGTACGTATTTGTTTTATTTACTAAGATCGAGAATGCTTCTTGTTTTTGGCTTCTTACTACTCCTGAAATGATGGAAACTTCATTGAGCGTTAGCCTCGATCGCCACAACGCGGTGCTGTATGCATGGTTCGTATATATCTCATGTATTCCTGTGATGGATGAGTACGAATATGGCCATGCCATGCACTGGTTCCAGGGATCCTGCAGTCCGGGCTCCACCACTAGCTGAACATATCCAGGCCGACGACGGCGACATACTTCAGGCACACGCTGTGACAGCTCGCGGACGGAGGTTCATACAAACATGTACCGTGTGAGGTTGTGTTATATCAGAAGAAAATATATGTCTGACGCTAGCTGCGGCTGACGTACGTATCCAGCCCTCTACGCTAGCTGTAATAGAAGCTGCATGCATCATCCCAGCACCATCTACCACTTGCCAGAATGATTTCAAATCTTAAAAAAAGGGTAAAACGTGGCACTGAGTTTCACTAAGTACGTACTTGTGGGGTGAACGAGAGGCGTATGTAGTGCCGTCTACAGCAGACGTGGACAGATATTGCAGACGGCTGTTGTCTAAACCAATGCCACATGCACTAATAGTTAGTTGCAACGGGATTGTAATCCAATAGTGTTGGTGAAGACTATTGTTGTGAGTATCTTATCTACAGCTCTTGTTGAAGACTATTGTTGTCCTCGGTTGATGGGGATATCTCGTAACGGTGTTCAAATGAAGAGTGTTGCTGTCTGTGAGCTGATCGTATCGCTTTTGTTTGGCGATCATAGCTCCCATCTGAGAGCATGAAGCTTACTCATACATGACTAGCCAGGTAACTATTGTTTGCATTTATAGAAGTAATAAAGACAAGGTACATCTTTTTTAGGGAAAACTCTATTATTCAGTAGGCAGGACCTATTGCCGGTTACGACGCGCACTGGTTTGCCTTCGAGTCTTTTTTAGGGAAAACTCTATTATTCAATAGGCAGGACCTACTGCCGGTTACGACGCGCACTGGTTTGCCTTCGAGGGCACGGTCAACGCTACACGCTAGATCGCTGCCCTAGCTATCCAGCTAGGCTCGGGTGGTCCTATGTAGTTTTGCATGTTGCTTGCAGGTCAAAGCTACTGCCTGCAGAGGAGGCTGCTTCCTCGCTGCAAAAGCAATTTTTTTATCGGGAAGAAGACGTTTAAAAGAGAACATGGAATAAAAAAAGCCTGCAGAGGTGGGTCCAAGTGGGTGTTGCTTCCGTTGGATGCATGTGTCTTTGGTATATGGTCTGACTGATTCTTACTTAGGTGGATTCATGGGGAAGTAGTATACACCTGCACCCATAGCTCGTATCATTATAGTGCCCCCCCCGCCTCCGTGGTCTGAAAGATACTCTTACCAGAAAAGGAAAGTGACCCCATGACCGACAACGACAGATTTCCCAAAAGAGATTTGTGGCCCCAGGACCCCTTTCTCGCTTAGTTTTTGGACTTTATTACCTAGTGACTGTCCTATGAATTGCAAAATCGAATGGACAATTCGACACCGGCCAAGCGCGTGGGACGAGACCTTGCCAAATTTTCTTCATGTGAGTTCTTCGTCATGACCTTAGCCAGAAAACTTAATTATTAAACCAGCACTACACGACAAAAAACAAATAGCCAACTGAATTGGAAATGAAAATTCAAAATGTTTTTTAGGTCAAACAGTTTATCCGAATTAAGATCCGTTTTCACCATTAGGAAAGTCGTGATGAGATCTTCAAAACTAGATCCCATGTTGATATGTTCTAACAACTTTTTTTGGACCAAAAGTTATCCACTGTAACACGGGAGTTATCCAGACTTCAGCATGTAAGTTATCCACCTAATATTATATAAATTATCCACTATTACAAAATTTACCCACAGTCACGTGTTATGGATGGGTAACTTACCCATAAGTTATCCATCACTAACACGAGTTATCCAGGCTTCAGCATGTAAGTTATTTCCCCAATAACATGTAAGTTATTCACAACTATAAAAATTTACCTACGAATAGAATATAAAATTTTATTCTAACGGCTTGGCCTCGTTGCTCTCGTAGCGTACGGACTAATCAATCTCGAAAGTCCACCACGTGAAACAATCAAACATAATTTTACTAAAGGAACTATATTTAAGCCTTTTTTTCCTACGATATAAGAAATATGATCTGGCCCACCCACCATAAAAACTATAGTGAACAAACATAGCATGCAATCAGTAGGCTAATGGCTCGACTTCATCATCCGTCGTTGCTAACGCGGCGTACGAGTGACGAAACGTGTTATGGTACCGAGCCTTACTTATTCGTCGATGCTAACACATTGACGGTACGCTAACACCTAGACTATCGATTCCAATTAAACTAGCTTATAGCTCACATTCAATGAACTAGACTAAAATACATGGGTCAACCGAGGTTTCATGAGGCAAAAAAATAGAAAAACTACCCACATAAAAAATGTGAGAATGCATCGATCCAACCCATTTATACGGTTGTTATCGCCATATTTTGGCCTACGAAGGGGATGGGCCGTGATCAAGATGGGCTTAGAAGATACATATATTCAACGTGTGGTTGGATCGGCCTAGTGCGTAGATTTGGGCTGAATTGCCCGTGTATCTTGTATCATAGTAGGTTTTGTTTTAGTCTAGGTTCCGTTTCAGTTTAGGTAAAGATAGAGTTGTAAAGTTACTCCAAAAGTAGAGAGTCTCCGGACTATAAATATGTACCTAAGGTTATCGAAAAAGGAAGACAATCACGTTCACAACAAACACAATCTCGGCGCATCGCCACCCCTTGTTTCTAGGGTTTTTCTCGGGTAAGTGCCATGCTGCCTAGATCGCATCTTGCGATCTAGCGATTTACTATCGTTATCCGGTTTTACTCGTATTGAAGCCTTGTTGATGGCGAGTAACACCTTTACCACAGATTTGTTAGAGCTAGCATCGGTACTTTTACTATGATTGCTTATTTATGCTACCTCTAGCTATCTCGCCATCTTTGCACCTTCTCCCGGGTGTGAAGGTGGCATCTTATGATTTCTTAGTCGATTTGATCTGTTATAGTTGTGCCTTGTTCATCAAGGTTTAGTTTAATATCGTGATTAGGCCTCACAAGCGGGTTGAACGATCCGTGTCGTAAGGTATGGTTTATTGATCTTAGAGGACGCCCGAATTGACGTTATGTTGGTTTTAGGCCTTCTCTAGGATCAGTTTTCTATTATTTTCGTATCTATTAGGCTCAACTACGTGGGGACGTTCCGGTTGCGTGGTGAAAACCAAACTATCGTAGATCGATTTAGCTTGTAGTAATTAAGCAAAACCCCATGTTATCATAGATCCGATCGAGCCATGGGGATAATCGGCTCGAAAGCCGATTCTGAGAAACAGGAGCCGATCACGGCTCGAATTTTACGATACTTGTTTACCGTGCAGGAAACCAATCGGAGCAATCCATCACCTTCCTGACCAGGTATAGGTCAGGTGGCACGCCCTCGAACCAAGACAGGACGCGTGCGTGCCGGAAGATTTGCGGGCCGTTGACCGAGGGACCAGGGCCCACCAGCCGCTCTGGGAGCCTCCCGGCTCTTCGTGTTGCTCGTCGCTGCCCGCCGGTGAGTTTTGACAGGCAACACATTCTGGCACGCCCGGTGGGACCACGAACATCAAACACAATCTGGCGGAGTTCTGCGCGCCACGAACCAATATGCTACCAGTAGCACAGTTTGACTGCGGCCCACGGCCAGTTATCTTTGAGAAGCCACGAGAAAAGGGTTACAAACATCTGAAAGCGCTGTACCTGCGGGGCTACATCAATGGACAACCCGTCAGCAAGATGTTGGTGGACACCGAGCGGCGATTAATATCATGCCATACTCCATGCTACGACGTTTGGGGACGCTCCCTGCGGACCTGATCAAAACCAACGTCACGTTAAGCGACTTCAGGCGGTCTTGAGCGCAAGGCGTTACGAGCGTGGATCGACGTGGGCAGAAAACCATACCCACGTCATTTTTCGCCGTGACAGCAAAAAGTACCTCTGTCTTGCTAGGAAGGATTGGATCCACGCTAATCTGCATTCCATCCACGATGCACGATTGCCCAATCTGATGGGACGGGGATGAAGTGGAGGTCGTCCATGCGACGATTCTATCGAGGTTTCCATTCTTGGCATGAACATCGGGAAGCGAAGACCAAGAGCCGATCTGGAATCAGTTTGGACGGCTGTGAGCGCATTGAAGCGTCAAAAAACGGGGTGAGGCTGGTCTTATCCACTGGCCTGACAGAGTAGAAAGGTCCACGATCATACGTGGCACGGCCGATCCTCGCGATCGGCCACAAAAATAAAAGCGATCATCGACAAGCGGATCATGTAGTCGTAGCGGAGACGCGCCATTGTAAAACCATGAGGTGTACGCCGCCCTCGACTAACGCATCAGGGGCGATTCAAGCAATCGCCCAAATTATTTTTGTCCTCACCCTGCTTGCCTCGTGTTTAGCATCGACACGGTGTGGAAAGCTTGGGTATGGGTTCACATCCCGATGAACTGGAAGAGATTGATATTGGTCCCGGGATAAGCCGACCAACATTTATCGACAAGTTAGATCCGGGTCTGCGAGGCCCAATGATCGCCCTGTTGAAACGATACCCAGACTGCTTCGCCTGGGACTACACAGAAATGCCTGGTTTAGACAGGAGCATCATTGAGCATCGGCTCCCACTGAAAAAAGGATTCCGGCCATTTCAGCAGCGAGCACGACAAATGAAGGCCGAAATTCTGGAAGAAGTCAAGAAGGAGGTCGAGAAAATGTTGACAGCCAAGTTAATCAGGCCATGCAGGTATGCTGAATGGATTTCTAGTATAGTGCCTGTAGAGAAGAAGGATGGCCAATGGCGGGTCGCCATAGATTTTCGGGATCTCAACAGGGCTACCCCAAAGGATGAGTATCCGATGCCGGTAGCAGAGACGTTAATCAACGCAGCGGCTGGTCACAAGATCTTAAGTTTCATGGATGGCAATGCTGGTTACAACCAAATTTTTATGGCTCCAGAAGACATACACAAAACCGCATTCAGAGTACCAGGTTCGGTGGGGTTATTCGAGTATGTGGTCATGACGTTTGGACTAAAGAATCTTTGGCGCCACATACCGAGGGCCATGAATTATATTTTCCACGACCTGATCGGCAAGTGGTGGAAATCTACATTGACGTGGTGGTCAAGTCTGGTTCAGCGCAAGGGCACTTGGGCGATCTGGCGTCTGGACCGAACAAGAAAGTTCGGCCGAGGATGAATCAAAGAAGTGTTCCTTGAGTAACGGCGGTCGGTTCTGGGTTTCTTGGTCCATGAGCGGATTGAGATCGGCTGAAGAGTAAGGAGGCGGTCACGAACAATGAAGCCACCCACTACAAAGAAAGAGCTGATCTCTCGGGCAAGATCAACCGTCCAGACGATTCATCTCTAACTGTCGGGAAGGATAGAGCCGTTCATGGGGCTCGTGAAAATTAAAGTGACGAGGAATTCGGGGGCGAGAACAACGGGCCTTGATGAGATCAAAGAATATCGACAAAGCCGCCATGTTAGTTCCACCCGGCATAAACCGTTCTACATTTACTTGTCGCTGGTGACACGTCCATCGCCTCGATGGTGGTACAAGTGCATGATGGGCTAGAGCGAGTCGTATTCTACATAAGCGAAGGATCTTTGGACGCAGACGAGGTATCCAGATATCGACAAGTTGTGCCTCTTTTGTTTTTACATGCACCAAGCGCTACCACATCTTGCTATCGCCAGAGGTCATCATCATATGCAAGTCGGACGTCATAAAGCACATGCTATCGGCTCCTATGTTAAAAGGCCGATTGGGCAAATGGATGTTTGCATTATCGAGTTTGACATCCGGTATCAACCCGAAAGCTGTTAAGGGACAAAGGTGGCTGATCTTGTTCTGAGAGGATCAACACTAACATAGCAACCTTGTCCATAAAAGCGTGGGCTATGTTTTTCGACGGATCGGTTTGTGACGATGGCTGCGGCATAGGCATTTTGCTCGTGTCGCCGGGCAACATTTTCCTTCTCCATCAGGTTGTCTACCCTTCGCACCAACAATGAAGCCGAGTACGAGGCAATACGAGGATGGAGTTACTCCTCGCCGGAGCGGAGGCGGTGGAAATTTTGGTGACTCAAGTTGGTGATTTCCCAACTCACGGAGGAGTACAAGTGCGAGAGCGAGTCCCTCTTCCCATTATGGTTGCACCGCCGTGAGTTGATGGCACGATTCCGATCGTAAACTTCGCTGGATCGCGTCGCAGAACATAGAGGCAAACGATCTTGCAGATGGCTTCAGCTATAAAGAGGCAAATGAGGAGCCGATATTCGTGCTGACTCACGGAAGCCGACGATCGGAGAGCCGATATCTTCAATTACTTGAAGGATTCGGGGGCACCCAAACGGATAAGGTACAGAGCCATGAAGTCTGTGCTTATTGGGGACGAAATGTTTTACAGGACCCTGGAAGGATTATTGCTCAAATGTCTCGGAACAGCCGAGGCTAATCGGCTCCTACACGAGGTACATGAAGGCGCCTGTGGGACTCACCAGTCGGCTCATAAGATGAAGTGGTTGATCAGCGATCAGGGTTTTATTGGCCTACCATGCTCGAGGACTGTTTAAGTACTACAAAGGGTGTCAAGCATGTCGGATATTTGGAAAAATTCAGATGGTACCGCATCACAATGAATCCATCATCAAGCCTTGGCCATTCCGAGGTTGGGGCATGGACATGATCGGCAAGATCAATCCTCCGTCAAGCAAGGGCCACATGTGGATCTTGGCCATCACGATTATTTTACCAAGTGGGTGGAAGCCGTCCCTATGAAGTCGATGAAGTTCAAAGATGTCATCGATTTCGTGAAAGAGCACGTCATTCATAGGTTTGGGATTCCCAGACTATCACCGATGGAGGTTCGGTTTTATTTCTCACGAGTTCGAAAGTTACGTGAGGACACAGGATTACCGATACGGTCATCTCCGTACGCTCAAGCAAATGGGCAAGCCGAGGCGTCAACCAAAGTCTTATCAAGCTGATCAAGAGGAAAATCGATGAGCACCCTAGGCGTTGGCATGAGGTTTTATCGAGGCTTTATGGGCTTATCGCATGTCGTGCCATGGGGCGATAAAAACTTCTCCGTACCATCGGTCTATGGTCAAGCCGTATTGCCTTGGGAAATTACAATTGGATCGAGACGTGTTACTTTTCGTAATGAGCTAACGGTGAAGAATATGCAACTTTGATGAGTGACAAGGTGGAAGATGTGTGAGCTTAGGCTGTGGTCGCTGAGAAAATAAAAGAGAACAAGGCTAAAGTAGCTCGTGCCTACAACAAGAAGGTGAAGCCAAAAGAGTTCCACGTTGGAGATCGGTATGGGAAGTCATGTTGCCCTTGGGTACTAAGGACGCGACATATGGTAAATGGTCCCCAAATTGGCAGGCCGTACAAAGGTCGACCAAGTTTTAAGAGGGAACGCGTACATGCTTGAGCAGTTGGACGGTGAAAAGTTTCGATGGATCAATGGCCAAAGATCTCAAGAAGTATTTTCCAAGCATGTGGGATATGGGACAATAAAAACTTGAGGGGCCGATACGCGAGATCGGCTAAGTCGATTGGCAGCAAAATGTGGGGGCCGACGTTGAAAATCGGCCGAATAATATGGGGGCCGACGTTGAAAATCGGCCGAATAAATAAAAAAAAAACATTCTAAGTTACCAACAGTTGCCAGCCTGCACATACAAGCTACTGAGGAAATGCCTTGAGGGCGTGGAGAGCATCAGCACGGAACTCAGTTATTTCAGCTTCGTCATCATCATCCTTGCTGGTCAATAGTTGTTCGTTCAGGGCACATTTTCCGATGGGCAATTGAGGTTTGGATCGCCCGTTTTGAAAAAAGAAGGACACAGGTCGCCTATTTTGAAAAAGGGTCGCAGGTTACCGTTTCAGACCAAGAAGTGGCCGTTTTGATGTGCCTAAAGACGCGACCAAATTTTCACCAACGTTCGTGACGCTAAGGATGGGCGTGCAATGAAATCATACGGTGTCAGCGTTTTGGTTTTCGGAGAAGCCGATGGGTGGTCATCAGCTCTTTGCGATTGAACCTGTTGGACTTAGTACGTGTAGTATGATGAGAGCCGATACGGTGTCATCGACTCTTTGGGCAGCGACCTATTTTGGCTATCGGCGAAATTAGGGGCAAACAAGCAAGGAGAAGCTTTGGGGAACGGATTCTCATTCATTTGAAGATGATCGATTGCAAAAGGATGGTCGATTACAAAGGAGTCCCTACTACTAATGCTACGCTACTAAATCCTAATCGAGGCCGAGGTAAATCATTGCTTGCCGCCCGCCGTCCTCCTCATCTTATTGTTGCTACCAGCGTCGTCTTCTCAAGCATTGAGGAAGCGGCAGGGCCTCCTCGTCCTCGTCTTCGTCATCGTAAATCGTCTTGGACCCGCGGAAGTACTTCACCGGTGGTACTCCTCGGAGGTGTCCTCCTCCTCTCTTCTTCTTCCTCTTCTTGGAGGAGTCGACGCCATCCTGTGACATGGCGTCGCTGCCGCTGTATCGCCTCCAGCTCCCGTCGGCGAGGAATCGAGTTCTCTTGGCCTGTCTGGAGACGCATCGTCCTCGACTGCAGCAAAGTCCCAACCCTCTCGTCCCACCATTGTGGGCGAGAGTGTTACGCCACCGGCGGGTGTTGGAGTTGGTTCGCGTCACCGAGGCTATTGGGCGTGGGAGGATGACGGAGGAAGCGAGAGGAGGCCATGGCGAGAAAGAGGTTTTCCGGTGGAGAAAGAGGGTTTTCGCTACGGAGGAAGATGGGGACCGTGTGCTGCTCAGCGGATTTAAATAAAGAGGGATAGTGAAGAAACGGTTCAATGCCATAGCAGTTTCCCAGATTGTGCTGCCAAAATCGTCAAATCATGCACTGCGGAGGAGTTGAGAAGACAGGGCATCATGATGAAGGGATAGCGTGACGATCCTGTTCTGCCACGCGTTCTGACGTACGCGTAATCCGATAGAAAAAAAAGAGGGGGAAAACCCAGGAAGAAAAACACATAGAGTGGTTTTGGAATTATCATTGCCAAAACCAGGGGGGCATGTGTTATCGCCATATTTTGGCCTACGAAGGGGATGGGCCGTGATCAAGATGGGCTTAGAAGATACATATATTCAACGTGTGGTTGGATCGGCCTAGTGCATAGATTTGGGCTGAATTGCCCGTGTATCTTGTATCATAGTAGGTTTTGTTTTAGTCTAGGTTCCGTTTCAGTTTAGGTAAATATAGAGTTGTAAAGTTACTCCAAAAGTAGAGAGTCTCCGGACTATAAATATGTACCTAAGGTTATCGAAAAAGGAAGACAATCACGTTCACAACAAACACAATCTCGGCGCCATACCTTGTTTCTAGGGTTTTTCTCGGGTAAGTGCCATGCCTAGATCGCATCTTGCGATCTAGGCGATATTACTATCGTTATCCGGTGTTACTCTTGAAGCCTTGTTGATGGCGAGTAACACCTTTACTACAATTTGTTAGAGCTAGCATCGGTACTTTTACTATGATTGCTTATTTATGCTACCTCTAGCTATCTCGCCATCTTTGCACCTTCTCCGGGTGTGAAGGTGGCATCTTTGATTTCGCTAGTCGATTTGATCATTATAGTTGTGCCTTGTTCATCAAGGTTTAGTTTAATATCTACGTGATTAGGCCTCACAAACGGGTTGAACGATCCTGTCGTAAGGTATGGTTTATTGATCTTAGAGGGACGTTAGGAATTGACGTTATGTTGGTTTTAGGCCTTCTCTAGGACCAGTTTTCTATTATTTTCGTATCTATTAGGCTCAACTACGCGTGGGGCGTTCGTTGCGTGGTGAAAACACCAAACTATCGAGATCGATTTAGCTTGTAGTAATTAAGCAAAACCCCATGTTATCATAGATCCGATGCGAGCCATGGGGATAATCGGCTCGAAAGCCGATTCTGTGAAACACAGGAGCCGATCACGGCTCGAATTTTATATACTTGTTTACCGCAGAAACCAATCGGACAATCCATCACCTTCGACCGGTATAGGTCAGTGGCACATCTCGAACCAAGACAGACGCGTGCGTGCGGAAGATTTGCGCGTTGACCGAGGACCCAGGGCCACCAGCTCTGAGCCTCCGGCTTGTTGTGTTGCTCGTCGCTGCCCGCCGGTGAGTTTTGACAGGCAACAACGGTGGATAACTTATATTTTATAGGTGGATAACTTACATATTATGACATGGATAACTCACGTGTTAAGGATGGATAACATTTTGGTTCGAAAAAAAATCCATCGAAACATATCAACATGGGATCTAGTTTTGAAGATGTCGTCGCGACTAGCCCAACGGTGAAAACGGAATCTAAATCAGACAAATGGTTTGAGCTATAAAGTTTTTTAAATATACGTATTTCTGCATTAAATGATGATGATGTCAGAAATTTCGGTTTTAGTGCATGCATAGAATTAGAAAGGAGAGATAAGAATCACACGGGTGTGAGCATCCGCTGATGTCTACGCACTTCTATTCTTGTAAACAGTTGTTGGGGCTCCAAGTGCAGATGTTTGTAGAACAGCAGCAAGTTTCCCTTAAGTGGATTACCCAAGGTTTATCGAACTCAGGGAGGAAGTGTTCAAAGGTATCCCTCTCAAGCAACCCTGCAATTAAGATACAAGAAGTCTCTTGTGTCCCCAGCACACTCAATACACTTGTCAGGTGTATATATGCACTAGTTCGGCGAAGAGATAGTGAAATACAAGTGATATGGATATAAGACAATGGTACCAGAAAAGAGCTTTTGACGGGGAGGAAAAGGTTGAAACTGTCATGTGTATCCCCGGCAACGGCCCCAAAAAAGAGCTTGATGGGTAGGAAGAGACTAAAGACAAACTAAAATAAAGATGAAATTAAGCAAACATGTAACAGATCTAGTTGTAAACGGTATTTCAATGCTTAAAAACAAGGCCTAGGGATCATACTTTCACTAGTTGACACTCTCATAAAATATCTTCTCTTCATGATACTACTCTGAACTACTCTCCGGTTGGATAACTCTAATGCACGGCAGGGATACAAAAGCACTCCTCAAAGTTTGCAATCCCCATCTAGATAACCCCACAATGTCACCTTGAGCGATAGATGGTTCCGACAAACACCACAATTTCATAGAGACAACCAACTTAAAATATAACTCATGACAAGTATTTATGTAATCTATATCCTAAGTGCCACACGGTGTGCACGCTGTCACTTTCACACACGTGGGGAAAAGCAGAGATCTAATTAAATCACTTGAGTAGAAGAGTAGATCTACTTGATTACAAAGCTCATGACCACAATATGATCACGCATAGAGAGAGAGGTGAACACATAGCTACGGTAGAGCCCTTAGCCTTGAGGAAGAACTACTCCGTCCTCATCATGGGAATCAGCAACGGCGATGGATATGGTGGTGGAGATCGATGGAGATGGCTCCGGGGGCAATTCCCTGTCTCGGTAGGGTGCTGGAACAAAGAATTTTGTCCCCCAAATCTCCTCTTCGGTGGCGGCGGCGTGGTGGAACTTTTGTGGATGGAGGTCGATTCATCTAGGGTTTCTGCATCGGAGGCTTTTTATAGGCGAAAGGGGGACGTCGGTGGCCACCAGGGTGGCCTACACCTGGTGGTGGCACGGCCAGGGTGGGCCCGCGCCACCCTAGGGTGTGCCCACCCTGGTGCCCTACTCTGTCTCTCCTTCAAGTTTCTGTATTGCTCCGGGAAAAATAGGCAGATTCTTTTTTGTCCCGTCCAATTCTGAGAATATTCATTTTTTAGCTTTTCTGAAACCAAAAACAGCACAAAACAGGCAACTGGCACTTTGGCATCTTGTCAATAGGTTAGTTCCAGAAAGTGTATAAAAATACCTCAAAGTGTAGAAAAAACATAAGAAAAATAATATAAAATAAGCATGGAGCATCAAAAATTATAGATACGTTTACGATGTATCAAGCATCCCCAAGCTTAACTCCTGCTCTTCCTCGAGTAGGTAAGTGATAAAAAGAATAATTTTTGAGGTGACATGCTATCACAACTGATCAAGGTAATGCAAAGCACTGATAGCTGGGATCAAAGTACTCTAAACATGAGCATGAAAGATGAAGTTCTAACAGCAAGACATAGCAACTATGTTGTAATATGAAAGGATACAAACAAAGATCATGAATAACAATGCATTGAAAGACGTTTGTTTGTTTCACATATAGAAAACATAGCATAGTGGTATTCAACTTGTCCCTCATGGAATAGCAAAACATAAATGCATAGGACACCTTCAAAGTTCATAAGGGTGACTAGATACAAAATAGTTTAAGAACAAGCAATATCAACATTATGAATCAATCAATAAGTTTTGGGATAATGCACATAAAGCTAAGAATGACAACTATGCTCTCTTAATTGGTGCATAAATATAGAAGGTGGAGACTCAATATAAAAGTGGAAGAAAGGCCCTTCAAAGGGAAGCAGGGATTTCAAGTTTCATAAAGAACTTCCAAAAATTATGGTACTTGTTAGCTTTCGGCTCTCATTGCCCCTATCATAAGCATCTTGAACTGATTAAGGTTAAAATGAACAAAGTATGGAGTATATGCTTGACAAAGTATAAGTTGGCAATCTCATGTCCCTTGAGTACGAGGGCCGCTCCTCATGCTACTCAACTTTAGTTAACGGTAAGTTCTTGTCATAGTAAGTACATGTGTATCATAGAGAACCGCCAACTTTCCCCATGATACAATACCTATCCCATATCAAAATGACAAGGCAAGCAGACAATGAGCATCTCAGCAATCTTCTTATTTACCATGCGAAAATGGTGCTTTTTTCTCTTCTTTCCTCTTTTCTATATCTCTTTTTTATAAGAAGAATGTTTCATAGATTGCTCACTATGATGCTGCTGCAAGTTTCCACCATGATCAGGCATGGCTTAGGCTAGCGGCACAGGCGTTTCTCTAACACATATACATAACTCCATGGACTTATAAGCTCCCCTTTTATTTCACACCGATGACATCCATAAACAAAAGATCATGATATCAACTAGGTAGATATTTACAGGTGTTGAAAGCATTCCCCGTGATAGCACGGTTCGGCTAATTCCCAACTTATAAGTGCAAGCATTGATGACCCACAAGTGTAGGGGATTACAAAGGTATTCTCATGTACTATTACCCAATTTATTGATTCGACACAAGGGGAGCCAAAGAATACTTCGAAGCCTTAACAACTGAGTTGTCAATTCAGCTGCACCTGGAAATAGTTCTAGCTCACAGAAGTTTATCAATAGCAACAGTTTGTAGTATCAATAGTAGTAGTAGAACAAGAGCAATAGTAACAGTAACAGTAAACAGTGGGATTCGAGTGTGGTAGGCATAGGGGTGGATGGACGGGCGTTGCATGGACGAGTCTAAACATGTAACTTCAAGATCTAGGGCATTGCATATAATAAAGAACAAGCATCCAAGTACTAAACAATCCTAGGCATGTGCTCCATATATAGTCATACGTCCTCGCAATGAGAACTTGCACAACATCTTCTGTCCCAGCCCGTGCGGCAGGCCTCTAGGAACTACTGAATTAAGGTGCTCTTTTAATAGAGCACGAAAAGCATTAACACTCGGTGAACACATGTGATCCTCACATCACGACCATCCCCTCGGTTGTCCCAATTATTGTCACTTCGGGGCCTTTGGATCCGGACAATGATATGTGTACACAACTTGCAGATAAGATCACAAACAATACTATCATAATGATTCAATAATAAGTTCAGATCTGAGATCATGGCACTCGGGCCCTAGTGACAAGCATTAAGCACAACAAGTTGCAACAAAGTCAAGTAGCACTAATAGAGATACTAGGCACTATGCACTAAAAATCTTATTCGATTACAAGATAGAACTCATCCAATCCCTACCATACCCATAGCCTATAGCGGGGGATTACTCACTCATGGATGAGGGAAACATTGATGGTTGATGGAGAGTCGTTGGTGATGACGATGGCGATGATCCTCTCCAAATTCACCGTCCCAGTAGGGTGCCAGAACGGAGTTTCTGGATCCGAATCTTGGTTTCTGATGGTGACGGTGGAGTGGAACTCTTTCTGAAAAACGTCAACCCCCCTGGTTTTTAGGTCAAGGGGCAACTTATAAGCGCAGAGGGAGCCCGAGGGGGTTCCTGGGGTGGCCGCACCCCCTATGCGCGGGGCAGGGCCCACCCGTGCCTGGCAGGGGTGTGGGCCCCCTAGACCTCCACTCAGTTTCATCTTCTGGCTCCGTGGATCTTCTGGTGAAATATAATTTTTGGCATATTTTCCGGTATTTTTCCTGATAGTCGATTTTCTGCACAAAAACTAGACACCAAGGTAATTACTGCGTCGATGCTGTGTTAGTTGTATCCAAATCACACAAGTTTAGAAGAGAAACAATAGCAAAAGTGTTCGGGAAAGTAGATATGTTTTGGACGTATCGACTCCCCCAAGCTTAGTGTATTGCTTGTCCTCAAGCAATTCAGTTGAAAGCTGAGTGCGATAAAAGAACTTTCACGAACACATTTGCTTCATATGATGTATATATTCTTAGCATAGGAGTAGATACTTAAACCATTAATAATAAGAAGTATGCAACTAAGTCTACTCAATAGTCATTGCAAGCTATGAAGAGAAACCAACTCAATAATAATAAGTAGCATGAAACATAAACATAAGCAACATTGCAATGCTCATAATAAGGTCTGAGAGTGGTATATCGCTTGCCTTTGTTTGTAGAGCACAATATAAATGCCAAGGCACCTCTCAAGTTCAAGTGAAGACTAGAAGTAAAGATATCAGAGATACAAGCATCAAAGTCATGACATAATTAACCAAGTTTTGGAACAAACACAAGAATGACAGGTATGCTCTCAAGAAGGTGCTCATAGAATAAGTGGTGACTAAACATGGAAGTGAAAAGGTTTTGAAAAGTTTGAAAGGCTTCCAAATGCTGAAAGGAAGGTACTCACTAGCTTTGAGCTCTCATTGCCCCTATCATAGGAATCTTCATGTGGTCAAGGTGAAAGTGAGGTACAATCTGAGTTATATACTTGAGAGACCATAAACTGGAAATCCCAAGTCCCTTGAGTACGAGGGCCGCTCCGCATGCTACTCAACTTGGGTTACCTGTAAGTTCTTGTCATTGTGCATACATGCATATCATAGAGAACCACCAATGGGGTACCCCTTGCACATGATACAGGAGCTATCCAGTGATCAAAATGACAAGGCAAGCAGACAATGAGCATCTCAGCGATCTTTTTATTTACTATGTGCATAGCTTTTTATTGAGGATGCTTCATAGAATTCTAATTATGGTGATGCTACAAGTTTCCACCATGATTAGGCATGGCTTAGGCTAGCGGCCCAAGCATTTCTCTAACACAATGTATAGACTCCATGAACTTACAAGCTCCCCTTTTATTTCACACCGTCGACATCCGCAAACAAAAGAGCAAAGTATCAACTGGATAGGATATCCAAGAAGTGTTGAAAGCGTTCCCCATGATAGCATGGTTCTGCTAACTCCCAGCATATAATTTGCAAGCATATAACTTTCATGGACAAGTCAAAATGGTTCAGGATTATTAAGTGCAAGGAATAAAGTGTGCCATCAAGTTCGTGAGAGCTTTACTAACTAACTTTCTCAAAACAGATAAACATTTTATTTGGAAGAAAACAAGATATAAAGAATATGCACTGAAATAGCAAATGATGCTAATAGGTAGGTATGGTGGACACAGTTGGCAATATTGGTTTTGGGGAGTTGGATGCACAAGTAGAGCTCATACTCAGTGCAAGTGAAGGCTAGCAATAGAGAGGGAGCGACAAACGAGAAACAATAAGCATCATAATCATGCTTGCAACAAAACAAGACTAATTATGGCATGAAAGTGATACAAGAACTCTGAGGCAAAATAAATCATCGAGGCATACTGACTATTGTTTAGTCATATGCATACGTGAGCATGTGCCAAGTCGATTCACATGAAACTTCTAGAGGAGGATACCCCAATATCATATCAAAATATGAATAAAACAATGCAAGCAAACATTCATATGACATGCTACAAACTATTAGCAAGTTGGAGCTAATCATAGACAAGCAAGAACTACTAAGCATCCATTAGTAACATACGCCTTACAATGAAAAGACTAAGCATGCTCACAATGATGAGTATATGTACGAAAATGAAAATAAATAGAGTTCATTACCAGCCTCTTACCACCCCTCGAGTTGTCTTAATCTTAATTATTGCCCTTCACTTGTGTGATTGAATAATAACATGAAACCAAAATCCACTGAGGACGGCTAAACCCTGCAAAGAACTCACAAAACCAAAGAAGAACAACAAAATATATTTGGTGTTTTCGATTTTTCAAAGAAAGCAAACAAAGCAAAAACAAACAAAGAAAAGCTGTTGGAGATATGCCCAAGAGGCAATAATAAAGTGGTTATTATCATATCTTCATACTTATGATAAATGTTTACATACCATGCTATAATTGTATTAACCGGAAACATTAATACTTGTGTGATTTGTAAACATAAAAGAGTACCTAGTAAAGCCTCTTGTTAAACTAGCTTGTTGGTTAATATATGATCATGGTTTCCTTATCATGAACATAGGGATGTTATTAACAACAGGGTCATATCATTGGGAGAATGATATGATGGACATACTCCTATAGTTAAGCGTAACATAAAGATCAAGTCATTTAATATAGTTCAATTGATATAAGCTTTCTGATACATAGTAACCTAATTCCTTCGACCATGAAATCATGCATATCACCTTTACCGGATGGATACTTTGATGTCATCAAACACCACACCGTAACTGGGTGGCTATAAAGGTGGCATTGAGTGTTCGGAAAGTATTGGTTGAGACACATGGATCAAGAGTGGGATTTGTCCATCCATATGACGGATAGATATACTCTGGGCCCTCTCGGTGAAATGTCATCCAATTAGCTTGCAAGCATGTGACTGGCTCACAAGGGATCACATATCACGGGAACGATAAAAGAGTACTTATCAGTAACGAGGTTGAACTTGAAGGGAATATGCCCTGAGAGGAAATAATAAATTGTTTATTATGTGTATTCCAAGTATATGATAGATGTTTATTTTGCATGCTATAATTGTATTAATACGGAAACGTTAATACATGTGTGTTTAATAAACAAACAGAAAGTTCCTAGTTAAGCCTCTCTCTCATAAACTAGCTTGTTGATTAACAAGATGATCAAGGTTTCCTGATCATGGACATTGGATGTTGTTAATAACGGGATCACAACATTAGTGTAATGATGTGATGAACATTCATCCGAAGTATAGCATTACGATCAAAGTCATTGAGTTTATATTGCTATAACAACTTACGAAGTGATCCTAATCCTTAGACCATGAGATCATGTCAATCACTAACACCGGAAGAGTTTCTTGATAACATCAAACGTCACACCGTAACACGGTGATTATAAAGATGGGTTCAGAACTAATAAAGTGTTATGTTGAGGCTCATGGATCAAGAGTGGAATTTGTTCATCCCGATGACGGATAGATATACTCTGGGCCCTCTCGGTGATATCACATTGATTAGCTTGCAAGCAAGTGATTTGATCACTAGAATGTTATATCAGGAGCGAGAAAAGAGTGCATGTCGATGAGATCAAACTAGGTATGGAGATACCGATGATCGAATCTCGGACATGTAATATATCGCGAGACAAAGGGATTAAGATACTAGCGTAAAAGGTTAAGCGATCACAAGAAAGTCATCGTTGAATGTGTGGGAGTCGATATGGGTCTCGGATCCTTCGATTATTGATCCGAGAGGGTCTCGATCATGTCCGCATTATTCACGAACCGTAGGGTGACACATAAGAGACACCGACATCCAATTGGAGCAAAAGTTTCATGCGAAAGAATAAACAAGCGAGAATTTATTTCACTAGATCGAAACAGGTTTTGGTGAAATTGCATAAAGTGGTTATGCATGTGAAATAGAATTCTAGCAAGGGGTTATTTGTGAATGTTTGTCATTAAAGTAATTGACAAAATTCTGAATAAAATAAAAGAGTTTTATTTAATGAGAGTTTGCATTAAATTTGGTGGAAATTTAATGGGATCTTTGAGTGGGATTTTGAGTGGAGGAATTTGGAGGAGTTTTGTGAGTGGAGTGTCCACCACATGAAGAGGGAGGAGGGGCAGCCCCCACCCCTTGGGGTTCCCCCCCCTCCTCCTATAAAAGGCGCCCCTCCTCTCACTTCTCACTCACACCTCCTCGTGAAGGATCTCTCTCCCCCTCTAGAATTTATTCCCCATGGTCTCGGACTAGCGAGATACATGTTCCCGGTGGCTATTCGGCAAGAAAGAGTTGTGCTTCCGCTGCATCGCTGGAGGCGAGGCGGAGGTTGCTCGGTGCCTCGAGCGTGTGTGCGAGCACGGATCTGGCTGATTTGCGGCGCTAGGACTTCCTCTCGATCTTGAGATCGGCAAGAGATCGTCTACATCAACCACGAGTTTGGACTCGTTAAGCTTTGTCGGTCTTCAAGGGTATGTTCTCTACGGATATACATCCGCCCGTTGTTTGTACCTAGTATAAATAGATCTTGGTATATAGTTCACATCGTAGGAAAATTTTTGTTTTCTATCTTTGCGAACCCTACGATTAGTATCAGAGCCGGATCTATGCGTAGATACTTTACACGGGTAGTACACATATGAGTATGTGGGCGATGATGATCATGTTGTTGCTCCTCTGTTGTGATTTTGGATATTGGTGGCATAGTGGGATGAAGCGGCCCGGACAAACTTTACATGTCCTCGCACATGAGACCTGTTCCACGCTTGACATGCAACTAGTTTGCATAAGTGGCTAGCGGGTGTCTCTCTACTATAGTCAATATCTATTTTGCAAGCGAGTTGTCAACAATTTGATTATCCTCGTTGTGGTTCATGTTCGTAGGTAAACGGTTCTATCTCGAAAGCCCTAAGCCACGTAAAACTTGCAATGGATAAATTAGAGGCGTCTAGTTTAGATTGTTCTTTGGGCTAGTGTTATGATATGGTAGTGTTGTAAGTAGAAGTATGAGATGATACTCTTACAACACACATAGCGTGTAAAATCCATAGACTGTGGATTTACACATATAGGTATGATAGTGATCATACCACGATGCATATGATAGAGATCATCTGCGGGAACCATATAATTTCACTAATAAACATATGATGTTTTGATTGCATCTTATATTGCTTGTTTAGCGCTTTGTTAAGCATAATAAGATGATCCCTCATTTAAATATCAAGATAAGAATGTGTTCTTCCTTTAGTATGCACCGATTATGTTTCGCTCCAAGACATCACGTGATGATCGGGTGTACTTGGATCCTCGACCATACTTCGGGTGTAAAACAGTTACACACGCAAATACTAAGGTTCTAACTTGGCGAGCCTAGCATGTACAGACATGGCCTCGGAACACAGACCGAAAGGTTAAGCATGAGTCATATAGTTGATATGATGCCCATTTGATGCTCGCCTTTGAAGCTATACCGACTCACGTGATGATCGGACTTGGTGTAGTGGATTTGGTTCATGTAATCACCAAAAGGACACGAGGGATGTCGCTTTTGAGTGGGAGTTCATTCGTAATATAGATTAGTTGAACTCAATCTATCATACACTTAGTCTAAACTTTACAAATTCATTGTAGATGGCACCACCTTTTAATTTCAATGCGTTCATGGAGAAAGAAACTAGCAACGGTAGCAACTTTCTTGAATGGGCCATGAATTTGAGGATTCTCCTCTCTTTGCACAAAAGCAATATGTGCTAGAAGCGTTAGGCCCCACCTTTGTGATGCCCACGAGAGAAGAATGTCTATCGACTCGTCGGAGGACCACAACTTAGTTCATTGCGGCATATTGTATGGGCTAGAGCGAATTTCAAAGCGTTTCAAAACGGCAATGCTTTTGATACAATGGGTGAGTTGAAAATGATTTTCGACACACATCTTTGTGAGAAACTACAATGCTTGAGAAAAGTTCTTTAGTGCATGATGGAAGAGAAGCTCCGTTAGTGAGCATGTACTCAAGATGTCGATTCGCCGATAAGCTTGTGTCCTTGGGAATAACGATTCCCATTGACTTAGGCATCCATCGTGTTCTGCGGTCTACCACCTAGCTATAAGAGCTTCGTGATGAACTATAATATGCAAGGCATGAAGAAGTCTCTCCCGAGCTTACATCAATGCTTAAAACTGCAGTGGAGATCAAAAAGGAACATCAAGTGTTGATGATCAATAGGAACACTGGTTTCAAGAAAGACAAGAAGGAAAGCGGAGGGAAGTAAGGCGGCAAGCTGTTGCGCGCTGAAAAAACCGAGTTGGACCTAAGTCCGATCGAAAGTGCTACTATTGTAAGGGGGGCCCATCGAAGCGCAATCGCCCCAAGTATCTGGCGGATAAGAAGGCCGGCAAGGCAAACAAAGGTATATATGATATACATGTTATTGATGTGTACTTGACTAGTGCTGTGATAGCACACAGGTATTTGATACGGTTCGGGTTGCTAATATTTGTAACTCGAATCGTGGCTGCGGAACAGCGACCGCTAGCAAGGGGTGAGGTCAAGATGCGTGTCGGCAATGGATCAAGCGTTGATCCGATCGCCGTCGACGCTACCTCTCCACTTAGCGTCGGGATTAGTCATAAACTTAAATAGCATTATCACGGTGCACCTTGAGCATGAACATTGTATCTGGATCATGTTTGATGCAAAGTGGTTATTCATTCAAATCTGAGAACAATGGTTGTTCCATTTATATGAATGAAATCTTTTATGGTCATGCACCAATGATGAATGGTTTATTTCTGGATCTCGATGATAATGTTACACATATTCATAATGTTGATGCTAAAAGGATTAAACTTAATGATGATATATCCGCATATATGTGCCTTGCCGTCTAGGTCATATTGGCATTAAACGCATGAAGAAACTCCATTCAGATGGACTTTTGGAATCACTTGATTATGAATCATTTGATACATGTGAGCCATGCCTTATGGGCAAGATGACTAGAACGCCGTTTTCCGGTTCAATGGAGCAGGCGACAGTTTATTGGAAATCATACATTCGATGTATGTGGTCCAATGAGTGTGTCGGCGAGGTGGATATCGTTATTTTGTTACTTTCACGGATGATTTGAGTAGATACGGTTATATCTACTTGATGAAACACAAGTCGAAACCTTTGAAAAGTTCAAGGAATTTCAGAATGAAGTGGAAAATCATCGTAATAGAAAGATCAAATTTCTGATCGACCGTGGAGGTGAGTATCTAAGTTACGAGTTTAGCTCTCACATGAAAGAGTGTGGAATTGTTTCACAACTCACACCTTAGGAACACCAATGAAATGGTGTGTCGGAACGTCGAATCGTACTTTATTAGATATGGTTCGATCTATGATGTCTCTGACGGACTTACCGTTGTCTTTTGGGGTTATGCACTAGAAAGCTGCATTCACTTTAAATCGGGCACCATCTAAATCCGTTGAAAAGACACAGTATGAATTGTGGTTTGGAAACAAACCTAAGCATCATTTCTTAAAGTTTGGGGTTGCGATGTTTATGTGAAGAAACTTCAATCGGATAAACTCGAACCCAAAGCGGAAAAATACGTCTTCATAGGATACCCTAAAGAAACTATTGGGTATTCCTTCTATCACAGATCCGAGGGCAAGGTTTTTGTTGCCAAGAAAGGATCCTTTCTAGAGAAAGAGTTTCTTGCGAAAGGTGTGAGTAGTCGGAAGGTAGAACTCGAAGAGGTTGTGGAACCTTCTCTTCAAAGTATGGCGAGTAGCGCTTGCCGGAGTTGTTAGGAGTTGGCTCCACCTGTTGAAGAGGAACTAATGATAATGATCATGAAACTCCGAAGAGTACTACCGAACCTCGCAGGGTCAAGCAGGGCGTGCGACTCCGGCTGTCACGGAAATCTGTCGTAAATTTCATGGTTGATGAAAATAATGACCTGCGGCGTATGAAGAAGCGATGATGAGCCGGATTCCAACAAATGGTTAGAAGCCATGAAATCCGAGATGGAATCCATGTATGAAAATCAAGTTTGGAACTTGGTGGAATTACCTCACGACCGAAAGGCCGTGGAGAACAAATGGATTTTCAAAAGAAAAGCGTCTTTGATGGTAATGTGACCATCTATAAAGCTCGACTTGTCGCAAGGGGTTTCGACAAATTCAAGGAGTTGACTACAATGAGACTTTCTCTCCGTAGCGATGCTAAAGTCGATTAGGATTATGTTAGCAATTGCTGCATATTTCGACTATGAGATATGGCAGATGGATGTCAAAACTGCGTTCCTTAATGGGAACATTGAAGAAGAGTTGTATATGATACAACCAAAGGGTTTTGTCGATCCTAAGGATGCTGATAAGGTATGCAAGCTTCAGCGATCCATCTATGGACTGAAGCAAGCATCCCGAAGTTGGAATCTCCGCTTTGATGAGGTGATCAAAGAGTTTGGATTTGTCAAACTTATGTAGAGTCTTGTATTTACAAGAAAGTGAGTGGGAGCAATGTGACATTTCGATATTATATGTGGATGACATATTATTGATCGGAAATGATATAGAACTTTAAAAGTGTTAAAAGTTATCTAAACGACAAATTTTCAATGAAGGACCTAGGTGAGCGTCATACATATTAGGCATAAAGATCTATAGAGATAGATCTAGGCGCCTAATAGGGCTATCATAAAGTACATACCTTGATAAGATTTTAAAGAAGTTTAAAATGGACGGAAGTAAGAAGGGTTCTTACCTATGTTGCAAGGCAAGACATTGAGTAAGACTCAAAGTCCGGCAGCGGAAGAAAGAGATAATGGACAAAGTCCCTATGCTTGACCATAGGCTCTATAATGTCACGCCATGCTATGTACAAGACGGATGTGGCTACGCTATTAGTTTGACTAGTAGGTACCAATCGGATCGAGGTTGAACCTTTGGATAGCGGTCAAGAATATCCTTAAGTACTTAAGAAGAACTAAGGATATGTTTCTTGTCTGGAGGTGAAGAAGAGCTCGTCGCTAAGTGTTATGTCGACGCTAGCTTTGACACCGATCCGGATGACTCTAAGTCTCAATCCGGATCGTATTTCTCATGAATAGCGGAGGCGGTTAGTTGGAGGAGCTCCAAACAACCTGTGGTAGCGGGATCAACAACGGAGGCGAATATGTTCTTTGCTTGGCGGCTCGGGAAGCGATTTGGATGAAGGAGTTCATATCCGAACTAGGAGTTGTGGCAAGCGTTGGACCCAATGGTGATCTATTGTGACAACAATGGTGCCATTGCCAATGCCAAAGAGCCAAGGTCTCACGAGCATTCCAAGCATATTAAGCGCCGGTTTCACTCCATCCATGAGCATGTCAAGGATGGAGATATAAAGATTTAAAGTACATACGGATCTCAATGTAGCGGATCCGTTGACTAAAACTCTCCTAGAGCAAAACATGATCAACACAGAACTCAATGGGTGTTAGATATATCACTATGTAACTAGATTATTGTCTCTAGTGCAAGTGGGAGACTGAAGGAATATGCCACGAGAGGCAATAATAAATTGTTTATTATGTGTATTCCAAGTATATGATAGATGTTTATTTTGCATGCTATAATTGTATTAATCTGAGCGTTAATACATGTGTGTTTAATAAACAAGCGAAAGTTCCTAGTTAAGCCTCTCTCATAAACTAGCTCGTTGATTAACAAGATGATCAAGGTTTCGATCATGGACATTGGATGTTGTTAATAACG
Source organism: Avena longiglumis (assembly GCA_030063025.1). Taxonomy (NCBI): domain Eukaryota; kingdom Viridiplantae; phylum Streptophyta; class Magnoliopsida; order Poales; family Poaceae; genus Avena; species Avena longiglumis. The sequence goes on from CP125974.1 coordinate 26,316,862, forward strand.
GGATCACAACATTAGTGTAATGATGTGATGAACATTCATCCAAGTATAGCATTACGATCAAAGTCATTGAGTTTATATTGCTATAACAACTACGAAGTGATCCTAATCCTTAGACCATGAGATCATGTCAATCACTAACACCGGAAGAGTTTCTTGATAACATCAAGCGTCACACCGTAACGGTGATTATAAAGATGGGTTGAGAACTAATAAAGTGTTATGTTGAGGCTCATGGATCAAGAGTGGAATTTGTTCATCCCGATGGCGGATAGATATACTCTGGGCCTCTCGGTGATATCACATTGATTAGCTTGCAAGCAAGTGATTTGATCACTAGAATGTTATATCACGGAGCGAGAAAAGAGTGCATGTCGATGAGATCAAACTAGGTATGGAGATACCGATGATCGAATCTCGGACATGTAATATATCGCGAGACAAAGGGATTAAGATACTAGCGTAAAGGTTCCGACGATCACAAGAAAGTCATCGTTGAATGTGTGGGAGTCGTATGGGTCTCGGATCCGCTTCGATTATTGATCCGAGAGGGTCTCGATCATGTCCGCATTATTCACGAACCGTAGGGTGACACACTTAAGACACCGACATCCAATTGGAGCAAAAGTTTCATGCCGAAAGAATAAACAAGCGCGAATTTATTTCACTAGATACCAAACAGGTTTTGGTGAAATTACATAAAGTGGTTATGCATGTGAAATAGAATTCTAGCAAGGGGTTATTGTGAATGTTTGTCATTAAAGTAATTGACAAAATTCTGAATAAAATAAAGAGTTTTATTTAATGAGAGTTTGCATTAAATTTGGTGGAAATTTAATGGGATCTTTGAGTGGGATTTTGAGTGGAGGAATTTGGAGGAGTTTTGTGAGTGGAGTGTCCACCCACATGAAGAGAGGGAGGGCAAGGGCAGCCCCTTGGGGTTCCCCCCCTCCTCCTATAAAAGGCCCTCCTCTCACTTCTCCTCACACCTCCTCCTGAAGGATCTCTCTCCCCCTCTAGTATGTATTCCCCATGGTCTCGGACTAGCGAGATACATGTTCCCGGTGGCTATTCGGCAAGAAAGAGTTGTGCTTCCACTGCATCGCTGGAGCGAGGAGGCGGAGGTTGCTCGGTGCCTCGAGCGTGTGTGCGAGCACGGATCTTGCTGATTTTGGCTAGGACTTCCTCTCGATCTTGAGATCGGCAAGAGATCGTCTACATCAACCACGAGTTTGGACTCGTTAAGCTTTGTCGGTCTTCAAGGGTATGTTCTCTACGGATATACATCCGCCCGTTGTTTGTACCTAGTATAAATAGATCTTGGTATATAGTTCATATCGTAGGAAAATTTTTGTTTTCTATGCTGCGAACCCTACAGTGGTATCAGAGCCGGATCTATGCGTAGATACTTTACACGGGTAGTACACATATGAGTATGTGGGCGATGATGATCATGTTGTTGCTCCTCTGTTGTGATTTTGGATATTGGTGGCATAGTGGGATGAAGCGGCACGGACAAACTTTACATGTCCTCGCACATGAGACCTGTCCTAGACATAAGTTGCCTCCCTCTAAACCTAAACCCTAGCCAAAGCCTAGGGATTTCTCCCAAGCCGCCGAGTTAGAGCTTCTAATTGCCCTAGCCGCTGGTTTAGCCCCTTCTAATTGGTGTGTATAAACCCTAGATCACCAAATCTCTCTCATAGTCCACCATACTCGCTCCGGCAAGAAGCCCCTGAGATCTCCCTCTACTCGGACCACGCCGTCGTCAGGGGAATCGCGAGGAGAGTGCTACAACCTCCATTGCTTTGGAACAAGGGAGAGGAAGGTCTTCGTCCGAGCGTGTGACCGATTGAAGCGCGACAGGCAGCCTTGGGAAGGATCGTCTACGCGATCTTGAGATCGGCAAGTGTATGACTACATCACCCACGAGAATCTTCTCTCGTTAACCGCTTTGGAATCTTCGAGGGTGAGTTCCTCTATCGACTCGTTGCTACAATCTAGTAGATAGATCTTGGCTTGTTTTTGTGCATGCGGTAGAAAATTTTTGTTTTCCATGCTACGAACCCCTACAAAAGCAAACCAAACAAAGTAAAATGTTTTTGGATTTTTCTTTAAGGAAAACCAAAGCAAAGAAACAAACCAAGAGAAACAATGAAAATATTTTTGGTATTTTTTTGTGTTTTTGAGAAAGCAGCAACAAGAACCAAATAGAAAGCGAAACAATGGATATACAAAGAATCGACGAACATGATATATAGATGAGTGTGATGTCGGTATACCTCCCCCCAAGCTTATGCTTTTGGCCTAAGTGGGGCTCAATCCCATGGTGCCCAAGTAGGTGCACCTCCGTAGTATGACGAGGAGGCTCCTCAAATCTGATGCAGGCTCGAGGACTCCACAGTAGTGTACAAGGTCATATGATGGTGCTTCCTCCGATAGTGTCCATGGAAACTAAGAGGCGCATCTTGTCATCCATCTCCTCCTTGGAGGCGTGACAAAGGTCCCCGAAATCTTGAACAAAGTGGTTTGGGGTAGAGGGATCTCTCTATCTTCCCCGTCAATAAACAACATTTTATAAATCAAGTTCTCAATGGTAGAGCTAGTGGTGACAAAGTGATGCGCCTTCATGGCAGCAAGATCAAGTCTCTGAGGAGCCAAAACTGTATCATTTGGACCAATAGATATGTCCAAGGCAGTGGCAACACGCATAGCAATAATTCCCCCCATAAATGGGTCCCTTAGCAGTTAAGCGACGAGCAATGAGAGAACCAAGATTGTACTTAGTATCATTGTTGAGCGCAGTAGCTAAGAAAGACAAATGATAGTTGGAAATATTACTAGTGTTCTCCCTACCAAGAACACTAGTGGCAAGATAGTAAGTGAAATACCTGATGGCTGGAAGCTGAATGTTTCTTATCTTTCCTCGTTGAGCTCTACGGTTATCATCATTGTTTATTCCGTGGTAGAGCTCCAATAAATCAGTGGGTTGAGCTAGAATCTTCTTTGCTAAACCAGTTGTACCAAGTCCCAAAGCCTCACAAAATTTCTTCAATGTCATATGGTAAGACCTGCCATGAATTTTGAAAGAAACATCTAGATTGAACATGCTGTTAGTAAAGGAGAAGCTCTCCACAAATGTTTTAGTGAGCTTAGCATACTGCACCTCTCATCCTGCATAAGGCTTGTTAGTCCAGCCCTCCGAACCAAGGTCATAAAATCATCAAGAATCCCAGCATCCTGCAAGAAGGTTTGGCAAGGAAAGGCGGAGGGGTGCGTGTAACATCCCAGCATTTAGGACTAAACGAATGGTAGATTTAGGATTTTTTGTGCATCTGCATGCATGCATCTGAAAATTCGGGTTAATTTTTCGCCAAATTAAAAGACTAGAGTGATCAGAATTCTCACTCCGATGAATTAGCTTTAGTGTCATCAGTAGGGGAGTGAGATGAATTTTGACATGACCTCTATTTTTTCTGGAGTTATGAGGGAAGAAATTCGACTTACAAATAATTATTCACAATAATATAATACAAAAGAAATATAAATATTATATTGTCCTTTATATAATAAACATAAGATACTTCTTATTCTCTTTTCTATTCAGTAACAACTAATCAAATAAAAGAAAAGAAGGAATATTACAATAATAATATTATTACATTGTTCCTTTACAAATATTTAAATGGAAATATAATAATACAATAAAGAAATAAGTAATAAGAAAGAAGTTACAATATTTGGAAGTTGTGGCAATATTTATGGTATACAGAGTATCACTCTATTTCTACAAGTGTTTGAAAGAAAAGCAAATTACAAAAGAATAAAGAAAATCCTAATATAAATCTTGATCTCCATCTTCTTAGTGTTTTTGTTCCTGCAAGAGAAAAACACAAACAAAGAAATAGAGACAAAAACAAAAAAAAGAGTTAGTGTTAATAATATTGCTCTTAGTAGTAACAGTGTGATGCACTGTTTTGTCACATCATTGAGCATATTAAAATGGGGCAAGTTTCACCAAATGAAATAGTATCTGTTCTTATTTCCAATCTGGCCTCAGAACCACATCACAGGAAAATAGGGGCAAATTTCACCAATTTAGTAAAAGGTAAAAGTCAAAGATAAGAACCATCAGCATAGGTCAAGATATTTTAACTTGATCTAATCCATAGCATCACAGCAAGCATACAGGCAGCACACACATCACATGCTACTATTGTATTGTCAACACCATAGCTAGCACATGAGGTAGATAAGCAAAAAGGCACCAGCCGTAGCAGGGTACAAGCATATCCATCCCACACACACTAGCCATAGTTCTCCATAGAACCAACAGAACACACTAGCCAAACTATACAAGCTCATATACCATCTCTCTATTTCCACATGTATGAAACACACTGTTTTCAAAACACCACCAAGATCTACACATATTATCCAATCCACCAATCAAAATCTATCTATTTATATAAGCCATCCAAGAGAAGATCAAGTATAAGGAGGAGCAAGCCAAGTGAACAGCAAGGATGAGACAGCCAAGTGAGCAGGAAGGAGTAGGCCAATAGCACAAGAATCAAGCCAACAGAAGCTCAAGGAGGATCAGTTTAAGCACAGGAATAAAAAGAGCCAGCTGATCAATCATAAATCTTTGGAGCTACATCAACAAGCCAGCAGGAGTGTATGGGAAGAGGTTTCATTATATGTAGTAGTGTGACATCACACTAATATCAGATTGAAATCACAAGATCTGTTTCTGTACAAGCATAAGCACCATGACCAATTCTGCTAGAATAAATATTTACACTATGCACACTCATGTGAGGCACCACAGGTGTAAATCCAGTCTAGCAGAAGCACATGGGCACAAATGCAAGTAAAACTAAGCAACCATCAGATCTTAAGCTCTTAGACAAGACCAGAAAATTAACCATGTCTAGACCCTAGACAATAAGTCAATATGTAATCCCAAGCCTTGGGATTGTGAGGATATTATTCTCAGTCCTGCAAAGAATTGCTTTGCAGGATCATCACATAATAATTGTAAGCCATCAAAGATCAGCATCTGTTCTTATCCAATATAAACCATGGCCTCAGTCTTTTGCATCATTGGCCAGAACATAGACTAATATTCTGTTAAATAAAAATATAACAGATCATGTAAATGATCTATGCTGTTGTGCTCACTCTCAAGGAGGTTCCACAACATCATAGTCATATTACAGATTTTTTCTCTCTAGCAACAATGGCAAATCAAACAACACAAATCATTTTCCTAGTAAATGTTCTAGGAATCAGATCCATAAATTTCTTCACTGTACAAATAACAGAAAGATCATTTCTTTCTTAAGATCCCAAGCAAAGCATCTTTCCTCCATTGCTTATCTTATGAATCTCATCAAATTTATCCAAATCTATGACATCTGATCATGCTAGTGATGATCAGACTATTGTGTACACTCCAAGGAGGCATCACAATAGAAGGGCCATTTTAGCAGAAGCCACCATTCACATTAACTAAATAACCACTCAAAATTTCAGCTAGAAAAGATTAATCATTTCCCTAGTATTACATTAGGAATCATATTTTTGTTTTGGTACTTCATTTTTGAGTCTCAGCTCCATTAAGTAAATCATTCCCCTAGTCAACACATCTAGGAGTCATATATAATTCCTTGTCACAAGGATGATTTAGGACACAAGTAACTCATGATATTACATATACCACTATGCAAATTCAAATTGAATACACCATTGTGACACATGGTTAGATAGCAGAATCTGCTATTTAACCAAGCATAACCAGTATCAGAATTACAGGTCAAGGGAACACTTGCAAGCCAATTTACAATTCCAACATCATCACCCTTGTTGCTAGGGCCAGAAACCATTTAAGAACATCACTGTCCTATTGACAGGAAATCTACAACAACAAGTCATCCTTAGGTAGAAAGTTATCAATTGAAACCATTTTAATATTGGCCATCTTAAACCACAAGAACAACTTTAAATCATCCCCAGGTTTGTACCATTAGAAAAAGGAACCAGAGCATATCTATTAGCATCATAGTTACCCAAATTTACTGTAACTGAAGCCAAATTGAATCCTTGGAATCTAAAATCAACTAGCAGCTAGCAATTCCAATATTTCCATATAGTCCTCCTTCATCAATGAATCTGGCAACAACAGGTTGCAGTATATAATTTATTCTTTCCCATGAATAATTACCAGTCCAATATCAGTAAACCCATAAAGATCATAAAATGAACATCATTGAGCCACTGCTTGAACAAATTAGGACTTGATCTCTAGGAGGAATAGAGGGGGGAGGAAAATGAACATCTGGACGTGTACCTGGCACCCGAGTCACAACCACTGCGGCGTGGCGAGGCAGGGATCACGCGACCGCAGTAGTGCACACACGGGGAGGACTTCACCGTGCACCGGCATCATCACCACGATGCGGCAGCACGAGGAGCACCGTGGTGCTCAACCCGCACCGAGCCGCACCTGTGGGTACATGCGCATAGAAGCTGCGGCGCCAGCAACCCATTCATCAGCAAACCACCTTAACTGCACCACCACTTCGCCACCATCACCATCTAGGAGTCACTGGAGCACAACGGAGATGAAGGCCGAAACCCTAGCCACGGGAGTGTACCAGGGGCGAGCAAAAAAGGGTTATATCACAGATCGAATTGGATGGAAGGGAGTAGCAGAGGAGAGAACGTCGAGGGTGACCGATGGCAGCAGCCCAGGAGGCCGGGGCTGGCCATAGTTGCACGGCAACGGCGGCGGCACTGCATCGCTAGAGAGGGAGGAAGGAGAGCATCGAGCTCGCATGCGTGTTTGGTGAGAGGAGGATAAGAGTTGGGGTCTGGGCTGAGGTTTGACCCAAGCCCAATTGGGTCGGGTCGGATTAGGTTGGCCAGTGGGCCAGAATTAGTTGGTTTAGGAAGTGTTAATTAAATAAAAATAAATAGAAACAAAAGAATAATATAAATTACTAAAATACCCTTTACCCATTTTAAGCTCTAGAAAAAATGTAGAAAACTCCTAAAAATATATGCAATATATCAAAATCTTTATTAACATAATATCCACCTAAGAAAAATGTAAGCATATTTGTTTAAATTTAATAAAATGCAAATAAATATTAACACCCTTAAATATCTAAATGAAATTTAATAAAATTAGTAAAATTCCTAAAAATAAATAAAAATCACTTTTATAAATAAAAATAAGTCTCTAATCTCACAAAAATACCAACTTAAAATTTTACTAATAAAATTTAAAACAAATATTTAAAAACATTAAATAATTAAGAAATTTCATAAAAATTATAATAATAATAAATATAATGTTTAAAAATAAATAAAATTAATTTTTAAGAAATTAAGCAAGTATATTTACTAGAAAGGTACTAAATATATTATTATAAAAAACATTTTTAAGTTCTTATATCATACAACTTGAATTATCTAAGTTATTGAAATAAAATAATTGCTTTGTTAATTGCTTAATATTATTTCCTAAGTAAGAAAGGATCTTATTCAAAACAAATTCTTTTGAATCTACCTAGTCTAACCATAATTATAAATTCATATAAAATCTAGGTGTAAACAATTAACTTTATAATTTCCTTTTAAAATCCTTAACTAACTATAAGTCAAGGATTTACAAAGTTATTCTTTGCAAATCATTAACAATTCATAGATAATCATATTTATCAAACTTGAAGTTCACTAAATAAATTATAATAAAATCCATCTATTTTTATTTATAAATAAAAATCTCAAAGTATGGTCTATAAGTATTACACATGCTAAATTTAAATCTTTAAAACAAATTTCCATAACCATAAGATTTCATCTTTAATTATGCTTATGAAAAACACTAATTAATAATGCTACAAATACTATATCTCAAGTCCAATTACATTTTTGTAGTTTACTTTGGTCTCAGATATCTTAAGCTAGATATATAATAACTCAAATCAATTAAACCTTATTACAACACCATAGCTTTAATCCTATTTATCTTCAAAGTTGAATAATTTAACATAAATAATATTTTCTTCAAATGTTATTCTTTTTGCCACTTCAAAAGAAACACTATACCATTTCTTTAAAGCCGTCACAACTTAAAACATGAACTTAGTAATAATTACATAATATCATGGAACCTTAGAATTATATTATGATTGTACTTTACTCTTCATATTTATGTGTTTATCCTTCTTATGAAGTAAACTTAAACTAAAGAAAATCTTAAATAAATCATTTAAATATATCGCTTTGGTAATAATTGAAGAATTACTTGGGATTTTTCAGTATGCATCTCATTACTTATGCATAACAGCATATTGCTTCTTTAAACATTGTCCTTACCGGGCAATGATGATATTTTTGTAGAACCCGAGGTCCAGGGTCAAGTCGAGACATTCGACTACAATACTCCGTTATATCAAGGCAAGTGTGAACTTGCTCATGTCCTTTGATTATTTTTGGTAAAGTATTTTGCAAATCCAATATTGTCATCACCTGCATTTCAGAAAGGTCGAAAACCCTATTTTCATAATTAAAGTGAACTATTGGTTCTTGATCAAGGGTGATCACTAATCTATTAAATCATCTGGCTGGAATACCAACGCACAGAATGTATCATCTAGGACTTAACAACCAATATATGATTCTCGCTATTATATTATGTATGTGTTAACCATGAGATTTGGAATGGGATGGAGTAGTCGGTGGAAGTCGATGATCCCTTCGCATGCATTAGACATTGTTCTGGGCATTTGTGAGTTGCAGATCATGGGTATAGCCATTTTATACGGGGAAAGGTCTACCATGGATCTGGGCTTACAAAAGACAGATTACTAGTGTTAATGGTTGTTATGTGTATCCAACTAAGGTATATAGTTTTATACGGGAAAGGTCCTTGAGTTTGGGCATATACAACAATTGTGGTGTATGCGGGTCGCGAGAGGAGAAGTGGTGATGGCTTGGATCATCATCATGGTCCCCACACCATAGGAAGTGTGGACGGAAAGATTCTGCCTTGTGCCAAGTTTGATCTCTCATGGGTAAAGTGGCGCATCAGAGTGTAAGAATGTTAATCCGGGAAAGGGCTAGGATGAACGCTGAGAAAGGAACTCCATGAAAGTTCTGGTAAACCTGTGAAGGCTGACGAACATAGATTTTCAGAATAAAAGCAACCTTTGAAGAAATGTTTATTAAAACTTGCATTGCCTACGACCTATGGTCCGTGGTTGTAGATATAGTGTATCAAACACTCCTTTTTAGTGAACTTGCTGAGTACGCTCGTACTCAACGTATCTTCTTAACCCTTTCTAGATTCTAAAGACAATAACGGTCAGGAAGAGGAAATACTATACCCAATTGAAGACCAAGAAGAATTCCGCTATGAAGAACCAGAATTATCCGGAAGCGTCGAAGGGAACAATTACGAAAACATCTATGGAATGGAGACCAACGTATCTGAAGTGTAGATGTATAATATATAGTGACCTAGCTCAGTAGCATAGATCTATGTACCCTATTTATATTAAATCTCTTATAAACCTTAAAGTTTAGTTTGCTTCTTTATCTTGCTCTCAGAATTATTGTAGCTTAGCACTGAGTCATCGGGATACCTATATGGACCTAGGAGGATCTCAAAGTCGTCTTGTAATTCTGGTTGTAATAATGATAATGTATGATGTGGACCCGCTTTGTTTCTGTTGTACCACTCTGAGGATGTAATATTTGCGGAATGGTACTCCGTGAGTGTTATGTCCACGACTATAGTATACTACAACATGCAGTGGTATGCTGGGTCACCATAGTGCGCATCCCCCTCATCTCCCTCGTCGCCGAATCGAGGAGTGATGAGATCCTCATTGTATGAGGGCCTAGCATGGTAGGATGATCTTGAAGGCCTTGCCCTTCTAGGTGCATCACTCTGATATGTCGGAAACGTATCTACAATTTTTTATGCTCCATGCTTGTTTAGTATGTACTTTGCTTTGCTTTGTCTACACTTTGAGGTGCTTTTATGTCTATTCTGGAACTAACCTATTAACAAGTTGCCACAGTGCATGTTGCCTGTTATTTTTCTGTTTTTTGGTTCCAGAAAGGCAGAAAATCAATATTCTCGGAATGGGACGGGACAAAAGCCAAAGTCAATAACTTTTCGTGGGGAACAAGAATCCAGAAGACGAGACTAAGACGTAAGCCATGGCGGCCAGACCCTCCTAGGCGCGGGTGGGCCCTGCCCCGTGCCTAGGTAGGGTGTGGGGCCCCTGGCCGCCTCCCAGCCTCGCCTCTTCGCCTATAAGAAGCCCCCGATGCAGAAACCCTAAGTATCTGATCAATATTCCACGAAACCTTCTATAGCCGCCGCCACCATTGTCCCTAGATCAGGAGGGATCTGAAGTTCTTCCCGGCACCCTGCCGGAGGGGAGATCATCCCGGCGGCCTTTTCTCCGGTATGATGCGTGAGTAGTTCCACCTTGGACTATGGGTCCATGTAGTAGCTAGATGGTTGTATCTCCTCCTTTGTGCTTTCATGTATAGATCTTGTGAGCTCCATTCATGATCAAGATCTAATCTATTTGTAATCATGCATGTTGTGTTTGCAGGGATCCGATGGATATTGAGATTATTATGTTGGTTTGATTAATGGTTTTTTCTTTATGATTCTATCATGTATGTGTTGTTTGTGATCTTGCATGCTCTCCGTTGTTAGTAGCTATCTTGGTTGAGTAGTTGCTAGTGACTCCAAGAGGGGGTATTTATGCTCGATAGTGGGTTCATGCCTCTAGTTTCCAAGGGAAGTGACAGAAATCTCTTCGGTTGTAGATGTGTTGTTGCCACTAGGGAGAAAACAACGGTCTCTTGTGCATGGAACATGTGGACTGTTTACCTTACACACTTTAATTAAAGTAGTTGTCTGTTGCTTGCAAATTAATACTGGAGGGGGTTCGGATGATAACCTGAAGGCGAACTTCTAGTCATAGATGTAGTTGGATGGCGGTCTATGTATCTTGTTGTATTGCTCAATCGAATATCATAGGATATTTCTGACTAGTATTGCATTGTTATGCCTTGCTCAGTTCCTGTCAATTGCCCTATTTTAATTTGTTTACCCTTCATTCCATGTTGTTTATCTAAGGAGAGCACCTCTAGTGAACTATGGACCCCGGTCCAATATTTACCATTGACACATCTTCCAATGTTATTTGTTTACTTGTTGCAATCCACCATTACCTTTCGCACCATACATTTAATCCTTTGTTACAGCAAACCGGTGAGCTTGACAACCTCACTGTCTAGTTGGGGATTTCAGTACCTTTTACCTTACCTCCCCGGCAATAGCGCCAGAAAATACTTTTGATGGCGCTTTGTTGACGAGGGAGCTTCTTCTTTATTCCCCGGCAACGGCGCCAGAAAATAGCTTGATGTCTACGCACTTCTATTCTTATAGACAGTTGTTGGGCCTCAAGTGAGAGGTTTGTAGAACAGTGACAAGTTTCCTTAAGTGGATTACCCAAGGTTTATCGAACTCAGGGAGGAAGTGGTCAAAGGTATTCCCTCTCAAGCAACCCTGCAATCAAGATACAAGAAGTCTCTTGTGTCCCCAACACACCCATTACACTTGTCAGATGTATATGTGCACTAGTTCGGCGAAGAGATAGTGAAATACAAGTGGTAACGGTGCCAGAAAAGAGCTTCTAACTTGTTGTTGCGTGGGAGAAAATAAAGGCAAACTGAAATAAAGATGGAAGCAAGCAAACATGCAACAGATCTAGTAGCAAACGGTGTTTCAATGTTTAGAAACAAGGCCTAGGGATCATACTTTCACTAGTGAACACTCTCTCATAATAAATATCATCTCTTAATGATACTACTCTTAAATACTCTCCGGTTGGACACTCTAATCCACGGTAGGGCCTTCCCCAATCTAGATAACCCCACACTGTCACCATGAGAACTAGATGGTTCCAACAAACACCACAATTTCATAGAGATAACCAACTCAAAATATAACTCATGAATATATATATAATCTAGCTTAAGTGGCACACACGGCGTGCATGCTGTCACTTTCACACACACATGGGGAAAAGCATAGATATATTAAAGCACAACGAGCATTTATGTAGACTCTAGCCTAAGTGCCACCATGGAGTGCACGCTATCACTTTCACACACATGGGGAGAGAAGAGATCTACTGAAGCACTTGAGTAGCAAGGTAGATCTACTAGATTACAAAGCTCATGACCACAACAAGATCATGTAGAGAGAGAGAGAGATGAACACATAGCTACTGGTAGAGCCCTTAGCCTCGAGGAAAATCTACTCCCTCCTCATCATGGGAATCATCAATGCCTATTTATATGGTGGTGGAGAACGATGGAGATGGCTCCGGGGGCACTTCCCCATCCCGGTAGGGTGCCGGAAAAGAGACTTTCTGTCCCCCGAATCTCCCCTTCGGTGGCGGCGGCGCAGCGGAGGTTTTCGTGGCTTTCTGATGGATTATTTAGGGTTTTCTCCCCGGGGGCTTCTTATAGGCACAGGAGGCAAGGTCGGTGGAGATCCAAGGGGGGCACACCCCCTGTAGGGTATGAAAATTGATTTTCTCGCAGAAACATTTTTTTCAGAAGAAGCAAAAGCAAACCAAAAACCAAACTACAGAAGTTATAAGACACTCTAACAAGAAAACAACTAACAAAACTAAAGCTAGCAAAAGAAAGGCAAAGACTAGGAAGGAGAAAAGTAAAAGAAAGCAAGTATAACCAGAGTGAAAACATTATTTTGTTCATTAAAATACTTTTGTTAACAAGGTTGATCAAGTCTTGTTACCAAAACCATCTTATATGAAACAAAACTTTGCATTCCACAAGGTGATTATGTTATCTCATACTTGATAGCAATGGTCCCAATCATAATAGTTTCAAAATTTTCTTGTGGAATGGGACAATAAATTTCTCCAACCTTGATGCTCTCAATATTTTCAATGGAACTCAGGCAATAGCTTTTAGCAACCTTTTTGGCGAAATAGACAGTATGCTCTTTGTCATTAATATTGAATGTTACTTTCCCTTGATTACAATTGATGACAGCACCTGCAGTATTAAGAAAAGTTCTCCCAAAAATAATCGACATATTATCATATTCAGGCATCTCAAGCACAACAAAATCAGTTAAAACCAAGAAATTATGAGCCACTTGAACAAGAACATCCTCACATATACCAACAGGAATAGTAGTTGACTTATCAGCCATTTGCAAACATATATCAGTTGGTATCAACTTTTCTAGCTGGAGTCTCTTATAGAGAGAAAAAGGCATAACACTAACTCCGGCTCCCAAATCACATAAAGCGGTTCTAACATAATTATTCTTAATAGAGCAAGGAATAGTTGGTATACCTAGATCACCAAGTTTCTTTGGAACCTTTCCATTGAAGGAGTAATTAGCAAGCAAAGTAGAAATCTCCTCATTAGGAATCTTCCTTTTATTAGAGACAATGTCCTTCATATACTTTGAATAAGGAGGCAACTTAATAGCATCAGTCAAAGGAATTTGCAAAAATAAAGGTTTCATCCACTCACAAAACTTATTGTAGTGTTCTTCCTCGTTTGACTTGTGTGTCTTACCTGGAAAAGGCATAGGTTTCTGCACCCAAGGTTCTCTCTCACTACCATGTTTCTTAGCAATAAAATCTTCCTTTGTGTACCTAGTGTTCTTAGTGTGCTTGTCAGGTTCTTCCTCACCTTCCTCCTTATCAGGAGCATCATTTTTATCACTACCACTCTCAGTTTTAGCATCAGAGACAGATATACTATTAGGATCTACAGCAGGTTCAAGTGGTTCCTCAACTATTTTGTGTTTCTTTTTCTTCCTCTTACGAGGACTGCCACTACTCTCACCTTGTTAAGAATCCTGCTCAATCCTTTTAGGGTGTCCATCAGGATATAAAGGATCTTAAGTAGCTATACCACTCCTAGTTCTAATTCCATAAGAATGTTTATCTCCTGAGGCATTAACTAGCATACCTTTTTATACTTTAGCAAGTTGATCAAGTTGGGTTTGAACCATTTGAAAGTGTTTACAAAGCATTTTAATATCATTAGAAGTTCTTTCCACAATATCTTTCAACTCGTTGATAGCTCTAGAGTTTTCCAATAAATGATTCTAAACTTATTTATTAAAATTACCTTGTTTAACAATAAAAATTTCAAGTTCCTCTAAACATTGATCAGGAGGCTTACCATAAGGAATATCACCTTCATCAAAGTGTTGGAGAGAGTGTACCTCAATAGTAGATGAGTGGGGAATTGTCTTACATAATTCTTCTATAGGAGGTAGATTCTTCACATCTTCAGCTCTAATACCTTTCTCCTTTAGACATTTCTTAGCTTCCTTCATCACTTCATAATTTAATGCAATAACTCCCCTCTTCTTTGGTGTTGGTATTGGAACTGGTTCAGGCACAACTGGTTCACGGATAATAGTCTCAGAAGTATTTAACTAAGTTGAAGTCCAATCATCATAATTCTTGCTTATCTTAGCCATTAATTCTTCAGCATCTGTAGGAGTTGTTTTCCTAAAAACACAATCAGCAAAGCTATCTAGGTATGTCCTAGAATCATCAGTTAGTCCATTATAATAAATATCAAGAAGCTCATTCTTAGGCAATGGACATCCAGGATGTGCATGAATCAAGGCACAGAACCTTGTCCATGACTAGCACTAGGAGGAAAGTATTTTTGGAAGAAAGAAGCAATCAAGCAATTAGGACTATCAATGGAACCAGGAGGTAATCTATTAAACCAAGACCTAGCTTCTCCTTTTAGTGAAAAAGGGAAGATCTTAGTAACAAAGTACTTGTGCATCTTAAAATCATCAGGGAATAAAGCACTCATAGTGGAAAGCTCATTCATATAAGCCATAACACTCTCATTTTTAGTCCCATAGAAAGGTTCTTTCTCAACAATATCTAAATAGGATAAATCAAGAGAAAAATCATAATATTTATCTTTAATATCTATGGGAGAGGTGGAAAACTTAGGATCAGAGGACAACTTAGGAATAATGGTGCATCTAGCAAGGAGACTCTTAATAGAACTAGTACCATGTGTGTTTCGGCACTCTTCAACAAATTCATCAGTGAACTCAATGTAACCATCATTAATATCATAACTCTCACTAGAATCGGTGAGCTAACAGGTGTAATAGTGTCTTCACTAGGAGTTTCAGTATTTCCTAGACTAGCCATAGTAGCATCTAGGAAAGGACCTAATGAACCACTCACATCAAGCACAGTAGAAGTAACATCATGAGCATCAAAAGCAGTTTCAGACTCAGCAGTAGTAGCAGTGTGTGTAGCATGTATATGTGGTGGTGGTGTAACAAGCTTACTTATAACAGGCGGTGAATCAAGAGCAGCATAGGTGTTTAGGAATGTACCTCTTCTTGTAGTGGATGGTAAAATAGGAAAATTTCCATCATGAGACTTCCCCATGATGAAAGTAGTAGCAGTGAACAATAGTATATCCAAATGAACTTACAAATAAAAATATGCTCCCCGGCAACGGCGCCAGAAAATAGTCTTGATGACCCACAAGTATAGGGGATCGCAACCGTCTTTGCGGGTATTATTACCCAATTTATTGATTCGACACAAGGGGAGCCAAAGAATACTTAGAATCCTTAACTACTGAGTTGTCAATTCAACTGCACCTGGAAATAGTTCTTTCTCAGAGAAGTTTATCAGTAGCAACAGTTTGTAGTAGCAACAAAGAAGCAACAGATGTGAGAACAAGAGCAATAATGTAACGAATGAAACAGTGGGATTCGAGTGTGGTAGGCATAGGGATGGATGGACGAGTCTAAACATGTAACCAAGATCTAGGGCATTGCATTTAAATAAGAACAAGCATCCAAGTACTAAACAATCCTAGGCATGTGCTCCATATATAGTCAGACGTGCTCGCAATGAGAACTTGCACAACATCTTCTGTCCAGCCAGCCCGTGGCAGCGGGGCCTCTAGGGAACTACTGGCAATTAAGGTGCTCCTTTTAATAGAGCACCGGAGCAAAGAATTAACACTCCGTGAACACATGTGATCCTCACATCATAGCCATCCCCTCCGGTTGTCCCAATTTTTGTCACTTTGGGGCCTTTGGATCCGGACAATGATATGTGTACACAACCTACAGATAAGATCACAAACAATACTATCATAATTATTCAATAATAAGTTCAGATCTAAGATCATGGCACTCGGCCCTAGTGACAAGCATTAAGCACAACAAGTTGCAACAAAGTCAAGTAGCACTAATAGAGATACTAGGCACTATGCCCTAAAAATCTTATTCGATTACAAGATAGAACTTATCCAATCCCTACTATCCCTATATCCTACAGCGGGGTATTACTCACTCATGGATGAGGGAAACATTTATGGTTGATGGAGAGGCGTTGGCAATGATGATGGCGATGATCCTCTCCAAATTCCTCATCCCGGCAGGGTGCCAGAACGGAGTTTCTGGAACCGAATCTTGGTTTCTGATGGTGGCGATGGAGCGGAACTCTTTCTGGAAAAACGTCCACCCCCCCCATTTTTTAGGTCAAGGGGCAACTTATAAGCGCAGAGGGAGCCTGAGGGGGTGCCTGGGGCGGCCGCACCCCTAGGCTAGGGGCAGGGCCCACCCACGCCTGGCAGGGGTGTGGGACCCCTAGGCCTCCACTCAGTTTCGTCTTCTGGCTCCGTAGATCTTCTGGTGAAATATAATTTTTGGCATATTTTCCGGGATTTTTCCTGATAGTCGATTTTCTGCACACAAACTAGACACCAAGATAATTTTGCTGAAAACAGCGTTAGTCCGTGTTAGTTGTATCCAAATCACACAAGTTTAGAAGAAAAACAATAGAAAAAGTGTTCGGGAACGTAGATATGTTTTGGACGTATCAACTCCCCCCAAGCTTAGCTTATTGCTTGTACTCAAGCAATTCAGTTTAAAACTGAGTGCGATAAAAGAACTTTCACGAACACATTTGCTTCATATGATGTATATATTCTCAGCATAGGAGTAGATACTTAAACCATTCATAATAAGAAGTATGCAACTAAGTCTACTCAATAGTCATTGCAAGCTATGAAGAGAAACCAACTCAATAATAATAAGTACCATGAAACATAAACATAAGCAACATTGCAATGCTCATAATAAGGTATGATAGAGTGTTATCTCACTTGCCTTTGTTTGTAGAGCACAATATAAATGCCAAGGAACCTCTGAAGTTCAAGTGAAGACTAGAAGTAAAGATATCAGAGATACAAGCATCAAAGTCATGACATAATTAACCAAGTTTTGGACCAAACACAAGAATGACAACTATGATCTCAAGAAGGTGCTCATAGAATAAGTGGTGACTCAACATGGAAGTGAAAAGGTTTTGAAAAGTTTGAAACGCTTCCAAATGCTGAAAGGAAGGTACTCACTAGATTTGAGCTCTCATTGCCCCTATCATAGGCATCTTCATGTGGTTAAGGTGAAAGTGAGGTCCAATCTGAGTTATATGCTTGACAAACCATAAATTGGAAATCCCAAGTCCCTTGAGTACGAGGGCCGCTCCGCATGCTACTCAACTTGGGTTACCTGCAAGTTCTTGTCATTGTGCATACATGCATATCATAGAGAACCGCCAACGGGGTACCCCTTGCACATGATACAGGAGCTATCCATGTTCAAAATGACAAGGCAACCAGACAATGAGCATCTCAACGATATTTTTATTTACTATGTGCATAGCTTTTTATTGAGGATGCTTCATAGAATGCTCATTATGGTGATGCTGCAAGTTTCCACCATGATTAGGCATGGATTAGGCTAGCGGCCCAGACGTTTCTCTAACACAATGTATATTCTCTGACTTACAGAGATTTATTTAGAAATTTATAGCTCAATCCGACTTACAGAGATTTTTCAAGAATTTTTACAGCGAAGCACAAAAAATCTGTTTTGGGACAGCAAGTTCCCCAAATCTTACTTCCCTCTCATTAGAGGTTATTCTTGGCACAAAAACCACACAAAAAGGATAAGGAGAGGTTATTACAGAAGTAATAACTTCTAAGACTCAATAAAACTATTGGGTTATCTCCCAAGAAGTAATTTTCTTTAACACCTTTAAGTTAGGCTTGATAGCTTGAGAAGATGCTCACATAAAAAATATGAATTGATGTAAAAGAGAGCATCAAGAAGCAAATTCAAAACAAATTTATGTCTAACCCACTTCCTATGAAAAATAATCTTGTAAATAAACAAGTCATGAAAGCACAAAGAAACAACCATAGGAAATCAAAACAAGTGCAACTTCAAGATTTTCAACATAAAGAGGGGAAACTTAATATTGTTGAGATACATAAGACCATGTTTCCCTCTCTCATAATAACTTTCAGTAGCAACATGAATAAAATTAAAAATATAACTATCACATAAAACATTCTTATCATGAGCCACATGCATAAAATAATTATTACTCTCCACGTAAGCATAGTCATTCTTATTAATCGTAGTGGGAGCAAATTCAACAAAATAGCTATCATTATTATTCTCATCACCATAGTCATAAAATATAGGAGGCATATTGTAATCATAAATAATTGTCTCCTCAATAGTAGGTGGACTGAAAATATCATATTCATCATTGTAATCATCATATATTGGAGGTAAAGTATCGTCAAAGCAAATTTTCTCCTCTATAGCTGGGCAACTAAAAAGATCATTTTCATAAAAACTAGCTTCCCCAAGCTTAGACTTTTCCATAGCATTAGCAATAGTGGTGTTCAGATAATTCATACTAATAACATTGTTATTAGCATGCAAATAAAGTTTCATAGGTTTTTTAATTTTCTCTTCAAAGACTTCATGTCCTAACTCAAGATAAACACTATAATCTAATTTTGTTGTTTTCCATTAGGCCTAACTAGTGAAAACAAGAAAAAAAAAGACAAAATTGCAGAATATAAAGGAAATAACTTCAAGCACTCACACACCAGTAGAAGTACTAGAAGATAGCTTAGTAGCCAGAGGATGTGAGTACCTTTTATCTTACCTCCCGACAACGGCGCCAGAAAAGAGCTTGATGTCTATGCACTTCTATTCTTGTAGACAGTTGTTGGGCCTCTAAGTGTAGAAGTTTGTAGAACAGCAACAAGTTTCCCTTAAGTGGATTACCCAAGGTTTATCGAACTCAGGGAGGAAGTGGTCAAAGGTATCCCTCTCAAGAAACCCTGCATTATGATACAAGAAGTATCTTGTGTCCCCAACACACCCAATACACTTGCCAGGTGTATAGGTGCACTAGTTTGGCGAAGAGATAGTGAAATACAAGTGATATGGATATAAGACAACGGTGCCAGAAAAGATATTTTGACGGGGAGGCAAAGGTTGAAACTGTCCTGTATATCCCCTACAATGGCCCTATAAAAGATCTTGATGGGTAGGAAGAGACTAAAGGCGAACTGAAATAAAGATGGAAACAAGCAAACATGTAACCGATCTAGTTGTAAAAGGTGTTTCAATGCTTAGAAACAAGTCCTAGGGATCATACTTTCACTAGTTGACACTCTCATATAAATATCTTCTCTTCATGATACTACTTTGAACTACTCTCCGGTTGGATAACTCTAATCCATGGTAGGGCTACAAAAGCACTCCTTAAAGTTTGCAATCCCCATCTAGATAACCCCACACTGTCACCTTGAGCGCTAGATGGTTCCGACAAACACCATAATTTCATAGAGACAACCAACTCAAAATATAACTCATGACAAGTATTTATGTAATCTATAGCCTAAGTGCCACACGGTGTGCACGCTGTCACTTTCACACACACGTGGGGAAAGCAGAGTAAAGCACTTGAGTAACAGAGTAGATCTACTTGATTACAAAGCTCATGACCACAATATGATCACGCATAGAGAGAGACTACCAGTAGAGCCCTTAGCCTCGAGGAAGAATGATGTCTACGCACTTCTATTCTTGTAGACAGTTGTTGGGCCTCCAAGTGCAGAGGTTTGTAGAACAGCAGCAAGTTTCCCTTAAGTGGATTACCCAAGGTTTATCGAACTCAGGGAGGAAGTGGTCAAAGGTATTCCCTCTCAAGCAACCATGCAATCAAGATACAAGAAGTCTCTTGTGTGCCCAACACACCCAATATACTTGTGAGATATATAGGTGCACTAGTTAGGCGAAGATATAGTGAAATACAAGTGGTAACGGTGCCAGAAAAGAGCTTCTGACTTATTGTTGACGTGGGAGAAACTAAAGGCAAACTGAAATGAAGATGGAAGCAAGCAAACATGCAATAGATCTAGTAGCAAACGGTGTTTCAATGTTTAGAAACAAGGCCTAGGGATCATACTTTCACTAGTGAACACTCTCTCATAATAAATATCCTCTCTTAATGATACTACTCTTAACTACTCTCCGGTTGGACACTCTAATCCACGTTAGGGCCTTCCCCAATCTAGATAACCCCACACTGTCACCTTGAGAGCAAGATGGTTACAACAAACACCACAATTTTATTAAGACAGACAACTCAAAATATAACTCATGAATAAATATATAATCTAGCTTAAGTGCCACACACGGCGTGCACGCTGTCACTTTCACACACGTGGGGAAAAGCATAGATCTATTAAAGCACGATGAGTATTTATGTAGACTCTAGCCTAAGTTCCACCATGGAGTGCACGTTGTCACTTTCACACACATGGGGAGATCAGAGATCTATTGAAGCACTTGAGTAAAAGGTAGATCTACTAGATTACAAAGCTCATGACCACAACAAGATCATGCATAGAGAGAGATGAACACGTAGCTACCGGTAGAGCCCTTAGCCTCGAGGAAGAATTACTCACTCCTCATCATGGGAATCAGCAACGGCGATGGAGATGGCTCTAGGGGCACTTCCCCGTCCCGGCAGGGTGCCAGAATAGAGACTTTATGTCCTCCGAATCTCCCCTTCGGTGGCAGCGGCGCAGCGAAGGTTTTCGTGGCTTTCTAATGGATTATTTAGGGTTTTCTCCCCGGGGGATTCTTATAGGTGCAGTAGGCAAGGTCGGTGGAGGTCCAGGGGGCCCACACCCCCTGTAGGCGCCACCAGGGCTTGCCCGCGCCTGGGGGTGCGGCCACCCTGGTGCCCTACTCCGTCTCTGCTTCATGGTTCCGTGTTGGTCCGGGAAAATAATGACTTCGGCTTTTGTCTCGTCCAATTCCGAGAATATTGATTTTGTGCCTTTCTGGAACCTAAAATAGAAGAAAACAGGCAACTGGCACTATGGCATCTTGTTAATAGGTTAGTCCAAAAAAACATATAAAAATATCTCAAAGTGTAGACAAAGCATAAGACAAATGATATAAAACAAGCATGGAGCATCGAAAATTATAGATACGTTTACGACGTATCAAGCATCCCCAAGCTTAACTCCTGCTCGTCCTCGAGTAGATAAGTGATAAAAAGAATAATTTTTGAGGTGACATGCACCATCACAATCATGATCAAACCATTTGAAAGCATTGAAAGCTGGGACAAAGAACTCTAAACATGAGCATGAAAGATGGAGTTCTAACAGTAAGACAAAGTAACTATGCATGCAACATGAAAGGCTACAAACAAAGATCATGAATAACATGCATTGAAAAACGTTTGTTTGTTTCACATACAGAAAACTTGGCATAGTGGCATTCAGCTTGTCCCTCATGGAGTAGCAAATAGATGCATAGGACACCTTCAAAATTCATAAGAGTGACTAGATACAAATAGCACAAGAACAAGCAATATCAACAATATGCATCAATCAATAAGTTTTGGCACAATGTACGTAGAACTAAGAATGGCAACTATGCTCTCTTAATTAGTGCCTAAGGATAGAAGGTGGAGACTCAATATAAAAGTGGAAGAAAGGCCCTTCACAAAAGGGAAGCAGAGATTTCAAGTCTCAAAAAGAGCTTCCAAAAATTATGGTACTTGTTAGCTTTTAGCTCTCATTGCCCCTATCATAAGCATCTTGAAGTTTTAAGGTTAAAGTGAACAAACTATGGAGTATATGCTTGACAAAGTATAAGTTGGCAATCTCAAGTCCCTTAAATACGAGGGCCACACCTCATGTTACTCAACTTCAGTCACTTGTAAGTTCTTATCATAGTAAGTACATGCGTATCATAGAGAACCGCCAACGGGGTACCCCTTGCACATGGTACAGGAGCTATCCCATAACCAAAATGAAAAGGCAAGCAGACAATGAGCATCTCAACGATCTTTTTTATTTACTATGTGCATAAATTTTTATTGAGGATGCTTCACAGATATCTCATTATGGTGATGATGCAAGTTTCCACCATGATTAGGCATGGCTTAGGCTAGTGGCCCAGGCATTTCTCTAACACAAAATAGATAACTCCATGGACTTACAAGCTCCCTCTTTATTTCACACCGGCGACATCCATAGACAAAAGAGCATGATATCAACTGTGTACAAAGTACAAGTGCAATGTTGAAAACGTTCCCCATGACAACATGGTTCTGCTAATTCCAACGTATAAGTGCAAGCATATACAACTTAGATGACACAATGGTTCAAGTTTATTAGGGGCAAGAAAAATAAAGTGTACCTTCAAGTTTGTGAGAGCTTTAATCACTAAGTTTTCACATAACAAAATACTTTTTAATTGGAAGATAGATGAAAGCAAGAATATACTTGGAATGGTGTAACACACCATGCATCGGAATTTATAGTGCTACTTTGGAATAACTTGGTTTCTTGGGAGTTGGATGCATGAGTAGAACTTACTCATACAAGTGGAGGCTAGCAAAAGACTGGGAGCGACCAACTAAGAGAGCAATAATGGCCATAATCATGCAGAGCGACAAAACATTACTAATCAAAGCATAAAGTGGTACTACAAGTCAAGGACTAAATGATCATAGAGGCTATGGTGACTTGTTCATAGTCATACCATGGTGTGAGCATGTGCCAAGTTAACTGTAGAGGTCCCAACCTGATAAGGTAGAGATCCCTGTGTTTACAATTCTAGTCCCTGGATCAATAGCTAGTATCCACAGTTTAATATGTAATGTCAAGAAACAAAGGTCATAATACAACTTTATAACCAGGAAAAAAATAATTCATTACATCTTACATGGCTCATTTGGCTATCTTATTACAATGCAGCAGAAATATCTATATAGCATGGGGTCCTTCATCTTCAAAGTGCCATAGGCAATCATGTTGGTTGTAGACTTGTAATCCTATTCAACACACTTCACTAACATCAAACAAACCTGCAACATAATAAGTTATAGCCACAAGGGTTAATACATTTGAATTGTATTGGCAAGTGATACTATGGTAGAATAGTGGTATCTATCATCTATATGCATTTGGCTAAGTGGAGATTAGGCTTGCTTTGCTCAAAATATATTTTTCTTATCATTTGAAAACACTAAGTTTTTGTTTGTCAAAATCACCCAAGGAACAACCAATGAATATTGGTTAATCTTTACCCTGTTAAACCACAAGTTTTTAACTTAGAAATTGGGATGAGGAGATCCTTGATAGCTTCCATGTCTTGATGCTCAAATTGTCCATTGTCGGGGACACGGCTAAGTACTTAGATTTTACTCTCTCGAGAGGTGGTGCACTTTCCCCACAAGACTCGACATGCATCAAGACAAGATCTTTCAGAAGCCTTCCCTTAGACCAAAATGGACGCGCTCCAAACCTATCACCTCCTACCACCAACTGTCCATTAGGCTAAGTTATTGCAACCTATATGATCCAGGAAGAGCCCATAATGCCATGTGGCTGCACTTGAAGCTTCTCAACATTTGACATCTCAAATATCTTTGTTCCTGGGTGGCTTTCCACAAGTGAGATACACTAGGGTAGGACATGAATATGGGGCCCTATGTAACCACTCAACATAAACCTTTCACACCATTCCACCCAGGTGATTCATTCACATAGTTGTTTTATTAATCAAAACACAAGTCATTGACTTAGAACTATTTCATAGCATGAATATAATCCACCCTTGTTTTCTATTAGCTAAGCATGATAACATGGCAAGTTTCCTAACTTAGGATAATTCTACTAAGACATCATATAGGATTTCCCATGGTATAGCTTATACTTAGAAAATTTCCATGCAATTCCTACTCAAAATATCACTAATGCATAGTGAAAATAATAGGACAAAATGTATGAAGCACCACTTGCCTTTTTAGTATAGAATATATGTTCAAACCTTGATCTTGCAATTGACACACTCTTCAAATTTCACTATAATTCAATCAAGGCACAAATTCAAACTAGCATTCAAACAATTCATCACATAAAATGATAAAAACAAAACAATGCATGCAAGCATGCAAAAGATTGTTTTATTTGGAAAGGTGGTTTTTAATAGGCTATAAACATTTTAAAACACTTGTTAGTTATTTATAAAAGTGGAAAAAAGCATTTAAAATCAAGTTAGTGTAAATAAGCCATTTAAGTCATTTTTGTTTTGCTAGAAATGATTCAAACCAAAGTAATAATTTCTAGTGTTTTCCAAATATATTTTTGAACACAAATGTTAGTGTTTTAAGGTCAAAGTGTTTAAGACTAATCCATTTGCAAAAGGTTTCACCCAAAATTCATTTTTAAATCAAAGCAACATTTTTATTTTGCCAGAAATGCCTTTAAACAAAGTAATAATTTTTCTAGGGTTCATGAAATATATTTTTAAATCCAAAACTTAGTTTTTAGGGTCAGAGAGTTTAAATCAAACCATTTGCAAAAGGTTTTACTCAAAAAGCATTTTTAAACCATAGCAAATATTTTTGTTTTACTAGAAATGTCTTTATTCAAGGAATAATTCCTTGTGTTTAGCAAAATATAATTATAAACCTAAAAGTTGATTTTTATGGTAAATAGGTTCAAAAAACATTTGTAAAAGATTTTACCCTAAAAACATTTTTAGAATAAATTTTATAACCAAAATAGGCCTAAACAAGTTTATGCAAAAACATTAAATTTTCCAGAAGCAAAATGCTAAACTAAGGGCATGGTTGCAAAGTTCACATTTTTGTGAATCCAATGATATAAAATTTGCAAAATTTGGACATGTGGATCAAAAGTTATGAATTTTACAAATCTAAACATCTAATAGATCTATTTTCTATTTTTAAAACAGAGGCTGGGCCACGTGGCTGAATCTAACTGGTCCATACTGGTTCGCACGGATCGACTAATATAGGCCGCAGGATTTTATTTAGATCGCACGGCACAGATCACTATATACCCCTTCGTCTAATGATTCTATCGTGACCACTAGATCGACATCTAACGGCTCAGAGCGCTATGACCATGTACTGGCGACGCTGGGGAAACGGCGAGCGGTTGCATGCTCTGTCAACGATGTTGTCGGAGAACTAGGAAGCGAGAAAGAGAAGGGAAGGCTCACCGGGTTTGCAGGGCTGCGCTGATTCTCGACGTGGTCGTAGGAGGGCAAGGGGCGTACTGTGTTGTCGACAATTGCTCGCCGGAGCTAGCGACGGCGTTGGGTGCGTCCTGTTGTCGACGAGGGCGAGACTACACGTCACGGAAAATCCAAATAAAGGCAGTGTTAGACGCGCAAGAAATAGGTGAAGGCGCGAGCATCAAAGAGAGGAGGAAGCGCGGTCAGAATTACCGGGGAAAGGTCGCCGGAGTGGAAGCCGAGGATGGTGGTAGTTGGCGTTGATGAAAATGACGTTTTAGGGCGCGCGAGAGCGAGCTAGAGATACTGGTAGGTGCGCCTGGCGATGGGGATCAATCTAGTAGGTGCTAGGGAGCAAGGGGAGGTGCGGAATGGCCGGAATCGTCGCCCGGGTGTCGTCGGAGGCAGTGCGGTGTGAGGATGAATTGGAGCAGCCTGGCGGCAGAGTGGGAGTGGCGAGTAAGTGGAAAGAGAAGGGAAATGTGTGCGCTTAAGAGGGATCGGTCGCGGGGCTAATTACTGGCGGCGTTACTACGAATTTATGCCGGCAATTAACAGAAGGAAACGGTCGGGGAGGGGGTGTGGTCAGCGGGCGGGTGAGGACAATGCCTACGTGGCAGTGGGGCCCGGCCGAGGTAAGGTGCGTGGGGTCAAAGCGGTCAAGGAGTGAGAGGTGCGTTTCGTGAGAAAACGTTTCACGTGGGAGAGGGAGATGGACTTCTGCTGGGCTAGTTGGGCCTACTTAGTTGGGCTTGTCCTTTTCTTATTTTTTTTCTCTCTGAATCTTTTTCTTTTTCTGATTTCATTTTCTGTTTTGATTTGAATCAAATGATTGAAACACTTATTTATTTTCAAACCTTTCCAAACTTTTCAGTATGTTTCTATACTACTTAACCATGTATTATAAATTCCATTTTAGAATAATTTCTTTTATTCTTTTATGGTTTATTATTTATTTAAATTAGACACTTATCTTTATTTAATTAAGATTTTTAATATGTTTTCAAACTTCTATTTAAATTCCAATTTTTTCCAAATCTTTTTCAGTACTACCTCCGGCCCATATTAATTTACTTGGATTTATCAAAATTTAAATGAACCTATATACTAAATGGTGTCTAGAATCATCCAAATCTAGATAAATTTGAGTCAATTAATATGGGTCGGAGGGAGTATGTTTTATTTATTCCTTAGTGCAAATAAATCACTTTGATTTATTAAAATATTTTAATATGATTAATATTCATTTAAATTGGGCATTTGTCTTTATTCAAATAAAATCAAATATGGTTTTAAACCCATATAAATTTTATTCAAATAATTATTTTATTCTTTTTAAGTTAATTATATAACTTTTAATCCACTTTGGCAATTTCCAAATTATTATTTTCTCATGATATAATAATCATTTATAATAGAAATTTTTGTCTTCATTCAATTAGAATTGAATTTGGTTAAAGTCCATATAATTTTATTTGACTATTCTTTATCCCTTTATTTTATTTGGATTATCATTATTCCATTTGCTTATGGATTTAATTCAAGTTTTAAATTGTCTTCTAAATAATTTTATTGGGATTCATTATTTAGTTTAGGCAATTTGTCTTTATTTTAAATAAAATTGGATATTATTCAATTCTTATGATTTTATTTAAATAACTTTTTACTCCTTTTTATTATTCAATAACTTCCATTTGTTTATAGAT
Source organism: Avena longiglumis (assembly GCA_030063025.1). Classification (NCBI taxonomy): domain Eukaryota; kingdom Viridiplantae; phylum Streptophyta; class Magnoliopsida; order Poales; family Poaceae; genus Avena; species Avena longiglumis. The sequence continues at coordinate 26,344,111 of CP125974.1, forward strand.
TTGGCCAAGATTTAATTTGGCTTTTAAATATTCCTTATTTATTTCTTTATCTTATAAAATCCATATCTTTTTATTTATAGTTCCAACATTGGTGATTCCAATTTGTATAATTTTATTTAATAATTTTTTATCCTTTTAGATACCTTTAGGATTAATTTGCTCACAATTTGGTATGGATTTTTAGCTAGGGGCTTTATTAGCTTTGGAAATTAATTCCATTTATCTTATTAAATTCATAAGTTTTTATCCATGGCTCCAAATTAAATGAAACCAATTTCTATGGTTTTATTATATTTTTGTTTATCATTTTGGTCATTTATAAATGTTTGTTGATAGATTTTTATATGGATAAAATCCATAGTCTTAGAGATATCTTGGAAATGATTTTCTTCCATTGGGATTTTGGGGTTTTGGTTTATTTTCCCAAGTGTTTAAATTTCAATATACATTCATTGATGAATGCATTTCACTTGATTGAAATTTTGTTGGATTCTCTTTTCATTCAAATTTTGTTCAAGAAGGGTTTTGATGTTTCCAATTAGAAGCAAAAAGTTTCTTTTCACCCTAAATTTCAACAATTAATTATTTTGTTTATTCATTTTTCACATTTCAAAATTTGGAAAATTTTGGGATGTGACATCAACCCAAACAAAGCATCAAAGGAGAACACCACAATATTATGATTTTGTATGCTAAAACAACGCATGATTCCTTCAAGGCACATTAAGCAATCCTAATTGTTTGGAACAAGTCATGCTACAACAATCATCACTAAGCATAAGGTCAACAACATCTAGCATGACATGATAAAGCCTAAGCCATAGTCAAAGCAAGCTCCCTTTTGTACCACTATAAGCATGAAACTTTCTACTCTTTTCCAACACCAATCAACTTATATGGAACTACTCACAAAGATAATAATAAATAAAGACCAGTGAGCTTGTCTCACAAATCCACAAAGAAGAACTAAAAATTTCTAAGCTGAATGCACAAGAAAACTAAGGCTAAACACAGTGCTAGCAAAAGAGAACACTCATAGAACAATAAGAGTGAAAACTAGAGTGTTCTAGGCAATGAAAACAGAGTGTGTCTCTCTCCAAAATAAGTGTGATGTAATCCAACCAACTTACTCAAGAAAACTAAGAAAACAAAAACTAAGACGCTCCAAGAACAACACAGCTGTGCATGAAACAATAAAAACAAAGTGTCTAGAAAGACCTGAGATTTTTATTGATGAAGAAGGGGATGCCTTGGGCATCCCCAAGCTTTGACGCTGGTACCTCTTGAATGTTTCTTGGGGTGACACGGGTGACATCCCCAAGCTTGAGCTTTTGTCCATTCTTCATCTCATTACATCATTCTCTCTCTACACCTGAAAATTTTCCTTCATACAAAACTTCACACAATCTTCATTAGCAAATTGGTATATTCAAAAGATAATAGACCTTTAGGATTAACTTTGGAACATAAAAACTTTCACTAAAAACATAATCTATTGTATCAACTCCTTCAAAAATCTCAATTTCCCAAAAATAACCCAAAAAGGAATCAATAAGAAGCAAATGCAAATAATGGCAGAAATCTGTCAAAACAGACCAGCAGGTAGAACCCGATTTTTTCGAAGACCTTATGTTGCTCAAATCAAAAAGTTTTGAACTAACGAAAGTTATCTAACATACGGGGGGATTTATTATTAAATTTTCAGCTCAATCCAACTTACAAAGACTCCTCACTAATTTTTATGATGGAGGACAGAAATCTGTTTCGGGATAGCAACTCCCCAAATCTTACTTTCCTCTCATTAGAGGTTATTCTTGGCACAAAAATAAAATAAAAAGGATAAGAAGAGGTCATTACAGAGGTAATAACTTTCAAGACTCAAGAAAACTCTCGGGTTATCTCCCAACAAGTACTTTTCTTTACCGCCTTTAAGTTAGGCTTGATAGTTTAAGAAGATGCTCACATAAGACATATGAATTGAAGTAAAAGAGAGCATCAAGAAGCAAATTCAAAACGCATTTAAGTCTAAACCACTTCATATGCATAGGAATCTTGTAAATAAACAAGTCATGAAAGCACAAAGCAACAAGCATAGGAAAGCAAAACAAGTGCAACTTCAAAAATTTCAACATAAAGAGGGGAAACTTATTATTGTTGAGATACATAAAACCATGTTTCCCTCTCTCATAATAACTTTCAGTAGCATCATGAATAAAATTAACAATATAACTATCACATAAAACATTCTTATCATGAGCTACATGCATAAAATGATTATTACTCTCCACATAAGCAAAGGCATTCTTATTAAGTGTAGTGGGAGCAAATTCAACAACATAGCTATCACTATTATTCTCATCACCATAATCATCAAATATAGGAGGCATATTGTAATCATAATTAATTTCCTCCTCAATAGTAGGTGGACTGAAAATATCATATTCATCATTGTAATCATCATATATTGGAGGTTTGGTATCATCATAAGCAATAGAATAGCTATCTTCCAAAGTTGGGGAACTAAAAACATCATTTTCATAAAAACTAGCTTCCCCAAGCAATATTGGTGTCCAAAGAATTCATACTAATAATATTGCTATTAGCATGCAAATAAAGTTCCATAGGTTTTTAAATTTTGTCTTCAAACACTTCATGTCATAACTCAAGATAGATACTATAGCGCTCTCTAATTTTTTTTATTTTTTTCCATTAAGCCTAACTAGTGAAAACAAGAAACAAAAATACCAAATTGCAGAATCTAAAGGAAATAACTTTGAGCACTCACACCTGAGGATGTCAGTACCTTTTACCTTACCTCCCCGGCAACAGCGCCAGAAAATACTTTTGATGGCGCTTTGTTGACGAGGGAGCTTCTTCTTCTTTATTCCCCGGCAACGGCGCCAGAAAATAGCTTGATGTCTACGCACTTCTATTCTTATAGACAGTTGTTGGGCCTCCAAGTGCAGAGGTTTGTAGAACAGCAGCAAGTTTCCCTTAAGTGGATTACCCAAGGTTTATCGAACTCAGGGAGGAAGTGGTCAAAGGTACTCCCTCTCAAGCAACCCTGCAATCAAGATACAAGAAGTCTCTTGTGTCCCCAACACACCCAATACACTTGTCAGATGTATATGTGCACTAGTTCGGCGAAGAGATAGTGAAATACAAGTGGTAACGGTGCCAGAAAAGAGCTTCTGACTTGTTGCGTGGGAGAAAATAAAGGCAAACTGAAATAAAGATGGAAGCAAGCAAACATGCAACAGATCTAGTAGCAAACGGTGTTTCAATGTTTAGAAACAAGGCCTAGGGATCATACTTTCACTAGTGAACACTCTCGCATAATAAATATCATCTCTTAATGATACTACTCTTAAATACTCTCCGGTTGGACACTCTAATCCACGGTAGGGCCTTCCCCAATCTAGATAACCCCACACTGTCACCATGAGCGCTAGATGGTTCCAACAAACACCACAATTTCATAGAGACAACCAACTCAAAATATAACTCATGAATATATATAATCTAGCTTAAGTGTCACACACAGCGTGCATGCTGTCACTTTCACACACATGGGGAAAAGCATAGATATATTAAAGCACAATGAGTATTTATGTAGACTCTAGCCTAAGTGCCACCATGGAGTGCATGCTATCACTTTCACACACATGGGGAGAGCAGAGATCTATTGAAGCACTTGAGTATCAAGGTAGATCTACTAGATTACAAAGCTCATGACCACAACAAGATCATGCAGAGAGAGAGAGAGAGAGAGAGAGAGATGAACACATAGCTACTGGTAGAGCCCTTAGCCTCGAGGAAAAACTACTCCCTCCTCATCATGGGAATCAGCAATGCCGATTGATATGGTGGTGGAGATCGATGGAGATGGCTCTGGGGGCACTTCCCCATCCCAGCAGGGTGCCGGAACAGAGACTTTCTGTCCCCCGAATCTCCCCTTCGGTGGCGGCAGCGCAGCGGAGATTTTCGTGGCTTTCTGATGGATTATTTAGGGTTTTCTCCCCGGGGGCTTCTTATAGGCACAGGAGGCAAGGTCGGTGGAGAGCCAGGGGGGCACACCCCCTGTAGGCGCCACCAGGGCTTGTCCGCGCCTGGGGGTGCAACCACCCTGGTGCCCTACCCCGTCTCTTCTTCGAGGTTCCGTGTTGGTCCGGGAAAATAATGACTTTGGCTTTTGTCTCGTCCAATTCCGAGAATATTGATTTTCTGCCTTTCTGGAACTAAAAACAGAAGAAATCAGGCAACTGGCACTATGGCATCTTGTTAATAGGTTAGTCCAGAAAAACATATAAAAATACCTCAAAGTGTATACAAAGCATAATACAAATGATATAAAACAAGCATGGAGCATCAAAAATTATAGAGACGTTTACGACGTATCAAAGAACTACTCCCTCCTCATAATGCGAATCAGCAACAGCGATGGAGATGGTGGTGGAGATCGATGAAGATGGCTCCGGGGGAAATTCCCCATCCCGGTAGGGTGCCGGAACTGAGAATTCTGTCCCCCGAATCTCCTCTTCAGGCAGCGCAATGGAACTTTGTGGATGGAGGTCGATTCATCTAGGGTTTCTGCATCGGAGGCTTTTTATAGGCGAAAGGGGGATGTCGATGGCGCTGGTGGCTCCACACTGGGGTGGCACGGCCAGGTGGGCTCGCGCCACCCTAGGGTGTTCCCACCGTGACCTACTCCGTCTCGCCGGCTTCCGTATTGCTCCGGGAAAAATAGGCAGATTGGCTTTTGTCCTATCCAATTCCGAGAATATTCATTTTTTAGCTTTTTTGAAACCAAAAACAGCAGAAAACAGGCAACTGGCACTACGGCATCTTGTCAATATGTTAGTTCCATAAAGTGTATAAAAATACCTCAAATTATAGACAAAACATAAGACAAATGATATAAAACAAGCATGGAGCATCAAAAATTATAGATACGTTTACGACGTATCATCTACCAGGTTTGGTCTTTCCTAGACCGGTCTAAGAATAGATTTACCGTAGTTTTTTTGGTGTAGGAGTGCGCGCCAGGCCACAGAGGGTGCGCTGCGTTGCCAGGTCTGATACAAAGCCATACCCTACCTACAATAAACAGTCACCGTAATCCTTCTTGCTTCTTTCTCCAGCCGCCGGCAACAAAAATCTCGTGGAGGCGGATTTAGTTACAGCAGAAATCACATGCAATTACTCAAGGGAAAATTGTGGAGTAGTGCCAGATCCCGTCCAACATGAGTGAAAAGTTAGCATCAAGACTAACAAAAGGTAAATTTTGTTAATGCAAAACGTACTTCCTAATCTAGAATATCCTAGGAAAGCAAAAACACATGGTTCTTCATTGGGTTGGATGTAAGAAAAAATCAATGGATTCTAGGATATGAAATAAAATTTCCAATTTCAAAAGGGGAAACACAGAAGCATGCATGTAATTTTATGAGTAGAGTTTGTTGTCAACACCATGTAGCATAGAAAGATAGATATCTTGCAAGAAAGTATATGCAGAGTGTTGCGTCTACCACTACAACCACACTCGGACCAAACTGAATATGCACGCTGTGTACCAACAAAAACTGTACAAACTCAAAAGAAAATTTTTGAGTTTTGTGCATGATAAGGACAACTTTCTCATGTACTTCCTAAGCTTTCTTCTTACTCGGATTGTAGAACGCCATGGTTTGTTAAGACAAATAAACATGTTAGTAAACATAGTTTGTGTTGTATCTAATTGTATAAACAGAAATCTAGAGAAAATTCTTTTGAAGACCGCTAGCATGTGTGATGTGAAAATGCACAAGTAATTCTATAGCATGCAATTATGTTTTGTTTGATTTGAAGAAACATGCTACATATCTGAGATTGCAGGTATGGACTCCAACTACCCTATTGGTAGTCTAAACCTGAACAATCTAGTCCGAGGAGAAGCAACTGAGCATGGTCTAGACCTCGGTCTAGAGCATGCAGTCAAGCTAATCAAAGTATGTTGATCCATGGAAATTGCCTTACGAACCCTATAACTTTCATGTGTGATGCACGGCTGAATAGGTTGACCCGCATACAGCGAAAAAAGATAGGTGGTGTCATGCTCTTCATGTTTAATAAGAGAAAAAACAGAAATTAACTATATGAAAATACTATGATAGGAAAACAAAGAGGGGTGGTTGTGAGTACCTTGTCTTTCTTTTCACCATGAGTTGTACCTAATGTATCATGTTCTTGTCCATGAGGTGATCTTATCTACTGGACTTTTCTCTCTTAATGGGGACTCAAATGCAAGTGGCTACACATCCTCTCATTGCATATCTTGTAATGCTGACTCTTGATGTCCTTCTTCAGAAGCAACTTTGTATTTGTAGTCTCTGCTTCATCCTCTTGAATTTTGATTGAACACTCTTTTGTTGTCTCTTTGGAGGTTTTAAATGTTTCTGCAACACAGTTGCGAAGCAAAAAAGAAAAAAAGTTAGACGAGAAAGAAACCATAAGCATTCATATGTGAATGAAAGGAAACCATGAAGAAATTAAATATTCTTACAAGGGACATGTGGAATCATTGTGGACACAGATGTAACAACTTGAACAAAAATTCTTAGGAAAATCAAAATAAAACAACATGTGTACAACTACATCCATATGTATGTAGCCATGTATTAAAATTTATGCCCCTATAGCTAAAGTTACATAGTAAACTCATATAAAAATGGATGCATGTAACAAAGCTGCATCAATAAGTTTACATGCATCATACCTAGCAGAATTTAGCTTTTGGATGTAAAAATGTATCTAAATATTCATCAAATGAAACCCATAGACTAGATGATACTCTCAAAAAAATAACAGCATAAGCTGTTACAGAAAAGCAAGATGTATGTAACAAAAATGCACTAAATTTAGAACTAACAATATGTACATGTACAATACATGCTAGCTGAAAAGTAGACTTTACATCCTATGTTTTCCTCAAAGGCACCATGGATGTAACCACCATAAGCATAGTAGATGCTAGCTCAATAAAGTTTACATCATATTAGATGTAACAATTACATAGATGTAAAAAATCATAGGTGTCCCAACTACGTATTAGATGTAACAATCGGTGGTGGAGCTATGCACACTTCGGGAGGGGCCAGCCACACCCCCTCCCACCGCTTTTGAAGAATTCCTGATAGAACATTTTTCACAAGGTTGAAATAGAATGTTTTGAAACTTTTGCCCCCACCCTCCCCAAACATTGAATTTTTCTATTTTTTCCCCAGGAAACTTGCCAAGCTCTTCCAATGTAACAATATAGTATTCATATGTACCAAAATACAAAGATGTAGCGGAATACAAAACAACCCATGTTGGACCCTAAACTATACATGAAGCTATGCAAAAACTACATGTTGGACCCTAAAAAATACATACAACATGATCAGAGAGATAATGTCCTATGTCATCTAGAGCTATTCCTTATAAGTTATAACCAGATCAACCACGTTTGAGTAGGGAACAGGGAAATCAGTGGGGAAAAGTTTGTGTGGGATCATAGAGTCTGCCTGAGGTCTATCGATCTCGAACAGAGCACAAATAGAACATACACCAGACAAAAATAACCAAGAACATCACCAAAATCTTATACTCCCTGCAACAGATCCGATGGGGAAATAGATGCGTGAGCACACCACACTTAACTAGACAAAGATGAAGACATAGAGACTATGGCTGAGGTACCCACCCACTCGATGCCTTTGTCGATGTTCCACTGATGTGATGTCCATATGCCATTGAAAACACACCACCATTGGAGCCCACCGTCAATTCACCACCACTGCGCCACCAGCTCGAAACCCCGGCCACCCCCTCTGTCATCTCCATGCTCGCAGCTACCGGTATTCGCCTCCGACAAAGAGGAATCGTCAGGTAAGGAGGAAATATTTTTGAGGGAGGAGGTGAATGGGGCATTTTGGCCTGTGGCATCTCACTCTGCTGCTAACCCATGTCTATCCAAGTGTCGGAAGCGATTGGTGGTGGGCAACACGCGAGATTCGTTCGATCATGAACGGACGTCACATCTGACAAGCACCGCGTAAGGCAAGACGATGCCCATGCATGAAATAGATTTGGGGCCGATGTTATGCTTGCGCGTGTGCTCTGTTATCTGTTGTTATGCATTTTCTGCCAAGCCCCTGCGTGCTTCATGATACTACATACGCCACCACGCACGTCCTTAATATTTTCCTTGTGCCCATTATGACAAACACATTTATTCACTTTGGTCATCCTCTTATTCTCCTGGGGAAGAACAGATCTCGGGCTTATCACTTTATCCTTACAAATTTCAGATCCAAACTTTCCACTTATAAATCCAACACCTTATCCCATGCTGCCCATGTTGAACTCATTACATCAGTTTTCTCCTCCATTCCAGTCTACTACATGTCCAATATTATTTTATCTAAGAAATTTCTGTCCAAAATCACAGCTATCATTCGATCCATCTGGTGGTCTGGAACTGATCATGAACCTACTTCAAAGCCCCTTTGTCTAAAGGCTTGGAAAAACATTTGCGCGCCAAAATAAGAAGGGGGTCTGGAAATCCGGAACCTTCAAGCCGTTAGTCATGGGCTCATCCTCTCGGCATCCTGGCGCATTGCAGAAAAGCCCAACAGTACTCTTTACAGGTCCCTAAAATCTAACCGCGGCCCACTAACAACACTCCGAAATCTGCTTTCTGGACCTCTGTTCTGAAATTTTTACCCATTCTGAAAACTAATGTTTTTTACCAAATTACAAAAGGAAACATTTCAATCTTGAGTACTCCTAGGTTCTCGGAATGGGCTGCTATTTACGATGACCTCATAATCCAACCACATGGTTTTACCTACCCAGCTAAGGTCTATGGTTGCCAAATCAAAAATATTGGAACATGCCTCTCATTGACAGGATCTTCATCCAGAGAACGGCGCAAGCTATTAAAGATACCCAGATTCTTCATACTAATGACCAAGAAGATATTTTATGCTGGAAGCCGACACCAAATGGTAAATGCACTTCAAAATCCACATACAAAACTTGTTTGCAAGCTTCATACTCTGCAGGTCTTCCATCTCCAGAAGCTATTGACAATTCCAAAAAAAAAGGTCCTAATGGAACTTTGGAAATCAAAAACCATGATCCCAAGAATAAATACATTTATATGGAGGCTTCTCAGAAGAGCAATCCTAACGGAGGTAAGAAGTGCAGCTTTTTCCACTCATATATCTGGTAGTTATTGCAGATGTGGGTTACCAGAGGATGAATATCATCTGTTTTTCAATTGTACTTTTGCCAGAGCATCTTGGTTTAATGCACCCTGGTACATTCGCTCTGATGTGTTCACTCTAAATGACAACTGCCTGGCAGATACAATCCTCACAAAAATAAACAATCCTTTTGCAAACATTGTCAATATTTCCACTTGCCTATGGTGTATTTGGAAGTGCAGGAATGAAAAGCTCTTTAACAATAAAGAAACTTGGCCTCGTCAAGTTGCCATCACGATGCATGGCCTACTAAAGGACCTGGAGTTAGCAGAAGATACTCCAATTCATAAAAACGCGTCGGCTCTCAAGTCAAGCCGGATAAACACTCCTCAAGGAGAATCTGTTTCCTCTGATGTTTTATTCGCAGGTCCAAAACTATATACTGATGTGGCTTGGAAGCAAGGAACTTCAGGAAACAGCAAAATGGCAGGGCTAGGAGTTTACCTGCACTTCCAAGAGCAGAATCAAGGCTCTGCAACTGATGTGTTCCTAATGGAAAAAATGATGAATGCTAATTCAGCCCTCCAAGCTGAATCTACTACTACCTTATTGCTTGCAGCAACTCTTGCAAAAGAGTTAAATCTTCAGGAGCCAATCTTCTTTACAGACTCTCTCAACCTGGCCAAATCAGTTGATGCTGCAGGAGGAACGGACCCGGCGGCTGTACTCTGGGAAATAAGACGACAAGCTATTCACTGCCATAACCTCATGAATCCTCTTAGAGATAGGATCTATCATGTCAACAGGTCAATCAACGGAGTTGCTCACTGTTGTGCTCACCAGGCTAAAAGATCTTCTAGATCTGAGCGTACTAGTTCGTGCAGGAACACGATCCATTCTGGCTTAGAATGCCCAGTACTTGCAGTACATAACAGGCTGCAAATGCCTCGGATTGTAATCACTGACATACAATGCTTCTGAATCTAAGCTGAAATGGAATTTGGGTGCTTGGCACCCTCTCTTTGTTCAAAAAAAAAACACGCACGTCCGCGTTCCGTCGAGGCTACTCCTACATGTGTCGCCGCACACCTCCGCACTCCAGTGGCCGGTTCTGCTCCTCCATTTGCAGCCGGCAGTTGTCCTGTTTCTCTTCGTATACACTTCCGTGTGCCTCGCTCTGTGCTCTGGCGGCTGCGGTTTCTACATGCGCCTCCTCCTCCGCCTCCTACATCCTCCACGTATGTAAAGCACGAGCACGACAATGCAGAGATTTGAACTTAGGGCACACAATTTGGAGCTCCCACCACTGACTTGGGAAAGATGATATGCAAGTGGGATTGGTTAGGTTTCACTCGATCTAGTTTCAACAGACCTACGGCGTGGTGGATTCATTCCTGGTGAGCTCCAATCGGCTCTCGAGAAGGTCATATCTCGAAGGAAAGAAGGAGAGGAGGGCGGAACCGAAGCAAAAGTGAAGATAGAAGTGGACCACATGTGGCTAAAGTCTTATATGAGCAAAGCTAAAGCTGTTATATATATGTTCATACGTTGAATTTCTAGTTATTACATGTGCCGCAAATTAACTCATATATAGTCTCTAGATATCATATTATTATGTTGTAAGTTTCCAAATCTAAATTGCTTGAAAAAACATTTGATTGTTGAACAGGTCATGTTGAATCAACCAAGCAATGATCCTGAGTTGGGCATGCCAGCAAGCTCCGACCACCCTCTAGACTTGAGCGCCGTCGACGTGCGCCTTCCGACGCTGGTCTGGTGTACCTTGCCCGGGAGAAGCGGCCGCAGTACAGCCACCGAAAGAAGGAAGGTGCCCTGAACGTGCAACTGCGCGTGTGTCCGCGCTGCTGTCCAACGCCCCCTTCATCATCAACTTCGACTGCGACCACTATGTCAACAACTCGCAGGCCTTTCGGGCCGCCATGTGCTTCATGCTGGACCCGCGCGACGGCGACGACACACCGCCTTCGTCCAGTTCCCGCAGCGCTTCGACGATGTCGACCCGACGGACCGCTACTGCAACCACAACCGCATGTTCTTCGATGCCACCCTCCTGGGACTCAACGGCATCCAGGGACCCTCCTTCATTGGCACCGGCTGTATGTTCCGCCGCGCCGCGCTCTACGGCGCCGACCCTCCTCGGTGGCGGCACGATGACGCCAAGGCCAAGGTCTTGCACATGCCGACCATTTTTGGCAAATCGACGGCGTTCATCAACTCGGTGCCGGCCGCGGCGAACCACCAGGAAAGATCCCTCGCGTCTCCGACGACAATAGTCGACGAGATAGAGCTTGCCAGCGTGATGACGGGCAAGTACGAGGACGGAACGGAGTGGGGCAACGATGTTGGGTGGGTGTACAACATCGCCACGGAGGACGTGGTGACCGGCTTCCGGCTACACCGGGCAGGGTGGCGCTCAACGTACTGCGCCATGGAGCCAAACGCGTTCCGCGGCACGGGGCCGATCAACCTCACGGCGCGTCTATACCAGATCCTGCGCTGGTCCGGTGGTTCCCTGGAGATGTTTTTCTCCCGTTTCTGCCCGCTCCTCGCCGGCCGCCGGATCCACCCCGTGCAGCGCATCGCCTACTTCAACATGACCATGACCATCTACCCGGTCTCCAGCTTCTTCCTCGTCATGTACGACCTCTAACCGGTCATGTGGCTCCTGCATGGCCAGTTCTACATCCAGAGGCTGTTCCAGACGTTTGCGGTGTTCGTCGCCGTCGTCATTGCCACGGTGGAGATGATCGGCATGGTGGAGATCAAGTGGGCGGGCCTCACGCTGCTGGATTGGTTCCGAAGCGAGCAGCTCTACATCATTGGCACCACGGGTGTGTACCCGACGGCGATGCTGCATGTCTTGTTGAGGTTCCACGGCCTCAAGGGGGTGTCCTTCAAGGTGACGGCCAAGAAGCTAACCGGCGGCGCGAGGGAGAGGCTCGCGGAGCTGTACGACGTGAAGTGGGTGCCGCTTTTGGTGCCCACGGTGGTGGTGATGGCGGTCAACGTGGTATCCATCGGCGTTGCCGCAGGGAAAGCGATCGCCGGCCGGTGGTCGTCTGCGCAGGTGGCCTGGGCGGCCACCGGGCTGTTGTTCAACATGTGGATGTTGCTGCTGCTCTACCCGTTTGCGCTCGGGATCATGGGACGCTGGAGCAAGAGGCCCTACATCCTCTTCGTTCTGCTAGCAGCTGTGAGGGCTACCACAGCATCGGTGTATGTCGCAATCGCTCGCTCCATGTAAGTATATCACTATAGGAAAACCAGAGCGGATTTTTAGCACAAGGAAGTTGGGTCCCCCAACACCATCACAATTATCGGTTGGTTCCCTGGAGATATTTTTCTCCCGTTTCTGCCCGCTCCTCGCCGGTCGTCGGATCCACCCCGTGCAGGGCATCGCCTACTTCAACATGACCATCTACCCGGTCTCCAGATTCTTCCTCGTCATGTACGACCTCTACCCGGTCATGTGGCTCCTGCATGGCCAGTTCTACATCCAGAGGCCGTTCCAGACGTTTGCGGTGTTCGTCGCCGTCGTCATTGCCACGGCGGAGCTGATCGGCATGGTGGAGATCAAGTGGGCGGGTCTCACGCTGCTCGATTGGTTCCGCAGTGAGCAGCTCTACATCATTGGCACCACGGGTGTGTACCCGACGGCGATGTTGCATGTCTTGTTGAGGTTCCTCGGCCTCAAGGGGGTGTCCTGGGACAGAGACAGAAACTGCCCCTGCTCCCTTGCGTCGCTCCCTCCAGGGCGACGGGGGGAACCAAACCCTAACCCCCCGCCGCCTCCGCCCCCCAATTCCACCTCCCCCCTCGTCGCCCCTGGAGACGGCCGCCGTAAGCCGTGCACGCCGCCGGTGAAGGGGCGGCGGGGTTCGGTTTCGCCGCCTGGCGGCGCGAGGGACGCTGGCATGGCGCAGTGGTTCTTTCCTCGCCGACGCGCGGGGGAAGCTTGGCGGCGCGGAGGCCCTCGGGCAGCAGGGGCGTGGCGTGGGCGGCGTTCCTCGGGCGGCGGCAGCTGGGGGCCTCGGCAGCGGCCGACCGTGGTGGTCTGGCGGCGTGCTCGGGAGGCGGCCGTGGTAGCTGGCGGCATGCCCGGAGTCCGGCGACGGGCTGCTGCGGGCGGTGGCATGGGCGGCGTTCCCTAAGCGGCGCGAGCATCCAGGCCCTTGGGCAGCGGCCGTGGTGGTCCCGGGCGGCGTTCGGGTGGCCGCCATGGTCCCCTGGCGGCGTGCTCCGGGAGGCCGGCGAGGAGAGGGCCGCGGAGGGGCTGTCTGGCCCCGCCCATGTCGGGTCTGGACCTCTGGGTTTGGGTGCCCTGCTCTTGGCTGCAGTTGGTGGGCTGCGGCGAGGCCACGTCCGCGGCTCCCCTCACGGCGGTGCTCTTCGGCAGGCAGCGTTTCGGCTGTGGTCTGGATGGCGGCGGGGCGAGGGGGCTACTGGTTGGTGGCGGTGGTGGCAGGGACGAGATTGGCGTTGGCCCCAAACCCTAGATCTAGGCTCTTTGGGCCTGGTCTGGGTTAGGGCGGGCTAGCTCGTTCTCAGGCCGCTACCCTGGTTGGTCTGGAAACTCTTCGGGACAGGGGGAGCGACGACGCCACTACGTCTGTTGCAGCGTGGTGGTGGGAGCTTTATGGGCCTGCTTTGGGTCCAGCCGGGCCTAGATTGGCCTGGTATGCTTCTGCCGCTGTGTCCGGTCTGCTACTGCTATGGCGGTGGAGGTTGGTCCCTCCCACGTGGCAGCGGTGCCGCTGTCCCTTGTCTTCGGCGGGGTTTCTTGGTCCGGCCAACCTCGCGGTGTTTGCCATGGTGAGACGCCGATGAAGACTGCAAGACCGTTTTGGCGCATGTTGGTGGGCGGCAAGCTTGGTGGAGTGCAAGGGTTGGCCGGGGTTGTGGTTTGGGGTCCGGAGAAATCTTGGCCGCTCGGCTGGCTCCGCAGCGGTGACATCTGCGGATGCCACCTTCCTTCTTGAAGGGTGTCGGATGTACCTCCCCCACTCCCCACGCTGCCGGAGAAACTTAGGGTATTCCGGCAGCGTCGTCATCGTCGCCATCCTTCTTGAAGGTGTTGCTTGGTACACGACAATTCCGTGGCATAGGATCGGGGGTGGGTTTTCTTCGGGGGGCGCAACGATCACGAGTCTTTGTCGGTTGTCGATCCGGCGTTGTTGTGCATTTTTTCTCTTTCTTTCTTTTGTATTTTCTCTTGAACAGCTTGCTTCGGCCCCAGCTGTGTTCGGTCATCCTTTGGGTGATGTGCTGTCTGGCCCAGCAGCGGTCTCACCTATGTGCTTTATTTATAAAGCGGGGCGAAAGCCTATTTCGAGGCAAGGGGGTGTCCTTCAAGGTGACTGCCAAGAAGCTAACCGGCGGCGCGAGGGAGCGGTTCGCGGAGCTGTACGACATGCAGTGGGTGCCGCTTTTGGTGCCCACGGTGGTGGTGACGGCGGTCAACGTGGTATCCATTGGCGTCGCCGTAGGGAAAGCGATCGCTGGCCGGTGGTCGGCTGCGCAGGTGGCCTGGGCGGCTACCGGGCTGTTGTTCAACATGTGGATGTTGCTACTGCTCTACCCATTTGCGCTCGGGATCATGGGACGCTGGAGCAAGAGGCCCTACATCCTCTTCGTTCTGCTAGCAGCTGTGGGGGCTGCCACAACATCGGTGTATGTCGACAATCGCTCGCTCCATGTAAAGGCCCCCTTCTTTTCAGCTTATGATTCTGGAAAAGCTAGATTTTGAAAGATTGTTGGTAGAATCTGTGGTGGGAAGAATCTCAAACAATCTACAATCTTCCCTTCTTTTTGGCTTATGGAATTTGGGATTCCAAATGTATTGAAATATGAAATATCTACAATGCCCCTAATGGAAACACACCTCTCTCTCTCGCACGAAACGAGAGGCAGCCTCTGAGAGCCTTCCAGCGCCTTTCGGCTCCTTCCCTCCCTTCTCCGGCGGCCTCGCCGGCCGGCCGGAGGAGGGAGGAGGGGTGCTTCTTGTAGATAGGGTTTGGCAGGGTGCCGTTTCTGGGTTCGATGCCCGTAGTGCGAAGCTGCGTCTTGGATCTGGGCAGCCAGATCTGGGGCGGATTAGGGGTCCTCTCTCTCTTTCTTCTCATGCTCGATGGCAGGCGGAGGATGAAGGAGGAGGCCACAGCTTCTGCAAATAAAGCTGCTCTCGATAGCGAGGTAGGGTTGTTATTGCCAAAGTTCTCTCTTCGCTGGCGGCCGTGGTGGCGGGGCGGAGAGGTCGATGGCGGCGGCATGCCTATCGCTATTGCCGAGCTACTCCTTGGCGCTACCGGAGCAGCGCCGGGGAGGTTGCTCGGCGACTGCTCGACGCTCCTCCGATGGGAGCCGACAACGTGTGGGGTGGTACCTGCAGTTCGGAGGATCTGCTCGAGCTTCACCAACGGGGCAACAGGAACAACATCCTTTCTTGGCTCGTGGCCGGCCGTGGCGGCGAGGGCGAGCAAGGAAGTGGTGTTGGGAAGGTGGTTCTGTTTGGTGAAGATGATGACCTGGTGACTCCAGGCGACTATGCTTCTCTTCCGGCAATCTCCAAGTGGAGCCCGAGACGGGTAACCACTATCTTTGGCCAGGGATTAGGCCAAGCCGGGCTCGATGGCCATGATGGCCAGAGCATCTTCAACCCCCAGCAAGGGAGGCCTTTATCCCTCTATCTGGCTTTCATCGCTGCTGCAGGCCCAAGTGGTGCCGTTCCCGGCGCTTGCAGCGGTGGCCGGAATCAGAGGCGAGCTTGCGGCGGCATTCAAGGACTCGATCGCGTTCCTGCGGTCGCTTGTAGGGTGGTAAATGTAAAAGTTTGGGACCATGTTGTATTTCTCTTTTATTTAGGGTCCTGCTTGTAAGATGTACACCCCTGCCGCTTAATGCAGAGTCTGGGCCCTTCGAGGCCTTTCCCGTTTCAAAAAAAAAATACAATGCCCCTAATGCTACTGGGAGGACGGCATGGGGAGGCAAGGAGCTCGAGGTCGGTCGGCGGAGGCTCGCCGGTGGGGGGAGAGGGAGGCAAGCTCGCGTGGGTTTCCGGTCGCCGGCTGTGGCGGCGGAGTTCATGGCGAGGGCGAACGGCGGCGGAACCCATGGCGAGGGCGGACGGCGGCGCAGGGCATGGGTGGGTCGGGGCGGCGACGTCTGGCGGGCGGGGCGGCGACGGACTAGAGAGAGGGGGGCTGGCGGCGGAGGCACAGGGACGAATCCTATCTTGTTTTCTCGATGGGGCATGTGCGTGTGCGGTATGAACCAGTCGTTGCCTTTTTTTCTTTTTTTTCTCCTCAAACTGTCCCGTGGCAATTCTCTGTAAATATGAGCAACAACATGTCAAGATGAAAAACGTTTGGCTTCACTTGAGGGGAATCGCGGGAATCATCTTAGAATCGAGGTGTGGCCAGATTCTCACTCTACGTACAAAACTGGATTCTCGGTGGAAATAAGCTGACCAAAATCAAACTCATTCTTTTGGGCTTATGTGATTCTGGACCCAAAATCTGTTTGAGAAGCTAAAACGAAGGGGGCCTAAGTATATCACTATAGGAAAACCAAAGCGGATTTTTATCACAAGGAAGTTGGGTTCCCCAACACCATCACAGTCATCGGTTGATTCAAGATTTGTGCAAAAGTCTACAAGTCAAAAGATCTGTTGTGGTTGGGCAAGTACGGAACAAAAACCACAATGATCGAATGCCTTTCCATCACCATGGACAATGTTGTTTCGATGATGCCATACACGCCAAAGTAGGAAGATGGCTAGGTCATTTGGCTTGTGAGCATTGTTTCCGTATTATCCCACTCTCGTCGGTGTCAGCATTGGCTCTACCATAATTGATTGTTTGTACTAGCCTAAACAGATCTTGTCTAAATGCAGATCAACAAATTGCTGACGTGATTTAGAAATTATAATTGATGTGGCTCCAATATATACAAAGAAAGGAGAAGTACACACGTGTTGTGTTGCATGGAGCGTTCCTTATCCTCGTTGTGGCGCATCCTATTTGCGGGAAAACAAGCACACTCTACACATCCCTTCCCTTCTTGTAAGGCAGCTTATTTGAAATTTCGATCGTATTTTTTATTTTATCGTCTGTTCTTTAATTTATAAAAAATGTCAATTTATGTATTATTTTTCTTAAAGCATCTTTAGCAGACCTCTTAAAAACAAAGGTTTTAAAATGCATATAAGGACCGCAAAAAACCTGTTTTACAATGTCATTTGGGCTCAGACGGAATAGAAACATCAAATACTTCCTCCGGTCCATATTAATTGACTCACATTTTTCTATATTTAGATGAATCTAGACACTATTTAGTATATAGGTTCATTCAAATTTGACAAATCCAAATCAATTAATATGGGTCGGCGGGAGTACAAATTGTTTCAGAGCATATTACCGAAATCGTTTTTTTTCCTTCGCTTCGTCTTCCTCCCTCGCTACCTCGCCGGCATTCCATATTACCGAAATGATCGAATGCCTTTCCATCACCATGGACAATGTTGTTTCGGTGATGCCATACACGCCAAAGTAGGAAGATGGCCAGGTCATGTAGCTTGTGAGCATTGTTTCCGTATTATCCCACTCTCGTCGATGTCAGCATTGGCTCTATCATAATTGATTGTTTGTACTAGCGTAAACAGATCTTGTCTAAATGCATATCAACAAATTGCTTACGTGATTTAGAAATTATAATTGATGTGGCTCCAATATACAAAGAAAGGAGAAGTACACGTGTTGTGTTGCCTGGAGCGTTCCTTATCCTCGTTGTGGCGCATACTTTTACGGTACCCCAAAATAAATACAAGCCATCCATTTGTTGCAATCCAACACCAGTCTCACTCGGTACTTCACCGGAAGTTTAGAGGAGTACCAATTCCAAAACACATGGAGTACCATCAGTTTAGGGGTAAATTTGTTACTAAGACTCAAGAGGACAATTATCGTACGTGTCACTTCTGATTGAAATTGAGAAATAGTTATTTAATCTAATTCATATTCATAAATTAAGATGGCGACGGGGGTGGCTTGGACTGCCGGCTACCGTCGAGGCCTCGCCGGCGAGTCTAGCAGCGGAAGTGTTCAGCCTAAAGATGATCACGAGAACGAATTGGGGAGCCGCATGAGGCACGGCTGTGTCCGGCACCGTCACGGCTGGCCAGCCATCTCCAAGAAGAGACCGTACTGCAGGCGTCATAGCATAAAACAATTTCTGAGATTTGAAACGAACGCTAGGCTGGGAAGATCCGATCAGGTTCATGTTCGTGCATGTTTTTAGACTAATTCAGAACAATTTTCTCTTCCATGGCACTGATGCTCAGAACCAGCACGCCACAGTTGGCGATCATAATGGTTACCCAATAGTTTGTTGATTGTTCCACACATGCTTCATCAGCGGCCAACGTTTACAATTAATTCGGATCCAAAATTTTCGATCATAGCTACTACTAGTATTAGATCTGGGGAGGGGCGCACTACGGGAACAAGCTACGACGCTGACGGTGATTTCAACGCTGACGGTGATTTGTCGAGGCCACAAGATCGCCTCAAGACGCCCACGGCCGTAAAAACCCCGTCGACAAGTAAACCGTCGGCATAGATCAGCCTACGCCGACGGCCACCGTGGCATGATCACCGTCGGCTTAGACCCACCCACGCCGACGCCACCGTCGGCCATCGGCCTTCAAAGATAGGCCGACGCCACGCGATTTGCCGTCGGAGGAAACGCGAATGACGACGTTCATAGTCATGACTATGCCGACGGTATTACCGTCGGCACTATAACAACGGTAGCAGCTACTTCAATGCGCAAACTTTTGCCTCTCTCAAAATGACTCGAACATAGTAACGCCGACTACCGTGGGCACTATCATAGTCGCCGCCGCACCAGATCGACATGATAACGCCGACGGTATAACCGTCGACTACAATGGCGGCAATGCTTCGATCGCTAGCTGGTTTGGCTCCTTCAAAAATGACTAACACTTGGGCTCCTTAACATAGTATCACTGATGGCCACTGTCGGCACTATACCATTGGCAGCAGCTATTGTAGCACTAGTGGTTTTCAGGCGGAGATGTAAGGTGACATATTAACGCCGACGGCTACCGTCGGCACTATAACAGAGGCAGCAGCTACAACAGCGGAAGATGTATGGTGACATAGTAACGCTGACGGCTACCGTGGGCACTATCATAGTGGCCTTGGTAGTACTTGCGTGTGGCCATAGCATACATGTAAAAGTGTGTTGGAACATCCATAGATGCATTTCCTATCTCCCGGGTGAGAGCGTGTTCATGTGCACGCGATAACACTTGCAGAAATGCTCGACGTGTAGGAAGAAACCCTCGCCACGGGTCAAAACGAGGGATACCGATGGAATCTTGGCCCAACCTTTGTTTACCATGTAGATATGGCCAAAACAAACCTAAACCAACAAAAAGTACATTGGTCAACGTCACGGAGATAGCTAGTGGGTAGATCTTGGGGCCCAGACTAGGATTTCGCTAGAAAATGACCAGGAGCGCTTAATCCGCGAAAACTTGTGTGTGGCCATAGAATACATGTAAAAGTGTGTTGGAACCTCCATAGATGCATTTCCTATCTCCCGGGTGAGAGCGTGTTCACGTGCACGCGATAACACTTGCAGAAATGCTCGACGTGTAGGAAGAAACCCTCGCCACGGGTCAAAACGAGGGATACCGATGGAATCTTGGCCCAACCTTTGTTTACACTGTAGATATGGCCAAAACAAACCTAAACCAACAAAAAAGTACATTGGTCAACGCTCGTACGGAGATAGCTAGTGGGGTAGATCTTCGGGGCCCATAGACTAGGGTTTCGCTAGAAAATGACCGCAGTAGCGCCGGAATCCCACGAAAACTTGCATGTGGCCATAGCATACATGTAAAAGTGTGTTGGAACATCCATAGATGCATTTCCTATCTCCCGGGTGAGAGCGTGTTCACGTGCACGCGATAACACTTGCAGAAATGCTCGACGTGTAGGAAGAAACCCTCGCCACGGGTCAAAACGAGGGATATCGATGGAATCTTGGCCCAACCTTGGTTTTCCATGTAGATATGGCCAAAACAAACCTAAACCAACAAAAAAGTACATTGGTCAACGCTCGTACGGAGATAGCTAGGGGTAGATCTTGGGGCCCACGACTAGGGTTTCGCTAGAAAATGACCGCATTTGCGAATCAAGCGAAAACTTGCGTGTGGCCATAGCATACATGTAAAAGTGTGTTGGAACCTCCATAGATGCATTTCCTATCTCCCGGGTGAGAGCGTGTTCACGTGCACGCGATAACACTTGCAGAAATGCTCGACGTGTAGGAAGAAACCCTCGCCACGGGTCAAAACGAGGGATACCGATGGAATCTTGGCCCAACCTTTGTTTACCATGTAGATATGGCCAAAACAAACCTAAACCAACAAAAAAGTACATTGGTCAACGCTCGTACGGAGATAGCTAGTGGGGTAGATCTTCGGGGCCCATAGACTAGGGTTTCGCTAGAAAATGACCGCAGTAGCGCCGGAATCCCACGAAAACTTGCGTGTGGCCATAGCATACATGTAAAAGTGTGTTGGAACATCCATAGATGCATTTCCTATCTCCCGGGTGAGAGCGTGTTCACGTGCACGATAACACTTGCGTAAATGCTCGACGTAGGAAGAAACCTCGCCACGGTCAAAACGAGGGATACCGATGGAATCTTGGCCCAACCTTGGTTTTCCATGTAGATATGGCCAAAACAAACCTAGACCAACAAAAAGTACATTGGTCAACGTCAGACGGAGATAGCTAGGGGTAGATCTTGGGGCCCATGGACTAGGGTTTCGCTAGAAAATGACCGCAGAGGCGGAATCCCACGAAAACTTGCGTGTGGCCATAGCATACATGTAAAAGTGTGTTGAACATCCATAGATGCATTTCCTATCTCCCGGATGAGAGCGTGTTCACGTGCACGATAACACTTGTAGAAATGCTCGACGTAGGAAGAAACCTCGCCACGGTCAAAACGAGGGATACAGATGGAATCTTGGCCCAACCTTGGTTTTCCATGTAGATATGGCCAAAACAAACCTAAACCAACAAAAAGTACATTGGTCAACGTCAGACGGAGATAGCTAGGGGTAGATCTTGGGCCCACGGACTAGGGTTTCGCTAGAAAATGACCGCAGGAGCGCTTTAATCCCACGAAAACTTGCATGTGGCCATAGCATACATGTAAAAGTGTGTTGAACATCCATAGATGCATTTCCTATCTCCCGGTGAGGCGTGTTCACGTGCACACGATAACACTTGCGTAAATGCTCGACGTAGGAAGAAACCTCGCCACGGGTCAAACGAGGGATATCGATGGAATCTTGGCCCAACCTTTGTTTACCATGTAGATATGGCCAAAACAAACCTAAACCAACAAAAAGTACATTGGTCAACGTGCGGAGATAGCTAGGGGTAGATCTTGGGCCCACGACTAGGGTTTCGCTAGAAAATGATCCAGGAGCCTTGAATAATCGAAAACTTGCGTGTGGCCATAGCATACATGTAAAAGTGTGTTGGAACCTCCATAGATGCATTTCCTATCTCCCGGGTGAGGCGTGTTCACGTGCACGCGATAACACTTGCGTAAGTGCTCGGCGTAGGAAGAAACCTCGCCACGGGTCAAAACGAGGGATACCGATGGAATCTTGGCCCAACCTTTGTTTACCATGTAGATATGGCCAAAACAAACCTAAACCAACAAAAAGTACATTGGTCAACGCTAAACGGAGATAGCTAGTGGGTAGATCTTGGGCCCATAGACTAGGGTTTCGCTAGAAAATGACCGCAGAGCGCCTTAATCCCACGAAAACTTGAGTGTGGCCATAGCATACATGTAAAAGTGTGTTGGAGCATCCATAGATGCATTTCCTATCTTCCGGTGAGGCGTGTTCACGTGCACGCGATAACACTTGCGTAAATGCTCGGCGTAGGAAGAAACCTCGCCACGGGTCAAAGCGAGGGATACCGATGGAATCTTGGCCCAACCTTGGTTTTCCATGTAGATATGGCCAAAACAAACCTAAACCAACAAAAAGTACATTGGTCAACGCCAGACGGAGATAGCTAGTGGGTAGATCTTGGGGCCCATAGACTAGGGTTTCGCTGAAAATGACCGCAGAGCGCTGTAATCCCACGAAAACTTGCGTGTGGCCATAGCATACATGTAAAAGTGTGTTGGAGCATCCATAGATGCATTTCCTATCTCCCGGGTGAGAGCGTGTTCACGTGCACGCGATAACACTTGTAAATGCTCGACGTAGGAAGAAACCCTCGCCACGGGTCAAAGCGAGGGATACCGATGGAATATTGGCCCAACCTTGGTTTTCCATGTAGATATGGCCAAAACAAACCTAAACCAACAAAAAAGTACATTGGTCAACGTCAGACGGAGATAGCTAGGGGTAGATCTTGGGGCCCACGGACTAGGGTTTCATGAAAATGACCGCAGGAGCCTGGAATCCCACGAAAACTTGCGTGTGGCCATAGCATACATGTAAAAGTGTGTTGGAACCTCCATAGATGCATTTCCTATCTCCCGGTGAGAGTGTTCACGGCACGCGCGATAACACTTGCGTAAATGCTCGGCGTAGGAAGAAACCCTCGCCACGGTCAAAACGAGGATACTGATGGAATCTTGGCCCAACCTTTGTTTACCATGTAGATATGGCCAAAACAAACCTAAACCAACAAAAAGTACATTGGTCAACGCTCACGGAGATAGCTAGTGGGGTAGATCTTGGGGCCCATAGACTAGGGTTTCGCTAGAAAATGACCGCAGATGGCGGAATCCCACGAAAACTTGCGTGTGGCCATAGCATACATGTAAAAGTGTGTTGGAGCATCCATAGATGCATTTCCTATCTCCGGGTGAGAGCGTGTTCACGCGGCGGCGATAACACTTGCGAAATGCTCGGCGTGTAGGAAGAAACCGCCACGGGTCAAAGCAGGGATACTGATGGAATCTTGGCCCAACCTTGGTTTTCCATGTAGATATGGCCAAAACAAACCTAAACCAACAAAAAGTACATTGGTCAACGTCAGACGAGATAGCTAGGGGGTAGATCTTGGGCCCACGGACTAGGGTTTCGCTAGAAAATGACCCATGAGCGCGGAATCCCACGAAAACTTGCGTGTGGCCATAGCATACATGTAAAAGTGTGTTGAACCTCCATAGATGCATTTCCTATCTCCGGTGAGAGCGTGTTCACGTGACGATAACACTTGCGTAAATGCTCGGCGTAGGAAGAAACCCTCGCCACGGGTCAAAACGAGGGATACCGATGGAATCTTGGCCCAACCTTTGTTTACCATGTAGATATGGCCAAAACAAACCTAAACCAACAAAAAGTACATTGGTCAACGTGACGGAGATAGCTAGTGGGGTAGATCTTGGCCCATAGACTAGGGTTTATGAAAATGACCGCAGAGCTTTGCGCGAATCCCACGAAAACTGTGTGGCCATAGCATACATGTAAAAGTGTGTTGGAGCATCCATAGATGCATTTCCTATCTCCCGGTGAGGCGTGTTCACGTGCACGCGATAACACTGCGTAAATGCTCGGCGTGTAGGAAGAAACCCTCGCCACGGGTCAAAACGAGGGATCTGAGTGGAATCTTGGCCCAACCTTGGTTTTCCATGTAGATATGGCCAAAACAAACCTAAACCAACAAAAAGTACATTGGTCAATGCGTCGGAGATAGCTAGGGGTAGATCTTGGGCCCACTGACTAGGGTTTCATGAGAAATGACCGCAGGAGCGCCGGAATCCCACGAAAACTTGCGTGTGGCCATAGCATACATGTAAAAGTGTGTTGGAACCTCCATAGATGCATTTCCTATCTCCCGGGTGAGAGCGTGTTCACGTGCACGCGATAACACTTGCAGGAGCAAAACCACTACTAGAAAATCGCGTTGAATTTGTGCATTGCATCGTCATCAGCATGCATTGTTTGACTGCATTATTTGAAAAGCCTAGTTTTGAATTGTACAAAAACCCCTCTTATTTTCAAACACAAAACCCCGAGCGTATCGGATATTTTGTTTCCCTAAAAAAAACTATTTTGCAAAGTGGCTTTGTTTAATTTGAACAGAACCAAACAAACACAAAAAAAACTAACTCAGCCCCCCCCCCCTAAATCCTAGTCCCACCAAATCCTATCCTACCCACCACTCTCAGCTCGCCACCTCACCCTCTCACCCAAAACCTACCCACCCTGCCACCTCAGCTATCCACCTCTTTTCCCACCTCTCTCTCTTTTCTCACCCGCAACCTCTACCCTCTCCCCACTCTCTCAGACGGCCCCACCCCAAAGACCACACTCACCCACCCGTTCCTCTCTCCTCCTGGTCAAAGCCACCCCCCCCACGCCCGGCCCCACGCCCCACACGCACACACCTTGCGCAGAAGTTCAACCCCTCTCGACCGTGGCCCAACCCCCTGGTCCTCTCCCCTCATGGGTCCCAGCGTGCCATGACAAGACATGCTGCCTTGACCCCCGACCAGCGTCTTCCTCTCAGCCTACCCTCGACGCGCCCAACCTCCCCATCGCTAACCCCGCTGTGGCGAGCTCCTGCTCTCACCCCACCCTGCCCCGCCCTCTCACCTTTCCCCGCCACCACCCCTCGCAGCTCAGATCGCCTGCTCGCCGCCACCTCCTCGCCTCCCACGCCGCCACCGCCTGCCGCTGCCCTCCCGTGGCTCCTCTCTCGCTGGCCAAGACCTCGCCTGCCTCGCCACCGCTGGAGTTCCTCCCCAGACCTCCTCTTCCCCAGTGGCCTTGGCCTCCACCTCCCACCGCCGGCCCGCCGCCCGCGCCTCCTCCTCCCGCTCATGAGCCTGCTCGCCCGCCTGGCCGTCGCTCCCCTCCCGTCGCATGGCCGTGCCCCAACCGCCGTAAATTATAGGTAAATTGCTACATTTATTTGTTAGCAATAGAATTATAGGTAAATTGCTACATTTATTTGTGGATGTGTAGAGATAAATGACTCATGTCCACTTTGTTTATTTTGTATAATAGGCCCCATCGTGACCATATCGCTAGATTCAATTTGGTCTCTATCCCGGAGGTTGCCGTCCGTTCGCCGTCGCACACCTCTACTCGAGTATCTTCGCTGATTCGATATCGCTTCGAGGGTAAGAATCATTCGCCTCTCTTGTAATGTGTTTAGGTTTAATTTGTGTCTAGATCACCAAATCAGTCACGTTACCTAGGCGTCTCCCGTTCGGAAAGGTTACGACGAATAGATATGCATTAATGCATATCTATGGTCGTAACTCTTTCGAATTGTCCACGTATTTTGGACAACCGGAGGATGTGTAGATTGGATACATTTTCCACGCTACTCCGTTCGAGACAGAATTTTGGTGGTGCCTCCTGTTGTTCTCCGGATGCACATTTCTTCGGTATTTTTTGCCGAGGCGTGTATCGGGAGAACAATGAGGTGAAAAAGTGCCTGGATCGGGTAGAGTGTGGAGAATGTATCCAATCTACATCCTCAGTGATTAGGACCCTCTTTTCCTATTAGACATGTTAGGTGTATGCATTGCGTTTGTCTTCAACCTGTTATAAAAATGTAAAAAATTGTGTATTTAATTTGATGCGGTTAATTAATATGAATGTTGTAATTATATTGTGGCTCCCAATGAAGCGGAAGATGGCTGATAATGAATGGATGTATAGTGGCCGTATCAGTGTGACTGAAAGAACAGCTGAGTGGGAACGGAAAACCAATTATTTCGGTACAATGTCGACGAGCCCAGCTATGAACCCAAGCTCCTCCTCTTCCAAGGGCAAGGTGGCAAGTCTGGTGGTAAAAATAGGTATACCATGACAATGCAAGAGTGGGAGGACATCATGCTCTATGTGTTGATGAACATTAAGGAAGTAGAGGTGCCTTTCATGAGGTAAAATGGTGAGCACATTATATTGTAACTACTATGTCGGTTCATGTCTAATACGTGTTTTTGTTTTTTAGTCAATTTCTGGAAGAAGAGTGGCATGAAATGTGGGATCCTAGTGAAGAAGAGTATGATACTCTTCTAAGAAAGGGTGCCCCCGGAAGGAAAAATTTCGTGGCTTGGTTCATGGAAAAAGTAATTTCTAACTTATCCCTCTTACCTTGTTTAACATTTGTAGTTTCTATTACAAGAAACTAATGCACCCAACATGTTCAATTGAATTTGTAGGGAAATGATCCCAACACAGAGATGATGGATGAATTGAGATGGGTTTCCCAGGGTTTCGACCATACGGTGGATAGGTATGAAAAGTATGATGTGAATGGGTATCGCTTCCATACGGAGAAGCACCAGAACAACCGACCAAATGCAAAAACAAGAATCTTTGGAGTGTTCACCGGAGGTCAAGATAATGTTGACTACTATGGAAGGTTACAAAACGTATACGAGGTGACATTCGATAAAGGGCCTCATCATCTCAGTCTTGTTGTGTTCAGATGCCATTGGTTTGACCCATTCGAGGGACTAAGAACTACCCCTTCCATCGGTTTAGTGGAAGTTAGGCCTTCAACCACCTATCGTGGGTCCGATGTATTTGTTGTGGCTCACCAGGCGACGCAAGTTTATTATTTGTCTTACCCATGCCAGAAAGAGGAACTACAGGGCTGGGAAGTTGTGTTCAAGGTATCACCACATGGTAAGCTACCCATGCCAAACGAGGACGATTACAACAACATAAACCCCATCACATACGAGGGAGATTTCTACCAAGAGGAAGAGGATGGCACTGACTTTGATGTACTTATGGGTGGTCTTGAGGACCTTGAGGATGAAATACAAATTCGTGGTGAGCCAGTTATGAATATAAAGGACATAGATATGCTTGACAAGCTACATCTCGATGATGATGATGAAGATGAGCCTCCACCGTTTGAGGGCCTACCTTACTTCTCACGTGATAGTGATAGTGAGTACGAGGAGTGATGATTCGCGGTGAGGGTCTTTATGTATTCTATTGTCACCATGATTATTTATTTTATTGCCACCATGATTATTGCTATCATGCCTATTAATTTTATTGCCATCATACTTATTACTTGCTCATTTCTAATTGTTTACTCGTTCTGAATGCAGGCGATTGAACCATGAGCAAGAACTCAACAAAAAACATGCTTAGTAGGATGGTTCGGAGAAGAGTTCCTAGTCGCTTCGTTGATGATGAAGGAGAAGGAGAAGGAGAAGGAGGAGTAGGAGGAGGGCGAGGAGTAGGAGGAGGAGCAGGAGGAGGAGGGCGAGGAGCAGGAGGAGGAGGAGGAGCAGGAGGAGGAGGAGGAGGAGGAGGAGGAGGAGGACGAGGAGGAGGAGGAGGAGGAGGAGGAGGAGGAGGAGGGCGAGGAGGACGAGGAGGAGCAGGAGGAGGAGGACAAGGACAAGGAGGAGGACGACACCGGGGGCCCACAGTTGAGGACCGACCCAGGAGGACTAGATTACTGGCAGAGGTTGCACCTTCACATAGGGTTGGACGATGTCGGCGGACTTGCCCTCCTTTAGTGAGGTATACTTATTGCTATCATGCCCACTAACTGTTATCACTACTATTATCCTTAGGTATCTTCTCTAATTACTACTATCCTTAGGTACCCTCCGCTAGTGGCACCAGCCATGAGACGAGGAGTTCCAGCAGGAGGAGGAGCAGGAGGAGCAGGACGAGGAGGAGAAGGAGGAGCAGGAGGAGCAGGAGGAGCAGGACGAGGAGTTCCAGCAGCAGGAGGAGCAGCAGGAGGAGGAAGAGGATGAGATACCCTCTTTTGAGCAGCAGGAGAACGAGTCACAGAGGGCGGCTAGGTTGTGGGTTCGAGGCCCAAATAAGGTCCCGAATCCACCAAAACGATGCGGGAAATTCCTCATTGTGTCTACCAAAGAGTAAGTGTCTATCTGTTGATCATATACGGAGGTTGCTAGTACTATTTTAGCGCATACTAATATTTTGATTCATGTGCAGGAATTTTAAGTTTGTTGATCAGTCGACCCAGAGACGCCGTCTTCCAGCTGGCATTCTTACGTGTTTGTTGAAGAAGTATGGGCCAGGTCTCTACAAGTCAGGACTTGAGGAAAGGAAGTTAGCCCTCAAATGGGAGGACTATGAGGCCGCTAAGTCCGGGGCACCATGACCGATGATGGTGTGACTTTTGTGCCCAACCATGCACAAGTTGTGCACAACAAGTTTTGGGTAAGTCATTCTTTGTTGACATCTGATTTATGCCTTCAAGTGACTTGTACACTCATCTTTCCACGCTAACTTATGATTCTCACCATGTTTGATGCATGATTGTAGGCATATTATAGAGTGGATCCTGAGCATGAGGAGAAGGCGAACGAGGTCTTCGAGATTATGGCGAGGAAGCAGGTGCGCCAGATGATTTACGATGCTAAAAATATTGCAATCTCGCACTACTACGCCGAACAAGGCAAGAGGAAACTGAAGAGCCACATTGTTGCCGAGAAGCTCGGAGACAAGGTCAAGGTGGAAGATCTCTTGGCGGTGAGTAAATTGTCTTTTTATTCTATGTCCATCCTAAATTGCATTTTCTGTTCTTGATTTGAGATGTTTTCATTTCTTAGACTGTTCCAAAGTGGTGCTATGGAAAGAAGGATGGTTGGGAGAGGTTGGTGGACATGTGGACGAGTGATCCGGAATTCTTCTCCAAGAGCGAGCAGAATAAGAAAAATCGCGGCCATGAGGGAACACATGTTCAAGGAAACAGGGACTTCAACCGCTTCAAGGACTACAAGGTATATATATGAAATAACCTCCTTCTATTACACGACATGTTACTTTTATAATGCATAACATTTGTTTTATGCACTATAGGTGGCTGCTAATGACGGTGTTGACATTCCTGACGTTGAAGTGTGGCAGCAGGCTCGTAAGAAGAAGGATCCCAAACCCAACGAGGATCCTTACGGCTCTACCATCGAGAACGTGAGCGACTACTCGAGCAGTTATTTATTTCCACCATATGTACTAATATCTACCATGCTTATGGATTGCTACTATGCTTATTCATTGGCATAAAGATTCTTAATGCGGTATACTCGGCAGGTTCGAAGAGTTGTATGGGCGGATTCTCGGCCCCTTCAAGACCGATCGATGAGACAAGATTGCTCCTCATTGGGCGGCAAGCCACATGGCCGCTTCAAGATTCTTAATGCCGTGGTGCCTCTACGACCACTCTCACACGGGTCAAAGCTACCACCGCCACTTCTATCCCACCTCGTGCAAGGCGAAGTAAGTTTTTTCATTTTTATCCGAATTTAGACTTTTGATCATGCATGTGTATGGTTATGAGATTCATTATGTCAAATTGTAGCCCCGCTATGAGGATGCCTACAGGGAGGTTTGCCAGGAGTTTCACCAAAAGATGAAGGAATGGTATCTGC
The DNA here is from genome assembly GCA_030063025.1 of Avena longiglumis. Lineage (NCBI taxonomy): Eukaryota > Viridiplantae > Streptophyta > Magnoliopsida > Poales > Poaceae > Avena > Avena longiglumis. The sequence goes on from CP125974.1 coordinate 26,373,831, forward strand.
AATTGATGTCCATGAGGATCACATTCAAGCGGCACATAAGGTTATTTTTTTCCCATTTAGCTACTTGCAAGCGGTTCTTATGGTGTATTTTCCTTGTCCATGCGTGACATATAATCTCACTTGCAGGCGTGGTATATGGCTCAGACGAATGGTACTCCAATGCCCCCTTTTGTCGAACCTCCACCAAAACCACCGATGCCAGTGTTGCCGTCAGAGGCCGAATTCCTTGCACGTCTAGCCACGGGGACTCCGGTTAGTACTTCACATAACTACAAGGTTATTAGTTACTTGTCACAAAAGAACTACTAAGTTACTAGATACTATTGCGCTCAAACATATGTAGGGATCATCTCATTCAGAGACACCCTTTGGCCGTGCTCTTGCGCTTTGGCCGAGTCGCCTAGGACAACTCCACTTCACTTTGGTGGTCCTAGTCCCGGTCATTCTGCTGGACCGTCTCGACGAGGCCCATTACTCGCTACCGACGCCGCCGATGCTTAGTTGCAAGCAACACTTACACAATTTACCATGCATAAATTTTGACTTAGACAATTTGCTATACAAAAACTTTTAACTTTTTATCAACTTCTCATGCATGAACTTTGACTTAGACAATTTTCCATTATAAATGAGCATGTTCTTTCGTTTTGTAGTGATCTTGAAGTCTATGATCCAGTGCTCGAAGTCCGTTGAAGACCGGTTGCTATGTATCCCATGACTATGTGTATTGAACATGTAGTGATTATGCTCTCCAAGACAATGTGCAATGAATGACATTGTAGTGATGACTATGTGTAATGAACTTGTAGTGATGACTATGTGCAATGAACTTGGAACGATGAGTGTGTGTATGACTATGTATCTACGAAGATTTGATAGTCTTGAATTCTTTTGCATGGTTTATAGTCAATTTATATATATATATATATTCATGCGCTTGCCTGTGGGCATTTTTTTTGTATAAATAAGCTGTGAAAAAAATACAGGGACATCAACGCCGACGGTTATACCATCAGCCCTATAACGTCTAGCACGGCCTGGACATCAACGCCGACGGTTATACCGTCGGCCCTGTAATGGCCACCTGAACACAACAGCAGCAACGCCGACGGTAATACCGTCGGTAGTATAACTATACCTGGACACAACAAAGAACGCCGACGGTAATTGCCGGTAGTATAACCAACCGAGGTGAATCGGCAAACGCCGACGGTAATACCGTCAAGACTACAACTTCTGCGTGGGCACTAAAGTTGTAACGCCGACGGTAATACCGGCACTATAACTACACCGGTACTCCCAACGCCCTGGTCTTCCTACACGTGGTCATCTACACCGTCATCTAAGTTTCGTTAACCGTGCGCCGACGGCCATGTGACGCCGGGCGGCATATCTTGTCGGCACAAGATGCTACGCCGACGTCGATGCTACCGACGGGCATGTAGCTGTCGGCGAGATATGCCGACGGTTTCTGACGGTCACCGTCGGCGTTGTCATGTGCTGACGGTTTTCCGTGCTACGCTGACGGTTATAACCGTCAGCTTTGTAGCTTGTTCCCGTAGTGGCGGTAGGGTCTGTTCGATCCGAACGAGCCGGCGCCGTACGCGGGACAAGGATCCCTTTCTATTTGCAAGAGAAAAGTCTAATATGCTCTTAAAAACGAAGGGTTAGATTTTGCTGGTACTCCCATCCTTTCACCTGGAGTACCAGGGTACCGTAAAAAAAACTTCCTAGTTGCGGGAAACAAGCACACTCTACACTTCCCTTCCCTTTTTGTAAGGCAGCTTATTTGAAATTTTGATCGTATTTTTTATTTTATCGTCTTTTCTTTAATTTATAAAAAATGTCAATTTATGTATTATTTTTCTTAAAGCATCTCTAGCAGACCTCTTAAAACGAAGGTTTTAAAATGCATATAAGGACCATGAAAAACATGTTTTACAATGTCATTTGGGCTTGAACGGAATCTCTATCTCTATCTCTACTGTATAAAAAGAACTTCGTGTTCCCTCGTCAACCGATACGTCGTATTCCTTCGTCCAACATCCGCTCCCGCACTCGGCCAGTCCGTCGCTCCCTTCGTCCGCCTCCACCCCGCAATTCTCCCCGCGTAACCAATGCCAAAAAGATCGCGAGAGGAAATAACTCCCCTTGATCCGGTCTCCGCCAAGTGATGGTAACGTTTCCCGTCTCCCATCTCCGGAAAAGCTAGACTTACGGATAGTCGAGCGAGAGAGCGAAGAAACAGACTCCGTCCCCGCCCATCTGCCCACCCGCTCGAACCCCGCCCACCGCCCTGCTGGAGTCGACGATGGCGGTCGGGCGTGGCCGGCAGCGTGTGCTCGCTTGGGATGGAGGCGCGCTTACGGAAAGAAGTGGGGGACGAGGGGGCTTCGTGGATCAGCACCTGCGACTTCTTCGGATTTCTCGCATCATCGGAGACCTCCTCAGATCTCCTGCATCAGCATCCTGTCTCCTATCTTCCCCGCCCTCCAGTGCCATCTTCCTTCCACCCACGACCTTAGCCAGGTACAAGCACAAACTTCCTCCTACGCGTGTTATTCTAACTGTCGAACATGTGTGGATTAGGTGCTTGATGAAATTCCAGTATGAGACATATGTCCATGGAGAACCCCTTCCTCGCTGTCGGCACCCTCCCTGATGGCCGAATCCATCCCTGTCACACGCGTTGTCAGCCCGCCGTCCATCCAACAGCCTTGCGGAGGGGTTCTCAATCCGACACCAACACAAGCATGGAACCCCTTCGTGTCGGTTCCGCCGCCGCAAGATTCTCATGGCGACGACGAGTCCTACACGACATGCACGCACAAGTCCTGGCCACTTCACCCCGTCAAGCTGATGCCTAGATCATTATAGTAAGCAAGCATGCTGCTTTTACCTTTTCTGTTTCATCTGGCATTTGGATATGATGTTGAGACTACCTGCAGCCCTTGCGTTCTGTAGCTGAAGGAGATGATCCAGATGTACCTGAACAGCTCAATGACAATGGTGGTGAGGGAGGTGTGCATGCTCGGCGCTCTGAGGTGTCCGCGGCATTGGGATGGTGTTCGGCGCATTGGGCGTCTCCTAGGAGCAAGTGCGTGATGCCCTCTTGGAAGGTAAATTGATGGCCTATCCTGTCCTACATTATGCACACAATGTTTGCTCACTTCTATTAGTGATGTAGTGAATGGGCAGTGCTCATGCCGTTTATTTCAAAAGAAGAAAAAGGAATCAGATGGAGTAGTTAGTTTCAATTTAGTTCACTTTTTGGTCGGTCACACATGTTCGTTTTGTACTAACTGCTTCTTAATCTCTATTGTATGACTGATTAAAGTCTTTGATTCGTTTGCCTTTTCATCCATCCCGTGTGTTCCTTTTGTACTAACTACTTACTGTTGCTTAACAGCTGGAGGTTAATCCAAGTGAAAATGGATATCTCTCAGTCTCGTCACAACCTCTGAAAAGTCACGCACAACCTTACCAACCAATACAACTCCTGATCGAAGCGGAACCAGAGTTGGTTGTTCAAAACTCCTATATCTGGTGGTGTGTAGAGCACAATGTTTTCCCATGGTTTACATCCACCACCTTTGCGTGTTCACGGGGTAGAGTAGGTAGCTTCTATTAGTTAGCCCATTCACATTGAGCTTCTTTTTGGTCTGCTAGATGAAGTCGTATTCCTGTCTTACTGTGCTTCCTGAGTATAGCATTTTAAAAGGGGCATCCACAAGGTATTTCTATGGCATTTGCTTGGCAAGTAGTTATACCTCATTCCGTTTTAGAACCAGAGCAAACGCAAATACAATGATGTATGAAATTACAATGTTGAGCTCTATGCATTTATATGTATACTTATCAGTGGTGTCTATGCTTTGCCTGGAAAAAAATACGAGTGCCTTTTCTACCTCTGATTGTTCTCCGCTCTGCTGCTCAGTTTTTTGTCACTTGTCTTGGACTGAACTAAAGAAGGGAGCATGTAGTTATGAGCGCCATCAATGTTAAGGACACCGAGACACAGTGGAGCTCGAGGAATGGAAGGTTCAGATATTGAAAATTATGATTTAGCCTTTTCATATTTGTGATTGAGGAGATCCAGGTCAAGGTACTTGATTGGCCTCTTATATTGTTATTATGCAGTAGTCCCTAACCGTGCAGTACCTTATACAACTATTGATTTAATCTTGTTTGTGAAACATTTGACGATCTCTTAACCAATGTAGATAAGGTTGCTAATTCAAGTAGCCCGAGTTATGTTTTTGTAATTGATGTTTCAATTGACAAGTTCTAAAATGAATTCCTATGAGGATCTACAAAGACACTCGGATTTTGTATCACTGATGGTTTTAAAATACCATGTACTACTCTTGATAGGTTCAGTAAACCAGTAGGTGAATAGGATGTGAATAAGGTATTATTCATCTTTTTCATTTTACCTATATTGTCCAGCTTAAATTTGAAGGGTATAGAGAGCTCACGATAGCCTGAAAGTGAGAATAGGCTAATCTGAGTCCTCAACAAATAAATCAAGTTGGTGAAAAGTAATCTGAGCAAGAGTCTATTTTTAATCATGGATTTGTTTTATAATTGGAACTAATATAATACCATGAAGATACCATATTACAAACTAAAGAGAGCACTTTTTAAATTGTACAAGAGCTTGTTTCTTAGTTTTTTAGTTTGAGAATTTAGATAATACCATGTTATCAATTATACTTCAGGACGTCAATTTACTTTTTTCTGTTTAGTTCATTCATAGATTCATCACAGAAATCTAATGTACTGTAAAAATCAATGCTATGCTATCTCTTAGTTCTTAAAAAAGTAAGAGATGCTTATACTGAACTCCTTTTGCAGAACATAGGAAAAGATGCCTCTTTCCTACTCTGGGTACTGTTTTTGACTGCTTTCAAACTGTGTTTCGTGTCACATTTGTCAAATGTTCAGCATATAGCTATCAACTGTGTTTCGCGTCACCTTTGTCAAATGTTAAGCATATAGCTATCAACCGTTTCAAGCTGATGTGTAAATATGCAACCCATAAATCTTCTGGCTGGAAAGTGAAAACTAGGAAGTTTTTTGCGTATATCTATTACAAACACTGAATTGGTAGACTGTTTTTACACAATTTGTATCTTCGGATTTACTATTTTTAATAGCAAAGTGCCCATTTTTGTTCTAAAGTTCTGTCGAATCTTCTATATCTAAAGCTTCGTCCATTGTTCAACTCCCAGCCCGTCGCTTTGTCCGTACCACATACCGCGCCTCGCGTTGGAAACACATCATCAAACCGTCCCCTCAGTCAACCCAGCCACGCCCACAGAGCGCCCCGCTGCCTCCCTCCTTGCATAGCTCTAGCCTGGATCAGCCCCACCTCTCGTGCTCTCTATTGTTTTGCCGTTTCTCCTCTGAGATTATTTTTGCCCACAGAGTGGATTTTTTGTTGAAAATGTAGCGGCTTGAACAAAATTGGCTTCGTTTGGAGACATCCAACACATATTAAAGAATAAAATGTTGCAATTTGTCTTTGCAATCGGTTCCCTTCCTTGGCAAATTTTATGATTATGTTGTGATAGCAGTATAGTTGATAATATAAACCCTTCTTAATCTGATTGCTCATTGTAGCACGGAGCAGCATTTGAGCCACGACCTCGAGGTGACATGTTCCTATGTTAGCTCAAGATTGTGATCCTCCGTTGCTTCCTTTCTTGAATTCTGGTCCCATAATTCCAATTATATTTTATTATGTCTAAGTCGATCCATCTGATGTTTTTTTGTTGAGGTTCACACAAGGTTAGATGGGGAGGGGAGCCAAGTTTACATTTACAAATATGCCAATCAACTTAGTTATTATTTTGTGCTTTTCAGTACACTGGTTGATGAAACAATACATGTATGTTCACCTGCCATTTTATTTTTCTTTGTGTAATTCTAAATTTTCAAGATATCATATGGTTTTCCAAAAGTAAAAACTGACTACTGGGTTAACGTGAAATATCAGTTCAAGTTTGCACATCAAAGATATCATGTGCAATAAACAGATCTTTATTTGTTGTTGTTTCTACTTGGCAGACGTTGGTGAGGATGGCAAGACAAGCTTTGTATTTATGGGGTAGGAAAGGAATTTGCATGTAAAATTAGATTGGACTATAACTACGAGTGGAGAAAGCACGATTATTTTTCTTGGAGAAGGCAATGCGAGGATATTTGAATGTAGTATTTATTCACCAAATTATTAATGTAGTTTTGTATGTGTTTATAATAACTTTTTATCAAAAAATGTTGTCGGTATATCTTTCACGATGCATTGCATCATGTATTTGTTCAAGATTCTTGCGGTTTTCAGAATCAATTTAGCTTTAGTATCAACATAACTGCTACTTCCTCCATTTCAAAATATAAGATGTTTTAGCTTTGTAAAGCAAATGTATCTAGACTTGTTTTACTATCTAGATTCACTCCAAATATGGGTGAACCTACATACTAAAACAAATCTAGATACATTCTCTTCATAAACCTAAAACATCTTATATTTTGAAACGGAGGGAGTACTTGATATTGTGTTCTCTAAAAGATGGCTAAAATGATACAAAGTCGCTAGAAAAGGAGACACGTGATGGAGTGAAAAGGATAAAAACATGGAGAAATAACACATGGTCGTTGCAAAATGCATGCGTATTGAAATAAACCCTTGAGGTGCCAACAAAATCAAATCAACTATCTCTATGTCTTATTCCCGTGGCAACGCATGGGCACTTAACTTTTTTTTTTTAAATGGGCGCATTTATTAATAATTCTGTTTAAAGCTTACACCCGGCCTCTGCATAACCAAGATGCACACAGCCACACGAATGACAGAACTAATGAAAAAGTACACAAGCATTACAAAAAGGCACAAACTAAATAAATGTGTAGAATCTAAGATAGATCAATCCTTAGATCACGCGGCCATCCATGTCGGGAGAAAATATCCCTCGCCGTGTCCTCCAATCGCGTACATCCCATCATAAATAAGTCGCGAAACTCCATGTGTTGGAGAATATTCCATGATCGGAGGATAGCCGTGGCTCGATAGATAACCTGCATAGGGGAAGATAAAATGTTATTAAAAATCTTGTCATTTCTACAAAGCCATAGCGACCATATAATGGCAAGCGCTCCCACCCTAAACAAAGTTCTGTATTTATCAACAATTCCATGCAACCAATTACCAAAAACATTGGTTACAGAACATGGCGGAGATAAACCAGAAGCTATTTGGATGAATGACCTATAGAGCGAGCAAATTTGCAATGGAAGAACAAATGGCGAATTGTCTCATCTTGATGACAAAAAACACATTGTGTACTTCCAAGCCAATTCCTCTTTGCAAGATTATCTTTTGTTAGAATTACCCCTTTCCGTAGATACCATGCAAATATCTTCGTCTTAAGGGGTATCTTCATTTTCCAAATTTTACTATTATCATCGACCGGGATATCAGGTTGGACCAAGGCTTTATATAGTGACCCAACAGAAAATTTACCACTTTCTAGTAATTTCCATTTGAACACATCAACACCATCCGATAATTGTATCATGGACAATTGTAATAATAGATTGTTCCAAGATACCAGTCTAGGACCGATGAGACTTCTTCTAAAAGACACATTAGGAGGATAGTCTTCCATCACTGTGGAAATTGTGTCCCCTTTGTGTCTAACAATCGAATATAGAGCTGGATATTGTTCGCGAAGAGTAGTTTGGCCAAGCCACTTATCTTCCCAAAACCTAATCTGTGATCCATCCTTAATCTCGAAAGCACCAAAACGAAAGAAATGTTTCTTGGTGGCCATAAGACCCGTCCAAAAATGTGAATCTCTGGGTTTCCAAACCACTTGAGAAACAGCCTTGGACCCCACATATTTCCTCCATAACATGGTTTGCCAAACACCATCTTCTGTAAGTAGTTTAAAAAGCCATTTGCCCAGAAGTGCGGTGTTTTTGACTTGCAAATAGTGTATGCCCAGTCCACCAAACTCCTTCGGGCGGCAAACCACATTCCATCCGCCACCGATATTTCTTTTCTCACTATCCCTTGCCAAAAGAATCTTGAACGGAAATAATCCACTTTGTTCAAGACCCTTTTGGTAATTGGAAAACGAGATCATATCTGATTACCATATTAGTGAGTACTGAATTTATGAGTACAAGTCTTCCACCAAGGGATAACAATTTACCTTTCCAACTATTAAGACGTTTTTGTAGTCTTTCCTCAATAAGTTTTCATTCAACAATTGTGAGACGTCGATAATGAATCGGTATTTCCAAATAATTGATTGGAAAATGACCCTGACCACAGCCGAAAAGTTCAGCATATAGGTGGGCCTCGTTTTGGGCCTCGCCAAAACAATACAGATCACTCTTATGAAAGTTTATTTTAAGCCCAGATAGTTGCTCGAATGCTGATAATATTAATTTCAGATTCTTAGCCTTCTCCAGATCATGTTCCATAAAAAGAATTGTATCATCGGCATATTGAAGAATAGAAAGTCCACCATCAATAAGATGTGGAACCAAACCTTCAATTTGACCATCAGCCTTTGCTCTCTCAATAAGGATAGCCAACATATCAGCCAATATATTAAATAGTAAAGGCGATAATGGATCCCCTTGTCTCAGTCCTTTCTTGGTTTGGAAGTATTTGCCAGTATCTTCATTTACTTTAATGGCAACACTACCCCCAGAAACAAACGACTGGATAAGAGCGCGCCACTCCTCAGAAAAACCTTTCATGCGAAGTGTTTGGTGGAGGAAAGACCAATTAACTTTGTCGTATGTCTTCTCAAAGTCAATCTTGAACAATACACCATTTAGTTTTTTGAGTGTAGTTCATGGATTGTTTCATGCAGAATTACAACACCATCTAGGATATTTCTTCCTTGCATGAACGCAGTTTGAGACGGGCTAACAACATTGTCAGCAACTGAGTTTAGTCTAATCGTGACAACTTTAGTAAAAATCTTAAATCTAACGTTAAGCAAGCATATTGGACGATACTGTTGTATACGTTCTGCATTGTTAACCTTAGGCAGTAAAATTATATTGCCAAAGTTAAGTCTAAAGAGATCCGGTTGTCCGACTTGTAAAAACCCAAACAAATTCATCAGGTCCTCCTTGATAACGTCCCAGAATTTTTGGTAAAATTCCGCTGGAAAGCCATCAGGTCCTGGTGCTTTGTTATGTTCCATTTGAAAAACGGCTTTCTTGACCTCTTCCTCGGTATATGAGGCAGTTAGAAAGCTATTTTCTTCATCAGAAACCTGGGAGGTATCAGACGTTTGGGACTCATCCATAGAGACAGAATTTTCCTCAGGGGACCCAAACAAGGATTTATAGTAGGTTGTGATATATGACTTCAGATGCTCCTGTCCCTCAATCATACCTTCATCCTGAATTAAAGAGTGAATAAGTTTCTTCTTATGCTTGTCATTGGCCACAGCATGGAAGTACCTAGTATTCGCATCTCCTTCCAGAATGAATTTAGCTTTAGAGCGTTGGTACCATTTGAGTTCCTCCTCGCGCAGAAGCCGGGCTATCTCCGCATTTGATTGGCTTTTAAGCTCAATTTCTTGTGCAGTTAATGGCCTGACTTCCGCGGAAGCCTCTAAGTCATCAATTATAGATGTTAGGCGTAATTTTTCGATTTTAAGGATACCAGCTGTGTTCCTAGCCCAGCCCCGAAGGAACTTGCGTAAAGTACGCATTTTGTTATTCCATCGTAGGATAGGCGTTCGGCCACCGACCGGTTTCTCCCAAATAGCCTTAACCATCTATTACGCAGCATATTACTGAAATCGTTTTTTTTCCTTCGCTTCGTCTTCCACCCTCGCTAGCTCGCCGGCATTCCTCGCCGCCTTCGCCTTGCCGACGCTTGCTGCGCACTTTGCTTGCTTGCTAGCTACCGCACACTCGTGTCAAGATCGAGCTGCTATGCGACCGTCGTCCGCACTTCGCTGCCGCTTGCATGTCCGCTGCTTGTCGCCGCCGCCGCTGTGTCTTGCATTGCTGCCGCCGCTAGCTCCCCCGCCGTCAGCTACTTCGTCGGCCGCATCGGCGTAGTGTACGGGCGCGGCGCTCTTGAATCTTCGAACGTCGGTGAACAATTTTGCCCGAGTTACAACAAATCGGCGGCTGGAGGCGGTTGCATGAATGATGGCTTTGGTGTAAATTCCGGCCGGTCCGTGAACTATATACCGCCCTCGAAACTGTAGAAATAAGGGTCGGAGGATCGCAATTATAGTGGAATTTAAAACTTCTACAGTTTCACGGACTTTTAAAGTGTCTGTTGTGAAAAAAAATAGCCTAAAAATCCACCGGATCCTCATGCGTCTCCTTCAAAAAGCCCCAAAGTCTCGCTTTTGCTATAAATACCGCTTTTCTACAGATAGTTCCGTTTTTGCTACATGTAGCAAAAAACGGTTTGACTCAAAAAATAGAAAACACACTCTTGGAAAGCGCCTTGGTTCGATCTCGAACACCACTGGCCCTGCCCGTCACGAACCGCGACTAGTGCTAGCACTAGTTCCGGGCCGTGAGGCCTCCAACGGCTAGAAATGGCCAAAGACACTAGTCCCGGGCCGAACCAGAGCTCTAGTCCCGGTCCACGGCCCTGACTAATAAGTCAAGAGGCTAACAGCTCTTCGGGGACTATTAGTCCGGTCGTATCATGGCGGACTAGTTGTCCATCAAGATATATACAGCTTCTCGACCAAGGCCCCTAAAGCATATGGTGGCCATTTTTCTCAAAGAAGCAAGAGAGTTCATGCCATTTTTTTTATCAAGATTCCTCTAGTATTGTTTATGATCCGGACCCAACCGGACTAGCCCGCTATGCCTAGGACTACATCCCCGTTTTCCACCAGTGACAGACTGGACCTCGCCGGAGTGTTCGTCGGAGACATCGTCGGCGACCGTGTAGCAAAAAAAAATACTAATGTAGCAAAACCGACTTCGCCGGAAAATATCACCGGAGACTCGTCAGGAAAAACCTCATAGCAAAAAAAATCGCTGTTATAGCAAAACTACAAAATGGTGGTAGCAAAATGTTTTTTATAATATAGCAAAAAGGACATCGCCGGAGACTCTCGGCCCGAAATATCGTAGCAAAACTGTAGAGATTGGTTGTAGCAAAAACATTATACGAAAGTAGCAAAAACAATATGAATACATAGCAAAAATAATATGCTAAGGTAGCAAAATTGTGTACATATTATGTAAAATTCAGAAAACATGTAGCAAAACAAATTCTTCTATATCACAAATTTACAGAGTCATTGTAGCGGAAATTCCTCAATGCAAAAAAAAGATAAAACGTTTGCAGCACCACGTCCGCCGGAGAGATACATGACAGTGGCTTGTCACTGACCCTTGCGCGAGAATAGCTTAGGCACCAGCGAGCCCTTCCCTCGAGCTGGGCCGACAACCATGGCGGGTGGCCTCCATCCCCGGCGGTGTGGACGAACTTGCTGGGGTGAAGATCGGCGGCGACGGCGGCTTCCGGAGAGCTTTAGGTGAGGACGGCGGCGCACTTTGGCTGGCAAGAATGGAAGACGACGCTGACGACAACTCCGGCGAGGTCTTCCTGACGGGATCTGCGCGGCGGCGGCAATATTTCAGCCCAGCTCAGAGGGACGCGACTGATGCACAGGAGGAGGAGGAGGTCGGGGTCTTGCAGCCGGAGTTCGCCGGAGCTCGGAGCGGGCGCAGCGGAGATCAAAGCTCCTCCATGGCCTGCGAGGTCTGTGGCGCAGGGCAGAGAACGGAAGTGCGAACTGTGGCTGCAGCGTGAGGACGGTTTTGACCGGAGAGAAATAAGGAGATAAGAATGTGGGGCCAAGGGAGACAGATGCGTGTGGAGCGGGCCGGGGGATCACGACGCACGATCCTCCGGGGGGAGGGTATCATTTTCTAATTTTAAGGGTTTGACTATTTTAAGGGGTCTGCAGGATGTTTCATTTTATTTTAAGGATTGAGTTTTTCTATTCTTTACTTTATTTCTATTTTATCTTTAAAGATCAGGGGCACGCACACAGAGCCTAGGTGCAAGCTGTTCTAGAATGAAAAGAAGATAGTACATGACAATATTTTCTGGTGGGTGGAACATATATCTGTTACCATGTGGTTCAACCATAGCTACTGACATTTTGTTTGTCAGACAAGATGATCTTCTCCAATGGGTAGTTTTGAGAGTTTGGATGCACAAACTTGCACACTGCAAAAAGTTGACTGGGAGCGAGTGTTAATTTTGTCTACGGCACAATACTTGCGGGCCTCTTTCCCTATTTTTGAATTTCTCTCATGCATGGAATGCACTCATTAGACAATTTATTGAACATAGAAGTTGCATGACAATGCAAGCTATATGACCATCATTGTGCATGACAGGTTGTTAGGTTCACTAAAGTCATATGACTATCCCAAATAGCTATAGTAGTATAAGTACCAAGAGATTGAAATTTGTCACGTTAGCACGGGTGCTGGGAATTAACACAATGGATACATATACTCTTCCATATATTAGTGGAGCATGAGATATTGGAGTATACCAAAAAGATAGAAATTTTGAGGTTTGGCTGTCTCCTACAGCATAAATGTCTCCTTCTCCTACTGTTCTTTTGTTTCTGAATCTGATTGTATACAAATCATCCCTAGCCATTGTTAGTGTGTTTCATCGACAAGGTGATTCGCCAGGGGCTGACTCCACTCTGAAGTTAAGTTTTAGCAAACATCTTGTAGCCTCGCCAAAATTTGTAGGAGGTCCATGCTTCTCGTTTATCTGATGGAGAGTGAAGCCCACCAGTTTGAGGCGATCAACTCATTTTTCTGATGCTAAGCGAAACACAGCATTTTAAGGCGATCGAGAATAAGTGCAAACCAACAGCTTGACATCAAGCTTTCTCTTAGAGGAACAAACGAACCATGGAAGGACCTTTGTATTCTTTGGTTCAATCGGAACGAGCGACCAGGACATCACAAATGTCACCGGTGCATGGGTATTGTAAAGAATGAGAATTTTTGTAAGTAAAGGAGAAAGGAAAAACCCCAAGCTAATCTTGTGAAGCTGCGACGCAGTGTTCTGAATTCGAAAAACAACACTTATTTTGAATGTCGGTCACATGATGTCTGCATGATGCTGTAGCGCGCGGTACAAGAAACTAAACATAGTTGCATAACTGACTTCATACTATCATTTCTGAAGCTGCAAGCCTTTTTTTCTGTATTATTGTATCCCCAATTCTGTTCAGGTCAATTATTTCAATGCAGGTGATGCCTTTCACTTTCCCTGCAGACTATTACGATTATTAGACCACTTCCCTAAGCATTAAACATAACTAATATAGAGAAAAAAATAATATTTCAGATAAATTAACACTCCACTGGTAGCGTAAACTAGATCATCAGATTTTTACATCAGCTCTACCTTTATAAGTGAGAAGTTTGCATAGTTCAAGAGTAAAACTAAACTAGGTTTACAAAACTTCAATGCATATATTTAATATATTAACAATTATTTCGAGTGATAGTTACAAATGGTTAAAACAGGCAAAGTAGACGTAGAGTATCACATTTCAAGACTCAATATGTGTCCTAAAACATTCCAAATAAAAATTGTATCTTGTAACATTCATGTTGTGCTCAATGAACTAAGGTGGCCGTAGGCTGTGAGAGGATGTGCGTGACCGTATAAACGAGTTAATAATACTTTCATATTTATTTCAGGTCATTTTAGCTGACACATCTTCAGTGTACATAACATTATATATCCCGGTGAGTGTTGATGTCCATAATTGACGATACTACCTCTGTTCCACAATATAAACCTTTTTAGTAAACTATTTTAGCTATCTAAAAATGCTTACATTATAAAACGAAGATAGTACTTCCTATGTCCTATAATATAAGCAGGATTCACAAACAATTGGTACGAGCACCTAACAAGTGTTCAGCTTTGTTAATGGAAGTCCCCTTTTTTCATGGAGGCCAACTTGTTATTCATCAATATAAGTTATATGCCAAATTATAAGACTTTTGTAGCTTATCAGTTCGGAAATAGGAGTAAGAGCTACGGCACAAATTCAAAGTTCAAACGTCAGGCACATGGTGTCTTCATGACGATGTATCAGCACAAAAACTAAACATACTTGCACAACTAAGTTCATATCATTTCTGAAGGCCCAAGCATATGCTTTGTTTATTTGGAGTTCTAACACTTCATGATGCAGTAGTCGTGATCTCCCCGATTCTGTTCAAGTCAAATATTTCAATTCAGTAGCCGTCAGGATTCTTGATAAATGTGATGCCCTTCGTTTTCCCCTGCAGGCAAATACCAATTATTAGATCACTGTCAAAGTATTAAATACAAAGAGTATACAGAAAAGAACTCTTGAGATAAAGCAACACTCTGGTTATTAGCCGTAAATTAGATCAGCATCTCTGACCACATCATTCTTCAAGATTGAGTGGAAAAATTCATCAGACATCAACAAAGAATTTTTGTGCGTCCGCAATACCTCTACGCGCATAAATTGGGTGCAAGGCGGACCTCTTATTTTTTTGGGGGGGAATTTCTCTCATGCATGGAATGCACTCATCACACAGTTAGTTGAACATAAGTTCCGTGACAGTTCTACTACGAGCATGACAAAGGTTGTTAGGTTCACCTAAGTCGTATGACTATCCCAAATGGTTATCCTAGTAGTATAAATACTAAGCAGACGTACATGTTTCACGTTAACAATAGCTCGAGTGTTCGGAATTAATATGTGGATATATATCCTTCCATATATATAGTAGAGTATGAGATATTGGAGTATACCAAAAATATATAAATTTTGAGGTTTGGTTGTCTCATGCAGCGTAAATGTCTCATTTTCCTACCGTGCTTTGGTTTGAGAATCTGAATGTATACAAATCATCTATCACACATTGCTAGAGTAGATCATCAACCAGGTTTTCGCGAGGGGTTGTCTCCACTTTGTAGTTAAGTTTCACCAAACCTCTTGTAGCCTCACCAAAATTTGAAGGGATCCACCCTTATCATTTACCTAATACTAGGTGAGGGCCAAAGGTTTGAGCCGATCAAGAGTAACTGCAAACCGATTGCCCGACATTAAGCCCCATTTTTACGTTGAAGGATCTCTTGCACGCAGTACATCATGGAGAAAAGTGTGGCTCTCAAGGCTCTTCAAATATAAACTTAAGTTGATGTTGCCAGTGCAAGCCTATTGTAAAGAATTAGAATGTTTATATGAAAAGGAAAAAGGCAAAGCAGATCTCATGAAACGATGATGTAGTGTTCTGAGTTTGTGAAACAACACTTTTATTTCAAATGTCGTTCACATGAAGTCTTCATGATGCTGTAGCAGTACAAGAAACTAACATAGTTCCATAACTGAGTTCATACTAGCATTTCTGAAAGTGCAAGCCTTTTTTTCTGTTTTGCTGCTCAAACACTTCAGGACGCTGTAGCCGTGACCTCCCCGATTCTGTTCAGGTCAAATATTTCAATCCAGTAGCCATCAGGATCCTTGATGAATGCGATGCCTTTCATTTTCCCTGCAGGCAATTACCATTATTAAATCACTTTCCTATGCATTGAAAAGATAGAGATAAAGAAGAATTAACATTTCAGATAAAGCAACATTCCACTAGTAAGTGTAAATTAGATCAGCATCTCTGGCCATATTTTTCTTTAAGACTGTATGAGCAAAAGGAATTATGGCAGTCATCATCAAACAATCTTTACATCAGCTCTACCTTTATGTGTGAGAAGTCTGAATATTTCAAGAGTAAAACTAATAGAACTAAATTAGGTTTACAAAACTTCAATGCATATATTTAGATATATCAACTTGTGAAGTGCATCGAGTAGAGACACCTATTCCTCCATTCCTAACAGTAGTTTCACAAGAGATGATAAAATGGTTTAAACAGACGAAGTAGATGTTAGACTTAAAGATCTGCTTAGTCGCTTTGCACCATAGCACATGTCATATTGCAAGACTCAACCAACTGAACGACAAACAAATTATATAAGTCATCTGCCTGATGTCCCGCTAGCGCTGTGTGTTAACAATGCAAACATTAGTCATTTGAAGAAAAGTGGAAAGAACACCTGCACTAACTCAGGCCACAAGCTAAGAACTTAACAAAATTTACAAATGGCAATTTCCGATAATACAAGAGATATAGTGGAAACATGTAACATTGAACTGGCTGTCTAAGAAAATAGGAAGGTGAAGAATAGCTCAAATAGCTCCACAAGAAGTCGAATCCAATCAATAATAGTTTGGGAACAATTATAGATGGAAGCAAATCATAAGCGTCGGAAAAAAGTAACATCACCATCCAAGAAGATGAAGTATTTCCAGATCAAATAAACTGCCGAAACCAATCAATAGTTCAGGATAACTCTAGATAACATCAATGCATATGGGTGGTACCAACATAAAAATGACATATCACCACCCAAAAAGAACATGAAGTTCAAACATTGCTGGAGTAACTCAAATAATACCATAGTTGGCATGCCAGTCCTAAGGATACAAGCCTCTTAACTAAGTTTCTTGCTTTTCCCTTGGCATTTACTATCATTTAAATTGAATTAACACTTCAGTATCAAGACCGTATGCAACACCACTACACCATATAATATTAATGATGTAAAATAGGCAAATAAGTTTACCATCATCTGGTTTTTTCACAAACTCTACCCCAAGACGTTCGAAGCGCTCACATGCCTTATAGACATCATCCACGGTTACCCCTATATGGCCTGAATAAACAAAAAAAAAAAAGATGCAACTGTTACAGCAGCTAAGAGATTCATGGTTAGTTTAAGCAAAAGCAGAAGTAATAAAGTTACATATGAACTCTCCTCGCACATACCGAAGCCACGGGGATCTGAGTTCCCATTATGGTACCCTTTGAATTCAGGATCAGTTTCGGTGCCCCAGTTGCTACAGTAGTGACAGGGAGTTCATTAATGTATTAGAGGGCATCGGTACTATTGAAAAATAATCAAGGATATCTTTACTCAGATATGGAGAGTATTCAAGAATAACAAAACATACTGAGTGAGCTCGATGGTAGCCTTTTGCCCAAAAGTCCATCCTGTCCGCTGGACAGGATCAGCAGGGGCTGCAGACAAATCCTATTGGTAGTGCCAAGGTAAAGAACTAGAAGATTAGCTGATTCATCATTCATGTAAACTTTCAAGTTCAAGTGATACATCGTTCTCCTAACCAAGAAACTCTTACCTCATAGCCAAGAAAATACAAGCTGAATTTCATCTCGGCAAAATCCAACCTTTTCAACAACCTGGTAGTTTTTGTTTACAGAAGGTGGAAGAAATAGTGAACATGATAATAATATCAGAATTAATATTACATGAGAGAGTGATGTAGTTTTGATGCACTCATAGTGTAACTATATTTGATACACACTGCTATTCCTATTCATTAACATATCTATGAACTTCTTACTCACTCATCGTAATCTGTAGTTTGAGTACTCAAGAATTCATATCTTCAATGCCTTTTGTACAAACACCCAGAATTTGAAAGAACATTTACAGATATACACTAAGGAAATGGATGACCCGCTGATGTTCTTCTCCACATGCATAAATACATTATGTGCAGGGAGATAAAGAAAGAGAACTCACGACATGCCCATCACACGCGAGTAGAAGTCGAGGCTCACTTTTGGGTCCTTCACGCGGAACATCTGTAAGCAGACAACAGAAAAGAATCATGCTATTTTTTTCCTCTAAATGGGCAGGAGGAGCACACTGCAATTCCATCAAACAAGAAAGCAAGACATGTACATATGAATCTCTGAGTCATGATATGTACAGCAAGCAACCGGGACAACCAGAAGTGTTCCCTAGTAAAAGCACAAATTGTACAACCAATTGGCAAATGGGTGAAGCTTCATGGCATAGCACAGGAGCACTAAAAAAATCCTCATCCTAATGCAGGCCATCATCCTAATACAGTTGCAGGACAGTCTTACATGAATTGCCTATGCTACACTCAAACACATAATTTCCATCATTCCACAGAACAAACTCTGTACCACTGAGTGTTGAACTGAACATATGCACGGCAACCTATTGGGCCAAACAGAGAAAGGTGCTAACTTTGCAGTTGCAAATCCAACAATGCAGCACGAATTATCACAAGAAACTAACAAGACTCGTCACTAGATCCGAATTAAATGATGTTCTCTCGATTTTATAACCAGCCACGCCAAGCACTGGCGATCGCCAGCTGCTCGACAGAATGCTTTGCCCGGATCGAACAGCGTACTGCAGATATTTTCACATTGCTTTGCCAAACTGAAATGGGCGCTGATATCGCAGTTGCAAAACCAACAATGCTGCACGAATCAGCACAAGAAACTAATGAGAGTCATTATTTTATCGTCACGGAGTGTCGTTGTCCCAATTTTATAACCTGTCAGGTCAAGCACTGGTGGATCGCCAACTTTTTGGACAGATTGCTCTGTCCAAATCCAGCCACATACTCTATTCCAGTCCCCCACAGAAGCGAATACTCAACCCGCAAAACAGGCACAGTAGTTCAATCTACATCTAAACGAAGCACCAAACTGACGGGAGTGGGCTTACTGTCTGCTGCATGAAGTAGCCCTTGGTGGCGGGGTCAATCTCGGCCTGGAGGCCCGGGTTGTTGGCCGGGGCCTCCTTCGTCCCCGACGACGTCGACATGGGAGCGGCGGCGGCGGCCGGGCAGAACCGGCGAACCCGGTCGAATCTCTGCAAAATCCCCCAATAAGAAACCGTGAGCGGGAGTGCGAAACCAGTGCGCGAGAACGCGATGAACCGTTTGAATCGAACTTTGAGAGGGGGTTGGGGGGATTCAATCTGCTCTGTGGGAGACCTTGGGCTGGGCGAAGCGGGGTGCGCGCGGGGCGGAGGAGATGCGGCGGAGGGCGCAGGCCGGGGAGGGCGAGGAAGAGTGGAGGGCGGCGCGGAGTGAAGCGGCGGCCATGGCGAGCGGTACGGGGAGGATTATTTATAAAGAAGGATGGATGATAAGCTTCGCCGGAGAAAAAAAAAAGGCTGGTGAGCTGGTGTGTACTGGTTCTGGATTGATCGGTCGGCTTTGTTGCACCGTGCGCCAGGTGCGACGCAACGTGCCCGGCCACGTCTTTGCAAACACAAGCTTTTCACCAAACTTGCTCAAACTTTTAAATGATATACAAAGTATAAAACATAAAATTCAAACATTACTACTAGTACAAAATACAGTAGCAAGTTTGAGAAATCAATACATCAACTACGAACTCATTTAACCACCATGGATGCATTTCACATCTCATCCATCCTAAATTTAATGGATCGGATTTCTCTTGATTCATATGGATCTAAACACTAAAACACATATAGGTACATACAAAGCTATACAAATCGGAATCACTTGTTTCAAGACAAAGGGAGTATATTGAAATGTGAAACTTCAAATCACTGGATGCATAGCCTAGTGGAGAGAGAGGGCAGAAATTCAATTCGGCTAGTATAGGTGCATATGAACCCATTGTTTGAAAAGATATTTTAAACTAAAAAAAACTAATATCGGTATTTACATCCAAAATTCTGTTTCCACACACTAGTTTTCTGAAAAGGAAAGAAAAATTGTCTCCCGTGTAAAAAGGATAAAAACTCAATGCTTCAACATGACTATTCGTGGACTTTTTTTTGTTATTTTTAGACGGGTCACATAGAATGTTCATTTTTTCGAAAACTTACGTGCAAACATAGAATTGTTGAATAAAGGAGCAATTTATCAAGCGAATTAATCATAATAAATGCTAGATAAAACATGAATAGAATAATAAAAATTAGACTAATCATGTGAAATAGCGAATACATATTAAGACAGATAACCAAACGGATTGCAACTTGCAAGGCATAGAACTTGAGATACGATCAGAACAAGGTTGAGCAAGAGGATGTGCATCACAGCAACAGCAGAGGAACCGTCAACATTTGCGTTCGCACCATCGTCATCTATGTCGTCGAGGGAGAGGTTACTGATGTCGGGGAAGAAGTCCTCGTTGGGGAAGACGTCAGCGCTATCGCTATCCGTGAAGGAGTCCGTGATGAAACCAGTAGTCGTGCCAATAGCGCTCCTCAAAAACTTTATCGCCCTTCTCCCGTACAGGACTCAAAGCAGCGGGGTCTCAAAGGCCTACTGTCCCGGCTCGCGGTGCATGCCGTAAGACGGGATGTGAAAGATCTGGGTAGCACAGTGCTCTGAAACTGGAGGTGCAAAGGGTTGTGCGACGGTGTTTCTGAGAGGAGGCGCGACCTCTCTCTTATAGGCACAGAGGGAAGGTAGACAAGCTACGCAGAAGATGAAACAACGAGGCGGAAGTTGAAGCGAACATGCGACAGCCAACCGGACAACCTCCACTCAATTCGTATTTATTTCCATTTCCCGTGGAGCTCGTCGTGACGAGGCGAGGCGAGTGAGAAGAAGGAGAAGCGCGCGTGTATATGTTTTCTCTTTTCAAACTCTTACAACTGGTGGAAGAGCTCTCCTTATAAGTTGGTCCAATTTCCACTCTAGTAGCAACGTGAGACTAAACTTTTGTCCAGCTCTTGTCTTGCATGAATAAGCCAAACGAGTCTCTAAAATTTTAGGAATTTATTGGCATATAATAAATGGGCTGGCCTATTTAGACAAAAAATCCAACAAAAATGTCCATACGTGCAAACAAAATTTTCTTTGGGATTTTTTTTTGAAATTTGTTTTTTTTTGCATTATTCATAATAGTTTCATATGCACCTAGGAGCCAAAACCACCTCCCGAAAAAGGGTTAATGTGGGCGGCTCATTTTCTCTCCTTTCCTTCTCTCTCCTCCCGTCCCCAGTTTGAGAGTCTCCCCTGCTCTCCCGGTCCCTCCACCCTTCTTCTCTGGCGGCTTAGCCGGCCGGAGGGGATGGGGGGTGGGGTGGTCGACCCTCCCTTGTAGATAGGCGTAGTGGTAGGACTTGTAGGAGTAAGGTTTGGGCTGTGTCCCGGTCTGGCATCATGCCGATGGAGATCTGGTGGCCGAGGCCTTTGGGCGGTGCTTTCGGCTGGGCGAGGTGCTCAGCTCATGGTGCTCTGCGCGAGCCGGTGAGCAAGGCATCCTCTTCTCCCTCCATGAAGAATAAGCCCATGGTTGCTCTAGTCCTTGGAGATCTGAAAGTTTGGTACCGGATCTTGCGGTCATGGTGACGGGAAGAGTTTCTGGTACGGGGATCTTTGCTGATCTTTTTGGACCGAGAGATTGCGGGGAATCTGCTGGGACGATGTCGTGTTGTTCAAAGTGGAGTTCCTGTGCAGCTTTCTGCAGCTGCCCCTGGAGAAGCGAAGCCCCTGGGAGTGCTCTTACGGCGGCGTCTACGCGTTGATTCCCTCTGTAGAGAAGCGACCACTCCTCTTGTTTTACGGCGGATGGCGGATCAAGGTCGATCTCAACCTCCTGCTTTGGAGGCCTTTTAGTTCCGTCTTGCTTGGCTCCCACTGCGATGGCCCAAGTGGTTTCGTCCCCGGTGCCACCGTGGTTGAGCAAGGCGAACTCCGTCGGCGTGGTGGAAGTGGAGCCGGACTTGATCGCGTTTCTTACGCTAGATCTAGGGTCCAAGCTGCATATTCTAAGGGCCTAATTGTATTTCTCTATTTCCATGGGGTCCTCTTTGTAAAATATACTGCCACCGCTGAAAGTTAATGATATGTCTCGGTCCTTCAGGACCAATCCCCGTTCAAAAAAAAAAGAAAAAGGTTAATGTTAGAGTTAATTGGATCCGTGCCATTGCAACTTTCACTCTTTGGAGAAATGTCATTACAAAAATCAAAGTTGAAAATATATCATTATAACTCTTGTGTACCTCTACCTATGTCATTCTCTCTAATATCATACCATACACAAACTTTATATACTTTCTCTATCTCATGTCTTAGATTTGTTAAAAAATATAAATAAATTTAAACACGATTTAGTATATAGATTTATTTAAATTTTAAAAAACTCGCGACATCTATTTTAAGATGAAGCGAGTATTATTTTTTGAGAGTACAAACTTTATACTTAGTATATACCTGTATACAAACGTACGGACACCTAAAAAAAACACTTCGAACCGAACATCGCTGCACCCCACGGCCACGGCCCCACCGTCCTGCCCGGCCCCACACGCCCGTGAAGAGAAAAGGAAAAGGAAAGAAAATGGAAAATTCAGGCCGGTCCACGGTTCCGCCGAACAGACTTGACGCCATTTTCTCCCTCGGCAGCCGCCCGTGTGACGGTGTGACCCCCCAACTCCTAGACGCAACCAAGCTCCCAAGCCGAGCCGTGATCCCACGCGTCCGGACGCCGCCGCCATGGCCGCGTGGCGCCTCCGCGGCGCCGGCACAGCCCTCGCCGCCTCCTCCGCGCTCGCCGCGGCGGCCGCGGCCTGGCCGACGCCGGCGTCCGCCTCCGACTCCTCCCCGGTGGCCCTCGACGCCGCGCGCCAGCTCGTGGCCCGCCCGGACGCCAGGCCTCCCCCTCGCTCCGCGCAGCGGGCGGTGCTGGCCGGGTCCACGGCCGCGGAGCCCCTCGACATGCTGGTGGTCGGCGGCGGCGCCACCGGCTGCGGCGTCGCGCTCGACGCCACCACCCGCGGCCTCCGCGTCGGCCTTGTCGAGCGGGAGGACTTCTCCTCCGGCACCTCCTCCCGATCCACCAAGCTCATCCACGGCGGTAAGTGCGCTACTTCTCTTCCCAACCCTAGGTCCTTCAAAGAATCTCTTTTTGCGGGTGGATCCTTCCCTCGAGATATTGTTTGCGATTTTAGCCTCTTGCATTCCCGTTCGTATGCTCGCGTCTCACTAAATTACTGCCGAATCTTCTGGAGAAGCGCTTGACCGATTAGATTCAGTAGTCCTAGTGGTCACTCCCATCTCTTAATCTAATCGGTGGTCCTAGTAGTCACCCCCATCTTAAGCTAGTGAGACGAGTTATTGAAATGAGTGTGTGGGGTCAGGTTTGGTGCCTGGTGGCTTTACATTGCAAGTTTACATACCGGCAACAACTACTTGCTTGTCCCCTTTTGTGTTCCGGCATTATGAAATATACATTTCTTGTTAAAACTGCAAATTTGGTGGTCTTTCCGGACCAAATTACGGGTTTATTAACTATTTACACACACAGTTAAATTTTCAGCTGTCGATATTGTTTGGCTCCTATTACATACACATCTATCTGATACCAATATCAACCAGAATTTAATAGAGTAGCTTGTTTCATGGAATAAATGCCAAAGTGACAAGTCTTCCGATACTAAACCACCTTACTGTAATGATATCTGAATTCTAATTGATATTGGTATTCAGAAGTCACAGCATGTGAGAGACCCTGATGAACGATACACTGCAGTGATCAAGTTAACGACCGATTTCTAAAAGGTTATCGAAGTTACGTCATCAATGAGTAGTTAACAACCTAGGTATTTTTGTCATTGTGGTTGGGAGCACCAAACATACTTTTTAACCCGGCAAGTTTTAAAGTACACATATTTTTTAATATCCATGAGTAGGCAACAATGATCATTATTATTATTTATCTTGAATACGTCCGTATTAAGCTCGTGAGCTGGAGTGAATGTTGATTGGGCCCAACGCCCATGTCATGTTTTAGTGATTGGTAATGCAAATTTCCGTTGTTCATCACTTTTTGCATTGAATTCATTTGTACAGGCGTGCGTTACTTGGAGAAGGCAGTGTTCAATCTTGATTATGGGCAGCTGAAGCTTGTTTTTCATGCTCTTAAGGAACGCAAGCAAGTTATTGAGAATGCTCCCCATTTATGTCATGCTTTGCCATGCATGACTCCTTGCTTTAACTGGTTTGAGGTTGTATACTACTGGTTTGGTCTGAAGTTCTACGACATTGTTGCTGGTAAAAGGCTACTACATTTATCACGGTATTATTCTGTAGAAGAATCAGTTGAACTTTTCCCGACCCTTGCAAGGAATGATGGTGACCGTAGCCTACGAGGAACAGTAGTTTATTATGATGGTCAAATGAATGACTCTCGTTTGAATGTGGGGTTGGCATGCACATCTGCAGTTGTTGGTGCAGCTGTTCTCAATTATGCTGAAGTGGTATCCCTCATTAAGGATGAATCTGGGGAGAGGGTCATTGGTGCACGCATCCGTGACACACTATCAGGTAGAATAAAGTATGTCTTTTCTCTTTCCACTATATGCAAGATAAAACCACTTTGAAGTGTGACATGAGTTATCTTAAATTATAATGTGTACATCCTTTCATTAAACACAATTTACTAATAGACCTTTTCTAGTTTTAAATGCATGTAGATATCTCCAACATGCAAACCATGTGAATGTGAGTAAAATTTAACTATGCAAGGATCGTAGCAGTTTGTAGTCTAAACTCTCAAATGGTCGAAGCTGCACCACTAGAACTATCTTGTGCTATACCAGAAAACATGGTAGTTAGTTGACTTATGGTATACAAGACAGCTAGTAAACTGTTAGCATGTTTAAGGGCAAACACATACTGTGCAAAGTAGGTTGTATCTTTGTATTTTTACTTGGCAGTACTTTTCGTGATGTGACAATATCATCTGTAATTGTTTTGCTTATTTAGATAGGTATGCACTATGCAGTCATCTTACATAGTTACTTAACTTCTGGTTTTGGATATCAGGTAAGGAATTCGACACATTTGCAAAGGTGGTGGTTAATGCATCAGGAGCATTCTGTGACTCTGTAAGGAAGATGGCGAACAATAATGTAGTACCCATGATCTGTCCCAGCAGTGGGGTGCACATTGTTCTTCCTGATTATTATTCTCCTGAAGGGATGGGGTTAATTGTCCCCAAAACAAAAGATGGCAGAGTTGTATTTATGCTTCCATGGTTGGGAAGGACGGTTGCTGGGACAACTGATTCTAGTACAGCGATAACAATGCTTCCTGAACCACATGAAGATGAAATACAGTTCATATTGGATGCAATATGTGATTACCTTAATGTTCAGGTTCGTGTGCTTTCTATATGTCCTTCCTAATTTTCCATCACCTTAAACATCTGTGTACATCTGCTGGGTTATATGCTTGAGTATGTGGATGACATGCTCATGCCACACCTTTTACATGGGAGTCAATCTAGAGTATGCTCCCCTTAGAAACTTAGAATACACCGGTGAACTTTGGTATATTATGATACTTCTTGAGGAAAAGTTAACCTGTCACAAGCTATTGAAAAACTGCTTATTTCTAAGGTTCTGCTGCACATTCGAAGTTCAACATCAATCTTCTCAGCAACATGTAGCATCCATTTAATTTAAGCATTGGGTTATGGTGAGAAAGCCAAGCCCTCTAATACATACTAGCAATGGTAAAACACGATCAAATGGGTGGCTGCTAATAAGGCAATGCCTACCCAATTGAGTACTTGTTGGATTCTAGGTTAGCATAGTAGTATTGTCCTAGGAGAGTCTAGAGTATTCCAGCAAGTGTTGAAGTCTGATTTAGTGTAGTAGTACTACTCTTGTAGAGTCTAGAGTATTCTAGGGAGTGTTAGTATAGTAGTAATGTCCTACTAGAGTCTAGACCATTCCAGTGTACAAGTGAAGATGTAAGGTTAGATTGTGCTATATATAAGAGGGTGTGGAGGTCCAAGGGACGAAGGCCATCCAGAAAATTCCCCCCAAAACCAACAGTACTAAAAATCATTCATTGCTAAACTCGGTAGAATCCAAAGAGTTTGTAATTGGGTTATTTTTTCTGCAGCTTTTTGCTCATTGATTCGTCATTATGCATTCAAGATGTTCCTTTGTATTGCAATATTCAAAGTCATGGGCCTACCTTAATTCTTTTTGTATATTTTGTTGTTCTCAGTGTAGAATTTTCAAGTAAAGGAAAATGGGAAAAAATCTAACCGTACTGATATATTCTCGTTGTGCATATTAGGTGAGGCGTTCTGATGTTCTTTCTGCCTGGAGTGGTATCCGCCCATTGGCCATGGATCCTTCAGCAAAGAATACGGAAAGTATTTCCAGAGATCATGTTGTATTTGAAGACTACCCAGGGCTTATAACTATCACAGGTGGAAAATGGACAACCTATAGAAGGTAAAGGGTTGCGCAGTTGCTAATTTTGTTCTGTGTACAAATGATAGAATTAAGCAGGTTGGACTCAATCAAGTTCGGTGCAAAGAAAATGCATAATTGATATCATGATGATCATGTATGGAGTACGTTGGTTTAACCATTAATGTGATACATTGTAATTGGATGTCATTTATTGCATTATAGTTCATGTATTTTTAGTGAGACTGTCACGGTGCATAGGTTGTCTGTGATTTCTAGGATGGAATGGTAGGCTTCATGGGAGCATTAGATGCATGTGCAGCTTCTATTTAAGTTCAACTGCTGTATCCTAATGCACTGCCTTTTCCTGATGTGCTTGTTTATTCAGCATGGCTGAAGATGCTGTTAATGCAGCAATAAGGTCAGGGAATTTGCAGCCAGCAAATGGCTGTGTGACCGATCATTTGCATATAGTTGGTGGATATGGATGGGATCCTGCTGCTTTTACTGTGCTTGCTCAAAATTACAAGCGAATGAAAAAGACATATGGTGGCAAAGTTATTCCAGGTGCAATGGATAGTGCTGTATCGAAACATCTTTCACATGCATATGGAACTTTAGCTGAACGAGTTGCTACAATTGCCCAGGTTTGTGATTTCTTGACTACGGCAACTTCTGTATGTAAGCTATGTTTTATTAGCAAAAAAGGAAAAAAAATGTGTTTTGCCGTTTCTAATTCAAGTCTCAAAGATGTTCATCGAGGTAGTTTCTAGTGAATAATGAAATGTATCTTTCCTTAGTTCTTCACTTCTCTTCTTCCATGGACAGCACAAGGATGACAACGTGATGTTAAAATAGTTGACTTGTATGTGTGTTCTTTGGAAAATAACCTAAAATTTCCCTGAACTAAATAATGAATACATCATATTTGATGATACTTGAATTTGCATATTCAGGATTCCTTGAATCTAAATGATGCCAAATAAATTTCTGTTTTTGACACTAAATTTCTCGATGAACTGAAATTGTATCAGCAACCTATAATTGTTGAACCTATTTGACTTGTGTGTGTATCAGTGCATCTCTTATATTACTAAACCCACTTCCCCTTGATTTTCATGGAATTTATTTATTTGATTTAAAATTACAATACTGTGCTATATTACTGCATTTCATTCGAGCTGCCAGTGTATGCATTTACTGACTTTTGACTATCTGGATTGCCTAGCCTTAGTAGTTGTCAACTATTGAGTATTAATGTATATAATTCTAGTGTTTACACGATTACCTATGCTGAATCAGCTTGATTTTATTCTGCTCTAAAATATGTGGTTTCCATACCGTATCTACATTATCAGTTAATCGCTTCATTTTCTAGGATGAAGGCTTGGGAAAGCGACTTGCTCATGGATACCCATTCTTAGAAGCTGAAGTAGCATATTGTGCTCGCCACAGTACTGTGAATCTGCTGTTGACTTTGTTGCAAGGAGATGCCGGCTTGCCTTTCTTGACACAGATGCTGCAGGGAGAGCATTACCCCGGATCATTGAGATTTTAGCTTCGGAACACAAGTGGGATAAGGCAAGGCGGAAGCTAGAACTGCAGAAGGGTATAGAGTTCTTGGAAACCTTCAAATCATCCAAGAATGCACAGTTCAGAGATGGAAAACATAATGGTGAATTTTTTTTAACCTTTTCCACCTTTATACATCCTATTTGGCTTGTAATCTCATGTTTGTTCCTTTGTAGGGCAATGACTGAAAACATAATTACTGTGAATAAGCATGGGGTTTTACAATTGCCCGACTCAGTCATGCAGTTGAACTTCAAGAAAGCAGGCTCCAGTACGGAAGTTATTTGGTGCATGTGTGCTGGGTCTGGAAAGTTTTTTGTTATCCCCTGTCTACACGTGGTTGCATATCAGATATGTGGCCAAATAAAATCACCACCATGTCTTAGATGGATATATATGGAAAATTAGTTGGTCTAAAAATATGCTGTGTCGAGGTATATGGGAAACTGACAAGGAAACCATATTAATCATCTTGTTTCTGCAGATGTGTCTAGATTTGTTAAATTAAACTGATTTTTGTACATGCATAATGCTATTTTGGATAACCCACTTCAAAATGGACGTTGCGACCCTATATGAACGAATTTTTGAATGGTTATTATCATAGATATGTATTCTTATTTTGGGGCTCTTAAGAATGAAAGAAATCTGTAAAATTTTTTTTTACACTCATGTATGGGGTAATTTACACCATCCTATGTTCTCATGTATTCTCTCTCTAAACAAGAAATGCCTAATCTTGAAACTCCTTACCAACCTTCCATGTGGTGGTAATCTCCAAATCCTTTTTATATGCTGATCACCGACATATCCTTTTAACATGAAATTTCTCATCTGAACTAGGGACATCGATCAGTTGAGCCAAACATACGGTGGATGCACCAACATATGAGGGGATGCCATCATGCCAGGCTATAAATCTTATAAGAAAAAAAAAATCCCCATCAGTCCAGGAAAAGGTTAGCTAGGACCAGATGTGACCGAAACTACTTGAGCTAACGTCCGTGCACACACAATACACACAATTTTGTGGTCGGGTCAAGTCGGTCTCCGTAGTTTCATTTCCCACCGGTGACGTATAATAATAAAGAAACCAAAGGACCAGACGAGTTGTAGTTCTAGTTTTCTGGAGTCTGGTCGCCCTTCTTCACCCGAATTTCACACTGTTTTCTTAGCAACACCGATCGTTCTGGTTAGACAACTACGTCTAGTTTTTGGAGGAAATCACGGCCGGTGTTGTTTCTTTTGACGTACGACTGAATCATCTAGCTCGTGAAATCCCTGGTGTAAGTGACACTCAAACTAAATTACTTGGAACAATCACATGGCACGCCCTTTCTCCCCACCAAATATCGAGTCGTCGGTTGTCATCTTGTCAGATTTCATTGAAACTACCGCTTCTTTTTCTATCCCTTGAGTGCGTTGTTGCTAAGCTTGTTAGTAGGCTTTTTCTAGGAATATCTTAAAATGGCTTACCTAACCGAAGTAGTATACTGGTTAATAAATGGAATTGTCAGGCTTGACAGTGAACACTTCCAACTTGACCAAGCGTGTACTTGACGCACACATGTGAATGTACAACCACCCCCGTAAACTGCTTAACCGTAACGTCCAACACGACCAGACCACTGACCAACCGCGTCAACCCCTCTATATATACCTCTCGCTACAAAATGCTACAATCACAACTCACAACCAGCACCAAATAAAGCAAGAATCTCATACAAAGACACACTCTCCAAAATCCCCAGTAAGAAAGACCTCTTATATATTCTTGGTGATGGAGGTGACACCGAACCACACGCAGGCCGTGAGCGGGTGGGCGGCCATGGACGCGTCCTCCGGCAAGGTGGTGCCCTTCGCCTTCAAGCGCAGGGAGACCGGCGTCGACGACGTGGCGATCAAGGTGCAGTACTGCGGGATGTGCCACACCGACCTCCACTTCATCAACAACGACTGGGGCATCACCATGTACCCGGTCGTGCCCGGCCACGAGATCACCGGCGTCGTCACCAAGGTCGGCACCAACGTGTCCGGGTTCAGGCCCGGCGACCGCGTCGGCGTGGGCTGCATCGCCGCCTCGTGCCTCGACTGCGACCACTGCCGCCGCTCCGAGGAGAACTACTGCGACAAGGTCACGCTCACCTACAACGGCATCTTCTGGGACGGCAGCGTCACCTACGGCGGGTACTCCAACATGATCGTGGCACACAAGAGGTTCCTGGTCAAGATCCCGGACTCCCTGCCGCTGGACGCCGCGGCGCCGCTGCTGTGCGCGGGGATCACGGTGTATAGCCCCATGAAGCAGCACGGGATGCTGCTGGGGGAGGCGGGACGGAGGCTCGGGGTGGTCGGGCTTGGTGGGCTCGGCCACGTCGCGGTCAAGTTCGGCAAGGCTTTTGGGCTTCACGTCACTGTCATCAGCACGTCGCCGGGGAAAGAGCGCGAGGCCAGGGAGAACCTCAAGGCCGATGACTTCGTTCTGAGCACTGACGACAAGCAGATGCAGGTACACAAATACATACATATAGATTGAAACTGAACTCCGAGACACAGTTTCAAGTCAACAATGGAATCAACTCAATAGTAACGCAACTGCAACTCAAGCATCACTGAACTAATTTCTTCTTGTTGTCAATTCAGGCTATGGCAAGGAGCCTCGACTACGTGATCGACACGGTCTCGGCGCAGCACTCGCTGGGGCCCATCCTAGAGCTGCTCAAGGTGAACGGGAAGCTGGTGCTTGTAGCTGCCCCCGACAAGCCGGTGGAGCTGCCATCGTTCCCGCTTATCTTCGGGAAGAGGACGGTGAGCGGGAGCATGACGGGCGGCATGAAGGAGACGCAGGAGATGATGGACCTCTGCGGGAAACACAACATTACCTGCGACATCGAGCTTGTCTCCACGGATGGGATCAACGAGGCCTTGGCACGGCTCGCGCGCAACGATGTCCGCTACCGATTCGTGGTCGATATTGGGGGGAACGGCTCCACGCTCTAGTTATTTGTTGCTGCAATATATTCCTGCTCTCTTGGTTCATTATGAGAAGAATGGTTGTATTATGTCGTCGTCCACTTGGATACGATATACCTAATTAATTTATCCATGATTGAATTACATGTCCGTGTCTTGTGGACACGACTCCAGGAGTAAACATGGAATCCCTAGCTCCGCCACTGCTCTTAGATAATGCTCGATTACTTTGACAAACATAAGCACTGAAACTGAATAATTTGTTGTACAACATAGTTCCACATCCCTGCGATTTAGAACTTCACAAAGCCTGCTATATTTATTAGAAGTAGCATACGTACCAATGAGTTTCATTATTACATAATAATTAGTATGGTTCAGTGCTCAAACTTAGATAGAAAAACAGGGAGATGGATATAAAAACACAAGTCTAGATCTTCATGGTTTCTATCATTCTCTCATAGAGGCTATAATGCTCAAGGATCCCTTGGATGTATTCTTTGGTCCTCATCTTCCTGTATCTTGCTGGCCGAGTCTCGTCTAGCAAGGCAGGCGCTGGTTCGAGCACCGTGTCTCCGTCCACGCCAAAGAACATAGCTACAGAGATCCTGTCTTTCACAGGATTCGTGACAACCCTGTGAACGGCGGCTTTAAAAGCACCGTTGCTCATTATCTACATTAATTCCAGTTTTACATCGACGTTAGGATGTACAGTTTTACTATGTACGTCCGAAAGAAAAAAAAATGTCCAGTAAAGAGAAGAAAGGTTGATTGGATTAATAGAAAGGTTAATTTACCTCCAGGGAGTCCCCAACAAAGACGAGCAGACTGCCAGGTATCGTGGGAACGTTGTACCATCTGCCGTCTTTGCGAACCTGCAGGCCACCGATGTCCTTGTCGGCGAGGAGGAATGTGATGAGACGGCCATCGGAATGGGGCCTGAAGCCGAACACGCGGTCAGGCGCCGGGCATGGCGGGTAGTAGTTGACCGCTGCGAAGGTGATGGCCCTGTCCGTAAACTTGCTCACGAAGTGGTCCTCCTCTAGCTCCAGTAGCGTGGCGATTGCACGCAGGACTTGGTCTCTTATCTTCTTCGACTCGCCTGCGTACTCTAGCATCGCATCCCTGCATGAAAAACCAGTTTTTGTGTCTCTGACAATCATCCATATGTAGAATCAAACCAAAATGTATTGTTGTTTTTTCACGTTCTTACACGCTTTCAGGTCCGACAGACTCATGCAATCCTTTATTATGGAGATTAAAGAGAAGTGTGTCGATGACTTCAATAGAAAGGGAGTTACCTGAAAAACTGCGGCCAACTCGACAGGTCCCTCTCATCCTCCGGGTCGATCGCCAGGTGCACCCGATCAAACCAGTCTATGGTCTGATCTTGGCTCAATAGGCATCCGTATCCTTTGTGTCGTGGAGTTCCGTCTACCAGGTTGCTGAACTTTTGCCTCGTCTCCAGCGGCTGGTGAAAGAACTCCCTGGCGCCATCCATGAGAGCGTCCAAGAGTGACTCTTCAATCCCATGGTTGGTTGCCTGGTACACGCACGCACGTATTTATATATATGGTTTAAGTTAGCCCAACAAGTAGTAGAAAACTGAACCTTTATTTTTTACTAGTTGAAGGATAAGCCAACTAATGTGCAAGAAGAGGCTGCAGGGTCGTCACCAGGAAGAGTCCCCAGCTCTCAAGTGCCACCCGGAGCTTGCTGGCCTCGTCGGTGGCGGGCAACCGACCGATATCGACGACGGGGAGGGGCTCTGGCATCGCCTCCCCTGCCGGAATGCCGCCATGGCGATGCTGCTCCGGCAGCACGTACCGGCTCGGCAGCTCCTCCGACACATGCTGCACGACCCTTGTTGCCATTGCCACCCCCAGGTGTTCGTCAGCCACTACGTCGTTCCCTTTGGTGCTGGGATTTTTCTTGGGCAGGGGAGAGAAGGGCAAGGGGGTCGGGGGTTTCTCTTTGCTGCTGTGTTCTCGCTAATTATATCGATCGACCCTAGCTCGCCTACCATGCTCTGCTAGCTGTGCCACACGACTTGGTTTCAACTAACATGTTGACGCCTGGACAAAGCGCCATGACTCACATTTCCCAAACTATGCTGATACTCAATGCTTTGGCAACAACTAACATTTTTAGGCACTGGTGACTCAGGATTAAGATGGAGATGGTGACATTTCACTCGATGGCGCCATTAGCCGCCACACGGTGTGTCGACTGCCTCTACAAACCACTAGACCGATCAATCAATGACAATGAGGGAACCCACCCATGACGCATCCACGCCCAGATTTGGTAGCAGAGATCATGGAAACTGCAGAGCGATGACCGCCCACAAGAGGAAATCAGAAAAAGAAAGACCGGCGGCCGGTGAGGAGGGCACGCGCGGCACATCTGACGCTAAATTATTGTTACGTCCACTTCTCAGCGTCACATTATGTATCGTGAAGCAAAAGTAAACACGTATGAAGAAAATAGGTCTGCAAAGGGGCATGAGAATTTAGAGAACGAACTAGTGACCGGACCAGACTAAGGTAAGGAACTAGTGACCGGACCAGGCGGCAGCTAGCAGGATCGAGTATGTTTTTTTTTCAATAAAGAGGATCGAGTATGTTCTATAGTTTTTTTTAACACAAGAGAGGGGTCACTAATGACCCCGATGCTGCCATTAATATTCAGTCGGTGGGAACAAATTACAAGCAGGACCTCTACAAAAGTAAAATTGCAGAACAGTCCTGCAAATAAGCAAGTTGGACCCTAGAAAAATTCCCGGAAACGCAATCAGGTCCTTGAAACACTCCACCGACGATGTGCTAGCGCCGCTAGCCATCTCGATCTCGCCGGGGACGAACCACTTGGCCAGAAAGAGCTAGTGAAGCCCGACGCGTAGCACCCCTAAGGCCCCCGTCTTGGAGGTTGAGATCACACCCTCGTGGCGTGGAAGAAGCCCTTCATGGGCATGGATGCCGGTGGCAATCGATACCACCGAGCTAGGAGCTCGGGGAGGCAGCAGGGCAACGCGAACGGCAACAAGGCCAATCTCTTCTCCCTCCTCGCCACCTTGGTCGGCCAGTTCGAAGAAGACGCCCTTGATGTCGCTGAGACGTCGTTGCCACGGGCGCTTATGCGAGGTCCTAAGAGGAACCTCCATGCATACTCCCACCATGAGAGCCTGACGACGAGATTCGTCGGCGAGCTGCTGGTACAGCGCCGATGTACCATAGCAAAGGAACCCCGCCCTCCATCTTCCGAGCTGCTGCACCTCTCCAGCTTCTCCCTCCCCTCGTCTCCATGGCCGGCCAGAGAGAGAAAACAGAGAAGGTGTAGGGTTTCGTAGCATGGAAAACAAAATTTTTCTATCGCATACAAACAAACAAGCCAAGATCTATCTACTAGATTGTAGCAACGAGTCGATGGAATAACTTACCCTCGAAGATTCCAAAGTGTTTAACGAGGGCAGATTCTCGTGGGTGATGTAGTCGTACTCTTCCCGATCTCAAGATCGTGTAGACGATCCTTCCCATTGCGTTCCGGCGCTTCCGCGATCGGTCACACGTTAAATTTTCGGCGAAGACCTTCCTCTCCCTT
Source organism: Avena longiglumis (assembly GCA_030063025.1). Taxonomy (NCBI): domain Eukaryota; kingdom Viridiplantae; phylum Streptophyta; class Magnoliopsida; order Poales; family Poaceae; genus Avena; species Avena longiglumis. Next base: position 26,408,128 of record CP125974.1, read on the forward strand.
GTTCCAGCAGGCGGAGGTTGTAGCACTCTCCTCGCGATTCAAAGACACTGGCGTGTGGTAGGAAGTAGGGAGATCCTTGAGGCCGCCTTAAGCGAGCGAGTATGGTGGAGTATGAGAGCTATTAGTGGTCTAGGGATTAGACACACCAATTAGAAGGCTCTAAACGAAGGCTAGTGCAATTAGAAGCTCTAAACCAAAACGGCTCTAAACCAGGAGATTAGAGGATACGAACTTGTGTGTCTAGAGAGGAGGCCCCGCCTCCTTTATAGGTGGAGAGGCGGCCAGGGAGGTCCCTCCCAAGTCGGCCTTGGGTGGCGCTACGGCTTGGAGTGGAGGACTCCTCCCCAAGTCGGTTTGCCTCCTCTTGCTTGTTCCCACAGTTTCTGTTTTAGCCGTTTGACTTTCAAACTGGCCATTTGACTTTTCTGTTGTAGGATTCAATTTAATCCTTTATTTGGAACAGCGAGAACACTTAGTACATAATGCAATCATTCCAATATGTAATGACACATTCATGTACCCCTTCCCCCCGGAGTGCCAGACATTCCGGAACCTTCTAGAACATTCCCGATGAAATCACCGGAATCATTCCGAACTCAAAGCGGGACTTTCCTTATATGAATCTTATTCTCGGACCATTCGGATCACCTCGTGATATCCGGATCCCATCCGAGACTCGAACAACATTCGGTCTCTTTCTCATAATACCATAACTACTCAAACAACGTCGAATCCTTAAGTGTGTCTCCCTACGGTTCGTGAATTATGCGGACATGATCGAGACACTTCTCGAACAATAACCAATAGAGGAATGGAAATTCATATGGCTCCACATATTTCTCGATTACTTTGCGTCGAATGAACCACTTACATATGATACCAATTTCCCTTTGTCTCACGATAGTTTACTTATCCGAGGTTATGATCGTCGGTATCTCTGCATACCTAGTTCAACCTCGTTCTTGATAAGTACTCTTTTCTCGTTCCGTGATATGTGATCCCTTGTGACCCGTCACATGCTTGCAAGCTAATTGGATGACATTCCACCGAGAGGCCCAGTATATCTATCCGTCATATGGATGGACAAATCCCACTCTTGATCCATGTGTTTCAACCAATACTTTCCGAACACTCAATGCCATCTTTATAGCCACCCAGTTACAGTGTGGTGTTTGATGTCATCAAAGCATCCATCCGGTAAAGGTGATATGCATGATCTCATGGTCGAAGGAATTAGGTTACTATGTATCAGAAAGCATATAGCAATTGAACTATTGAAATGACTTGATCTTTATGCTACGCTTATCTATAGGAGTATGTCCACCATATCATTCTCCTAACGATATGATCTTGTTGTTGATAACATCTCAATGTTCATGATATGGAAACCACAATCATTAATCAACCAACAAGCTAGTGAAGTATAGAGGCTATACTAGGGACTTCAAATTAAGTTTACAAATCACACAAGTATTAATGTTTCCTTGTTAATACTATCATAGCATGAATGTAAACATTTATCATAAACACAAAGATATCATAATAACTACATTTATTATTGCCTCTAGGGCATATCTCCAATGATCTCCCACTTGCACTAGAGTCATCTAATCTAGATTACATGGTAATATACCGAACACCCATGGCGGTTTGGTGTTGGTCATGTTTTGCCCTCGGAGAGGTTTAGTCAACGGATCCGCCACATTCGGATCTGTGTGTACTTTGCAAATCTTTATATCCCCATCCCGGATATGTTCTCGAATAGCGTGAAAACGCAGCTTGATATGCTTGACCGTGTGTGACCTTGGTTGCGCATTGGCTATGGCGCCCATGTTATCACGATAGATAGACATTGGGTCCGGTAGCACTAGGAACCACACCCAGCTGTAATGAACTCTTTCATCCATATCGCTTCTTGTGAAGCCTCAAGCGACCATGTATTCGATTGGTTGAAGATCTCGCCACAACGCTTTGCTTTGCACTCCTCCGACTAGCTTGCACCATTCAAAATAAATCATTATCCAGTTGTGATTTAGAATCATCGGATCGGTGTTCCAACTAGCATCGGTGTAACCATTAACAACGAGTTGTTCATCACCTCCATAAGAAAGAACCATATCCTTAGTTCTTCTCAAGTACTTAAGGATGTTTTTGCATTGTCCAATGATCCACTCTGGATCACTTTGATATCTGCTAGTTAAACTAATAGCATATGCAATGTCGGGTCTAGTACATAGCATGGCATACATTAGAGATCCTATGGGTGAGGCATAGAGTCTTACTCATCCTTTCTCTATCTTACAGATGTCGGACTTTGAGTTTTACTCAAGGTCGTATTGAGCAACATGGGCAAGAACCCTTTCTTGCTTTCTTTCATTCAAACCTCTTTAGAACTTTGTCCAAATATGTACTCTGTGACAATGATATTTGGCGTTTCGATCTATCTCTATAAATCTTTATGCCTAATATGTAAGCTTCGCCAAGATCCTTCATTGAAAACTATTATTCAAATATTCCTTGACACTATTAAGAAGGTCTACATCATTCCCAATCAACAATATGTCATCCACATATAGTATTAAGAATGCTCTGAGCTCCCACTCACTTTCTTGTAAATACAAGCTTCTCCATAAGTTTGTATAAAACCAAAACTTTGATCACCTTATCAAGCGTTGATTCCAACTTCGGGATGCTTGCTTCAATCCATAGATGGACCGTTGAAGTTTGCATACCTTGTTAGCATCTTTAGGATCGACAAAACCTTTGGGTTGCATCATATACAACTCTTCATCAATATCTCCATTGAGGAATCTTTGTTTGACATCCATCGCCATATCGCATAATCATAATATGCAGTGATTGCTAACATAATCCTCCAGACTTTAGCTTCTCTGGTGAGAAAAGTCTCATCGTAGTCAACTCCTTGAATTTGTGAAACCCTTTTGCGACAAGTCGAGCTTTATAAACGATAACATTACCATCGACATCTGTTTTCTTCTTAAAAATCCATTTGTTCTTGATAGCCTTTCGGCCATCCGGTAAGTCCACCAAAGTCCATACTTGGTTTTCGTACATGGATCCAATCTCGGATTTCATGGCTTCTTGCCATTTATTGGAATCCGGGCTCATCATCGCTTCCTCATATGTCTCAGGGTCATCGGTGTTGTCCACCAACATGACACTCATAACGGATCATACCAATGCAGGTGGTACGAGTTCTCGTTGACCTCAGGGCTCTGTAGTAACTTCAACCGAAGTTTCATGATCACCATCATTAGCTTCCTCTCTTATTGGTGCAGCACCAGGAACTTCTTCGGTCTTGCGCTACTCGCAATTCGAGAGAAGGTTTGACAACCTCGTCGAGTTCTACTTTCCTTCCGGTCACTTCTTTCGAGAGAAATTCCTTCTCTAGAAAGGATCCATTCTTAACAGCGAAGATTTTTCCTTCGGATCTATGATAGAAGGTATACCCAATAGTTTCCTTTGGGTATCCTATGAAGCAATTTTCCTCTTTGGGTTCAAGCTTGTCCGTTTGTAACTTCTTTACATAGGCGCAACCCCAAACTTTAAGGCGACAATTTAGGTTTCTTCCCAAACCATAATCCATATTGTCGTTTCAGCGGTTTAGATGGTGCCCTATTTAAAGTGAATGCGGCTGTTTCTAATGCAGAACCCCAAAATGATAGCGGTAAATCTGTAAGTGACATCATAGAACGAACCATATCTAAGAGAGTTCGATTACGACATTCGGACACACCATTACGCTGTGGTGTTCCCGGCGGTGTCAACTGTGAAAGTATTCCGTATTTCTTCAAATGCTCGCCAAACTCATAACTTAGATATTCACCTCCACGATCAGAACGTAGAAATTTAATCTTCTTGTTACATTGATTCTCTACCTCACTTTGAAACTCCTTAAACTTCTCGAAAGTTTCGGATTTATGTTTCATGAAATAGATATACCCATATCTAATCAAGTCATCCGTGAAGGTAAGAACATAACGATAACCACCGCGCGATGCTACACTCATTGGACCACACACATCGGTATGTATGATTTCCAATAGGTCCGTAGCTCGCTCCATCATACCAGAAAATGGAGTCTTAGTCATTTTTCCCATCAGACATGCTTCGCATCTTTCAAGTGATTCAAAATGAAGTGATTCAAGAAGTCCATCGAAATGGAGTTTCTTCATACGCTTCACTCCAATGTGACCAAGGCAGATTGCCACATATAGGTCGAATTATCGCTGATTTCAAGCGTTTAGCCTCAATGTTGTTGATATGTGTATTTCCACTATCGAGATTCAATAAGAATAGACCATCTATCAAAGGTGCATGTGCATAAAACATATTACTCATATAAATCGAACAACCATTATTCTCGACTTAAACAAGTAACCGTCTCGCAATAAACAAGATCCCGATATAATGTTCATGCTCAACACGGGCACTAAATAAAATTATTTAAGTATAAAACTAATCCCGATGGTAGATGAAGGGGTAGCGTGCCGAGCGATCACATCAACCTTTGATCCGTTTCCCACGCCGCATCGTCACCTCGTTCTTCGCTAGCTTCCGTTTATTCTGCGGCTGTTTGAGTTACAAATATGAGCAACCGAACCGGTATCAAATACCGAGCACTACTACAGTACTAGTGAGATACACATCAATAACATGTATATCGGATATACCTTTCTTCTTGATGTTCTTTGTTCTTGATCCGCCAAGTACTTTGGGCAATTCCGCTTCGATGACCTTCTCCCTTGCGGTAAAGCACTCGATATCAAGCTTGGGCCCAGCTTTGGTCTTCTTCGCAAGTGGCAACTTTCTTACCACCCTTCTTGAAGTGTCCCTTCGCTTAGACTTGCCTTTCTTGAATTTGGTGGTCTTATTGACCAACAACACTTGGTGCTCTTTCTTTATCTCCACTTACGCAGATTTCAACATGGCAAGAGTTACAGTAACGTCTTGTTCATGTTACGCATGTTAGTTCATCACAAAGTTCTTGTAACTTGGTGGTAGTGATTGGAGGACACGGTAAATCCCCAAAGCATTAGGAATCACTATACCCAAGCTTTGAAGTTTGTTTGCGTGCCAGACATCTTAAGCACATGCTCAGCGATGGAGCTGCCTTCTTCCATCTTGCGGTTAAAGAACTTTTAGAAGCCTCATAGCTTTCAATTGCCGCATGAGTCTCAAAATCAATTTGAGATCCTCGACAATATCATATGGGTGAATTCTCAAACCTTTTACAAGCTCCGATTCCAAACCATACAAGATAGCACCTTGAACTATGGAGTCTTGATTCTTAGAAGCGAGGTAAACATTCTTTACTTCATCGAGCATCAGCGTAGGTGGGTCACCCAGTGCATTCAGCACATAGGTCAAATTACCAATTGTGAGGACAATCCTCAAATTGCGGAACCAATCCGCGAAGTTGCTTCCATTGTTTTTCAACTTTTCTGTCTCTAGGAACGCATTAAAATTGATGGTAGGGGCTGCCATTGATCTACAACATATTTGCAATAGTTTAGACTAAGTTTATGACAAATTGAGTTCAAATTAATTAATGAAATTAAACTAGGTGAACTCCCTCAAAACAACATCCCTCACATTGTTTTAGTGATCACACGAACCAAATCCACTACATCAACACCGATCATCACGAGAGTTGATATAGTTTCAATGGCGAGCAATCATCATGTGCATCATATCTACTATATGATTCATTCTTTACCTTTCGGTGATCCGTGTTCGAGACCATGTGCGTACATGCTAGGCTCGTCAAGATCAAACCTTAGTTTCCGCATGAGCAAATATGGCTTGCTCACGTTGTATACACTGCAGAATCTAACACACCGATCATCACGTGGTGCTTGAAACAACAAGCTTTAGCAGTGCTAACTAAGGGTGAACACTTTATGATTTGAAATTCATGTGCATGAGGGATCATCTTATAATGCTACCGTGTGTACTAAGCAATACAAGATGCATAAAGGATTAACATCACATGCAATTCAATAATATGTGATATGATATGGCCTTTCTTCTTTGTGCTTCCGATCTCCATCTTCAAGCACGAACATGATCTCCATCATCACCGGCATTGCATCAAGGTCAATGGCGCTTCTCCATGGTTGTCGTCCAGGCTTCAACTATTACAACTACTTTGAATAGACACGCGGGTCTTAACATAAATTAAAGACAACCATATGGCTCGATCGGCTGCCAACTTACAATAAGGAACATTGCATACATCAAATATAATCACAATCATGGCCATATCACATCATTGCACACCCTGCAAAACAAAGTTAGGCGCCTCTACTTTCTTTGCATATTTTACGTGGTTTGGGGCTTTCAATAAGTGTCGTTCTAACTTACGAACAAGAACCACAACATTGATACTAGCATTGTTGATCACCCGTTGTAAATTGGATCTTAACTATGCTAGGAGAAAGCAGCATAAAGCCACTTATGCAATACAAGTTGCATGTCAAGCGTGGAGCAAGTCTCATGAGCGATGTCATGTAAGGTTAGCGGGCCGCTTCATCCCAACATACCGCAAGATGCAAAGTACACAAGAAGCAATCGACAATAAAAGCATCAACGCCCACAATGACCATTGTGTTCTACTCGTCAACAGTGATCTACATATAGACACGGCTCGATACCACTATAGGGTTTCGTAGCATGGAAAACAAAATTTTTCATCGCATACAAACAAACAAGCCAAGATCTATCTACTAGATTGTAGCAACGAGTCGATGGAATAACTTACCCTCGAAGATTCCAAAGTGTTTAACGAGCGGATTCTCGTGGGTGATGTAGTCGTACTCTTCCCGATCTCAAGATCGTGTGAGCGATCCTTCCCGCTGCGTTAAAGGCGCTTCCGCAATCGGTCACCGTTCGGTACTCGGCGAAGACCTTCCTCTCCCTTGTTCCAGTAGCGGAGGTTGTAGCACTCTCGCGATTCGGCTGACTGCGTGGTACAGGAAGTAGAGGAGATCCCATGAGGCCGCCTTAAGCCGGGCGAGTATGGTGGAGTATGAGAAAGCTATTAGTGGTCTAGGGATTAGACACACCAATTAGAAGGCTCTAAACCGAAGGCTAGTGCAATTAGAAGCTCTAAACCAAAGCGGCTCTAAACCGGAGATTAGAGGATAGGAACTTGTGTGTCTAGAGGAGGCCTGCCCTCCTTTTATAGGTGGGAGGCGGCCAGGGGAGGAGTCCCTCCCAAGTCGGCCTTGGATGGTGGCAAGCTTGGAGGAGGACTCCTCCCAAGTCGGTTTTGCCTCCTCTTGCTTGTTTCCCACAGTTTCTGTTTTAGCCGTTTGACTTTCAAACTGGCCATTTGACTTTTCATTTAGGATTCAATTTAATCCTTTCTTTGGAACAGCAAGAACACTTAGTACATGATGCAATCATTCCAATATGTAATGACACATTCATGTACCCTTCCTCAGTGCCGGACATTAGGAACCTTCTAGAACATTCGATGAAATCACGGAATCATTCCCGAACTCAAAGCGGGACTTTCCTTATATGAATCTTATTCTCCGGACCATTCCGGATCACCTCGTGATATCCGGATCCCATCCGAGACTCGAACAACATTCGGTCTCTTTCTCATAATACCATAACTACTCAAACAACGTCGAATCCTTAAGTGTGTCTCCCTACGGTTCGTGAATTATGCGGACATGATCGAGACACTTCTCGAACAATAACCAATAGAGGAATCGGAAATTCATATGGCTCCCACATATTTCTACGATTACTTTGCGATCGAATGAACCACTTACATATGATACCAATTTCCCTTTGTCTCACGATAGTTTACTTATCCAGGGTTATGATCGTCGGTATCTACGCATACCTAGTTCAACCTCGTTCTTGATAAGTACTCTTTTCTCGTTCCGTGATATGTGATCCCTTGTGACCCGGTCACATGCTTGCAAGCTAATTGGATGACATTCCACCGAGAGCCCAGAGTATATCTATCCGTCATATGGATGGACAAATCCCACTCTTGATCCATGTGTTTCAACCAATACTTTCCGAACACTCAATGCCACCTTTATAGCCACCCGCCACGGTGTGGTGTTTGATGTCATCAAAGCATCCATCCGTAAAGGTGATATGCATGATCTCATGGTCGAAGGAATTAGGTTACTATGTATCGAAAGCATATAGCAATTGAACTATTGAAATGACTTGATCTTTATGCTACGCTTATCTATAGGAGTATGTCCACCATATCATTCTCCTAACGATATGATCTTGTTGTTGATAACATCTCAATGTTCATGATATGGAAACCACAATCATTAATCAACAAACAAGCTAGTGAAGTATAGAGGCTATACTAGGGACTTCAAATTAAGTTTACAAATCACACAAGTATTAATGTTTCCTTGTTAATACTATTATAGCATGAATGTAAACATTTATCATAAACACAAAGATATAATAATAACTACATTTATTATTGCCTCTAGGGCATATCTCCAACAGAAGGCCCCAGCAGCAGCAGAAGAAGAAGAAGAAGAAGAAGAAGAAGAAGAAGAAGAAGAAGAAGAAGAAAAAGGGCCGAAATAGAGGCTTATTTGCGGAGATCCCTGGGGTTGTGTCGTCCCCCAGCACCTCCGACCACCGGAGTTCATTGCCAGGTACACCGCCACGATCGTCGAGGCCGAGATCGCCGAACAGCCCGTACTCCAAACTACGGGCATCTCGCCCAAACAATTACAACTAATCCTACCATCTACTCCGGCACCTCCCCCTCTCCATCTCCGGCGGCAATGGGTCAGGATCGGGCCAGTCTTCTCCAGTCAATGGCCAAGCGTGGGCGGTGGGGGCTGAGAGGATAAGGAGGGAGAGAGGGGTGCCCTCCGTGTACCTTACATCAGTTTCCCTCCTAGTATGTTCTATAGTGGACCCGTAGAATTTGGTGCAAATACGGGCACAATCAGAAAGAAGAAGTGTGTTCTGATTATGCTTTGCTGTTGATTCCGGTGGTCTGACGCGTGGCCAGACGTGCTGGCTGTAGAGAACCTAGCAATTAGAGGACACAAATTATAAGCGGGTATTTGAAAAAAACAAGCTAGCCATGTAAGCACTTAACGCCTGCCGTGATGGAGTGATCAAACGTGCCATATTTTCGCAACTTGGTGATCTACAGTTTTGCATTTTCCTGTTCGTGACCAATCCGCTCATGGGTTGCTAGTTGTCTTTTTCCTTTTATTGCCCTATGTAAATTATTTCCTTTTAATGTAATTTAAACAAAAAAAAACTATGAAAATGATACCGTTCACCATGGGGATCGAACGGTTGGCTCGCACGGAGTGCACACGCCTGTTGCACGGACCGTCCTACTCCTGCGCGCCTGGCACGGAGCGCCTCTCGCTTCCCATGCCGTCACAGACTCTGCAGCAAGCGCTGTTGGGACCCCTGCAGCGGGCTCCCAGGCTCCACCTCCGGTGGGCGCCTCCTCTTGCCCCAATCTCACCTGAGGCGGACGCATCCGGCTGAAGCCATGGCAGACTCCCTGACCGTCAATCCCTGCCGTGAAGCCAGGCGACGGTGCAGGTGGCACGGAGCCATGGAAACACACAACGCCCCCGCGCGCGCGCTCTACAACCTCCCGTGCTCTCGTCTTCGCGTTCAACGACGGCCGTCTCCCCACGGCGCTGGTTTGCTCTGCCGTCTCCCACAGCGCTCGCGCATGGACTATTTTTGCTATATTTGTATATTCTTTTTACTACATACTTATATTTGTTTTGCTACTTTCGCTATTCTTGGAGTGCTACAATGTTGTATGTCCGAAGTTGATTCTGCTACATTTGTATATTTTATTTGCTACAAATGTTTTATGGTTTTGCTATAATATCGTAAAGCTTTTGCTACAAGGTCTCCTGCGACGTCTTCAGGCGAAAGTCTCCAACGAGGTCATTTAATTTGCTATATTAGCATTTTTCTATCATCATTTTGTGATTTTTCTACAATAGCATAAGTTTTTTGCTACAAGGTCTTCCGGCAAAAGTTTCTAGTGAGCGAGTCTCCGACGAAATTGAGTTTGCTACATTAGCATAATTTTTTTGCTATATAGTCACGACAAAACTTGGGAGAAGTCTTCGGCGAGATTTGTCTTTTTTTTCTGTATACTGGATGAACTTTTTTGGTTACATGTAAGAATTTTTTAAAGAAAAAACGGTAATTTTGTAGAAAAAAGGGATTAAGTTTTTAATCCGCGGCTTGTTCTGCTGTCAATTCGACCAGAAAAGCGTTAGACCAGCCACACCGGTGATTCGGTTCAAATCAAAAGTTGTCAGAAATAGGAATCGCTTCATCCTTGCCGCAGTGTATAGAACCGCTTCTTAAATCAATGAGGGACCCACAGTAAGATAAACAATAGAATTTCTCTCATGCATGCGCAAGCCTTTTCACCTTACCAGTACGGCCATCTCTTTTACTCCGTGCTTGTTGCACTTGTGTCAGAGCTTACAAGTCTTGTTTAATAGCTAGAAACCGAACTAATTTTGTGCTTTTGTTGTCAGACGGATTGAATCGATGCTCCACGGCGTACGAAACCGGTTCAAAAGCTTGTTTGAATCGCTTTTCCACGCACTGTGGCTGGTCTATTGACGCGTGCAGCTTTGACTTGACCTGAGCTTCAATCATTCTTGTCCCACCAACCTGCTTCTTTCCCCTTCCTTCCTTGCTTCCTTCTTTCCTCCCACATTTCCCCTTGCTTGCTTCATCCCGATCGGATCCGATCGCCCCAGCTGACGACGCCAGGCCAGGTAAGGTTCGTTCCTCCATCGGTTTCCCTATTATTATTAGTGGAGTAGTAAAATTCAAGGCATCTGTTTGTTGAATATGGCTGCAAATCTATTGGCTCGGGCTATCCGCTTATTCAGATTATTATCAGTGTTTGAAGTCCTGTTACTAGGTTGCTGCTCCTTTTCAGACCTGGACACCAATCATTCCCGACAATCGAATAGAATCGGATCCGAATCGCCGCAGCTCGAGGACGCCCGCTAGCCGTCACCAGGACAGACAGGTTCGTTACCGTCCCGGCTACGGCTATCATCCACTCTCAGATTTCTACCTCCAAACCGACTGGCTCTGAGAGGCTGCAGATCGATTCGATGCCAGATTCAGCATCTATCTTCTAATCAGTAATTTAGACTCCACCCATCTTCACGTACTAGTAGAAACACGGATTCCAGCTTCAGTAGAATCCTGCTCTCTTGTATCACCCATGGTGCAGAGCTATCATTCACTTCATGCCTGTTAAGTTCTTGTGAAGTTAGCCATGCTTAAGTCTACTGTTCTGTTCTCGCACCTACCTATTCTTCAGTTGTCAAAACGAGATCCTCCTATTTTGCCAAGTTCCCTTTAACAGTATCAGTGTGGACTGAATTATCAGTGCTTCAAGTTCAGTTACAGGGTTATGCATTTTACTGGACACAAATCGTTCTAATAAAACCATGTGGATGTGGTGGGTAAGCAGTGATCTCTTATAAGCCTATGCTGGACTTGACCGACTTAACTGTGGCTAGGAGTTGGGGCTACTGAAATTGATCAGCTATGGATGCTCTATGATGTGTGTCAAAGTTTGCTAAATGCGCTGTGTATCCACTTTGTAGACCCCTCTACTCAACTTCAACACCTGGCTTGCTTATCCCTGTCATCTTGTCATGGCTCCAAATAGCAGCAACACATTCTTGTCAACTGTTGAAATACATTATTGGTTGAGCCAATGAACCGTTGAACAAAATATGGTTACTTCAAGTTAAAACTTACTAGGTTATAGGTTCATATAGTTTATTAATACTCCCTCGGATCCATAATAAGCGTCGTTCCGAACGACATACATTTTACTGCTCAATTTCAACGTTCACACTATATGAATAGTGTGGAAGTTCAGTAGTAGCTCTCACCCCCACCTACGGAAATCGATCCTATCACCGATCACCTTCATGAAACACGACTGGTTCCCTATTCATGGCCTCAACCCTCTACTACTCCCATAAACACAACAAAAAAATTACATCATTTCACGACTATGATGGAATAAACATGGAATTCCGAAAACAAACTGTAGCTTCTGAGCATATATAGTGTACTGATACAGCACTTGAGCATCAACTTCATTTCACTAGTGCATTTCTGCTAGCACTTACTTTCTCGTCTCAGTTTATGATATTATCATTATCATCAATTACTAGTAGCTAGAATTAGAAGAACGAGAAAACAGAAAAGTGTACTGTATAGTGTACTAGTACAGAATTTGTTTCAGAGCACTCTGGACCGCAGCGATTATTTACGAGCTTGAGAGCATATATATATAGTGTACCAGTACAGCACTTGAGCATCAACTTCATTTCACTACTACTAATTTATGCTTGTGCATTTCTGCTAGAGCTTACTTTCTCATCTCAGTTTATGCTATTATCATTATCATCAACTACTAGTAGCTAGAATTTGAAGAATGAGAAAACAGAAAAGTGTACTGTATAGAGTACTAGTACAGAACTTGTTTCAGATCACTCTCTGCCGCAGTGATTATTTACGAGTTTGAGAGCATATATATAGTGTACTAGTACATCACTTGAGCATCAACTTCATTTCACTACTCCCAAGTTACACTTGTGCATTTCTGCTACCACTTATGTTCTCATCTCAGTTTATGCTATTATAATCATCATCATCATCAACTACTTGTAGTATCTAGCTTCTATGTATAAACTGAATAACTAGTGCTGATGAATATTTCTCCACACCACTCTAGGCGCAGCAGTGATTGTTTCGCTATGACTATTCACCGTTAGATTCAGCGTCTAATTCATGATTTCAAAAATTCAACACCTTCATGTACTACTAGAAACACCTAATCATTTATTCATTCACTAATCATGATACTCCATGCTTTCTTCAGCAGATACTGTTTGTTGGTGCTATCAAAATTTAGCTAGTGAGCCAAGAGATCTAGCTTAAGGAGATGGTTGGAGGAGTGGTGAGCGTGGCAACTGGGGTGATTAACCCCCTCATTGGGAAGCTCACCACGCTCATGGGCGACGAGTACAAGAAGCTCAAAGGGGTGAGGAGGCAGGCATCCTTCCTTGAGAAGGAGTTCAGTGCTATGAACGTTGCCCTTCACAAGCTGGAGCTCATGGATGAGCTCGATCCAGCGGTGAAGGATTGGAGAGACCATGTTAGGGAGATGTCCTACGACATGGAGAACTGCATCGATGACTTCATGCGTCAATTCGGGCATGAAGATACCCAGGCAGGCTTCATCAAGAAGACCACTCGACATCTCAAGAGGCTGTGGCAGCGCCATTAGATTGCTGCCCGGATCGAAGAGCTTAAGAATCTTGCAATAGATGCAAATGCTCGACGGGAGAGGTACAAGATTGATGATTGGAAGCCTAGCTTTGGATCTGTCGCTGTTGACCCGCGGCTGCGAGCAGTTTTCAAGGAGGGAGCTAGCCTTGTGGGTATTCATGGCCCAATGGAGGAGCTAGGTAGTTGGTTGATGGACACTCAGGAGAAAATCAAGGTGTTGTCCATTGTAGGATTCGGAGGTCTTGGAAAAACTACACTTGCCAAACTGCTGTATGACAAGTTCAGAGGGCAATTCCAGTGTGAGGCATTCTTTTCTATTTCACAGAAACCGGATATAAAAGTAATTTTCAACCGCCTAGAAGCAAAACTTCATATGACTCAGTCTTCGCATGCTCGTGAGATTGAAGACACCATTCAAGACATAAGGGAACATCTTAAAGACAAGAGGTAAATGTTTACTTCCAATAATCACTTGCATTGGCGGCTTGTCGTGTTAAGTAATGCTTCTATCTATGTCTCAAGTGAAAATACTTCTTAACTCTAGAATGCTATATGTTCTGTATGTGCTAACAGATGTGAAGTTTTAATTTGGTTATTCCATTCAGTATGGTAACTCCTAGGAGAACATACATTATATCGCTTCAGTCAAAGGACTAGTTATTTAAAATGTACACACCGGTGATGCAGCACAGTGCTTGTGAGTAGTGAGAGTACAAGTCTCTTAGGGGAGCTCCTAGGGGATAAAGGTAACTGAATACATAGAGAGAGTTACAGGCATAGAAGCATGTCAAATGATGATGAACATTAATTCCCTCGTTAGACCATGTTATTTAGGCTAAAATTTTATACGATCATCCTAATTCAGTTCTATGAAAATCAGACTCCTTGAATCTACTTTTTTGGATTTTTCTTTAAATTTTATAGTTGCATTTACTGTATATTTTTGTATATAATGTATACATACATTTGACTACAGGTACCTTTTTGTGGTTGACGACTTGTGGGATCAATCAGTATGGAATATTATCAGCCGTGCCTTTCCAGATGAAAGTAATGGGAGTATAGTGATGGTGACAACAAGAGTAGAAGGTGTGGCCGGCCCAGCTTATCGCAGTGATCATGACTGCATCTATAGAATAAGACCACTCAATGAACATAACTCAAGAATGCTATTCTTCGATAGAGTATTTGGGTCCGGAGTTGGATGCCCATCTTATCTTGAAGAAGTATCAGCTGACATTTTGAAGAAGTGTGGCGGATTACCACTTGCAATCATCACTATAGCTAGCCAAGAAGTATCAAGGAGTGGTTGGGAGAATATAAGGAGTTCTCTGGATGCCTGTTCTACCATAAATCCCACATTGGAAGATATGAGGAATATACTGAATCTTAGCTACATCCATCTTCCTCTTCATCTCCGAGCTTGCTTTCTGTATCTTGGTATGTATCTTGAAGACGAGGCAATTGTGATGTCTGTTGTGATTCGGGAGTGGGTAGCTGAAGGCCTTGTCAGCAAAATGCATGGATCCGATTTGATGGATGTTGGAAGGAGTTATTTCAATGAACTAATCAATAGAAGCATGATTCAGTCTGTAACGAACTATGGAGAAGAGATGACGTTTTGCAGAGTACATGATTTAATGCTTGATTTGATCCTAAGCAAGTGTTCAGAAGATAATTTCTTAAGTGTGGCCTCCAGTTCTGAAGACATCACAAGACTGCAAGGCTGCAAAAACAAGGTTCGCCGGTTAACCCTGAGGTCCATGGCTGGTGGTGCAGCAAATGGACCGACTGCTGGTGCTAGCTTGTTGTCGCAAGTTCGATCATGTTCATGGGCCAGGAACTCCTTTCCCCATCTGTTGTTGTTCAAGTATCTCAGGGTGCTCACCCTTCACGGTGGTTATAAAGATTTGATAATTGACCTCACTGCTATCAACCAATTGTTTCATTTAAGGTATCTGAGGGTTGAAGCATCCCGTGGTGGCATAGAGCTCCCGTGTGCACTTAAAGGGCTTGTTTACTTGGAGACGCTAGACCTGGATTGCAATTTAGAAAATAGCTTCCCATCAGATATTGTTCACTTGCCCCGCTTGTCCTATCTGCGTCTTCCAAGTGGTGCACCTGCTATCCAAGGGGTACAGAATATGAGATCAGTGCGTACTTTGCGTGGATTTGGCCTGGAGGAGAACTCGGTGAAGGATATTTGGGGTCTCAGCGAGCTGACCAACCTGAGGGAATTGGAGTTGTGCGGCGGCGGTGTGGATACATCAAAAATTGATGCTTTGGTTTCCTCTATTGGAAAGCTCCATAACCTGAAATCTTTATACATCAGTACTAACCTTGTTACAGATGAGAGTAACCATCTGGGTTCATTATCCAGTATTGCTTTAAAACATATGGAGAGACTTGAGCTGTGTCTTTGGGACTTCCCCAGAGTCCCCAACTGGATGGGTGATCTCCATTCCCTCCGTGTCCTGAATCTTTATTGTGTGTTGACGTCATGCGAGGATGTCCATGTTCTTGGAAAGCTGCCTTCCCTCGAGTGGCTTGATTTCAGCGTGAAAAAAATCGCCGCCGCAGAACGGGCTGTACTGGGCAAGGGAGTATTCCCTGTTCTGGAGCAATTCCAATTCTGGCCTACTAATGGAGACGTTATGGCGTTCTTGGTATTGGAGGAAGGGGCTATGCCCAAGCTACGAACCCTCGAACTCTTGGTGAATGAGTGGGGCGGCAGTACACCAATCGGCATGGAGCACCTGATACTCCTCGAGAGAATTGATTTGTATGTGAACAGTGATGCCAAATCCTCATGGACCAAAGATGATGTACTCTCTGCTTTCAGGAAGGCCTCAGAACTTCACCCAAACCGTCCTGCTTCCGTTATTGAATGGTAGTAATTTCTTTTGCGGGAAGGTCTTAATTTCACAGATTCTCCATGTACCTTTTTTTGAGAGATAGTTCCAGTGCCGTATAATTGATGATGGATTTACGGAATTGATGTTGTATTTGTGCGGAACCCTTCTTGTGGACTGCTGTTTTGGTGCTGCTTTCCAACTTTTTTGTGCTTCTTTACTCTTGTGCGATCACATACCATGTCGCCTGAGCTGCAACGAATGTCATCTCTGAACAAATCGCTGCAGAACAGGCTGTATTCGGCAAGGTAGTATTCCCTGTTCTGGAGGAATTCATATTCTGGTCTGGAGGAATTATATGGTACTATATAATTCCTTTTGCGGGAAGAAAGTCTTAATTTCACAGATTTTTCCAGTGCCATATAATTGATGATGGATGTATGCAATTGATGTTGCGGGAAGAAAGTCTTAATTTACACAACTTGTTTTTTTGCGATTATTTACACAGCTTGGTGATCTACAGTCTTGCATTTTCCCTGTTCGTGACTAATCTGCTCATGCGTTGCAATGTTTTCACCAGAAACGAGGAGCAAAATACATTGTGTTTAATAACACTGAATCTTCTAAAAAAATTGCAGGTTATTTATACGACGTCATCGTATACCGAGGAAGAGGTTAAGACGGTTTTTTAAATGGAACATAACAAAGCACCAGGACCCGATGACTTTTCAGCAGAATTTTACCAAAAAATCTGGGACGTTATCAAGGGGGACCTGATGAGTTTGTTTGGGTTTTTACAAGTCGAACAATTGGATCTCTTTAGACTTAACTTTGGCAATATAATTTTAATGCCTAAGGTTAACAGTGCTGAACGTATACAACAGTATCGACCAATCTGCTTGCTTAACGTTAGCTTGAAGATTTTTACTAAAGTTATCACGATTAGACTAAACTCAGTTGTTGACAATGTTGTTAGCATGTCTCAAACTGCGTTCATGCAAGGAAGAAATATCCTAAATGGTGTTGTAATTCTGCATAAAACAATTCGTGAACTATACTCACAAAAATTAAATGGTGTATTGTTCAAGATTGACTTTGAGAAGACATACGACAAAGTTAATTGGTCTTTCCTCGGATCATGGGCGAACCTCCAGTGCCGAATTTCCAATTGGCAAGGGGCACAAAAACATATAATGGAAGTACAAAACCACAAGATTGGTTGATTGATTACGCCACTGCGGTGAAAATAGCTGGGAGAAACCTACGATGGGCGGTGAGATACGTCCCACAAATGCTGGAATGACCAGCCAGAGTATGGCTGAACAATCTGCCGACGGATAGTATCAACTGTTGACTGGATTTTAAAGAAATGTTCGTCAGCAATTTCACCAGTACTTATAAGAGGCCAAACAGGCCTCAACAGCTTGCTATTTGCAAACAGAAGCCGAATGAGACAGATAGGGAATTCTTGACTCGGTGGTGTAACCTCAGAAACTCATGCGAAGGGGTCATAGAATCTCAAGCGATAGCTTGGTTTGCTCAAGGCTGCCGATATGAGAGTGTATTATGGAAGAGGCTGCAAAGAGATATGCCGACCATGTTGGCAGAGACCATCAGGATAGAAGATTCGTATGCGTTGGGGGGATCCAACGCAACCAGAGTTAATGTCGGCAGAGCATCGGGAGCATCAAGATCAATATGCAAGAGATGCAGCGGGATCATCGAGGCGCAACGAATTCCGAGGTAGAAGAAGGGAAGAGAGGCCAGATTACAGATATGCTTCCAATCATGTGGCAGCGGTGGTACAGGATCAGCCGAGTCACGGAAACAGTCAGCGACAGAAGAATGGTCCTCAACAGTGGATGCCGAGGAATGAAGGGAAAAGACAGTGGACGCCAGAACTGAAGAAGCAGTGGCAGGAAAGGCCGAAGTACACATTTGAGTCCATGTTGGATCAACCATGTAAGTTCCACACTCCAAACCCGGCCAAGCCGGCTAATCATACAACTCGTCAATGTGCTTGGATGAAAAATGCAATGGGGAACCCGGTGGACATGCAAGCACCTCCCCATCAAGTGCTTCAGCAGCAGCAGCCACAGCTAACCGGAGCAAATGCGCAACAGTTAATGTTACCACCACCTCCTCCGAGGTATGATAACTCGGACCGGAGGGATGCAGTGCATCAAGTGATAAATCAAGGTCAAGATGGAAGGGCAAACCCCGGAAACAACGGACGTAATGATTACAGGGAGCATCATCAATCATATTGTGTGTTCACAACAGAACAGCAAGACAGGCAGAGCGTACAACGCCGACATATGGAAGTGAATGCTGTTATGCCGGCAGTACCAAGTTACGTGCCTTGGTCCGATCAGGAAATAACCTGGAGCATCAAAGATCACCCAAAAATAATGCTGAATCCAGGGTCATATGCGCTGGTACTGGATCCGACATTTGTTGGACCCAGCATTAACGTCAAATTCTCAAAAGTACTCATTGATAATGGGAGTAGTATCAACATTATGTACAAGGACACAATGCACAAACTTGGGATAACACAGAATATGTTACAATCCACAAGAACCACATTCCATGGAATAGTGTCGGGTCTCTCGTGTGAACCCATTGGGAAAGTCCGAGTAGATGTGCTATTCGGCACAAGGGAGAATTGCAGAGCGGAGAATTTGGAATTTGAAGTGGTGGACCTAGAAAGTTGCTAGCATGCTTTACTCGGACGGCCAACGCTGGCTAAATTCATGAGCAGTTGTCACATTACTTATTTGAAATGAAGTTACCCGGGACACAGGGGTGATAACAGTAGCCAGAGATTACAGAAAGTCAATGGAGTGTGCATCGGCCGGATCAAACCTGGTCGAGTCATTGGTGATTGCAAGAGAAAAAAGAAGGATTCAGGAGGTAGCAGCTCTGGCTCGGTCGGCATAGTTGAATATGCCGGCACTAGCCAACCCCCATGGAAGTGTTTCTTTCCAGCCGACTAAAGAGACGAAAAAGATCCAGATAGATGAGCAATTCCCAGAGCGCACCATCACGATTGGTGCCGGCCTAGATGCCAAATAGGAAGGCGAGCTCACCAACTTCCTCCGTGAGAATCGGGATATCTTTGCATGGTCAACTCAAGACCTGCAAGGTGTGCCGAGGGAGTTGACTGAGCACTCTTTGCATGTAAGGCCAGGAGCAAGGCCGGTGAAGCAACCTCTCCGCCGCTTCGCCGAAGACAGGAGAAAAATAATAGGGGATGAGATAGCTCGGCTCCTTGCGGCCGGGTTCATCATGGAGGTGCTTCATCCGGATTGGCTATCAAATCCGGTGTTAGTGGAAAAGAAAAAGGATGACCCAAATGTAGCCGTCGTATGGCGAATATGTATCGATTACACGAACCTAAACAAGGCGTGTCCCAAAGATCCTTTTCCTTTACCTAGGATAGACCAAGTCATTGATTCGACCGCTGGTTGTGAGTTGTTGTCATTTGTAGACGCGTATTCTGGTTTCCACCAGATACTGTTAAATCCGGACGATCAAATAAAGACTGCGTTTATTACCCCATACGGGGCTTATTGCTATCGCAACATGCCATTCGGCCTGCGTAATGCAGGAGCAACATACCAAAGATGCATGCAAAAGTGTCTACATGACCAGATAGGAAAAAATGTACAAGTATATGTAGATGATGTGGTTATAAAAACCAAAGAGAGTAACACGCTCCTTGATGATATTCAGCAGACATTCGCAAACTTAAGAAGATTCTGAATGAAGCTTAACCCGGAAAAATGCACCATCGGTGTGCCGGCTGGAAAATTACTCGGTTTCCTCGTGTCCAGCCGAGGTATAGAGGCAAATCTAACTAAAATCCGAGCAGTTGAAAAAATGGAACTGACGAGGTGTCTAAATGATGTACAAAAATTCACGGGCTGCCTGGCTTCGCTGAGTCGATTCGTATGTCGGCTGGGGGAAAAGGCATTACCTCTATATCAACTGATAAAAAAATCTGATAAATTCATCTGGACATCACAGGCAGATAATGCGTTTCATGAGTTAAAAAAGATGTTGGTCATAGTACCAATCTTGGCTTCTCCACTGTCAAAAGAACCTATGTTACTTTATGTAGCTGCCACTAACAGAGTGGTAAGTGCTGTGGTTGTCGTGGAACGAAATGAAGGGTATAATTCAATACAAAGGCCGGTATATTACCTAAGCGAGGTACTATCGGCCTCAAAACAGAACTACCCGCACTACCAGAAGATGGCTTATGGAGTATACATGTCGGCGAAAAAACTTAAACATTACTTCGAAGAGCATCCGATAAAAGTGATTTGTGAAGTGCCCATAGCCGAGATATTGAGCAACAAAGATGCAAGTGACCGAATAGCAAAATGGGCAATCGAGTTATCACCTTATGCTCCGCAGTTCGATATGCGAGATGCAATCAAATCCCAGGCAGTGGCCGACTTCTTTGTGGATTGGGCCGAGGTAGAATATGAGCCGCCATTACCAGATCCAAATTATTGGACAATGCATTTTGACGGATCCAAGCTGAGAAATGGCTTGGGGGCAGGGATAGTGTTAACTTCGCCGAAAAAAGATCACCTGAAGTATGTGTTGCAGATACATTTCGCCGCGTCAAACAATGTAGCCGAGTATGAAGCACTCGTCCATGGGTTTAAGGTGGCAAAAGAGATTGTATACGTCGGATCCTATGCTACGGGGATTCAGATCTGGTAGTACAGCAAGTATCAGGCAATTGGGACGCACTAGATGCGAATATGGCCCTATATAGATTTTATGTGCATCGGATCATGTACCTGTAGTTCATATATGACCCACTTCCTATCGATTCAGCAGGAATTTGTCTTTTTCACCAGAGGTAGACGGAAAGGTTTCAGATATCCCTGTTGGGAAATTGTCCATATAAGGTGGTCTAGTATTTTTGTAAAATATGGTGGTAGTATTTTGAATTAGCCATTTGGTGGTTGCTTCATAAAACCGTCCGTTTTTATGCTCGAAAATGAAAAATGGCTTGTTGGTGCGACGAAAAGGAAACTCCCTCCTGCAACATTGTTCGCCATCCCATGATGCACATGTATGCACAACACTGCCACCGCTCTGAGGAGAACTATTGCGACAAGGTCACGCTCACCTACAACGGCATCTTCTGGGACGGCAGCGTCACCTACGGCGGGTACTCCAACATGATCGTGGCACACAAAAGATTCCTGGTCAAGATCCCGGACTCCCTGCCGTTGGACGCAGCGGCGCCGCTGCTGTGCACGGGGATCACGGTTTACAGCCCGATGAAGCAGCACGGGATGCTGCTGGGAGAGGCCGGACGGAGGCTCAGGTTGGTCGGGCTGGGCGGGCTTGGCCATGTCGCTGTGAAGTTCGGCAAAGCCTTCGGGCTCCACGTCACCATCATCAGCACGTCGCCGGGGAAAGAACGCGAGGCCAGGGAGAACCTCAAGGCCGATGACTTCGTTCTGAGCACTGACGACAAGCAGATGCAGGTACACAAATACATATAGATTGAAACTGAACTCCCATACAGTTTCAAGTCAGCGAGTCAACAACCATTAGAAGTTCAGAAGTAAGCATCAGTAAACTAATTTACGGTTGTTGTTGATTTTCAATTCAGTCTATGGCAAGGAGCCTTGACTATGTGATCGACACGGTCTCGGCCACTAGTGCAGAACGCCCCATTGGTCCCGGTTGGTAAGGGGCATTAGTCCCGGTTACCCAACCGGGACGGGGCAATCGGGAATAAAGCCCCAACCTTTAGCAACCGGGACAAATGGGTGTACACGTGGCGGCTGCTCGGTGCGAGGGGGGGGGGGGGGGAGCAACCGTCCCGTTTCGTAATACGAACCAGGACAAATAACCTTCTGCCGCGACAGAGATTTGGCACATTTCTCTACCGCGGCAGAGAAATCATTTTGGCAACTTTTGTTTGCCGCGGCAGCATTTTTGCCACTTTTTGTGCCACGGCAGAGAATTCATTTAGGTTGTTTTATTGTTTATTTAGTGTTTTGCACCTATCAATGAAGGAACCATTATATTACACAAGATCATCATGACAATATTACATTCGATACACGGATCGAGTTCATGCACTACATACAAAAGTTGCTCTTTTTACAATCCCTATTGTCCATAAACAGCCGAATAGTATTCCCCTTTTGGGTTTAGGACTTCTGCATCCAAAAATCCCGCCAATTCCTCCTGAATTGCTCGTACGCGATCCTTTGGCAGAAAACCGTCTCATAGACGTTCGATCTGATTTAAAAAAGGAGTCAGCCTATATGAATGAAACTAAACACAATTTGATTGTAATTAAAAACTATAGAAATCACATTACGTACGTGGAGTTGCTTTAAATTTCTGCCCTTCTCATCGCACGTCTGCCGGATGAACTCGCAAACATAGTATCCACATAGATTGTTACCTGGTCCCTGTGTCAGGCACTTTACGAGAACATAGTTCAATCAAAATAATAATCAAGCATGATAATAACTTTATCAAAACTAGAATCAGAGAGATGCGCGGATATAGCAAGTGGTGCTTACATGTAGTGCTTGAAATGTAAGCTCCGCTTTCCAAACACCCCTAGCCTTGTTGGTGAACCGTTTCCAAGCGCTGTCCGGCGAAGAAAATGAATAAAATAAGTTATTAATTACTTGATATCATAAAATTCACGAACGTTGCCGATATAGTGTCGTAATGATTAGAATTACCGCTGGAGAAGCATATGCATGTCCTTCCACTGCTCAAGAGGTTTATGTTTCGAGTCCATGACTAGTACACGTCCTTTGTCAAGTTGAATGATCAACAGAATATAGTGGAAGCTGCGAATGCATAACTAATCAATTATATACTTAACATCGAGTAAGCGAAATAGAAAGTGTATACAAGACAATAACACCCACTCGAAGTTGTAAGGAAAAAGTATTTCCCTTTTGGTTTCTTGAAACCTTAACGCGTGTACTATATTATCCTCCGTATCCTGGGGGCTTGTTTTGAGATTAGCTTCATGAACCCAATATGGGTCAATGAAGCCAATGTCATAGATTTGTCCTCTGCTGCATTCGAGAATATTCATTCTGCATATTACAGTATGATTATATACATGCAATAAACAAGGTGAGATAGCTGGAGACTAAATCAATTACAGAATTAGTACTTACAGACAATAGGCACTGATGATCGATTTGTCCAAGGCGTCTTCATTGAATAATTGAAATAGTTCATCAAATTCAATGGATATTATGTCATCCTTTTCTTTCCCATGATGCTTTTTTGTAACCCTCAGCACTATCCAGTTAGTCCCGGCCTTTGTGGCATGCATGTACCAGTTATGCAATCTTCGCATTTTTGTTGAAAGATTATTTACCTCCTCAGGTTTGACGAGAGGTTTGCCGTACTGGTATTTGTATGCTACTTCACTCACGGGGAAGTACTCTAACTGGGATAAGTACTGGGCAATACTCATACCTTGAGCGTGGCAGCTTCTCCAGACAGTAACTACCTGGATCATCTCGCTCTTCGCCCCATATTTGCTCGACCCCACATTGGTATGGGAAATCACCTTGAGAGGGGCGCAAGACTGTTTTGCTTGTTCTCCGAGCTGGGCAACAGATTTCTCACTTGCATCAGTACTGCTCTTCGGGGCTTGTTGTGCCGCATGTGACTTGAGAATAGAACGCTCATAGTCTGATGACAGCTTTGGCTCGGGTTGATGAAGAGTCTTTAGAATTTTCAACACTTTGCCTTTTTCTTCTTTGGTGCTGGGGAACTCTGGCTCTTTCGGCCTTTAGCTTAAAAAACGTTGTCGTTTCAAGATCAACGATCGCCGATCTCCTTCAAGATATTCATAAGCTCTCTTGGGAGGAACCTTTGGTACTTTTGGAAGAGGCTCTTGTTTACGTTTCGGCGATCGCTTACGACGCACAGTAGCGGTACGCTGACGCTTTTTATCCTGAGGCGCCGGCGATGGCTCCTCATGATGATGGCTGCGGAGATTGGTGAGGCGACGAGCCGGTGAGGCGATGAAGACGGTCGTCGCGGCGACCTCGCCGGAGACAGTGAGGCGGCGAAGATGGCCTTGGCGTGTGATTTTGAAGCACGATACATTCCTTCGGCCATAGAATGGTGACGTTTGTTGCGTCTCCCAGTATAGTCACATCCCCTTCACCTGCAGGGTAGTGAAGATCCAAAACTTCAAAGGTGGGCATGATTTCATCCACCCCGACAACAGCGTAGCCCTCTGGAACCGGACGACAGTGGTAAGTTGGTGTGGGTCCAATTGGTAAGGCATAGCCGACCGCCACCTTCATTGATATGTTCACAACTTTGACATGTAGCTCGCAGTGTGTCATATTTGTGATATCATCCACTGGGTAGACAACAAGAGCCATCGTCGATTGCACCATCGTCATCGCCATTGTCATCACCGGACCTCGGTGGAAGCCCTGCCTTTTGATTATTCGATAGGCGGTAGCATCGAATGCGGTGTCTTCTTGAGATGGGCGGTAGTACTTTGCTCTTTAAGTGCGTTAATTTCATCTTGTTGTTGCTTTATTCGTTCTTCAATTATACGCATTCGCTCTTTCTGAATATCTGCTTCAACTTCCGCCCTGTCCTTTCTCCTCTGACGGCTTATATCAGGATATTTCTTCCTCTCTTCGAGAAACCCAGTCCCCCATGGTTTGGAGCCTATTGTGCCTCGTGTTCGTCCATCATGTTCCTTATTTCCAAGGGTGAGTGTGAGCTCATCATTCTCTCTATCGGGAATGAAGTCCCCATCTTTAACATCCTTTACTGCTTTTCTCATCTTCTCGATTGGCAAGGGGTCTTCTTTATGTCGTATGTTATATATACACTTCCCTTTCGAGTCCAACGTGGCCCCATACCCGTAGAACCGATTCCTTGCACGTTCTACCCAATCGTCTTTCTCTGGGGTGATGTTTTTAGCACGCAGTTCATTCTCAAGTTTCTCCCACTTAGGAATGCCAGCCATGTATCCACCTTGCCCCATAGTATGGTGATACTTCTTGTTAGCATCATTCATCTTATTCGTTGCAGAATTTTTCTTAGCTTTTTCTGATGTCTTGTATTTCACAAACTTAGCCCAGAATGGTTTTATCTTCTCAAACTGAATATTCTTGAAATCCGGAGTCTTCTCTTTCACGATATATTCAAGGTGCAATCTTTTCTTCCAGTTGGTGAAACACTGGGCCATCTTCTTCAAAGCCCACTCCCTGACCTTAGCCTCCATGGTTCTCCCATGTTCTAAGGCGTCCTCAACTGGATCCTCTGCATTTGGATCCAGCTCTATCTTCGGTAGTTTGAAATTAACCATGAGCCTCTTCCACAGTAAATCTTTGGCGTGGTTAGGGACAAATAAACATGTTCCCTCTTCTTCCGCATCAGCAGGCCTATTCCAATTTCGAATGGTGATCTGGATTAAGTCCCTAACGATTACTCTGCATTGTGCCACAAATTTGATTGCGACAACTTCGGGAGCCGTCGGTTTGGCGTCTTGACATCTTCGATCTGAACCTCTCATGGTCTTCCAACTTTTTGGTTGGGATAAATGCGCTTTTCTTTCGGTAGATTTCTTCGATCCGGAGGGCTAAAAGAAGAAAGATCGTCGTTACTATTTCTATATAGATAGTAGATTATTAATTAATGAATTAATTATATTACATGCACCTCGCTGGAGCGGTCGTCTTCTTGATCACACAAGGCATCGCCTTCTCCCTCGCGGAAGGCATCACCTCCAACCTCAAACAAGTCGTCTATTCCGGCAAAAAGAGGATCACCCTCACCGAAGTTGTTCAGAAACATCGATACATCTAAATTTTCTTCCCCGCGGATCACACCTTGGATCAACTCTTCCTTTTCTTCGTCTCTGTCGTGTGGGTCCATATTGTCTGCATAGGTGGAAAAACGGATAACTCAAAGCGGCTAAGGGAGAATGTTAGGTATGGTGTTGAGAGATTTAAACCCTAATTCAGAGAAACCCTAATATATACATACACAATAATAAAAATATATACATACACAATATATACATACACACTAAAAGGGAAGGGGCGGCTGGAGCGCGTGGCGATGGACAGAGACGGAGGCGCTGTGGCGATCGGGGAGGAGGGATAGGAGGAATGCTCAAACAAGGATGATGATATGACAAGTTGAATTGCATTGAAATGAAACCTAAAACTTGCTAAGCAATTTAAACGGGATTCCGAGGGTTGAAAACCCTAACTCGGGAAACTCCAGAAACACATGAGAGGGGTTGATTTAGTTCTCTAATTAAAATTGTCATTAAAGTTGATTAGCAATGCATGATTATAGCTTAAAAAGGTAGAACTCATTTTTCTGAACATTTTGATATATTATTTGTATTTTTCTGACTTATAAATAATAAGATATGAATTTTACAATATTTAATCATTTTCTGGAATTATAAAACAATTTATTACATCAGGCTGACGTCATAAACAACCCAGGGCTTTTGTTACCATGACTGAACCTACCCATAGAGACTGACTGGTGGGGCCGGAGCCACATCAGCAGCCCCACACGCAAAGTGGGGGAGGGGGGTCAGGGCGTTTCTCACCGGGGATGGATCTAGCTAGAGGGGCTGACTGGTGGGACCTGGCCATGCAAGCAAGCCACGTGGACCTCGCCGGAGCACGGCCAGACGGCGGCGGCCGGCGGCGCTAGGGGGCGAACGGAGACGCATGGGTAGGCCTAATCGAATCAGGGTGTCACCACGAACCTAACTAGGGCGGCGCCACTAGGTTGAGGTCGCCGGAGCAGGCCGCACGACGACGCATGCAGATGATTGCGAAGGCGTCGTGTATTGAATTGAAACCCTAAAGCATGCTCAAGCAGGGATGATGATATGACAAGTTAATTTGCATTGAATTGAAACCCTAAAGCATGCTCGACAAATTAATCGGGGTTCCGAGGGGTGAAAACCCTAACTCGGCGAAACTCCGGAATCACCTGTGAGGGTTACTATGTTCTTCTAATTAAACTTGTCTTGAAAGTTGTTGAACAATGCATAATGATAGCTTAGATAGCTAGGTTTCATTTTTTGAACATTTTGATATATTATTTGTATTTTTCTGACTTACAGATTAAAATTTATTGAATTTTCAATATTCAAAACAATTTCTGAAAATAAATAAGTCTGGAATTATTTTTTACACCCAGGCAAACTATACACACAGCAACTGACAGATGGGCCCTGTGCCACATAGGCAGCCACGTGAGCAAAGTGGGACAGAGGGGGCCGTTGGGTGTTTTTCACCAAGGCGGATACACACCGCCAGCGATGGGTGGGCTGGTCCACGCCACGCCAAGACTGCCGCCACGCCGCCCCGGACCCCTCTGACCCTCCTTCAACACCGCCACACGCCAAGACTCGCCGCCACGCCACCCGCTGGCCAGCAACACCTAGCCCCGCCGCCGGACCCACACCGCACCACGCCATGCGCGAGAAATCCCGTCGGTGCCTGCCGGCGGCGGCAGGGGGAGAGGGAGGAGGGGACAGAGGCAGTGAGAGGGACGCACCTTCTGGCGGTGAAGACGCGAGGTGGCGTGGCGGCGGCGGCACGACGCATGGCGGCGTTGAGGTGGCGGCGGACGCCGCTGGGCGGGACGACGACGGCGGCGCTCAGGGCGACGACGAGCGCTCAAGGACGGAGGCGATGGCGGGGCGGCGGCGTCTCCCTGTGTTGTGTGCGGGCGCAGAGAATGGAGAAGGGAAGAAGAGGAACGGGCGCGTCGTGTATAAAGGGGAGGGAGAATACGTCCCGGTTGGTGGCTCCAACCGGGACTAAAGGATCATATGTCCCAGTTGGAGCCACCAACCGGGACGTATACTCCACTATTTGCAGCAGACCAAGGGTTGGCGCGCGCAGGGGTCTTTAGTCCCGGTTGGTGGCTCCAACCGGGACATATGACCCTGTTTTCAAAAAAAATCAGCAATTTTCTCTCTGTTCCCGCCTTATTTTTTATTTTGGGGTTTAAATTTGTAATTTTTTTAAATGATAATTACTTTCGAATTTAGAAAAACTTTAAACATAAAAAGTGTTTGAATTTGAATAACTAATTCAAAACCATTTTCTGTTTTTAAAAATAATTAATGTAACCATTTAAACTATGAACCATTTAAAATTAATAATGAATTAACTTATATTTTTTGAATATTAATTTGGAATTTAGAAAAACTTTAAACATAAAAAGTGTCTGGATTTGAATAACTAATTCAAAACCATTTTCTGTTTTTAAAAAATAATTAATGTAACCATTTAAACTATGAACCATTTAAAATGAATAATGAATTAACTTATATTTTTTGAATATCAATTTGGAATTTAGAAAAACTTTAAACATAAAAAGTGTCTGGATTTGAATAAATAATTCAAAACCATTTTATATTTTTAAAAAATAATTAATGTAACCGTTTATACTATGAACCATTTAAAATAAAAAATGAATTAACTTATATTTTTTGAATATTAATTTGGAATTTAGAAAAACTTTAAACATAAAAAGTGTGTGGATTTGAATAAATAATTCAAAACCATTTTGTATTTTTAAATAATTCAAAACCATTTTCTGTGTTTTAATTTGGATTTGAATTAACTTATATTTTTATATATTAATGGGTGAGCAAAAAGGACGGGAAATAATGGGAGGAAATAAAATTTTATTAGGATAGAACTGGAATTAAAGTACATAACGCAACTAACACAAAGTTACATAGAAGAACTGAAAATTAAGATACATGGCTAGATTAAGCCACAATCGGCTGGACTTGTTTTGCAATGTTGGAGTGATTCAGTCATGCTCCTGCCTACACCTGTAATACTCGCCACTTTAGTCGTACTGCCGCTTGCCGTCGCTGCCGGGGTCGCCGTAGTTGAACCTTGAAGGCTGAGTACGAGTGGGCTGGACTTGAGGGTAGCGCATGCGGGGGCTAGAGTCGGCGGCCGTGTCATAGGATATGACGCTCTGGAGAGTCCGACCGCGCCACCACAACTGACGACCGGCCTCGTTGAAGTTCGGAGGAGGTGGGCCATCCTCCTCGTGCCTAGAGAGCGCCCTCTTACGCCGATCCACGAAGAAGGCTTCCCAAGTCTGGAAATAGTTGGGATGCCATCTAGGATTCCTCCGCTGCTCCGGCGTGAGCTCGAAGTAGTAGTGGTTCGTGATGGCCATCCGACGCGCCACACCTAGAGGGACAGGAGGAACCGGCACGCCTCCGGCGCCAAAGATCCAGCCCGACGGGGACACGATTCGGCGGGTAGTTCGAGGCGCAAAGCGCCTCCACCTCCCTAGGAGTTAGTGCTACGGTGGAAGTCATGGGAAAGAGTGATGAGGTTGCAGATATGAGTCTAGAGATGTGCAATGACAATGGAGGCTAACCCTACATATATATATATATAGTGAGAAATGGCAGGAAGATAACTGGAGGGAAGAACTGGCTGGAAAAACTGGCGGGAGAAATGCTGGGAAAAAATGGCGGGAAGACAAATGGCGGGAAGAAATGGCGGGAAGAAAAATGGCTCATTTAGAACTTGCATTGGATCTCTGAAGAAACCACATATTGCGAGTCTAAAAATGATTTTTTCAAAAAATCACGGGCGATAGATCATGTACCTGTAGTACAAACCAGACCCACTTCCTACCAATTCGGCAGACATTTGTCCTTTTTACCCGGGATGGACAAAAAGGTTTGAGATGTCCTGGTTGGGAGATAGTCCATGTAAGGTGGTCTAGTATTTTAGAAAAATGGGACGGTAGCATTCTGAAACGAAAAATGGAAAAGGGCTTTTCCGTGCGACAAAAAGGAAAACTTCCTCCTGCAACATTGTTCTCCATACCAATGTCCACACGCATGCATAATATGGGCACAACATCACAAACTATGCTGTAATTCAGCACATAACATCGGTCGTTTGGACCGAAAGCCATGAAACCTCGAACATGATAGGTCATTTTGTGAAGGTTTTTCCGAGACATGATCAATATACAAAGTCTGGTATTTTTCCTTTCAACTATGTCACATAATATGACACCACGCGAAGGATTTTCATTGTTCGGATTTTTTTTGAATTTATTATGCCCGTTTTGAATTATCTGACTTTCTAACTATGGTCGAACCGGCGTGCATGAAGATAGGGGACGAGCATCGTTAGAACTTGCATTGGATCTCTGAAGAAACCACATATTGCGAGTCTAAAAATGATTTTTTCAAAAAATCACGGGCGATAGATCATGTACCTGTAGTACAAACCGGACCCACTTCCTACCGATTCGGCAGACATTTGTCCTTTTTACCCGGTATGGACGAAAAGGTTTGAGATGTCCCGGTTGGGAGATAGTCCATGTAAGGTGGTATAGTATTTTAAGAAAATGGGACGGTAGCATTCTGAAACGGCATTTTGGTGGTTACTTCACAAAACGACCCATTTTTTGCGCTCGGGAAATGGAAAAGGGCTTTTCCGTGCGACAAAAAGGAAAACTTCCTCCTGCAACATTGTTCTCCATACCAATGTCCACACGCATGCATAATATGGGCACAGCATCACAAACTATGCCGTGATTCAGCACATAATATCGGTCATTTGGATCGAAAGCCATGAAACCTCGAACATGATAGGTCATTTTGTGAAGGTTTTTTCGAGACATGATCAATATACGAAGTATGGTATTTTTCCTTTCAATTATGTCACATAATATGACACCACGCGAAGGATTTTCATTGTTCGGAATTTCAATATACTAAAGGTTCATCTTTAGTCCCGGTTGGAGGGATTTCGGCAGCCTGGGCCAGGCAGCACTAATGATAGGGGTGAGTGTCGACATTATGTCGTGCGGCGTGTACCTTGTCCCGGATGGTGTCACCAACCGGGACTAAAAATGAATCTTTAGTCCCGGTTGGAGACACCAACCGGGACAAAACACGAGTCATCACTAATAATAGGGGTGAGTGTCGACATTATTTCGTAAGTGTCGACACTATGCCGAGCTGCTTGTACTATAAATAGGCATCCTTGTGAGTCCAGTCCTCCAGCCAGTTTGAGGCATCTCCAAGATGGTTTTCGAGAGTAAGGACACCACTACGGCGGTTTGAGGAGATGCACGAGCCAGTCCTCCGTCAGCTCCGAGAAACTGGTCATAGATGCACTCCCCAATATGTGAAATTAGTTAGCTCTCAGGCGTATTGATCTAGTTAGAGAAGTTACAAGCTGCAAGATGGTTTTCGAGGCAGGACACCACTACGGCCAGTTTCGTGGAGATGCCGGATCCCAGTCCTCCGGAATCTCCGAGAAACTGGTCATAGAGGCACTCCCTAATATGTGAAATTAGTTAGCTCCCAGGTGTATTGATCTAGTTAGAGAAGTTACAAGCTGCAAGATGGTTTTCGAGAGCAGGGACACCACTACGACCAGTTTCAGGGAGATGCCACTGGATCCCAGTCCTCCGGCATTTCTAAGAAACTGGTCATAGAGGCACTCCCTAATATGTGACCGCGCGGTTTGGATATCATATTACTAGAGAAAAGGCTATAGGATACATGCTTATGCGAGGCACATTTAGACATATGCGCCTCCTATAAAAATAGGCGAGGCGCACTTTGCGATATGCGCCTCTAGTATAAAAATAGGCGAGGCGCATATGATAAGAATGCGCCTCCTATAATCCCTGTACGGACGGAATCTAGCAGCCCCATATTATGCGAGGCGCATTCTAGTCATATGCGCCTCCTATATATCAGATAGGCGAGGCGCATATGGACAGAATGCGCCTCGCATAATCTGTGTGGGCCCGCGTGTTGGTAGGTGCACGAATATGCGAGGCGCATATGGTTATATGCGCCTCCTATATTTGATAATATGCGAGGCGCATATGGTTATATGCGCCTCCTATATTTGATATTATACCATACGCTGCATAATTCGTTGGTAACTATTAAAGGAGCTCATTGTTACCTCCAGTTGGTACATATGGTGGGAACGGCGAATGATCTCTCATGACAAGCAGGTTCAGAAAACTAGTCGGTCATCGCAAGCTATTCTTGCTATGGCTCTTAACTATTCCAGGGGATGCAAGAAAGAAACAGGTATAAAACGACATGGATGGGAGAGACCGAAGGAAGGATTTGTCAAGCTAAATTTCGATGGAGGATTCTCGCCATCTTCTTTTACAGGCACGACGGGTACCGTCATCAGAGATGATAAGGGGTTTTTCATAGCGGGCAGTTGTTGTGGAATTCCGAATGTTGGTGATGCGGCAATGGCGGAGGCACGAGCTCTTCGCGATGGACTCCTCCTAGCAGGCCAGGTTGGTTGCAACAGAACTGAAGTTAACAGTGATTGTATGGAGGTCATTGAAACTATGCAAAAATGGTGCAAATTCGGTTGGAGCAGCGGCGACCATCTATGAAGAATGTGATTTTCTAGCTCGAAATTTTACTTCGGTTAAATTTTATCACTATCCCAGGGAAAGTAATATAGTAGCTCATACTTTAGCTTGTAATGCGGAGGGACCTTAGTCGGTAGTCTGGCACGAGGATCCGCCTGATTTTCTCATTAGCGCTTTGGCAAACAATGTAAACCTATTTAATGATCAATAAAGCTGCCATGATGGATTTCCCTCAAAAAAAAAAGAATCGGAGTAGAGCTACACCTCATCCCGAAGACATAATCAAAAAAGAACAATCGGAGTTACAGTCCACAGCCCTGCTCTCAAGCTCTAGAGGAGGGCGAGACTGGGAGAGTTACAGTGGAGGTGAGAGCAATACAGCGGCAAGATCATCTCCACTAAGTCATTTTCATGGGTCACTCGATGCATTGCCTAAGATCATCTCCACTAACCCTTCAAATAGCGCTCTCAATATGGCTATTGGGGCTGGCCATAAAAAAACACTTCTCAATGGGCCTCCCAATAGGGTGCTCAACAGCCAAGCGGCCCAAATAACTCCCCGACACTCCTAGGCCAGCTTCGACCAAGGGAAAGACGTGGGAGGCGCCTACACATGGTAACAAATCAAATATGGCATGCTGGCTAGCATCCATCTCAACGACGGGGAAGGCCAGTTATCTTAATTTAATGCACAAAACCCTTCTTGCCGGTTCCCTTGGCTGGAACTAGAACTTTCCATGCAGCGATATCGGGACTGCACACATCATCTTCCTCTGCCTCCTCTATTTCATCAGCGCCATCATATTCCTCCTTTTCCTCCATTATATTGGTCTTCATGGCGCACAAATTGTGGCAAAGGCAGTAGAAAGGCCGACGGCTACCGACCCTGCAGCCTCACCATCAATGAGGTCAAATCTATGTTATGAATGAAATCTGTTATATTAGAAATGTAATCG
Source organism: Avena longiglumis (assembly GCA_030063025.1). Taxonomy (NCBI): domain Eukaryota; kingdom Viridiplantae; phylum Streptophyta; class Magnoliopsida; order Poales; family Poaceae; genus Avena; species Avena longiglumis. The sequence goes on from CP125974.1 coordinate 26,441,750, forward strand.
GTCATATTATGGTTTAGTGAGATATTATTGTTGTTGTCAATATGATCGTACTTGGTCATATTGTGATTTAAATGTGATAGTGACATTGGTATGTGATATGAATGAATGAAATTATTCTGCCGTTTAAGTGGTTGTGCTACGTGACATGTTAACTTGCTGCAAATTACACATTATAGGTGGAGAAAAAATAGATTAACGCAAATGGGTGGAAGAAAAATTACCTTAACTGTTTACCTAGACAGTAGGAAAAACGAAGGGATGCCAAAGACTGTCCCCAAAAGTGGTCGATAACGGTGAGGGTTATTTCATGTGTCTATGGAGGTCTTCACATTAGAAACCGGTATCTAGCAACATACCATTTTTCCGTTGTCGTAGAGGGTTTCCACACTTGTCCATATATAGCGTTTCTTTGTACTAGTGTATGTCTATGAAGTTATCGATATCAATGGGTGTATTAAGCGTTCGTGCTTCTTTATCGTTTTTCGCAACTTGTATGGTTGTGATGTTATCGATATCAAGAGATGTATTAAATGTTTATGGAAAAGCAAACTCATCAGAAGAAGCCATGCGAGAATAATGAGACTAAATGGAAAGAGAGAAACATGAGAACAAAAATAGAAGTTCAAACATAAAAGGAAAACAAAAATGAAACGGGGAAAATTGGGGATAAAGGCGCAAGAAAGAAGCGGAAGAATGAAACAAACAGGAGAGAGAGAGAGCGGGGAAGCCACCGCAAACAAAGTGAAACCAAGAAAGAACATGGAAGAAACCACGGATACCATGTTTTTTTTCATGTTCTTCCTCCGCATCTCTTCGTCTCAAGCAAAGAGACATAAGTGGGTAAAAACTCCCACGGTGCACAGAACTGGCGTGTGTAACCCCTAACCCTCAGGTTCTCATACGACGCTTCTATCAATGACATCGCTCGAGCGGCACTGGATGTTCTGGTAAAGATCGCTGGAAAGCCGATGGTCAGTGACTATGCCGAACACACGATGGAGGTGATCCGGTCCACGCCTATATCTGGACACTGAACTCGGGCCAGAAAGGTCGGCCTGAGATTTCTGGGCCTGGCCCGCTGATGGCGGTTAACCAAGCCGAGTCAGCCAAGGTGGACCGCAGCGAGCTCGGGCTCGGCCCGGTCTGGCTCGTTCAGCTAGACAATTTATTTCCAGAATGAAGAGGGGCAGAACTAAGGCAGGAAGAGTGAAATGGCCTGCAATACTAGTCCTTCTAGATCACATGACGCAGCTTAGCGGAGACACTGACAAGGGTCATTTTCTAGCGCAGTCTTCTGGGATCTCCTGGGCGATCCGCCACCTTCCCGTTGTTGCCAGCCGGCCGCTGAGCCTGGTCGATCCTCTCCACCACGCCCCTCTCCGCCGGTCGCTCGTCTCCGCCACACTCCTCTCTAACGACCTACGCAGCAGCGTCATGTGCTATCCACGAGCAGATCGAGTGTGGGCAAGGTACCCCGTCCCTGGCCCCCTTTTCTATTTTGATCTCAGAATTAGTCTCACATTATGTATACAACCATCTCAAGGATATTAGACAAATTAGAATTAGGACGGTTGTACTGATTTGTATTAGGTCAGTGTATACCGCACATGCATCTTACATACAAATTAGAAGATTGTACCGATGTTTAGTTTATGTGAATAATGTAGTGATTTGTGTATAGTGGTTTATTTGTAATGATTTAATTGTACCAATTTGTGCACTAATTTGTGTACTGATATGTTCTTATAGTGAGAACTGAAGCAACCGAACAAGGAGAAGACACCCTCCTTGATTTATGGTGGAGTTTCCGCGTCGAGTGAGATGAATGGCAAGGCCGGTAGTGGTAGCAAGCCCCGGTCTAAGGCGAACCCAAGCATCAAGCTAATCGATCCTAGTTATGTATCTCTCTCACAATTATTAAACATCCTCCTCCACCTTGTTGTCTACCTCTCGCACATTTCAAAAAAAAAAGCGGGCGTCTGAAAGGCTTCTTATGCAACACTGTTGGAATCGGTGCTGAGTAAATTGTCAATATAGAAATCATTTATGTGCTAATTTATGGTCCATGATTGTCTATGCATTATTTTTGAATTATTTCTAATAGGAAGAGGAGATGGATGTTGATGAGGAAGAGGAGCAACCTATGGACAAATATGCCGACGAGGAAGAGGAAATGTATTCTCCCATTGATGAAGATGAAGATGATGACAACTCTTTTGATCACAATGACACAATGTACGAGGATGGTGTTCTAGGAGAAGGTGATGAAGTAGAGCATGTACCATTGGATATTAGTTAGGGAGAATATAAAGGAAGATCCAAAACAAAGAACAAACAAAATCAAAGCAAAGATTTCATAGAGAATTATTTGTCTTGGGATCATTTTGAGAAGGTGATGGTGCACACTAACGATGACCCGGATCATGTGAAGCCTCAAGTGTTGAAGGAAAAGTGCAACCATTTCACTAAACTATATGCATATATCCAAGGTTCAAGCACCTCAATACTCAATAGGCATTGGAAATCTTGCAAGCACCTCCTAAAGAACTTGAGAGAGTCAATATCCAAAAACGCATTGGGTTCAAGCCAATCAATGATAGTGCAAAAAGTTATATGGGAGATGTTGGGTTTCAGCAAGCGGTTATCAAGGAGCTCATTGATGATGATAATGGTCCATAACTACTCATTTAGGATGGTTGAACATGAGTGGTTCAAAATTGTGATGGAGTATTTGAATCCACTCTATCAATCCATTGGCCAATAGGCAATTAGAGCGAGTGCTTGAGGGTCTACAAGAAAGAAAAATATGTGCTTAGAGAAGCACTCAAGGATGTGGAGTACATTAGTCTTATATGTGTGTGGACAAGAAATGAAACCTTCTCTTATATGTGTGTGCTGGCACACTATATAGATGCCAATTGGATCACGCAAACCCGTGTGCTAGATTACATGGAGTTGGACCCACCTCATAGTGGACAGGTCATTTCGGATGCTCTTTGGGAGTGTGTCACCGAATGGATAATAGAGAACAAGACTCACACTAGACAATGCTTCCAACAATGATGTGGCTGTCAAGGATTTGAAGGCAAAGTTTAAGTTTCGCAGAGGTACACAATTTCAAGACATCTATTTTCATGTTTGGTGTTGTGCACGCATCATCAATTTGGTTGTGAAAGATGGGACATTGTGTATGAACCATTTGTCATAAACTTAAGAGAGACTACTATGAAGTACTCAAAATTGTTGCTCGCATGGGCAAGTTTGTTGAGATTTGTCAAGGTTTAGATCTCATAGTTGGTGCTCATGTGTCACTATATTTCTCTACAAGGTGGAGTTCAACTTACAAGATGATATCTACGGGCCTTCCATATAAAGAGGGGTTAATTATTCCTTTGCCACTAGAGGTCGTGGAGTACTCAGTTGTGCACTAGAAGAAAACTGTGCTCAGTTTTGCCACTACTTCGGGCGCAGCTGTTATGGCAAGGCCAAAAGAGCGAGCTTTGGGAGGATTCCGTCTGGTGGCGTTAGTGAAAGTGGGTCTAGTGGTGGGACCACACAGCGACGCATCCAATGGTAACCCCTGATCCCGCCAAACCCCTGATTCAACACCACCCTCCCGCCCCGCTCTGTCCACCAACACCAGCGTCGTCAGCCCCTGCACCACCGCGCGGCCATCCCGCATGGCTACCTTCTCCACCGCCACCGGCACCTGCTCCAACGGACCCTGATTCAGCACCACCCTCCGCCCTCGATCCGGCCACGACCACGAGCGCCGCCAGAACCTGCGCCACCGCACGGCCATCCCGCGTGGCTACCTGCTCCACCGCCACCGACACCTGCTCGAGCGGAAGCTGTTGCGTCGTCAGTGCGCCCACAACCCGTCGAGGCTCTCGTTCCGCCAGTGCGCCCACAACCTGCTCGACAAAATGGCGAACGACAAAGACGACCTTAGCGAGGCAGGCTTCGGGCCGGAGACCCGTCGCGTCCATGATTGGGTTCCTGAGGGGTAAGTCTTGTTGAAATATAGCCTTATTGCGCAGTGCACGTGCCATTTTGATTTTACCGAGCGGTTTATTTTGTTATGCTCATTTGTGTCTCTTTTTTTGTGGGTTAGGATGGAGTTGCGGTTTGCATTCTTGGTGAACATTAGAAGGGAGATGTTCATAGTGGATGCAAAGGGTTAAAAGAAATTCCAAGGAGGGTTTGATTATCGGCTACCAATGGATTGTAATTGGAGTTTTCGACAATTTGCGGAGGTAATTTGCGGCCCATATCCTTGGGGTTTGCTACCTTTATCATAGGGAGGTTTAAAGGACAGTTATTAGCAGCTTGTGCAGTTGATGGACACAACTTTTTATTTCCAGTTGCTTACGGTGTGATTGAGGCAGAATCTGAGGAGAGCTAGACTTGGTTTTTGCATAATCTGCGCCGGGCTATTTCACATCCCAATGGTTTGGTAATTCATAGTTATTCTTGCAAGGGTTTATAAGTGGTCGTGGACAATGATTTCCCTGGAGTAGATCATAGGGAATGCATGCGTCACCTTGCTGCAAATTTTGGGAAGAAATTCAAAGGAAAGGTCTATGCTGACAATTTGTGGCCAGCATCTTTGACTTGCAATGTGAAGAAGCACAACTATCACATGAGGCAGTTATACAAAAATGATAAAGTGAAAGAATACTTGGAAACACACCACTCCAAGTTATGGGCAAGAAGCCAATTCAGTGAACTGAGCAAAGTTGACTATGTGCAAAATAATATTGCAGAATCTTTCAACTCAACGATCCGGAAACTGAAGGGTCTTTATTTGGCAGATTTTCTTGACAAAATAATGATAGAATATGTTCCGAAGTTTCTTGTTTGTGCAGGAATAGCCGAGGAAAAATTCATGGGCCACATTATCATCCCTTCCGTGATGAATGAATTCAAGCAGAAAACAAGAGGCTTGGAAATGGACATGACTCGTTGCTTGGCTACCACAACAGAGGTATCATTTTTGGATAAAGAGAAGAGGGAATGGAGATATCCTGTTGATTTAGAAGCTAGAACTTGTAGTTGTAGGAAATGGCAGATAACTGGGTTGCCATGCATTCATGCCTTGTTTTTTATCACTACTCTCTCAGTTCAAGAAGGGAACATACAACAGTATGTGCATAATTACTACTCTGTTGCATGGTTCAAAGCCACATATGCACATGCCTTACCTGCTTTGGAGGGAAATCAACAATGGGATATAGTGGACCCTCGTTTCAAGCTATGCCCTCCAGTTCTGAAAAGAGCAGTAGGTAGGCCGAGGAAGAGTCGAATAAGACCTTACAGCGAAGGAACTGGACTTGGACCAAGGAGGCGTAAGTGCACAAGGTGTGATGGGGCAGGTCATTTTTCTAAGTTCTGTGATAATGCAGTAGATCCAGCATTCAGAGAGCGTTTCGATGGTGATGAGCAAATGGAGGATCCCAATGATGAGAAAATGGAGTATCCCAATGATGAGAAAATGGAGCATCCAAATATGAGCAAATGGAGCATCCAAATGATGAGCAAATGGAGTATCCCAATGATGAGCCAATGGAGCATCCAATTGATGAGCCGATGGAGCATCCAATTGATGATCAAAATGATGAGCCAATGGAGGCTCCAAATGATGAGTCAATGGAGGCTCCAAATGATGAGCCAATGGAGGCTCCAAATGATGAGCAAAAAAATGATCAAAATGATGCTCCAATGGTTGGTGTCCAAACTTCTATGGTTGTGAGTTCTACTAGGTATGTAATGCTTGCCAATACTACTGTACATTTATCACTTAACATAATCTTACCAATCCTCCCCTTTGTTTTATACAGCTCCGTGGTTGGTTCGAACAATGTGGTGGCAGTGACCTCTAAGGTATTGACAACCAAGAGGAGCACAAGGAGCAAAGTGGTAGCAAAAAGAACCAGGTTAACAGGGAGCTTAGTGGTTCCAAAGAGCACAAGGATAAAAAGAAGCCTTGACGCTTTATAGATGATGATTGAGTGGGAACCATGTAAAATTTATGAAACATTCATGACTGATGTTGTATTTGTGTTAACTGATATTATACCTATGTTAGAACTCATGTTTGAATGATGTTGGTACATGTTTTGAGCAAGTCATGTAAAAATGTGCTAAAAAGATCTCCAAAGGTAGGGTAAATGGCCTCATTTCTAAGCATTTTTTCGATCATGTCTAAATCAGCCAAATAAATTTCCTACACATCTATTATATATATGTAGACAATGTGCACAGGATTTCCATTTTTTGATTTTTTATGCTAATTTGAATTCTGGTCAAACCTACCTTTGATCAACATCTAAACAAATTTAAAACATGAAAATGAAAAAGTAAGCATGGATCCTTCTTAGTCACTCCTAAATGAAGCCATTTCCAAAGTTTTGTTCATTTTCATGTCCCAAAGTTGATACCACCTCTCTTCACCCTTGACTTCGTACGACGATGTTCGAGATATGACATTAGGTACATGATTCTTTCGTTCCTATGTATATAGATCATGTTTATCAACTTTCAATAGTTAGTAAATGACATTATAAGACAATGTGTAGAGGATTTCCATTTTTTTATTTTTTTTTATTTTTTATGCTAATTTGAATTCTGGTCAAACCTATCTTTGAACAATATTTAAACAAAATTAAAACATGATAATAAAAAAGTAAGCATGGATCATTTAGTCACTCCTAAGTGAAGCCATTTCCAAAGTTTTGTTCATTTTCATGTCCCAAAGTTGATACCACCTCTTTTCACCCTTGACTTCGTACGACGATGTTCGAGATATGACATTAGGTACATGATTCTTTTGTTCCTATGTATATAGATCATGTTTATCAACTTCAATAGTTAGTAAATGACATTATAAGACAATGTGCAGGGGATTTCCATTTTTTGATTTTTTTTTATTTTTTATGCTAATTTGAATTCTGGTCAAACCTACCTTTGACCAGCATTTAAACAAATTTAAAACATGAAAATAAAAAAGAAAGCACATATCCTTCTTAGTCACTCCTAAATGAAGCCATTTCCAAAGTTTTGTTCATTTTCATGTCCTAAAGTTGATACCACCTCTCTTCACCCTTGACTTCGTACGACGATGTTTGAGATATGACATTAGGTACATGATTCTTTCGTTCCTATGTGTATAGATCATGTTTATCAACTTTAATAGTTAGTAGATGACATTATAAGACAATGTGCGGACGATTTCCATTTTTTTGATTTTTTTTGAAATTTTTATGCTAATTTGAATTCTGCCCAAACCTACCTTTGACGAACATTTAAACATATTGGTCAAAGTGAAAATTATAACCTAAGCTCGTATCCGTGTTTCTCACTCAAAAATGAAGCTATTGAAATTTGCACATTTCAAAATACACTGTTGACTGCCCCCAAATCACGTGGACATGCCAAAACCCCTCAAAACCCCATTCGTTGACCATCTAACCCTATTGACCAATTCCAGCCGTCCATCTAACCCTACCGAGCCAGCCCATCCGTTCGATTTGTTCTTAGAGAAGGATACCTAGCCGATCCATGGCTTCCTCTGTTTGCAGCGTGAACCGTCCATACGGTTAACGACAGTCGTCCGATTTGGCCTTCTAGAAGGACTCACAGCCGATCTGCGACAGACGTCGTCCTTCAACGTGATTGTCTTAAAAAATTCCTCACCGCTGCGGAAAAAGATGGGCGGGAGACACCGGATGGTCTGTTGGGCCAAATCCAACGGGCCTATCTAGCATGTGCATTCCTGCTCGCCACCGGGCCTAACGCCTCTGCACGCTGCGCATGTCTAGGCCTTCCATGCATGCGTCATGCAGCTCGCTCGTAGTGACTCAGCCTTCCCCATCGACTCAACGTTGCATTGTCTCAGTTCAGCCCCTGCTTCGTGCCATCGACTCAGTTTTGCCATCGTCTAAGTTCAGACTACGTGCTCACGGATACACACACGCATCAACTACCAAAGGATTCTCACGAGCACCATGACGCCTCGTCTACTGCCAATGGATACACATGCACACCGGATACACACGCGCACCAGACGACTTGTCTTCGCATCTTTAAAAGGGTGTGCCTCTCTTCCTATCCCACACACACCCACCGAGCGAGCCAAGCCTCTCTTCCTCTCCCTCTCCACCGCACCTTCCGCCGTCCGCGCACCAAGCCAAGATGCAGTACACCGGACCTACCTTCCGCCGTCTGCACACCGCGCCGGAGCGGCGGTACCCGGCGGGCGTCCTCGTCGAGAACACCCTTCGTGTCTAGGTCAAGTCCAGGTGGAGGGCCGAGAAGGATCTGCTCAAAGACTTCTTCGACGAGGGCTTCTCCCACCTCCCACGGGGCTCGCCCGTCATGTACCACATCAACGATTCTCGTGAAGGCGTTGCCCTGAAGCTGCTAACGGTCACCTTCTCCAACTGGTTCGACGCGTACGCCCTTCTCGGCGAGGTCTATTGGTGCGGCTGCGAGTCCATCTTCTTCACCACCTACAACATCTTCACCGACTGCGAGTCCATCTTCTTCTCCGGGCGCCATCAGCACTGCCTCCCGTACAACAAGTGAAGACGGTGGTGTGGCCAAGGAGTGTTTCAAGCATCGTCATGTTTTTTAGAATTTTCTATTTTTTTTTTCCTATGTCATTCCGTGTACGTCTTCGTGTCGTGTCCTTGGACTCCTTATCTATTTGTGTACCAATTAACCAACCTATCGTATTTATCTAAGTTTTATTGTGTGATGATCTTGCATATCAAGTTGTTATGTCTTATTTGTTTGCTTGCGCTCATGGATCATCACATGAAAAATCACAAACATGTAATGTTTGAAATTTGATGATCTGCGTAGAAATATTTGCATCTCAAGTTACCTCGACACGCTTTAAATAATGAACTTTGGTGTAGCCTTTAATCTGCAATTTTATATATTTTCTAAAATGAAATGCTCGTGTATATACGGCCAGAAGGTCACAACTCCACCTGCACAAAATTGAGTACACTTTTTTTTGTAAAATCCTAAATCAATGGATTGATTAACTATAGCTACCATTATTGCCGTTCCTTCTCAATATCTTTCCATCCGCCCACTGGTTACCAGGGCAGTCCTTAACGCTTCCAAACTAAGCGGTCTAGGGTTCGAGCCCCTAGCCGCACCCCTTTTTGTTTTTGTTTTTTCACTTTTTCACCGTTCCCTTATTTTGCATCAAGGCAGAGGCCAGCTGAAATTTGATCAAATTACTTAAAATCCCAAATTCAAGCTTACAAGTTCATAATATTTTAAGGTTACAAATTCACCACAAATTCATGCATTTCCATTCAATATCAATATTACACCTAGTGCGATTACAATCCCAACTAAAACTGCCCAAATGTAATTGCGAATCTGTGATTGATGTTCTAGCTTACTAATCGTCTGGTTCACCCTATTTAGCTCTATAGCTACCTCTCTATCAATGCATGCTCCGCCTCCGCCCTCCGTCTCTTCTGCAATAGTTCGCGCGCCGGCCAATGCAATCTGTGGCATGATGGGCAACCATTCTTCGTGCTCATCTGGGCTAGAACATCGACCCAAAGGAAGAAGCATTTTGCTCAAATATCCCGACCACAAAAAATAGTAAAATTTCCCTGGTTCTTATCCCCTTCTTGCTACACACGTAGAACATACGATTGGTGTTCTTCGATGTGCACGAGATCCTCCGATCAACGGCCGCTCGACATCGCGGACAGAGCAAGATCGCCATCTCCATGCGCGTCGGAATGTCGAACCGCGAGGTGGCTTGGAGCTAGAAGAAGACATGGACCACAGAGCGGAAGAGGATCCGAATGCCGCCACGCACAACCCCTCTGGCTTTAACAGAGAGCTGCGCCCTCCATAGCTCTTGCCGTCGGTGGGGCTCCTCGTCGGCAGCACCCCCTCGGTCGTCGCTCTCGGCTCGTAGCTACCAAAAAGGGTCGCCCCTCCCACCTCTACGCGTGGCCGCCTCCTGCTTACCCGCTCGGACCGATGCAAGCTTCAATTTCTGCTCAGTGATGCAAGCTCCGGCGGCGCGTTCCGACACTTTTAAATAAAAAGAGCAACAATAGCATAGTGGGTCCCACAACTCTCCACCTTGCCCCACTAATACACCCAATTTGTATCACCATTCTATATCATAATTTACCTCTATTCATTGATATTTGTCTTATTATGAGGTATTACTTATGGCTTTTCATCTGTTTATGCATGTTGGATGATTCTTGGAGGATGGACTGCCAGAGTCTGGATTCTGATGGAAAAGAAGGCGTTTCGGTGCAATTTCGCAAAGACAGAAAAATATCAAAAAAATATGGAAACATATTATGTTAGCAGAAGACGAAGGAAGCCAGAAGGAGGGACGAAGAGGGGCCTCAGGGGGTCCACACCCCCTAGGCGCAGGCCCACCTGACCCCGCGCCTAGGGCAGGTGTGGCCTACCTGCCCGGCCTCCGACTCCGCCCCTTCGCCTATATCTTCCCTTCTAAACCCTAAGCCTCGGGGAGCGACCACAGATAGATTTCCGCCGCCTCTAGTGGGCGGAAAACACCGAGAGAGAAAGATCTCTCTGACAAACAGATTTTTGCCGAGGGAATTCCTTCCCGGAGAGGGGAGACCATCTCTATCAACACCGTCATCAAGCTAGGATTCATCGGGATCATCATCATCATCCACACAATCATCTCCACCAGCACCATCATCACCACTCCATCCCGCTGTAACAATTGTGTTGGATATTGCTTTAGTTCTTAGGGGAAACTTTCCCGGTGTTGATTACTATTGTAGTTGATGCTTGTGAGTGGAACCATTGGATTATTGTTTATGTTCAGATTGTTATCCATTATCATATCATCTTTGATCTTGATCCATATGATGTCTTGTGAGTAGTTCGTTTAGTTCTTGAGGACATGGGAGAAGTCATGTTGTTAGTAGTGAATCTGTGATGAGTTATTATTCAATGGTTTAGTATTTAAGTTGTGGTGCTATGCTTCTAGTGGTGTGATGTGAACATCGACTACATGACACTTCACCATTTATGGGCCTAGGGGAATGCATTGTGTATTTGGCTACTAATCGCGGGGTTGCCGGAGTGACAGAAACCTGAACCCCCATTAGGACACCTTTGCACAAGAGAGCGTAGGATCTCATAGTTTAAGGATGTGGTTAGATTTATATCTTAATTACTTTCCTCTAGTTACAGATGTTTGCAGGAGGTTTAATCACAAGTATGTATTAGTCCTAGGAAGGGCGGTATGTTAGCACAGGTTCACCCACACAACATTTACAAACACCAGAGAAGAGTACTCAGCTATTTGAAGCGAAAGCACTTGACAGAATTGCCATGTGTCCTCGGGAACGTTTGGTCCTTATAAGTATTTCCACCGGCTTGTCCTTTGCTAAGAAAGGATTGGGCCACTTGCTCCGCTTGTTCGTTACTTTTGTTACTTGCTCCTTGTTTTGTTGCCTTGTCAGAAAACCACTAAAAATCCATTTGCTAAGTATTCACAGGGATTTCCTGCTCTGTACCACTATTTAGCAACCTTCTGCTCCTCGTTGGGATCGACACTCCTATTTATCGAAAGAACTACGATACACCCCCTGTACTTGTGGGTTATCAAGACTATTTTCTGGCGTCGTTGCCGGGGAGTGAAGCGCTATTGAAGAGTGGAACTGGTAAGGGAAACTTTCATTGTGAGTATTGCTTTTGTCACTGCTTGTTACTTTGTTTCCAATATAGATAACTCACTTGGTTGAAAACTACTACCACTGCTAGGGTAGTAGATGAACCACCTCCTGTTGAGATAGATCCTTTTAAGATACCTACAAATGTTGTTAATCGTGTTATGGATAATTATTATTTTCAGGATGGAACTGTCCATCCCGGTGATCACTTGCTTTTTATCCATGAATTATGCAGGTTGTTTAAGTGTGCAGGTATCACAACTGAAAAGGTGAAGAATAAGTTACTCTCCATATCCTTGAAAGGGAGAGCTGAAGAATGGTATAAGCTGCTGAAGAATGGACAATCCATGGAATGGGAGGAGATGTCATCTCTCTTTTACTCTAAATTTTATCCTCCTAGTGAGATCCATAAGGATAGAAATCTTATATATAACTTTTGGCCTCTTGATGGAGAGATTACATGTAACATCCCAGGATTAGCACCTAGAATTAGAGAGGACAAATGTGTGTGCATTGCATTCATGCATTAAAAAATCCGGAGAATTTTCGCGCAAAACTAAAGAAGTTATAGAGGGATCGAGATCTCTCTTGTTCTGATGGAAACATCAGAGCAAGTGCGATGGATTTCGACATGACCTCTACTGTAACTTGTATGTTTGGGGAAGAGAAAAATTCAAAGTTGAATATTCAATTGATAAATTTTAATTCTAAAAGAATTTGAAATAGAATAATAACTCGAAAGTAAATTGTAATAATAAATAAAATGTGAACTCTTATTTATGATTAAGATACATTATTTATAATCATCTAAGTATAAAAGATAATTGAAATTCAAACACAAAAGGAAAAAGATTTACAATAAGTATTGAGTTCATATTTATAAATAAGATATGAATATTACAAGAATTTAGATTTCAAATAGAAAGAAAATTAAGCTTTATTAATATTATATAGTATTACATTGTCTTTAGAAAAAATTATAAAACAAGTAACTTTATTAAATAAGATACAACCATACAATGTCTTTATATTATTCAAACAAAAAAGAAATTACAATAATAATCTGGTATCTTCTCATGTTCTTTTATATCTGCAAAACAAAACTAGTAAATAAAAGAGGGGGTTAGTTTGGTTAGTATTGCTCGCAGGTACAGAGTGTGATTAAATCTAGGACTGGAGGTTAGATTGGTTAGTATTGCTCTCAGTTTGGGACCCACGACCAAGCCCATACAGATTTTACGAGCACTAACTCACGGACCTCACGACAGAGTCCATTGGATTTGGATATCTCCGGACTTCTTGTGCGCGGATATGGATGGACTTGGATGTTATTCGTTTCTATTTGGACAGGACATGGACTGGATCAAGTATATTTGGACATCAGTTGGGTAGTTCACTTTTGGACTTGGAAGTTGGTCCATTTCCAGGTTTAAGTGTGATGCACTGTGATGTTCATCACTAAGCAGTAATTGGGGCCAGAGTAGAATCTGTTTTTATCAGTAAATTTGGCCTCAGACTATGTGCATCACTGTCCTGAGAGAGGGGCAAGTTTCACCAAATAGAGAAATATCCAAAACAGGGATAAATATCAGAATCAGCCGAGCTCATCCACACCATCAAGTTTCATTCATGGAAACTTGCACCCAAAGGGACCCACTTGACAGCAGCTCACACACCACATGCAACTGATGTGTTGTCAACACATCAGGGAAGGTACCAACTATAGAAAAGGAACACCAGCCGTACCAGTACTGCTACTACATCCTTTCCACACACACACACAACCAGACCAACAGATCCTTTATTAGCAGCCAAGAAACACTACTATTTTGTCCCTGATCCATATCATATCCAGTTCCACCACACAGCTAAGGACATCACCCCATGTCATCACAATCGCCAGGAGCATAAGGAGAAGACCAGGAGCACAAGGAGAAGTCTAGGAGCATTAGAAGCTTCCAACAACATCTGAAGGAGCAGGCAACAACAACATCACATGGACAAAGATGGCTAGCTGATCAAGTACCAGCACCAGCTAGCATAGCAACATCAAGTTCAACATCAGGTTGCTACCCAACACAAAGGTCATCATATAGAATCTATTTTTATCAGCATATAAAGTACAAAGGAAAAACATGAGATTGGTACAAGTACTTCTCTCAGACCCACATAGAAATGCTATGTTGAGGCATCATAGAGAATCTGATAGCCACGCTTTAGCATCTGTTCTTATAGTGTTTGGCCTCAACCTATGCATCATTGGCAGCCAACTATGGATCTTTAGTTAGTCAATCAGGTAGCATGTCAATAGATGTGGTGTTCACCACTATGCACACTTCTGAGGAAGGCACCACAGTGGCAAACACCACAACCACAACCACAAGAAATCAAACTCAAGATCTGTTCTTAATAGTTTGCACCATCAGGACCTGGGGTAGATAAGGGAAAAAGCATCCAAGATAAATTATTACAAGTACCCTTCAACTAGATCTGGTCTAGGAGGATGAGAGGTAATATTTCCTCTCAGACTTACATAGAGATGCTATGCAAAACTCATCATAGGGAAATCACCCAAATAAAAGTAATTGCCCTTATCTATCCAAATTAGTGCCTCATCCTTTGCATCATTGACAGGGCCTATGTGCCAATACACCATCTGATTTTGTCAAGTCATATCACATAAGGATTGATAGCCACACACATAATCATGAAAATGGTATAAGCAACCAAATTCCACTGACCTGCAACTAGATGATTTCTAGGCGATCGGAAGAGGTCACTTGAACCACATATAATCACATATCTACTCAAGGTCATGCTACAAGAAGGATTGTTGTGCACACTCCAAAAGGAGGCACCACAACAAGAACCTCCAGGTAGCAGAAGCCACCAGAACAAGCTAGCAGAAATAACTCAGGTTTTCAAGCCATTCAAAGCTATTATAAATCATTTATCTAGTTAAAATTACTAGAGATCATTTAAACTTTTACTTATGACATCATGGACAGATAAAATTCATCTAGACTTGTTCCTGAAATAAGAATCCAATTAATCTAGGGAAACATCATATACACATTTACTTGATGAAAGTTGGGTGTGCACATTGCAATTGCACACAATATAGTTCTATGTAGAGGATCTACTCATACCAACAATTTTAGCTACAGCTACAACTAGAACTTAATCGGGAAACCCAAGACTCGGCCAACACATTTAATTACATCAGGAAAATCATTAAGAACATCCAATAACTTGAATAGTAAATAAAATATATCAAGTAATAGGTGTAGGAACTACTTATATCATGCATATGTGTGAATCATATAGTGAATTGTCATTCAATCCAAGAAGAAAAGCTACTAGGAAAAATTACCTGAAGCATTAAATCATTCAATCATAGAAGGAACAGATCAGATACTAAAAGGAATATTGCATGTAGATAGTGGGATTATTTGCCAATACAAACCATCTAAATGGTCATGAGATCATCAGGAAACCACTGACCACTACTTGTATTTATCAACATGGTTAAGAAGTTAATTTAGAACTCCAACACAAGAACAAAACTAATAGGATCATCTAGAACTAAAGCAACTGGTACCATAACCTGGTCAAGTGCATCTTGGTTATCCTGTGAATACCAAATTTGCACATCACCACAACAATAGTTTAGGATTTAGAAGTCTGACTATCTGAGATAGATTAATTATCTTAATCATAGGAGTAACACATGTCCAGTAACAGTATTTGATCACAAATGATTTCTAGAACAAAAAGATATGCTTCCAGACTCTAAGTTAATCAGTAGCACAGACCAATTCCAAGATTTCCAGAACCTAAACCTGCGTTTTACACCTAAATGACTTCATCGACTCGAAGTCCGGTCACATGAGAATTACCTGACTAGAGGCATGGTTGATGGAGTAGAAAAGAAGGCAAACGTCGGGGTTGCATCCCAGGATGCCGTCCCTCCGGCATTAAAGATTGGAGTAGACCACAGTAGCTGCTGCAGTACCACACCGGTGTGAAAAGTGTGGGAGCAGCAGATTGAGATCGAGGAGGGATATGTTCCAGTCTTCCTCGAGCAGCAGCTGGAACATGGGGGGTCAGAGCAGCCGCGTCGGTGACCTTGCCGAATCCTCATGGCTAGGGTTCCATAGGAACCAGAGGGGAGTTGCCCGAGGGCGAAGGAGAGTGAATCAGCGGCTGAAGTCGACAGAGAAGGGCCAGAAGAGATTGTCCCAAAGAACAACAATACCAGCGGGAGCTGGAACCGGCCGGATCAACACAGACGACGACATCAGGCCTGAACAAAAAGGCATTAGGGGCGAATTCTATAGGGCCTCAAAACCAAATCAAAATAGAGGGCCAGATCATCCAGTCGGTGGCGGAGCTTCAGTGGCGGCAATGCCGCAACATCCTCGGTTACTGGAATTGGGCGTGGCGATGTGAGTGGAGCCAAAGGAGTAACGGGGAGGTGTGTATGCGGTTAGGTGTGTGCATGCGTCGAGTGACAGAGGAGAGGGGACGAGTCGGGGTGAAGTGCCCCGAGCCTGGCCTTGCTGGGTCGGGCCGTCCAAAGTGGCCAGCCAAACAGACTATAGGTGGAACCTTTGGGTCTAGTTTTATAAGAAAAAAATTAATTAAAGAATAAAATGAAAACTACCTAAATGCCCTTTTGACATTTAAAGCACTACAAAAATATATAAAAATACCAAAAATACATATGATACATCAAAATAACCACAAGAATAATATCTACATAGAAAAATTATAATTTTACTTGTTAATATAAATATAAAGCAAATAAATATTAACACCATTAAGTCCCAAGTGAAGTCTCATAAAATAAGGAAAATGCCAAAAAAATATAAAAATTATTTTTGTGCATAAAAATAAATCTACTATTTTAAAAAATACTAGTATAATTTTTATATATAAATAAAAATGAAGTAAGTATTTAAATACGTTTAATCCTTTATGGAATTTTATAAACATAAAAATAATACTTAAAAATAAATAAAAATCATTTTCAAGGTCTTGAATAAGTATATTACACTAGAAAAATACTAAATATATTAGTAGAATAGTTTTTAATATTTTAAAGTAATAAATCCTTATCTATTATCTATTTTTGAAAATTCTTTAAGAACATTTCTTAAGAAAGAAATAATTATGTTTCTTCAGAAATATTAATAACCTAAAATCAAATTACTAAAGTTCTAAACCATAACTAAGGTTTACAATAAACTTAAGTGAAAATTATTAACCTTATAATATATTTGGAAACCTTAAATAAAGATTTAAAGCCACAACCTTCAAAATAACTGTATACATCATTCAATTAAATTATAAAGTGAATAATTCCACACCTTAGTCATACTTATCATAAGTCCAAAACTTGAGAATAACTAAAACAAATTACATCTTAAGTTTATTTACCATTTTAAAGTTAACTTTAGTCTCAAAACTCTTATAACATTATGTCTAATAAACTACTTATGTTTTTGTAGTTAACTTTGGTCTATTCCAATTAAGATATAAAGCATCTTAAGTCTAAACTAATCAATCACACACAAAAGACATTAATCAGATCCTATTAACAATGAAAATTGTTTAAACCTTAGAAAGGAAATATTTTCTTCAAATGTTATTCTTTTTGCCACTTCAAACAACAATCTCATAATAAGTTCTTCAATTCTTAACAACTCAATCCCAAGGATGTTTATTAATAGACACCAAATGACCATTAACCATAATCACATTATTTTATACTTTACTTGTATATGTTGAATTATTAACCCTTGAGTTCCTTATAAAGGTCATTACTTATAAAGTAAAATTTAAAGATAAACCAACTCTTAAAAGAATCACCTAAATTCACTTCACTCAAAGCATTGAGAATTCACTTTGGGAGTTTTACAAAATGCATATCATTACTTATGCATAACTGCATGTTGCTTCTTTAAACATTAGTCCTTACCGGACCAATGATGATGATTTTAGATATTGGATCCTATATCGTCTCGAAGACCGTGAGTGCATAATCTTGCAATCACAAAAGGCAAGTTCACACTTGCTCATGTCCTTTGATTATTTTCTGTAAAGTATTTTGCAAATTCAGTGTTGTCATCACCTGCATTTCAAAAAGGCAAGAAAATACTATTTTTGATAATAATGTGAACTATCGGTTACTGATCCAGGGTCATCAGCTAATCTATTAAACCTGGTAGTTGGAATACCACTACTCAGGACTATATCATCTAGGACTTAACAACCAATGTCGCCAGTGATTCTTGCGTCGTATATTACACGTTAACCATAAGATTTGGAATGGGACGGAGAAGTCTGCTGGATCGGCTCCCTTTCACATGCATTGGACACTGTTCTGGGAATTTGTAAGTTGCAGATCGTGGGTATAGCCATTTTATACGGGGAAAGGTCTACCGTGAATCTAGGCTTACAAACGACAGATTTCTAGTGTTAATGGTTGTTGTGTGTATCCAACTAATGTATAGCCGTTTTATACGGGGAAAGGTCTACCTTGAGTTTGGGCATACAACAATTGCG
The DNA here is from genome assembly GCA_030063025.1 of Avena longiglumis. Lineage (NCBI taxonomy): Eukaryota > Viridiplantae > Streptophyta > Magnoliopsida > Poales > Poaceae > Avena > Avena longiglumis. The sequence goes on from CP125974.1 coordinate 26,460,031, forward strand.
GTGTATGCGGGGTCGCGGAGAAGGACAGTGATTGACTTGGATCTTAGACTGGGCCCCATACCAAGGAAGTATGGACAAGGTCATGTCTTGGTTGTGCAACAAAGCTAAGATCTCTCATGGGAAAAGTAATGCACCTATGCAGAGTGTAAGAATCAGAACTTGTTACTCCCCTGCTCGGAAGGAGTCATGAACGGCGATAAAGGAACTCCATGAAAGTTCTGGTAAACCCATGAAGGCTGACGGACATAGCTTTTCAGAATAAAAGAAACTTTTGAAGAATTTTTTACGAAAACTTGCATTGCCTACGACCTATGGTCTGTGGCTGTAGATATAGTGCATCAAACACTCCTTTCTAGTGAACTTGCTGAGTACGGTCGTACTCAACGTATCTTCTTAACCCTTGCTAGATTCTGAAGCCATTAAGACGGCGTCAACATCAAGTTATGCTCCAGGAATCATCAGCAGAAGCTAAAGCTCTGCAATGAAGTCAAGAAAGTCAACATATACATCAACTCAAGTGAAGACGAAGTTACTAATTAGTTAGGAATATAATTTCTAGCCATAGAACCTATTTCTGTAGTGTAATGCAATAGCAGCAATGCCAGACAAATATTTCAGATACTAGTCTTATTAGTATGATAGTTTTTTTAGTTGTTTATTTCTGATTCTTCTTTGTAAGAAGTTACTTTCTCTCTCTTTAACCTAGAGTGTTCTCTGGATCTTTTGTAAAGAGTCGATTTGTAACCTATAGTCATGTCTTGGACCTGTTGTGTTTCTGTTGTACCACTCTAAGGGATGTAATACTAGTGAACGGTGTTTCATTGGTGTTATGTCAACGACTATGGTATACTACATCATGCAATGGTATGCTGGGTCACCGCAGTACAACTCAAGCTTGGGGAGATTGAAGTTACTAATGCTTAAATGTCCTATTCATGAACTCCCTAAGAATATTATTCTCAATAACTTTTATGCTAGGCTTTCACTTCATGGTCAAGATTTACTAGATGCTTCTTGTGCTGGATCATTCACACGTATGAAGGAAGAAGCTAAATGGGATCTTCTAGACCGTATTCAAGAGAACACTGAAGCTTGGGAGAATGACAAAGGAAGAAATTCAGGTATAAACTATGATCATGAATGCATCAAATCTTTTATGGGAACTGATAGCTTTCGTGATATTAGCAATGAGTTTGTCTTGATCCTCAAGTTCTTGCAAAATGTTTTAATGCTTTTGCCTCTTATATTGAGATTCCCAAGAAAGAGTGGGACAAGTACCATGCTCCTTATAAAGACATTGTTACCCATGTTCCTGCCAGTGTAGAGGTTTGTACTGTTGATCCTATTTTGCCTGAACCTTATGTTAAAAAGATTCCTTTTCCCTCCACGGTAAGGGAACACTCTATTATGGCTAATGTGGTTAGCAAAAGCGCAAAAAAACTATAGGGTTCGATGAGCTTATTGATATCGAGCCCGTGGTAGCTATTGTGAAAGATCTTGACACTAGAAATATAGAGGATGAGCATATTGTCTTCTGTGAAGACGCTACTAATATTGTTTCTCATCCTAAGAAAGTTATAAAAGCATATTGTCCTTGTGCTTTCTGTTAAAATTGGTAGTCATAGCTATTATGGTTTATGTGATATTGGTGCTAGTTCTAGTGCTATTCCTTATGAGCATTACAAGGAAATTATGCATTATATTGGTCCTTGTGAGATTGAGGAAATTGATGTGGTCATTCACCTTGCTAATAGAGAGCAAGTTTGTCCCATTGGCATTGTAAGAGATGTGGAGGCCCTTTGTGGTAAGATTAAATATCCTGCTGATTTTCTAGTACTTGGTAAAGAAGCTAGTAAAACCTATCCTATTATATTTGGTAGACACTTTCTGAACGCTTGTGGGCCTATCATAGATTGTAGGAAGCAAAAAGTTTTGACTAAGTTTGCTGGAGAGTCTTATGAGTTTAATTTTTCCAAATTTGCCAAAACTCCTTATGAAAATGAACTGCCTGATGAGGATTTCAGGGTTGAACAACTTTCTGCTATTTCTCTTGCTCCTAAGAATGCCTTCCAGCAGTTCATGGAAGATCATGAAAGTGATGCCTTCATGAAGGAAAGAAATGAGATTGATGAGGCTTTCCTTCGTCGGCCTAAGTTACTGAAGCATAATTTACCTATGGAAGATTTGTGTACCACACTACCACCTAAAGGGGACCCTGTTTTCGAATTAAAACCTTTACCAGATGATCTTAAATATGCTTATCTTGATGACAAGAAGATATATCCTATTATTAGTTCTAAAATTTTAGGAAAGGAATAAGAAAGGTTATTGGAGATATTGAAGAAACATCGAGGAGCTATGGGCTATACTCTTGATGATTTAAAGGAGATTTCTCCTACTATATGTCAGCATGCTATTAATATAGAGCCTGATGCAAAACCAGTTGTTGAGCACCAACGTCGTCTAAATCCTAAGATGAAGGATGTGGTAAGAAATGAGGTATTAAAACTCCTTGATGCTGGTATTATTTATCCTATTGCTAATAGTAAATGGGTTAGCCCTGTTCATTGTGTTCCCAAGAAAGGGGAATAACTGTTGTGCCTAATGAGGATAATGAGCTTATACCTCAAAGAGTAGTAGTTGGGTATAGAATGTGCATTGATTTTAGAAAGATTAATAAAGTTACTAAGAAATATCATTATCCTTTTCCCTTTATTGATCAAATGCTTGAGAGGTTGTCCAAAAAGACTCACTTTTGCTTTCTTGATGGTTATTCTGGGTTTTCTCAAATTGATGTGAAAGCACATGACCAAGAGAAACCAGCTTTCACTTGTCCCTATGGTACTTATGCTTATAGGTGTATGCCTTTTGGTTTATGTAATGCTCCTACTACCTTTCAGAGATGTATGTCTGCTATCTTTCATGGTTTTTGTGAAGAAATTGTGGAGGTTTTCATGGACGATTTTTCCGTCTATGGAACTTCTTTTGATAACTGTTTGCATAACCTTGATAAAGTTTTGCAGAGATGTGAGGAAACCAACCTTGTTCTTAACTAGGAGAAATGCCATTTCATGGTTAATGAAGGGATTGTTCTTGGACACAAGATCTCTAAAAGAGGCATTGAAGTTGACAGAGCCAAAATTGAAGCAATTGGGAAGATGCCTTGTCCTAGAGATATCAAAGGTATTCGTAGTATCCTTGGTCATGCTGGTTTCTATAGGAGGTTTATTAAAGATTTCTCCAAAATTTCAAAGCCCCTTACTAATCTTCTTCAAAAAGATGTACCTTTTGCCCATCATGATGATTGTAAGGAAGCTTTTGAAACTTTGAAGAAAGCTTTGACAACTGCTCCTATAGTCCAACCACCTGATTGGAGTTTACCTTTTGAAATTATGTGTGATGCTAGTGATTTTGCTGTGGGTGTTGTCCTGGGACAACATGTTGACAAGAAGTTAAATGTCATTCATTATGCTACCAAGACTCTGGATGCTGCTCAAAAGAATTATGCTACTACTGAAAAGGAGTTCTTAGCTGTAATCTTTGCTTGTGATAAGTTTATACCTTATATTGTTGATTCCAATGTTATTATTCATACTGATCATGCAGCTATTAAATACCTTATGATGAAGAAGGACGCTAAGCCTAGGCTTATAAGGTGGGTGTTGCTTTTGCAAGAGTTTGATCTGTATATTGTGGATAGGAAAGGTGCTGATAATCCTATTGCTTATAATTTATCTCGTTTGGAAAACATTTCTTTTGACACTTTGCATGTTAATGATAGTTTTCCAAATGAGCAGTTAGCTGCAATAAGGGTAAGTCCACATGAGAGTCCTTGGTATGATGATTTTATTGTTTCCAAGTATTTGCCTCCAACCTTTACAGCCCAACAGAGAAGGAAATTCTTTTATGATCTAAGGCATTACTTTTGGGATGACCCACACTTATATAAAGAAGGAGTAGATGGTATTATGTGAACATGTGTTCCAGAATTTTAACAACAAGAGATATTGAGAAAATGTCAGTGTAGTGCTTATGGAGGACATCATGCTGGGGATAGGACTGCACAAAAGGTTTTACAATCTTGATTTTATTGGCCTACCCTTTTTAAAGATGCAAGGAAGTTTGTCTTATCATGTGATGAATGCCAACGAGTAGGTAACATCTCTAGACGCAATGAAATACCTATGAATTATTCTCTTGTTATTGAACCTTTTGATTGTTGGGGATTTGAATTTATGGGGTCTTTTCCTCCTTCAAAGGGTATACACGTATTCTTGTTGTTGTTGACTATGTTACAAAGTGGGTAGAAGCCATACCAACAAACAGTGTTGATGGTAAGACCTCTTTGAAAATGCTCAAAGATGTCATTTTTCCTAGGTTCGGTGTGCCTAGATATCTCATGACTGATGGAGGCTCATTTTATTCATGGGGGTTTTAGAAAAACTCTCGCTAAGTATGATGTAAACCAAAGAATGGCTTCAGCTTATCACCCCCAAACTAGTGGGAAAGTAGAACTTTCCAATAGGGAAATCAAATCTATCTTGCAGAAGACTGTCAATAGATCTAGGAAAATTTGGGCTAAAAGGTTGAATGACGCTTTGTGGGCTTATAGAACTGCTTATAAAAATCCTATGGGGATGTCTCCTTACAAAATGGTCTATGGGAAAGCTTGTCACTTGCCTTTAGAATTAGAACACAAAGCTTATTGGGCAGTGAAAGAGTTGAATAGAGACTTTAGAATTGCTGGTGAGAAAAGACTGCTCAACTTAAGTAATCTAGATGAGTGGAGAGGGGAAGCTTATGAAAATGCTAGGCTCTTTAAGGAAAAAGTAAAAAGATGGCATGATAGGAGAATTCTCAAAAGGGAGTTCCATGTTGGTGAGGAAGTTCTTTTGTATAGGTCTCGTCTTAGATTTTTTGCAGGGAAACTACTCTCCAAATGGGAAGGACCTTTTGTTATCAAGGAAGTGTACCGTTCAGGTGCCATCAAAATTTTTTCTCTAAAGGATGACAGAACACAGGTGGTGAATGGTCAAAGACTAAAACATTGTATTTCTGGAGATTCTTATAACGAAGATGTTGATGTTATTCAAATGATAACTCCAGAAAAATTATTAGAAGCCAAACACCAGAAACTACAGAGTTCGTCCTTGAATAGGTAAAAGTAATGAAAACATAAGGTTCGTGAAACTCTAACCTTTTTATATTTTTGATGTTTTTCATACATAAGGGAAGTTACGAGACGAAATTGAAGAGGAAACGGATCCCGGGGTGGACAAACCCACCCCAGGCGCGAGCCCAGCCTGGCCGCGCCGGAGGGGGGGTGTTCCACCCCCAAGATCCGACTTCGCCTCGTTTCCGTGTCAAGACCTTCCCTATGCATTGAATCTTCGTAATATATAACCCCCCGGGTTCCCCGAGGTTCTTGCATCGTGTTCTCGCCGTGTTTTCATTTCGATCTTTTCTGTCAGGAAAATTCTCAGATTTGGAGCCTCAATGTCTTCCTCTGGATCACCCACGGAGGATTCCTCTGCGGATGTCCTCAACCCGTACATGTATGAGTTGAGGATTCATCCCAAAGAGTTGATCCTCAAAGAGGGGAAGGTACATATGAACGAAGTTCAAGGCCCTAAAGGAGAAGGCAGTCTGGAAGACAGGATGGAAGTGTTGGAACAAGAAGTTTTCAGGTACAAGAAGATGGCAGAAAACTAAGTGGATGTTATTCACAAGATAAGTTCAGAACTCATCACCAAGCACGAGGGAGAAGTTGCTGAGCTCCAAGAAGAGATCTTATCACTCCGTCAGACCACCAATCAATTGCAAGCACAACACTATGACATACAGAATCAAAACTGTGAGTATGAGGCTAGATTTCATCGCATAAGCTCTGCTGCTAGTTTCAGGATTGCAGAGACAAGGACATACTTTTTGGATGGGGAACCATTGCCTTGGAAGTTTTATGATGACAAGAGAACACCACCACCACCGAAGGAGTAATTCTTCATCAGGTTTGGCATCTCCATGGCTTGTTCCAAGCTTGGGGGAGTGCCGCAGTATCATCACCATTATCTTTTATCTTTTACCTTTTTAGTGGATTCATATCTGTGGTAGAGAGGTTATCTTATAGTTTGGTTTGCATGTGGAAGTATCTCTCCTTTATTTGATTATATATGTATCCCTTGGTGTGAGTGCCTTTATTGAATATTAATGAGAAGTCCCATCTTTTACTTTTTGCACTTCTTATTTTAGTTTGCAATCTCTATTATATGATGGATCTTGTTGTTCAGTATTGACACCACTTTGGGATCATCAAGTGGATCTAAATTAGTTTTGGCAAACCGAGTTCTGGTCAGTGGTATTAGTTTGAAAGAAAAAGAAAGAAAGAAAAAGCTTACAGATATTTTGTATCATTTGTTTTCTTTCTTATTGGCTCATAAGCTTGGTATTATTTATTTAAGATTCTTTTGTGTCTTCAAGGAAGATTGCATGTTTGGCTTTATTACTTGTATGTTTGCTTGTTTCTTTCAACTCTCTTGCTTGCTACCCGGCCTTGCTAGTCAAAAACCTGTTTTGAGAAGGCATACTTCTCATGTTTCCAAAATCCTTTGAACCCAAAACTTTTGCCACTTGTGTCCACCATATCTACCTAGTAGCTTTTGCTATTCCTAGCAAATTATCAAGCTTCATCTACCTTTCGAATTAAAAAGTATTTTGTTATGTGAAAACTAGTTAGTAAATCTCTCACGAACTTGATGGCACACCTTATTTACTTGCCCCTAATAGACTTGAACCATTGTGAACATTGAAGTTGTATATGCTTGCATCTATACGTTGGAATTAGCAGAACCGTGCTGTCACGGGGAATGTTTTCAACATTGCACTTGTACTCTATACACAGTTGATATCGTGCTCTTTTGTCTATGGATGTCAACGGTGTGAAATAAAGAGGGAACTTGTAAGTCCATGGAGTCCGTATTCTGTGTTAGAGAAACGCCTGGGCCGCTAGCCTAATCCATGCCTAATCATGGTGGAAACTTGCAGCATCACCATAGTGAGTTATCTATGAAGCATCCTCAATAAAAATCTATACATATGGTAAATAAAAAGATTGCTAAGATGCTCATTGTCTGCTTGCCTTGTCATTTTGGTTATGGGAAAGCTCCTGTACCATGTGCAAGGGGTACCCCATTGGCGGTTCTCAATGATATGCAAATACTTACAATGACAAGAACTTACCTGGGCCCAAAGTTGAGTATGCATGAGGAGTGGACCTCGTATTCAAGGGACATGAGATTGCCAACTTATATTTCGTCAAGCATATACTCCATCTTTGTTCACTTTAACCTTAATCATCTCAAGATGCTTATGATAGGGGCAATGAGGGATCAAAGATAGTAAGTGCCATAATCTTTTGGAAGCTATTTATGACTTGTAATCCCTGCTACCCTCTGAGAAGGGACCTTTCTCCTAGTTACCAGTTGAGTCAGTAAACCTACTTCCTCTCTATCTCCAGCAAGCTTTTGAGTTGTTGTGTTTCAAGCATTCATATGGTGATTTATTCAATCATGTTCTTCATCTTCCTTGTTTGCACAAAACTCTTATCTATTGAGTATTACTTTGAAATCCTTCACTTGTGAAAAACCTTTTTGAGAAAAGAGTGTTCCTGTTTTGAAACTTCTGCAAAAAGCTTTTGTAAAATTTTTTGACAGGTGTTCTCTGACCAAAAACAAGTTTGCCAATTCCAATTATGATTTATCTTTATGCATCTCTATTGTGACAGCTGTACTTGGTTGCAAGCTAAGTTATATAATGGTGAGTTGCTCTCTTCTATGAGTTGTGCAATGGTAAGTGTGATGCTTCTTGTTCCTATTCTTTTATCGACACTTCGCTCCATAAACCTGTGGACATGTTTACTGAGCTCATTATTCGCTTGGGGACAAGCGAAGTCTAAGCTTTGGGGAGTTGATACGCCGAATTTGCATCACCATTCTATATCATAATTTACCTCTATTTATTGATATTTGTCTTATTATGAGGTATTACTTACGGCTTTTCATCTGTTTATGCATGTTGGATGATTCTTGGAGGATGGACTGCCGGAGTCTGGATTCTGATGGAAAAGAAGGCGTTTCGGTGCAATTTCGCAAAGATCAGAAAAATACCAGAAAAATATGGAAACATATTATTTTACCAAAATACGAAGGAAGCCAGAAGGAGGGACGAAGAGGGGCCTCAGGGGGCCCACACCCCCTAGGCGCGGGCCCACCTAACCCCGCGCCTAGGGAAGGTGTGGCCCACCGGCCCGGCTTCTGACTCCACCCCTTCGCCTATATCTTCCCTTCGAAACCCTAAGGCTCGGGGAGCGACCACAGATAGATTTCCGCCGCCTCTGGTGGGCGAAAAACACTAAGAGAGAAAGATATCTCCGGCAGACAGATTTCTACCGAGGAAATTCCTTCCCGGGGAGGGGAGACCGTCGCCATCAACATTGTCATCAAGCTAGGCTTCATCAGGATCATCATCATCATCCACACCATCATCACCACTCCATCCCGTTGTAACAATTGTGTTGGATATTCCTTTAGATCTTAGGGGAAACTTTCCCGGTGTTGATTACTATTGTAGTTGATGCTTGTGAGTGGAACCATTGGATTATTGTTTATGTTCAGATTGTTATCCATTATCATATCATCTTTGATCTTGATCCATATGATGTCTTATGAGTAGTTAGTTTAGTTCTTTAGGACATGGGAGAAGTCATGTTGTTATTAGTGGATCTGTGATGAGTTATTAGTCAATGGTTTAGTATTTAAGTTGTGGTGCTATTCTTCTAGTGGTGTCATGTGAACGTCGACTATATGACACTTCACCATTTATGGGCCTAGGGGAATGCATTGTGTATTTGGCTACTAATCGCGGGGTTGCCGGAGTGACAGAAACCTGAACCCCTGTTAGGACACCTTTGCACAAGGGAGCGTAGGATCTCAAAGTTTAAGGCTGTGGTTAGATTTATATCTTAATTACTTTCCTGTAGTTACGGATGTTTGTAGGGGTTTAATTACAAGTATGTATTAGTCCTAGGAAGGGCGGTATGTTAGCACAGGTTCACCCACACAACACTTACAAACACCAGAGAAGAGTACTCAGCTATTTGAAGCGAAAGCACTTGACAGAATTCCCATGTGTCCTCGAGAACGTTTGGTCCTTATAAGTATTTCCACCGGCTTGTACTTTGCTAAGAAAGGATTAGGCCACTTGCACCGTATGTTCGTTACTTTTGTTACTTGCTCCTTGTTTTGTTGCCTTGACAGAAAACCACTAAAAATCCGTTTGCTAAGTATTCACAGGGATTTCCTGCTCCATACCACTATTCAGCACCTTCTGCTCTTTGTTGGGATCGACACTCCTATTTATCGAAAGTACTACGATACACCCCCTATACTTGTGGGTTATCAACCAACTTGTAAATAAAACAGAGCAAGCAACAGTCACCTTTTCAAATGCCTCTCCGCCTGGCCCCACCTGAAACGGCCGAGTCAAGGATGTTGAACTGATGGAAACGGTAGATTCAAGGAATGAGTTGTTGCACACAAAATAGGGGCAAAACTGAGCACCATTCCGGTCTAGTGGAAAAACTGAGTTCAACATGACCTCTAGTGGCAAAGGAATAATTAACCCTATAAAGAGGCAGTCAAATATTATGTTGTTTTTAATGCCAACTATAGGTGGGATCCTACAAGCAAAGAAAGGAAATTGATTGAGCATATTCATGATGCTTTTCTCTTTGTCTCAAGTGACTACGACATTTTCAGCCCAATCATATTCGACGGCAAATATATTCTACCCCACATTGCAAGTAATTTAAGATTGCATTGGCGAAAGCAATGGAACACAAGAATGCAACCTACAAGAAGATTTTGAGAATCGATGATGGATAAGTTCAACAAGTATTGGGAAGAAAATAACAATTTCATGGTGCTTGCAAATCCTTAATCCAAGCTACAAGTTGTTGTACACAAGGTGGGCCTTTAATGAGCTCTATGATGAGATCACGCCTAAAATGGAGATAGACTCCGTTGAAAATGAGTTGTTAAACTTGTTTGAGAAGTTTGAAATTGAAAATATGCAATCGAAAAAAGTTGCCCATCATCATCCAAGCCTCCTATAATTAGTAGTTCAATGCCGGGATCGGATAGTAACTTCCACGTTGGTGTGCCAACACCACCACAAAATCATCAAAGAGTGAATTGAGAAACTACCTAGAAGATTTTAGTGAGGAAAATGTTCCCAACTTTGACTTGCTTGATTGGTGTAAAGTGAATTCACTTAGATATTCATTTTTGGCAAAGATGGTGAGGCATTTCTTGACTATTCTGGCTAGTTCCATCTCTTCAGAATCAACTTTTAGCACCAGTGGAAAGGTGTTGGACGACTATAGAAGTTCTCTAAAACCTTATATGGTGGAGGCTTTGGTTTGTGGTGGAAGCTACTTTAAGGGCGCTCATAAAGACTTGAATGCGATAGTATGATTCTCATCTCTCTCGCATTCTCTACTATCTTGTTTAATTGTCATAAAATGTAATATGCATGGCTAACTTTCTCATATTTAGGAGGTGAACATGGATGGTGAGGAGGAGGATGTGGAGAGCATCAATTTGCCTAAAAGTGTGGTGACTAGCAACTAATGGTAACTACAAATTTTGTACATATTTGATATTTCATTAAGAGGTGAGCAAAAACTCTACTAAACCATTTCTTTCTTGTATACTCTCATGTTGATGTTGGTATTGGACAATGGAGTTCGGTTGGAATTTGGAAGTTCGAACTTATCCTTTTGAATTTGATCTATTTGGTTGAAAACAGGAGACTAATATTGTAACTATGTCGATTTCAACTTGTTATGATTGCCTCTTATGCACTATGATTGTTAACCTCTTGGTTTTTGCTATATTTTGGAAAGTTACTCCAAGGATGCACTAAATTGTCAATTTGGTGCTTGTTGTTATATTTTGGAAAGTTACTCTAAGGATGCACTGAATTGTCAATTTGGTGCTTGTTGTTATATTTTCAATTTTATGATTGAAATGGATTTATCTATATGAGTTTCTATAATCTGCTTTTTAGAATTTTATTGAATCAATGGATATTCAATTTGAGAGGCTAAATATGCAAAATAGAAAAAATTGCAAATAGGTGACAACCTGGGAACCTCCAGCTCATGAGCTGGCTCGTCTAGGCTCGAGCTCGTGGCTGGCTCGAGCCGAGCCCAAGGAGGAGGCTTGCCCTCACTGTCGAGCTAGCTCAGGCTCGCCATCTCCAGCCCGATCTTTTCCTAGGCTCGGCCCGAGTTTGCCTGAGCCGACTCGCGTACAGGTATACCCACCCACGCCCCATGGGTAGCTCCGGGTACGTTCACCGGCCGGACCCATGACGCTGACCACGAAGAGCGACGATTCTGGGAGGCAAATGGCGGTGGAGGAGAGAGAGAGAGGGTAGCCACGGAGAGAAGTTTTTGGCAGTCGTGCTTTACAGTTCAAGTGTTGCCAAAGAACCCGTACGCAGCGACGTGTGAGCCATCACGCAAAAGCTTGAGACACGCGATAGACCGATAGTGTGACGTCCTCTCAACTGGCGAAAGTGTACGCTTGCCAAGGTGTGATCATATTATCATATTATGTGATCATATTATGTGATAGCCGTTAAGCGCTCGGACCACCCGGCCGAAGCTAGCGGAGCTCTCCCACGCTCGAAACTTCAGGAAGTGCCAAACGAAGGTACTTCAGGAAACTTCCATTAGCGAATGATGACGAAAATATTAACATCCTGCTGGCCGGAGGCCCAAGGATGCGGACCATCATCGCGGCGGCGACACGTCGTCTCCCTAATTCGTCAAGCAGCCGCGTCTGAGCTCTCAAAGTTTTCAGCCCTGATTTAGCCATACACCAATTTCAGCTCTCGCGCTTTTATTATAGTCTAGGGAGTCGTAGGCAAAGGACATGTATACATGTCGATGGAGACATGACGAATGGAGGAAAGCGACTCCTCAACTGCCACGTCCTTTGCATAAAAAAATGCAAAACAATAAGGTATCCATTATTTGGACTTGAAATTCTGGAATTTATTTTGCAATGTTTTACGGGCTGGCAATGATCCCTATTACCGTCTCACATCCACTCGAAAAAAATCTAACTCATGATAATACGGCCCCAAAAGACTAGATATAATATATGATGCATGTTTATTCTTTTTAATTACCCTAAAAAAGGTTTATTCGATCTAAAAGAAGGTTTATTATTTTTAGTTTAATTTAACACTACGTTTAGTCAACCGTCCAACCGCCATTTATCATGCGCCAAGATTCGTGCTTGTTGTGCGCGACGGACAGAAGTGAGACTTAGGCTAACTCCAACACCCGCGCTCGGGTGCAATCTTTTCCTTCTAGACCAAGACCACGGACCAACGCACACCCGCAAATCGCAACGCAGCCTCGGACCCGTCCGTTTCGACACAATTCAAGCCCAAAATTGATCTGATTTGCGGGGGCATGGACAACCCACGCATCCGTGTGGTGTCCTCCCTAGCACCGCCAGGCAGAGACCCATCACCACCACTCTCACCGGCAATCCCTAGCACATTGTCATGGACGCACCGCCGCCGCCCTCCCCGGCAGCTGCCCTCCATGGCTGTGGCCCGTTCGTGCCACCTGGAGCTGCTCCGGCCTCTTCTCCAGCCACCTCTGCTCTGGCCTCCGCTACGGCCTTTGATCTCATCCCTCAAAAGCCACCGGCAGAGCTGTTGCTACTGATCGTCCAGTGAAGAAAGAATTGACGGACGACCAGCGGAAGGAGGAGACGAGGAAGAGGGCCGACCGTAGAGAGGAGGCCTAGAAGCGCCTTGTCGATGCCCAAGCTGCCCACGAAAGTGCCGCTGCCCATTAGCATGCCATGGTCATCCAGGCCTAGGCCAATGCCGAGGCCCTCGCTGTGCAGGCTGCCACCTTGCCCAGCATGATAAAGGAGAAGCAGCTATCTGCGTTGGCGTGGCACAACGAGCTCGAACGCTGGCGAACAAACCACCTCCTATCGAATCGCCGATTCACGGGCGCCGGATATTGTCGGCGACTGTCGCCTTTTTGCTTGCCATCAACCTGAACAAGCATTTTGTCGGCGGCTCTTCATGCAAAGCAAGACCGGAGGACCATCCTACCGGCATGCCCGCTCGCAAGCTGTTTGATGAAACGCCGCCCCAACCGACCTGGTATCAACATAGTGCCATCTCTTTTTTAGGGCTAAAAATGTTTTCATTCAGATAGGTGGTGCATACGGTTTACGTTTAAGGCCAAAGCCTTGTTTATCTGTTCGGGAAGGCATAGCTCCAAACACACTCAACACCAAACGCCGCACACAGCGGCACACTCATGAGCGACAATGCACTCTTTAGCTAAGACACACTTCGCTTTTGGTGATCAAGGATACAATTTCTGAAATCATGAAGGATACTCCTCGATATGATAACGTGTCGCCGTTTTGAACAACTTTAACGATTGAAACACTGGATTCAAAATGATTGGTTGCCAACACGAAGGAAGCGAGAGGACGCGAAGAGGGCCAGGGGCCCACACCCCCTAGGCGGGCCCACCTAACCCCGCGCCTAGGGAAGGTGTGGCCCACCGGCCCGGCTTCCGACTCCACCCCTTCGCCTATATCTTCCCTTCGAAACCCTAAGGCTCGGGGAGCGACCACAGATAGATTTCCGCCGCCTCTGGTGGGCGAAAAACACTAAGAGAGAAAGATATCTCCACAGATGATTTCTACCGAGAAATTCCTTCCCGGGGAGGGGAGACCGTCGCCATCAACATTGTCATCAAGCTAGGCTTCATCAGGATCATCATCATCATCCACACCATCATCACCACTCCATCCCGTTGTAACAATTGTGTTGGATATTCCTTTAGATCTTAGGGGAAACTTTCCCGGTGTTGATTACTATTGTAGTTGATGCTTGTGAGTGGAACCATTGGATTATTGTTTATGTTCAGATTGTTATCCATTATCATATCATCTTTGATCTTGATCCATATGATGTCTTATGAGTAGTTAGTTTAGTTCTTTAGGACATGGGAGAAGTCATGTTGTTATTAGTGGATCTGTGATGAGTTATTAGTCAATGGTTTAGTATTTAAGTTGTGGTGCTATTCTTCTAGTGGTGTCATGTGAACGTCGACTATATGACACTTCACCATTTATGGGCCTAGGGGAATGCATTGTGTATTTGGCTACTAATCATGGGTTGCGGAGTGATGTAAACCTGAACCCTTAGGACACCTTTGCACAAGGGAGCGAGGATCTCAAAGTTTAAGGTGTGGTTAGATTTATATCTTAATTACTTTCCTGTAGTTACGGATGTTTGTAGGGGTTTAATTACAAGTATGTATTAGTCATAGGAAGGGCGGGATGTTAGCACAGGATCACCCACACAACACTTACAAACACCAGAGAAGAGTACTCAGCTATTTGAAGCGAAAGCACTTGACAGAATTCCCATGTGTCCTCGAGAACGTTTGGTCCTTATAAGTATTTCCACCGGCTTGTACTTTGCTAAGAAAGGATTAGGCCACTTGCACCGTATGTTCGTTACTTTTGTTACTTGCTCCTTGTTTTGTTGCCTTGACAGAAAACCACTAAAAATCCGTTTGCTAAGTATTCACAGGGATTTCCTGCTCCATACCACTATTCAGCACCTTCTGCTCTTTGTTGGGATCGACACTCCTATTTATCGAAAGTACTACGATACACCCCCTATACTTGTGGGTTATCACCCAACTTGTAAATAAAACAGAGCAAGCAACAGTCACCTTTTCAAATGCCTCTCCGCCTGGCCCCACCTGAAACGGCCGAGTCAAGGATGTTGAACTGACGGAAACGGTAGATTCAAGGAATGAGTTGTTGCACACAAAATAGGGGCAAAACTGAGCACCATTCCGGTCTAGTGGAAAAACTGAGTTCAACATGACCTCTAGTGGCAAAGGAATAATTAACCCTATAAAGAGGCAGTCAAATATTATGTTGTTTTTAATGCCAACTATAGGTGGGATCCTACAAGCAAAGAAAGGAAATTGATTGAGCATATTCAGCTGATGCTTTTCTCTTTGTCTCAAGTGACTACGACATTTTCAGCCCAATCATATTCGACGGCAAATATATTCTACCCCCACATTGCAAGTAATTTAAGATTGCATTGGCGAAAGCAATGGAACACAAGAATGCAACCTACAAGAAGATTTTGAGAATCGATGATGGATAAGTTCAACAAGTATTGGGAAGAAAATAACAATTTCATGGTGCTTGCAACTGTCCTTAATCCAAGCTACAAGTTGTTGTACACAAGGTGGGCCTTTAATGAGCTCTATGATGAGATCACGCCTAAAATGGAGATAGACTCCGTTGAAAATGAGTTGTTAAACTTGTTTGAGAAGTTTGAAATTGAAAATATGCAATCGAAAAAAGTTGCCCATCATCATCCAAGCCTCCTATAATTAGTAGTTCAATGCCGGGATCGGATAGTAACTTCCACGTTGGTGTGCCAACACCACCACAAAATCATCAAAGAGTGAATTGAGAAACTACCTAGAAGATTTTAGTGAGGAAAATGTTCCCAACTTTGACTTGCTTGATTGGTGTAAAGTGAATTCACTTAGATATTCATTTTTGGCAAAGATGGTGAGGCATTTCTTGACTATTCTGGCTAGTTCCATCTCTTCAGAATCAACTTTTAGCACCAGTGGAAAGGTGTTGGACGACTATAGAAGTTCTCTAAAACCTTATATGGTGGAGGCTTTGGTTTGTGGTGGAAGCTACTTTAAGGGCGCTCATAAAGACTTGAATGCGATAGTATGATTCTCATCTCTCTCGCATTCTCTACTATCTTGTTTAATTGTCATAAAATGTAATATGCATGGCTAACTTTCTCATATTTAGGAGGTGAACATGGATGGTGAGGAGGAGGATGTGGAGAGCATCAATTTGCCTAAAAGTGTGGTGACTAGCAACTAATGGTAACTACAAATTTTGTACATATTTGATATTTCATTAAGAGGTGAGCAAAAACTCTACTAAACCATTTCTTTCTTGTATACTCTCATGTTGATGTTGGTATTGGACAATGGAGTTCTGGAATTTGGAAGTTCGAACTTATCCTTTTGAATTTGATCTATTTGGTTGAAAACAGGAGACTAATATTGTAACTATGTCGATTTCAACTTGTTATGATTGCCTCTTATGCACTATGATTGTTAACCTCTTGGTTTTTGCTATATTTTGGAAAGTTACTCCAAGGATGCACTAAATTGTCAATTTGGTGCTTGTTGTTATATTTTGGAAAGTTACTCTAAGGATGCACTGAATTGTCAATTTGGTGCTTGTTGTTATATTTTCAATTTTATGATTGAAATGGATTTATCTATATGAGTTTCTATAATCTGCTTTTTTAGAATTTTATTCGAATCAATGGATATTCAATTTGAGAGGCTAAATATGCAAAATTATAGAAAAAATTGCAAATAGGTGACAACCTGGGAACCTCCAGCTCATGAGCTGGCTCGTCTAGGCTCGAGCTCGTGGCTGGCTCGAGCCGAGCCCAAGGAGGAGGCTTGCCCTCACTGTCGAGCTAGCTCAGGCTCGCCATCTCCAGCCCGATCTTTTCCTAGGCTCGGCCCGAGTTTGCCTGAGCCGACTCGCGTACAGGTATACCCACCCACGCCCCATGGGTAGCTCCGGGTACGTTCACCGGCCGGACCCATGACGCTGACCACGAAGAGCGACGATTCTGGGAGGCAAATGGCGGTGGAGGAGAGAGAGAGGTAGCCACGGAGAAGTTTTGGCAGTCGTGCTTTACAGTTCAAGTGTTGCCAAAGAACCCGTACGCAGCGACGTGTGAGCCATCACGCAAAAGCTTGAGACACGCGATAGACCGATAGTGTGACGTCCTCTCAACTGGCGAAAGTGTACGCTTGCCAAGGTGTGATCATATTATCATATTATGTGATCATATTATGTGATAGCCGTTAAGCGCTCGGACCACCCGGCCGAAGCTAGCGGAGCTCTCCCACGCTCGAAACTTCAGGAAGTGCCAAACGAAGGTACTTCAGGAAACTTCCATTAGCGAATGATGACGAAAATATTAACATCCTGCTGGCCGGAGGCCCAAGGATGCGGACCATCATCGCGGCGGCGACACGTCGTCTCCCTAATTCGTCAAGCAGCCGCGTCTGAGCTCTCAAAGTTTTCAGCCCTGATTTAGCCATACACCAATTTCAGCTCTCGCGCTTTTATTATAGTCTAGGGAGTCGTAGGCAAAGGACATGTATACATGTCGATGGAGACATGACGAATGGAGGAAAGCGACTCCTCAACTGCCATGTCCTTTGCATAAAAAAATGCAAAACAATAAGGTATCCATTATTTGACTTGAAATTCTGAATTTATTTTGCAATGTTTTACGGGCTGGCAATGATCCCTATTACCGTCTCACATCCACTCGAAAAAAATCTAACTCATGATAATACGGCCCCAAAAGACTAGATATAATATATGATGCATGTTTATTCTTTTTAATTACCCTAAAAAAGGTTTATTCGATCTAAAAGAAGGTTTATTATTTTTAGTTTAATTTAACACTACGTTTAGTCAACCGTCCAACCGCCATTTATCATGCGCCAAGATTCGTGCTTGTTGTGCGCGACGGAAGTGAGACTTAGGCTAACTCCAACACCCGCGCTCGGGTGCAATCTTTTCCTTCTAGACCAAGACCACGGACCAACGCACACCCGCAAATCGCAACGCAGCCTCGGACCCGTCCGTTTCGACACAATTCAAGCCCAAAATTGATCTGATTTGCGGGGGCATGGACAACCCACGCATCCGTGTGGTGTCCTCCCTAGCACCGCCAGGCAGAGACCCATCACCACCACTCTCACCGGCAATCCCTAGCACATTGTCATGGACGCACCGCCCGCCTCCCCGGCTGCCTCCATGGCTGTGGCCGTTCGTGCCACAGGAGCTGCTCGGCCTCTTCTCCAGCCCTCTGCTCGCTCCTCGGCCTTTGATCTCATCCCTCAAAAGCCACCGGCAGAGCTGTTGCTACTGATCGTCCAGTGAAGAAAGAATTGACGGACGACCAGCGGAAGGAGGAGACGAGGAAGAGGGCCGACCGTAGAGAGGAGGCCTAGAAGCGCCTTGTCGATGCCCAAGCTGCCCACGAAAGTGCCGCTGCCCATTAGCATGCCATGGTCATCCAGGCCTAGGCCAATGCCGAGCCCTCCGTGCAGGCTGCCACCTTGCCCAAAGATGATAAAGGAGCAGCTATCTGCGTTTGGCGTGGGCAACGAGCTCGAAGCGTCCATGAACAAACCACCTCCTATCGAATCGCCGATTCACGGCGCGGATATTGTCGGCGACTTCGCCCGGCTTTGCTGCCATCAACTCAAACGCGGCGCATTGTCGGCGGCTCTTCATGCAGCAGCAAGACCGGGAGGACCATCCCTACCGGCAGCATGCCCGCTCCCCGCAAGCTGTTTGATGAAACGCCGGCCCCAAATCCGACCCAGGTATCAACATAGTGCCATCTCTTTTTTTTTAGGGCTAAAAAATGTTTTCATTCAGATAGGTGGTGCATACGGTTACAGTTTAAGGCCAAAGCCTTGTTTATCTGTTCTGGGAAGGCATAGCTCCAAACACACTCAACACCTAAACGCCGCACACAGCGGCACACTCATGAGCAAAGACAATTCTGCACTCTTTTAGCTAAGACACACTTCAGCTTTTGGTGATCAAGGATACAATTTCTGAAATCATGAAGGATACTCCTCGGATATGATAACGTGGTCGCCGCTTTGAACAACTTAACGATTGAAACACGGATTCAAAATGATTGGTTGCCAAATGAAGCGGAAGGAAGGAGGACGAAGAGGGGCCTCAGGGGGCCCACACCCCCTAGGCGCGGGCCCACCTAACCCCGCGCCTAGGGAAGGTGTGGCCCACCGGCCCGGCTTCTGACTCCACCCCTTCGCCTATATCTTCCCTTCGAAACCCTAAGGCTCGGGCGACCACGAGATAGATTTCCGCGCCTCGGTGGCGAAAAACACTAAGAGAGAAAGATATCTCCGGCAGACAGATTTCTACCGAGGAAATTCCTTCCCGGGGAGGGGAGACCGTCGCCATCAACATTGTCATCAAGCTAGGCTTCATCAGGATCATCATCATCATCCACACCATCATCACCACTCCATCCCGTTGTAACAATTGTGTTGGATATTCCTTTAGATCTTAGGGGAAACTTTCCCGGTGTTGATTACTATTGTAGTTGATGCTTGTGAGTGGAACCATTGGATTATTGTTTATGTTCAGATTGTTATCCATTATCATACCATCTTTGATCTTGATCCATATGATGTCTTATGAGTAGTTAGTTTAGTTCTTTAGGACATGGGAGAAGTCATGTTGTTATTAGTGGATCTGTGATGAGTTATTAGTCAATGGTTTAGTATTTAAGTTGTGGTGCTATTCTTCTAGTGGTGTCATGTGAACGTCGACTATATGACACTTCACCATTTATGGGCCTAGGGGAATGCATTGTGTATTTGGCTACTAATCGCGGGGTTGCCGGAGTGACAGAAACCTGAACCCCTGTTAGGACACCTTTGCACAAGGGAGCGTAGGATCTCAAAGTTTAAGGCTGTGGTTAGATTTATATCTTAATTACTTTCCTGTAGTTACGGATGTTTGTAGGGGTTTAATTACAAGTATGTATTAGTCCTAGGAAGGGCGGTATGTTAGCACAGGTTCACCCACACAACACTTACAAACACCAGAGAAGAGTACTCAGCTATTTGAAGCGAAAGCACTTGTGTAATTCCCATGTGTCCTCGAGAACGTTTGGTCCTTATAAGTATTTCCACCGGCTTGTACTTTGCTAAGAAAGGATTAGGCCACTTGCACCGTATGTTCGTTACTTTTGTTACTTGCTCCTTGTTTTGTTGCCTTGACAGAAAACCACTAAAAATCCGTTTGCTAAGTATTCACAGGGATTTCCTGCTCCATACCACTATTCAGCACCTTCTGCTCTTTGTTGGGATCGACACTCCTATTTATCGAAAGTACTACGATACACCCCCTATACTTGTGGGTTATCACCCAACTTGTAAATAAAACAGAGCAAGCAACAGTCACCTTTTCAAATGCCTCTCCGCCTGGCCCCACCTGAAACGGCCGAGTCAAGGATGTTGAACTGACGGAAACGGTAGATTCAAGGAATGAGTTGTTGCACACAAAATAGGGGCAAAACTGAGCACCATTCCGGTCTAGTGGAAAAACTGAGTTCAACATGACCTCTAGTGGCAAAGGAATAATTAACCCTATAAAGAGGCAGTCAAATATTATGTTGTTTTTAATGCCAACTATAGGTGGGATCCTACAAGCAAAGAAAGGAAATTGATTGAGCATATTCAGCTGATGCTTTTCTCTTTGTCTCAAGTGACTACGACATTTTCAGCCCAATCATATTCGACGGCAAATATATTCTACCCCCACATTGCAAGTAATTTAAGATTGCATTGGCGAAAGCAATGGAACACAAGAATGCAACCTACAAGAAGATTTTGAGAATCGATGATGGATAAGTTCAACAAGTATTGGGAAGAAAATAACAATTTCATGGTGCTTGCAACTGTCCTTAATCCAAGCTACAAGTTGTTGTACACAAGGTGGGCCTTTAATGAGCTCTATGATGAGATCACGCCTAAAATGGAGATAGACTCCGTTGAAAATGAGTTGTTAAACTTGTTTGAGAAGTTTGAAATTGAAAATATGCAATCGAAAAAAGTTGCCCATCATCATCCAAGCCTCCTATAATTAGTAGTTCAATGCGGGATCGGATAGTAACTTCCACGTTGGTGTGCCAACACCACCACAAAATCATCAAAGAGTGAATTGAGAAACTACCTAGAAGATTTTAGTGAGGAAAATGTTCCCAACTTTGACTTGCTTGATTGGTGTAAAGTGAATTCACTTAGATATTCATTTTTGGCAAAGATGGTGAGGCATTTCTTGACTATTCTGGCTAGTTCCATCTCTTCAGAATCAACTTTTAGCACCAGTGGAAAGGTGTTGGACGACTATAGAAGTTCTCTAAAACCTTATATGGTGGAGGCTTTGGTTTGTGGTGGAAGCTACTTTAAGGGCGCTCATAAAGACTTGAATGCGATAGTATGATTCTCATCTCTCTCGCATTCTCTACTATCTTGTTTAATTGTCATAAAATGTAATATGCATGGCTAACTTTCTCATATTTAGGAGGTGAACATGGATGGTGAGGAGGAGGATGTGGAGAGCATCAATTTGCCTAAAAGTGTGGTGACTAGCAACTAATGGTAACTACAAATTTTGTACATATTTGATATTTCATTAAGAGGTGAGCAAAAACTCTACTAAACCATTTCTTTCTTGTATACTCTCATGTTGATGTTGGTATTGGACAATGGAGTTCGGTTGGAATTTGGAAGTTCGAACTTATCCTTTTGAATTTGATCTATTTGGTTGAAAACAGGAGACTAATATTGTAACTATGTCGATTTCAACTTGTTATGATTGCCTCTTATGCACTATGATTGTTAACCTCTTGGTTTTTGCTATATTTTGGAAAGTTACTCCAAGGATGCACTAAATTGTCAATTTGGTGCTTGTTGTTATATTTTGGAAAGTTACTCTAAGGATGCACTGAATTGTCAATTTGGTGCTTGTTGTTATATTTTCAATTTTATGATTGAAATGGATTTATCTATATGAGTTTCTATAATCTGCTTTTTTAGAATTTTATTCGAATCAATGGATATTCAATTTGAGAGGCTAAATATGCAAAATTATAGAAAAAATTGCAAATAGGTGACAACCTGGGAACCTCCAGCTCATGAGCTGGCTCGTCTAGGCTCGAGCTCGTGGCTGGCTCGAGCCGAGCCCAAGGAGGAGGCTTGCCCTCACTGTCGAGCTAGCTCAGGCTCGCCATCTCCAGCCCGATCTTTTCCTAGGCTCGGCCCGAGTTTGCCTGAGCCGACTCGCGTACAGGTATACCCACCCACGCCCCATGGGTAGCTCCGGGTACGTTCACCGGCCGGACCCATGACGCTGACCACGAAGAGCGACGATTCTGGGAGGCAAATGGCGGTGGAGGAGAGAGAGAGAGGGTAGCCACGGAGAGAAGTTTTTGGCAGTCGTGCTTTACAGTTCAAGTGTTGCCAAAGAACCCGTACGCAGCGACGTGTGAGCCATCACGCAAAAGCTTGAGACACGCGATAGACCGATAGTGTGACGTCCTCTCAACTGGCGAAAGTGTACGCTTGCCAAGGTGTGATCATATTATCATATTATGTGATCATATTATGTGATAGCCGTTAAGCGCTCGGACCACCCGGCCGAAGCTAGCGGAGCTCTCCCACGCTCGAAACTTCAGGAAGTGCCAAACGAAGGTACTTCAGGAAACTTCCATTAGCGAATGATGACGAAAATATTAACATCCTGCTGGCCGGAGGCCCAAGGATGCGGACCATCATCGCGGCGGCGACACGTCGTCTCCCTAATTCGTCAAGCAGCCGCGTCTGAGCTCTCAAAGTTTTCAGCCCTGATTTAGCCATACACCAATTTCAGCTCTCGCGCTTTTATTATAGTCTAGGGAGTCGTAGGCAAAGGACATGTATACATGTCGATGGAGACATGACGAATGGAGGAAAGCGACTCCTCAACTGCCATGTCCTTTGCATAAAAAAATGCAAAACAATAAGGTATCCATTATTTGGACTTGAAATTCTGGAATTTATTTTGCAATGTTTTACGGGCTGGCAATGATCCCTATTACCGTCTCACATCCACT
Source organism: Avena longiglumis (assembly GCA_030063025.1). Taxonomy (NCBI): domain Eukaryota; kingdom Viridiplantae; phylum Streptophyta; class Magnoliopsida; order Poales; family Poaceae; genus Avena; species Avena longiglumis. Next base: position 26,482,948 of record CP125974.1, read on the forward strand.
CGAAAAAAATCTAACTCATGATAATACGGCCCCAAAAGACTAGATATAATATATGATGCATGTTTATTCTTTTTAATTACCCTAAAAAAGGTTTATTCGATCTAAAAGAAGGTTTATTATTTTTAGTTTAATTTAACACTACGTTTAGTCAACCGTCCAACCGCCATTTATCATGCGCCAAGATTCGTGCTTGTTGTGCGCGACAGAAGTGAGACTTAGGTTAACTCCAACACCCGCTCGGGTGCAATCTTTTCCTTCTAGACCAAGACCACGGACCAACGCACACCCGCAAATCGCAACGCAGCCTCGGACCCGTCCGTTTCGACACAATTCAAGCCCAAAATTGATCTGATTTGCGGGGGCATGGACAACCCACGCATCCGTGTGGTGTCCTCCCTAGCACCGCCAGGCAGAGACCCATCACCACCACTCTCACCGGCAATCCCTAGCACATTGTCATGGACGCACCGCCGCCGCCCTCCCCGGCAGCTGCCCTCCATGGCTGTGGCCCGTTCGTGCCACCTGGAGCTGCTCCGGCCTCTTCTCCAGCCACCTCTGCTCTGGCCTCCGCTACGGCCTTTGATCTCATCCCTCAAAAGCCACCGGCAGAGCTGTTGCTACTGATCGTCCAGTGAAGAAAGAATTGACGGACGACCAGCGGAAGGAGGAGACGAGGAAGAGGGCCGACCGTAGAGAGGAGGCCTAGAAGCGCCTTGTCGATGCCCAAGCTGCCCACGAAAGTGCCGCTGCCCATTAGCATGCCATGGTCATCCAGGCCTAGGCCAATGCCGAGGCCCTCGCTGTGCAGGCTGCCACCTTGCCCAGCATGATAAAGGAGCAGCAGCTATCTGCGTTTGGCGTGGGCACAACGAGCTCGAACGCGTCCGCGAACAAACCACCTCCTATCGAACTGGCCAGATTCACGGGGGCGCCGGATATTGTCGGCGACTCGTCGCCAGCTTTGCTTGCCATCAACCTGAACGCGGCACTTGTCGGCGGCGGCTCTTCATGCAGCAGCAAGACCGGGAGGACCATCCCTACCGGCAGCATGCCCGCTCCCCGCAAGCTGTTTGATGAAACGCCGGCCCCAAATCCGACCCAGGTATCAACATAGTGCCATCTCTTTTTTTTTAGGGCTAAAAAATGTTTTCATTCAGATAGGTGGTGCATACGGTTACAGTTTAAGGCCAAAGCCTTGTTTATCTGTTCTGGGAAGGCATAGCTCCAAACACACTCAACACCTAAACGCCGCACACAGGCGGCACACTCATGAGCAGCACAATTCTGCACTCTTTTAGCTAAGACACACTTCCAGTTTTGGTGATCAAGGATACAATTTCTGAAATCATGAAGGATACTCCTCAGATATGATAACGTGTCGCCGCCGTTTTGAACAACTTTAACGATTGAAACACAGTCGGATTCAAAAATGATTGGTTGCCATATCTTTTACCTGGTCCCTGCTCTTTTCTCAGTGTACATGATCCAATTATACGCCCCGTGCAAGATCATCTCGACATTGATACCCAAGAAGATGGTATATCTATTGACCATGAGCCTTTGGTACGACAAATACGGTGGTGTAGGTGCAAAAGTGTTCTTCCTTCTTGGAGGTTTTATTGTGGATGGACGGCAATTAAGTTGTAGGACAAACTTGTCAAGTTTTGTTATTGTTGTATATTTGATGCATTGTATTCCTTGCTGTGGCCTTGTTTCCTTGCATCAGGTTTAACAAAAATATTATTAGTTGCATATGATGACGCAAAGACCCGTCGAGTGGCATAACCTACTTTTTAAAAAGAGTCATGGCAACAGCAGAACGAGTGCGACAACCGAAGATAATAAAAACTGGGATTATAGAAAAAATAGAAAAAGTACCTGCAACAGGGATTGACAGTGATCTCTTTCATGGAGTAAGTGATCATAGTACTTTACAAGAAATTTAAGCAGGGGATGCAAGCTACTACGCTACTCCTCCATATGGTTCAGTCTAATCTCTTACACATTTATATGGTATGCCTATGCTTTCCAATTGTAGGAAAAAGCAGGCGGCTATGGAAGTAGTCCTAAAAGGATGGCTCTGATATCATTCATAAGTGCGCCTTGATTTTGGATATGGGTGGACGGCTGCTAGCTTCTGGATCCGCTCAATCAACATCTTATCTAGAGGCACCATGAATCTTCTTTCTGCATTTCCCTGGAATTTAAGAAATGTAATAATAAAAATCAGTGGTTCTCCATAATGAGTTCAAGAAAACTATGGAATGCCACGTTGTTTTTAGGGGTAAGCCTTACATTGTAGGATTTCAACAAATTTCTCCACTTGTCCTGAAAAGTCATATATATGTATCAGTAGGGAACCTACGACAAAGTCTTCGGGGAGGGGTGATGACGAGACAATGGTAACACGAGACAAAAGTGTCGAACATGAAATGTAACCATCTTTTGCAATCCAATATAGAGATAAATAGAAGAAGCACATAGAATAAGTGTGCAATATATATAATGGCATAATGTTGCAGCTCTCAAGCAAAGAATGCATTTTCTTTGGGTGAAATACACCGGTCATCCCCTATATATATTACCTTAAGATTCTCTGCTGTTCGAGTTGGTCGAGCTGGTCGAGCTGATGTCGAAAACTTTTTTTTCTTCAAGTTACTCCATCGTCCAACCCCATATTCTTCTACACCATCCACTAGTCTAGTCACCTCTTTGAGTGTCCAGTGCTTATTGTTTCTTCTGAGTCCATGTTTCGGGCTTTTACTTTCAGAAGAAGGCATATCCTGGAGGCATGCTGCATTCTGTTAAAACGACCAAGTTAGCTATATGGAGCCTTTTCCGATGATGGAGTGTAGATAAATTTTTTGAACTTAAAGGATATAGCTAGAAAAGGAAAACAGCAGATAGCGTGTGTAAAGAACCCATTCACGGAAAAAATAAATGCATGCTGAATTTCAAGCTGAATTCCATACCACAAGATGGTCAAGCAGAAGCATTTGTTCCGGCGTTCTTCTCTTGCGAGGAGCTCTAAAGCCACAGGCGCGCCTCCAGTCGCTCTTCGGTAGGTAATCTGAAACACACGCCATGTGCACTTAACGAGTTGAGCGAATGACAAGTGGTATATTGCAACATATATATAACTAGTAGTATCCATGATAAATGTCACTCATCTAGTATAAAGTTTGTACTAGATTAATATAAAATGAACGACAGTCGAAGGGAGTAGATTCTACCTAGAAGATCTACTGCCGAGGCAGCGCAGTTCCCCTCTTTCTCTGGCTGCTGCCTTGTGGCTGGCAGTGGCACTTCCTCGTGGGTCAAATTCGCCTTCTTCATATTAGTATGACTGGATGCACCTGCAAGAAATGCTTCATCCATTAGTTCCACATAGTCGATCGAAGTGGTTGCTAGATATAGTTGTCCATCAGCTTTGGAGTACAGTTTTTTTTTTTTTTGAACTTTAGAGAGCTTTATTCAAACAAAGGCATTTGCTGGGCAGTCAGCCAGAAGGCTGCTGATCATGAAGCTAGGGGTCTCAACCATCCAACTCTCGGTCACATTCAGAGTGCTAGCACGCTTCGCACACAAGTGAGCCGGGTAATTGGAGGTTCTCATTACATGTTAAATATCAAAGGAAATAAAAGAGGAAGCTAGCTCTCTAATATCTACTAAAATAGGAGCCACGATAGAAAGTCTACTGTGGCGAGAGTTCCAGAGGTTTACGACCTCCAGGCAGTCCGTCTCCAAAGATACATGCGTGAGTCCTCTGATCTTGGCGAAAAGGACACCATCACGCACCACCATACACTCAGCAATAAGAGGATCTGTGATCCCCGGAAGTGGCTTGCTCCAGGCACCGACAAGGTTAGATGATGATCTTGCAACACCGCCCGCCCCGCCCTTACCATCAGCAAAGTTGATAGCGCCATCGGTATTGATCTTGACACATCCGAGCTCAGGAGGGCGCCATCCATGTCCTGGCAGCACCACCTGCTGTTGAGGAAAGGCTAGAAGGGAGAGAGTTTCCCTTATAGTCTTGACAGAAAACACCGGATCAATCTTCTCTTGGTCATGCTTCCCCTTATTCCGAGAATGCCATATAGACCACATAACTGTTATGATTTTAGCTCGATCTTGATCCGTGAACCGCTGGTCACACAGTATATCGCGTGCCCATGTTAGAGGGTGCAGCCGCGGGAGACTAACACCAAGCCATGTAAAAGCTTCATCCAAAAACGCTTGGCATGAGAACAATTAATCAATGCATGCATTAGGTCTTCATCCATCGCCAGACAAAGATCACATCTAATAATCTCTTTTATATGTCGCCGCTTCAAAGTACATTCATCAGGCAGGATTCCACGTAAAACCCGCCACCAAAATACTCTTACTTTCGGCACCACTTTTAATTTCCACAAAGCAGTCCACATCTGTTTTTCTGTTGATGAAGTTTCTGTAACCGTCCCTTCTTCTAGAGCTAAATGCTCTTTTTGAGTCACTAGAGCCCGGTACGCTGATTTAACAGAGTAGACACCTGATCTTTCATGATTCCATGCATAGAAATCCTCGCCACCACCCATTCGCAGAGGAATATTAAGGATAGCCTCGGCATCTGGTAGTGCAAACAAATTGACGTCGCGTATGATATCCCTGCGCCAAGTCCAATTCTCAGAATCAATCAGTTCACTAACCTTCTCAATCTCAGTATCATCTGGTTTAAACAAGGGTGTCATAGAGAAAGACTCAGGGATCCATTTATCAGTCCAGATGGAAATAGATGATCCGTCCCCCACTCGCTTGATTAGCCCAGTCTGCAAGGCCTCACGACCGGCCACTATTGCACGCCATGTAGCTAATGCCGATCTAGGTACAGTAGCCTGCATGAAATCACAATCTGGGAAATACCTTCCTTTCAAAACTCTAGCACAAAGAGAGTTAGTATTTGTCATGAAACGCCAACCATGCTTCCCTAGAAGTGCTAGGTTGAAGAGATGCAGATCACGGAAACCCATTCCGCCCTTAATTTTTGGTGAAGCTAATTTTTTCCAGGAGACCCAGTGCATCGATCTCCTGTCCAATGAGCTACTCCAAAATTTTGCCATCGCTGACGTTAGGCTCTTACAAACCTTCTTCGTCAGTAGAAACACAGACATGCTATACGCAGGGATTGATTGAATCACCGATTTCAGTAGCACTTCCCTCGCAGCACAAGCCATATGCTTCTCCGACCATCCTTGCATCTTACTCCTTGCTCTCTCCCCGATATGATCAAAGGTACCACTCGTAATCCTTCCAACAGCAGTCGGAAGACCAAGATAACGTTCACTAAACGCCTCCACAGAGATGCCAAGTGAATTCTTCAAAGCTTGTCTAAGAGCAGCCGGGGTATTAGGTGTGAAGAAGATAGCACTCTTATCTCTATTGACCTGCTGCCCAGAACAAGCATTATAGATCCTCAAAATTTCATTGAGTCGAACCGCACTCTGGTTATTTGCACTGACAAAGATGAGGCTATCATCAGCAAACAACAGATGGTTTACCCAAGGAGCTCGGAAACTGACTCTAATTCCTCTGTCCACGTAGTTACCACCAAAGAACTTTAGTAACGATGTGAGGCCCTCGGCACACAAGAGGAACAGATATGGGGACATCGGATCTCCCTGCCGTAATCCCCGAGATGGGGTAAAAAAGGGCAGTAACTCCCCATTTACTCTCACTGCAAACCTGACTGATGAGACACATTTCATGATCAGTCTAACCATTTGGATGCTAAAGCCCAATTTCTGCAAAACTGCTTCCAAATAATGCCATTCAACCCTATCATAGGCTTTCATCATGTCCAATTTAACTGCACAAGAAAAGTTCTTCCCCTTTTTCCTCCTTTTCATGGAATGTACAGTCTCATATGCAACCAAAACATTGTATGTGATCAAACGACCAGGGACAAAAGCACTCTGCTCTTCGCTTATAATATCATCTAAGCAACCTCTCAGACTATTTGTAACAGTTTTTGCAGCAATTTTGTAAAGAACAGGGCATAAAGAAATAGGTCGGTATTGTGCAATCACTTGTGGATTACGTACCTTTGGGATCAAGGTAATAGATGTATCGTTTAAACCCACCGGCAACTCACCGCCATTCAAGAAATCCAGAATTGCCGGCACTATTGATTGCTTCAATAAGTCCCAGTGCCGTTGGAAAAACCCAGCCGTGAAGCCATCGACTCCTGGAGCCTTCGAGGGCGCCATCTGGAAGAGCGCGTCTCGCACCTCACCCGGATCAAAAGGTTTATCAAGTAAATCATTCATCTCCGGCGTCACACGTTCCGGAACAAAATTCAACAGCTCACTCATATCATTGAAACCTTGAGATGTGTATAGCTCCTGATAGAATGCATGTATCTCAGCCCGATCTTCCATTTCATTACCACAAAACGACCCATCTAGTTTCTTCAAACCAGATATCTTGTTAGTACGTTTTCTATGAGTAGCTTGCGCGTGGAAATAGGCAGTATTTTGATCACCCTCGCGAAGCCATTGGACACGAGACCGTTGCCGCATCCAAATTTCTTCCAGACGCAAAGCTTCACGAAGTTGTTTCACTAGAGATTTCTCCTCCTCCGTAGGCCCACCACCCACAGATCGACATCGTAGCTTGTCCAGCCTTTGTTGGAGTTTACGAACTTTTTTAGCTAGACAGCCAAACTCTCTAGCACCCCAAGGCTCCAATTCTTTTTGCAAGGAATTAAGTGAATCCACTACGCCCTGTAAACCTTGAGCATGCTGGTTCCTATGCCATGACTCCATGACTAACTGGTCATAGTCAATGTGTGTTTGCCAAAAAATTTCATATCTAAATTGTCTCGGTCCACGCTGGCGGGTGATATTTAACATTTCTCTCAGCTCTGTCAAAACCAAACAATGGTCCGACTCAATTGTGCTTATATGACGCACGCGCACGTGCTCAAAACGCTGTAAAAATTCAGCATTTGCCAGGGCACGGTCCAGTCTGGCTTTCACATTTGCTTGTCCAGCTTGTTTATTATCCCATGTATAAGCCACACCTGTCCATCCCAAATCTTGGAGCGAACAATCCTCCACCGCCTCACGGAAAGCACGCATCTGCCATTCCGGCCTGGGAATTCTGCTAAAATGTTCTGAACCATCAAGAGTCTCGTTGAAATCCCCCATGCAAAGCCATGCGCCTTGACTCGTTGCGTGCAAGGTTCGAAGAAACCGCCAGCTGTGATGACGATTTTCCGCTCGAGGCTCCCCATAGAACCCCGTAAACCTCCACTTTGGCGAAGATAAATCAGCAAGTTGCACCATAGCATCAATGTGGTTGAAGCTAAAGTTCACTATTTCCACTGACACATCACTAGACCAGAACAGCCCAATACCACCACTTAGACCGTCACTGTCCACAGCAAAGCACCCTGCAAAACCCAGCGTGCTCCTTAAATTTTCCACTCGCATACCTCTAATCTTTGTCTCCATTACAAAGAGAAGAGCAGGTCCTTCTTGCTTCGTTAGTTTCCGAAGCTCACGAACTGTCTCGGGGTTCCCAAGCCCCCGACAGTTCAAAGATGCACAACTCATTTGGACGGGCAGGGCTGCTCCGCAGCCTCTGCCACATTTCCTGAATTTGTTGGTGTAGGTTTTTTCTTCCTGGGTTGCTCATCCTTCAGATGATCTTGCTCAATATCATCATCAAGTGAAGCAGTGTCCTTTGTCGTGAAATCCATCACATCCATCCCTGCGCCTCCCCTATCCATGATAGCAAGGACAGGCGGTATCACTTTCCGATAAACTTGTTGCACGTGACCTCCCTTCCGCTTATTCTGCGTCTTCCTTTTATCCGGCGAGGTCACTTCTGCTCCTTTCTCACCAGCTGTACTCGAGGAATTAGACGCATGTGTACTATTTTGCGAGAATGGTTGTTCCTTTGACGAGTTTTTCGCCGAGTTAGCCTTCTTCCTGTCATCAGCACGTATCTCCGGCCCAAAGGGGAGATTGCCTTCAGCGTCACGGCTTCCCGGCGTCGGACAGAAAATATCCGAATGTCCCAACCGACCACAAGAGAAGCAAAAATAAGGAATCTGCTCGTACTGAATCTCATACCAGTCTGTACTCTTTCTCTTGGCCGACTCAATCAACATACCTCTCCTCAGGGGTTTACTCACATGCACTGTGATTCGGGCCCTCAGGTAGCCACCCACAGGGTCAATCTGTACTAAAGATGCATTCTTATCCAGCTGCTTTGCGATTGCTTTCCCCCATGTTTCATTCCTCAGATTAAAAGGAAGATTCAATACTCTAGCCCATAAATGGAGCTTGTCAAATTTCAGTTCCGACGGACGCATATGATCCACGAACTCCTCCAGAATAACAGCATTGTGGCTCACATGCCACGGTGAACCAGCCTTGACACGATAACGATCACGCTGGGACTCAAAAACTGCCACAAACATATTCACGCCAACTGATCTGAAGAACAGCCCTTTCGGGTTACCCCATGCCGGCCGTAGGGCACTGGAGATCGTATTAATGTGGAAGGTACCCCGAAACAGCACCTTCCCAGCCAACGACCACTTCTGTTTCACTCCTTCTTCCTCACGATCATCAAGCACCAGGGGAGTCGCTTCCTCTTCCGTGATGTCCAGCTTCCCAAGTGCTTCTTCCATCTGAATCCGCACAGAACGGGGCGATAGTGGGCTATCTTTGCCCTTGCCGTTGCCTGCTACATCCGTCATGACGGAATCCCAACCTCCACACACCGCGTGCCTAGCAGAAACACACCTGAATCTGACCGCCGCCAAGGATGGGCAAGGGCGCTGAGGCCCTCCCTTAATCACCCCGAACGGGAGCCACAAAGCAGGAGGATCCGCTGGGAGACGAGCAGTGCAGGAGGAGAGCTCCACAACGAGAAGAAGATACGCGCCCCGTCGATGAGATCGGACGTGCGCCACCAAGTCCCAGGAACCCTAATCGCCTCACAGAGAGAGGCTCCTAGAATTCCGGAAAAAACTCTATACTAACGCGTATCATCTAGCTATAGTCAGCTTTGGAGTACAGTAGGAGCACACGGATTGCTGGACGACGAGGGGCTCTACGCATGCATCAACAACTCCAAATACAAGTGTTCAGAAGCTCGAAGTTCTTATTAGTTAGTATTCCCGTTTTTTCTCCTTATTTTTTGGTCTGAGAACTTCATTCTGGTTTGATCTTCAATGTTTGACACTCCTCTATACGGAAATAAGTGACTTGGATGTGTCTAGAATCGCATGTGTATCCAGACAAGTTTAGTGTGTAAATACATGCGAAATTAATTAAACAAACATATAAGTTACTACTTGTTTCCGAACAGAGGGAGTAATAACGCCAACTCATTGGCATGTAAGACTAGTTAAACGGCTAGTTGGTATGAGCTTTGTTCATGTAGTATCGTCTAAAAACGTTGATTTCTCGTTTAACAATATATATCTGGAATAGGCAACAAGAACTAAACATGGTACCTCCCAACAGACTGTCCAGATCATGCTCATCTTGAGGTCCTTGTAGAAGCTCTTGGATCTCCATTGCGTCGTAATCCATGTATGCCGAGTAAGCCTGCCATCAAGAACACGGAAACAAGTGTTTGATTCTCTGTAGTCTTTGGAGGCGAGAGAGAGAAATGGGGGGAGGCAGAGATAGCTAGGAGCTCACTTGTGCCCCGTACAGAGGATCGGCGAGCAGCGTCGCGCAGATCTCCATGGCGTCCGCCGGGGAGCTAGCTCTTCGTCGCCGACGATCCTGTCTCCATGGTCCAGGTACTGTACCGCTGCGTCTTTCTCATTAGCTTAAGCTCTCAATCGTACACGGAGGGCGCAATATATAGCTAGTGAGCGCGATGGACTACAGTACAAAATATGCAGTGCTTTTTGATCGTCAAATTGGACAAATTGCAGATTCACTTTCTTCCTCCAGGTTATCAACTGATGATCGTCATATCCAATCAGCCGCACAACCAAAAATCAAAGTAGGCCTATACATAGCTCGATCTCTCAAACCCATATATACTAGATTCACCCGATGCATTACTCAATGGCTTTCATTATACACACATATCTAACCAGTCATTCAACACGTGACAACTCATCAAATGCCTTTTCATATACACTGGATATTACGGTACGTCGATGCCCACTGATCAGTCCTTCTTACAGATTCAATACATTTGGAAACTTTGTCAATGTATGCCCCACCCAATGTTTCACGAAAATGTACAAACATGATAAGTTAGCCCCACCATATGTTTACGATATATATTGCAGTAGACTAGTCATTGCATATGACATTGGACCCCGCTAGATACCCCACTAAATGCTTCGTCCCACCAATTGAATGCATGTGACATGTCTTCTTCATATGTCACTCAATGTCCTACCTAACGTTGGTCAAGGTTTCGTAGTAGATGTGACTAGTCATTACATATGGCTATGGACCCCTTCTCTAAACAAGAAACTCTACTAGATGCCCCTACCAAATGCTTGCCGCTAATTAAAAGTATGTGGCAAGTCATTTTTATATTTCGCTTGATATCCAACCTAATGTTTCTCACAATCCTAAAAGTAGATGTGACTAGTCATTACGCATGTCAATGGACCCCTCATCCAAACAAGAAGCTCTACTAGATGACTCACCAAATGTTTACCACAAATTAAAAGCATGTGGCAAGTCATTTTCATATATCACTCAAAGTACTACCTAATGCTTCTCATAATTCCACTAGTAGATGTGACTAGTCATTACACATATCAGCGGACCCCACAAAGATACTCCACTAGATGTCCCACAACCGCTTCTCACCAATTAAAAGCATGTACTAAGTCAATTTCATTTGTCACTCAATGCCCTACTAAGATCATCTCCACCGGCCCTCCAAATGGAACTCCCCATAGGGTTGTTGGGGGGCACGGGCCCTTAAAAAAATGCTACACGCTGGGCCTCCCAATAAGGTGATGAACAGCGAAGCAGGCCAATAAACTCTCTGAAACTCCAAGGCCAGTCCTGACCCACAGGAACCGACGTGGGAGCGCCTGCACATAACGCCTAGTCAAATATGACATGTAGGCCTGTACCGTCAACGACACGGAAGACCGGTCATCTTAATTTAATGCACAACACCCATCTTTCTAGTCTCCTAGGCCAAAACTGGCACTTTACCACGCGGCGACGACTCGCCTCCCCATGCTGAATTTTAATGCCACTACCAGCCCGCCCACCTACCACCTTGACCATATAAACCCCCCTCACAAAGCAGGATTTTGCACATCATCTTTCTCCCTGCTCTACTACATTAGCTCCACCGTCTTCCTCTGCTTCCTCCATCATATTGGTCATCATGGCGCATAATCGAGGCGAAGGCAGCAGCGCTGCCGGTGGCTACAAACCCCGCAGCCTCAACATCGATGAGGCCACCGTGCTCTCCGAGAACATCGCTAGTGCCGTTGGAGATCCTCCTCCCTAGCAGGTGGAACATTAGCACATGGGTGCTCGCCATTCTGATCGAGAATTGTCGCGCCGCTCTCATCGACATGCACAGGGCTCGCCTAGGTTTGGAGGCTGACACTGAGTTGTGGCTGGCCCTCTTCCATCAGGAGCACTGGACGAATGTGGCACGATATGAAGGGCCATACCTCTCAGGCGCTTCAACCCCCAGGGCGGCGGTACTGGTGGAATGGCCGGATGTTGGACGTGACATGTGGCTAGCACCGTCAACCAATCGGAAGGCCAGTCAGCCTAATTTTGCACAACATCCATTTTGCCCTGGTCCCCGGGCTGGAACTGGCACTTCCTATATAGGAAATTAGATCTAAACCGTACCACCAATAATCACAGAGAGAAGATTGTCGTAGTTCGTCGATGGGATCCCCGTAGGTAGTCGTATCCCTCCCAACCCTGGGGATGTTCCTTCCTTTTCGAGGATCAAAGTCACCATACCTTCATCGGTATCCATGCATACGAACTCAATAATCTAGTAGGGCTCCGCCATTCATGACGAAGATCTACCGAAGACTAGTGCAACCTTACGACGTACGTCAAGTGGAGAGTAGAGAGAGTGGGAAAAAGAGACTCAAGAGAGTGCATCTAGAGGGCTTCTCATGTCCATCTTTATATACTGCAAGAGAAAGGAGAGAGCGCAACACGAGAAATCCGGATCTGGTCACAACGGACACGGAGGCGGGACGGCGGTGGGCGTGCACTCACGCAGCGTCTATCATGGACGCGAGAGCCCTCTTACCCATTCAAGTAGGCGCAATTGGCCGGCACAATGAAGCATCAAGCCTAGCAGATGAGAGTTGCTTTTTTGGAGATCTTTTTTTAACCATTTTTTGAGATCATGACTTGCCTTATTTTTTTCAGCCCAGGAAAATAGTTACTTTTTTATTTTCGAAATTGGGTATTACTCTGGCCTATGCATCAGTTCGATGCACACGGTCTATTTTCTTAAAAGTTTTAAACATCAAATTATTGTCAGAGTAAATACCGATTTTTACCCCCTAGCTTCACGTCCGTGACACTAATTACCTAGTTTAACATATTTTTGTCCTAATTACCCCATCTAGTGAATATTTGGCCACTTTTTACCCTGTCGACTAGTGGTCGATGTAGACAGTTCTCCTCCTGGTGGTCCTTTTTCGGTTCGCCTCGAGTGCCACATTCACCTGCCTAGCAAATTTTGACTATGTTTGTTCTGTTTTGATAAAACTTTTTACACACCACACGAAATCGTGTTCCGATTTGGGCAATCAGATTTTGTTTCAATGTACCAATAACTCACGCTTCATTCGTTCAGGAATGACTAGAAGACGGTGCAAGAAAATACGATAGGGGTCCGTCAAGACGATTGCCAGCGATTGTCGGAACCGGATAGTCTAGAAGTACAGACCGTGAGAGAAATTTAGGATCGCAGATCGTGAGAGAAATTTAGCAATGCAGATCGAGTGAGCTGATAGGTTAGGGATCAACATTTTCTTGATTTTGTCATGGCGGCCGGCGCTTTAGGCCGTAATGCTTAAGACAATCATGTCCACGCGAGCTGAGATAGCTGCACTCTAAGGCTTTGTTCGGTTAATCCCCTTCACTAATGGATTGGAGTGGAATGGAGAGGATTGGGGTGAAATTTGGCTTAGATGGGATCCATTCCCCCTCAATCCACGCCAATCCCGTTGATTTTTTTGTGAACCGAACAAGACCTAAGGGAAGGAAGATCATTGCATTGTGGAACAACATGTTCATGGGCGGCTCTCAGCCAAAAGAAAACCGGTTGGGTGACAGGTAATTTGGTGGTGCAACATGTTCCTGCGCAAAAAGGAGAAAAAAGCTTGAGAAAAACTGAAACGTGGCTCTCAAATATTCAAAGGGAAATGATAGGACTCCCCCGGGGGATCGTATCCCCCGGGTCGCTCGTTGCGCGTGCGCGTGCCCCACCACTTCCACTATCACCCCGTCTCTTCTCGTGCTCCTGTCTGCTCAGGCTTAGCGACACACGCACACCTCACACACACGTCTCGACGGACGGACCATCTCCAAGGCAAGGCAAGATCGACGCCATGGGCTTCCCGGTGGGCTACTCTAAGCTTCTCCTCCCGCGGCTGCTCCTCCAGGTGCTCCTCCTCCTCGGCCAGCTCCACCGCTTCCTCTGCTGGTCCTTCCACGCTTGATCGGCCAGCGTTACTCATTACATCGTCGAGGTTTGATACATGGGGTCGGTGGCGGTGCTACACGTCGTCCCTCGCCGGAGGTTTGCTACGTCGTCCTCGCCGGAGGTACCACCGCCACACCTCCGTGCCATGGCCCCTCTGTGGAGTTTTCTCTTCCGACACGGTGCTACATAGGCGGGACGACAATGCTCTGGAAGTGATCATTGTTGCTCTGAGATGAAGGGTCACGATGCTACTGACCAATTGACGCGTTTTGATATTTTGCTACAGAGTGATGCTACAATAGTAGCAAGTTTTTGCTATTTCGCTTCTATGTTTTTGCTATAATAGCATAAAATATTTGCTACGACATTTTTGACGAAAGTCCTCAGCAAAGTCGGTTTTGCTACAACAGGCACGGGTGATATCTCCGGCGAGGTCGTTCTTTTTGCTATATTAGTATTTTTTTTTGCTACCACCGTTTTGCAGTTTTGCTACAATAGCGTAACGTTTTTGCTACCTGGTCTTCGGTGAGGTCTACCGGCGAGTCTCCGGTGAGGTCGGGTTTGCTACATTAGCACAACTTTTTTGCTACACGGTCGCCGGCGAAATCTCCGGCGAGGTCCAGTCTGTTTTTTTATTTTCTTGACTGAACCATTTTTTGCTACAATGTAGCAAAAGCGGGACAGATGTAGCAAAAGCGGGATTTTGAATCCAAAAAGAGAACACGTGGTTGGCTAGGACCCCGGGGGATAAAAAACACAAATCCCCCGGGGGGACGCGTAGGGCTGTCCATATTCAAAGGGGTAAATTTTTGACATAACTTTTGCAAAATGGGGTAGTTAGTGTAAAAATCACAATGTAAGGGGGCACAAAACAGAATTTACTCATTATTATAATTCCACACAAAGTCGAAATATAAATTAGCCAGAGAAACATAATACACGCCAGCAGTCTATTCATTGTATAATCTGCAAAGTGTGCCGCGATATGATCTAGCTAGGCAGTAAATATTATGAGTGACCGTCCAATAAACCATAAGCTCTCACTAATCAGATGGAAGGAGGAAATATCATAGTTGTATCCAATGTGACGTCATATGAATAACTTGCAAATTCTTTAGAAGATTTAATTTTATTAAACACAATGTATTTTGCTCCTCGTTTCGGGTGGAAATATCAACGCAAGAGCGGATTGGTCACGAACAGGGAAAATGCAAAACTGTAGATCACAAAGTTGTGTAAATATGGCACGTTGATCACTCCGTCACGGCAGGCGTTAAGTGCTGACGTGGCTAGCTTCTTTTTTGCAAATACCCGCTTATAATTTTGTGTCCTCTAATTGGTAGGTTCTCTACAGCCAGCACGTCTGGCCGCGTCAGACCACCGGATCATCAACAGCAAAGCATAATCAGAACACACCTCTCCCGAACACTAAGAGCATTCTCACTCGTTGGGGGATTCCAGAGGCCGTAATCCGGACCAAGTTTAGACTGAACGAAACTCGTTTTCAGCCTGGGGACGCCGAGTTTTCCACTCCCGTTTCCAGACTGAGTTCCCGCGTCGGGCTAAATTCAGTTAAACACGGAGAAATTTGGGCGAATATAGGCGGATTTTATTAAATAGGCTAGGACGCATATATTACACCGAATTTAAACTAGGAAAAGGCCGCCGCTGTGGCCGACGCTAGACGCCGCTTCTATATGCCGAGGCGGGGGTGGTTGTCGCCTGGATGTGCCCCAGCACGACGGCGAGCGTTCTCGAAACGCTCCACCGTGGCGGCAACGCGCCGCATTGTGCATCGCGAGCTGGCCGGTCCATCGTGTCGGGCTAGCTCCTGGAGACGTCTGTCGACGAAGAACTGCTCTCAAAAGACCAGGTTGCCAGGATCCTCGGCGAGATCCGGGCAGCCGCGGTGGCAGGGGTATGCACCGGTATTCGTTTGAATACCAAAGAATTGGTGCAAAAAAAAATTATGTATACATATTAGTCAGTTTGGCTCAGCCCATTAGCAGAAACAGGCCGCACCGCTCCGATCCTGAGTCGCGGCCGCGCACGCCCCGCACGCACGAGACGGTTCTGGCGCACGCCACGCAACCGCACCGCTCTCGATCTTCGCCTCATCCTCTCGACCCAACGCAGCGGCAGACCCTAGCTACTAGCGTGATTGCCTGACACGGGTTTGTGGCGGAGACCAGCGATCGGATCACCAGCGGCGACAGGCGAGGCAAGCACGCGCACGCGGCCAGGCCAGGTAATTTCCATTCTTCCCCTGTTCATAGATGTAGCACGTACAAGTACGGAACACCTAGCACTAGCAGATTAGCATTAGCATTAGAGTAGCGGTTTAGCAGATGTAATCGAATTAGTATACTACTCTTTTCAATCCATATTAATCTATTAGTTGATTTGAATTTGTCCAAATTTGGATAAATCTATATACTAAATAGTGTCTAGATTTATCTAAATTTAGTAAAATATGAGTTAACTAATATGGGTCTAGATTCATCTAAATCTAGACAAATATGAGACAACTAATATGGGCCGGGGGGAATAGTATAATTTGATTATTGACATAGTTGATTACTCACGTAGATTTTTAGTAGAATAGCAGATGTAATCTGACTTGGATCTCCTAGATTGGATGCGATTCAAATTTCTAATTTTCTATTCCTTGTTTTCTTGTAATATAGATGAAGAAGAGTGCTGCCAGTAGCAGTAGCATTTTTGCAATGTGGGAAAAGGCATCGAAAGCAAAAAAGAGAGATGAAACATCAACTCCGAATCAGACTGTTGCACACTCGACTACTTCTCCTGTTCAGCCCGAGAGCAATATGCAATTGACGCTAGTGCAAGCACCGGATACAGAACATGAATCGGAGAGTAGAGGCGCAACCCCAGCCCCAACTGTAGAAGATGATGAAACGATTGATGAAGAGGATGAACCAAAAGAGGTGGCAAATTTGGGGGCACTCGAACATGATCCTGCGAAGCGGATTCCGATCTCAAGGTATGATGTCAATGATCAGGATAGAGTGAGAAGGAGATACATTGAGATGGGTCCGTGTCAACCAAAGAATCATAAGTTTGAGTTTACAAATAAAAGTGGAATTGATCGTCGCTTTGGCCGTGCTTGGTTTAAAGAATTTCCATGGATTGAGTATAGTGTAGAAAAAGATGTCGCTTTCTGCTTTGTTTGCTATCTGTTCAAGGATAAAACAAAATGTCCCGGTGGAGATTCATTTGTGAAGAATGGGTTTAGAAACTAGAACTTGAAATCGAGATTGAAGAGACATGAAGGTGGTGTTAGTAGTGCTCATGCTGAAGCTCAATAGAAATTTAATATGTTCACTACACCAAAAACATCAATCCGAGAGTCCCTTGCTTCAAACACCTCACAATACAAGGCTTTGTATAAACTCTGTTTGACATGGACACTCAAGTGTTTGAGGTTTCTACTGCGTCAAGGGTTGGTATTTAGTGGACATGATGAAAGTGAAGACTCACTAAATAAAGGAAATTTTCTTGAGCTTAGCAGGAAACTTTGAAGATGTTGACAGGGTCGTTCTCAACAATGCCCCACAGAACTGCAAGATGACTCACCATGATATACAACATGAGTTAATAAAATGTTGTGCACAGGAGACTACTAAACTAGTCATCGAAGAACTTGATGGTGGTCATTTTGCAATACTTGCAGATGAGTCTAGTGATGTGTATCAGAATGAACAGTTGGATATTTACTTGCGTTATGTTGATAAGAAAGGAAGGGCGGTTGTAAGATTTCTTGGTCTTGCTCATGTTGAGGATACTACTTCTTTGACACTTAAAGCTGCAATTCAACAAATGCTTATGAAGTACAATTTGACCTTTGCGATGGTTCGTGGGCAAGGATATGATGGAGCTAGTAACATGAAAGGTAATGCTAATGGCCTGAAAAAACTAATTATGGATGAGTCTCCTTCTGCCTATTATGTTCATTGTTTCGCCCGTCAACTTCAGTTAACTCTTGTTACTGTTGCTAAGGAGAGTGGTGATTGTACTTGGTTCTTTCAGCAGCTTGCAAACTTGTTAAATGCTCTTGGAATGTCTTGTAAAAAAATGAGAATGCTTCGAATAGCTCAGGCCGAGGAATTCATTGATGCATTGGAATAGGAAGAAGTAGAAACGGGTAGTGGGCTCAATCAGGAAATGGGTTTGGCAAGGCCATGTCATACACGTTGGGGATCTCACTTCAGAACCGTGAGCCGTGTCATCTCTATGTATGCTGCAATACGACGAGTCCTCGTCAAGATTGGAAAATAGTACCATGGTGTGGAGGCTGTAACGGCTCTAACTGTATTGACATCATTTCAGTCATTTGAGTTTGTTTTCATGGCACACTTGATGGAAGAAATATTTGGATACACGGATGATTTGAGCAGAGCTTTGCAAAAGCAAGACCAAGATATTGTTCATGCTATTGAGCTAGTTGATCTCACAAAGTATCACTTGGAAGGCATGAGGATTGATCCTGGATGGGATGATTTTCTTATAAAGGTAACATCTTTCTGTACGAAGCATAAGATCAAAGTTGTTGATATCGAAGGTCCTTACTACCCTGTTGGGCGACCTAGAAGGGGTTTCTATAATGGTGCAATGAATTTCCATCGCTTCCATGTTGATATGTTTGTGAGTGTCATTGATAGGCAACTTTCTGAGCTGAATGACAGATTTGATAAGGTAAACACAGATCTACTTTCTTGCATGGCAGCATTCAGTCCACTTCGTTTATTTGCTGCTTATGATCAAAAGAAGTTGGTTAGGCTTGCTACAAAATTTTATGCTAATGATTTCACAAGTGATGAACTCGCAAGACTTCCATGGCAATTAGACATGTATATTAGTCATGTGCGCAGAGATGAAAGGTTTAAAAACTTGAAGAATCTAGTTCAGCTTTCAGTTATGCTTGTGGAGACAAACAAGCATGAACAATATTTTGTTGTATACAAGCTTCTCAAGTTGGTACTGATTTTGCCAGTAGCTACTGCCAGTGTTGAAAGAGTATTCTCCTCAATGAACTATGTGAAGAATAAGTTAAGGAACAAAATGGGCGATGAATACTTGAACAATTGTATGGTTACATTTATTGAGAGAGAATTCTTCAATCAAGTGAAGGATGAGGATGTCATCAATCTCTTCCAACAAGGTGATCGCAAAGTTATATTGTAATTTGTAAGAAGATGATATGATAAATTATTCAATCAAGAGGTAATGCCTCAATGTTGAATTGTTATTATACTATTATAGTATTGGTAGTTATTGTGGAATTATAATCTTAGCTCTTATGGGTTGTTACTTTACTAGAAATTTGTTATTGTCGTACCATTCTGTGTATCTCATATCATTTTTTAGTTTATATAGTGCATTGATTTTTTTTACAATGAATACCTATCACCAAAAACCTGGAGCCGCCACTGGATCTGGGTCTTCCATGGTGGCGATAGCCGCCTGGATCTCGCCGGCCATGTCCTCGTCGCTCGGCACCGGCCGAATAGGGATCCCGCCGGTGCTGAGACTCCGGCCGACTGGGAGACGAAAGTTCGGCGGCGCCGTATAGCCCGCGTTGTGGAGCAGTCGGGCCTCCCACGTATGCAGCGTGCGGCGACGGCCATGGGGTTTTGGCGGAGTTCTGGAGGTGAAAAGGTGTGAGCGCCTGGAGTTCGCCGGAGTTGGAAGCGGTGTGAGAGAGTGTGAAGGAAGAGGGCGAGATCTACGGCTTTTATAGGCCGAGGCTGGCGGCCAGGACCGGCTCTGAAGCGTCGGGGACCCGGTGCAAGTCCAAAAAAGGGCCCTTTGTACCAGATAATTATAGAAAGTTTATTTTTTATGCTCTGGATAGACATTTTCTCTAAACTCTTGATAGGCACAAGATGCTTAGCATCTAAACATCTTAATGGTGAGAGCATGCAATTCAAGAGAACTACTATTAGTACCATGTACTCCCTCTGTCACGGTTTGGAGGGCGTTTTAGAAAGATTGTTAGGACCTAGGTAAACGTTGATTCGGGCCAGATTTGTGCAAAAACATGCAAATTCGTTGGGAGAAAATAGGCCCATTAATTATTCGGCGCCCTATTAACGTAATTTACTCAATGGAAACAAGAAGTTTAGTCGCATAGTCCGTGGAGTTGCATGCAAGAATTAATTCTTTGGCTACATGGAGTAGGAAGTGGAGAGGAAAAGGAGGCATTAATTCTATGATTAACTCTAACGCGCCTAGAAGGATAGGAGTTTTGGAAACACGTGGTTTTTATAAAACGCTTCAAACCGTGACCTAATCCAAATTAATTGACTAAGATTTATCTAAATTCGGATGTATCTAGGACTAAAACATGACTATATACCCTAAATCTAGACTAATCTAATTCTATTAATTTGGATCGGAAAAAATACATATTTCCAAAAGACGGACATTTTAAACAAATGTCGCATTGCTCGTCCGCGCTCCAACACAGAACCATAGAAAAAGATCTTCAATCATTTGCAAAACAAACAGATGCACCGGCATTGTACATTGCAAGAAAATCTTAGCGCACAAACAGTACACAAAATAGGTGAAACAGAAGCACCTGGAAGTAGAGGATCGAAGATTGACTTGCTTGCTGCCTGTAGTGTAGTCGTACTGTGTTGTCGGTGCACCAGTAGCAATCGTGTTGTCAACCTGCCCTTGTTCAGCCGTCAGCCCAGATGAGCACTCGCTGCCGGTAATCCCCTTGATATTGGACAGGGAACTCATATATTCAAATCACATACCTAAAGCATACGTAAGCAAGTTACATATTCAATCCGTTCCTTGATATAAGGTGTATAGTTTTCTGTAAAAAATCCAAAATATAAGATATATGGTGGGATCGTGGGATTTTTTTTAATAATTTAAGAGTCAAACTAATTTGAAGAGATGAGATACCGAGATTTCCCTATTTTCCTCTATTCTTGTATCGGTCACCTACATGTATTAACATCTAGAAGTATCAAATTTTTTCGGTTTAGCCTATGCGTTAATATTTGTGCAAAAAAACTATACACCTTATATCAAGGAACAAAGGGAGTGAGTGTGCGTCTTTTCGAGGAATAGAAGAGA
The DNA here is from genome assembly GCA_030063025.1 of Avena longiglumis. Taxonomy (NCBI): domain Eukaryota; kingdom Viridiplantae; phylum Streptophyta; class Magnoliopsida; order Poales; family Poaceae; genus Avena; species Avena longiglumis. The sequence continues at coordinate 26,503,753 of CP125974.1, forward strand.
ACCCCCGCCCCCCCCCCCCCCCCCCCCCCCGAGGGCGACGGGGCCATCCCTTTCTCCGGCCGCCTTCGACACCCCCTTCTTCTCCTCCCTCCGCCGCCGCTGACAGGGGTGGCCGGGCGTAGCCCGGGCGACGCCGGCGGCGGGGGTCTGCTTCTCCCCGCGCCTTGGGGTCGGGTCGGGGCCCTTCTTCCCCCAGGCGGCGGTGCTCCTAGGGATCCTCTGGTCCGGCGCGGCTGGGGGGAGCTGGTGGTGGCGTCGAGCAGCGGCAGGGAACCATGGATATGCAGCGCTGATGGCTTCGTCCCCGGCAAGATCTGGGCATCTCAGCTCCAGATTGGCTCGGGAGGGCCCTAGATGGGCTTGGGCGGGCCAGGTGCGGTGTCTCTGGAGCTTTCTGTAGGTGGCAGCGTGTGGCATCCCGCAAAACCACTACTAGAAAATCGCGTTGAATTTGTGCATTGCATCGTCATCATCATGTGTTGGTTGCATAAAACTATTTTTGCAAAGCCCGATTTATTTTCCAAACGCCCCATCTTAATTCAAATGCAAAACCCCGGGCCTCCGGATTGTTTTTGTTTGACTACTATCGGTTTGCAAACGGTGTTATTAAAACAAATAAAAATTATATTATTTTAGTGAGGGGCAGAACGCCGATCGACCGAACGACCACCCCCAGGATTTTAAATCGGTCCACCCCTTATTTTTTCTAAACCTACCAACTAACCTACCCACACCCTCTGGCCACCTCACTCCAGCCAATGGCAGCTTGCCACGTCATCTCTTCCCTCCCCCTTAGCCAACCATTCACTGACACGTGGCCACACCCCTCCCTCACCTCTCTCTCCCTCCCCACCCACACATGCACTCACGCACACGGCACACCCCAGCAGCCCTGCCGCCGACCCCACCAGATTTTCCCGCCCAGAGCCACCACGCACGCACCCCGCGGGACCCACCCCCTGGACCCCTGACGCACGCTCCCGCACCGCTCGCCCTCTCCCTGTTTCTCTTCTTCCTTCAACCTCCTTTTCCCTCAACCCCAGCCACCGTCTCTCCCTAGCGCCCGACCGCTTCCCTCCGCTCTTCCTCTCCTGGCCAGCCGTGAGCCCGCCTCTCCCAGCGCTCATCCGCCTCCGCCGCCAGCGCCCTTTGCCTCCCCAGCCTTCTCCCTTCCTCAGCTCGCGCCGTCGCGCCCGAGCCCCGCGCCCGGCTTGGCCGCCGAAGCAGTTCCTCCCGCCTCCTCCGGCCCCGGCGAGCTCGCGCGCCCTCGGCGCCGCCTCGCCAGGCGTTTCCCGGCGCCGTCGCCGCTCGCCGCGGCGTCCTCAAGAACGCAGCTCCGCCAGATCGCCTCCGTCGCTGCAGCTCCGCCCGCCCGCCCGCCGCCTCACGCGCCTCGCCGCGCCCGCTGAGCCGCTCCTCCCCGCCGGCCTTGTCCTCCGCGGGCCCCACGTCAGGAGCGCCGCAGAGCTCCATCCCCGTCGGCATGCATCCTCCTCACCGCGAGCCGCCCTCACCTGCTTCTTCCCTCGACCTCGCATGGCGGGCTGCCTCTGCCAGCCACCCGCGGCCCTCTGTGCTCCGCCGCCCCTGCGTCAGACTCCCTCTGCCACGGTTTTACCTAGTCCAAGGGATTAGACCAAGCTTGCACCGTGTTTGGGTAATGCTAGCCGTTTTCGTCAGATGCTAAGCTGATGTGTTGTTGCGAAGGGGTACTCGTGAGATGTGGTGTTGATGGTGTTTCCCGATGCCCGTTGTTCCTGCCTCGCGGCATCACCTCGGTCTGGTTGCCTGTATCCTTGAGCTACCTGGCCCAAGGCAATACCAAACCCTACCTCGACAAGGGCGCAAGATCCTCGAACCCGCCACCCTCGAAGCGTCAAGATCTACTACCCGGGATATTGTCCGAGGCCCCGAACCCGAAGGTCTTCGATGCGAAGCACCAAGAACTCCTTCATGGATCCGAAGGTCGAGCCCCCGACACGCCAAGTTCTCCCTCCCGGATCCGAAGACGCCGAGACCCGGGTCACCAAGATCTCCGCCGTGAAACGACAAGACCGACAACATGGCCCGACCACCGCGGATGAGATGGCCGAGGCCCGAAACCGAAGCGCCAAGACCTACTACGGACGCCGAGACCCCCGAACCCGAAGACCGATCCCGGACACCGAGCGCCAAGATCGCCACCGGGACAACAAGCACTTCGTCCCGGACGCCAAGACCGACTCGATGGCGCAGACCCGAAGACCCCGGTACCCGATCCCCTCAAATTCGCCATCGACGACAAGAACGGCGTCGACCCGGAAGAATCCGACGCGCCCCGACACCGACCCAAGTCCTGCTTCCCGGACGCGACAAGAACTACCCCCGATATCCGAGAACGTTCCCGTCGAGACCGATCCGTCGAACCCTGGACCCTGAGACCGACCCCGGACCCCGGAACCCCAAGTTCGTCGAGACCCCCTAAATGTGTGAACCCCTTTTCCGAAAACCCTATTTTATAACATAATACAACGTGTCGCATAATAATTGTCTTGCATGCATACATTCATGTGGTTTGGGGGCCTTATGCCGATTCACCCAATAATTAAATATGGGGCCCATATGCGGGCAAATCTAGTATCATATTGGCCTCAGTTAAACTTGTGTAGCGCACCGGTGATATATTCTGGCTTGTTAAACAACAATTAAAATTGTGGGTTAGCTAAACAACTTGAACCATCTAGCTAATTGTCGGGACCCCGGTTCCACTTAACATGACCTAATTGCATTGCACCTTCGCCATGCCATACATCATACATGCATCATGCCGATCTTCTGCCGTTGTATTAAATATTGCATCCGGTGTTTCTTCTAGTGCTTGCTTCTTCGCGGATAAGGCCGTTGAGTTGATGTGAGCTTCGACCCGATCTTCGAATAACCCTTCGACAATGTTTTCAGGCGAGCATCTCCCCCTTTCTACCTATCTTACTTTTATAGTATTTATTCCCTCCTGTTGATCTATTGCTATACGTGTTGCGATGCTTTAGTTTCCGCACTGTGATATTCCGTGCAGCCCTATATTGCCTTGGACACATCCTATTACTGTTGTTTGGTAGATAGTTGGACTTGCGCGTCGTAGTCGCTCAAGTGCCGCTATGTCGTCAAATGCCACGATTGTTGATGAAGTGCCGCATGTTGATGTTGGAGATGATCATAGTTTTACTTATCGTTCACTTTAATTTCTGTTTAACAACTAAAATTGAAATAAGCAGGCATCGGTGGGTGATAGATAATATTTGGTTTCGAACGCCCACTTGTGTCCGTGGGACCCAGTACTTGATACATGTTCTTTGATTTATCGCGCTATCCACATCCGGAGGTATATGGGACCCCGAGCGTAGCTTGATTGGTCTTATTTCTTGGGGCCACAAACTAGTTTGAGGTTTTATTTACGATCCTATACTTATGCCATGCTACTTATGTATTTACGATTGTGCGAGGAGCACCTTTGTGCTTAGGATCGGGACACGATTCATGTGTCGACAAGCCCAGTTTTGGGTTCCCAGTCGTTCACTGGCCCACCCAAACCTTGAGTCCGTCTCGAGCTTGCTTGCCGTTATGGTGTACTTCAAGGGTGGCCCCTGAAATATTTCTGAATCCTGTGATTGTTCAGTCGTGAAAGCCTCGTTGGGTTTTGATTTGGTTTTTCCGAGGTTGATCGAGCGTGTGTTGCTATTGGTGCACCCCGGCCGGGTAAAACTTTCTGAAAGCCGTGTCCGCGGATATGGACGACTTGGAGCACAGTATCTCGACCATAGACAAGCATAACTAAAGTTTACTGCTATAAATTTGACTTTATAATGACTAGTAATCAGCTTCACTATAATGGAATGGCTAATTAATACTGCCCACAATTGTTTGTTTGGCTTGTCGCTTGCGACCACTGTACCTGACTAGTAAGTATTGCAACTACAACGGAATGGCTGATTAAAAGTATCAACAACTGCCGGGTTTATGGGTTATCTCATGCTACTTGTATCTGACTAGTAAGTGTTGCCACTATAACGGAATGGTTAACTAAAAGTGCCCACTGCTTATTTTATCAGGATGAATATCTATATCTGACTAGTAATTCTGCAACGATAATCGAATAAATAAAGCGCCAAGCGTGAGTTCTCGGTTGACTTCCTCGTTTGGTCTCGAGGGGAAACACCAGGATGGGTTTGTTTGGTGTTAGCCGAGGTTGGATCGAATAGGTCTATCTTACCTCTCCGACCGCCAGCTGTATCGAGTCTCTATAGGTTGTTTAGTGCATGTTGCTGCCGCGATCCACCATACCTATGTGGCGAGGACCGAATTCTAGCCTCGCATGTCTTGGCCTCATCTTGACGCCTCCTTCTTTTTCCTTTGCCCTTTGTCGGCACCTTTTGTTTAAGCAGGTTTTGAGATCGACGTTAGTGGTTACCCTTCCGGCTTGGCTGGGCAGGTTATGGACGCCATTGGTTATTCTTCAGGGCTCTTAGCCCCATTTGCATCTTGTCCGTAGTCGGACGCTGTATCATTTTCAAGGTGATTTGGATCTTTGTACATTATATCTGTATTCTTGACTCTTTGAGTCGCTGTTATATATTTCTGTTATGTGGGTCCCATCGAGGACTGTTGTGTAATGTTATTACTTTGCTTTCCACCCGCACGAAAGTGCCTGGTGGGCACCTTTGAATCGTTTCTAGGCGGGTTTGGCGAATTTTGCTCAAACTTGCATAGGTCCGATTCTGAGGGTGTTACACAGCGGCGACAAGGCTAAGGATTGGGGACGGTGGTGCTGCGGCTTGCCCATTGCAGCAGTGTGGCTAGGGCTTTGCGGACCCGTATGGGTCTGGCCGGGCCTGTTTGGGCCTGGTGTGTCCTGGCAGCTCTGTCCGATCGATGACTGCCTCTCGACGGTGGAGGGGGTTCCTCCCGCGGCTGCGAGACTGTTGTCCCTCGTTCCGGTGATGTCATGTGTCTCTGCTTTTTAGGTCACATGCCAGTGTCCTCGAAGAGACGGTGATGGTGACTTCAAGATCGTGGTGGTGCATGCTGGTGGGTGGTGAAGATGGGTGGTTATGCTCTGATGCGTCAAGGTTTTTTTGTGGGCGGAGGTCGGGATAAATCCCTGTCGGCTCGTCCGACCCTGACGCGGTGCCGCCGTCGAGTGGCACCTTTCCTTCTTGGAGGGCATCGTGGGAATCCTCTGTTTCCACTTTACTTTGAGTGCCAGGGGAAACCTAGGACCATGGTCCGGGCAGCAATGTCGTGTCGACGGTGCTTCCCTTTGGGAAGGTGCTGCTTGGTACTCGGCACATCGGGGTGCTTGGAGCATGGTGGGCCAAGTCAGAGGGCGCATCGGTTGCGAGTTATCATCACTTCGTCGATTCGCCATTGTCTCCATTTCTTTTCTTTTTGGGCATGTTTGTGTTGTTGCCTCAGCATTTCTTTTGTTTTCGAACTCATGTATCAGTGTGATTGCTATATTAATATAGCGGGACGAAAGCCTATTTCGAGGAACAGAGGGAGTATATATTTATGTATACAGGTACGTATACCTAGGTATATGATATCTTAGATATGCATATCTTAGATATGTGATACCTAGGTACCGTACTTAGGTACATATATCTTCAGGTATGTCTAGTTCAAAAAAAATCTATGCTTATCACGCTTGGTCTATGGGTACCAAGGTACACTAGTTATTATACGAGTGAAGAGTTTTGGGATAAAGAGCAAATATCCCTACCTTAGTCTGGTCTGGTCAGTAGTTCCTTCTCTAAATTCTCATGCCCCTTTGCAGACCTATTTTCTTCATATATGTGTTTACTTTTGCTTCACGATATACATAATGTGAACTTTTGCTTCACGATATACATAATGTGACGCTGAAAAGTGGACATAACAATAATTTAGCGACAGATGTGCCGCGCGTGCCCTCCTCACCGGCCGCCGGTCTTTCCTTTTCTGATTTCCTCTTGTGGGCGGTTATCGCTCTTCAGTTTCCATGATCTCTGCTGCCAAATCTGGGCGTGGATGCATGCGTCATGGGTGGCCTCCCTCATTGTCATTGATTGATCGGTCTAGTGAAGTTGGTGCACGCACTTAATCTCTCACCCAAGCTCAACAAATCACTCGTCTCGTTTCGGATTCCAGGTGGTTTGTAGAGGCAGTCGATCGACGCCGTGTGTATGGCGGCTAATGGCGCGATCAGAGTGAAATGTCACCATCTCCATCTTATTCCTGTGTCACGTACGTGTGCCTCAAAATGTTAGTTGTTGCCAAAGCATTGAGTATCAGCATAGTTTGGGAAATGTGAGTCATGGCGCTTTGTCCAGGCGTCAACATGTTAGTTGAAACCAAAGGTCGTGTGGTGTGGCACAGCTAGCAGAGCATGGTAGCTGCTAGGGTCGATCGATATAATTAGCGAGAACACAGCTAGCAAAGAGAAACCCCCTACCCCCCTTGCCCTTCTCTCCCCTGCCCAAGAAAAATCCCAGCACCAAAGGGAACGACGTAGTGGTAGTGGCTGACGAACACCTGGGGGCGGCAATGGCAGCAAGGATCGTGCAGCATGTGTCGGAGGAGTTGCCAAGCCGGTACGTGCTGCCGGAGCAGCATCGCCATGGCGGCATTCCGGCAGGGGAGGCGATGCCAGAGCCCCTCCCCGTCGTCGATATCGGTCGGTTGCCCGCCACCGACGAGGCCAGCAAGCTCCGGGTGGCACTTGAGAGCTGGGGACTCTTCCTGGTGACGACCCTGCAGCCTCTTCTTGCACATTAATTAGTTGGCTTATATCCTTCAACTAGTAAAAATAAAGGTTCAGTTTTCTACTACTTGTTGGGCTAACTTAAAACCATATGTACGTGCGTGTACCAGGCAACCAACCACGGGATTGAAGTGTCGCTCTTGGACGCTCTCATGGATGGCGCCAGGGAGTTCTTTCACCAGCCGCTGGAGACGAGGCAGAAGTTCAGCAACCTCGTAGACGGAACTCCAGGACACAAAGGATACGGAGGATGTCTGTTGAGCCAAGATCAGACCATAGACTGGTTTGATCGGGTGCACCTGGCGATCGACCCGGAGGATGAGAGGGACCTGTCGAGTTGGCCGCATTTTTTCAGGTAATTCCCTTTCTTCGACACACTTCTCTTTAATCTCCATAATAAAGGATTGCATGAGTCTGTCGGACCTGAAAGCGTGTAAGAACGTGAAAAAACAACAATACATTTTGGTTTGATTCTACATATGGATGATTATCAGAGACACAAAAACTGGTTTTTCATGCAGGGATGCGATGCTAGAGTACGCAGGCGAGTCGAAGAAGATAAGAGACCAAGTCCTGCGTGCAATCGCCACGCTACTGGAGCTAGAGGAGGACCACTTCGTGAGCAAGTTTACGGACAGGGCCATCACCTTCGCAGCGGTCAACTACTACCCGCCATGCCCGGCGCCTGACCGCGTGTTCGGCTTCAGGCCCCATTCCGATGGCCGTCTCATCACATTCCTCCTCGCTGACAAGGACATCGGTGGCCTGCAGGTTCGCAAAGACGGCAGATGGTACAACGTTCCCACCAAACCTGGCAGTCTGCTCGTCTTTGTTGGAGACTCCCTGGAGGTAAATTAACCTTTCTATTAATCCAATCAACCTTTCTTCTCTTTACTGGATTTTTTTTTTCTTTCGGACGTACATAGTAAAACTGTACATCCTAACATCGATGTAAAACTGGAATTAATGTAGATAATGAGCAACGGTGCTTTTAAAGCCGCCGTTCACAGGGTTGTCACGAATCCTGTGAAAGACAGGATCTCTGTAGCTATGTTCTTTGGCGTGGACGGAGACACGGTGCTCGAACCAGCGCCTGCCTTGCTAGACGAGACTCGGCCAGCAAGATACAGGAAGATGAGGACCAAAGAATACATCCAAGGGATCCTTGAGCTTTATAGCCGCTATGAGAGAATGATAGAAACCATGAAGATCTAGACTTGTGTTTTTATATCCAAGTCCCCGTTTTTCTATCTAAGTTTGAGCAGTGAATTATAATAATTATGTAATAATGAGACTCATTGGTATGTATGCTACTTCTAAATAGCTGCTTGTGAAGTTCTAAATGGCAAGGATGTGAAACTATTTTAGACAATAAATTATTCTGTTTCAGTGCTTATGTTTGTCAAAGTAATCGAGCATTATCTAATAAAAGCAGTGGCGGAGCTAGGGATTTCATATTGGGTGTTCGGAGTGAACGCCAATATAAGTATATTATGTGGGCAAAAACATGTGTGTGATCTACCCTCTATTACTCAGTGCTAATCCATTGTTCCGCTCCCAATCGCTTTTTGAGGCTAGATGGTAAGGATCAATTTATCCTGTAATTTGGTTAGAATCCAAACCAAATTACCCATAAACCTCTTGAGTTAATTTCCACTCGTTTCCAAAGAGGGTTACAGACTCATCAACAACCACCATCAAATGAGCCTTATTTAATAGAAACTCTTTGCTTAAATCCTAATCCATATGTGTGAGGATGCGTGAAGTAAAAGTTGTTCAGGCTAACCAATTTATACTGTAATTTGGTTAGAGTCCAAACCAAATTACATATAAACCTCCGAGTTAATTCCCACTCGTTTCCAAAGAGGATTCCAGACTCATCAACAACCACCATTCAACGATCCTTGTTTAATAGAATCTCTTTGTTTAAATCATAATCCACATGTGTGAGGTATGCCTGAAGCAAAACTTGCTCAGGTTAACCAATTCGAGATAGTACTATCCCCAGGTGTATATTTCCAAGAGTTCTACTGTTTCCACTACGCCTATCTTCCCAAGCATAAGTCCCAACAAGAAAACAATTTCTCGCTGTTACTTCCAAGCATTATTATGCCACAAAATTAAGTACATAGGAGAAACAGAATATTTGTACAATACATAACAATTTCCACAATAATCAATTGAGTTCAGATCAAGCAAACATACACTAAGGTATTGTGAGTAATCACAAACTGAACTTTGAATATAGTTGCAGGACACAAACCCTTAGGTATTAGCGAGAATTTCAATTGGAGAAAATCCAAACAGAAACTACAACGGAAGCACTTCTTCTTACCGTGAGTGAATCGCGTCCCGCTGAATTCAGATTCAGGGATTGTAGTGATGAACTGCTGCTGGTCTGCTATTGTATGGGGCTGCCGTCACCGATCCTGCTGTAATTACGCCGCTGTTAAGGGATGGGCACTGAATAAAAGTTTAATCTACTATGACAAGTTACGTATCTCAGATATCTGATGCGCATATTTCCAATCACATGTCGACCATAAAAAAGTTTAAGGCATGTGTTTTGTCCGTCAGAAATATGACCCAAACTAAGTAAATGTGCATATTTCCAATCACATGTCGACCATAAAAGATTGGTATGTTCTTAGAAAAACTAAGCGATTAGCATGTAAGATACAGAAAATAAAATAACAGTAGCAAATTACTATTAGGTGAGTTAACTCTGTTGTCTATACCGCGTCTTGGGACAGATTTATATAATATAACCAGGCTAACAAACTGTGACATCATGATTATTATAATTTAGACAAAGTTATGGCTGTTAAAGATTTTAAGAAACCGGTGCATGTATTTTCTGGTGCAATTGAACTCATCACTACAAAGGCAATGCAATATACACAAGTTAAATAAAAAATCTACTGTACATGTTTATTTTTCTGCACAATTATAGTTTTAGAGAGAAAAAAACATGTTATGCACACCATTTGTTCATACAAAGTCACAAGGGTCTGAGACTTGAAAGTACACTTTGTTTGACCTGTAGGGGTGGAGTGAGACAGTAAATTTTACTACTGCCTCTGTTCTCTTGTCATGATTTTAGAACTAGAACCATGACCTGAATTATGAAACGGTCGGAGTAGTATTGATGAAGGATCAAATGTGTTGTGTATGTACTAATTATAAAAAGGCATGTTCCCTTATCAATGGATCACTAAGGAGGAACATACATTCTCCAGAAGCGGTGTTGGTAAACAGATATACTACTACGTACTAGTCAAGAACAGTAATCAGTACCCAAGCAAGCAGCCCTTAAATCCCGAATACTCCTCCGCACAGCAGCAGGTCTGACGGTGGCGGCATCGGTTTTGTCCGAAGGGCCGGCGCCTAAGCCTTGTGTGCCGGAGCGGCGGCCACGCTCCAGGATCTTAGGATCACCCTTGCTCTTGTCCCTCCCGATAGGATTCCCCTCCTTCCAGCCGTACCCAGCGAGGAGCGCGGCCCCGAACCCCTCCACGGGCATCTCGTCGTACTCCTCCGCGCCTTGGGTGTCGGGGAGAACGGCCATGTCCTGCTTGAACCGCCGCAGGGTAGCAGCATCATCCGCGGCAGCGCGCTTCCTCCTCTTCGAGTCCTCCGTGTCGCGGACGGCGAGGCCGTAGCCTGCGCTGGAGGAGGATGAGTCGGAGTCGTGGGGTACGAAGGCAGGGCGACCGCCGGTGGGCACGGTGGAGAGCCTGCGCGAGTTGGGAAGGGGCGCGATGACGGCGGCGGCAGGTGCAGCGGGTGGGGCGAGGGTCTGTGAGGGATCGAACGTGGTGACGAATTGCGGAGCGGGGCCTGAGTCTACAGCGGCGGGGACGGAAAAGGCGGCTGGGCGCGCGGTAGGCTTGGGCGGCGCGGGTTTCGAGGGGCCGATGGAGAAGGAGAGCTTCGCCATCTTCTCTTCCATTGCCGGCGGGCGGGCGGCGCGATCTGTGTGGGGAGCGACGGATCGGGATTCGGGCTAATTTTTTTTAAATAATACATTTTTTTATTTATTTTCACAAATAATACGCAAAATAGAAAAATTTCAAATTTGTCTGTCCGTCGTCCGTTAGATTTAAACAGCCAGTCGTGTTCAAGAGGCGACCAACATGTCTTCTTTTCTTGCAAAGACGATCAGGTTGCCTTCTTTGTTCAAAAGACCACCACCGGTTTATCGAGGATCGGCCCGATCGTTGGTTGAGCGGACGACGGCGCTGTCGGTGACAGGGTCAGCCTCGTCGTCCTTGAGCAGACGACAGCTGCTTGCCGTCCTTGAGCGGACGACGAGCCCCTATATATTAGCTCGCCGCCTGGTGCCCATCGTCCCCGCTCTCATTTCCAGCTCGCCCGTCTGCTGGCTCTTCTTCCTCTCGCTTGCTCGTTTCTCAGCCGTTGCACCGATTTCTAGCCTAGATTTCTATCTAAACTCGCTGCTCTAACACATTAGCAAGATAGTAGAGTCCCGATCTACTAATGGGATAGCCCGGTGGTGATTTGAGGCGTTTTGGTGGAGGGATCTGGTGGTGTTCTTAGCTTCTTGTTGAGCAATGGCCATGGTGGAGGCTGGTCTGGGACTTGAGAAAGGTGCATGGTGGAGGCTTGATCCGTTGACTGAGGCGGTGACGGACAGACGCTTCAAGGGTAAACCCTAATTTCTTGCTTATTGGGTCATGTGTGTATGTTCATAGGTAGCGTTTGATGGGGTCTGTTAGATGCAAGATATTTGTAGAGTATTATGTGTCAATGTACCTGTTTTTGACTATTTTGGTATTTTTAGGTCGAAAATCATGTCAAATAATGTAGTGTTTAGGTTCTTGTATGGTCTGGTTCCGCGAATGAACCAAGACCTGAGTTGATTTGAGCGAGTTTAGATTTATGGATGAAGTGCTTGAGAATCCTGAAACAGCTGCCGTTACTCGGTTGAAGGATTGGTTATGTGTTCGCTTAGGGCTCCTCCTACCCATACCGCTTGGTGTGCATGCTTTATGGACTAAGTCAAGGCAAACCCCTAATTTTTATTTAAGGCCAATAGAAGCACAACGAAATGGGTCAAATTTGTGCAAGCTTGCGAAAAAGAGGAGTTAACCCTAGTCTCTTAGTGTTACTGTGGTGAAAGAGGCTGGGTATGATCATGACCATAGTAGTCGGACCGGTCATCTTTGAAGGTAGTTATGATCATGGCGGAGTAGTCGACCGTCATCTTTGGAGGAGTTATGATCATGGCCGGTAGTCGGACCGGACATTTGGAGGTAGTTATGATCATAGCGAGTAGTCGAGGACAAGAGGGTGGCGCGGATATGAATCAGTCACAAGAGCTATGCACACGGGGTGATGGTTATGTATCGAGGGCGATGGTGAAGGATTAGGGAAGACATATTCAGTGGCGGTGATGAGGACGAGATATATGATGGTTTGTTGCAACATCAAATGGAAGCGAAGACTCGAAGGCAACAAAGGATACGTGATGATTCGCGAGTCCGATCAAGAAGAGATCGGCCAACCTATTCAGCATCATGGAATAATGACAACACAGCAGCAATGACCCGTGAGCGATGGGCATGATTCGCGTGGCATTATCACGCGAACAACATCTCTCCGGGTGCATTATATCCTAGCAAGAGACATCCGGGAAGCAATTGTTGAGTGGTCAATGTCCATGCAACGGGTCATGAAAACGGTGTCATCTCAACAATATTTGACATTGGTTTGCGAGGAAGCTGGATGTCCCGCAAGGGTGCATGCCCATGTCCCTAGGTATGACACAAACCGGAAGGTCACCGATGTTGTGATGCACACATGCACACTTGAAAGTGTCCTTCAGACCATCGTAACCTCACGCCAACCCTCTGGCTAGACTGTTGTACGAGAGATAGTGGAGGGCAAAGCCATGGGGGTGAATGCTATCATTCACAAAGTTTCGCTGATTCGCTACAATATTTCATATGGGAAGGCTTGGAGGACTAAGCAAAGGGCACTTTGGAGGCAAGGTTTGGTCTGTTTGAGACGGGTATGATGCGTTGTTAGGATGCTCCGGACATCGCAGGCTAGGAATCCGAGCACCTACGTGGACATCCAACACTTTACATTGCCACACGAACCTAATTTGAGGGTACTTCATCAGTGTTCTTCTCATTTGCTATATGCATAGAAGCTTTCACTCACCGTCGACCGTCATCCGTGTGGATGGTACATTTCTCCTTGGCAAGTATAGGGTCGATATTGACGCCATAGGCCAAGATGGAAACAATCAAGTGGTTCCACTTGCTTTTGCTTTCGTGGAGAGCGAGAACACGAGAGTTGGGTATGGTTTTTCGGTGAAGATAGCAATTGTGAGAGATACACGAATGTATGCGTGCTTCATGATAGACATCCGGTATACTAAGCGCGATAAAGAAGCTCACACATCCCACTCGATGAAGTAACTCCATGGTGGACATGCAGTCGTTGGTGCATGCGACATCTAGGGGCCAATTTTTTCTCACAGTTCAGGAACAAGGCTCTTATGAACCTATTCAAGAAGCTTTGCAAGCAGAACCAAGAGTGGAAGTATATCAAGTGTCGTGGCTATCTTGATGACTTCACTAAAAAACATGTGACTCGGAGGGGAGCAGCTAGAAGCGGTGATGGCTCATGCAACAAGGCGTTAAGCTGCAGAACAACAGAGCAAAGACCACGGGAGGAAGAACCCATTGCCCTTTGTGACTTGCGAGGATTTGACCAACCGGTACTAGGAGAAGGCTGTATGAAGGATTAAAATTTTCAGGAATGGATACAACACGAGCACAGAGAGAGGTGGTCTCTTTGCATGACACTCATGGTGCTAGGTTTGGCGTCATGACTACAAATCTGGCTGAAACTTACAACTTTGTCTTGAGAGGAAGTAGGGCTCTACCATTAACAGCAATTGTGGAGTGTATTTTCACGGGAACTCTGAAGTATTTCAGAGACAGACTCCAGATGGCTCAGATGCATATCATGAACAACCCAAACACGAGGTATTGTTCAAAGATCATGCATTACATGGATGCCAAAATGGAGAAGGCTCGGTCCATGCATGTCATCGCCATCGGTAATCAGGAAAGAAGGTTGAGGTACGCCCCTTCCAACCGGATTGGAACAGGAGATGAGGTAAAGACACGGGAGGTGAGGATAGGCAACGAAGCACAGCCAACGTGTGAGTGCACGTGCAATAAACCCAGCTGTTGCATCTGCCTTGCTCTCATGTACTAGCATGCGGCTGATGGGTATGGATGCGATCTCGTTTGTGTCTCCTTATTTCCTCAAGGACGCGGTGGTCAATACGTGACAAAGCGAGATGATGGGATATAGGGCATGGGGAAATTTCAATAAAGTAAATCCAGGTGAAAGGGTTTACATCCCAGATCCTGTACTGATGAGGACAGGCAGAGGAAGGCGACAATGTGTCCGCATCCGTAATGATATGGATGAATCTGAAGCCGGAGGCCCTACTAGGCAATGTTTTCTATGTAATCAATTTGGTCATATAGACACCAGTTGCCACATCTTCGGGACTGGTGGAGCTGCTCCTCGTGGACGTGGCAGCCGAGGAAGAAGAGGCAGAGGAAGAAGAGGCAGAGGCAGAGGGACATAATCAATTTGTAACATGTGTGGAACTATGTCTTAAATTTGTAACATGTGTGGAACTATGTCTTAAATTTGTAACATGTGTGGAACTATGTCTTAAATTTGTAACATGTGTGGAACTATGTCTTAAATTTGTAACATGTGTGGAACTATGTCTTAAATTTGTAACATGTGTGGAACTATGTCTTAAATTTGTAACAGGTGTGGAACTATGTCTTAAATTTGTAATATGTGGAACTAATGTGCGATGGCGGGATCTTTCTTTGAATCTTCGACATAGATAGAAAGCACCGATCAACGCATCTTGGATGCTAACCGGGGTCCTTGAAGCACCTAGTGACTCCTCCCATTTCGAACTGGTGCATACATCACGATTGGCTTGAGGCATGTGACATTTATTTCTCTTGTTGTTGGGATATTTATGGGCCAATGTGACTAAACTGTTCTGCTTTCTTCTTATGTAGATTGAAGTGGGATGGGCTCTTACCATTCGTTCGTTTGGTTGAGGCCACTAATATGGAGGTGATAGAAGGGCGACTACTTGGGTTCCAGACTAGTCGCCGATGCGACTTCGTCTTTACTCACGTGCTTGGTGGATCGATGGAGGCCCGAGACTCACACTTTCCATTTTCGATGGGAGAGATGGCTCCTACCCTTCGGGGCGTCTCGTGCTGGGACTTCCGTTGGTGGCGTGCCCATAGGCCCAGTGGATCCACGGCAAATTGGGCCCAAGAGATGGCCCAACGATTCTTTGGCATCCGCGATGGAGCTCGCCTTTGGCCATGACAATCATGGGCCAAAATTTGGATGGTTGGAGCGATGTCGGTGTGTTTCATTTATTTGTTCTATTTTGTTGGAGAAGTATCATGTCGAAAACTGTTCTATTTGCCAATGCAGAATCTGAGGTTTGGGTTCCAGCCACTCCGATGACGCCCACGATTACACGCAGCACAGGCATACCTTATGTGGCTGCTCGGGAAGGTGATGTTCATCGAGAACCACGTGTCGACCATTAGTGCGCGATACATCCATTTTGCTAGAGGGATCGCGGAGGCGACGTGCGGGAAGAATGCACAGTGGAGTTGGGGTTCAGCTGTCTTAGCAGCTACGTCGAGGTATGTGCAATGCTTGCGATTAACCAAGGATTACGCCTTGCTAGGATGCCCATTGTTGCTGCAACGTGGTCGTGGGAGAGGTTCCCTATCGGCCGTCCGGATGTAAGTGTCAACCAAATAGTCGGCAACCAGGAACATGAAACAATTGTCTACCAATCGACCCTTTGTTGACGAAGAGCAAATTGATTTGCCTACATTTGGCACTCCTTTGGACCCGTCGCAAGGTCAGTGTAATGTCTTAATAAATTGCACTTCTAGTACTACAATATGAAAGTTACTAACAACTATTTTGTCATGCGATGTCGTTTGGCGGGAGAGCAAGTCGTTAGATGCTATCCATCGTTTGACGATTCGACACACTAAAGAGGATGTCGTGATTTGGGAGCCGTACACCCTGGAACCACGACACGCACGATATCACGAGGCATATCTATTATGTGCACTAGAGATCGAAATCTTGGTGACTACATCCAAGATCATCTTTGATTGCCAAGTTGAGGACATGTCTCAACAGAGGGTCATGCGACAGTTTGGTCTTTGCCAGATGGTAGATCCCCCGCGTCCGGATGTTCCCCTTCCAGATGTCGTGCATGCGTAAGTAAATATATGTACATAAGGAACGCATCTTATACTTCATCTATGTTCTTTAATGATGGTCTAACAATTTCTAATGACAGGTACTCTCAGAGAAGTAGCAAGACTGCCACTCAATGGCTCCAACGGGTGGGGATTTACGTCAACGAGTGGCAGAATGCACCTACACAAGTGTGTACACGCTGGCCCGTTTGATATGGAGCTATTCCACGGATACCTCAGAGGTACATGTCGATGACAAGGCTACGTCCCATTCCACACGCACATGACGATGAGATATACCCTAGCTATCAACACTTTGAGTCCAGACGGTCGTGGTAAGTACTTTATTTAGAGCACAATAAACATGAGTGCCTATGTAGTGCATACCTAACTATGAGAAAAATGCAGGCCGACATGGCGTGGGAGCTACAAACTGAGGTGGCTCGTCACGGACGATCGCTTCGTCCGTTCCTCTTGTGCCCGTCAGGCTCGATCCTTTGCCCGGCGGTCGAGGAGAAGCTGCGGCGTATCTACGCGCCATCACGTGCACCAGCGTCTCGAGCGTCGTTCAACACCGAAGCACAACGCCCACCGCGTCACTTTCGGTGGAGCGCGCCACGTCGATCCACAGCAGCGCACCGCGCGTCACTCGGTGGAGGCGCGCCCACGTCGATCCATGGAGCAGCCACCTTCTCCAGACCATGCTGGAGGATCGGGGCGGCACGAGCATATTTCTCCACCACTCCGCCCGGGCCTCGTCCACGACTCTCACAGCGCCGCCGAGAGCACCACCTCCGACCAGGCTGGAGGCTCGTGGCAGCAATCACGTTACTTCGACCAGTTGCAGAACAGATTACTTCGAACAATGGCAGCATCGGCGATCCCCTACATGGACTTTGCTTATCGACCACAATCTCATCCTGAGGGTAAGCGTGTCCCTTCCTACTATTATTAGATGCAGTATGTCATTGTTCAGTACTTAATTTCTTGTACACTAGCAGGAGACTCCATTACATGGGACAAGATCGACGACCGTTATCGTGAGACACTGACGGCGGTATGGTTTAGTCGGTATCAACAAGGTACTCCACCACCTATCCCCACGAATACAGGATCAAGGTGAAGGGTCAACTGCACCTCGCCGTGATGTGATTCCACCCCACAGATATGGATGGAGTACACCGAGGCCTCCGCCACCTCGTCGTCGACACCAGTGATATCTACTTATGTATCAGTCATTTACCTATCTATGTATGAGACATCGTTCTATTATTTCATGATTTTATTCGACAAACTACTCAACATAACTTGCAACATAGTTCAACATAACTTGTGGTACATAAATAAGAGTCCTATCTATCCCTAGCATGATGCCTTTCCCTTTCCCTTCGATGATGCCTCGCCCTTTCCTTGGGCGATCCTCGCACTTGCTCTTCTTGGCCTGCGATTTCTTCTTCTCCTGCCTCTTGTCCCACTCAGCTCTTGCCTTGCTTCCAACGGGTGGCGGCATGAAGATATCATCCTCATCTTCGCTCTCTTCTATCCAGGCCCTACGTGCCACAACCTGCTCCGTCATGTCGCTTGACTCTTCTTGGCTGCTCTTTATTCTTCTCCTGTCTCTTGTCCCACTCAGCTCTTGCCTTGCTTCCAACCGGTGGCGGCATGAAGATATCATCCTCATCTTCGTTGTCTTCTATCCAGGACCAAGGTGTATTAGCCACCTCCATCATGCGAGCTTCACTCTTGAAGGTGAGCTTGTCCCACTGCCTTGATCACGAGAAGCTCGTACCTGATTTGGGGTCTTGGTTTCCACCCTCTTAGATAAAGTGACTTACCAAGTGTAACGAGCATCATGGTTCGATACCAACATATCCCGTCGGCTGGTTTATGGCCTATCTCAGTTACGGCTATGAAGAAAAGCCCAATGGACATATCTACGTGCCGAGGGAGGCGTCGGTCATAGTGGAGAGGAGTGGAGGAAAATGCGAGAGCAAAAGGAGAGAGGGAAATGAGAGAGTAAGAGGAGGAAGAGATGAACTGGGTTAAAGGATACATCCCGTTGCCCGGATTTATAGAGGCACCGAACCGAATAGGCGGGAAAAAAGGGCGGGAAGTCATGGCGGGAAAAAGAGGGCGGGAAGTCATGGCGGGAAAAAGAGGGCGGGAAGTCGTGGCGGGAACAAAGGGCGGGGATTACTGGCGTGAAAAATTTGCCGAGTAATGGCGGGAAAAATGGCGAGTACGGCGGAAGAAATCGGTAGCGAAGGATTGCGGCGGACGATTATTCAGCCAAGGGGAAACCGTAGTCGTCTGTTCAAGGGACGACGCATACTGTCGTCGCATTCAAGGGACACGCATACATCGTCCGTTCAAGCAACGACCCACTCCGTCGTCCGTTCAACGGACGACGGACAGACAGATTTGAAATTTTTCTATTTTGCGTATTATTTGTGAAAATAAATAAAAAAAATGTATTATTTAAAAAAAATTGATTCGGTCTGGGGACTCGTCGTCAATTTGTACAACCCAACAGTGAGTCCCCCTGAACGGTTCATAGTTCATACTGTATCCTAATCGGGGTATTGCAATGACAATTTGTATGACCGGACCGCGAGTACTCCCTCCATTTCGGTCTCGCGGGTATATCGATTGATATTTTGACCATTATTAAAAAAAAATTGTATAACATAAAAAATTATATTATTAGAAAATATAAGGAGGTGGTGTTTTGGCTCACGGATAAAAATAAACCTATTATGAAAATGCATAAAAAGCAAAAATTAAAATGTTAAAAAAATTGAGAAAACATCCTGCTTTCCGTGTTGACACGTGTCCATTTGCTACAAAACATCCCGCGTTTGCTGTATATGTCCCCGCTTTTGCTTCCGAAGCAAAAAAAACCGGTTCGTTTTAGAAATAGAACGTCTTGCCGGAGACCTCGCCGAAGACCATGCAGCAAAAAGATTGTGCTAATGCAGCAAAACCGTCTTCGCCGGAGACATCGTCGGAAACAACTCGTTGATAACCCTCGCCGGAGACCATGCAGCAAAAAAGTTTCCGTCGAAGTCGGTTTTGCTGCATTAGCACAATTTTTTTAATACATGATCTTCGGCGAGGTCTCCGGCGAGACGTTCTATTTTTAAAAAGAACCATTTTTTTGCTTCGGAAGCAAAAGCAGGGACATATGTAGCAAAAGCGGGCCGTTTTACAGCAAAAATGAAAATTCAGGCGATTTTGGAGGGAGGAGGACGATGAAAACCCCATCGTCCGGGGGATCCATATCACTTTCCTTTTATGTGGCTTGTGTAAAAAGATAAAATAAATGTCCAAGAATAGTCATGTTGCAAGTTGCAACACCGAAATTTGTCTTTTGTATGTGGGGCATAAAAAATGTTCCTTTTTCACGGAAACTTGTGTACGAACATATAATATCTAGATGTACATGCATATTTTTTTTGAATTGTTTTGGCATTATAATATGTGCTTTTTAAAAGTAGGTTCATTTGCATCCGTGAGCCGAATTGGATTTTCAAAAATATAATGTCTAATTTTTTTAATGGTATAATTATTTTGCTATACAATTAACTAAAGGCTTAACCGTGGTGTTTGGCGCACGCGCTGAGGACATCCGGCGCGCAGGATGGGCACACTGCCGCTGGTACTAGGCCTATGTGGGTCTACGCCGCTGCTTGTAGGCCAGGAGCGATCTTCCATACGTGATCCACAGCTGGCGGTCGGTGGGTCTGGCCTCTGCACTCGTTGGCTTCCTCTCGGTCTTTCCTCCTTCCGCTCGCCTACCCTGAGTGCCAGGGTTTTCGGCCGTTGCTCTCCTAGCTATGGCTGCCCATGGCCCTTCTCTCCTCCCTAGCCACACCTCCTTGACCATTCTTTCCCCTCTACGACAGGTCGCCGGCCACCCCAACTTTTGCCCCCGTCTGCCATCATCTCCGCCGCTCTGAGTTGGAACGAGAGGGATTTTGAACCCGTGTTGCCTCCGGGTCTCTCCCATGCGACCCCGAGCTACCCATGCCGTCGTCGCCGCATAAAACCTCCTCCCCCGCGCCCTTGGTCCCTCCTGCCTTCGGATGAGGTTGTATCTCCTTCGGTCTTTTTCCTCCCCAAAATCCAAATCACCTCCAAAAATCCACACCCAAATCGACCCTCTACTCCAGATCCGGCCTGCTGTTCTGCTTTACCGCGCGGCCCGGCCTCCTCGCCAGCGGGCGAAGCTCCGTTGTGCCTCGCCTCGGCCCCCCTACTGCTCCCCTGACGTGCGGCTCGTCCGCCCCCCTGCTGCGGCATGCGGACCTTGGGCCCCATGCTCGGCCGCCAGGACTCCTGTCGGCGTCACGCTTGTGCTACGCCTGGAGCATGCTGCTACTCCCCCTGGCTTGCGCAGATGGGCTTCTATGATGTGAAGCTGGAGCCCTTTCTCGGCAAGTCACTCCGTCCAGGTGCCCGAATGCTCTCTCTGCCCTGCTGCTTTTGGGCGACGCCCAAGCATGGGTCGATGTATGTTGGCTTCCGGTTCTGGCTGTCTCATGGGATCCGTGCTCGTGTTTGTGCTAATATAATTGTATGGCTGATACAACAAGATTTAATTAATCTGCTACATGTTTGTCCAAATTTGAGAAGAATACAATTCGAATTTTGCTCTTGATGATGAACCAATGTTTGACCTTGCTGATGGCCAGTAGGGTGGCAATCGTAGCAGGGCACTGTTTTTTCCTAATTCTTCTCTAATTTTTCTAGCTTCCAGGACTCCTTTTTGCCTACATTTTTCTTTTGCGGGTCGTTACACGGGTGCCACTTGCCACCATAAGGGCCAGACATTAAAGGGTGTTTTGAGTGCTTAGTCATAGCAGGTTGATGTTAAATTTTTTTGAGATTTCTTCCAACGAAAAAAGAGATTAGGATTATGTTTTTTTCAGTGGTACACTGGTCTGCAGTAGACGTTCTAGCTGGAGTTTACCATAGAAGCATATTCATCTTTCGCCTTTATGAATCTGTTCATGGATACCACCACTTCTATCTTAGTTTACTGCATGGTCATGATAATTTGCTTAGTGTGATGTTCTACTTCCAAATTACTTTTCTTTTCTCATCCAAGTTACTTTGTTCATCCATATGTAGTTTGATTATTGTAGGCCTAAATTAGAAGAAGCAAAAGAACATGGTCCTTTGAATTTTGTCTTGCGATTTAGTGTTTTTTTCAAAGGACTTAAGCGCCGAGTGTTTTCACACATTACAAATGTAAATATATCATGTTGGTGTTCAGGTTGCTTCATGACTTCATGCCACTTTGTTTCTCCATGTGTCTGTTTTTCGCCCTTCCATTGATTTGTCCCTTCATGCCTTTTTATATAGATTTTTCTGATTCGTGGCCGCTGGCAAGGTGTGACTTCTCTGGTTTGCACGATGTTATGCCGGTGGCGTACTATTCAGGACGTCCCTAATGCTATCAATTTCTTTCCTCTTTGTGCCAGCTGCATAGGCCTCCTGGTGTTGGGTGAGGAAGGAGGGGCAGGTCCCTTGATATGGGGTGATGTGTTCTTTTGTCCACACTGCTTGCGGGCGTGGCACAACTTTGTGCCTGGACGATCAGCCATTAGATGATGCATTGTTGGAGAAATCTTCTATTTCCAAGTCTTCTCCTACTTCTCGATGTAGCCATTCGACATTCTAGCCTAAGGTTGATGACAATGCTCAGAGGTGCAAAATATGTCTGCAAGTGGTGATGAGCATTGCAACAACTACCAGACAAGTTATCTGTCATTCCAACATGTGGCTGTTCAACCAAAATAAAAATATCATGCTAAACATAAGTGGCCCCTGGTAAGTTACATATCCCAAGTGCGTACTCTAGAGTTGCTTTATAAAATGTCATCTACCATAAGAGAATGCAAATGTTATTAGAAAATATATAATACTGGGATCGTTGCTCTAAGAGGTAGTACTCTCTGAAAGCCCATGGAAACAAAGAGGCAAAACCAAGGAAGGGTTTAAAATCAGGTTACTACTTTGAAGTGTCCCGCTGATCTAAATAACATGTCATTACACAAAGGGTTGTCAGCTATCGTTAAGGAGAAATTTCCCAGTCAAAAAATATGATAAGGTGATGTGAAGTGGTGAGGGGATTGAGGGTGAAAAGCAAGTGTTAGTTCATGAGCTGAGCTAATGTATATTTTACTAGAATTACTGAGTATAGCCTAGATATTTTAATTCCAATATGTCCACAAAAGTACATACAACGATGTCATTATCGACAGGTAAAAGCTTTGCGCTAACGGGTTATTTGATTTGTAATAGTAGCTTTTCTTTGTTTTGTGGTTATTCTGTATGATTTTCTTGCCTCTGTTTTCAGTTTCCCTGATTTTATGTTGTTCATGTTAGGCCTCCCCCATGGCCTGAGCTTATTCATACATGCTGCTTCAGGATGAAAAGAAGTTTGATTCAAATGCAGTTACCAAACTATAAATGAAAACAAGTTCAGAACAGACATCTCTACGAATTTGATTTATATTTATTAAAAGGTAAGTTCCCTAGATGTTTCTTAATTTGTTTCCATCTGGTGATCTTTATTCTTTCTTTTGTATTTTTCTTCACTGTCTGGCCTGTTTGATCCTAATTAGCAGTCATCACTATGTTTTCATGAATAATGAGAGGCTTCATCACTCTTTACATATCACCTCTTGGAAAATAATAGCAAATATTAGTAATGCCAGGGCTAAGTGTGCTTTCCACATGAAAAATCTAGAATGGTCAGATTTAGTCAAACATCAAGAACTTCACATTTTAAACGAAGGCGTCGATGAAATACATCAAATCTCTACTCTATCCTGACTTCAACGGGATAAGCCACTATCAGAATTTCTCCATTTGTGCCAAATGAGCACTACAATGGTGTCCTAGACTTTTAAGCCTCTCTACTCCATGTACAAAATATAGATAGAGATTGGGTAAAGATACAACAAACCAAGTCAATATTTGCTTAACCCCATGCGCACCTGAATTCTATATCAAAAAAGATTGGGCCTCGTGGTATTAAGAAGGGCTCCTAAAAAAGTTTAATTGGACTGACAAGACATAGTTTTTGAGAAGTGAACCACGCTGATGTACATATATGATCTGCGGTTCTTGATTTCCCATGAAGAACAGAGTTCCATTTTTATTGGAAATTTAATGAGAGTTTCCCTCTAGGATATTTCCTCCCAAACATAAACCGAGCAGTGCCTAAGGTTTCTCACTGAGATAAACCGAGAGGTACCTAAGGTTTCGCATGAAGCTAACAAATAATGAATCTAAGCCAAAAAGCACAATTAGAAGAACTACAAGTACTAGCATTTCCACCATCAGCTACAATTAACAAAGATTTCTTACTTCGCAACCAAGCACTGGTTCTGTGAAAGGAGAGGCAAAAGAGCAAGGTGAAGAATATGGCGCCGTACTCGGAGATGGTGTTCTTCACGGGGAAGATGCACGAGTGCTGCCTCGCATGCGTATACATTATTCACTGCCAAGTGGGACTTCTCTCTTGTTTCGTGCTGCATGCCGGTTGTTTTTCTTCGTTACCATTATCTATCGGTAGGGCTTCCCTTCTTCAATTACTGAGAGTTCCCCCTGTGGCCACTACCTCATCAATGCTCTAGTAGGTCCCCCTGTGGCCACCACCTCAAAACCAGTATTTATGTTTTGCATTTTTTTCAACCGCGCTTTGTTATATTTTCATGAAGTTTAGTTGTTTAGTTCACTATAAGTGATTCACATGCAGAATCTGGTTAAAAGAGTAATAGTTTTGCAGAAATATGATGGTATACAACTTCTTTTGATTAATGTTATGTATGAATGTCGTGTTCAACTGCTCAACGAGTTAACATCTTGGAAGAAAATTATGAAAATCAAAAAAGAGCTACCGCGTGTACATGTGATTTTTTGAATTGATTGCTTTTGTTGACTGCTTGATTATGTCGCATTGATTTTTTTCTCAGGTTTCAGCGGCTTGGTATCTTTGGATATCACGAGAGAATAGAGAAGCAAACTCAGCACAAACTCCAGTAAATATGAAAAATCTAAGAATGAGCTAGGTACAAGTGAAGAAAAAACATTTCGATTTTGTCAAAAAGGAGAGGCAACATCAACAGAAAGAAAGGCAACACCATGTGGTCTTATTTTCTCCTCACTGCACACAATGGGTGGATCTCCGAGGCAGGCACATCCAGCTTCAGTTCCATAGCTCAAAGAAGCATGTGTTGTCACAGTCAATATAACTTACTGTATAGGCTTGTATAAATATATGAACTACTATTATATCATCCGCATTGCCTACTTTCTAAGGCTATACAATCTGTTGGGTTTTTTTTGGCTCTGTCATAGAATTGAGAACCACTAGCCACTATGTAGTTTTGTGGTCTGATGTATTAGAGGATTTGGTTTGTAGTGATTCTGGTATATTATGTTTTCTTAAAAGATGAGATGGCTGATCTATACCTCTCTAGGTTTCAAAATGTGTTGAAAATGAAAATTTATACTAATCGATGTTGAAATCTCAATAGAAGGTAAGTGATATCCGGTTATCTTAAAGATTCAAACGAGTTTGCTGGCTGGATTTTTAAGCGAGACCAGCGAGTTCTGAAAGATATTCACTACAGTAATTAGAGATTACCTCGGCAGCAGACTTCGTGATCAGCTTGAAGAAAAGGTTGACTTTGTGATGTTGATTACTTTGGTGTTGAGGTAATCTCTATCTATATACAGTAGCTTATTTTAATGTGATTGTGAATTATCTCTACTGCAAATTTACTCAACTGAATCTCACTCTTTTAGTTCATATAACGAGTACTTTCTTTGCAATATTACAGACTCGGATTGCTCATTTAACTTGCAAAATAATTCCTAAACTCTGACCAATATTTTATCATGTAATCCACTCGCATCTTGGTTGCCTAGGCGATTGCCATTTTCCTTCTAAGTCTATGTACTACTAGACTGGTTCAGCTCTTTCAGTTGCAGAGTGTCCAACATAGCATTCCATGACATGGTATTAACCTTAGGTACACCATACAAATGTGATGTGATTACAATTTTGTTGTCTCGCATCATATTTCCCCTAATTTATCTCATAATATACTGTGAATCTGTCCCTCCTAGCATTCCACAGCGTGACAACCACAGTAGAATGTGAAATGCTCCTTGTGAGCAAAAATTTATGGAAGTTGACGACATAACCTTCAATATTGTAAGAGTCGAGCTAATCAACAGGAGGAGCTAGCAGGAGCTTTGTGACACCTGATCTCTGCCAAGAAATGACGTGCACTATGTTCCGGTGCTCCAGTTGATCTTCTAGAAACAGTGCAAGACACCGAAAGTACTGAAGCAACCCCTGCCAAAGACATCATGGAGACTACCAAGGCGAGGTAAATGCATATATATAGGCTCTCTACTTAGGTGTATGTAATCCATTCCACTATGAAACTATTGTCTTGCACACTAATTTTTTTGGCTACGAAGTGTTTCTTACGGATTTCTTTTTTTCTAGACCGTTCTGCCGTGCTCCAATTCGTCTTCTTCCCTGCTGAAGGATTTTAGAGGTGCATAGGTTGATCTGTATATATCCTTTGACGTTTTCGCAAGAAAAGAAAAGGCGCGCGGTCTACTCTACCTATTTCGAACGCGGATTTTCTAAAGTTAATGTTACCTAGCGGAGTGCCAAGTCAGTGATGACGTCGCCCGCGTGCTGACTAAATTTTGAAATTTTATGAAACAAAACCGACTTGTGAAACTTATGAAACATTTTGTACTGTTTACAAACTATTTCACAAATGTTTCAGTTAATTTTCAGTTTGGTTTCAATTATGTTTCAATTAGTGACGTCAGCGTGAGGTCGTATATGTGTTGATCGGAAAAGGTTTGACGGGTACACTAATCTTAAAACAAAACTGTTTCAGTTCCTTTTTTCTGAAGTTGAACTGCTTAACGTCTAGTACCTATATAGAAAATGCTAATAAAAAAATATGTTTCAAAAAGGCCTTGGAATTTCTTATCACCGATAGGAACAGTTGACATGACAGAAGGATGCCCTCAACCTGTCCAATCCCCGGATAATAATGATGAATAATCATTGCTCGCATCATTAAGAAAAAGATATGGTAAGATTGCAGTGGCTCACTTAATTTGAAATAATGTAACTTGTTCAGTTGCTTTTCGTTTAAATGTCCTAAATAGTACTCCCTCTGTTAGGGAATACTAGTCCCGAGGGCCATGGCAGCAGGACCATCCCGGACTGGTATTTCTTAACCGAGGAAGTAGCACACTTTTCACAAATAAAGACTTAAAGACAAAAACTTTGTGTTTCCTATTATGCCGGGAGGTCGGTCATAATGTTTCTTGACTTCTTTTTTTTAGGAAAATTTCTCGGTCTTCTTTTTCATGTATTATGTGTGTGTATTACAAAAGTAATAATTATCAAAATGAAAAGTAAATTTAGTTTTTGCGTCTGTATTGCATGTCTCATTTCTCCTCTAGCTACAACTCCATCTACGCGACTTTTCTTGAATACTCAACCACTCCAACCTACAACGCCGGCGCAGGTTAAAAATACAGAAGTGTTGGTAGTTACGCATTTGATCCCAAGCGCCCGACGCAAAACCTGTCGACTAGCGCTAGTCGTTTTCTCGCTCTTGGCGAGACTGAGCGCTTCCCTATTTATTTTGGTTTGTTCGGATTATTATTTTTACCTCAGCGTTCTTGCATTGCATTGTGGGTGTTCAAGTGCAAATGCAACATCAATGTATGTTGGACCTCCGGTATCATCGTTACTATTGTTTGTTGGAGACTCGTGCAAACTATTTTATAAAAATGCCCTACCACCTCAGTCTAATAGGTTCATACGATATTTATCAGAGAACTAAAATTGGTTTGAATCTTGCAGACACGTATACGATTCGATAGCAACCATTGAACAAATAGAAAAAACAACCAAATTAATAGTAAAAAAATAGAAGAAATAACCAAAATAAACAAAAAATTGAAGATACATACAAATTTTAGCATATCCAGTAAAAGACATACAAGTTTCACTGCCACACCAAGCTCGGATTGTTCCAACTTTTTGAGAGGGCTTAAATATAAATGTGTGGCGGTTGTTGACTTTATGCAACCTTTGCCGGGAGTGAGATCCCCTTGAGCACGTTCTCGGACCTCGGCGCACCGTCCTTGAGGTCACCGGTGACCGGCGGAGAAGAACTCTAGGGACCTGATTGCGTTTTCAATTCTTTTCCTAGGGTTCTTTATGTAAAGCTCGGGGCTTTTTCTGCTTTTTTTAGAGTTTTCTGGACAATAGATATAAAAAGTCCCCGATGTAACCTGTACCTGCCGTTTTAGGCCCAGTTCTTTGGGCTTCTGCGAGAAGCTTCTCCCCACTTCAGGAAGCCGGTCTAAATTCGAGGCTTCCAAAATAGTTAAGGTTAAGCAATTTGAAAGCGCCATGATTTTAAACCTAGGAAAGTGAGGTGAAAGCGGCTGGGGAAGCCACCAAAAAAACTGGGCCTTAGTGGAGCAGATTCTGGGCCCTTCGGGCCCTTTCCCGTTCAAAGAAGAAAATCGAGCCGCTGACCTGTTCAGCTTTTTCCATGGCCCAATCTCAAGTTTGGGCTCTAATGAACTGGGTCTGCTGCTAGCCTGTACTAGTATATACAATCACCATGGTGCAATCTTTGCTGGGCTAGTAGTAAAAGTGCCGCCACCCTCGGTTGGTGGAGACAGAGTATTTCACATGCACAGTTTTTAGTAGTACAGAGATTGAGTTACGATGTTTGCTGTAAGCAGGTAGCCAGCATCCTAAGTAGGTAAATGTGTTTGTCTGACGGAGACGAGAGGCTGCTTCCACTAGCCAATATCCTGAAGTAGTCCTCGAAACAGAGTAACCCTACGTGTGATGATGATGCGCAAAGCTGAAAACGCAAAGCCACTGCCTTATATCAGTTTGGTACGCAACATCTTATCTTGGATTTTTGGTTTGGCGATGACGATGACGTCCGCTGAATTTCTTGTTTCATCGTACTATAGACAAATGTTTGTCGAGTAAAATACAACAAAGGTCACTAAACACAACCTCGTCGTGCGCCTCCATCACCGTACACAGTTACATGAGCATGTCGTAGACAGTCACTGTGGCACTGGTTTTACTAGTCTCACGCAGTAGCACTTTTGCAAAAAGGCCACTTATCAAGCCTGCATTTCTATTCAAAGTTTAACGACACATCGGATGGACCCTTTAGTTAGACTGTCGGGTGGGTCCCACTAGTCAGTGTTGAGGCATACAGGCGTGGTTTTTTCTCCACCTGGGTCTCGGTCTTCTTCTCCATCAAGGTCTGTTGTATCGATCCCTAGCCGCCGGCATGTCCTCTAGCGCGTCCTGAATCTCCATCGTCGCCCGCCTCACCATCTCTACCTCGCCGCCAACCTTCCCATCTGCCCGCCCGCCCGACCTACCTATTTAAGTGGTTACGCTTCCTTCGCGGTGATCTTGACCCGTTTGAGAGCCATGGTGCGGCGGTGATTGCAGCATGGCCTCCCTTCATCTCTAGCCCCAAATCTGGCGATCTTGCGCGCGCCTCGCCACCACACCGCCACGCCTGCCCTGCCTCCCCATGTCAACATGCGCCCCTGCCTCCCATGGCGGCACAGCACGGCTTGACGGAGTGCAAGCGATCCGACACTACTAGAAAAGGCTATAGGAGACATGCTTATGAGGCACATTTAGACATATGCGCCTCCTATAAAAATAGGCGGCGCATTTTGCGATATCGCCTCTAGTATAAAAATAGGCGAGACGATATGATAAGAATGCCTCCTATAATCCTGTGCAGACGTAATCTAGCAGCCCCATATTATGCGAGGCGCATTCTAGTCATATGCGCCTCCTATATATTAGATAGCCGAGGCGCATATGGGCAGAATGCGCCTCGTATAATCTGTGTGGGCCCGCGTGTTGGTAGGTGCACGAATATACGAGGCGCATATGGTTATATGCGCCTCCTATATTTGATAATATGCGAGGCGCATATGACCATATGCGCCTCAAGTAACTCCTGCGGGCCCGGGCGAAGGTAGGTGGCCGAATATGCGAGGCGCATATTGCGATATGCGCCTCCTATAGTTTGAATTATAGGAGGCGCATATTGTGCAATATGCGCCTCGCATAACCTGGCAGTAGCTTTCTTGTTAGTATCCTCCCCTTCCTCTGGAAGCTGCGTTGCGTCTGCGTGGAAGCACCCCTGCTGGTTCCGACCTCGACCTGGACGCCGACCTCCCCTCCACCCCATGGACGCCGACCTCCCCTCGACAAAAAGATCTCACCATCACATCTCCCCTCCACCCCCATGGACGCCGACCTCGACCTGGACGCCTTCCTCGCCTCATTCGCCGGCGAATCCGCCGCCGTCTCCGACCTCCTCGTCCCGTCTCCGTTCCCGCCTCCGCCCGATGCGGAGGAGGGTTCGCCGGAGTCGGTGACCTCAGTCGAGCCAGCCCGGGGAGTGCTGTCGGAGAACGAGAGGTTTCGATGGAGGCGGTGCGGGCGGGCCAGCGGAAGGGTGGAAGGATCAGCGTGGAGGAGTTCTTGACCTTACTGTTCGACGGAGGAGAGGCGAGGAGGGCAAGGAGTGAGGTGAGGCGATGATACCCTAGATGCACAGGATTCCGGCTAGCCGCCGTCGCGTGGCTCACTCCAGCTCCGGTCGGTCCTACTCCTCCTCCCCCATATCCGGCCGGCCATCCTCCTCCATCCCGTCTCTAGGCCGGCCTCTACGGTACCCTCAGGAGCCAGATCGAAGAGTCTGTAGGGGTTCGTAGCATGGAAAACAAAAATTTTCTATCGCATACAAACAAACAAGCCAAGATCTATCTACTAGATTGTAGCAACGAGTCGATGGTATAACTTACCCTCGAAGATTCCAAAGTGTTTAACGAGAGCGGATTCTCGTGGGTGATGTAGTCGTACTCTTCCCGATCTCAAGATCGTGTGAGCGATCCTTCGGTATGCGTTAAAGGCGCTCCGTGATCGGTCACACGTTCGATTTTCGGCGAAGACCTTCCTCTCCCTTGTTCCGGTGAGCGGAGGTTGTAGCACTCTCCTCGCGATTCGGCCTGGCGTGGTAATGCAGGAAGTAGAGGGAGATCATGAGGCTTCGCCTTAAGCCGGTGCGAGTATGGTGGAGCTTATGAGAGAGGCTATTAGTGGTCTAGTAATTAGACACACCAATTAGAAGGCTCTAAACCGCTGGCTAAAGCAATTAGAAGCTCTAAACCAAAACGGCTCTAAACCGGAGATCTAGAGTAGAAAGTTATGTGTCTATGGGAGGAGCCCTGCCCCTCCTTATATGGGAGGGGTCCTTGGCCAGGGAGGGAGGGAGTCCCTCCCCAACTCGGCCTAGGGCTTGGGCGCCGGCCTGGAGGAGTCC
This sequence comes from Avena longiglumis, assembly GCA_030063025.1. NCBI lineage: Eukaryota > Viridiplantae > Streptophyta > Magnoliopsida > Poales > Poaceae > Avena > Avena longiglumis. The sequence goes on from CP125974.1 coordinate 26,534,310, forward strand.
AACTCCTCCTCCAGGTTGGTTCCAACTCCTCTTGCTTGTTTCCCACAGTTTCTTGTTTTGGCAGTTTGACTTTCAAACTGGACATTTGACTTTTCTGTTTTAGGATTCAATTTAATCCTTTATTTGGGACAGCAAGAACACTTAGTACATGATGCAATCATTCAATGAGCAATGACACATTCATGTACCCTCCCCAAGTCTTGGGACAATCCGAACCTTCTAGAACATTCGATGAAAACAGGAATCATTCCCGAACTCGAAGCGGGACTTTCCTTATATGAATCTTATTCTCCGGACCATTCCGGATCACCTCGTGATATCCGGATCCCATCCGAGACTCGAACAACATTCGGTCTCTTTCTCATAATACCATAACTACTCAAACAACGTCGAATCCTTAAGTGTGTCTCCCTACGGTTCGTGAATTATGCGGACATGATCGAGACACTTCTCGAACAATAACCAATAGAGGAATGGAAATTCATATGGCTCCCACATATTTCTCACGATTACTGCGATCGAATGAACCACTTACATACGATACCAATTTCCCTTTGTCTCACGATATGTTACTTACAGAGGTTATGATCGTCGGTATCTACGCATACCTAGTTCAACCTCGTTCTTGATAAGTACTCTTTTCTCGTTCCGTGATATGTGATCCCTTGTGACCAAGTCACATGCTTGCAAGCTAATTGGATGACATTCCACGAGAGGGCCCAGTATATCTATCCGTCATGTGGATGGACAAATCACTCTTGATCCATGTGTTTCAACCAATACTTTCCGAACACTTAATGCCACCTTTATAGCCACCCGATTCACGGTGTGGTGTTTGATGTCATCAAAGCATCCATCCGGTAAAGGTGATATGCATGATCTCATGGTCGAAGGAATTAGGTTACTATGTATCAGAAAGCATATAGCAATTGAACTAATGAAATGACTTGATCTTTATGCTACGCTTATCTATAGGAGTATGTCCACCATATCATTCTCCTAACGATATGATCTTGTTGTTGATAACATCTCAATGTTCATGATATGGAAACCACAATCATTAATCAACCAACAAGCTAGTGAAGTATAGAGGCTATACTAGGGACTTCAAATTAAGTTTACAAATCACACAAGTATTAATGGTTTCCTTGTTAATACTATTATAGCATGAATGTAAACATTTATCATAAACACAAAGATATAATAATAACTACATTTATTATTGCCTCTAGGGCATATCTCCAACAGTCTCCCACTTGCACTAGAGTCATCTAATCTAGATTACATGGTAATATCTAGAACACCCATGGCGGTTTGGTGTTGGTCATGTTTTGCCCTCGGGAGAGGTTTAGTCAACGGATCCGCCACATTTAGATCTGTGTACTTTGCAAATCTTTATATCCCCATCACGGATATGTTCTCGAATAGCGTGAAGCAACGACTTGATATCTTGACTTCTTGTGTGACCTTGGTTCTTGCGCATTGGCTATGGCGCCCATGTTATCTGATGAGATAGACATTGGGTCCGGCGCACTTGGAACCACACCCAGCTCTGTAATGAACTCTTTCATCCATATCGCTTCTTGTGAAGCCTCCGAAGCGACCATGTATTCCGATTCGGTTGAAGATCTCGCCTGCGCTTTGCTTTGCACTCCTCCACTAGCTTCTGCACCATTCAAAATAAATACGTATCCGGTTGTGATTTAGAATCATCTGGATCGGTGTTCCAACTAACATCGGTGTAACCATTAACAACGAGCTGTTCATCACCTCCATAAGAAAGAACCATATCCTTAGTTCTTCTCAAGTACTTAAGGATGTTTTTGACCATTGTCCAATGATCCACTCTGGATCACTTTGATATCTGCTAGTTAAACTAACGGCATATGCAATGTCGGGTCTAGTACATAGCATGGCATACATTAGAGATCCTATGGGTGAGGCATGAGTCTTACTCATCCTTTCTCTATCTTTTGCCGATGTCGGACTTTGAGTTTTACTCAAGGTCGTATTGAGCAACATGGGCAAGAACCCTTTCTTGCTTTCTTCCATTCAAATCTCTTTAGAACTTTGTCCAAATATGTACTCTGTGACAATGATATTTGGCGTTCGATCTATCTCTATAAATCTTTATGCCTAATATGTAAGCTGCTTGCAAGATCCTTCATTGAAAAACTATTATTCAAATATTCCTTGACACTATTAAGAAGGTCTACATCATTCCCAATCAACAATATGTCATCCACATACGTATTAAGAATGCTCTGAGCTCCCACTCACTTTCTTGTAAATACAAGCTTCTCCATAAGTTTGTATAAAACCAAAACTTTGATTACCTTATCAAAGCGTTGATTCCAACCGGGATGCTTGCTTCAATCCATAGATGGACCGTTGAAGTTTGCATACCTTGTTAGCATCTATAGGATCGACAAAACCTTTGGGTTGCATCATATACAACTCTTCATCAATGTCTCCATTGAGGAATCTTTTTTGACATCCATACGCCATATCTCATAATCATAATATGCAGCGATTGCTAACATAATCCTCACAGACTTTAGCTTCGCTCTTGGTGAGAAAGTCTCATCGTAGTCAACTCCTTGAATTTGTCGAAACCCTTTTGCGACAAGTCGAGCTTTATAAACGATAACATTACCATCGACATCTGTTTTCTTCTTGAAAATCCATTTGTTCTCGTGACAGCCTTAGGCCATCCGGTAAGTCCACCAAAGTCCATACTTGGTTTTCGTACATGGATCCAATCTCGGTTCATGGCTTCTTGCCATTTATTGGAATCTGGGCTCATCATCGCTTCCTCATATGTCTCGGGGTCATCGGTGTTGTCCACCACCATGACATTCATAACGGAATCATACCAATGCAGGTGAGTGCGAGTTCTCGTTGACCTCCGAGGCTCTGTAGCAACTTCAGCAGAAGTTTCATGATCATCATCATTAGCTTCCTCCCTTATTGGTGCGGGCACCACGGGAACTTCTTCGGTCTGCGCTACTGCATAATTCGAGAAGGTTCAACAACCTCGTCGAGTTCTACTTTCCTTCAGTCACTTCTTTGAGAGAAATTCCTTCTCTAGAAAGGATCCATTCTTAACAGCGAATGTTTTGCCTTCGGATCTATGATAGAAGGTATACCCAATAGTTTCCTTGGTATCCTATGAAGGCGCATTTTTCGCTTTGGGTTCAAGCTTGTCATTGTAACTTCTTTACATAGGCCGCATCCCCAAACTTTAAGGAGCGACAATTTAGGTTTCTTCCCAAACCATAATTCATATGGTGTCGTTTCAGCAGTTTAGGCGGTGCCCTATTTAAAGTGAATCTGGTGTTTCTAATGCATAACCCCAAAATGATAGCGGTAAATCTGTAAGTGACATCATAGAGCGAACCATATCTAAGAGAGTTCGATTACGACGTTCGGACACACCATTCTGTTGTGGTGTTCCGGTGTCAATTGTGAAAGTATTCGCACTTCTTTAAATGCTCGCCAAACTCGTAACAGATATTCACCTCCACGATCGAGCGTAGAAATTTAATCTTCTTGTTACGTTGATTCTCTACCTCACTTTGAAACTCCTTAAACTTCTCGAAAGTTTGGACTTATGTTTCATGAAATAGATATATCCATATCTACTCAAGTCATCCGTGAAGGTAAGAACATAACGATAACCACCTGTGACGCTACACTCATTGGACCACACACATCGGTATGTATGATTTCCAATAAGTCCGTAGCTCGCTCCATCATACTGAGAAAATGGAGTCTTAGTCATTTTCCCATCGGACATGCTTCGCATCTTTCAAGTGATTCAAAATCAAGTGATTCAAAGTCCATCGAATGGAGTTTCTTCATACGTTTCACTCCGATGTGACCAAGGCAGCGATGCCACATATAGGTCGAATTATCGCTTGATTTCAAGCGTTTAGCCTCAATGTTGTTGATATGTGTATTTCCACTATCGAGATTCAATAAGAATAGACCATCTATCAAAGGTGCATGTGCATAAAACATATTACTCATATAAATAGAACAACCATTATTCTCAGTTTAAACAAGTAACCGTCTACAATAAACAAGATCGATATAATGTTCATGCTCAACGGGCACCAAATAACAATTATTTAAGTATAAAACTAATCCCGATGGTAGATGAAGGGGTAGCGTGCCGACCGCGATCACATCAACCTTTGATCCGTTTCCAGCGCATCGTCACCTCGTTCTTCGCTAGCTTCCGTTTATTCGCAACACTTTTGAGTTACAAATATGAGCAACCGAACGATTATCAAATACCCGGGCACTACTACAGTACTAGTGAGATACACATCAATAACATGTATATCGGATATACCTTTCTTCTTGATGTTGCCGTTCTTGAGATCCGCCAAGTACTTTGGGCAATTCCGCTTCGGTGACCTTCTCCCTTGCGGTAAAAGCACTCGGTTTAGGGCTTAGGTCCAGCCTTGGTCTTCTTCGTCGTGGTAGCTTTCTTACCACCCTTCTTGAAGTGTCCCTTTTGCTTAGACTTGCCTTTCTTGAATTTGGTGGTCTTATTGACCAACAACACTTGGTGCTCTTTCTTGATCTCCATACGCAGATTTCAACATGGCAAGAGTTACAGCAGCGTCTTGTTCATATTACGCATGTTGTAGTTCATCACAAAGTTCTTGTAACTTGGTGGTAGTGATTGGAGGACACGGTAAATCCCCAAAGCATTAGGAATCACTATACCCAAGCTTTGAAGTTTGTTTGCATGCCCGGACATCTTAAGCACATGCTCCTGTGGAGCTGCCCTCTTCCATCTTGCGTTAAAGAACTTTTCGGAAGCCTCATAGCTTTCAATTGCCGCATGAGTCTCAAAAATCAATTTGAGATCCTCGACAATATCATATGGGTCGACTCTTCAAACCTTTTACGAAGCTCGATTCTAAACCATACAAGATAGCACCTTGAACTATAGATCTTGATTCTTAGGCGAGGTAAACATTCTTTACTTCATCGGAAGCATTGTCGGTGGGTCACCAGGTGCATCCGGCACATAGGTCAAATTACCATTGTGAGGACAATCCTCAAATGCGGAACCAATCCATGAAGTTGCTTCCATTGTTTTCAACTTTTCTTTCTCTAGGAGCGCATTAAAATTGATGGTAGGGGCTGCCATTGATCTACAACATATTTGCAATAGTTTAGACTAAGTTTATGACAAATTGAGTTCAAATTAATTAATGAAATTAAACTAGGTGAACTCCCACTCAAAACAACATCCCTCACATTGTTTTAGTGATCACACGAACCAAATCCACTACATCAACACCGATCATCACGAGTTGATATAGTTTCAATGGCGAACAATCATCATGTTCATCATATCTACTATACGATTCATGCTTTACCTTTCGGTAATCCGTGTTCGAGACCATGTATGCGTACATGCTAGGCTCGTCAAGATCAAACCTTAGTTTACGCATGAGCAAATCGGCTTGCTCACGTTGTATACACTTGCGAATCTATCACACCCGATCATCACGTGGTGCTTGAAACAACAAGCTTTATAGCGGTGCTAACTAAGGGTGAACACTTTATGATTTGAAATTGATGTGCATGAGGGATCATCTTATAATGCTACCGTAAATCTACTAAGCAATACAAGATGCATAAAGGATTAACATCACATGCAATTCAATATATATGTGATATGATATGGCCTTTCTTCTTCGTGCCTCCGATCTCCATCTTCAAGCACGAACATGATCTCCATCATCACCGGCATTGCATCAAGGTCAATGGCGCTTCTCCATGGTTGTCGTCCACGGCTTCAACTATTACAACTACTTTGAATAGAACCGCGGGTCTTAACATAAATTAAAGACAACCATATGGCTCCTGCGGTTGTCGACTTACAATAAGGAACATTGCATACATCAAATATAATCACAATCATGGCCATATCACATCACGCACACCCACAAAACAAAGTTAGGCGCTTCTACTTTCTTTGCATATTTTACGTGGTTTGGGGCTTTCAATAAGTGTCGTTCTAACTTACAAACAAGAACCACAACATTGATACTAGCATTGTTGATCACCGTTGTAAATTGGATCTTAACTATGCTAGGAGAAACATGCACCCATAAAGCCACTTATGCAATACAAGTTACATGTCAAGCGTGGAGCAAGTCTCATGAGCGATGTCATGTAAGGTTAGCCGGCCGCTTCATCCCAACATACCGCAAGATGCAAAGTACACAAAAGCAATCTACAATAAAAGCATCAACGCCCACAATGACCATTGTGTTCTACTCGTCTAGCAGATCTACATATAGACACGGCTACGATACCCTTTGTAGGGTTCGTAGCATGGAAAACAAAAATTTTCTATCGCATACAAACAAACAAGCCAAGATCTATCTACTAGATTGTAGCAACGAGTCAATGGTATAACTTACCCTCGAAGATTCCAAAGCGTTTAACGAGTGCGGATTCTCGTGGGTGATGTAGTCGTACTCTTCCCGATCTCAAGATCTTGTAGGCGATCCTTCGGGCCACGTTCGGCGGCGCTCATGATCGGTCACACGTTCGGTACTCGATGAAGACCTTCCTCTCCCTTGTTCCAGCGGTGACGGAGGTTGTAGCACTCTCCTCGCGATTCCGGCCTGTGGCGTGGTAGGAAGTAGAGGGAGATCATGAGGCTTCGCCTTAAGCGGTGCGAGTATGGTGGAGCTTATGAGAGAGGCTATTAGTGGTCTAGTAATTAGACACACCAATTAGAAGGCTCTAAACCAATTAGAAGGCTCTAAACATTTGGCTAAAGCAATTAGAAGCTCTAAACCAAAGCGGCTCTAAACCGGAGATCTAGAGTAGAAAGTTATGTGTCTATGGGAGGAGCCACCCCTCCTTATATGGGAGGGGGTCCTTGGCGCTTGAGGAGGAGGAGTCCCTCCCAACTCGGCCTAGGGCTGGCGCCCGGCTGGAGGTCAACTCCTCCTCCGGTTGGTTCAACTCCTCTTGCTTGTTTCCCAGTTTCTTGTTTTGGCGGTTTGACTTTCAAGCTGGACATTTGACTTTTCTGTTTTAGGATTCAATTTAATCCTTTATTTGGGACAACAAGAACACTTAGTACATGATGCAATCATTCAATGAGCAATGACACATTCATGTACCCTCCCCAGTCTGGACAATCCGGAACCTTCTAGAACATTCGATGAAAACACGGAATCATTCCCGAACTCAAAGCGGGACTTTCCTTATATGAATCTTATTCTCCGGACCATTCCGGATCACCTCGTGATATCCGGATCCCATCGAGACTCGAACAACATTCGGTCTCTTTCTCATAATACCATAACTACTCAAACAACGTCGAATCCTTAAGTGTGTCTCCCTACGGTTCGTGAATTATGCGGACATGATCGAGACACTTCTCGAACAATAACCAATAGAGGAATCTGGAAATTCATATGGCTCCCACATATTTCTCGATTACTTTGCGATCGAATGAACCACTTACATACGATACCAATTTCCCTTTGTCTCACGATATGTTACTTACAGGGTTATGATCGTCGGTATCTCTGCATACCTAGTTCAACCTCGTTCTTGATAAGTACTCTTTTCTCGTTCCGTGATATGTGATCCCTTGTGACCAAGTCACATGCTTGCAAGCTAATTGGATGACATTCCAAGGAGGGCCCAGTATATCTATCCGTCATGTGGATGGACAAATCCCTCTTGATCCATGTGTTTCAACCAATACTTTCCGAACACTTAATGCCACCTTTATAGCCACCCGATTCACGGTGTGGTGTTTGATGTCATCAAAGCATCCATCCGGTAAAGGTGATATGCATGATCTCATGGTCGAAGGAATTAGGTTACTATGTATCAGAAAGCATATAGCAATTGAACTAATGAAATGACTTGATCTTTATGCTACGCTTATCTATAGGAGTATGTCCACCATATCATTCTCCTAATGATATGATCTTGTTGTTGATAACATCTCAATGTTCATGATATGGAAACCACAATCATTAATCAACCAACAAGCTAGTGAAGTATAGAGGCTATACTAGGGACTTCAAATTAGGTTTACAAATCACACAAGTATTAATGGTTTCCTTGTTAATACTATTATAGCATGAATGTAAACATTTATCATAAACACAAAGATATAATAATAACTACATTTATTATTGCCTCTAGGGCATATCTCCAACAGAGTCCACGTGTGATTTGGCCGGCGCCCGTGCAAATGGAGGGCAGCTTCAGCGTACCCTGTGCGGATCACGAAGGTGGCCGTGCTCTACATGGTGTCTGGAGGAGGCGGCGAGGTGGTTGGATGCAGGCGGCCGGTTCGGCGTCGGGAAGGCTGCGTGCCACGAGGCACGCTGATCCCGGCTACTGAGGTGGTGATGTTGGATCAGGACCGATCGTCATCACCATGGACTTCGACAGACCATAGCCCCTCGCCGGTGTAGCAGTTTCATACCCTACATTGGCTCGACACTAAGATCTACGGGTAAAAACCGACTATAATCTTCTCTCTGTTTTGTTATTATCATATATAACATTAATCGGTAGCTGGACCTGCCAAGTATCTTCTGGCAAGACTCGCACAACAAGTAGCTGAGCTGAAACGATTTAATTCAACTAGACACACCGAACTAGCCAAGACAGTAACACACGATCTAAGTAGGCACACAACTTTATGGATTCTGCTGCTAGCTTTCACGTCTGGAACACACGGTACTCAAATCGCTGGGAGATTGAAGCTTTGCTCTGTTTTCCAGAAAAGAGAATTCTGCTGATTTTAGTGTGTAGCTTTATGTATATTTTGCATGACTGACTAGTTCTACATGAATCGGTTCAACCATCCATTAGATTATCCTGTTAGTCATTTTCATCAATAGTTTGTGGAAATATGTAGGCTTTCCTCAAATTCTTAGTCCTAGTCAATATAACATGCTGTATATTGATGCTGATATAGGCATGCATATTGAGCATACAACATGCACATGTGATTTGATGTGGGATAGAGAGATTGGGTGGGAGAATCTAGTCTGTCGATGGCGATGACCTCCGTGCTCTAGCTGGTGCTGACGAGTCCAGATGTTAACGAGATCTATTCCCTGTTAGTTACTTGCTGATTGTTTTGGGTCATAGATGTTGCATGTGCGTGTGGTTCTACGGCTATGCAATACATGCATATGTAACCCCCCAAAATTCGCTGAACTTGTTGATTAACTGATTTGTCATGCAACCATGCAGGTGATGGACGAGCCAACAAGCTGAGCTTCTTCAATGAGAGGTAGTCACTCGAGCAGTACACAGCGATGGCGAGGTGAGAAATGTATCCGGCCCTGATTCTGCATCAGCGGAAAAGTAAAGCTGGAGCTGGCCAGGAGGTAGGCATGGCCCAGTCCCATGCCCTCTCTTGTGTGCAATTGCGATGAGTTCACTGCGTCGCGACCATGGAAGCTATGGCCTTCTTCTATGGCTCCATTGTTTAGGTGAGTCAGATTCTTGTATTTCATCCTATACGTGCTCCCAGTTTCCATGTTTTCTTTGGTCTTCTCTCTCTCTCTGTTCCTCGAAGCTACAATCTTTCTATTCTACAATTCTCAAATCTGTGACAGTGAAGCTGTAATCCGAGTAATGTGGATCAGTAAGTATTGATAGATTGTACTTGAGATTAGTGATGTGCAGGGTATCAGTACTTGAGATTAGTGATGGTATGGTCATTATTATCAGTACTACTACTAGTATATCATTTTCATTGATGCTATGCTGATGCGATTCTGCATTCTTCCCATCCCATAGAAGTAAAGCACCAATTTTATCTTATTTGGCATTTATTAGGACATCGTTCCATGGCTTCCATCATATATAGGTTATCGCCACAAGTAGCAAAAACTAAATGATGTCCGCATTGAAGAAACTACTAGTAAGTTGTTCTATATCGCTGCCTTTTGCTCATCTTACGCCTGCTATTGTGCTTGCGTCAATCATGCGAATATAGGCAGATTTCCTTCGCAATTGTGCCTTGTCGATCCCCTTTCCTTGATGTTGCGAGAATATGAGATGTTCCGTGCTATTGATTCATGCAATCTTTCAGTTCTCGTTCCCACATGGCCTGCCACTTATGAAATTGACGGCTATCAGTCCTCCAGTTCCGTATATATAACCAGTCCCCTGAACTAGCTACAAGAGCACTTCAGCAAAAGTACTTGGCCGGATGGCGCCTTTGCCAAGACATCCGGTTGCATTGTTCGCTGTAATTGTTGTCGTAGTAGGCAACTTAGCATATTGTGCCCTGGATCCCAGTTTTTTCAAAATCCTAGAAACTTGGTAATCTTGTGTCACTGAATCATGCTCCGTCTTGGTAACTTCGTGCTACTTAAGCGGCAATGGTCGGCTCATTTTTTCTCATAGTTGTAATAGTGGATGTCATCTTTGTTATTGTTTGTTATGTTGTGTAAGCAGAGATGTTTTTACATGTATGAATTTCAAAGGTATATACATTCGGTCTCCATGTAAACTCATTCGATACTGAATCTCATCCTGATTTCAAGCCTACACTATAGGTACTTGATCGGCACCCTCGGTGAGCACATGAATCATATATGTGGTGTATGTTGTCCAGATTTCTTGTATGCTGCTGCCAGTAAGTGGAGGAGGCACGAGAGGAAGAAGTGGAAGAGCTTGCTCGTGATCACCACCTTGTTGCTCTTTATGGTAGGTTATGTGTTCTACTTCATCTAGCTAGAGCTCTGTCGTCGGAGTTGTAATGTGATTGTGAACTTGTACTCAGAGGTGTGAACTTGTGGCACAAACACTTGGTGTTGTGTGAAAACTTGGCACTTGTTGATTCTAGTTGATGTATGAACTTGTATGTCATGATTGACGTGTAATGTACTTGTATTCATGTTGGTTCTATTATGCTTTGGCCAATTGCAAGTTTGGAAAATTCTATGTTGTTTATATCGTATTACGGACTATATTGTATATAGGAATATCGTATCTTGTTATGTATAGTGGTCGTAAAACTTGAATTTCGAAAATATTACCGGAGGCGCATATAGGATACTATAGGAGGCGCATATACTATAAATATCCGAGGCGCATTGTAAAACATATGCGAGGCGCATATGATATGCGCCTCCTATAATTCACATATGCGAGGCACATATCGATTTATGCGAGGCGCATATCGATATGCGCCTCGCATATGTGAAGTATAGGAGGCGCATATCATAATAAATACCCGAGGCTTGAAGCTAGAGGCGCATATGATATGCGCTCGGATAGGCTTTTAGGTGCGCCTCGGATAGGCTTTTCTCTAATAGTGCGAAGTGCCTGAGCACCTCGCAGGAGAAGTCGTGCAGCGGGACGCACATCCCGACCTCAAGTCCATCCGCGTAGACGCATATCTACCGGCGGTGTGCAGACGCGCCGGTCATTGCTGGCGGGGGATGGGGTGTGCACGAATTCTTCTGCGAGGCAAAAGAAAATGGGGCTGTGACCTGACAGATAGGGTCCACCACTTGCCACGTCAGCAAATACGAGGCTACCTTTGATGAGTCTCCAATATGTATTCGGTGACCGTATTTCGCGTATATCTTTATATGATGATAAAGACGCGCAACAAGGTTATTTTTAGTGACCTTCGTCCTTGTATGTTACTCATGTTTGTCTGATGAATCTCGGATGGCAAACCGTATATGACCTGAAACACTGAACCCATATCCTACTATCCTGCAGTAGTTCTCTGAACCACCGAAACAGTGTAATCCTACGTGTGATGGTGTGCAAAGCTGAAAACGCAGAGCCACTGCCTTGTCAGTTTTTTACGCAACATCTTATCTTACATTTTTGGTTTCGCGATGATGACGACGACGTCCACTGAATGTCTTGACGTTTTCGCAAGAAAAAAGAAATGCCCCGCGGCCTACGTCCTTGAGGGAGCTATATATATACTCGCGCGCGGTTTCCACAACCGAAGATGCTGGAAACACTTCGCGTGGTTTATCCGCGTGTCCACGTGACACTGATGGGGAGATTACGGCCTGATTGGGCTTCGCTCTCACCTTGGTTGCAGATTTATGATACAAACTACTCCACTTAGCTAGGACGTATAATAACTGCTTATCTTCAAGTATCCATTTGAGCTGTCACGGACCCACTCACGCCTTGTGAGGAATGTACAGTACTAGTATTATTGTGTGCTCTTTTCTTTTTGCTGAAGTTGGACTGCTTAAAGTGTAGTAGTACCTAGTAGTATAAAAAAAAAACAGCAATGGAGCGGCTCGCCTCAGTTATGGAGCGGCTCACCCACCCTCTCCAGTTATGAAATTTCTTATCACCGAGAGGAACAGTTTGACAAACAGAGGCCTCAACCTGTCCACTCCCCGGATAACAATGATGAATAATCATTGCTGGCCAGTGGCGGAGCTAGGTATAGCCAGCCTGGTGCACATGCATCAGGGTCGGAAAATCTGTTTACTAGTGATTAGACATGTCATGGTAGCGGTGCACCAGGTTGTGTGCGTGGTGGTGCACCAGGCCAGCAAAATATACGGCAAACCTACAAGGCTACAGGGCTGTGTCAGCGTGACATGCTATGCTATATGGACCTATGCGTATCAAAGCCCAATTAGACCATCACGCTCAGTCGTACACAGGCGATTGTTTGATCTATTCACGACTCCCAGCGTTGAGCCGTTGATTGATCGATCTATTCACGACTCCCAGTAGCCTCGGACTCAACGAGGCGGCGACGGAACGGCCGCCGCACCGACGCTGCTCCTTGCGCGCCTCCAGAATCCAAGCAATCCAACATTAGGGACTGTCCTGGAAACGACCGATCAACACACGCGCGCCCCATCGATCCCCACCGATCGCTTTCAATAATTCCGTCGCAGCCTGAGGTAAGGTACCTCCTCAAATCGATTCATATTAGTTGACTTGTATTTGTGAAAATTTAGATAAACCTATATACTAAATAGTGTCTAGATTTATTTAAATCTAGACAAATTTAAGTCTAGATTTATGTAAATCTAGACAAATCAATTAATATGGGTCGGAGGGAGTACCAAGATTAACACGTCCTAATTTTTCCTTAAATTTTTTAAATTTGTTGTACAGTAGTATTGGATTGTTGTGAGGTGCGAAATTCACCTTATTAAATTAGTCTTTTTCAAATGCAGATACATGGATAGGTATGTTGTAAAAAGAAAAGTGCCGTGTCAAAATCCAGATGATATAAATTGGGAAGAGGAGATTAAGTATGATCCAGGACAAAGGAAAAGAATAGAAGATTATCATCCTAATCTCAAGGACTTGGTAAGAAGAAAGTATTTAGTTAATGGACCTTGCCAACCTCGTACTTATGAATTTCCGTACACACTGATGGGGGATCGAAATAGAAGGTTTAATCCTGAATGGTTTGATGAGTTTGGTAGTTGGCTTGAGTACAGTGAGTCCAAAGATAGAGCATATTGCTTTTGTTGCTTCTTATTTAGGGATCGCGGCAGTAAGAAAGAAGCTGGATATGAAGCATTTGTTGTAACAGGTTGGAATAGATGGAGCAGAAAATCCAGCCTAAAGGATCATATTGGTGATGTTGGTAGTATCCAGAATCAAGCACTGAAAAATTGTGATGCTTTGCTGAGAAGAGATGAACACATAGATGTTGTTATTCAGGTACAAAGTGAAGCTGCAAAGGTTGCTTATTTTACTAGACTAAATTCTTCAATTACCACAGCTAGATTGTTATTGAAACAAGGATTGTCGTTCCAAGGCCATGATGAGTCAAAGGATTCACTCAACAAAGGGAACTTTCGGGAATTTCGTGATGTCCTAGCAGAGCATAATCCAGCTTATGGAAAGGCATTGGGACAAGATGCCGCAGGCAATTCTGTTATGGTGTCTCCTGAGGTCCAAAAAGATATTGCTAGCAGTTTTGCAGGTGAGATAATGAGTTCTATTCTCAAAGAAATTGGCCATGGCGTGTTCTGTTTACTTGTTGATGAGTCCAGAGATGTCTCTTGCAAAGAGCAGATGGCCGTGGTCTTGCGTTATGTCAATAGTTTTGGAATTGTGAAAGAAAGTTTTGTTGGTCTCGTTCATGTGAAAGAGACAACGTCATCCTATCTCAAGTCGTCAATTGATTCTCTGTTTACAAAATATAAGTTGAGCTTCAAGCAAGTTCGAGGACAGGGTTACGACGGCGCTAGTAATATGCGAGGTCAGTTCAATGGTCTCCAAGCATTGATCATGAGGGAAAGTAGCACGGCTTATTATGTTCATTGCTTCGCACATCAACTCCAGTTAGTCGTGGTGGCTGTGGTAAGAAAGCATATAGGAATTGGTAATTTCTTTAATATGATCTCAGCCTTGCTAAATGTTGTGGGTGGATCTTCAAAAAGAAGAGACATGATTCGAGATATAAATCTTGATGAAGTGCAAAAGGCCTTAGGTTGTGGAATGCTAAAAACTGGAACAGGTTTAAATCAAGAGCAATGCCTTCAAAGACCTGGAGACACTCGTTGGAGTTCACATTACAAAACACTGAAAAGTTTGGTTGATATGTTTCAAGCAGTAGTCAAAGTGTTAGAGTTTGTGGAAGAAGAGGATGATGACAGAACAAATAGAGAGCAAGCAAATGGTCTTCTGGTGTACTTCCAATCATTTGATTTTGTCTTCTTTTTGCATATCATGTTGACTATCTTAATAGCTACCAACACATTGTCATTAGCTCTCCAACGAAAAGACCAAGATATTGTGAATGCCATGGGTTGTGTCAAGTCAACTACAAGTTATTTGGTTGATCTTAGAGAAAATGGGTGGGACTCCGTGCTATGTGAGGTGCATGCATTTTGTGAGAAACATGATATTGTCATGTTAGAAATGGAGGAAGCCTATGTCAATCCAAAGAAGAAAAGACAAAACACTGGAATTACCAACCAACACCACTACCAGGTTGATTGTTTCAATGGTGTTATTGATTGGCTAGTTCAAGAGTTTGATAGTCGTTTCAATGAAACATCCTCCAACTTGCTTATATGGTCAGCCGCTTTGAGTCCGAGAGAAAATTTTCATGATTTTAATTTGGAGAATCTAATGAGCCTCGCCAAACTCTATCCTAGTGATTTTGACTCCGGAGAACTGAGAGATCTAAGACATCATCTTCGCCTCTACATTGTTGATGTGCGTGCAGATGACAGATTCTCCAACATACAAGGTATTGGTGATCTTTCTAAGATAATGGTGGATACGAGGAAGCATATTTGCTATCCTTTAGTTTATCGGCTTTTGAATCTAGTGCTTGTGTTGCCTGTTGCCACTGCTACAGTTGAGAGGTGTTTCTCAGCGATGAAGCTCGTGAAAACTTATTTGCGTAATCGCCTCAATGATGATAGTTTGAGTGATAACGTCATTTGCTATGTGGAGAAAGAAGAAATGAAGAAAGTAAGCAATGACCAAGTCGTTGATCGATTCATGAAAATAAGAGATCGTAAATATTGAAAGGTAACACTCCCTGACTTATAATAATTATAGTAAGTTATTTTATCTTTGGTGATAACTAGAATTTGCATTGCCAATTTGTAGGTTTTGGAGGACGTGAGCTCGGATGATGTCTTTTGGTAGCTTTTTGAGTCACATCATCATTAGTTTATTTATTTTGGAAAAAACTTGATCGTCCTTATTATTGAGCATACATTGTGTCTCCTTTATTTTGGTGAATTTCTTATGATAGAACTTGTTAAACACACATAAACCTTTGTTTTTATTATATATGTCATTAATTCCATTTAGAAGTTGTGCACCTGGGTAAATTTTCCCTAGCTTCGCCCCTGTTGCTGGCATGATTAAGAAGAGGATATGATGAGATTGCAGTGTCTCACTTCGGAATAATGTTGCTGCTTGTTTGTTAAAATGTCCCTAAATAGCACATGTTGCACAGATAATAAATATTTGAAGACAAAAAATGTAACCGGGCAAACCGCGGCGTGGCAGCTGCGGCGGAGAGCCATGAGCTGCAGCTGCAGCCGCAGCAGCAGCAGAGGAAACCGTGGATCGAAGGGGGTGGTGGAGACGCGCGCGCTGAGTTTGTGGCTCCTCTCGAATTTTCTGCGCGCGACGTGGTGGGGTGGGGGACCCCATCGTCTCCGGCCGCCTCTCTGGATCGGCAACTCCACGTACCCGCCAAAAAAAGATCGGCAATTCGACACGACAGTCAGTGGGCAGAATGGACGAAAATAATCTAAAAAATAATAATTTCACGAAATGAACTCTGGCCAAAAGAAATTTACGGAACTAACCTTTTTTTAGCGCCATACAACGTGGCGCCGCACCCTGAAGAGCGGCGCCGTTACGCCTGGCGCCACCGCCTAACGTCGTCCATGGGCCCCGGTCCCGCTAGTGCGGCGCCTTGTAGCATGGCGCCGCACTGTGTAGTGCAGCGCCGTTGCGCCTGGCGCCGCACTTTAGGTCTTGTACCAGCGCGGCGCCAGCCCTCCCCAGACCCAGCCCATTCTTTCTCACCCACACACGAGCTGCAGCGGCGGCTCTTCTCCCCCCTCCACCTTCTCCCTCCTAGTGTCCAAATCGGAAGCCTCTCTCCGTGGAGTTCGATCCCCCCAAGTGCCTTGAGGTATTCTTCCCCTTCATCTTTGATTTGACCCATTAATTTCTTGTTTTGGTCCATATCTTGTAAACCCTAGTTTGTTTTGTAAGATGCATGGTAGAATGTTGTTGTATTGGCATATGGGTTGGTATTGTGTTAATGTTAGCATGGGTATCTATTGAGTGTGTTGACCATGGTATTGTTGTTGTGATTATGTTAGGCATGGCAAGAATTGTTCATGTTCATCATGTAGATAAGGATGCTTTTTTAAGAGGTAACATAGAACCGGACCCGGACGAGCTCGATTTGGTGTTTGAGCGTACTCCAACATATGCCGAGGTCTTGGAGCAATTGAGGATTGAATTGAAATGAATGGACCAAAAGGATGATATTGAGTTGGAGGGAAGACATAATGTTGGCTTGAGAATGCATGTCCGTTGGAAGACCATGCGTATCTTCTCCGAGGCCCGTTGGCTTGCATACAAGGAGGTGGTGGCCGAATCACTAGACAAGGCTCTTGAGCTATTTGCCACCAAGAAAGTTGGTAGTTCATTGTCTTTGGACTTAAACCGTATGGCATCCCCATTGCGTACTATGAGTCCTCCACCCGTAGACCAAGAGCTAAGGCGTGAACCTCCCCTGACCCAAACATTGAGCCCGGTTTCAAGACACCAAGATGATGATTGTGGGGGTGAAGATGAAGATGACAATAATGATGTTGAACTCCACGACAACAATATTGGAGATTTAGAGAAATATATCACACAAGATGACATGGACCATGACCTCCCGTATTCTCGAGGCTATGCATCGGACTCGGATGATGATGGTCCCGAAGAAGTTGATGAGGAGGGTTCACGGCTAGAGGCGAAATCCACCATACCGTATTGGGTCGGGACCATCGGGTGCCTTTGTTTCGTGATCTCAGTCTCGCGGATGAAGCACGGTTGATGGTGGCAAAGGCATTGTGCTCGGACCAAGGACAAGTTCTTACCGGGATGGCAGTGAAGTGAATAGTGGCTTTTGCAAAGGATCAAGGTTCAGGACCTTGTTGGAATTTAAGCAATGGATAAAGGACTTCTCGGTGAAGCATCATCGTCCTTACACGGTCGTGCACTCGGACATCAAGAAGCGTTACACGGTGAAGTGCGAGGAGGAAGGATGTCCTTGGATAGTGCGTGCAAGACCATTAAAGGGAGGTCCTGATTGGCACATATCTAGTTGTGTATCAACTCACATGTGCCGAGGCCCGGTGTTGGATGGGAAGGATGCGAAGAACGAGCACCGGCAACTCACCTCTGAGTTCCTCGCTTATAGGCTTTCCAATGACATCGCGTCGTTTCCAATAATGACCATCAAGCAGGTCATAGAGTTTGTGAAAGCCCTCTTTCACTACGAGGTGAAGTAAGGGAAGGCATGGAAGGCTAAGAAAGCCGCATTCAAGATGTTGTACGGTGATTGGGAGGAATCTTATAACCGAATCCCAAGGTTGTTGTTAGCGATGGCCAATGCTAACCCCGGCATGGTTCATGTGGTTGAACCTTATGGGAACAAGACAAGGGTTGTAAACGGGAAAACCATGCGAGTATTTGCCCGTGTATTTTGGGGTTTTGAGCAATGTGTCCGGGCTTTTGAACATTGTAGACCGGTCATCTCTGTTGATGGCACCTTTATGACCGGACAATTCAAAGGCACTATCTTGATTGCAATAGCCAATGACGCGAACAACCGGTTGATTCCTTTGGCGTTTGCTTTGGTGGAGGCAGAAAGCAATGATAATTGGGAGTGGTTCTTCTATCTTTTGAGAACCAAGATATTAACCCCTCAAAGGGAGATATGTGTCATCTCTGACCGTCATCAAGGAATTCTCAATGCTGTGATGATTGATATTCCCGGCCATGCTCCATTGCACCATCGTTGGTTCATGAGACACTTTTGTTCAAACTTCTATAGGGCATGCGAGAGCAAGGATTTGTCCGATGATCTACAAGATTATTGCCTCGCTTTCACGGAACGTCGTTTCTCTAACTTGTACAACAAATTGCTAGTCAACAAAAAGAACTCAATGTCGGTGGTCGCGAGTTTCTCAATAGGAACATTGAACATATGGGAAAGTGGGCACGAGCTTTTGATGACGGTGGCCGGAGGTATGGACAAATGACAAGCAACATGGCAGAGGCATTTAACAAGTTGCTAAAAGGTGTCCATGCATTACCCGTCACGGCAATAGTCCGATATACATTCGACATGATGAATGGGTATTTTCTGAAATACTCACATGAAACGGACCGACATATTGCGGGGGACAACAAGAACAAGTACAAATACAAGTTCCCTCCGAAGGTTGACGATTGTATGCAATTTCAGACAAGGAAAGCGGATTCCCAAGTTGTCACGGAATATGACAATGACGAGCTAATTTACCAAGTTACGGAGCCCGGAGGTACAATGGCTGATGGTGTCCAACACGGAGGCCGAGCTTTCAAGGTCTCGCTCAAGACCTGTGAGTGCACATGTGGAAGGCCATCATTGCTTCATCTTGCATGCTCGCACTTGCTCGTGGCGTCTCACAGACGACATTTGGATTACAATAATCCGCTCACGGTGCGAGAGGCTGAGTTCTCTATTGAGACTACTAAGAAGACATGGGCTCCTAGATTTCATCCATACTTGGACCAATCACAATGGCCGGAGTACCATGGAATTCAACTATGGCCCGATCCGAAATGGAAGGTTGTTGGACGTGGAAGACGCAAGACAAAACGTTTTAGGAGCGACATGGACGGATGGGGACGTGGTGGTGGTCGGGAAACGGGCAACGACCAATTACAAGAGCCTCGTGAGAGAGCCCGGTGTGGAACGTGCAATGGTGAAGGGAACAATGCAAGAAAGTGTTCTCAAATGAAAAGAGCAAAAGGAAATCAAGGAAGTAGTAGCCAACCAAGTAGTAGCCAACAAGCTCCAAGTCAACCAAGTGGTAGCCAACAAGCTCCAAGTCAACCAAGTGGTAGCCAACAAGCTCCAAGCCAACCAAGGACTAGCCAACCAAGGACTAGCCAACATAGTGGTAGCCAACCAAGGACTAGCCAACATGCTCCAAGCCAACCAAGTGGTAGCCAACCAAGGACTAACCAACAAGCTCCTAGACAACAAAGAGGTCGACAACTTGGGCTACGAAGAGGAAGAGGGCGTGGTGGTTTTAATCCCGCTAGTATGATAGGTTACTTAGCCGGACCAAATCCGTATGCTCATAGGTATATTCACATTTATGCATATTTTACTATCATTCATGTTTATTGGGTTAAATGCATCCTTTACTAACTTGCCCCTTTTATTCTTATAATAGGTATGGCGACTCAACCCAACAAGGCCAATGATGGGGAAGGTGTGAACTACTCGAAGATCTGGGCGAATGCTATGGAGGTGGTGGAGAAGAGGAAGGAGGCTGAGGAAGAGAGGAAGAGGAAGGAGGCTTAGGAAGAGAGGAAGAGGAAGGAAGCTGAGGAAGAGAAGCGGAGGAAGGCATTCGAAGAGGTAGTTCAACTTGCTCGTGACTTGGCAAAAAAGAAGGACGAAGAGGACGAGGTGAAGAAGAAGAAGAAGAAGGAAGAGGAAGATAGGAATAGGAAGAAGAAGAAGGAAGAGGAAGAGAGGAAGAGGCAAAAGGAGAAGGAAGAGGAAGAGCGGAAGAGGAGGGCCAATGCTAGGCCACCTTGCGCCGATCAAGAGGAAAGGCCACGGATGGCGTTTCGTACTGACGAGGCCCATGGGAAGGAGGTTCCTATTTGTTGGTGTGGAACCGATTGCACTGTTAAGGAATCCCTAGACTACCATTCCGATAGTTGGGGAAAGAATTTCTTCATGTGTGCCAACTACAATCGCTCTCCCGTGCGTAGCCGCAACCCATACGACACTCCACCGGTATGCACAAAGCTTTTTAGTTATTCATGTGTCCCAACTATTCCATATCATAGCCACTAACATGCACTATTTTCTTGTAGTCTCCCCCTCCGGTATGCAGGTACTATACTTGGATAGATATCGAGCAACCTCAATCCAACAAGGCTATCCAAGAGATCGATTGGGCCATAAAAAGAAGGCGCTACTACGAAGCACATCGTGACGAGGAGATGGCGAAGAATCGCAAGGAACGTAATGACGAGCTTCGCAAGAAAGAGGAGGAAGAGAATCGCCGCGCTAAGGAGTCTCGGGATGCCGAGAGGGAAAGGCTACGTCAAGCGGCATGGCGTTCCATGGAGGAAGAGAAATAGAAGAATAGGAAGGGCAAAGGGCCTATGTTCTAAATTTTGAGTATGTAACCGGGAGTCATGGACTTGTATGTGTCAAGATTTGCTCGAGAACCTCTTGTTATTTCATGAACTCGTGTTATTTCATGAACTTGTATGTTCTAGACTTTAAGGGCAAGAAACTCGTGTTATTTCGTATGTGTCAACAAACATTTCCCCCGTCAAAGCTTTTTTGTACGATGTGTGATCATTTTCCCTCAAAACAACCGCTGAAAGCTGGCTGTAGCAGCATCTTCAAAGTGCGGCGCCACCAGGCTACGTGTTGCACCGTGCGGCGCCGTTCGGTATGGCACCGCACATGCGCTAGAAAATAGGCGAAGCTTACCTCCTATTGGCGAAGCTTGGCATTGGCGGCGCCGGTGCGCGCCACCAGTCAGCGTTACGCGTGCGGCGCGCCGGAGTGTGGCGCCGCACATGCGCTAGAAAAGAGACATTTCTAGAGCATGTGCGGCGCCACTCCGGACGGCGCCGCATAACGCATAACGCTGACGCCAAGACCGCGGCCGCCGTCTTGGCGTCGCATATTGACTTAGCCGATTCCTGGGCCACCTTGCACCATGTGCGGCGTCAGGCGTCATGGCACCGCACCTTCCTGACTAGTGTCTGTCTGTTTCTGTTGTTCTGTTTGAGTTGGTTTTCGAGCAGGTTTGTTCGATGTTGTTCGAGCATGTTTGTTCCAAAAAGACAACAACCATTGAAGTTCACGACAACCATTCAAGTTCACGACAACAACATCCAAGTTCACGACAACCATTCACGACAACATCCAAGTTTACGACAACAACCATAAGTACCGAGTTCACGACTACAACCATTCAAGACAAAGTGCAACATCTACTCTACTTCCCACAGGTGGTCTTCGCCCCTCGGCCCCTTCTCGTGGGCATCTTCCTCCTCCTCATAGGTTCCTCTTCATCCTCCACCTCTAAGCGATATGGATTCTTGGGCTTCTTTGTCTTGGCCGTGGAAGGGTTGGGTGTGTAAGGCTTCTTGGGTTGCCTTGGCTTGAGCATGTAGTCGGACCGCTCGTGTACCTTGTAGCGAGTGTAGTTGCCCAATGTCATCTCGTCGGGGACGCTTTCCTCATCTTGTGGCTGTCAACAAAAGAAGATTGGTAAGGACAAATTCAGGAGAAATGCAAGGGAGGGTGGGGGATGCAATGGTTGTACTACCTCGGGCAAGCGTCATCCAGCTGCAGATGAAGTGAACAACCATTTGGTAAGAACAATTTTTTTAAGATAGTGCAGAAATATACAACAACATTTGTAAATAACTCATTACCTGACGGTACAACCAGGCCAACGCCGCAGAACCCCAAGTCGAAGGGGTTGAAGCTCCTGCAAACATACAATGGCAAAATGTTAGATTTCCATCTAAACAAACATGGCATCTTGTTCGACTTGCATTGAAGTTTTTAGTACCTGTCTCTTCTCCGACATCTTGTAGGCACGGTGTTGAACATCATAGTGAGCATTGTTTAGAAGGGGGTTTAGAGACATCCTACATATTCAAAACAATAGAGAGAATAAGAATAATTACAAAATGTCCATCTTATAGTTCTAGCATCTAGAATTGCAAGCTAAATAAACCATCTTATAGTTCTAGCATATAGTTCTAGATTTTGTCCATCTTATAGATACATCCTACATATTCATCCTACTCTACCTATAGTTCTAGCATCTAAAATTGCAAGCTAAATCAACCAACTAGAGTTCTACCATATAATTGTAAGATAAATCAAAACACCAACTAGAGTTCTACCATATCTCCATCTTACTCTAGCCATATGGAATTGCTAATATGAAAAAGCACCTAACATATACTTCAAAGATAAATAGACCAACTAGAGTTCTACCAAAGAGTACTATGCCATATCTAAACCTAAATATCAAATAAGCATTGCAATGGTTCATCCCAATCTCTACATCTAACTGAACCTAGGGTTTCACCAAAATTTGAACAAAAGGGGAAATTAGCAAGAAATTTTTGGACAAATAGCAAGGGATTTGAGAGGAGATACCTGGGGAAGGGATTGGGAGCAAGATCCTTGGACAAATCCAGCAAATCTTGGGTTTTTGGAGAGGGGAATCACCGGGGCCGAGAAACCCTAGCCGCCATGCGCTCGTGTGTGTCTAAGAGGAATGAGATGGGTCTGGGGAGGGCTGGCGCCCCGCTGGTACAAGACCTAAAGTGCGGCGCCAGGCCAGCACTACAGTCTTGGCCATCTGCATGGCGCCGCACTAAGCGGGCCAGGCTGGCTGTTGGCAGTCTTGTGGCGCCAGCGTATGGCGCTCTTCAGTCTTGGCGCCACGTTGTAAGGCGTTGCAAAAAGGATTAGTTCCGTGAATTTTTTCTGGCTAGAATTCATTTCGTGACATTGTTATTTTTTTAGGTTATTTTCGTCCATTCTGTCCTGTCAGTGCATTCAAGCAGGCTTCGTGGCAGTTTTTTCCGTTTCGTTGGTACTAGTACTGTCCTTGCAAGGTCCTTCTCAAGACAAAAAAGAGAAATATCTACTTAGAACGGTAAAATATAAAACCTGGCGGACAAAGTGAAATGTGTTGTACTAAAACACAAAACATAGTAGAGCCAGCTAAGATTAAATCAAAAATTCAAAATCTTTTGTAGATCAAACCATTCATCTGATTTAGGATCCGTTTTCACCGTTAGGCTAGTTAGGACGAGATCTTTGAAACTAGATATCATATTGATATGTTTCGATGAAATTTTTTCGAACTAAAAAGTTATCCACTCCTAACCCATAAGTTATCCATATCATAGTATAAAAATTATCCACCATGTAACATATATGTTACCCACCATATAAATGGATTGGGTTGAGATGCTCTCGCATTTCTCATATGAATAACTTTTATATTTTTATTCGCCTCATGCAACCTTGGTTGTCCCATGTATTTTAGTATGAGATACGAGCTAGTTTAATTCAGACATGATAAACTAGGTATTAGGATATAGAGACTTCAATCGCATTAACGAGTGATAAAGGTGATGCGATGAACTCTCTGTACCCTAACATCCTTCGAGGCATCGTCACCATACGTCGCGATAGTGACAACAAGCGATAAAGTCGAGCCGCTAGATTAATGGTTACACATTACGTGTATTCACTACAACTTACGGTGACATGTCGATGGGGCATAAGACCCATTTTATTACGGCAAATCTATTTCTAGAATGGTCGGTAGATGAGCAAACCCGGCGGACTAATTTTTACAGTCCATCGTGTGTAAATTCTGCCACTAAATGACAAAACGGATCAGAACTAGCTTAGAATCAAACAAAAACTTAAAATAACTTATAGATCAAACCGTTTGTCCGATTTAGGATTCGATTTCACCATTTGACTAGTCGCGACGAGACCTTCAAAACTAGATCTCATGTTGATATGTTTCGACGAAAAAAATTGGACCACAAAGTTATCTACCCTTAACACATGAGTTAGCCATGTCATAATATGTATGTTATCCACCCTATAATATATAAGTTATCCAGCATATAAACGTGTTGGGTATAGATGTTCTCGCATCCATGTTGAGCAAGTTTAATTAGAACATGATAGCCTAGTTGTTAGGGTACTGAGACTTTATTGCTATCAATGCGTTAGCGTCGACAAGCGATGAAGTATCCTAAAACCCTTCTAGGCTTCGTCCCCCCTGATAGCGCCGACTGACGACAAAGTCGAGCAGGTTAATGGTTGAGTGTCACGTTGTTCACTACGGCTTACTGTGGTGGATGGTTGGGGCATAAGACTCCATTTATTTATATTGTATGCAAAACGCTTAAATTTAGTTTTTTAATGAAATTATGTTTAATGTTTCACGCGGTGGACTTTCGAGATTGAGTAATCCGTACGCTACGAGAGCGGCGACAAGCAATGAGGCCGAGCCGTTAGAATAACATTTTATATTCTGTCTGTAGGTAAATTTCTATAACGGTGAATAACTTATATGTTATTGGGTGGATAACTTACATACTGAAGAGTCTGGATAACTCTCGTGTTACTGATGGATAACTTATGAATAAATAAGAAAGTTACCTATCTATAACACGCGACTGTGGGTAAATTTTGTAGTAGTGGATAACTTACATGTTTTTGGATAGATAACTTATATGTTAAAGCCCGGATAACTCCTGTGTTACGGATAAATAACTTTTGGTAAAAAAAAGTTGTTAAAAAATACCAATATGGGATCTAATTTCGAAGATCTCGTCACGACTAGCCTAATGGTGAAAACGGATCTTAATTCAGACAAACTGTTTGACCTAGAAAATATTTTGAATTTTTATTTTGAATTCAGCAGTCTAATCAATTTTTGTCTTGTCCCACGTTCTGCTGGTGACGGAGTGTCCGTTCGATTTTACAATTCATAGAACGGTTGTCCAGGTAGTAAAGTCATATTTATATATAGTAAGCCTGAATGCATGGCTGAATCCAGTAAGCAAGTTTAGCAGACCACACAAAACTAGCTAGTGATCATGGAGGTGGAGGTTCCCTACAGTGGCAGCGCCCGCGAGGGCAGGTGGTCGCAGGTGGGATCGTCGCTCCCAGTGCGGAACGTGCAGGCCCTCCGAAACACCACACCGAAACATAGTAACCCGTGTAATGATGCAAAAAGCTGAAGACGCAAAGCCACTGCCTCATCAGTTTGATAAGCAACATCTTTTCTTTGATTTTCGGTTTGGCGATGACGACCACGTCCACTGAGTTTCTTGACCTTTTCGCAAGAAAAGGAAAGGCGCGAGGGATCGAGCTACTCGATCGCGGTTTCCAGAACCGAAGATGCCGGGGACGCTTTCCCGTGGTTTATCCGCGCGTCGACGTGACACTCGAGGTTTCGCTCTCATCTTGGTTGCGGATTTATGATACTCCCTCTGATCCATATTACTTGTCGTAAAAATGAATGTATCTAGACATGTTTTAATACTAGATACATCCAATCTCATAACAAGTAATATGGATCGAAGGGAGTACTACTCCTATACCACGTATAACTGCATGCTTATTTTCAAGTGTCCATTTGAGCTGTCTGTCACGGACCCACTTAACGTGAGGCCTAACTCCCTGTGAGAATTGTACAGTCCTTGTCTTTTCTTTCCTTTTTCGCTGAAGTTTAACGTGTTTCAAAAAGACCTTGGGATACCTTATCACGGAGAGCAATAGTTGACGTAAGGTGCTCTCAACATGTCCCCGATAATAATGATGAATAATTACTGCTTGCATGATTAATAAGAAGATATGATAAGATTGCCGTGGTGGGTCACTTGGGAATAATATATGTTATTGTACGTGTTTTCAGATGCTTGTTCGTTGAAATGTCCCTAAATACTAGCACATGTTGCACACATAATAAATATTTAAATAAAAAAATGTAACCGTGGCACCCGCGCGGGTAGCAGCGAGCTGTTGCGGAGAGCCATTGAGCTGCAGCAGCACACGAAACCGTGGATCGAAGCCGGCGGGCCGAGAAGATCGAAACCGTGGACCTTTTTGTAAATTTCACGAGGAAAAAAATCTATGGACATTTTTGTAAACCGTGGATCGAAGCGCACGGTGGAGTAGTGGCAGAAGATCCATCCGCACGTAGACGCTCTGGACAAATTTAAATTTAGTACATAAATACACTCGAGGATGGACAAATCTGCGACATCCATTTTAATACGGAGGGAGCAGTGCTATCCTTGTCTATTCTTTTCCTTTTTGCTCAAGATGAACTGCTTAACGGTCTAGTGTACCCACATAAAAATCTTCTCCGATTCGTATTACTTGTCACTAAAATGGATGTACCTAGACATGATTTAGTGCTAGATACATCCATTTCAACGTAAAGTAATATGGATCGGAGGGAGTAAGAAATAAATATGTTTCAAGAAGGCCTCGGAATTTCTTATCACCGAGAGGAACAATTGACATGACAAAAGGATGCCCTCAACCTGTCCAATCCCTGGATAATAATGACGAATAATCATTGCTCGCATCATTAAGAAGAAGATATGGTAAGATTGCAGTGGCTCACTTAATTCGGAATAATGTAACTTTTTTAGTTGCTTTTCGTTGAAATGTCCCTAAATAGTAGCACAATTTGTACAAATAAAGTTATAAAGACAAAAACTTTGTGTTCATGTTTATATTATGCCGGGATGTCGGTCCCATTATGACGTTTCTTGACTTCTTTTTTGAGGGAAGTTTCTCAATCGGTCTTCTTTTTCATGTATTCTTTCCGGAACCGAAAATTCTGGGGACGCTTTCCCGTGGTTTATGTTGAACACCCCCTGCCGGCTGGCCGGTTTCGAGGCTGCTCCACATCCGAGGAAAAAGACTAGAGTCGAAGGCACACAAGATTACACAAGAAAATGACACAGGAAACATGGAGAAACTTTATTGATCTTTTTCTCGGTAAACTCACATACAATGATTGCTCCTCTATTTATAGACTAAGGGATATGATACCCACATGGGCTAACCCTAGCCTGGTAGAGGCCACACCGAATGGGCCTCTACCGGCCCAGTTTCCCAACACTCCCCCTCGGTATCTTATCTGTATAACTATGGCTTAAAACTCCGAAAAACTCAGTGTGAAAAATATGAAGAAATGCACATGGTATACTTCTTGCTATGTTGCACGAATTGCCTCATTAAAAACCTCATGTGAAAAACTTCATAAAAACTCACTAAGGGAAAAAGAGTACAATTCACTTAACTATAAAGTTAAGCACTCAATCACCGGGATCAAGATTTCAGCGATGAGTTTGTGAAGATTCTCCCCCTGAACCTTGCATCTCCCTAAGTCTCATCATGCCGATCCCACAGACAAATCTCTCGAAAGAAGATGCCGGCAATGATTTAGTGAACAAATCAGCGAGATTTTCACACGACTTAGTATGCAAGACTTTCACTTCGTTCATCTTTTGCAGTTCATGTGCATAGAAGAACTTGGGGTTTATATGCTTTGTGAGATTACTCTTCACGTAACCCGTCTAGATGTAGGGGTTCGTAGCATGGAAAACAAAAAATTTCTATCGCATACAAACAAACAAGCCAAGATCTATCTACTAGATTGTAGCAACGAGTCGATGGAATAACTTACCCTCGAAGATTCCAAAGCGGTTAACGAGAGAAGATTCTCGTGGGTGATGTAGTCGTACACTTCCGATCTCAAGATCGCGTAGACGATCCTTCCGCAGCTGCGTTCAAGAGGGCTTCCGCATGGTCACATCGCCGGTACTGACGAAGACCTTCATCTCCTTGTTCCAAAGAAAATGGAGGTTGTAGCACTCTCCTCGTGATTCGGCAAGACAACAAGTGGTACCTAAGTAGAGGAGATCCCAGGCTTCGCCTTAAGACGGAGCGAGTATGGTGGAGTATGAGAGAGAGCTATTAGTGGTCTAGGGATTAGACACACCAATTAGAAGGCTCTAAACCGAAGGCTAGTGTAATTAGAAGCTCTAAACCAAAACGGCTCTAAACCGGAGATTAGAGGATAGAAACTTGTGTGTCTAGAGGAGGAGGCCCTGCCCCTCCTTTTATAGGTGGGAGGGGTGGCCAAGGGGAGGGGATTCCCTCCCCAAGTCAGCCTTGGTTGGTGCGCCAGCTTGGAGGGACTCCTCCCCCAAGTCGGTTCCAACCACCTCTTGCTTGTTTCCCACAGTTTCCTGTTTTAGCCGTTTGACTTTCAAACTGGCCATTTGACTTTTCTGTTTTAGGATTCAATTTAATCATTTATTTGGAACAGCAAGAACACTTAGTACATGATGCAATCATTCCAATATGTAATGACACATTCATGTACCCCTTCCTGAGTGCTGGGACATTCCGAACCTTCTAAAACATTCCCGATGAAAACACCTAATCATTTCCAACTCAAACGGGACTTTCCTTATATGAATCTTATTCTCGGACCATTCCGGATCACCTCGTGATATCCTGATCCCATCCGAGACTCAACAACATTCGGTCTCTTTCTCATAATACCATAACTACTCAAACAACGTCGAATCCTTAAGTGTGTCTCCTACGGTTCGTGAATTATGCGACATGATCGAGACACTTCTCCTAACAATAACCAAGAGAGGAATATGGAAATTCATATGGATCCCACATATTTCTACGATTACTTACATCGAATGAACCACTTACATACGATACCAATTTCCCTTTGTCTCACGATAGTTTACTTATCCGAGGTTATGATCGCAGATCTCTGCATACCTAGTTCAACCTCGTCGATAAGTACTGCTTCGCTCCGTGATATGTGATCCCTTGTGAGCCAGTCACATGCTTGCAAGCTAATTGGATGACATTCCACCGAGAGGGCCCAGAGTATATCTATCCGTCATATGGATGGACAAATCCCACTCTTGATCCATGTGTTTCAACCAATACTTTCCGAACACTCAATGCCACCTTTATAGCCACCCGCCACGGTGTGGTGTTTGATGTCATCAAAGCATCCATCCGGCAAAGGTGATATGCATGATCTCATGGTCGAAGGAATTAGGTTACTATGTATCAGAAAGCTTATAACAAATGAACTATATTAAATGACTTGATCTTTATGCTACGCTTAACTATAGGAGTATGTCCATCACATCATTCTCCTAATGATATGACCCTGTTGTTAATAACATCTCTATGTTCATGATTAGGAAACCATGATCATATATTAACCAACAAGATAGTTTAACAAGAGGCTTTACTAGGGACTCTTTTATGTTTAAAAATCACAAAAGTATTAATGTTTTCTGTTAATACAATTATAGCATGGTATGTAAACATTTATCATAAGTATGAAGATATGATAATAACCTACTTTATTATTGCCTCTTGGGCATATCTCCAACAGTCTCCCACTTGCACTAGAGTCAATAATCTAGTTTCAAACCTTTGTGTATTCAACACCTATGGCTTTCCGGTGTTGTATGTACACGATTGCTAGTGGTCAATCGATTCCGGATCGACACTTCCGTGTCCGTGTAATTGCATGTCTTTGCCTCTACGCATCACTCATTCTCTAATGAGATGGCTTCGTATAAATTTGGTCCTTTGGTGTGACCTTTAGTTCTTTGGGGTTAAAACATGTTGATAATATTGTCGCACAATATATCTTCATAGTATTATCCTCCGTGAACTACACCTAGTTTGATAACAAACTACTTGACACAAATGCCTCTTTTGTCGCTAAAATAGCGTCTTATACTTAGCCTTTGTTGTAGTATCGTCACAATGTCTTAACTTTGGAACTCATCCAAATCCATTATGGAACTTACTTTCCATTATATTGTGCCACCCTTAGTTTAGATTGAGATAAACTTAATTTGTATTTTGTGACAAAACTAGTATCAATGTAGTACTTTTACAATGAACTAATCATCTATTTGTCACTTCTACAAATAATATACTCTTAGTTCTTCCAAAAGATCATAAGAATATCCTTACTATTGTCCAATGATCATCTTATGAATTATTCGGTATATGCTCATAACATTTAGAGCATAGGACATATCCGGATTTGTACATATCACAAGATGATTGATATAAATATTCTTTGTGATTTCATACATCAAGTATCAATCTATACTTGAATCTTTGTTTCACTTACCAAATGTCAATACACTTGAATATATCATCAATATTGAACTCATTCAATCTCTCGTATGCACAAGAACCTTTCTTGTAGTTTCTATATTGAACTCATTCAATATCTCGTCTATGTACTTCTGGCACAACCATATTAGCATCTATTGATGCCAAATATTTGGGTTTTGCCTAAGTCTTTCATCGGGATGAAATTCTTAATATGTGTTAATAAAAGATACATCATTTCCAATCAACAATATGTCTTCCACATAATGTATTAGAAACATGTCTTAGCGCTCCCACTTAATTTCTTGCAAATGCAAGCATCTTCATTGTCTCTGATGAAATTAAACTCTTTTAACAGTTTCATCATAGTGAAGATTCTAACTCCGCTATGCTTACTTCAACCATTGAAGTTTGCATATGCATTTAGCATCCTTTGAATTAAAAAAACCCTATGGACCGTGTTATGCACATGTCCTAGGCAACGATTCTATTAGAAGAACTTGTTTTGTTTATTGAACTACCATATAACAAATTTATATGTAGTGGTTTCTACATTAATCCGTCTAGACTAAATATCACTATGACAGATCAAATCTTGTCATAGTCAACCTTTGAACATTGTTGTAAACTCTTTTCCAACATGTTGACTATTTCATAGATGTGCAACATCCATGTCTATTTATTTATAGATCCAAACACAACTGTAAGGTCTTACACCTTTCTCGAGGGTCCTTCAAGTTCAAAACTTGATTTCTCATGTATGGAACTATCACGGATTTTATGGCTTCAAGCCATTTGACGGAGTCAGGGCCCATCATTGCTTCTTTGCATGTAGTCGGTTCATTATTCTCAAATAATGATTCAACCCTCAAATCTTGGTATTTGATTGTTCATCCGACCTACTTGTTTTAATAGGAACTTGGATCTCCGTGACCACAACCTTTGAGGTACGTGAGCCATGAGCTTTGTTCTTGCCTCCTAACACTTTTCGGCGCAAGTAACTCGCACATATAGCTAAGGTTCTTTTAACCTTATCAAAGTTCTATTGTCCTCCCACTTAACTTTTCACGAAAAATTCCTTCTCAAAGAAACTTGACGTTCTAAGCAACAAACACTTTTGTCTCGGTGTTATGGAGGAATACTCAAATTATACAAAGACAGTTCATCCGACTTTGGTTGCAAACATCTTTCTTATGCATAGCAAACCAATGTTTAAGAAAGGACAACTTGGGTTTTATCCCAAACCATAACTTTATATGGTGTCATTTCAACGGATTATGATGGAGCTCTTTCAAAGGAAAATGGTAATCACTAAAGCTTTAAATCTTTAAAATATAATGACTGTTTTATGAATTACACCTTGATCTTACCATGTCAAACAAGGTTTAATTACATATCTCTAACGCCCATACTCTTATGGTGTTTCGGAAAATGCAAATCCACGAACGATTCCTTAAATCTTAGGTATTATGCTAAACTTGTAACTCAAATATCTTCCTTTATGATCTTATCATAAACTATTTATATTCTTGTTACAATGATTTTGCACTTCATCTTGAAAATCTTTGAACTTTTCAAATATTTCACACT
Source organism: Avena longiglumis (assembly GCA_030063025.1). Taxonomy (NCBI): domain Eukaryota; kingdom Viridiplantae; phylum Streptophyta; class Magnoliopsida; order Poales; family Poaceae; genus Avena; species Avena longiglumis. The sequence goes on from CP125974.1 coordinate 26,566,444, forward strand.
TCATCCTTATTAAGTAAATATTCATATATTCACTCAAATTTTTGGAGAAAGCATATGAAGTTGAAATCCATCGCTCTTGACTACACATAATGGATTTCGCACAACAATATGTACAAGTTCCAATAAGCTAGTCATTCGCTCCTTTTGCCTATGAACGAAGTTTTAATTATCTCTAGGAAAGTTTCACAAGGCCATGTGATCAAAATCAAAAGACTCCAAAATTCCATCCACATGGAGTTTCTTCATGTTTTCTTTCCAATATAATTTAAACGGCGATGTCACTTCCTAAGTGATCTTTCAATCAATTTGTCTTTTGACATTTTTAGCACTAGTTTTATGGATGTGATATTTCCAACGAGATTTGTGAATCATCCATCTTTTATGGATTACGGCAATTATTTGAACAACCCTTTTGTTCTCATAATACCTGATAAAACAAATCTTGAAGGCAAGCTTTGATGTTTAACGAGCAACACAATAATCCTTTATTTGTTTTCGATGAACATCATCACATATTCTTTTGCTAATTACTTAGGCCACTGTAGTTCATGAATTCTTTTGTTTCGTATGACGATTCATACCAACAAATTCAGTATTAAATACTTAAGAACCACATTGTTTAATAAGCAAAGAATATAGCCATAACATGTATATCATCTATATACTTAAACTGAACAATTCTAGTCTTTTCCTTTCTGCCATATATTTATGAGATTTTCTTTCAATATTTCCTTTTCTGTTTGAAAGAATCTATCAACATCAATAGTGGAGTCATACATATGACATATAGTTCAAAGCATGTATAGTTAAATACCAATGTCTTTGGTCTTGCAATATGAAGTAGATCACCATCATCAAATGTTTGGTGTTCTTTCAAATTCCTTTCTTTAGTAATATCTTGGTGTAGTAAACATTTTACCTACATCAAATATTCACCCTCATCATGGATTTATCCATGATCAAGCTACTCTTAGCTTGTAACGGTGAATCGCAAGTATAATGTTGCTCTCCAAAACCTTTTGGAGGATTAGGACAACTAGTGTCTCCAACCTTTTGCAAATTCTCATCAAATATGAGAACATGACTTTTGCCATATTATACTCTATCATGTTGCAACCAAAACTTTGTTTCAGATATCACAATATCTTCCACACATCATGGTTTCTGAAACAACTCTTTCAGATCCTAGATAACCTTGATATTAAGAGAATCCTTTGAATATCAAGAATCATGGAGACAAACATGATACTTATATACTAACACTTGGAATTGTTACTCTTGATTTAATACTAATTATTAAACTTCATGGAGTAACCTAACTTCTTGAAAGTTTGCAATAGGACTTTTAAACTTTAGATTAACACTTCAAAACAATACGATACCAGTAAAGTATCTAACCAGAATTCTATAGTTCTATCATCTCAATTATAACTAAGCGCAAGGTGGTAAACGGATGCCAATGACTACAACAACTATGCAAATTCACTTTGATTTAGTTTATGATTAATTGAGTTCTAATTAATAATTAAATTAATCTAGGTGAACTCCCACTCAAAACAATATCCCTCACATTGTTTTAGTGATCACACGAACCAAATCCACCACATCAAAACCGATCATCACGAGAGTTGATATAGCTTCAATGGCGAACAATAAACATGTTCATCATATCTACTATATGACTCATGCTCTACCTTTCGGTAATCCGTGTTCCTGAGGCCATGTCTGTACATGCTAGGCTCGTCAAGATCAAACCTTAGTTTCCGCATGAGCAAATCTGGCTTGCTCACGTTGTATACACTTGTAGAATCTAACACACCCGATCATCACGTGGTGCTTCGAAACAACAAGCTTTAGCAACGGTTCTAACTAAGGGTGAACACTTTATGACTTAAAATTCATGTGTATGAGGGATCATCTTATAATGCTACCGTCGTCTACTAAGCAATACAAGATGCATAAAGGATTAACATCACATGCAATTCATAATATGTGATATGATATGGCCTTTCTTCTTTGTGCTTCCGATCTCCATCTTCTAGCACGAACATGATCTCCATCATCACCGACATTGCATCAAGGTCAATGATGCTTCTCCATGGTTGTCGTCCACCGGCTTCAACTATTACAACTACTTTGAATAGACACGCGGGTCTTAACAGAAATTAAAGACAACCATATGGCTCGCCGTTGCCGAGCTTACAATAAGGAACATTTCATACATCATATATAATCACAACCATGGCCATATCACATCATCAAGACACCCCGCAAAACAAAGTTAGACGCCTCTACTTTCTTTGCATATTTTACGTGGTTTGGGGCTTTCAATAAGTGTCGTTCTAACTTACGAACAAGAACCACAATATTGATAATAGCATTGTTGATCACCCGTTGTAAATTGGATCTTAACTATGCTAGGAGAAACAGACAACCGCAAAGCCACTTATGCAATACAAGTTGCATGTCAAGCGTGGAGCAAGTCTCATGAACGATGTCATGTAATTTTAGCCCGGGCCGCTTCATCCCAACATACCGCAAGATGCAAAGTACACAAGAAACAATTGACAATAAAAGCATCAACGCCCACAATGACCATTGTGTTCTACTCGTGCAACAGATCTACATATAGACACGGCTCTGATACCACTGTAGGGGTTCGTAGCATGGAAAACAAAAATTTTCTATCGCATACAAACAAACAAGCCAAGATCTATCTACTAGATTGTAGCAACGAGTCGATGGAATAACTTACCCTCGAAGATTCCAAAGCGTTAACGAGAGCGATTCTCGTGGGTGATGTAGTCGTACTCCGATCTCAAGATCGCAGACGATCCTTCCGGCCATGCTCCGTAGCCCGCAGTCGGTCACACGCTCGCAGATTTCGACGAAGACCTTCCTCTCCCTTGTTCCAAAGAAAGCGGAGGTTGTAGCACTCTCCTCGTGATTTCGACAAAGACAACGGCGTGGTACCTAAGTAGAGGGAGATCTGCAGGCTTCGCCAAGCCGGCGAGTAGTATGGTGGAGTATGAGAGAGATCTATTAGTGGTCTAGGGATTAGACACACCAATTAGAAGGCTCTAAACCGAAGGCTAGTGCAATTAGAAGCTCTAAACCAAAACGGCTCTAAACCGGAGATTAGAGGATAGGAACTCGTGTGTATAGAGGTGGAGGCCCCGCCTCCTTTTATAGGTGGGAGGGCGGCCAAGGAGGAGTCCCTCCCAAGTCAGCCTTGGTTGGCGCCGACTTGGAGGACTCCTCCCCAAGTCGGTTCCAACCACCTCTTGCTTGTTTCCCACAGTTTCCTGTTTTAGCCGTTTGACTTTCAAACTGGCCATTTGACTTTTCTGTTTTAGGATTCAATTTAATCCTTTATTTGGAACAGCAAGAACACTTAGTACATGATGCAATCATTCCAATATGTAATGACACATTCATGTACCCCTTCCCCGGAGTGCCGGACATTCCGAACCTTCTAGAACATTCCCGATGAAAACACTTAATCATTCCCGAACTCAAACGGACTTTCCTTATATGAATCTTATTCTCCGGACCATTCCGGATCACCTCGTGATATCCGGATCCCATCCGAGACTCCTAACAACATTCGGTCTCTTTCTCATAATACCATAACTACTCAAACAACGTCAATCCTTAAGTGTCTCCCTACGTTCGTGAATTATGCGACATGATCGAGACACTTCTCAACAATAACCAATAGAGGAATCTAGAAATTCATATGGCTCCCACATATTTCTACGATTACTTGCGATCGAATGAACCACTTACATACGATACCAATTTCCCTTTGTCTCACGATAGTTTACTTATCCGAGGTTATGATCGCTTGGTATCTCGCATACCTAGTTCAACCTCGCTACCGATAAGTACTCTTTTCTCGTTCCTGATATGTGATACCTTGTGACCCGGTCACATGCTTGCAAGCTAATTGGATGACATTCCACCGAGAGGGCCCAGAGTATATATATCCGTCATATGGATGGACAAATCCCACTCTTGATCCATGTGTTTCAACCAATACTTTCCGAACACTCAATGACACCTTTATAGCCACCCGATTCACGGTGTGGTGTTTGATGTCATCAAAGCATCCATCCGTAAAGGTGATATGCATGATCTCATGGTCGAAGGAATTAGGTTACTATCGAAAGCTTATAGCAAATGAACTATATCAAATGACTTGATCTTTATGCTACGCTTAACTATAGGAGTATGTCCATCACATCATTCTCCTAATGATATGACCCTGTTGTTAATAACATCTCTATGTTCATGATCAGGAAACCATGATCATATATTAACCAACAAGCTAGTTTAACAAGAGGCTTTACTAGGGACTATTTTATGTTTACAAATCACACAAGTATTAATGTTTCCTATTAATACAATTATAGCATGGTATGTAAACATTTATCATAAGTATGAAGATATGATAATAACCTACTTTATTATTGCCTCTTGGGCATATCTCCAACACTAGACTTGTGCAACACAAGCGGCATTATCTTCATAGATAATTGTTGGGGTTTGTACGGTGTTCAGTCCACATGACATCTGGATGTGGCTGACTACTCGTCGAAGCCATACACATTCTCGTGATGCTTCATATAATGCTATGATTTCCGATTGATTCGTCGAAGTTGACACAAGAGTTTGCTTAGACGATTTCCAGGAAATCGTTGTTCCACCACAAAGGAAAACATATCCAGTCTGCGACTTGGATGTGTCTGGTCCGAAGGTACCCAAAGATCGCATAGCCTACAACAGATAGGTCTTGGTTCTTTTAGTAAAACAAGCCAAGGTCCTTTGTCCCTTATATGTACCTAAAGATGTCTTTAACGCCTTTCCAATGCCTCTTGGTAGGCTCAGAACTATACCTTGCAAGCAAATTGATGGCGAATGCAATATCCGGCCGTGTACAATTTGCGAGGTACATAAGTGCGCCAACTGGACTTAAGTAGGGGAATTCCGGTCCCAGAATTTCCTCCTCCTCTTCTTTAGGCCTGAACGGGTCCTTGTCTTGCTGCAAAGATCTTCCAACCATCGGGGTCTTAGAAGGATAAGCCTTTTCAAACCCAAATCGTTCCAACACCTTCTGGGTGTAGGCCGACTGATGAACTAGAATCCCAGCAGGGGAATGCTCAAGTTGCAGACCCAGGCAGAACTTGGTTTTGCCTAAGTCTTTCATCTCGAATTCCGACATCAGGTAGGAACTCGCTTCCTCAATATCGTCAGGTGTACCGATTATATTCAAATCGTCCACGTACACCGAGATAATACAGAAACCATCCTGGGATCTCCGTATAAAAATACATAGGCAATCTTCATTGCTCACGTAGCCCTTCTGATGAAGGAAATCTCTTAAACGATTATACCACATCCTACCTGACTGTTTTAGTCCATACAATGACTTCTTAAGCTGAACACTGTATAAGCTCTTGTTTGCTCTATCCTGGTTCGGGACAGGGATACCTTCTGGCTCTTGTGATCATGGACATTGGATGTTGTTAATAACGAGGTCACAATATTAGTGTAATGATGTGATGAACATTCATCCGAAGTATAGCATTACGATCAAAGTCATTGAGTTTATATTGCTATAACAAATTACGAAGTGATCCTAATCCTTAGACCATGAGATCATGTCAATCACTAACACCGGAAGAGTTTCTCGATGACATGAAACGTCACACCGTAACTGGGTGATTAAAGATGGCTTCAGAACTACTAAAGTGTTATATTGAGACCCATGGATCGAGAGTGGATTTTTTTCATCCCGATGACGGATAGATATGCTCTGGGCCCTCTCGGTGATATCACATTGATTAGCTTGCAAGCAAGTGATTTGATCACTAGAATGTTATATCACGGGAACGAGAAAAGAGTGCATGTCGGTAACGAGATCAAACTAGGTATGGAGATACCGATGATCGAATCTCGGACATGTAATATATCGTGAAACAAAGGGATTAAGATACTAGCGTAAAGGTTCACACGATCACGAAGTCATCGTTGAATGTGGGGAGTCGATGGATCTTGTGTCCGCCATCGATTATTGATCGGAGAAGGGTCTCGATCATGTCCGCATTATTCATGAACCGTAGGGTGACACACTTAAGGTATACGAAACCATTCGAGCAAATGATATGCCGTAAAAAGAAAAGGAAAGCTAGTAATTTATTTCACTAGACGGAACTGTTTCGGTTGAAATTCTGGCCCAGTTACGCATGTGAAATTGAAATGTTGTAAGGGGTTTTATGTGAATGTTTGTTAATTAAAGTAATTAACAAAATTCTGAATAAATAAATAAAATAGTTTTATTTAAATGAGAGCTTGCATTAAATTTAGTGGAAATTTAATGTATGTGAGTGGATTTTGAGTGGGAGCTCCACCCACATGAATGTGGAAGAGGTGGGCCCCTTGGGTGCCCCCCTCTCCCCTATAAAAGGCCCCCCTCTCCTCCTCTCAAAGCACACCTACTCGCGAAGGATCTCTCTCCCCCCTTCAGAATTTCCCCATGGTCTCGGATCAACGAGATACATGTTCCCGGTGGCTTTTTCTGGAAGGATTTGTTGCTTCGCCGCTCATTTGGAGCAAGGCGCGAGGTTGTCGGGGTACCGTGCGTGTGTGCGATCACGGATGCACCGCTTTGAGGTGCTGGACTTGATCGTCTGGACCGGCTGGACCAGATGGACTTCATCACGATCTTGAGATCGGCAAGCGTTCGTCTACATCATCCACGAGTACAACCTCGTTAACTCTATTCGGTCTTCGAGGGTATGTATTCTATGGATGTATATCCACCCGTTGCTTGTATCTAGTAGATAGATCTTGGTACTTAGTTGTTCCCATCGTAGGAATATTTTTGTTTTCTATGTTGCGAACCCTACACCTCTTGCTCCACCGGATTTCCCAATCCAGGGGCTAGGTCCTTTAGCTTACCCGCTCCGATGTGTGCGCACACAACTTCGCTGGGTATTTCCGATATAGGAAAATTCAAGTCCGGAATTTCGTGCACTGAAATAACCTTATTTGTGCCAGGTCTCAACTGGCTCCCCTCAGAAGGGGCAGACTGTAATGAATCTCTCTTACCCTTTTTCTTCGGGCGTCCCCGGGTACTTGGGATTTGAGAAACCGGATCCCGCGTCCTCTTAGGCCTTGTAACGGGAGCGAGTATACCATCATTTCTCTTCGGTATTTCAACCCTTTTCGATGCATTGCGTGCATGCACATGCGACTTTGTCACAGTATTTAAATCACTAAAATGATCAAGTAGTTAATTCGCTAGGGAGTGCAAATCTAGTATCTTTTGGACTTCTCTATTAGTCTCAACAGTGCACGGGTCATGAGCGTGGATCCTCGTGGCTTTCCACGAGATTTGTCGACTTTTGTCATCCAGGGGTTGTTTACCTCCCCCCAAAATCGGAAAAAGATCCTCGTCAAAAATGCAGTCAGCAAAACGGGCCGTGTGACAGTTGCCTGTCAAGGGGTCCAAGAACCTGATTATGGACACGGTCTCATAACCAACGTACATTCCTGACTTACGGAGCGGTCCCATTGCTGATCGCTGGGGTGGTGTTATAGGTACATATACCTGGCAGCCGAACCTACGTAGGTGGGAAATTTTCGGTGCCGACCCTTGCACAAGTTGTATTAGAGAGTGGATGTTGTAGGCCGATGGTCGAAAGTTGATGAGATTAGCGGTGTGTAACACCGCGTGTCCCCAACATGTAGTTGGTAAATTACAACCCTGAAGGAGTGGTCTGGCAATGAATTTAATCCTTTTAATCAATGCCTCCGCAAGTCCATTTTGAGTGTGGACATGCGGTACAGAGTGCTCAAGTTTGATTCCAGTTGCCATGCAATAATCATCGAATGCCTTTGAAGTAAATTATCCGGCATTGTCCATTCGAATGGACTTTAAACGATAATCAGGGAAATTAGTCCTTATTTGTATGATCTGAGAGATCAACTTTGCAAAAGCATGGTTCCTTGTTGACAACAGGCAAATATTGGACCATTTAGAGGAAGCATCGATGAGCACCATGAAGTATCGAAATGGCCCTGAGAGGGGCTGAATTGGACCACATATATCCCCTTGTATACGTTCCAAGAACGCGGGGAGTTCATCCTTCACCTTTAGAGGGGACGGTCTAATGATCAATTTCTCCATAGCGCATGCGGAGCACACGAAATCATCGGGATTCGGGAAATTTTTCACATTAACATTATGACCATTCGAGTTGTTAATTATATTTCTCATCATCCTAAGACTGGGGTGGCCTAACCTATCATGCCAAAGGCAGAATAGTTCAGAGCTTCTAAAGACAGTCTTAAGGGTAGTGTAAATAGGTGGTGCTACTATCTTAGTGTAGTACAGCCCAGTAGCTAATGAAGGGAGTCTTTCGACAACATGTTTACCATTTTCGTCGCGCTTGGTAATTAGTAGGAACTCCTTTCCATTCTCATCATCATCATCGGTTTCTACATGGAAACCATTTGCGCAGATGTCTCTAAAACTCAAGAGAGTACGAGTCGACTCCGGATACAACAATGCATCTTCAATGATCAAAGTTGTTCCATTTGGGAGTATGATAGTTGCTCTTCTGGAGCCAACTATATCCAGACCGCAGCCGGCGATCGTCATTATGTTACCAGGGTTTTTGGTAATAGACTCAAAATACTTTGTTTCTCTCAAGATGGTATTTGTGGTGCCGCTATCAGCAAGGCACGTTTCCTCCATTTGAAGCCACATGCGCTCTAAAATATAGTGCCTAATTAATATAATAGAGCGAGGAAGATGCTACATCAAGTAAGTAAAACACATAAACATTTCAGAACATCACACAACCAAATAATGGAATAAATGAATGAAATAAATGTCATACAATCGCCGAAAACAAATAAATGTTATGCTCTCATAGAGCTTACAACCATATCGAAAAATTGTATCAGATTATTTGGGGAAAAGAAATCATCACAACAAAAAGGAGCTCATGTGGATTCTGCAAAGAAACCATCAATTTCAGCCTGTATCTCAAGATCGTTGAGCTTCTCTTCGTTGGCTATCATCGTCGAGGCAGCAGAGATGTCTAGCTAAGGAGCGGGGGGGGGGGGGCACAACGTGCTCAACCTCCATGGGCACAGCGGCGTTCGTGGGAACCGCCGAAGGTGATGCCACTTGTGCTACGTCCTGCGCCACTACGGGCGCGACGTTCTGCACCGGTGCCTCTCCGGGCGCCAGTGGTGCCTCAACCTAGACAAGGTGCGCCTCGCGCGCCTTCTTTTTGACCTTGAAGGCGTCCACGACGTGCTTAGGGGCCACACACTGCCTGGAGAAGTGAGTCTTGGAGCCACAATGGAAGCAGTCTTGGGGCCTTGCCTCCCCCTTGCCTGCCTTGCGTTGCTTGGCCGGGTTGGAGGAGTTGGGGCCCTTCTTGCCTCGCTTCTTGTGGATGGGCTTGCGCACCTTGTAGGCGCCGGCATTGGCCTCATGACTTGCCCCCCGCGAAGGGTTGCACAGAGAAGTTCTTTTTCAGAACATTATCCTGCGCCTCGGCCACCTGGAGAGCATCAATAAGCGTTGCATATTCCGTGAATCCTTCCTGGCAAAAGTTTCGCGAGGACTGGATGTTGTCCGGATGGAATGTGGAGAGAGTTTTGTCTATCTTCTGCTGATCTGTGGTACTGGTCCCACACAGCTGAAGAATAATACAAATCCGGTGCAACCTGGAGTTGTACTCTCCCACGGTCTTGAAGTCCGCAAACCTCAGACGAATCCAATCTGCCTCCGCTTGTGGCTGAATGGTGTACTTCAGCCTAGATAACCGCTTGTTGAGGGCGGTCCAAAGGGCAGAAGCACTCCGTTCTGCCATGTACTCGTTCTTGAGAGTCTCACACATGTAATGGCGGAGGAAATGCAGGAATTTGGCGTTGTCCGCCGGGATGGTGGTGCTGGGGGCCGTCGGGGTCCCCGCAATCAGCGCATCCTTGATGCATCGGCCCTCGAGGACGATCTCAACGTCCGAGGCCCAAGTCAGGTAGTTAAGCCCATCACGGTCAACTCCGAAACTCGGTGGACGATTCGGTCATCTGCAATTTATGCAAAGTGTGTAAGATTACACAAGGTAATCGGTTGCATAAATGCGATAATCGATACAATAATTCAAATATGACGGCGTTCCAAAATTTAAATTAAAAACGGTACAAGCTAACTATGAGGTACAAAGTATTAAAATCATGCGATAATTAATAACTGTAGTAAAACATAGTACAAAAGCTTGTGTAAAAACGGGCCGAAAACAGGACTAAAACCGGACCAATCAGCCCAGCAATCACGTGCTCCCACGCCCCATTTTTTTCGCAGGCCTGAAAACGGCCCAGCCATTTTGGCCTCTACACGGCAGGAGGCCGGACCGACGACGAGGTTGGGGGGGGCGGCGTTTTGCGGGACAGCACGCCAGAAGTCGTGGCAGCGGCGGCGAGGCGGCAGCACGCAGCGGCAGCGGCAGGGCAAGGCGCGGGCACGCAGCGGCGACGCGGTGGCGGCAGGCGCGGGCACGCAGCAGCGCGCTGCCAAGGCCGGGGGTCCAGATTCCAGCGTGGATGGCCGCCGCGGCCTGCAAGTGGCTCGAGGACGCCGACTCCATCGACCACGACATGCCTACGCCGGCGCGGAGACACGATACTGGCGGTGCCGCGGGCAGCACGAACGCTGACACCACAAGTGCAGGGCTCGTGCCCGGCCTGCGCGAAACCCGCGCGGTGCATGTCCGCGCGCTGACACGCGGCGAAGCTCCGCGTGCACGGACAGGGCCTCGAGCTGCGTTGCTCGGCGGGCGGCCATGCTGGCCACGGCGTGGAGGCGGTCCACGTCGGCGGCCGGACTCGGTGCACGGGTCGAACTGGTCGGCGCCGAAGGCAAGGTTGCACGGACGGATGCCGCCCGCGCCGGCCACGATGAACACGGCGAGCACCGCCAGCAACGCTGGTACGGCGGCAAGCGGCAGCATGGCGGCAGCCGACGTGGCGATGCAGCGCGGCGAGCGGCGGAAGCAGCAGCGGCCGGCTGCTCGCCAGCAACCTGGCGGCGCAGCCAGCGGGGCCTGCTCATTAGCCATGGCGTGTGTACGTGCGGTTGCAAAAAAAATACATGAAAAACTGTAGATCGATCCAATCTACTAATTAAAACAGTCAAGATAAATCCGATCTACTAAATAAAAATTAGATCGGCACAACAGGTACACTGTTACAGTCAACAAGTTCCTGATCCGAGAGTGATTAAATCGACATTGGTCGGCGACAGCAGGTCAGCTCGGCTCCCGGGAAGGAAAATCCGTACCTCAGATGGGATCTGATCTATGATCTGAACGCAAATCTTGAAAGGAAATCGAGAGACGAATCCATTTTTCCGGTCAGATTCGGGTTACCTTTAACGAAAACCTGCGTGATGCAGGCTCGACGGTGGCTTGATGGAGGCTTGACGAAGAGACACGTGCTGATAAAGTGTTGAACACCTCTGCCATTGGCCGATTCAGATTGCTCCACCGGGAAAAAGACTCAGTCGTACACAAGATTACACAAGAAAATGACACAGGGACAGAGAAAAACTTTATTGATCTTTCTTTTGGTAAACTTACATACAATGATTGCTCCTTTATTTATAAACTAAGAGGATAGGATAACCATATAGACTAATCCTAACCTGGTAGAGGCCACACCGAATTAGGCTCTACTGGCCTAGTTTCCCAACAGTTTATCCGCGCGTCGACGTGACACTCGAGATTTCGCTCTCATCTTGGTTGCGGATTTATGATACTTCTATACGACGTATAACTGCATGCTTATCTTCAAGTGTCCATTTGAGCTGTCTGTCACGAACACTCGGTGAGGCCTCACGCCTTGTGAGGATTCTACAGTAGTATTCTTTTGTCTGTCCTTTTCTTTTTTTCTGAAGTTGAACTGCATAACGTGTAGTTGTACCCATAAAAAAAACCTTGGAATTTCTTACCACTGAGAGGAACAGTTGACAAAAGGTGCCCCCTCAACCTGTCCAGTCCCTAGGTAATAAATGAATAATCATTGCTCGCATGATTAATAAGAATATATGAGAAGATTGCGGTGGTGGGTCACTTGGGAATAATATATGTTACGTGTTTTCAGATGCTTGTTCGTTGAAATGTTTCTAAATACTAGCAGATGTTGCATGAATAATAAATACTATATGTAAAGGAAAATGATACGTATCCTCCGGGATGAATGAAACGATCCCTGGATCGCTAGCTAGGGACGCGACGCCTCGCATTGGACGCGATGTGGTGGGCCCAGCCACGGACTTTTCTTCCTAATCCTTATCTTCTCCCAGCAACCACTCGCTCGCTCGCCTGTTGCTCGTTCACAAACCGCTGCCTTGCGCCGCCCGGCGCCGTGCCTTGCTCTGCCGGCTATCGCTGCCTTGCGCTGCCCGTCGTCACGCTTTGCTCCGCCGGCTATCGTTGCTTTACGCCGTTGCCATCCGCTCTCTCAACGCTGGGGACTTTTGCTCGCCGAAAAGGGAGCGACCGCAAGCTGCAAGGAGTCCTAGTCTACGGTGCCACTTCCTGCTCCCGCCGCCGTGCCTGGTAGGCTGCTGTCGTATCCCCCACTACAACCTAGCATGTCGCGACGTGGTGGGGTGGGGTGTGGTGGGGGACCCCACATCGTCTCCGGCCGCCTCTCTGGATCGGCAACTCGACTCGGCCGTCGTCAGTGCATCCAACAACCAGGCTCCGTTTCGTTGGTAGCAGTACTGTCCCTGTCCGTGCACGGGGACGGGACGGACTCCTGGGGCCGCTGACGCTCCTCTCCTGTAGCCGTTGCGCTGCTCTGCTGGGGTCTCGCACCAACGGCTGTGCTACAGTACTCTACAGGAGGAGGCCAAGAGAAAGGAAAAAGACGAGCGACAAGCTGTCGCGCTACCCACTAGTCTGCTCCGACGCTCCGGCCACCACCGCACCCACGCATCTGGATCCCTGCCTGCTCTCTGGATAGATAGATCCCGTGCATGAATGCATGGAGATCGATGTGGTAGAGGGTTTTCACTCTCACTGTGGACGATGGGGTCATTCATGGACTACGCAACTCAGGAGCTGGCCGAGGGGAAAACAAGCGCCAGCGACTGTGAAGCCAAGCTCGTCACTCCACGGATTGTACCAGGCGCGCCCACTGCTTGCCTCTCCGCCGGGGTCACCGATGAACATGCAGGCCGCAAGCGCGCGGATGGGGTTCCAGCTAGCCCGGCCGGCGACGTGGATCCATCCGCGGCAGCAGCAACCGATCCAACTTCCGTCCGCCGCCCACATGTCCTCCTCGCTGTGCACGTGGCCCACGGCCCCGTCGCTCCGTGAATGATGTTAGCAATACCCACCTACCTACTGGGCTGCATCCCAAAGGAATCCACGCTTGGCTTGATGATGGGAGGGAGGGGGTGAGTGCGGATGATTATTTGTTGCCCCCTTTCACAGGACGATCATGCGCGCCTTGGCTATACTAGAAAATCATCGCCCTCATAGTCCAGATCAGAAAACCAAAAAAAAATTCAGCTCATCACGACTCACGTGTTTCATACGTATGCTAGTATTATCAACAACAAATCCATGTTATGTATTCAGAACATCAATAGCGGAAGTTCATTATGATACCAGTGCTCATCCAACGTCAGAAACAACCCGGCAACGACAATAATATGTACCTAAGGCCATTAGTTAATGAACTTTTACAGTTGTGGGCTAAACCAAGTTTACGTGTGTGGGATGAGCACAAACAGGATCATTCGACCTACGAGCGTTGGTGTTCGTAACCATCAATGATTGGTCTGCTCTTAGTAACACCTCAGGACAGACGGACAAGGGATATAATGCATGCACACACTGTTTAGATGAGACTGAAAGTATATACCTGGAAAAATCTAGGAAGAATGTGTATCCGTACAATCGTCGTTTTCTTCCGCCCAGTCATCCTTTAAGGAAAAAAAGGCAAGCATTTCGATGGCGAGGCAGATCACCGGAAGAAGTCTAAATGGGCCTGATCTGGGCCGCCATGGCACCGCCCGCCCCAAGCTCTGCCTACCGCCGCTGCGTCGCGTTGTCTTGCCGCCCACAGCTGCGCCACCACGCCGTCTCGCCCCCAGCCGAAGTTGGCCTCCGCCATCCCATGCTCACTGCCGACGAGGACCTCTGCAATGCAGCACGCCGCAGCAACAACCGCCGCCGAGGACGCGCGCCACCACCTCCTCGAAGCCACCTCGCCACCGCCTGGACATCCGTGCCACCAGTCCCCTCGCTCAGCCTGGAGCCCACACCGGTCCCATCAGCCTGCACCGAAGCTTCCCATGGGGGAGAAACGGACCCTCCAGCGCCAACGCCTGGGCTTCACCCGCCAGCAATGAGGTGAGGAGGTAGAGGAGGCATGATTTAGGTTCACGTCATGGGAGCTGGCAACCGGGGTCGTGTTTTGATCATCCATTCACTAACTTTTAGTTAAACTTACAAAATACTACTATATTAAATTTGTGCTAAATTTATAAACCCTCTATTGCTGTCTACACATCCCTAGACAAATTGACAGGTAAGCATATGGGATAATACTGTCATGCAGAAACATCTGTCTTGACAGCAAGCAAGATTGCAAGTTTGCAAGCCTAGAAATAAAATAACTGCCCCGAACTAAAACTCCAATGATTCGCCTAACCACGGCACATAGTAAGCATTATTATGAGATGTGCCACATGCAAAAGGAATTTAGTTGAATATATAATGTGTATTGTTACCTACACCTACCTACCTACTGGGCCTGCGTCCGAAAGGAATCCACGCTTGATGATGGAAGGGAGCGGGGTGAGTGCGGTAGCCGGGGAAGATCGAGCGGATCATTATTTGTTCCCGATTTATCACAGGACGATCCTCCGCGTGCGCCTTGCTATACGTACTAGAAAATCATCGCCCGCATCATCCGGATCAGAAAACAAAAGAAATTTCAGCAGCTCATCACGACTCACGGCTTGTATTAACAACAAATCCATACGTATTCAGAACATCAATACGAATCCACCCCCCACGACCCTAGCTAGTTTCTTACAAATTTTTTTGGAAAGGGAAACCACCAGCTATTTCTTCACTAGTAGAAAACAGGTCATCCGTTCGCGCCCCCTCGAAGCATTAGTTCCGGTTACGCCACCAACCGGGACTATGCTGACACACGTCCCGGTTCAAGCGGGCACGGGGCCCGAAGGCATGCCTCCCGGTTGATCGGATAACGTCCTGGCCGGAGCCACCAACCGAACTAAATGCGTGGCGTGGCACACACACCTCTAGACATTGGGCTCCAACCGGACGTATGCTCCGCCTCCCAAATTTCTCTCTGCTCACTGCTTTTTCTCTTGGTGGAAGGTGTGCTAGTTTTTTCTCCCCTATGCATGCATTCAAGGTGTTTGATGAAATGTTTGAGTGAATAATCCCTTTCAATTTCTCATAGAACAAAAATATAGAATGTTGTGTCCGAGACGCACTTGAGCTTTCTCCTCTTTATTTCCCTCGATCGAGGTTAGCAATCTTATCTTTTCTCTGTCATTGATACAATGCATGTGTCGATGTGAATTGGTTATTTCACTATTTATGATGTCCTTTTTTGATAAACTTACTTATATGATGCAGATGAACGGTCGGGAATGGATGTACGGTGACCGACGCGTAGCCGGGTATATGAAAGACGTGGATAAATTTATCGATGTGGCTACGGCAAACAAAGAGAATGGTTTTATACGTTCTCCATGTGTTTAATGTCGGAACAACAAGGAGTACTCTTCCTCGAAAATCATTCGCGACCACCTGATTATGAAAGGTTTCATGCCTAACTATAATTGCTGGACCAAGCACGGGGAAAGAGGGGTTATGATGGAAGATGGTGAAGAAGAAGATGATGATAACAACTATCATCATATGTTTCCTGAATACAGTGATACTGTAATGGAAGATAATAGAGAGGAAAGAGGTGAAGAACGGGTATCAGATGAGCCGACTAATGAACTTGGTAGGGTCATTTCTGATACAAAGCGAGACTGTGAAACAGAAAATGAGAAGTTGAAGCTAGAGGGCATGTTAGAAGATCACAAAAATTTGTTGTACCCAAATTGTGAAGATGGCAGCACAAAGCTCGGTACTACACTGGAATTGTTGCGATGGAAGGCAGAGTGTGGCGTCATATTATGTTACATAGTATATTGAAAATCCTTCGCGTGGTGTCATATTATGTTACATAGTTGAAAGAAAAAATACCAGACTTGGTATATTGATCATGTTTTGAAAAAACCTTCACAAAATGACCTATCATGTTCGAGGTTTCATGGTTTTCGGTCCAAATGACCGATGTTATGTGCTGAATCACGGCATAGTTTATGATGTTGTGCCCATATTATGCATGTGTGTGGACATTGGTATGGAGAACAATGTTGCAGGAGGAAGTTTTCCTTTTTGTCGCAGAAAAGCCCTTTTCTATTTTCCGAGCGCAAAAAACGGATCGTTTTGTGAAGTAACCACCAAAATGCCGTTTCAGAATGCTACTGTCCCATTTTCATAAAATACTAGACCACCTTACATGGACTATCTCCCAACCGGGACATCTCAAACCTTTTCGTTCATCCCATGTAAAAAGGACAAATGTCTGCCGAATCGGTAGGAAGTGGGTCCGGTTTGTTCTACAGGTACATAATCTATCGCCCGTGATTTTTCGAAAAAATAATTTTTAGACTCGCAATATGTGGTTTCTTCAGAGATCCAATGCAAGTTCTAACGATGCTCGACCCCTATCTTCATGCACACCGGTTCGACCATAGTTAGAAATTCAGATAATTCAAAACGGGCATAATAAATTCAAAAAAATCCGAACAATGAAAATCCTTCGCGTAGTGTCATATTATGTTACATAGTTGAAAGGAAAAATACCAGACTTGGTATATTGATCATGTTTCGAAAAAACCTTCACAAAATGACCTATCATGTTCGAGGTTTCATGGCTTTCTGTCCAAATGACCGATGTTATGTGCTGAATCACGGCATAGTTTGTGATGTTGTGCCCATAATATGCATGTGTGTGGACATTGGTATGGAGAACAATGTTGCAGGAGAAAGTTTTCCTTTTTGTCGCACGGAAAAGCCCTTTTCCATTTTCAAAAAAAATCCTCCCGCCATTTTTCCCCCCAGTTCTTCCCTTGATTCTTTCATGAAGTTTTTCTGCCGGTTCTTCCGCTTGATTCTTCCCTCCAGTTATCTTCCTGCCATTTCTCACTATATATATGTAGGGTTGGCCTCCATTGTCATTGCACATCTCTAGACTCATATCTGCAACCTTATCACTCTTTCCCATGACTTCCACTGTAGCACTAACTCCCAGGGAGGCGGAGGCGCTTTGCGCCTCGAACTACCCTTCCATGGCCTCGTGTGTCCCCTTACCGGATGCCGAGCGCCAAGGCGTGCAGTTCCTCCTGTCCCTCTAGGTGTGGCGCGTGGATGGCCATCACGAACCACTACTACTGAGCTCACGCCGAGCAATGGAGGAATCAGATGGCATCCCGACTATTTCACGACTTGGGAAGCCTTCTTCGTGGATCGGCGTGAGAGGCACTCGCCAGCACGAGGAGGACGCCCACCTCCTCGAACTTCAACGAGGCTGCCGTCGGCTGTGGTGGCGCTGGACTCTCTAGAGCGTCATGGCCTCACGACCGCCACGACTCTAGCACCGCGATACCCTCAAGTCCACCCACTCGTACTCGGCCTTCAAGGTTCAACTACTGGCGACCCGACGACGATAGCGATTGACGGTCAGCGAGTATGCATTGACTACAATGGCGAAAGTATTACAGGTGTGAGGAGCATGTTGAATTATTTCAACATTAAAACAAGTTCGGCCGATTGTGGCTTAATCTGGCCATGTATCTTAATTTTCAGTTCTTCTATGTAACTTTGTGTTAGTTGCGTTATGTACTTTAATTCCAGTTCTATCCTAATCAAATTTTCTTTCCGCCCATTATTTTCTGTCCTTTTTTCCGCCCATTAAAAACAGAAAATGGTTTTGAATTACTGATTCAAATCCAAACACTTTTTATGTTTAAAGTTTTTCTAAATTCCAAATTGATATTAAAAAATATAAGTTAATTCATTTTTAATTGTAAATGGTTCATATTTTAAATGGTTACATTAATTATTTTTTAAAACAGAAAATGGTTTTGAATTATTTATTAAAATCCAAACACTTTTTATGTTTAAAGTTTTTCTAAATTCCAAATTAATATTCAAAAATATAAGTTAATTCGTTTTAAAAGGTTACATTAATTATTTTTAAAAATAGAAAATGGTTTGGATTATTTATTCAAATCGAGACACTTTTTATGTTTAAAGTTTTTCTAAATTCCAAATTAATATTTAAAAATATAAGTTATTTCATTATTAAATTTAAATGGTTCATAGTTTAAATGGTTACATTAATTATTTTTAAAATAGAAAATGGTTTCAATTAGTTATTCAAATTCAAACACTTTTTATGTTTAAAGTTTTCTAAATTCCAAAGTAATTATCATTTAAAAACATTACAAATTTAAACGCCAAAATAAAAAAATAAGGAACAGAGAGAAAATACCGAAAATTTTTGAAAAGCAGAATATGTCGATTGGAGCCACCAACCGACTAAAGACCCTGCCCCTTTTTATGTTTGAAAAATTGGAGTATACGTCTCGTTTGGTGGCTCCAACCGGGACGTTTGACCCTTTAGTCCCGGTTGGAGCCTTCAACCGGGACTAAAGGCCCTTCCCCTTTATAGACGACGCCCCTTCTCCTTCTCCTTCTTCCCCGTTCCTCATCAGCCACAACAGATCATCGCCGCCGCCGCGAGGACAAGCGCTCGACGACATCAGGGTGCCCAACCACCGCCCCGCTATCGGCCTCCACGCGCTGCCCCGCCGTCGGACTCCACTGTTGCCCGTCGGACTCCACCTTGCTGCCGCCGCCTCCACGTGCTCCTCGCCGGCCCGGGCCTCGGGCCGACCGCCACCGTCTCCACTGCTGATTCCGCCACGAACCCTCCGCTCTAGTTTTCGAGCTCGGTGAGTATCTCAAGCTCAAGGCGAGCTCTGTTTGCTGCTTGCTTGTAGCCGCCGGCGTTGTGTCGACAAGCTCAGCTCCGCCGTCGTGACCACTGTTCGATGACCACAAGCGCGGTGCTTCACCAATGGCCGCCTTGATCTCCTCTTTCCAACTAGCCTACCCACTAGCTCACAGGCAATGAATCGGATTCGAGCCCAACGAGGATCGCCATTCGATGTCATCGCGACATCGGCATGAGGCAATATATCCTTTTTGGAAATAATTATAATAACCCATGGGGCCCGGACATCGGTGACTATGAGTAGCTGATCGAGTGAGAAATGTTTCCCGACCTATGGTGACGTCGGCTGAGGTCATAAATGTTTTAAAATTGATTAAATAAATTTCAGAAAATGATTTAATATTGTAAAATCAATAACTTATTATTTATAAGTCAAAAAAATATGTATAATATACCAAAATGTTCAAAGAAAAATGAAACCTACCTATTTAAGCTATAATCATGCATTGTTAAGCAACTTAAATGACAAGTTTGATTAGAAGAACATAGTAACCCCTCATAGGTGATTCCGGAGTTTCCCCGAGTTAGGGTTTGCGCCCCTCGGAACCCCGTTTAATTTGTCGAGCGTGCTTTAGGGTTACTTTTCAATACAATTTAACTTGTCATATCATCATACTTGCTTGATCATTGCATCGATGCTTTAGGGTTTCCCTTTCTTTTCGGTGTTTGGATTATTAGGTTTATTATTAGTTAGGTATTATTAGGTTTATTAATTAGTTTGGTATTACTGGTCTTGCCCCACTGGTCATCAACGTGGGTAGCCCTGCACCGATTCACATTTTCAAGCAACTTAAAAGCCCTATCTTAGATAAGGAATCATTAATACCCCTTAGGTGCATGTGGGTTCGACGATGTGCCTTGGCAGCGAACATTACGAACCCTCTTAAATCGATTCCAATATGGTATTTTGTTAGTATCTAGTGTTACCTATCTGCTGGATAGTTTCCCTTTTGTAGCCTTATACTCATGTTCCCCTCTCATATGCATCCGAGGTTTCTCTGAACTAGGTTTTACACCCCTCGGAACTCCAGAATATTGATTTTAGTTGATTTTAGCTAGAGTTACCTATCTACTACACAGTTTCCTTTTTGTAGCTAGGTTTAGGGTTTAGGGTTTCTCTTCATTTTTATTATTGTGTATGTATATATTAGGGTTTCTCTTAATTAGGGTTTATATCTCTCAACATCGTACCTAACTTTCTCCCTTAGCCGCTTTGACTTATTCGTTTTTCCACCTATGTAGAAAATATGGACCCACACGTCAGAGACGAATAAAAGGAAGAGTTGATCCAAGGTGTGATCCGTGGGGAAGAAAATTTAGATGTATCAATGTTTCTGAACAACTCCGGTGAGGGTGATCCTCTTTTTACCGGAATAGACGACTTGTTTGAGGTTGAAGGTGTTGCCTTCCGCGAGGAAGAAGGCGGTTCCTTGTTTAATCGAGAAGACGACCGCTCCGGCGAGGTGCATGTAATATAATTAATTCATTAATTAATCATCTGCTATCTATATAGAAATAGTAACGACGATCTTTCTTCTTTTAGCCCTCTGGATCGAATAAATCTACTGAAAAGAGCAGACGAGGCCCAACCAAAAGTTGCAAGACCATGAGAGGTTCAGGATCGAAGATGTCGCTGAAGACGACAAACCGACGGCTCCCGAAGTTGTCGCAGACAAATTTGTGGCACAATGCGGAGTAATCGTTAGGGACTTAATCCCGATCACCATTAGAAATTAGAACAGGCCTGCTAATGCGGATGAAGAGGGAACATGTTTATTTGTCCCTAACCACGCCAAAGATTTACTGTGGAAGAGGCTCATGGTTAATTTCAAACTACCGAAGATAGAGCTGGATCCAAATGCGGAGGATCCAGTTGAGGACGCCTTAGAACATGGGAGAGCCATGGAGGCTAAGGTCAGGGAGTGGGCTTTGAAGAAGATGGCCCAGTGTTTCACCAACTGGAAGAAAAGATTACACCTTGACTATGTCGTGAAAGAGAAGACTCCCGATTTCAAGAATATTCAGTTTGAGAAGATAAAACCATTATGGGCTGAGTTTGTGGAATACAAGATATCATAAAAAGCTAAGAAAATGTCTGCAACGAATAAGATGAATGCTTCTAACAAGAAGTATCACCATACTATAGGGCAAGGTGGCTACAGGGCTGGCATTCCTAAGTGGGAGAAACTTGAGAATGAACTGCGTGCTAAAAAGATCACCCTAGAGACAGACGATTGGGTAGAACGTGCAAGGAATTGGTTTTACGGGCATGGGGGCACGTTGGACTCGGAAGGGAGGTGTATATATAACATACGACATAAAGAAGACCCCTTGCCAATCGAGAGGATGAGAAAATTATTAAAGGTTGTTAAAGATGGGGACTTCATTCCCGATAGAGAGAATGATGAGCTCACACTCGCCCTTGGAAATAAGGAACATGATGGACGAACACGAGGCACAAGAGGCTCCCAACCATGGAGGATTGGGTTTCCCGAAGAGAGGAAGAAATATCCTGATAGAAGCCGTCAGAGGAGAAAGGACAGGGCGTAAGTTGAAGCAGATAGTCAGAAAGAGCGAATGCATTTAATTGAAGAACGATTAAAGCAACAACAAGATGAAATTAACGCACTTAAAGAGCAAAGTACTACCGACCCATCTCAGCAGCACACTGCATTCGATGCTACCGGCCTATCGAATAATCGAAAAAGCAGTGTGGCTTCCACCGAGATCTCGGGTGATGACAATGGCGATGACGATGGTGCACCGACGATGGATCCTGTTGGCTACCAAGTGGATCATATCACAGAGATGACATACTGCGAGCTACATGTCAAAGTTGTGAACATATCAATGAAGGTGCGGTCGGCTATGCCTTACCAATTGGACCCACACCAACTTACCACTGTCGTCCGGTTCCAGAGGGCTACGCTATTGTCGGGGTGGATGAAATCATGCCCACCTTTGAAGTTTTGGATCTTGACTACCCTGCAGGTGAAGGGGATGTGACTATACTGGGAGACGCAAAAAACGTCACCATTCTATGGCCAAAGGAATGTATCGTGCTTCGAAATCACACGCCAAGGCCATCTTTGCCCCCGCCTCACCCGTCTCCAGCGAGGTCGTCGCCACCGCGGAAGCCGTCTTCATCGCCTCACCCGGCTCCGTCACCTCACCCGGCTCCGTCGCCTCACCAATCTCCGGCGCAGCCATCGCCGACGCCTCAGGATAAAAAGCGTAAGCGTACCGCTACTCTGCGTCGTGGTAAGCGATCACCTAAACGTAAACAAGAGCGTCTTCCAAAAGTGCCAAAGGTTCCTCCCAAGAGAGCTTATGACTGTACTGAAGTGGAGACTGCGGTGATCGTAGATGCGGAAACGACAGCGATTTTCGCTAAGCTGAGGCGGCCGAAAGAGCCAGAGTTCCCAGGCACGAAAGAAGAAAAAACCAAAGTGTTGAAAATGCTGAAGTCTCTTCATCAATCCGAGCCAAAGCTGTCATCAGATTATGAGCGTTCTATTCTCAAGTCACATGCGGCACAAAAAGCCTCGAAGAGCAGTACTAATGCAAGTGAGAAATCTGTTGCCCAGCTCGGAGAACAAGCAAAACAGTCTTGTGCCCCTCTCAAGGTGATTTCCCAAACCAATGTGGGGTCGAGAAAATATGGGGCCGAAGAGCAGTATGATCCAGAGGTAGTTGCACAATACGGAGAAGTTGTCGCTGCTCAAGGTATGAGTATTGCTCAGATTTATCCGGTTAGAGTACTTCCCGTGAGTGAAGTAGCATACAAATACCAAGCGGCAAACCTCTCGTCAAACACGAGGAGGTAAATAACCTTCCAACAAAATGCGAAGATTGCATAACTGGTACTTGCATGCCACAAAGGCCGGGCTAATCGGATAGTCTTTGAAGGTTACAAAAAGCATTATGGAAAAGATATGGATGACATGATATCCATTGAATTTGATGAACTATTTCAATTATTCAATCAAGACGCCTTGGACAAATCGATCATCGCCTATTGTGCGTAAGTACTAATTCGTAATTAATTTAGTCTCCACTATCTCACCTTGTTTATTGCATGTATATAATCATCGTAATATGCAGAATGAAGATTCTCGAATGCAGCAGAGAACAAATCTATGACATTGGCTTCATTGACCCATATTGGGTTCATCAAGCTAATCTCAAAACAAACCCCGATGATACGGAGGATAATATAGTACACGTGTTAAGGTTTCAAGAAACTAAAAGAGAAATACTATTTTCTTACAACTTCAAGTGAGTGTTATTGTCTTGTATACACTTTCTATTTCGCTTACTCGATGTTAAGTATATAATTGATTAGTTATACATTCGCAGCTACCACTATATTCTGTTAATCATTCAACTTGACAAAGGGCGTGTACTAGTCATGGACTCGAAACATAAACCCCTTGAGACGTGGAAGGACATGCAGATACTTCTCCAGCGGTAATTCTAATCATTACGACACTATATCGACAACAATGTTCGTGAATTTTATGATATCAAGTACTTAATAACTTATTTTATTCGTTTTCTTCGCCGGGCAGCGCATGGAAAAGGTTCACCAAAAAGGGTAGGTGTGTTTGTAAAGAGGAGCTTACATTTGAAGCACTAGATGTAAGCACCACTAGCTATATCCGCGCATATCTTTGATTCTAGTTTTGATACAGTTATTATCATGCTTGATTATTATTTTAATTGAACTATGTTCTCGTAAAGTGCCTGACGCAGGGACCAGGTAACAATCTATGTGGATACTATGTTTGCGGGTTCATCCGGCAGACGTGCGATGAGAAGGACAGAAATTTAGAGCAACTCCACGTACGTAAATAATTTCCATAGTTTTTAATTACAATCAAATTGTGTTTAGTTTCATTCATATAGGCTGACTCCTTTTTTTAATCAGATCGAACGTCTACGGGACGGTCTTCTGCCAAAAGATCGCGTACGAGCAATTCAGGAGGAATTGGCGGGATTCTTGGATGCAAAAGTCCTAGACCCAAAAGGGGAATACTATTCGGCTGTATATAGACAATAGGGATTGTACAAAGAGCAACTTTTGTATGTAGTGCATGAACTCGATCCGTGTATCGAATGTAATATTGTCATGATGATCTTGTGTAATATAATGGTTCCTTCATTGATGAGTGCAAAACACTAAATAAACAATAAATCAACTTAAATGAATTCTACGCGGCACAAAAGTGGCGAAAATCTTTGCACAACAAAATGTGCAAATGAATTCTGCGCGGGCGAAGAAACATGTAAATCTACGCCATGGCGAAGGTTATTGTCGGTTAGGTTTAACCGACTATCTCCACCCTCGGCGCCGCCATGTGTGCCTCCATTTGTCCCGTTGGTGGGGAATCAGGACTAAATGTTGGCTTTAGTCCTGATGCTACGTCGGTTGGGCAACCGGGACTAAAGCCGCTTACCAACCGGAACGCATGTCACGTTTTCTACCAGTTTTTTCACGTAGTAGACACCCCCTCACGTTATTATACCGAAATAATCGAAGACAAGGCGACACATTCGGTAACAACCAACACCAAGCATTTGAAAAAAAAGGTAATGCAACAGAACATAGACTTTTGGTTTGTAGTACACTTTTTCTCGATCATTCTAATCGAGTCGTTTTTATTTTTCAACGTCTCTTAAATGAATGGAATGCCATATAAGGAGGCATACCATATCTGTAATAATAATCCTCAAGACTTTGTAACATCCTGTCTAGACCTCATTGTCAGTACTAAATTATTGTGACATCATTTCTGTAGGTCAGTCATCGAAGGGTTTCCATGAGCAATAACATTTGAATCCAATCTTATTATTATTATTATTTCTCGTAATCACGCGTATCGGAAGAGGCTTCAAAAGAAAGTCTAAAATATATAGCCTCTTCAAAAGAAATTGACATGGATTATATCTTTAAGGTGAAGGCTTTTTGAATTATTTATATGTTAGGGAATTACTGAATTCTAGAAAAGCCATTTGATGGATCATGAAATCACACTCAGGGCGAGACACACATTGGCGGCTCTGCATTCCACAATGCACTAGTAGGAAAAGGCTAGTTGTGGCATTCGGAAAAGGGGATTAATGGCGGTTAAGCCGCACGCCGCTAACCTCACGTCACTGGTAGGTCCTACTGTTGGCGTCATCCTATGCTAGTATTAACAACAAATCCATGCTACATATTCGGAACATCAATACGAATCCACCCCCCATGACCCTAGTTTCTTAGAATTTTTTTGGAAAGGGAAACCATCAGTTATTTCTTTCACGTAAACACCCCCTCGCGTTATACCAAAATAATCAAAGACAAGGGGACACATTTGGTAACAACCGACACCAAGCATTTGAAAAAAAAGCTAATGCAATAGAACATAGACTTTTGGTTTGTAGTACACTTTTTCTCGATCATGAGTCGGTTTATTTTTCAACGTCTCTTAAATGAATGGAATGCCATATAATGAGGCATTCCATTTCTGTAATAATCCGCAAGACTTTGTAACCTCATGTCTAGACCTCATTGTGAGTACTGAATTATTGTGACATTGTTTCTGTAGGTTAGTTTGTTTAAGGGTTTCCATGAGCAATAACATTTCAATCCAATGCTATTATTATTATTATTATTATTATTTCTGATGTTCACGTGTATCAGAAGAGGCTTCAAAAGAAATTCCAAAATATATAGCCTCTTCGAAAGAAATTGACATGGACTATTTCTTTAAGGTGAAGGCTTTTTGAATAATTTATAAACTAAGGAATTACTGAATTCCGAAAAAGTAATTTGATGGATCACACAATCACACCCAGGGCGACACACATTGGCCGCTCTGCATTCCATAACGTAAGGTGAAGTATATTAGGCAAAATTCAAACATTACAAAGTTTAAATAAAAATATATCAAAATCTACAATATCTAATAAAAACACCATGAAATTATTTATGGTTTACTTTGTGATATTAATTTGGTACTGCCATAGTATTCATACCTTTATTGGAGTCCTACTGACTATTAGTTGAACTTACAAAATACTATTAAATTTGTGCTAAACTTTTAAACCCTTTATTGTCTACACATCCTTTTTTTTTGCGGGGAATTGTCTACACATCCTTAGACATATTGACGGGTAAGCATATATGGGATAATACTGACATGCAGAAACATCTATCTTGACAGCAAGTAGTATTGCAAGTTTGCAAGCCTGGAAATAAAATACCTGCCCCGAACTAAAACTCCAATGATTCACCCAGCCACGGCACATAGTAAAGCATTATTATGAGATGTGCCACATGAAAAAGGAATTTTGGTTGAATATATAATTTGTATTGAGGCATAAATCAGTTAGTCGGACGATTAGACAAGCCTATCCGTGACCGTGACACGCATTATCCATCCATCATGGTGGAGAAGTCAAGCAACATACTAATGAACTGGTAGGGCACCGACCGCTCCAATCTCTGCCTACCGCCGTTGCGTCGCTCTGCCCTGGCGCCCACAGCCGCGCTGTCTCGTCCCAAGCCGACGTTCCACAGAACATAGACTTTTGGTTTGTACTCCCTCCGTTTCAAAATATAAGATGTTTTATGTTTGTGAAGAGAATGTATTTAAACATTTTTAAGACGTGGGTTCACCTTCTCTGACAATAAAATGTCAGATACGAATTCACAAAAGTAAAACATCTTATATTTTAAAACGGAGGGAGTAGTACACTTTTTCTCGATCATTCTAATCGAGTCGGTTTTATTTTTCAACGTCTCTTAAATGAATGGAATGCCGGCATATAAGGATGCATTACCATATCGGTAATTATCCTCAAGACTTTGTAAGCTCCTCTATCGACCTCATTGTGAGTACTGAATTATTGCGACGTCGTTTCCGTAGGCTAGTCGTGGAAGGGTTTCCATGAGCAATAACATTTGAATCCAATGTAATTATTATTATTTCTCGTATTCGTGCGTATCGGAAGAGGCTTCAAAAGAAAATTCCAAAATATATAGCCTCTTCGGAAGAAATAGACATGGATTATTTCTTTAAGGTGAAGGTTTTTTGAATAATAATTTATAAATTGAGGAATTACTGAATTCCGGAAAAGCCATTTGATGGATCGCACGGCCACACCCAGGGCGACACACATTGGCTGCTCTCCGTTCCATAATGTAAGGTGTATATTAGGCAAAATTCAAATGTTGCTAAGTTTAAATAAAAAATATATCAAAATCTACAATATCTAATAAATACCATGAAATACTTTATGGTTTAGCTAGTGATATTAATTTGGTTGAATATATAATGTGTATTAAATCAGTTAGTCGGACGATTAAACAGGCCTATCCGTGACCGTGATCCGCGCATTATCCATCCATCCATCATGGTGGAGAAGTCAAGCAACGTAATGAACAGGTAGGGCAAGGCTGGCACCGGAAGCAAAGCAAGGCTGTCCCTCCCTGTGTGGGCTCGTACGTGCCACCGATGCAAACCATTTTCCTTCACTTTTTTACGGTGCCCTTTTGCGATTGAAGACAGCACCGCAGCTCAATAAAACCCCCCGTGTCCAGTCCCGTCCTCTCTCCACCTCCATTCATTCATCACACACGTACGAGAGCAGAGCGTGGCTTGAAGGAGTAGAGAGAGAGCTCAAGGGGGGAGAGGCAGCTAGCAATAATGTCGAAGGAGGTGAGCGAGGAGCCGGAGCACGCGCCGGCGAGGAAGGACTACTCCGACCCGCCGCCTGCCCCCCTCGTCGACATGGGGGAGCTCCGGATGTGGTCCTTTTACCGCGCGCTCATCGCCGAGTTCGTGGCCACGCTGCTGTTCCTCTACATCACGGTGGCCACCGTCATCGGGTACAAGGTGCAGAGCGCCAAGGACCCTTGCGGCGGCGTGGGCATCCTGGGCATCGCGTGGGCCTTCGGCGGCATGATCTTCGTGCTGGTCTACTGCACGGCGGGCATCTCCGGCGGGCACATCAACCCTGCCGTCACCTTCGGGCTGCTGCTGGCGAGGAAGGTCTCCCTGCCCCGCGCCGTGCTGTACATGGTGGCGCAGAGCGCGGGCGCCATCGCGGGCGTGGCCATCGTGAAGGGCATCACGAACGATGCGTACGAGGCGAACGGCGGCGGCGCCAACTCGGTGGCGGCCGGGTACTCGCGGTGGACGGCGTTCGGGGCGGAGCTGGTGGGCACGTTCGTGCTGGTGTACACGGTGTTCTCGGCGACGGACCCGAAGCGCAGCGCGCGGGACTCCCACGTGCCCGTGCTGGCGCCGCTCCCCATCGGGTTCGCGGTCTTCATGGTGCACCTGGCCACCATCCCCATCACCGGCACCGGCATCAACCCCGCCAGGAGCCTCGGCGCCGCCGTCATCTACAACAAGAAGGCGGCCTGGGACGACCACGTAAGCTAGATGCCTCGATCTGCCTTTTTTCCTCTTGCAAGAAAGAAGCTAACTTTGCATGTCTGAAATGAATGTGCAGTGGATCTTCTGGGCTGGCCCGTTCGTGGGAGCGCTGGCTGCGGCGGCGTACCACCAGTACATCCTCCGGGCGGCGGCCATCAAGGCGCTCGGCTCCTTCAGGAGCAGCCGGAGCAACTGAGCTGGCCGGTAAATTATTGCAACGGTCACCCAACCCACCGCGCTACCGCTACAGGCTAGCGTGGCGGGCGTGCCCGTGGCTAGGTAGGCCTAGGCTGCTCCCTCCTCGTGTTGGACCATGTCAGTGTCAGTGTTTGTGCATGTGAGTGAGAGAAAGGTGGGGAGGATGCCAGGTGCATGATTTGTGGATCGTCGTTTTTTTTCACCCTTCAATTATTTCTCGTCACCGTTAATGTTGTCGATTTACTAGTTACTGGCTGTACTGTAGTTTCGTCCCCTTCCTTGCTGTATGGATTATCTGTCAAACCTGTAAAATCGCTGTGAGAATTATTGAGAGCATTAATTGTTTGGTGCATGCGTGCGTGCTCGCTTTCCTGCTGGAGTAGTGCTACCTTGTCTTATCTAAGTACATCTCTGTCATGTACTCTAATCATGTTTATCTTATCCTTCACGATGGATGTGTCATGTTCGCTCGGATCTGGTGGCTCGGAGGGAGAGCTATTGCATGATTGTTTTTCTGGAATTGATTAAGAGACATGGCCGGTTAATGGTGTCCTAACGAACGAACGAACACATACATACTTTTGCAAAGATTATGGTACAATGCAGGGTAGGGCGGGCTTGGTGCCTGAAGTGATCCCTTCTTCTTTTTTGGTGTGACGGAGCAGGGGCCCTGAACTTGATTGATTTCGAGAGCGTCCCACCAGCCTCTGTCTCCACCATCCAACCACCTGCGCACTATCATGTTATTGTTATCCACAGCCTGTAAGAGATAATGATTAATAGGACTACACTAGCAAATGATGGTAGATTCTAGCTAAGAGCATCTCCACTAGTTATCACTGGTTATCTCTCCACTAGTTGGTTGTTTCCAGGCCAAAAACTAAACCTATTTTGGACCTTTTTGCCTGCGAACGGCCAACGTGTTCCCAAGACTGAGTTCTCGCGTTTGAACAAAATTCAGCAAATATTCGGTGAATTTAAGGGTGAATACATATATATTACATATAATTCGGACGAACACCCAAATTTAAACTAGATTTAGGCTAATAATAATAACTAAAAAACATAAAAAGGCCGTTGCCGTCGATGCCGGACGCCCCTTCTACATGCCGAAGTTGTCATAGAAGTAGGTGTAGCCGGGATCGGCCTTGCCGTCGTCGTTGCTCAACGACTGCGATGGGCGGGAGCTGCCCTTCGCCGCCGCTCCTCCGGGGCAAGTAGGAGGGGCCGGCCTCTTCGTCGTCGTCGAGGACGACGAACAGCGCCCCCTGGTAGGCGAGCAGGCGGCTAGACCAGGCATGGCGCTCGGCATGCTCCTGCCGGCGCTGGACACGGCGCCGCTCCGTCTTCTCCTAGTCCGCCCTGGACCAGGCGAGGATGTCCGACGACAAAGGCTCCGGCGGGGCCACGATATCGTGGAGGGATTGCTCCATCGCCATCTTCAAGGCGAAGGCATCCTCGTCGACGGGCACCGCCCACTCGTCCGGATCCGGCCGGGCGGCCGTGAGACGATGGGCGGCGAGGCGCTGCTTGTTGATGACGATGCCGCGTGCCCTTGTCCTCGGCGGCGAGCGGAACGGCGTCACCGGCTCGTGCTTGATCTGCCGAAGTGGCGGCGACGTCGCCGTGGACCGAGGAGGAGAGCGAGATCAGCCATCCTCCCGGCAACCGCTGGGAGGATGGCGCCGCCTTGTCGTCGTTGGCGTAGGGTTGCGGGGGAAGCCGAGACAAAGGTTGTTCCCGGTGCGGTGACCCAGCATACCACTGCATGTGTAGTACACTATAGTCGTTGACATGACATCCACAGAACACCGTGCCGTAAATATCACATCCCTCGGAGTGGTACAACAGAAACATTGCGGATCCATATTACAAAAGTACACACATTATTATTACAATACTGGAAGTTCAAGACTTCCAAAAGATCCAACTTACAAACCAAAATATAAAGTGTTTCAGCGGAATTTAAAAGTAACAACTCCGTCTGGGAGTTGAGCTTAACAGCTTATTCTATATAGTTCATGCTGCTCGGCTCCGTTGGTTACTATTAACTAGGAGTACTTAGTTGGACTCGTTATCATTGACACCGTAGCGGATCTCGTAGTCCACTCCTTCGACTCCTCCGGACAGATCAGGTTCCTTGTAGAACACATCTTCTTGGCATTCAGCTGCATACATTGGCAAGTCTTCGGAATCCTCAGAGTCTAAGCAAGGGATCAAAGGAAAGAATGAGTAACAGCGTTACCCAACAAGTTCATTATGTGCAAGGTGGGAAGTTTGATGCTCTAACTACCACCTCGGATTATAAATCCTTGGCACTATGCAATTTTTGTAAAGCTTTCTTCAAAGATTGGTTTTATTATGAAAAACTATGACCATCAGCCTTCACAGGTTGACCAGAACTTTCATGGAGTTCCTTTCCGCCGCGTCAGCTCCTTCCCTAACGAGGAGTAACAAGTTACAATTCTTACACTCTGTAGAGGTGCGTTACTTTACCCATGAGAGATCAACTCCTTGTTGCACAACCGGGCGTACTTTCCCGTCCACAATTCCATGATGTGGAGCCTAGTAGTTGGTCCAATCCAATCACTGACCCCTTCGCGACCTCGCATACCTCCTTGGTGTACACCATGCCCACATAATGAATTACGACAATGGTTTGTACAAACCGTTAGATGCAAGAACTATCGTGGGACGATGAGGGTTCCCACCCATATGCTGCATATCCTCTACGAATTACCAATTAATATGCACGCTACGAGGATAACAGCCACGACCTGCACATCCGGCTTCATGCGAGAGGAAGAAGATACAACTGACTTCTCTGTCCCATTCCAAATCTCATGGCTAACGCGTAATATACTTCGCTAGAATCACTGATGTCAGGGGTTATTAAGTCCCTAATTGATCATCATTGTTTTGCAATTAGAACCCTAAGTTCCATTGCTCTATTATATCATCACTTAGGATGATATCAATGATTTCTTTATTTGTGAAAACAATATTTTCTTCCTTTTATAGCATATATGATAACACACAATTTGCAAATACTTTGATAAAGACTCTTCAAAGGACATAAGCAAGTGATGAACTTGCCTTGTGATGGCAAGGTAGTGAAGTCTGATGCTTGCACTGGACCTTAAGCTTCTATCTCTACGAAAACATCATTATTGCTCGGTAAGGACAATATTTAAAGAAGCAAAATGATTATGCAAATAATGCAATGCATTATTTAATTCTATATGCATTTTCCCTATATAAGGTGCCTTTTAATAAAGCATTTATAAATATTATAAAGTAATATTTATAACATATATTGAATTAGTTTATTATATTTCCTTTTTATTTGACTTTTATTGATTTAATAATTCTTTTTAAGTATTATCAATTATACATTAAAAATTGTTAAAAATGTTTATTTAGTATTTTTCAAAAATACTATAATATTAATATATAATGAAAGTGATTTTTATTTATTTTTATCATCTTTCAATAATTTTGTAAAATACCATAAGGAATATATAAATTACAAAATTCTTATAAAAATTTAAATGTCCAAAAAATTTATATCTTATTTTATATGGATAGAGTGGGTATTTTGGTCTTTTCTTGTTTATTAAAACAGGCCTGGAATTGTTTCTGGGCTGGCTATTCTTATTGGGCCCTAGTGGCCCATTTAGTTTTAGACAAAAGGACCACCCCGAAGGGTCTGGCCCAGCTCGGCCCACTCCTCACTACCTCTCTCTCTCTCCCTCGAGCTTATCCTCTCCTCCTCTGACCCCGACCCTGTGGCCGGCGATGCCGCCACCAGCAATTCCCGCTGCTGTAGGTCGATCTGGTCGCCGCCGTGGTGTACTAGGGGGTTGTCGACGATTCCCGTTCGTTCCATCCAATTGGATTTGAGCCTGGGGCTCTCCTGCAATGGATCAATGCCACACTGAATCCCTAGGGTTTGGGGTTTGGCATGTGTTCAAGTGCTGCCACCGTCGCCGTGGTCCCGCCTGTGGTGATGTGGTAGATTCTTATCGTGGCGCCATCGTGGTGGTGCATTCTGGCGTCCTGGTGCTCCTGCCGCATGATTCGTCGGCCAATCTTCTTCCTCTTCAATTTCTTCAGCGAGGACCAACGGTGAGTTTGATTCCTCCCCCCTGGTTCTTTCTGTGCTTGTTGATTCGATGCTAGAGGCTGGCAGTGTCCTCACTATCTATTGTCTGGTTCAGTTAGGATGATTATCCATTTAGGGTTCATGTTATGTGATTGATCATGTACTGGATGATTTGAATCGTGTTTGGTTGATCTGTATACATGCTAAATGATTATTGGTCTGACGCTTGTTGCTTAAAATGATAGATGATGTTTCTGGTGGCTTACTAGATGATTTGATGCTTAGATTGCATCTGATTCAGATGATGTAATTGTTTGGGAAGCATGCTTGGTTAAGCTAATGATCAGATAGCTTTCCACTGTTTATTTGATTCATAGTCATGATTATGATGGGATCTGACTCTTGTCTTAGTCTTTATTAGCTTGGGAATTAGCATGGATCATGATCTCAAGCATGAAGTGTATCATAGGAATCTCCTAGTTATGATTCCTGTTAAAGGAAGATGATTAGTTAGTTGATTATGCAGATCTATGATGATTTGTCGCCTTTCCTGATTCATATTGGACTGTCCTTGTGACACCATCATGGTATGGCACACAAGAATAACTCTAATCCATTGATTGGGTTGTTTGATACTTAATGACAAAGTTGGCTTTGAGAGATAAACATAGATGTTTCTTTTCTGAATTCTCTAAGACCAATGATGTTGGTCTGAGGCTTAGGGATTTAGATTTTATCTAATTGGTTCATCTAGATAGTCCTCGTAGTGGTACCAGTTATTCTTGATTGAATCAAAGCTTGGAAAAATGATAGTGAGATTGATCATGTTATGGATCCTAAGGATTTGTTCCTAAGGTTCTACCCTTCCTTTAGGGATGTTCCTAGAAATAGACCATAGGTATATGCATGATTGAATTGTAAAATATAGTTGGAAAACGAGAGCAAGGATGTTGCTCTGAGCTCTGGTTGGATCCTGGTACTTTGCTGTTTGCCTTTAGAGTTTTAAAAATCCCTATGATGGATTCTCTTGGGTGATTTCTGAGGGTTTGCTTTATAAAACAACACATGCTTTTCTCTAAATAAGATGATTAGCTCATGTGAAGGTTTTATGAAACCTACCACAAACACTGATGTTTGTGGAGTAAGTTGGTGATGATATTGATCTGGTTCTGCTAGGCTCTTGTGCTAGATCTTGAGCTAACCTGCTCCTCCTAGCTCCTGGTCTTGATCTTGTTGTCCAACTGATCCATTCCCCTCCTTATGTCACCATCCTGGTGATGTGATCTTGCTTTGGTTGGTTTGGTTGCTGGCTGTGATGCTTGATTTAGCTACTGTCTACACTGGCTGTTCTTGTGTGTTGTGCAGTGGAGAGATGCACTAGTGCCTCTCCACGGCTATGCTTGTGGTTTTGTGAGATTGGGATGTGCTTGTGAGATCGACAGCACACCACATGAATGTTGGTGTGTGTCCTGCCAGTGTGCCTGCTATGCACCTGTGGATATGTTCAGAATCTGGATATTTACTTTTACCTGGTTACTTTCATCTGTCTGGTGATTTTGCCCCTCTTGTCTGTCATTTGACTTCTGGCGTTAAATTTATGAAAGATGGATTCTTTCGTAATGGTAAAACTTGCCCCTTTTTATAAAATGTCTCAATGATGAATTTGTCAAGTGCATTTCACTGACATGTGTGAGAGAAATAATACTAACACTAACCTTTTATTTCTCTATATCTTTTCTGTTTGTTTTGCAGGTACAAATATAAAGATGAAGATTTAGTTTAGGTTTAGTTAGAGGATAGTTAGTAAACAGTCCATTGTAATCTTTTTCGTTCTTTTGTAATTTTCTTTTTAATATTTTTGTAATATTTATTTTATTCTTCTGTAATAAAGATTATATCATTATTAATAAAGAATATTCCTATTCTTTGTATATATACTATTGTAAGTTATGTGGATGGTTTCAAATAAGTTATAATTTTATAACTTGATTATATATAGTGATGATAAGAAATAAACTTTATATTCATTATTGTTTTTCTTTGGATAAAATTAATATTTATCTCTTAATTGAATTAAGATTCAAAACTTATATCTAATTCATTTGAATTATAATTCAAACACTCAAGTTTAAAAATTCAAATACATTTGAAAACACATAACTCCTTAAGATCATCTCAAAGTTTATAACAATCATCCTTTAAGACTAAACCTAATCTCAAAGTATGAAAGAAACATTAATCACATAGGTTTTTATTTGGCAAAAATTTTACCCACATTTTCACAGATGAATGCATGCAACAATCCATATTCCTAAATATACCCTTCGTTAGATCCTAAATACTGGGATGTTACACCCGGCGAGGATGTGCTCCGCCATGGTGTTGAGAATTCGCCCCGGAGCGCTCCACCAGCAGCGTCGCGCCGCCGCGTTGTTCCTCTTCTGGCGACCACAGCAGCCCGTCTTGGGCGAGCTCCACAGCCGCCCGGTAAGAACTGCTCCTAGAAATGGAGGTTGCCCGGATCCTCGGCGAGATCCGGGTCCTCCATGGCAGTGATGGTGGCCTAGATCTCGTCGACGATCTCCTCGTCAACCGGCACCAGCGGAATTGGGAACCCGCTGGCGCTGAGCTTCTAGCCGGGCGAGACCCGGGTGTCCGGCGGCGCCATGTAGCCCGCGTCGTGCAGCATACGTGCCTCCCATGGCTAATGTGTGCGGCAGTCGAATCCGTTCGCCGTCGCGGGGTCGCCGGGAAACCTCTCGGCCATGGGAAGTGGGGGCGTTCGCGAGAGTTTGGGGTTCACCGGAGTTGGGAGAGCTTGGGAGCTGTGAGAAAGTGTGAAGAGTGCAGGCAAGGGGTACGGCTTTTATAGGCTGAGACGGACGGTGGGGGCGGGAGGGGTGTAGCGGCAAGGGCAGGAAAATAGGAACCGACGGGAAGATATTGTCCGTCGGTCGGTTACGGGAGCCGAGCGGCGGTGGCGCGCAATTACGGCGGAGCGTGGTCAACGAGATGGGCGGTTAATGTCCGGCGGTCCTTCACGGGGTTTCGAGGCAGAAGGATGACGACAACTCGGTTTCTGTCGCTGACTGGGCGGGTCCACGCACCAATTTTTTTTTCCGTCTCTTTCGCTTCGTCCGGCGTTTTCAGGGCGTTCCTAGGAACCCGGGATCGGCTTGGGAAGTCCGGACCAAAGTTGTCACAAATCCAAATGAAACTATGATAGTGAAAACGCGGTTGGATCAATTTTCGACGTCCAGACAAAAAAAAACACTCTGAAAACGGTCTGCTGGGAAGCCGAGTGGAGATGCTCTAATAAACGTTGAACCGTCAACATTTGTGTTTATTATAAGGGCTTGACTAGAACTCACTCAGTTTAAATCTCAGCATAATAATCCTACTTTTTATCACACGTGAAATAGTATGATAGAGGGTTTTCGTCGATAGTTAATTTAAAAAGATTACAACATAATAAAAATTAATTAGCCTAATAAACTACTTGGCAGCCCCATCCTCATTGCCATTCTCCTCGGCCTGCCTAGCCACGGTGGCTTCGCTCCTCACCTCGTGGTGCCGCTGGACCGTCTCGTTCCTTCTCTGCATCCTGGCCACAGACAACATTTCCCACTCCCTCACCATCGTCGCCGCTAGATGGTTCCGCGTCACCTGCGCGTCTCGTTCGCCGAGGCTGCGATAGCCACACGGTAGGCCATGGCTTCGACCTGCTGCTCCGCGAATGTACTATGGCCTTCCTCCCTGCTACGGGGCCGGTTGGCCAGGAAGCGGTCGATAGTGTTAGCATCGTCCTTCGTCTGCGCCGCGACCGATGTTGGATCGTGACTGGGACGGTGTTGCCACCTCGGGTTCACGACAACCTAGCAAGTTCTAAAGATGCCTTAACCGTTGGGCATGATTTTTAGCAAACCCTCTAAACAGACTCTCTCCCTTCTCTCTGTAAGGGTATGTCTCGAAAGCTTCCTCGCATGCATCGGCGGGCTTTCTTACCTCCACGCGATGTCATAAACAAGATTAAACAAATAAGGCATCCGTGTGAGGTGTGAAAATGGCCAAGACTCAAAACAAACATTCGACACACATTACCACGAAGTTGACCAAAGGAGAAAAGGAGGTTTGTCGCCCTTCTCTGATCATCTTGTTGTATTGTTCAACCGCAAGCTCGTCAAACAGCAATGGCTCCTCCAAAATTTCTTCCCGAAAAGCTCGTAAGTATATCTCCACACGAGCGTGGTCAAGAAACCAGGTGATGTAGTTATTAAAAGCATCCTGACCGAACTCCCTTTCTTGCATTCCCTTTGCTTTCTTAGCCTCGAGCACGCACCTCTTTAGTTTCGCAACGTGCTTGGCTTGAATCTTGTCCCAATCCTTCTCCTTCCTCTGATTCTTTCTATCCAAGATTCACAACAGCAACTCCTAGACCGTTATTGGTCGAAGCAGATTACATCACAGGTTGGTGAATGATATCTTACCCATGAAGTTGTATGTCTGTGTTCTTCCACTCAGGCGGAACAATCTGAAATAACCCAAACTTGGTCATGACACGATATGGCTGGTGATGCTCAACCGCCAACATGCATACCATTGGGAAACACATTAGCCACATACGAGCTTCTTCCGTGCACTTCGAGTTAAGCGCATAGTCGTCTGCGACACCAAAGTTCCTCCTTCTTCCGTATAACTCCCACGTCACATGCAACATACCACACTCATGTCAAGTTCAAAGATTACACATTCAAAACATATAATTGAATGCACCCTTGGATATTACTGGATCCATGGTTATCGTGTCAAACTCGTGGGTGTACCTCCTGTACACCGCCATAGGGTCGCTTGGGGGGTCGGATACCATGTCCCACTTGTAAGCCCACGTGGGGACATGGAGGTTGTTGTCGTTATCAACATAAGCGTCTTAACACAACAATATCGATCGTCCAACTGGGAAGCGTTCCCAGTTCCACATCAAAATAAGGAGCAAACAACCATCAATGCATCCATCGGCCGCGCTCCTAAGACAAGCCTCATACAACTACACATGAAGTGATACACCGTTTAGTAAGAACAATATTTTTTGAGGTCCTGTAGAGGTAGACAACATTGTAAAGAATTGATTGCCTGATGGTACAACCAGGCCAACGCCGCCGAATCCCAATTGAAGTTAGATTAAAAAACGATGAGCACCTTAAGGCAATGCCACTAAGCACGATCCCGGCTGCTGTCAGAAAAGAGAATCCTCGTGATGATGTACCACACGCACAAACGAGTGTACAACATAATCGTCTCCTCGTCAGCATCCACGGGGCAGGTCTTGAAATTCGGTATGATCCCACCGCCAGCGACCCTCAATCTTTCCCCCTTATTGTTTATAGCCTCGGGTGGATCCTTTCCTATATGACTGACCATCTGCTCACTCCACCCGTATGAATTTGCGCTTAGGCACACATGTTTTCCCTCGATTGGGAGTACCCGGATCATATGCTCATATCCTGCAAAGTGACCGCAATATCGTCGGTTCTAAGGTGAAAAGTGTGTGTGTCTCTGGCCTCCGCGGGTCGACAAGTGTGGTGCTCGCAGCGGGGTTGAAGTTCGGTGTCGACCGAGTGACCATGTGGATAAAGGGGAGGAGTCCTAACTCCTCAGTGTACGGAGTGTACCGCTAATCGTAAGACATCTTGTTGGACGAGACCTCGTGATACCTAAGTCGAAGAGGTAGAAGCTCCTGCAACCATACAATGGCCAAGATCAACTGAACTAGCACGTCGATTTTAGTACCTTGCTCTTCTCGGACAACTTATAGACACGGTGTTAAACATCGTAATCGTAGTGAGGATTGAGAAGTTCTATCTTTTTTTATGGGATTCGAATCCACGGGTGCGCAGCAGCTTTTGCGTGTTTGTACGCAAGGGCAGGTGAAAAGTACAGAGAGCAGCCAGGCAGGGATGTAGATGGATGGTGGGTGCGGCTGGGGCCGGCGCGTCGGAGCAGACCAGCGGATCGAGCGCCGCGCCAGGACGACGGGCGGGACAGGGTCAGCCTGGCACGCGACACTTTTCTCGCTCGTCTTTTCTCTTGGCCTGTAGCTAGCACACCCGTTGGTGCGACCCCAGCGCCCAGCGAAGCAGTAGTGCAACGGCTACAGGAGAGCGTTCCCGTGCACGAACATTATTACGAACCAAACGGAATAAACGGCCGCGTAGCCTGATTGGATGCACTGAAGGCCGTGTCGATCCACAGAGAAGGAACGATGGGTCCCCCCACGTCGTGGCGCGCACAGAAAGTTCGAGCGTCTTCAAAACCCGGCCACGAAAGATTTTTTTTTTTTTTTTGAAAGAGGAGAGCCCCCGAAGGGGCAGGAAGCCATATATTAAAATAAAACGGTGGAGTTACAGATTTTCACGTCGGACCCTAAAAGAAAAAGAATTACAAACAAGCCCAAACGCTTTGCACAAAGAACCCTACAGAAGATCGGGAAAAGCAATCGGGTTCATCTTCGGCCGCCTCTGCAGAGGGCCTCATAGCGGAGGTTGAAGAGACGCCGGAGCTTCGCCGGCAGCAAGATGGCCTCGACC
The DNA here is from genome assembly GCA_030063025.1 of Avena longiglumis. Classification (NCBI taxonomy): domain Eukaryota; kingdom Viridiplantae; phylum Streptophyta; class Magnoliopsida; order Poales; family Poaceae; genus Avena; species Avena longiglumis. The sequence continues at coordinate 26,605,974 of CP125974.1, forward strand.
TAGCCAAGATAATCGGGTGGCACAAAGCTTCCGATTTGGATCTGCGAAGAAAGGATTGGCTTCACATCTCCAAGATGATCATCGCCGTTGCACCATTGGGGATCCATACCTCGATGTCACCACAACACCCGAGAGGAAGACCCAACATGGAGCAGCGAGCGCGGCGAGTTAAATCGACCCAGCGAGGAAGCCTCCCCGCCGAGCTCCCCCGAGATGAGGAGGAGAGCCATAGAAGAGGCGGTGTTGGCGAACCCAGTGACTCCCGGAAGGAGAGCCACACGACCACGGACAAGGACGGATCCAACTTCCGGCAATTCCACCTCCCCGCCTCCACGGGCCAAGGGAATAACTTTAGTCAAATCATGGCGATAGAGCTCCTTTCGCCTCCACGGCCAGAGCCAAACCACCAACTCGCATCCACCGTCGATGCAGAGCAAAGACTTATTTGAAAGGGCCTCACCTTAGACTCCAACACCACCGTCCACCTCGATGGAAAGGTAGCGGGGAAGAAGCGGTCGGCCGTGTCTTTGAAACACCGAGCGAGAACCCCACCCTCCAACGAACCATCATCGTCGCTTTGGATCCTCTCTCCCGCCGCCGCCCGGCCGGCCAGAGGATGCGGGGAACCTGTTGGACCAAGGAGAGAAGGGGGCCTTATTAGCGGAGATCTCGCACATGCGCCACCCTTCACCAGCTCCGCCCGCCGGCAAAGCAGCGGCATCCCGGATCGTCGAATCGGCCAGAGAGTCGGCGCCCTACTCCAATCTCTGGGCACAAAGCCACAAGACCTAAAACTAGACCTACCAACTACTCGGCGCCTCACCGCCATCTCCGGCCAGAGCCGGAGATAGCTCGAGGGAGCCCTGCTCTGGTCAGCGAGAGAGGGAAGGGGGCTTCGAGGAGTGCGAGCTGGTCAAGTTTTCTTGGCCACGAAAGATATCTTGGCCAAACCGCCAAGAACAGATTACGGCAAGGAAGGTTTGGGGAAAAAAAACCATGGACATGTTCCTCTACGAGCACCCGAAATGCAAGAACCCTTAGTTAGGCACTTAGGTCATATAAAAAAATAATTTCAATAAAAAAAAAAATACTCTCCACTGTTAGGGTATATTAGGGTTAGAGTATATTAGAGTATACTCCCTCCGTTTTAAAATATAAGATATTTTAGATTTGTAAAAAAAAATGTATCTAGACTTGTTTTAATGTCTAGATTCACTTTAGACCTTAGTGAATCTATATACTAAAAGTAGTCTAGATACATTTGCTTCACAAATGTAAAACATCTTATATCGAAGGGAGTATTTGATAGTTTAAATATTATAATCTAATTAAATCTCTAGTAGTCTTTCTATCCCTCGAGTCTTTTAGTACTGTATAAACAGCCCAAAGGCTTAGGATGTAATCACCTCTTACAATATCAATATAATCTATACTTCCACAATTTATCATGGTATCAGAGCGGTTCGCTACTCCTAGGGTTTAGCCACCTCTTCCGTCGTGCCGCCCCCGGGGAGACCGTTCAGCGTCGGGGGCCGCGCAATAGTAGATTAGATCTTACTTTGCCAAAAATTTCTCGCCGGCCGCTTGACCGGTGTTTATTCTTCTTTCACCGATCATAGATCAGATTGCGTCGTCCACAGCCGCATGTCGTCATGCGTCTCTACTTCAACCTCGGCGTCGACTCAATTCCGGCAAATCATCGTAAACGATCGTGCCAAGGAGGCTCCGCGCGGCGCCCCAAGGGACGCCTTCACGCGCTGCGTCGGCTTCTCCATCCTCACGTCGTCATCATGCCGGCCCGTCTTCGCCAACATCGATCGGGACGCACGTTCCCGAGTACGCGCCTCGCCGTCAACAAAGGGCTGCACCTTTATCACCCGTGGTCATCATCGTCGACAACCATCTACACCAACAACATCGTCGCATCGTGGTCATCAACACCAATCATGGTCAACGTCAACGCCAGCAAAAAGTTCTTCTCCACGAGCGACGCCGCGCTCATACAAGCGAAAAATATGGGTCTAATCCCCGAAATCGACTACCGTAACAATTCAATCGCCATCAACAACTACCTCGTTGTCTTCGTCCACCACGATCTCGCTGCCAGAGTCGCAGACTAATTTTTATTTTGCACTAAATTAATTTTATTCTTGCAACTACTTCATCTATTTCGACAAATCGGGGGATAACTTCTACGCACCGACCGTTCACGAGAATTTCTTTGCTGCTCCCTCCGGCTCTGGCTCGCATGGCTCGTGATGGTACCTGTCTTTGCACGTCCAATATTGGCAACATCTGTCTTTGCACATCTGATATTGGCAACATCGACGCGTGGCTTCGTCCCCGGCATGCTCCCGGTTTTGGCGGACTTGGCAAGGCGTGTCGCCTACCTCGACTACTTCTCAAACTACGTCTACCTCAACCACTACGGCGAATTCTCCAGAGTCAACAACGACATCGACCACAACACAACATCATCGACTTCATCAACGATGACAACTTCACCAACGGCACCATCGACCACCACTACAGCGCCTCACTTTCAGCTACATCGACATCGGCTCCACCGACATCCTCTCCAGTCTGCGACTTCGGATTATGCTCCAGTCAAACCGTCCGCGACACTCTTGCTGTTCGCGTCACTATCGATCCGATTGCCGGGGGTGTTAGAGTATATTACGGTTACGTTATATTTGGTAGTTTAAATATTATAATCCAATTCTATCTCTAGTAGTCTTCTTGCTCTCAAGTCTTCTATTACTATATAAACAACCCAAGAGTTCACGATGTAATCACCTCTTGCAATATCAATACAATCTATACTTTCGCAATCTTTTATTCACGAAACTCTTGCCTAAATAACTGTGCAAATTTTTAGACGCCATATTCGCTGGGACGGAGGGAGTAAGTACAGAAGCGCGCATAAATAGGAACACAAATCTCCTTTTTTTTCCCTGCGAAATTCAAGTAGGAGCACAAATTTAATGTCTTTAAATCTTTATTTGTGCAACATGTGCTATTGAGGGACATTTCAACGAACAAGCAACTGAACACGTCACATATATTATTCCCAAGTGAGCTACGACTGCAATAATCTTATCATATCTTCTTCTTAATCATGCGAGCAATGGTTATTCATCGTTATTATCGGGGGATTGGACAGGTTGAGGGAGGGCACCTCATGTCAACTGTTGCTCTTGGTGATAAGAAATTCCAGATGTCTTTTTGAAACACATTAATTTCTTAGCATTTTTATTTATAAGTACTATACTACACGTTAAGCATTTCAACTTCAACAAAAAAAAGTAGAGAACAGACAAGAATACTTCTGTAGAATCCTCACAAGGGCGTGAGGCCTCACGTACAGTGGGTCCGTGACAGCTCAAATGGATACTGCTTGAAGATACGAATGCAGTTATACGTCGTATATATAGGAGTATCATAATAAATCCGCAAGCAGGGTGAGAGCGAAACCCAATCAGGCCGTAATCTGCAGTACTGTCACGTCGTACTAGTACATCATTTTCGGTTCTAGTGGAAACCACGAGTAGTAGCTCCCTGCGTCAGTGCGCGCGCCATTCCTTTTCTTGCAAGAAAGAGTTCAGTGGACGTCGCGTCGTCGTCATCGTCAAACCAAAGATCCAAGATAGTAAGATGTTGCGTACCAAACTGTTCTAAGGACGCAGTGGCTTTGTTTAAGGTCATAGTATACGGTTTTCAGGCCACAGCTGGGTAGCTAGCCTGCTCATGATTATTACAAACAATATGTATCTTAACTCAGTCCTAAACCCTAATACACTCGCCTAGCTCTCTGCATGTCACTGACTGAGCAGTGAAGTACTCTCAACAGTTTGCTTGATTGCTAATACTCTTTATCCGCTATGGAGGGGACATGAACGGTAGCGGCACTTTTACTGGAGTATATACTAGTCCAGCAAAGGCTGGACCATCGTACGTGATTGTATACAGGCTAGCAACGGGACCTAGTTCATTAGAGGCCAGACTGAGAATTAATGGACCATGGAACGGGCCCGACACAGCTAGGCAGCTCGATCGGCATCGCCATAGCCACTTCCGTTCACTTGCTTCATGCTTATCCGATCCACAATATCTGACTGCGTGACTGACCGACTGACTGACTGGATTCGAAACTCTCTCACCGTGATTGGGACCCCCTTTTTTTTTTAAGAAAGACATGCCGCCGGAGGTGCCAATTTCGTTTCGGCTCATACGGACGTTGCATCATGCGGTACAAAGTCCTGCGAATCTGAATTCTGAATCGCTAGAACTACTAGTTAATTGCAAGTTTAGAACTCATATAGGCATACTTACAGTAAACAAATCAAATATGTCAAAACAATAAGGAGTAACATCGACACATCGACTTTGTCGATCGTATATCTCAAACAGGTACAATTTCTCATATTATTTTCATAAGATCTGAACTAAATTAGGTGATGTTCAAAAAGAACAAAGGTCTGAAGTATTGACACAGAGAGCCAAACATAGGTCTTCACTTACTCCCTCCGATCCAAATTAGTTGACTCAAATTTGTCAAGATATGGATGAATCTAATACTAAATTATGTCTACATACAACCGAATCTAGACAAAACTAAGTCAACTAATTTGGGTCGAAGGGAGGCCAAGTTGTGCTGTTTCAAAATTCAGGACAGGCAGATGGTTCCAAAATTCAAATTCAAGAAAGTACAGTTACAGGAGTACAGTTACAGGGTCGTGGCTTAGAGACGTCTGAGATAACCAAAAAACAACATATCTATCAGCAAAATGAAACAAGAAACTACTTTCTAGGCCTCAGACCGCTGTCACTACAAGGACTCAGAACGAAACTATCCAGCCTGCCTCCTGCTAGGCTCGTAAATCATCAATGATGAATTTCGAGCACCCTACGTGCCGAGTTGAACTATTGCTGGAAAATCCGACTGTTGCGTTCTTTCCAAATCCGCAGGTGCACCAAAATGATCACTGTGTCATAGTCTCTTCCCAGCTCCTTTGGTGCCATTTTCCTTTGCCTTCAACCACCAGTCTTCATTGCTTCGTTAGGTATTGCTTGGGAAAATTAGCTCCGGTCCATTCTCTGAAATTGATCCAGACAGGTGTGTGAATCGATAGTGAACGAACAGGTGATTACAGCATGGTCTTTCTTGCAACAGAAACATAGTGCTGCTAAAAAGTGCTACTCCCCGAAAAATGAAAAAGCATCTAGTTTCCAACAAACCATATCTATAGCATTATAGTTCATGTAATCTCTAGAGCTAACAAATCATATCAGCATATCAAATTAGAGAACAGTTAATTAAGAACACTCATGATTAATACATTAAATGATTCGGTCTAGTGACAGAGCAAGTATCGTCTACTGAGGTCTACAAAGAATATTTTGCTTTCCTTAAAGTATAAATAATCATGAAATTAATTTAGAGAGTACGAAGAACCAAGATCAAACACTATACTACATATATGATACGGAAAAGATACCTGTAGCTATGAGGTGGTCTTCCTTGCAAAAGAATGTAGTGCTACTTCTTGACAAAGGAAAAAAGGAGCAGCTACTTTTAGCTTCAGGACATACTTGTTATCAGTTGTTTTACCTACAGTAAAATAGTAGTCCATGATCAATATAAACATATGTATTATGAGTGAATATCAAGCAGGATCATATAAATCATATAAATGAAACAAAAGGCAGCGATGAATCACGTACTTTGATCATATCAATGCCTCTGAATAGACAATATTCTTGGTACTTTTTCCCAGTGAGTCAACATCCTTGTTTGGCTTAGCAAGTATTCTTGTCGTTTGCCTTGATATCCCTCTGGACAAAGCGACATATAGTTGACCATGAGAGAACACAGGCTCGGGAAGGTAGATGCCAATATTTGGAATGGTCTGACCCTGAGATTTATTAATTGTCATAGCAAAACTAAGACGGATTGGAAATTGATTTCTCTTAAATTTGAAGGGAAGTACATCATCTTCAGACGGATATAAAGGAATTCTTGGAAGGAATACACGTTTTCCAGCATGTTGTCCTCCAATAATTTCAGCATTGATAGGGTTATCTTGAAATGCTTTAATAATTAGTCTTGTGCCATTGCACAATCCATTGGATGGATCTAAATTTCGAAGCAAGATCACCGGACAATTGATCTTTAACTTGAGAACATGCGGAGGTAGGCCATTAGGTGTCAAAGAATTCAGGAATTCAGGTTGGTAGTGATTTTGTGTATCATCCACCGCTGAATCAAAGCTGTAGTAGACCTTTTCTTCTCTCAGGAAATCTTTTTATAAGCATTGTATTTATTTCATCCACATATTCGTTTTTAGTGGAAATAATGGCACGCTCACTTATATAGGATGGAAATCTTCCAGTCTGGTCAAGTGAAGGAAAGATATCATCAATCAATTTGCTAACAGAGGTTATTGAGTCTGTGTAACCTATAACTATTTCTTCAGGTAGGCGTACATAATCTTCACCAATTGATTCTTCGGTACCATTCCCAATTCTCAGGAGAAAATCAGAGAACCATGGATCAGACTGTGCTCTCATATTGCGTTGTAGTTTTATTTGTTTTTTATCATCCCATAGATATGATTTTTTCAGACAAGCATTAACAATTTGTGCCCTGGTGCCACGCCTCACTACAAGAAGGACTTGTCTGAAATCACCTCCAAACACTATTACCTTTCCTCCAAACCGTGACCTACAACCAGTAATATCTTGTAGGGATCTATCAGTGCCTCGACAGCCTGTCGTTTCGTCATGGCTACTTCGTCCCAAATTATTAAAGATGCCCTTCTTAGTTGTTCTACTGTCCCACTCTGCTTACTAAAGTTGCACAGAGTATCATCTTGAACACTTATTGGTATTTTAAATCTTGAATGGGCAGTCCTACCACCAGGCATTATAGAAGCCGCAATACCAGATGTTGCTGTTGCGATGGCTATAAGTCCCATGGAACGCACCTTAGCCAATAAAGCTTTATAAAGATATGTCTTTCCTGTACCTCCTGGACCATCGACGAAGAATACCTTAATCTTTTTACATAAAACATGGTCCAATATTTCATCAAAAGCAAGCCTTTGTTCATCGTTTAACGTTGCATGCAACTTCAAATCTTCTTCATCAACAACGATAGATATCTCTTCAGTTAGTTCCTGTAACTACCTCGGTGAATTACGCTCCTAGATACAAGCCTGGACGAGCGGTAGTGGTTGAAATAGTACGGTGGGGCCCAAAAGCCACGCACGGGTAGACCTTTCGGCCGTCCCAACCACTTCCAACTCATCGGGACCTATACGGGCGGCGTAATCGACAGGCGAAGGGATCAACTACATACACAAATGAGTATGTATGTAAGCCACCATACAAGAGTACATCAGAGCCATTCCATCTAGAAAGAAAGGAAATATAGCAACGCCATATGGCAAGATTCAAATGACCTAGATAGATATAATATTTTAGGATATTTTCTCATACACCACACATCAGAGTATCAAGCGGAAACGACAAAACATAGTCCGAGTACGGATAAGAAGCAAATCGGCATAAGATGCCACAGAAGTAAGCACATCCCGCCCACAGATCTCACGGATCCCCGTTCCCGGAATCTCTACACCGAACGATCGTTGCCCACATCATCAGCCTCTTCCACCCAAGATCCGTCTGCGAGTGTACCTGTTCATCTGAACAAATAATTTATCGTGTGAGACCCTAAGGGTACTCAGCAAGTCTTAATGCCTCTAAAGGGGACACAACCTGGGGTGACGCAATTGCAGCAAAAGATAAACCCTAGCAGTTCTATAGATACTCGCTAACCATCCGCCTAACCAAAGATAGACGGATGTCCGTGAATTAATGACAATAGTTTTAACATTAATTTCATCAGATCCATCCTCCTCCTCGCTTACCAACGAGGAAGCGGACGAACAACCCCCCATCCGTTGGCCATTTTATTAACCATTCCATGAGTATTGCACTATTTACTAGTCAAATTACTTAGTCAGATTATAACAATAAACTTTAGTTATGCTTGTCTATGATCGAAACTGCTCCAAGTCGTCCATAACCGCGGATACGGCTTTCAGAAAGTTTTACCCTGTAGGGGTGCACAAATAGCAACACACACTCGATCAACCTCGGAAAAACCAAATCAAAACCCAACGAGGCCTTCACGACAAAGCAATCACATGATTCAGAAATATTTCCGGGGGCCACCCCATTGAGTAGACCCGCAACGAAGTTAGCTTACCGAGACGGACTCAAGGTTTCGTCAATGGTCAGAACGATCGGGAACCCGAAAGTGTGGCTTGTCGATCGATGAAAACACTCCGCTTACCTAAGCGACTGGTGTGCTCCTCGCACAATCGTAAGTAAATGAGTAGCATGGCATAAGTACAGGATAGTAAATAAAACCTCAAACTAGTTTGTGGCCCCAAGAAATAAGACGGAATCAAGCTCGGCTCGGGGTCCCATAAGCCTCCCGGATGTGGATAGCGCGAATATTCTTGGAACAGGAATCAAGTACTCGGGGTCTTACGGGACACAAGTGAGCAGGAAAAACCAAATAGCAGATGTTGCTCACCGGTGCCACTTTCATTAGTTATCCCATTACTACTCAGGTTAAGTTTTTTAGGTACCTCATTATCCATCAGACACTCACATACCCTACACATGCTGTTCTACGACTCGCATGGCTCAAACAACTCCTGTAGTAATGCCTCATGGGATGGAGGAACAAGCTTGGTGGGGTTTAAAAGTAAAGGCTATGCAATACTTAGGATTCAGTTTAATGCAATCGCGACTCAATGATGCAAGAATAATATAGAGGCAATAGGTATTGTATGTATGCAAGCATGTGGTAGTGCTTGCCTGGCAACTCAGTTGAGGCGAGAGATGGATCTGGGTAGTGCTCCTGGTTCTCTTGATATATCCCCTGCTTAGTGTCTATTCGAAGAAGAACCAAACAAACAAGGGCCAACATAAATAAGTGCACAAGCATATGAATAAAATGCGTCAAGCAAACAATCATGCCATGATGAATGATGCACAAGTTGCATGGCAATAATGTAGCATGGCATGGGTGAGGTGTAGAATACAAGAAATAACATTTTTATTGGGTTTTGGTCACATTTTATTGTCATATTAGTTGCTGTATACTATATATTTATATGATGCATGCTGCAATTGAAGTCATGGATAGCATAAACAGAAAGGTCTCGTCGAGCTGATCATTTTAGACATATCATTTGTTAAATTCGGAGTTATAAAACAAAAGTTATTAATTAAGTAAGGTCCAGGGGCATTACGATGTAATTTAGATCATCCTGAAAATTTAAAGTGTTCAAAATATATTTTGAATAGCATATTTGAAATCCTCACATTTTTCTGATTCCAAAACATATATTATTTGTATTATTTGGAATTATGAATTTAATTTTATTTTTAGGTCAAAATTAGTCAAATTAGGTCAAAGTCAAAGTTTGACTATTTTAAATTAGTTTTGAAAATATTTGAATAAAGATTTGAATTAACATTCAAAAATAAAACATTTTTCATATAAGGTTTGAATTCAAATTCCAAACCAGGAATAAGTTATGAATTTGTTTAGGTTTAAACAGATTTGTATTTTGAATTTGAATTGAATTAATTTGAAAAGATTTGAAATTTGAAACAGAAGGGCTCCTGGACTTTTGGTACTCAGTTGATCCTACCCGAGGAGGATGACAGGTGGGCCGCATTGCTGACTGGGCATAGGACTGTTGGGGTTGGGGACCGCGGGTTGAGTGAGGCAGGGGTTTGTGTAAAACGTCAAAGAGGTGTGGTGGGTCTGTGGGACTGCGGGTTGAGCTGCTAGAAGAAGGAGGGCCTAATTAGAAAAGCGTCCCAGGGGTCGGTTAGGCTGACGAACTGAAAAGCACGCTAAAAACTAGCTTGCTTGATCTTGGAAGACGATGGCGACAAAACCATCGAGATCCAAGATCCCACAAAACAAAAGACGGAGAGGGTTGATAGGGCTCCAACTTTGGTGTTTGGGGATTTTTGGAAGGAGGACTGCAGATGCGGATCTGAGGCAGAGCAGGTACCGGAGGCGCGAGATCGACGGACAACTCATCCACACGAGCAATGACAGGAGGAAGGCGCCACTTCGGAGGAGGATGGCGAGCGCGTTACCAGATGGTTTTGGTCGAGGGATGGCTCGTTGGACAGAGGGAGGCATGGGCGACGGACGGGCACCAAACGGAGAGGGAGAGGCACCACGCGGCTTTGGGAACCAAGCAAGAGGTGGCAAGGAAGCTGCAGTACGTTTCCCGAAACCGACGGACTCTTAACTCGTCTGTGGTGAGAATCGCGGCCGGGCGGCCTACAGTCAGCGGGAGGATGCTAGGGGGAGGGAAAAGGGTGCTCACCGCGATCGTTTCCCACTGGAAGTGGTGCCGATGGTGGCCGGGAGCTCGGAAGACGCCCAGAAAACGCCATGGTGAGGTTCTCCCGCCAGACGGAGGGGTCATTGGGAGGTGGCTCAGGAGCGGTGGTCCCTCTGCTGCTTGCTAGGGGGAGCCCAGCGCGGAGATGAGATCTCCGTCGCCGATGGCCTCGGCCGATCATGGAGACGACACGGCAAGACACTCTCGGGCGTAGCTCTCGGCCGGTGAGACTAGTCAAGGAGGGGGATGGCGGCGAGGGAGGGGAAAGGGAGGCTAGGGTTCGAGGGGAGGGCTTGATCGGCTTGGTGATAAGAAGAGGAGGGTGACGCCGACGGCGGAGACGGCACCGCACTGCCGTGAGCTGCAGAGGAGGAAAGCGGAAGGAGAAGAACAGGAGACAGCCGAGAGCGAAGGGGCTTGGGCCAGGAAGGTGAGTTGGGCCGAGGAGAGGAGGGTTCTGGCTGCTGCTGGGTTGACCTGTGTCTTTGCCAGGTTTGCTTCTCTCCTCTTTATCCCTCTTCTTTTTATTTTTATTTGTTTTGTTTGTTTCATTCTATTTCAAATTTAAACCAGCTTCTATTTTCAAAATCTTTGGAATTTTTCACAGGGAATTTTGAACAGAGGGTTTGACCAAGAGGAGAGGCAAAAGAGAACAAGATACATAAGGAGAGGGAAAGCCCACATGATCACATGATCATGCATGGATGGGGAGGGTTTTAAAGGGAGTAGGGTTTAGGGTTAGATGGAAGAGGGGTATGATGATTAGGGGGTTAGGGTCTAGCTAGAGGGTAAGAGGGAGAAAGAGAGATAGGGTTTTGGTGTCTTGATTAGATCAAACATGATCCACACAAACTCAACAAGATGGCCAAAAGAAAAAAGAAGAAAAGAGGTGATGAGATAGGAGCAAGATTAAAATGGATCAAGCCCAAAAGCAGGAATGAAGCAAGATATGATCCACTCAGGAGTTCAAACAAAACCCTAGGATGACCAAAGCTGATGGTGGTTGCATGGCCCATGCAAATGCATTAAATGCCATGTTTTTATCTTGTGAGAACAAAATAATATCCCATGGCACTTATTTATGTGCATCCCCAAAGATGGAGTAAGGCCAAGCATAAGATGATGAGTGGAATCCACCCAACCCACATGAGCTAGAGGTAAACTGAAATAAAATGCCAAGCTCATATTAATTGGATGGTGGAATTATAAAGTGGAGAAAGAAAGGGTGGTGGAGTCAATAAAGATATGCCCCCAACTCAACTTGGGCATTTAACAATATATCAAGAACCAAATACAATATCAAGAGGCAAATACAATTAATAATGCATATGAGGTAAGAACCAAAACAAAGAGGGTTTTTGTATGATGCTCAAATGCAAGGTGGCATGAAGACATGAGCATGATATGATGATGATGCAACAATTATTTGTAGGAAGTGGCCCTTTTATTACTAGATCAAGTAGCATTACGTGTTAGACAACCGGGATGCTACAACTCTCCACTAAGCAGGAATCTCGCCGAGATTCTAGGAAGAAGAAGAAGACACAAAGAGGGTAGGATAGTTGGCACGGAGTTCATCTTCACGTTCCCAAGTGGCTTCATCAATGTAATGGTGTGACCATCGCACCTTGCGTAACTTGATGGACTTGTTGCAGTCCTTCTTTCTGGTCTCAAGGATTTTGTGGGGTGTTCTTGATAAGACAGGTCTTCTTGGAGATTGATTAGCTCATGATCCACGGTCCTGCCGGGATCCTTGAAGCACTTCTTGAGCTGAGAGATGTGGAAAACATCATGAACCTTGAGTTTTTCCGTGAGCTCCAGGGCATAAGAAACTTCTCCTCTTCTTCCACGAATTTTGAAAGGACCGATGTATCTAGGAGCCAGCTTTCCTTTGATACCAAAACAGTGTGTTCCTTTCATGGGAGTGACACGAAGGTAAACGAGATCACCAGGTGCATACACCATGTCCGTGTGCTTCCTGTCATAATTGCTCTTCTGGCGACTTTGAGCAATCTTCAGGTTTTCAAGAATGATATGCACCTTCTCCTCTGCTTGAGTTACAATGTCAGGGCCAAACCATATTCTTTCTCCTGCACCTGACCAACCAATCGGAGTTCTGCACTTGCGACCATAGAGAGCCTCAAATGGTGCCATCTTCAGACTTTTCGAAGGCGTTGTTGTACGAGAATTCAGCATAAGGAAGACATTCCTCCCATTTCATGCCAAAAGATATGACGAAGCACGAAGCATATCCTCCGTAACTGATTGATCCTTTCAACTTGTCCTTGCGTTGAGGGTGGTAAGCTGTCTTTGAAGTTCACTTTGTTCCCAAAGCATTTTGGAAACTTTCCGAACTTGGAAGTGAAGATGCTCCCACGGCAGAACGATCTCAAGGAACCCCATACAGAGAGACAATGTTGATATAGAGCTCACCAATCAATTCGAAATTGTTTCCTTGACGGGAAGAAATGAGCCACTTTAGAAAGCACGTCGATGACAACAAAGATTGCATTGTTGCCCTTCGCGACCTTGGAAAACCGGTGATGAAGTACATCTCTACTTTCTCCCATTTCCATTCCGGGTTTCAATGGCTGTAGAAGACCGAAGGTTTCGATGGACAGCTTTCACTCTGGCAGACATCACACTCGAGACATACTTGGCACAATATCGTTTCAAACCCGGCCACCAATATTGTGTTTTCAAGTCCATGTACATCTTTGTCTGCCAGATGGATAGAAAGCACGTAATCGTGCGCTCCTTGAGAACTTGTTCTCTCAACCCGGGTAGTTTGGCACAAACATCCGTGTTCAAAGAAAAGCGTGCCTTGATCATCAACGTGGAAGGACTCATACTTGGAAGCTCAAGTTTAGAGATGATCTTTTGGTGCGGATCACCAAGTCGACGAGCGTATCTTTTCTTCCAAGAGAGGAGTAGCGAAGGTTCAGAGATGCCCTTGTTCCACAATTTCGTGTTGAGTCGACGGAATTCCTCGCACAAGAGAGAGGTTGTTCTTCCATCATGAGGTTGTTGACATAAGCTTTGCGGCTTAGAGCATCGGCCATGACATTAGCTTTGCGAGTGTAATTGATGGTCAAATCAAAGTCATTGATTGCTTCAATCCATCTCCTCTGCCAAGGTTGAGATCGGTGAGTGAAGATATACTTCAAACTCTTGTGATCGAAAAAGATCTCACAGCGGTTACCAAGCAAGTAGTGCCTCTATAGCTTCAAAGCAAAGACAATCGCTGCGAGCTCGAGGTCATGTGTGGGATAGTTGATCTCATGCGTCTTCAATCGACGAGAGGCATAAGCAACCACTTGCTTCTCTTGCATAAGGACCGCACCCAATCCTTGCAAAGAGGCGTACAGAATATCCGGAAAGGCTTAGATGTATCCGGAGGAACCAAGACTGTGTGGAAGTGAGCTTCTCTTTGAGTGTCTCAAAACTTGCTTGACATGCAGGAGTCCACAGGTATTTCTTGCCTTTCTTGAGGAGATCGGTAAGAGGCTTCGCTATCTTGAGAAGTTCAACGAGCGACAATAACTAGCCAAACCAAGGAAACTCCGCACTTCTTTGACATTAACAGAGTAAGCCATTCAACAACTGTCTTCAGCTTCCGGGTTGACTGCAATGCCCTTGGCGAGATGACATGGCCAAGATAAGTTACTTGAGCAGCCAAAACTCACACTTTGAGAACTTTACATACAAGCGGTTCTCACGAAGCTTGCTTAGGACACACCAAGGTGTTCTTCATGCTCTTCCTTGACTTAGAATAGACCAGATGTCATCCAGATAGACCACAACGAACTTATCAAGGTACTCCATGAAAACCGAGTTCATCGCCTCGAGAAGGTAGCAGGTGCGTTAGTGAGACCGAAAGACATGACCGTGTACTCATACCGCCATAGCGGTGGTGAAAGCTGTTTTAGGCACATCTTCCTGCGAATCTTGATTTGGTGATATCCACTTCTCAAGTCCAGCTTAGAGAACACCACGACTCCAAATAGGCGATCGAAGAGATCATTAATCCGCGGGAGGGATATTTGTTCTTGATGGTTTTAGCATTGAGAGCCCGATAGTCAACACAAAGTCTATCACCTATCACGCTTCTTCACAAAGATTGTTGGGCTACTCCAAGAAGAAGTGCATGTTGAATGAAACCCAACTTCTCTTGTTCATCAAGTTGTCGTTTGAGTTCACCAACTCGAAGGACCCATTTTATAAGGCCGCTTGGAGATAGGAGCCGTCCTGTGTTCAAGCTCAATTACAAACTCAACCTCACGATCCGGAGGCATACCAGCAACTCTTGAAAGACATCTGGGAACTCACAGACCACGGTACACTCAATAGCTTCCATAGCATCATCATTGAGAGCCGCCAAAGAGAATAGCTGGACAGCAGGAGTCGACTTGGAGAAAAGACTATATGGCCTTCGTGAATCTTGGAGAAACTAAGCTCAAAGACAATCAATCACAACCGCATTGGCTGTCAACCAATCCATTCCCAAGATGACATCAATGTCGAATTGCCTGAACAATTAAGGAAGCCGAGAACGAAGAGCCACCAATCTCAATTTGATTGCCATGGCTGATTTTAGCGCCATTGTTGCTCAGGAGAAAGAACCATTAACCGCTTAAGAAGAGGATCCATTGCTAACTCGTTTCATTTGCAAACTTGTGAGAAACAAAAGAATGCGATGCACCAGAATCAAACAAAACTCCAGGGGACTGAGTTAACGGAAAGCATACCCATCACAACTCCAGGTGCATGCTCAGCTTGAGCGGCGTTGACACAGTTGGCACGAGCAACCGTAGACCCGGGCTTGGTGTTGATGTTGAGAGCCCGAGGTGGTGGTGCACAAACCAAAGGAGAGCTTGCTGCAGATCTTGGCGGGGGTGGAGGAAGAGCTTTGTTTTTCAAGACAGCCCAGTTCAGATGCCTGTGGTCTCCACACGTGAAGTAAGCACCGGTGGACGTGGAGCAACGAGCTGAGGACTCCGCCAGCGCCCAGTATCGGTGGTTGTAGCCCCGGGAGCCGCAGTGGTGAAGTTTGGTGGCCTTGACGTAACTTGCGGTGTCTTGGTGGAGCGGAGCGACGGTGGGTGTTAGGAACCCGGACACGCCGCTTAGAAGGAGCCGCCATAGTGAAGAGCTTGATGCATCACGTTGTGTTTCTTGGACTCCTCAAACACTTGCCTACTTGCTTCCTCTTAGAATGTGTGTTGGAGTTCCGGAAAGATGCCGCCTTGCATGTGTGATTGCATACTTGATCGATGCATTGAGCCCTTGCCGAACCTCTTTTGCTTCTTCTTGTCATCGATACCTCATCGCCACCATAACAAGAAAGATTCATGAAGTTCTGATGTAGGTGTTGACGTTATCATTTCCTTGCTTAAGGTTGAGAAAGCTTCCTTCATCCTCTCCATAACAATTTCTCGTGAATCGCTCTTTGAAAGTCGCAGTGAACCTTTCCCAAGTAGGTTTGAAACCAATGCTTTTGCCTTCAAGTAATTCTCCCACCAGAGCTGCATCTCCTTCGAAGGTGAGTAGCACACTTGACCCACTCGCTCAGAACATCAGCCTCGAGCAACCTTGACATCTCACGCAACCAATCATCCGCATCCAAAGGGTCGATCGTAAACATCAAATTGGCGAGGGTTGAATTTCGTGAAGCTTTTGATGTCTCCTCGCTTGGGAGGTGGAGGTAGTGGAGCAAACTCGTTCCTCGAACACTTTCCTCAAAGCTACTGCTGGTTCTCACGCATTGCCAAAGCATTGGCGATGTTTGACAGCCAAGGAGCCCAGATTCGGTGGTATGTCCTCATCGAGCGGCGTGGTGGAGCCATCCCGTGATTGATATAAAACAAGTCAAGACTATAATGGAGAATAATAATAATCCAAAATAGTACCAAGATGGAATTAACCAAGATTAAAGGATACAATTTACTAAGATGATATTAAAATATCAACAAAGTTCAAAGCACCTAGAAGATATTAAGCATATCGCACGATCGAAAAAGGAGTGTGGCACACAAATATATCAAAGAAAAATTTTCCACAAATTTCGGCATTAAAATACCAATAGATGCGCAAAATTACTCAACGAATCAAGATTAGTGACTCTACCGATTCAATATACAAAAGCGAATGATAAGAGTAGTTGTATGGTCGCGACTCCATCCCGCACTCAAATCATTACTCCGCACATGAACAAGTGGAACACATATCCTAACCCCTTCTTCTCACGTTGAACCTAGAGATTAGTAACTACGGAAACGAACACCCCAAACAAGATAACGTCGGATAACAAAGAGTAAGACAGATCGCGTCGGTATACAACGAATCAGATAGATCGCGTCGGTTTGCAAAGCCTGTCGGTATGGAATGTACCAACAGTTGATAACCAAAGGCTGATTAGATAACAACTTGGATGCAACAGATAGACAAGGGATTACACACACACACACAACCTATGGTACTACGAGCCGAACACGTGAATCCTAGTTTGAATTTTTAAGAAGAGGATTGAAAAGCGTTGCACTTCCTTACCGAGAAAAGGGTGGGTGGGTGGGTAAGAAGAAAAGTGGAAGCAGTCCTACTCGCGTTTTGTTTTTCCTAGTATACATAACTACCAAAATATTTGCTAGATTGACAACGACATTTTGGTGAGACCACGAAGGTCGGGATGGCTCGATACCAATTGTAACTACCTCGGTGAATTACGCTCCTTGATACAAGCACGGGCGGTAGTGGTTGAAATAATGGTGGGGCCCAAAAAGCCACGCGACGGTAGACCTTTCGGCCGTCCCAACCACTTCCAACTCATCGGGACTGTCAGGCGGCGTAATCGGCAGGCTAAGGGATCAACTACATACACAAATGAGTATGTATGCAAGCCACCATACAAGAGTACATCAGAGCCATTCCATCTAGAAAGAAAGGAAATAAAGCAACGCCATACGGCAAGATTCAAATGACCTAGATAGATATAATATTTTAGGATATTTCCTCATACACCACACATCAGAGTATCAAGCGGAAACGGCAAAACATAGTCCGAGTACGGATAAGAAGCAAATCGGCATAAGATGCCACAGAAGTAAGCACATCCCGCCCACAGATCTCACGGATCCCCGTTCCCGGAATCTCTACACCGAACGATCGTTGCCCACATCATCAGCCTCTTCCACCCAGTATCCGTCCTGCGAGTGTACCTGTTCATCTGAACCAATAGTTTATCGTGTGAAACCCTAAGGGTACTCAGCAAGTCTTAATGCCTCTAAAGGGGACACAACATGGGGTGACGCAATTGCAGCAAAAGATAAACCCTAGCAGTTCTATAGATACTAGCTAACCATCCGCCTAACCAAATATAGACGGATGTCCGTGAATTAATGACAACAGTTATAACAGTAATTTCATCAGATCCATCCTCCTCCTCGCTTACCAACGAGGAAGCGGACGAACAACCCCCCATCCGTTGGCCATTTTATTAACCATTCCATGAGTATTGCACAATCGTAAGTAAACAGTAGCATGGCATAAGTACAGGATAGTAAATAAAACCTCAAACTAGTTTGTGGCCCCAAGAAATAAGACGGAATCAAGCTCGCTCGGGGGGTCCCATAAGCCTCCGGATGTGGATAGCGAATATTCTTGGAACAGAATCAAGTACTCGGGTCTTCACAGGACACAAGTGAGCAGAAAAACCAAATAGCAGATGTTGCTCACGGTGCCACTTTCATTAGTTATCCCATTACTACTCAGGTTAAGTTTTTAGGTACCTCATTATCCATCAGACACTCACATACCCTACACATCTTTGTTCTCGACTCGCATGGCTCAAACAACTCTGTATTAATGCCTCATGGGATGGAGGAACAAGCTTGGTGGGGTTTAAAGTAAAGGCTATGCAATACTTAGGATTGTTTAATGCAATCGCGACTCAATGATGCAAGAATAATATAGAGGCAATAGGTATTGTATGTATGCAAGCATGTGGTAGTGCTTGCACAACTCGATTGAGGCGAGAGATGGATCAGGTAGTGCTCACGGTTCTCTTGATATATCCCCTGCTTAGTGTCTATTCGAAGAAGAACCAAACAAACAAGGGCCAACATAAATAAGTGCACAAGCATATGAATAAAATGCGTCAAGCAAACAATCATGCCATGATGAATGATGCACAAGTTGCATGGCAATAATGTAGCATGGCATGGGTGAGGTGTAGAATACAAGAAATAACATTTTTATTGGGTTTTGGTCACATTTTATTGTCATATTAGTTGCTGTATACTATATATTTATATGATGCATGCTGCAATTGAAGTCATGGATAGCATAAACAGAAAGGTCTCGTCGAGCTGATCATTTTAGACATATCATTTGTTAAATTCGGAGTTATAAAACAAAAGTTATTAATTAAGTAAGGTCCAGGGGCATTCCGATGTAATTTAGATCATCCTGAAAATTTAAAGTGTTCAAAATATATTTTGAATAGCATATTTGAAATCCTCACATTTTTCTGATTCCAAAACATATATTATTTGGAATTATGAATTTAATTTTATTTTTAGGTCAAAATTAGTCAAATTAGGTCAAAGTCAAAGTTTGACTATTTTAAATTAGTTTTGAAAATATTTGAATAAAGATTTGAATTAACATTCAAAAATAAAACATTTTTCATATAAGGTTTGAATTCAAATTCCAAACCAGGAATAAGTTATGAATTTGTTTAGGTTTAAACAGATTTGTATTTTGAATTTGAATTGAATTAATTTGAAAAGATTTGAAATTTGAAACAGAAGGGCTCCTGGACTTTTGGTACTCAGCAGATCCTACCCGAGGAGGGTGACAGGTGGGCCGCATTGCTGACTGGGCATAGGACTGCTGGGGTTGGGGACCGCGGGTTGAGGGGGATGTTAGCTGGGGGGTTTTGTGTAAAACGTCAAAGAGGTGGTGGGGTGCGTGGGACTCATGGGTTGAGCTGCGGAAGAAGGAGGGCCTAATTAGAAAAGCGTCGGGGAGGGGGTGGTTAGACTGACAAAGCTGAAAAGCAGCAATGCCTAGCTTGCTTGATCTTCGGAAGACGATGGCGACAAAACCATCGAGAATTCCGGCATCCCACAAAAAACAAAAGACGGAGAGGGTTGATAGGGCTCCAACTTTGGTGTTTGGGGATTTTGCGAAGGAGAACTGCAGATGCCGGGATCTGGCGAGGAACAGAGGTACCAGAGGCCGAGGCGGCGACGAACTCATCCACACCGACATGGCGGCGGGAGGAAGGCGCCACGCCGGAGGAGGATGGCGGCGCGTTACAGATGGTTTTGGTCGAGCGGCTCGTTGGACGAGGGAGGCATGGGCTACTGGACGGCACCCAAAACGGAGCGGAGAGGCACCACGCGTCTGGGCAGCGAAGAACAGAGGTGGCAAGAGGGCAGCTGCAGTACGTTTCTGGCCAACCGACGGACTCTTAACTGCAGCGTCTTGGTGAGAATCGCCCGGCGTCGTGACCTCGGTCAGGGGAGGATGCTAGGGGAGGGAAAAGGAAGGGTGCTCACCGATCGATTCCCACCGGAAGTGGTCTTGATGGTGGCAGGAGCTCGGGAAGACGTCGAGAAAAGGCGGCGGTGAGGTTCTCCGCCACAGACGGAGGGGTCGTTGGGAGGTGGCTCCAGGAGGCGGTGGTCCCTCTGCTTGCTAGGGGCCCAAGCGCTGGAGATGAGATCTCCGCCGTCAGATGGCCTCGGCGTCGATCATGGCGACGCGACACGACAGCACACTCCGGCTCTAGCTCTCGCCGGGTGAGACTAGTAGGCGAGGCGGGGGATGGCGGACAGGAGGAAAGGGATGCTAGGGTTCGAGGGGAGGGACTGCGGGCTTGGTGATAAGAAGAGGAGGGTGACGGTGACGGGAGGCGGCCACACTGCCGTGAGCGCTGCAGGAGGAGGAAAGCAGCGGAAGGAGAAGAACAGAGAGGCGTCGAGAGCGAAGGGTCTTGGGCCGGGGAAGGTGAGTTGGGCGGAGGAGGAGGGTTCACAGGCTGGTTGTTCTGCCTGTGTGTCGCCAGGTTGCTTCTCTCCTCTTTATCCCTCTTCTTTTATTTTTATTTGTTTTGTTTGTTTCATTCTATTTCAAATTTAAACCAGCTTCTATTTTCAAAATCTTTGAAACTTTTTCACAGGGAATTTTGAACAGAGGGTTTGACCAAGAGGAGAGGCAAAAGAGAACAAGATACATAAGGAGAGGGAAAGCCCACATGATCACATGATCATGCATGGATGGGGAGGGTTTTAAAGGGAGTAGGGTTTAGGGTTAGATGGAAGAGGGGTATGATGATTAGGGGGTTTAGGGTCTAGCTAGAGGGTAAGAGGGAGAAAGAGAGATAGGGGTTTGGTGTCTTGATTAGATCAAACATGATCCACACAAACTCAACAAGATGGCCAAAAGAAAAAGAAGAAAAGAGGTGATGAGATAGGAGCAAGATTAAAATGGATCAAGCCCAAAAGCAGGAATGAAGCTAGAGATGATCCACTCAGGAGTTCAAACAAAACCCTAGGATGACCAAAGCTGATGGTGGTTGCATGGCCCATGCAAATGCATTAAATGCCAGGTTTTTATCTTGTGAGAACAAAATAATATCCCATGACACTTATTTATGTGCATCCCCAAAGATGGAGTAAGGCCAAGCATAAGATGATGAGTGGAATCCACCCAACCCACATGAGCTAGAGGTAAACTCAAATAAAATGCCAAGCTCATATTAATTGGATGGTGGAATTATAAAGTGGAGAAAGAAAGGGTGGTGGAGTCAATAAAGATATGCCCCCAACTCAACTTGGGCATTTAACAATATATCAAGAACCAAATACAATATCAAGAGGCAAATACAATTAATAATGCATATGAGGTAAGAACCAAAACAAAGAGGGTTTTTGTATGATGCTCAAATGCAAGGTGGCATGAAGACATGAGCATGATATGATGATGATGCAACAATTATTTGTAGGAAGTGGCCCTTTTATTACTAGATCAAGTAGCATTACAGGTGTTAGACAACTGGGATGCTACAGTTCCTTCCAACCTAAGCATTTCATATCATCATTATTCAATAAATCTGGAAGATCAAAGCTCATGATGTCCTTTCCCATAGAATATAGCAGATCTCCAATATCTTTAAGCACCATTTGCTTAGCTACCTCACTGTTTATGCCCGCGATACGAAAATCATCAGACATGGATTCTAAGTGTTTGTCCCATAGTGCACGAACATTCGTTACCTCGCAGAAGGCCAAAACTGTAGAAAAAAGGCGTCTAAGGGCATAAGGCATTTGAAATGTTGCGGCCTCTATAAGACATTCAGAAATACTATCATCCGTTTCAATGAGACCCCTTCTCTCAGCAGCTTCTCTAAATGTAGAGAACATGACACCTTCAACAGTACGTAAATCATTAAAAGATGTAGCCCCTCTCACGTGGTTTAGCAATATTCTCAAGTAGTAGCGCTTCCCTTCTGCAGGGTGAGCAGCCACAAGTCTACCTATTTGAATTCTTTTCGACCGCTGTTTCCACGTATTGTTCTTTTGCCATATATAAAATTCAGAAAATTCTTTATATGTGAAATTTCTAGCATAACTATCAATAGAGTTCATTCTGAAGTACTCTGTAAGCATTGTCTTTGAAGATGATTCTTTATTAATAACATTGTCCAAACTTTCTGAATCTTTATAGCGCACAGTATGCATATTTGGCAAATGTACCTGTAATTGTAGAACAGGAGGATACATCTCACTGAGATTGAAATAATAAATCCTCCATACTGCTTCTGGGGGTGATATAAACCTGGCATCTCTATACTCCCGAATTTCATCAATAATTCTATCTCCTGCCGCTTCTACAATAAAAGAGGCACGGTCATGGACTTTATAGATATACTTAAATAGATATTTAACAGCCTTGATGCTAGAGCAAACTTCAATATTAATATGACAATTATATCGCATAAGTAGGTATGGATTGTATGGCACAACCCATCTATTATCCAGAACAGATCCTCTGATGCGCACTTGACGACCATCATGCCGACGTCTATAAATTGAATATGAGTCTTTTCCTTGCAATGTGGTCTCTGAGAACTCCCCGGGATAATGGTATTTACATTCTCCATTTTGCATGCAGGGATTTCTAGCATTGAGAACACCACATGGTCCATGCATCATGTGTTTAATATCCAAATCATGCAGCACGGGATACCTATCTTTGTCAGGAATTTCAGCTGATATAATTTGGTCATACTGATCTGGGTTATTTATTTTGTAATTTGACTTCAGAATTATTAAGAAATGTGCATGAGGTAGTCCTCTTTTTTGAAATTCAATCACATGGACGTGAGCAGCAACTTCACCAAAGAAATTCTTTTTAAATATAAGATTCTTAAGATCTTCTAATTTTGCTTTAAAGACTCGTGCAACCAAGTCTGGCCGATCTTGTGATGATTGGCCTGGCGCGAGCTCTTTTGTTATCTCTTCCCAGCTTGGATTGCATGTCATGGTAAGAAACAAATCTGGCTTCCCAAACCGTTGTACCAAAGCCATGGCATTCAGATATCTTCTACGCATATCACGTGGACCACCAATGAAAGAAGGAGGAAGCGCTATGCGCTTCCCAATCATACATGCACGTGTCTCACCAGCAACAACACTATCGACCAGTCCTTGATACAAATCTGCTCGTATAAGATTCTGGTTTGCCGGCTTTAGGTAGAATGCCAATCTTATTGATTCAATCTTAATGTACATATCAACAATGTACTGTTGAGTTAGTCGTTTTCCAAAAAGTAAGGCATTAAATTCTCTAGCTCGAACTTGTAGTTTAAAACAATAATATTCCCTTGGTGAAACAGAGGAACCAGAGTTATACTCTAGCCCTATACAACGAAAAAATGTTTTAGTTAGACAAATAAATTTTAAAAATACTAATATTAACAGCAGCATTCTTGGTGAAACAGAGTGACTATTACATGATTATACGGTACAACCTACCTTCTTCATCGAGCTCATCTTCTTGATTTCTAATACTAATATTAACAGCAGCATTTGCTCTCGCTTTTGGTATGTTCAAGTTCCAGCCAACTTCCCCTCTTGGAAAAAGAAGTGGGTACGATAGTGGGTCATAACAACCATGGTATGCCTTTATGTATTGTGGATCATCTGATTTACCACATACCATTATACTCCTATCAAAGTGACTATGAGGATTATTTCCTTCTACCCAGATTGCCGCTACTTGTGATGCAACAGGTGCATTATATACTCGTTGATCTAGTGAAATATCTGTGTTGAGCTCAATTTGATACTCATCAAGGTTTGATACTGAACCAAGACTTCGAAATATTTGGGCGTAAGGGTTAGATTCAAGTATGCGTGCCCATTTCTCGATGAGAACTCTGTCAAGATTAGGAGAATGACGAAATCTATGTTGAAAATCCGCATCTG
Organism: Avena longiglumis; assembly: GCA_030063025.1. NCBI lineage: Eukaryota > Viridiplantae > Streptophyta > Magnoliopsida > Poales > Poaceae > Avena > Avena longiglumis. The sequence continues at coordinate 26,629,915 of CP125974.1, forward strand.
TGTCATAAAAATATAACTATAGATGTTTGGGACTACCTTCTACCGGAACCAGTTGGTCAATTCGGTGATAAATTTGACCTTGGGCACGGAAAGTATAAACTCCGGACCTCTTACTATAATATCGTTGGTCCAAGATAACACCAAGAGAGGTAAAAGAGAAGTGGGAATTGAAGTACCGTATATTGTCCTTAAAGTACTTCGCATCAGGATCTTGACTTGTGTATAGTCTGCGCACTTCATCAGGAACATGTGGAGTTACTAATTTGATCTTGCCACCCATACAACGGAATGTCGGTTTCTCGTACTGGAACCGTTTTACACTGCAATATGCACAATTAGGTACTGGCTCCAAAACATGATGTGAACTTGGTATATTCCGATATATATGATCGCCTGGATCAACTTGTTTTTTACAAACTACATGGTTTATATCTCGATATGATAAATAATCACAACCTGACAATTGTTATCAAAAAGTAAGAAATCACTACGTCAGAATGATGATAGTATTTTGCATTCTTCTTATATGGAGAACAAATATTAATGTTTACCTCGCCCACTAAATATGCAACTCTCATCTTCTTCATAATTATCCTCGATCAAACCGTCAGCTTGCTCAGAATCATCTACGAATCATTTTCTGTGTTAGTAAAAAGACGCAGAGGAGAAAAAAAGTAGATCGATACAATGCAGTACTTCATGTACATACAGAAATAGATGGTTTACACCTTAAAAACTTTATTACCTTCAATAGGAAAAAGACCCTTTGGCACATAGATGGTGCTTTCATGGCTTTCATGCTCTTTTACGGTAGCATAGTCTGGTACTTGTAGAGGAACATATCTGTCAAAGTCAAGTAAGTTAGCGCTGTCCTTTTTCGCGGAACTGCAAGACGCACCACATTAGATAATCCTTTTCCAGTGAACTTGCTCATCATGTCCATGTATGTGTTTGTCCTCTTACATCGTCCGGTATTTTCTGATGCACAAACATAGTCACGTGTTTCCTCTACGGTAGTATTACAACCTGCTCCGGTAGATAATTTTCTTTTCTTGCATTCGCTGCACCTATCTTGAAACGTAGATTTTCTCTTATTTTGAGCAGTACTTGATGATTTATTACATGATCTAGATATGTCAGATGGATTGGTCACGATCTGACTTCCGATAATTGGACCGATCACGTCATCCTCAAGGATGTTAACAGATGGGGACACACTTAAACTTCTAACCATACCAACTGCGTTCAGATGAAAAAATATCAGAATAGAAGATACTGATAATCACCCACGTTGCTATCTGGAATCTAAACATATATATTATCTGAGGGCATGTCTTTAAAATAAATACATTGCTACTGGCATCTTGTTATTTTTTAATTATATATATTTCAAGTTAATAAATAAGATAACATCTTGAATTGAACTGATATGTACCTTCGGTGCTTCTGTTGGCAAGGTTTGTTCTATGCATGTAGCCGTCAATAATTGTATTAGCTTGGCTTACTTCAGGTTGCACACCACAACTACCTGGAGCACGATTTTTCCTTCTCCATTTGTATTCTCGATTCCTTTGAAGGTAGGCATCACGTTGTTCTTGAGTCATCCTCGTGTATCTTTCCCGATCACGATAACGCTTATGCTCAGAAGCATCTGTTGGTATAACACCTTTATGTCCAACTGAAGGAGTACTTGATTGGATGGATGCACCAGATGGATACATTCTCTGTTTAGCCCCATTAATCAGAAGATCTACAAACAAAAAAGATTTGTTAATGATACCCAAGTTCGCAGTGAACAATCTTATTTCGAATTAGGTGATTGTAAATATTAAAGAGATACCTTGCTTTCCATTTGATGATATCCGTGAGTCAGACGCATTTGTGATATCTTGAAATGGGGTCCGTCGTTGTATTTTGGTGGATCTTATTTTATGATTATCTGAGTTCCCCCTCTTTTCCTTCCTAGATAATTGTCCGTACATGATTCCACTAAGGCACTATATTATATGATTTACATACTTAGAAAAAGCAGCATAATAGATATCATATTTTACAAACACGTGGCTGTACAAACACACGAAGCTTAAGTCCTCTCTAAAGATTCAACAAAAAAAAAATCCATAAATCCATTATATGTCAATGTCATTATCAACTTATACTTGTCATTTTTGATTTTTATATATGTCAACTGTCCACATGAAGATGGTTCACTTGGAAGATATGACCATTTTGATTTTTAAAATAGTCATAACATGTGTACAGCGGTCCATTAGAAATTAGAATAGACCAAAAAAACAACAAGAGGCTTTGTACACATAAACACAAACACTTGATGGGTACAATAGCCTGTAACTTACTCTTCTCTGAAGTAACACATTACCTCTTCAAACTGGGAGTGTGTTGGGTCAAGGATGATGTGCTCAACGCGTGGTAGCACCGGCAACCCACTCACGGAGAGGCTAAAAGCAGGAATTTCACTACAGCAGCAACGGTAGAACCAAAGCCAGAGACAACCAGGGATGGACCGACTGCAGAAGTCAGGGGGCGGAAACGTGAGCAAGAAAGTGGTGATCTGGGCGGGCACTTGCCGCGGCTGGTGGAGAGGAAGCGTACGGTAGGAACTTTCAGGGGCGGTGGTGGTGTTGGCGAGAATCTCGATCGGCAGCAATAGATGATGAGGGAGGAGTGAGTCGCGGTGGCTTGAGTTAGGCCGATTTGGACCGGAAGCAGTTGGACTTGACTTGACGGACGGTTGGAACCTGGCGAATCGCTTGTATACGGAATTTGGTCATGCCGGGCGGTGGAAGTTGAGAGAAGTGGCAAGGAGATGAAGGCGGGCGGTGGAACTGGAAGCTGCGAGAGATTTTTTACCGAGATTCTAGGAGCTTCTGTTAGGCGCGCAGGAAAAAACCAAACCGAGAGCGCGCGCGCAGGGAAAAACCAAACCGAGAGCGCGCACTGGCTGGCAGCGAATCCCAAAGATCTCGGCCGTTGGATTTGATCCTGCATGAATCTAACGGTAGATCGACATCATAGTGATTTAAATCAACGGTTAGTATTGGTTCCAGGATGCCACGATGAGAGAGGAAGGGGATGCAGATTCAAACATTCAAAATTGGTACACTATAGAGGAGTATAGATATAGATATATGGCAAAGAACTGTTTGTGTGACCTGAGAAATACAACTGAATATTGGATCAGAAGACGAGAAATACTACTCATTAGAGCCCAGATTGAGATTGGAACACGGAAAAGGCCAAACAACTCAGCGGCTCGATCGATCGGCTCCTCCTTTCACTCGCTTCGTGCTTATCTGATCGACAATAACTGACTGAGTCACTGACTGACTTACTGGGTTCTAGAACTATCAAAGACAAGCGTTCGGAGGCGCCAATTTCATTTCAGCTCATAAGCAGGTTACATCTTCCATGTCCGGCTGGATGTACCGTTCGATCTTATCGGCGGTCAACTCGTCGGGGGCGGACGACGCCAGAGCCTCCAACCAGCTTCTCTCACTGACAGGAAGCGTGGATCCCAGCTTCAACCAGCTTCTCTCGCTGGTGCTGCCACCACTCGGTGCCTCCACCTCCATCAGTATTCACTAGCTAGTCTAGTTCCCTCTGCTCCTGTAACGATTCTGTCTAGCACGTGACGGCGCAACATCGCGACGCGCGTCGACCGCGAGCAAACACACGAACGAACCAAAAAAAAAAAAGAGAGAGAAGGCCGGATGCATCAAACTCATTTTCACGTTAAAAACTCATTTTCTTATGTTGTTTGGGGCAACCCTTCTCCTCTATTTATGAGAGGAGGCAGTCTTGGAAGAGGAGAGTTTGAATCCATACCCAAACCCAAGTTGGATAGAAGGAAGGACTCTTTCATTCTTCCACTTGAAAACTATTGTTCTAGTTTGACTTTTCAAACCTCTCTTTTGACTTTTAATTTAGAGCTTTAATTCTCTCTCGCAAATGCCCAAACCAAGTGACGTAGGATATGATCCAATCATTTCACTTACCCATGACATATTCATGGATCATTTCCCTTCCGGTCCGGTGAACCTTCTAGACCCTTCTAGAATCTCTCCGATGAAAAAATCAAAATCATTCCCGAACTCCGGAATTGGACTTTCCTTATATAAATCTTATTGTCCGGACCATTCCGAATCTTCTCGTGAAATCCTGGATCCCATCCGAGACTCCGAACAACATTAGTTATCCCTACTTACATTCCATATCTAGTAAACAACATCGAATCCTTAAGTGTGTCTCCCTACGGTTCGTGAATTATGCGGACATGACCGAGACACTTCTCCGATCAATAACCAATAGAGGAATCTGAAAATTCATATGGCTTCCACATATTTTTACGATTACTTTGCGATCGAATGAACCACTTACATACAATATCAATTTCCTTTTGTCTCGCGATAGTTTACTTATCCGAGGTTTGATCGTCGGTATCTTTGCATACCTAGTTCAACCTCGTTACTGATATGTACTCTTTTCTCGTTTCCGTGATATGTGATCCCTTGTGAGCCAAAACGCGAGATGGCTGAATACGGAATGCTTCGTATTTTTTAAGTAGTAGAGATAGAGATCTTGTTCAAACCGCCAGGAACAGATTACGGCAAGAAAGATTTAGGGAAAAAACCATAGACATGTTCCTCTATCTAAGAGCACCCACAATGCAAGAACGCTTAGTTAGGCACTTAGGTCATATTAAAATAATTCCAATAAAAAAATAAGTACAGAAGCGCTCGGCATAAATAGGAACATAAATCTCTTTTTTCTGCAATTCAAATAGGAGCACAAATTTAATGTCTTTAAATCTTCATTTGTGCAACATGTGCTATTTAGGGACATTTCAACGAAGAAGCAACTGAACACGGAACATATATTATTCTGAAGTGACCCACCACTGCAATCTTATCATATCTTCTTCTTAATGATGCGAGCTCAAATGGATACTTGAAGATAGGCAGTTATACGTCCTAGTTGTATCATAAATCCGCAACCAGGGTGGTGAGAGCGAAACCGAATCAGGCCGTAATCTCCCCAGTGTCACATCGTACTGCGTCATTTTCGGTTCTAGAAACTTCAAAAAAAAAAAAAGACCGGTTCTAGAAACCACGAGTAGCTCCCTGCATCAGTGCGCGCGGCTTTCCTTTTCTTGGAAAAACGTCAAGAAGTTCAGTGGACGTCACCTCGTCATCATCTCGCCAAACCGAAAATCGAAGATAAGATGTTGCGTACCGAACTGTTGTAAGGAGCGCAATGGCTTTGCGTTTTCAGCTTTGCGCATCATCACACGGCTACTCTGCTTCGGTGTCTCTGAGGACTGCTGCAGGATATGGATATGGGATCAGTGTCACAGGTCATATATGGTTTGCCGTCCCAGTTTCATCATGCATGTTAATGGAACGAAGCTCCCCGTCCCCGTTAGACAAACATCTAGTACTCCTTCCGATCCATATTAATTGACTTTGACTTATCAAAATTTAAATAAATCTATATAGAGTGTACTAAATAGTGTCTGGATTCATTGAAATCTAGACAATTTTGAGTCAATTAATATGGGCCGGGAGGGAGTAGTACTATTAGGATGCAACTGGGTAGGCTGCTCTTGCTTACAACGACATCTTAACTCAACCCTAAGCAATACACTCGCTTCTCTACCTGTCAGTGACTGCGCATGCATGTGGAGAGCTCTCAACGGTGTTTGTCTGACTGTTATACTCTTATCTCCAATTCTCCACTCTCCACCATGGAGGGGACAATGAACGGTGGCGGCACCTTTACTACTAGTCCAGCAAAGGTTGGACCATCGTGATTGTATACAGGCTAGCAACGGACCCAGTTCAGTAGAGCCCAAACTAAGATTGGACCACGGATCAAGCCAAAAACAGCTAGGCGGCTCGATCGATCGGCACCTCCTTTCACTCGCTTCGTGCTTATCTGATCCACTCAATATCTCACTGACTCACTGACTGGCTGGATTCTAGAACTATCAATGTGGTTGGGACTCCTTTTTTTAGAACAAAGACAAGCGTCGGAGACGACGCCAACTTCATTTCACCTCATAAGCAGGTTACATCATATAGCCACGAATCTGAATCCTGAATCGCTAGAACTATATAGGGCAAGAACTATTTGCGTGACCTGAGAAATACTCCTTCAAAATATAAGATGTTTTAGCTTAGTATCGTAGGTTCACTTAGAGTGAATCTACGTACTAAAACAAGTTTAGATACATTTGTTTCACAATAAAATATCTTATATTTTAAAACGAAGGAAGTTCAACTCAATATATGCTCTCGAAAAAAAGGCAAAAGTTTGTCTTATTTATTAATTAAGAAGAACATGTCCAGTTAATTAGGAAAAAATCAGACGAGAAACATACAACAATTTTCTGTGTACTATTGGATATATCCGCCGGATATCCAATGAGCACGGGTCCTCGCCGGGTATGGGTATGAGTAAAGTTTATACCCATGGATATAGATATGAGTAAGCTTTTGTACACATTGACTACACAGGTATACGTATGGTATTGCTCTATCCTACCCAAATCTTGCCCATTGTCATATTTAAGTATATTTCAACGAAGAAGCGACTGATCACGTAATATTATTTCGAAGTGAGACACTGCAATCTTATCATATCTTCTTAATCATGCGAGCAATGATTATTCATCATTATTATCGGGTGATTGGACAGGTTGAGGGCACCTCATGTCAACTATGCTTTCAGTGATAAGAAATTCCAAAGGGCTTTTTGAAACGCATTAATTTCTTAGCATTTTTATTTATAAGTACTAGTACACGTTAAACCGTTCAACTTCAGCGAAAAAGTAGAGAACAGACAAGAATACTACTGTAAATTCCTCACAAGGCGTGAGGCCTCACCGTGACAGCTCAAATGCATACTTGAAGATACGCAGTGATACGTCACACCGTATCATAAATCCGCAACCAGGGCGAGAGCGAAACCGAATCAGGTCGTAATCTCAAGTGTCAAGTCAGTTCGAATGTTCGGGATCCTGAGCCAATCTTTAATGAATGATGATGTTTTGCAAAACCACTTTCAACCGTAATGTTACGGCTTTTATTACAACACTTGTTACTTGACTCACCCGAAAGAAATATGCGCCACCTACAAAATCTAAGACGCAAAGCTTTGGGTCACCGCGGATGCCAAATTCTTGAGTGTTGTATTTTTGGAAGAGTAATCCCTTTTGTATTTTGGACACTCCTTTTTTTTTATCATGTCATGACTCTCTCCTTATTTAATATATGAGGCAAATCTTTTACCTCCGTTCAAACAAAAAAAAGTGTAAGTCCTACTGCATCATTTTCGGTTCTGGAAACCGCGAGTGGCTCCCTCAAGTACGTAGGCCGCGCGCGCCTTTTCTTTTCTTGCGGCAACGTCAAGATTCAGTGGACCTCGTCGTCATCGCCGAACCAAACCAAAAATCGAAGATAAGATGCTGCATACCAAACTGTTCTAAGGACGCAGTGGCTTTGCGCATCATCACACGGCTTATTACTCTGCTTATGTCATAGGTCATGTATGGTTTGCCGTCCGAGTTTCATCTGTTTGTTTTAGGCAGGTAACGTGACTTGGATCTCGTCACGATTTCGTGTTAATATAGTTGGCACAATGCCAGGAGTACATGATGGTCTTTGTGAATAATACATGGGCCAAAATATAAAACAGGCTAAATACAATTAACACTCCCCCTTAATCTGAACCTGTTGAGAGGTTTAGATTACGCTTAAATTCATCTAGCTTTTTAACTGGGAGTGCTTTGGTGAAGCCATCTGCAACTTGATCTTTGCTTGAAATAAACCTGATGTCTAGAAGATTCTTAGCCACTCTTTCTCTAACAAAGTGAAAGTCAATCTCAATGTGCTTGGTTCTGGCATGAAACACTGGATTTGCAGACAGAAAAGTAGCACCCAAATTATCACACCAAAGACATGGTTTCTCTTTAAGTTTGATGCCAAGTTCAGTAAGAAGAGCTTCAACCCATATTAGTTCAGCTGTAGCATTTCCCAAGGCCTTGTATTCTGCCTCAGTGGAAGATCGAGACACCGTGTCCTGTTTCCTAACACTCCAGGAGACCAAATTTGGTCCAATAAATATGGCAAAATCACCAGTGGAGCGCCTGTCATCAAGAGATCCTGCCCAATCCGTATCAGAGAAGGCACTGAGAAATGTGGAGGAAGACTTGGAGAAAGAGATTCCAGTCTTCAGAGTATCTTGTATGTATCTGAGTATACGTTTAACTGCTGTCCAATGTTCTGTAGTTGGAGCATGAAGAAACTGACAGACCTTATTTACAGCAAAGGATAATTCTGGACGTGTCAGAGTAAGATACTGTAAGCCTCCAACAATGCTCCGATAATGAGTAATCCGCATCACCGCCTAAGGGTGTACCATCTGAAGTGACAACTGCTCTGTGGAAGATAGGGGTGTAGGAGCAGGTTTACAACCATGCATGCCTACCTTGGCAAGTAGTTCAGAAGCATATTTCTCCTGTGTCAAGATCAAACCATCTTGTATTTTCTTGACTTCAATACCAAGGAAAAAATGTAAGTCACCTAAGTCTTTGATGGCAAAGTTCTTGTTAAGTTCTTGGAGCAAAACAGTGATAGCATGATCAGAGGAACTAGTCACTATGATATCATCAACATAAATAAGCATGTATATGATAACACCCGAGCAGTTGTAGAGGAATAGTGAGGTATCAGCCTTTGAGGGTGTGAAACCAAGATCACAAAGCTTGGAACTTAACCTGGAATACCATGCTCGAGGTGCTTGCTTGAGTCCATAAAGAGCCTTATCAAGTTTGCAAAAATGATGTGGAGCGGAAGGATTTTCAAAACCAGGAGGTTGTCTCATATAAACTTTCTCTTCCAGAACACCATGAAGAAACGCGTTCTTGACATCTAGCTGCCGTAGACTCCATCCACGAGAAACAAAGATAGACAAAACAATCCTGATAGTAGCAATTTTAACAACAGGACTGAAAGTATCCTCGTAATCAATACCATACCTTTGTTTGAAACCTTTTGCAACTAGTCTTACTTTGTATCTATCTATAGATCCATCTGCCTTTTTCTTTATTCGATAAACCCATTTACAGTCAATCAGATTTTTGTTACTGCTCGGAGGTACAAGATGCCATGTTTTGTTTTCAATCAATGCATTGTATTCTTCCTCCATAATCTTATTACCACTAGAGGAAAAAGGGCCATCCGTTCGCCACCCCTGGGAGCATTAGTCCCGGTTGCGCCAGCAACCGAGACTATCTTGCACGTCGATTGAGGGGCACGGGCCGAGGGCATGGGTCCCGGTTGGTAAGGGGCATGCGTCCCGGTTGGAGCCACCAACCGGGACTACTAAAGGTTTGGCCACGACACGTGGCACGCACCTTTAGTCCCGTTCTTTGGCTCCAACCGGGACTAAAGACCCTCTATAAATCTGGCATGACCCTCTGCCTCCACTCTGTTTTTGAATGGTGTAATGTGAGGGTGTGTGCTAGTTTTTCTCATGCATGCATGGAAGGTGTTTGTTGAAATGTTTGAGTGAAAAATCCGTTGAATTTCTCATAGAACAAAAATATAGAAGGTGTCAGGGGCGCTTGAGCTTATTTCCCTCGATCGAGGTTAGCAATCTTATCTTTTCTAGGTCATTGATACAATTCATGTGTTGGTGTGAATTGGTTATTTCACTATTTATGATGTCCTGTTTTTGATAAACTTACTTATATGATGCGGATGAATTGGGGAATGGATGTACGGTGACGGCGGGTGGCAGGTATATCAAAGGCGTGGATAAATTTATCGATGTGGCTACGGCAAACAAAGAGAATGGATTTATCGTTGTCCATGTGTTCAATGTCGGAACAACAAGGAGTACTCTTCCTCGAAAATCATTCGCCACGATTATGAAAGGTTTCATGCCCAACTATAATTCTGGACCAAGCACGGGGAAAGAGGGGTTATGATGGAAGATGGTGAAGAAGAAGATGATGATAACAACTATCATCATATGTTTCTGAATCTGTTGATCTTGCAATGGAAGACAATGGAGAGGAAAAAGGTGAAGAACGGGCATCGGATGAGCGGTGATGAACTTGGTAGGGTCATTTCGATGCAAAGCGAGACTGTGAAATGTAAATGAGAAGTTGAAGTTAGAGGGCATGTTAGAAGATCACAAGAAATTGTTGTACCCAAATTGTGAAGATGGCAGCACAAAGCTCGATGCGACCTTTGGAATTGTTGCGATGGAAGGCAGTGTGGTCTAAGACTCCTCATTTGAAAAGATCTTGAAAATAATGAAGCGAAGTTTCCAAAACATAACGAACTTCCGATAGTACCTCTGAAGCAAAGAAGACTCTCATCCTCCGGGATTAGATGTGCAAAAGATACATGCATGCATTAATGATCGCATCCTCTACATGATAAGGAGTATGAGAATTTAGATAAATGCCGGTATGCAGCGCGTTCATATAAGATCGACGAGATGACCTGGTGATGTTGAGGAGAGCCCCTCGGAAGAGGGTTCTGCTAAGGTTATGTGGTATGCTCCTATAATACCAAGGTTGAAACGCATGTTGAAACAAAGAGCATGCCGGGTTGTTGCGATGGCACAAAGAAGACCGTAAGAAAGGCGGGAGTTGAGACACCTGGCGATGGGTCACGGTGGAGAAAAATCGAGAGACTTCCCGGACTTTGCGGGTGGCGCAAGGAACTTATGGTTTGGTCTAAATGGATGGCATGAATCCTTTTGGGGAAGCGAGCTGCGATCCACGGCACTGGCCCGTGACTCTATGTATCTACAACCTGCCTCCTTGGTTGTGCATGAAGCGTAAGTTCATTATGATGCGGTGCTCATCCAAGGCCCGAAGCAACGAACGCGACATTGATGTGTACCTTAGGCCATTAGTTGAAGAACTCTTACGGTTGTGGGGCAAACCAGGTGTACGTGCGTGGGATGAGAACAAACAGAGCCATTTAATCTCGAGGGTTGTTATTCGTAACCATCAATGATTGGCCCGCTCTTAGTAACCTTCGGAATGGACAAACAAAGGATATAAGGCATGTACCCACTGTTTAGATAAGAGAAGGTACATATTTGCATAAATGCAAGAAGGTTGTGTACCTAGCGAATCGACGATTTCTTGACCAATCATCCGTAAGAAAGAAAGGCAAGCATTTCAAAGGTGAGGCGGATCACCGAAGAAGCTGAACTCCTGCCGGTGATGATGTATTTGGTATGGTCAAGGACATAGAAGTAATCTTTGGAAAGGGTCCCGCGGTCAATCGATTCGAGCAGCGTCGCTACAGGACACGCACCCATGTGGAAGAAGAAATCTATATTTTGGGGCTGCCATATTGGAAAGTCCTGCGTGTCCGCTCTTCAATCGATGTGATGCACGTGGCGAAGAATCTCTGCGCGAACTGCTAGGATTCCTAGGCGTGTATGGGAAGACAAAAGATACACTGAAGCACTGGAGGACCAACAAATTATGAAAGACCCAAAGAACATGCATCTGAGATAACAAGGCGGATAAAGGCGTCACTTAAGTCGTGCCTATGCTCTTACCAAGAGAAGGAAATCTTTTTGAAGTCCTTACGTATCAAGGTGTCGGGCTTCTCATCTAATATAAAGGGATAATAAATATGGCGGAGAAAAGTTCCAAAACCTGAAGTCTCATGATCATCACGTGATTATGACGTGATTGCTTCCGATTGCATTGAGGGGCTTCTACGGAAAATGTTCGAGTACCCATTGTGAAGCGTGCATTCCTCAATGCAATATCTCGGAAGGTAATCAATCCGGATATTACGCCAAGGTTCTGAAGGATGTGGTACAATGTCTTGTTAGTTTTGAATTGGTGTTCCCACCATCCTTCTTCAATATTATGACGCATCTCTGGTTCATCTAGTGGAAGAGATTGCCATTCTCGGTCGGTATTTACGCACAATATGTTCCCCTTTGAGAGGTTCATGGGAGTCTTAAAGAAATATGTTCATAACCGTGCTAGACTGAAGGAAGCATCTCAAGGGATATGGAGCAGAGGAGGTCATTGAGTTTTGTGTTGACTTTATTCACGACCTTAAGCCGATTGGTGTTTCGACTCATGGCATGAGGGAAGACTAAGTGGAAAAACCTGGGAAAGAAAGCAACGATATGTAGGGACGGGATTCTTTCACTAAAGCACACTACTGCTTCTACATAATTCCACCTTGGCGACTCGTATAAGACCACCTTACATGGACTATATCCCAACGGTACATACATCTCAAACCTTTTCGTCCATCCCGGTAAAAGGACAAATGTCTGTAGAATCGGGGAAGTGGTCCGGTTTGTACTACTGGTACATGATCTATCGCCCGTGATTTTTGAAAAAATCGTTTTAGACTCGCAATATGTGGTTTCTTGAGATCCAATGCAAGTTCTAACGATGCCCGTCCCTATCTTCATGCACACCGGTTCGACCATAGTTAGAAATTCAAATAATTCAAAACGGGCATAATAAATTCAAAAAATCCGAACAATGAAAATCCTTGGTGGTGTCATATTATGTTACATAGTTGAAAGGAAAAATACGAGACTTGGTATATTGATCATGTTTCAAAAAACCTTCACAAAATGACCTATCATGTTCGAGGTTTCATGGCTTCGGTCCAAATGACCGATGTTATGTCTTGAATCACGGCATAGTTTGTGATGTTGTGCCCATATTATGCATGTGTGTGGACATTGGTATGGAGAACAATGTTGCGGAGGAAGTTTTCCTTTTTCCATGCGGAAAAGCCCTTTTCCATTTTCCGAGCGCAAAAACGGGTCGTTGTGAAGTAACCACCAAAATGCCGTTTCGAATGCTACCGTCCTATTTTCCTAAAATACTAGACCACCTTACATGGACTATATCCCAACGGTACATCTCAAACCTTTTCGTCCATCCACGGTAAAAGGATAAATGTCTTAGAATCGGCAGAAGTGGTCGGTTTGTACTACAATTACATGATCTACCGCCCGTGATTTTTTGAAAAATCGTTTTAGACTCGCAATATGTGGTTTCTTCAGATATCAATGCAAGTTCTAACGATGCGTCCCTATCTTCATGCACACCGGTTCGACCATAGTTAGAAATTCAAATAATTCAAAGCGGGCATAATAAATTCAAAAAAATCCGAACAATGAAAATCCTTGGCGTGGTGTCATATTATGTTACATAGTTGAAAGGAAAAATACCAGACTTGGTATATTGATCATGTTTGAAAAACCTTCACAAAATGACCTATCATGTTCGAGGTTTCATGGCTTTCGGTCCAAATGACCGATGTTATGTCTTGAATCACGGCATAGTTTGTGATGTTGTGCCCATATTATGCATGTGTGTGGACATTGGTATGGAGAACAATGTTGCAGAGGAAGTTTTCCTTTTTATGCGGAAAAGCCCTTTTCCATTTTCCGAAGCAAAAGCAGGTCGTTTGTGAAGTAACCACCAAAATGCCGTTTCGTACTCTACCGTCCTATTTTCCTAAAATACTAGACCACCTTACATGGACTATATCCCAACGGTACATCTCAAACCTTTTTAGTCCATCCACGGTAAAAGGACAAATGTCTGTAGAATCGTGAAGTCCGGTTTGTACTTCTGGTACATGATCTACCGCCTGTGATTTTTGAAAAAATCATTTTTAGACTCGCAATATGTGGTTTCTTGAGATCCAATGCAAGTTCTAACAATATGAAAGGAAAAATACGGACTTGGTATATTGATCATGTTTGAAAGGAAAAATCCGAACAATGGCCCTATCACTTCTTATGTTTATAGTTTTCTAAATTCCAAATTGATATTAAAAAATATAAGTTAATTCATTTTTAATTGTAAATGGTTCATATTTTAAATGGTTACATTAATTATTTTTAAAGCAGAGAAAATGTTTTGAATTATTTATTTAAATCCAAACACTTTTTATGTTTAAATTTTTCTAAATTCAACTTAATATTCAAAATACAAGTTAATTAACTTTAAAGGTTACATTAATTATTTTTAGAAATAGAAAATGGTTTTGGATTATTTATTCAAATCCATACACTTCTTATGTTTAAAGTTTTTCTAAATTCCAAATTAATATTAAAAATATAAGTTAATTCATTTTAAAGGTTACATTAATTATTTTCTAGAAATAGAAAATGGTTTTGGATTATTTATTCAAATCCATACACTTTTATGTTTAAAGTTTTTCTAAATTCCAAATTGATATTAAAAAATATAAGTTAATTCATTTTTAATTGTAAATGGTTCATATTTTAAATGGTTACATTAATTGTTTTTAAAACAGAAAATGGTTTTGAATTATTTATTCAAATCCAAACACTTTTTATGTTTAAAGTTTTCTAAATTCCAAATTGATATTAAAAAATAAAATTAATTCATTTTTAATTGTAAATGGTTCATATTTTAAATGGTTACATTAATTATTTTTAAAACAGAAAATGGTTTTGAATTATTTATTCAAATCCAAACACTTTTATGTTTAAAGTTTTTCTAAATTCCAAATTGATATTAAAAAATAAAAGTTAATTCATTTCTAATTGTAAATGGTTCATATTTTAAATGGTTACATTAATTATTTTTAAAGCGAGAAAATGGTTTTGAATTATTTATTCAAATCCAAACACTTTTATGTTTAAAGTTTTCTAAATTCCAAATTAGTTATCATTTAAAAACAATACAAATTTAAACCCCAAAATAAAAATAAAGAAACAGAGAGAAAACTGAAATTTTTTGAAAGCAGAATATGTCGGTTGGAGCCACCACGGGACTAAATCCCTGCGCCCCTCGATTCTTGAAAATTGAAAAAAAAGTGGAGTATCGTCCGGTTGGTGGCTCCAATCGACGTATCTTTTAGTCGTTGGAGCCACCAGGACTAAAGGTCCTTCCTTCTCTTCGCGCCGCCTCTTCTTCTTCCTCCATCTCACTTCCTCTTCTCTTCGCAAGACGTCAGCTGCCAGTGCCGCACTGCATCCACGCCGCTCGCCCGATAGCGTGCAGGAAGCTTCGCCTCGTCGCCCGAGGCTTCTCCTGAAGAATCGGCCCTTCGCTCCCAATCGCCGCGACCCTCGAGCCCGACGATCGCCCGCGTCGATTCGTCGGATCGACCTCGCCTCGTCTCCCGACACCACCACCGCACTTTGGTATCTTCTTGGTCCTCGTGGACCTCTCTCGCCTCTCGCTCTGGTTCATCCTCCCGTCGACTCCGCCACCACCGCTCGCGTCGTTGTTGTCGAAGCTAGGGTTCGGGCAAAGGGGAAAAGGAAGAAGAGAAGCTAGGGTTGTTGATGGTAGCTGGAGCTCTTATAGGCTCATGAGGCGGCGACGATGATCTTGGCATCTTGGCGCATCGGGTGGCCGGTGAGCCACCGTGAGTCGCTTGCGTCGGGAGGAAGAAGATAGAAAGCAGAAGGGTGCAGACTGGCTGGCTGCTCTTGGGCCGGGTGGGCTTCTGCTAGCCAAAGAGAGAAGGAGAGATGGGCTCGGCCCGATAGCTAGGTTGGATACATTTTTATTTCAAATTTTTTCTATTTCTATTTCGATTTCCCTTTTGTAATTTGAATTTCAAATCTGTTTTGAATCTTTTCAACTTACGAAACTTTTATAAAGTATATGAAATAGTGTGAGACCCTTTTATACACTTTGGGCTCAACTCATGTAGTTAGTTGTTTAAATAAAAACTCATTTGAATGGTTTTCAAATGGAGAGATTAGGGTTTAGGGTTTGATTTGTTCTTTCTTTATTAAACCAAAATGCAAGTTCAACAATTTAAATGACTAAAGGTCCCCTACTAGTTAGGTTCGCCGACACCCTCTTTCAACAAACCCATGACGCCTCCCGAGCCTCTCTAGCAACGTCATGCCAGCACATGCTTCACCGGCGATGTGATCAGTGAGTGGGGCTGCTGCTTGCGTGGAGGCTGAGTTGGCACTAGGGCCCATCTGGATCTCACCGGCTAGGGGTCGCCCCGGTGTAAAAACTATTTGCCTTTTTGTTTTTAATTCTAGAAAATGATTTAATATTGTAAAATCAATAACTTATTGTTTATAAGTCAGAAAATACAAATAATATATCAAATTGTTCAGAAAAATGAAACCTATCTATCTAAACTATAATCATGCATTGTTCAACAACTTAAATGACAAGTATAATTAGAAGAACAAATGCACTCTCATATGTTAGGAGTTTCCTCGAGTTAGATTTTCACCCCTGAACCCGATGAAATCGTCGAGCATGTCTTAGGGTTACATTCAATGCAAATTAACTTGTCATGTGGGTTCGACGATGTGCCTATCTACTACACGGTTTCCTTTCTCTTCATTTTATTATTGTGTATGTATATATTAGGGTTTCTCTGAATTAGGGTTTATATCTCTCAACACCGCATTTAACTTTCTCCTTTAGCCGCTTTGACTTATTCGTTTTCCACCTATGCGAAAATATGGATCCACACGCCGAGACGAAGAAAAGGAAGAGTTGATCCAAGGTGTGATCCGTGGGAAGATAATTTAGACGTATCAACGTTTACGAACAACTCGGTGAGGTGATCCTCTTTTACCGGAGTAGACAACTTGTTTGAGGTTGAAGGTGTTGCCTTCATGAGAGAAGGCGATGCCTTGTGTAATCGAGAAGGCAGCTCGGCAAGGTGCATGCAATATAAATCAATTCATTAATTAATCATCCGCTATCTATATATAAATAGTGACGATCTTTCTTCTTTTAGCCCTCGGATCGAAGGAATCTCTTGAAATGACCAGACGAGGCCCAACCAAAAAGTTGGAAGACCATGAGAGGTTCAGGATCGAAGATGTCGCCGCAGACGGCAGACCGCTCCGAAGTTGTCGCAACCAAATTTGTGGCACAATGCGAGTAATCGTTAGGGACTTAATCCCGATCACCATTAGAAATTGGAATAGGCCTGCTAATGCGGATGAAGAGGAACATGTTTATTTGTCCCTAACCACGCCAAAGATTTCTTGTGGAAGAGGCTCATGGTTAATTTCAAACTACGAAGATAGAGCTGGATCCAAATGCGGAGGATCCGATTGAGGACGCTTACAACATGGGAGAGCCATGGAGGCTAAGGTCGTGGAGTGGGCTTTGAAGAAGATGGCCCGATGTTTCACCTGGAAGAAAAGATTGCACCTTGACTATGTCGTGAAAGAGAAGACTCGATTTCAAGAAGACTCGGTTTGAGAAGATAAAACCATTCAGGCTGAGTTTGTGGAATACAAGACATCGAAAAAAGCTAAGGAAATGTCCGAAAAGAATAAGTGAATGTGCTAACAAGAAGTATCACCATACTATGGGGCAAGGTGGCTCTGGTGGCATTCCTAAGTGGGAGAAACTTGAGCAGAACTGCGTGATAAAAATATCACCCCGAGAGACGTATTTATTGGGTAGAACGTGCAAGGAATTGGTTTTACGGGCATGGGGCACGTTGGACTCGGAAGGAGGTGTATATATACCATACGACATAAAGAAGACCCCTTGCCAATCGAGAGGATGAGAAAAGCAAGAAGGGTTAAAGATGGGGACTTCATTCCGATAGAGAATGATGAGCTCACACTCGCCCTTGGAAATAAGGAACATGATGGACGAACACGAGGCACAATAGGCTCCCAATCATGGAGGACTGGGTTTCAAGAGAGGAAGAAATATCTGATAGAAGCCGTCGGAGGAGTAAGGGGCGGGCGGTTGAAAGAAAGTCGAGAAGAGCGAATGCGTTTAATTGAAGAACGATTAAAGCAACAACAAGATGAAATTAACTCACTTAAAGAGCAAAGTACTACGGCGCTCCATCTCAAGAAGACACGCATTCGATGCTACCGGCCTATCGAATAATCGAAAAAGCGATGTGGCTTCCACCGAGTCGGGTGATGACAATGGCGATGCCGATGATGCAAGCGATGGCTCTGTTGGCTACCGGTGGATGATATCACGGAGATGACACACTGCGATCTACATGTCAAAGTTGTGAACATATCAATGAAGGTGGCGGTCGGCTATGCCTTACCAATTGGACCCACCAACTTACCACGGTCGTCCGGTTCCAGAGGGCTACGCTGTTGTCGGCGTGGATGAAATCATGCCCACCTTTGAGGTTTTGGATCTTCACTACCTTGCTGGTGAAGGGGATGTGACTGTGCTGGGTGACGCAAAAAACGTCACCATTCTATGGCCGAAGGATTGTATCGTGCTTCGAAATCACACGCCAAGGCCATCTTCGCGCCTCACCCGTCTCAATGAGGTCGCCGCCGCAGCCGTCTTCGTCGCCTCACCCGCGTCGCCTCACCAATCTCCGGTGCAGCCATCGCCATGGGAGCCATCGCCGCGCCTCGGGATAAAAAGCGTAAGCGCTCTTGTCGTCGTAAGCGATCGCCAAACGTAAACAAGAGCCTCTTCCAAAAGTACCAACGGTTCCTCCCAAGAGAGCTTATGGTATCTTGAAGAGGAGACCTTGGCGATCGTTGATCGGAAACGACGTTTTAAGCTAGTGAGGCGGCGAAGAGCCGAGTTCCCAAAGACCAAAGAAGAAAAAGCCAAAGTGTTGAAAATGCTAAAGACTCTTCATCAACCCGAGCCAAAGCTGTCATCGGACTATGAGCGTTCTATTCTCAAGTCACATGCGGCACAAAAGCCTCAAGAGCAAATCGATGATGATGCAAGCGGAAATCTGTTGCCGGCTCGGAGAACAAGCAAAACAGACTTGCGCCCTCTCAAGGTGATTTCTCAAACCAATGTGGGGTCGAGCAAATATGGGGCGAAGAGGTATGATCCAGAGGTAGTTGCAATCTGGAGAAGCCGCTGCTCAAGGTATGAGTATTGCCCAGTACTTATCCCGATTAGAGTTCTTCCCGTGAGTGAAGTAGCATACAAATACCAAGATCTGCAAACCTCTCTCGTCAAACCCGAGGAGGTAAATAATCTTTCAACAAAAATGCGAAGATTGCATAATGGTACATGCACGCCACAAGTGCCGGGCTAATCGGATAGTCCGAGGGTTACAAAAAGCATCATGGGAAAGAAAGTGATGACATGATATCCATTGAATTTGTTGAGCTATTTCAATTATTCAATCAAGGCCTTGGACAAATCGCCATCATGATTGCCTATTGTCCGTAAGTACTAATTCTAATTAACTTAGTCTCCAGCTATCTCACTTTGTTTATTGCATGTATATAATCATCTTGTAATATGCGAATGAAGATTCTCGAATGCTGAGAGGACAAATCTATGATATTGGCTTCATTGACCCATATTGGGTTCATGAAGCTAATCTCAAAATAAGCCCCCAGGATACGGAGGATAATATAGTACACGTTAATGTTTCAAGAAACCAAAAGGAAATACTTTGTCCTTACAACTTCGAGTGAGTGTTATTGTCTTGTATACACTTTCTATTTCGCTACTCGATGTTAAGTATATAATTGATTAGTTATGCATTCGCAGCTTCCACTATATTCTGTTAATCATTCAACTTGACAAAGGCGTGTACTAGTCATGGACTCGAAACATAAACCCTTGAGGCGTGGAAGGACATGCGATACTTCTCCAACGGTAATTCTAATCAGTACTACACTATATCGGCAACGTTCGTGAATTTTATGATATCAAGTACTTAATAACTTCTTTTATTCGTTTTCTTGGCAGCGCTTGGAAACGGTTCACCAAGAAGGCTAGGGTGTTTGGAAAGAGGAGCTTACATTTCAACCACTAGATGTAAGCACCACTAGCTATATCCGCAAGATCTCTTTGATTCTAGTTTTGATACGTTATTATCATGCTTGATTATTATTTTGATTGAACTATGTTCTTGTAAAGTGCCCGACACGTGACCGGTAACAATCTCTGTGGATACTATGTTTGCGAGTTCATCCGGCAGATGCGATGAGAAGGGCAGAAATTTAGAGCAACTCCACGTATGTAAACAATTTCTATAGTTTTATTTTCAAACAAATTGTGTTTAGTTTCATTCATATAGTGACTCCTTTTAAATCAGATCGAACGTCTCACGGGGCGGTCTTACGCCAAAGGATCGCGTCGAGCAATTCGGAGGAATTGGCGGGATTCTTGGATGCAAGTCCTAGACGAAAGAGTACTATTCGCTGTGTATAGACAATAGGGATTGTAAAAATAGCAACTCGATCCGTGTAGACAAGGAATACTTTTGTATGTAGTGCATGAACTCGATCCGTCTATTGAATGTAATATTGTCATGATGATCTTGTGTAATATAAGGTTCCTTCATTGATAAGTGCAAAACACTAAATAAACAATAAAACAACCTAAATGAATTCTCGCGCACAAAAAGTGGCGAAAATCTTGCCGGCAACCAAATGCAAAATGAATTCTCGCATGGCAGAAAATGAGCCAAATCTCGCGGCGGCAGGTTATTAGTCCCGGTTCATATTTACGGGACTATCTCCACGCTTTCTGCTTTGCCGCGCTGCACCCATTTGTCGGTTGGTGGAAGCGGCAGGTTGAACAAATCCGATTGCCCGATTCCGGTTGGCCCACGGGATAATCTACCTTACCAACCGGGACGCATGGGCCGTTCTGCACTAGTGTACGAACATTATTACGAACCAAACGGAAAAAAAGAACGGCCGCGTAGCCTGATTTGGATGCATTTGAACGCCGTGTGTCGATCAAGAGAGAGAGAGAGGAGACGATATATGGGTCTGGTCCCTCCACGTCGTGGCGCGCAGAAAGTTCGAGCGTCTTCAAAACCCGGCCACGAAAACCAGACAAAAAAGGATCTTTCAAAACAAAAACAAAAAACAATCCGGAAAAAGGATCTCTCTGAAACCTACTATACCAGAATTCCAATGTTCACGAATTTGCACAGCTTTAAGATACAATATCTTGGCCAAAAACCGCCAAGAACACAGATTAAGTCAAGAAAGGTTTATATATATAGGAGATAAAAAAAACCAACCATGCATGTTCCTCTAATCCTCGCGGTTGTCGACCGGAATATTCGCGTTACGGCGTTGTAGGCTGCAGTGGCCGACTATACAAAAGAAAGGTGGCATATATATGGATGAGTTGTAGACGAAGAGAAATCCATGCAGGTCACACGGAGGAGCTAACCATATTTTTTACTTGTCATTTTGATTTTTCTTTTGTCATACTCTATGCAAAGAATACAAAAAAAAAGAGGGTCAAGGAATTTCCTAACAAAAAAGTCAAGAAACGTCGTAGTGGGAGTTACATCCCGGCATAAATAGCAACATAAATTTTATGTCTTTATTTTTGCAACATGTGCTACTATTTAGGGAGATTTCAACGAAGAAGCAACTGAACACGTAACATATATTATTCCCAAGTGGGCTACGACCGCAATAATCTTATCATATCTTCTTTTTAATGATGCGAGCAATGATTATTCATCATCATTATTATCCGGGGATTGGACAGGTTGATGGCACCTCATGTCAACTATTGCTTTCAGTGTTATCACAAAAAAAAAAAACTATTGCTTTCAGTGATAAGAAATTCCAGAGTTCTTTTTGAAACACATTAATTTCTTAGCATTTTTATTTATAAGTACTATGCTACACGTTAAGCATTTCAACTTTAACAAAATAAAAGTACTTCCTCCGTTTCAATAAATATACGATGTTTTAGGTTCGTAAAGAAAATAAATTTAGAGTTTTTTTAGTATGTAGTTTCATCTGAAAATTGAATGAACCTAATTAATAAAAGAAATCACATCTTATATTTTAAAACGGAGGGAAGGAGTAGAGAACCGACAAGAATACTACCGTAGACTCCTCACAAGGGCGTGAGGCCTCACGGGTGCAGTGGATCCATGACAGCTCAAACGGATACTGCTTGAAGATAGGCAGTTATATATACGTGGTATAGGAGTATCATAAATCCGCAAGCAGGGTGGGAGCGAAACCGAATCAGGCCGTAATCTCCCCAGTGTCACGTCGTACTACTTTCCTCTGTTCTAAAATAGATATATGGGATTTTTCAAAATTTAAATGAATTTAGACACTATTTAGTATACAGTGCGCGCGTGTGAAGGGTACATCATTTTCGGTTCTGGAAACCGCGAGTGGCGCGCGCCTTTCCTTTTCTTGCGGCATCGATCGGCAACGTCAAGAAATTCAGTGGACGTCGCGTCGTCGTCATCACCAAACCAAAAATCGAAGATAAGATGTCGCGTACCAAACTGTTGTAAAGGAGGCAGTGGCTTTGTGCGCGCATCATCGCACGGCGGCAGAATGGACGAAAATAACCTAAAGAAATAACAATTTCACGAAATGAACTCTGGCCGTAAGAAATTAGCGGAACCCATTTTGTAACGCCACCTGGCGTCGCCGCGCCAAGAGCGCGCGCTGGCGCCAGCGCCTACCCGTGGAGCCGCGGCCGGTCCCGTTAGTCGGCGCCTTAGCGTGGCGCCCTTATGTAATCTTGGCGCCGTTGCTGGCGCCAAGACTTTAGGTCATGTACCAGCGCCTGGTGCTCGAAAACCAACTAAAACAGAACAACAGGAACAGACAGGTACTAGTCAGGAAGGTGCGACGCCACGACCCTTGGCGCCGCACATGGTGCAAGACAGCCCAGGAAAGGTCGTCAAAGTGCGGCGCCACCAGTTGTGGCGCCGCACATGCGCTAAAATAGATGAACCTTCGTCTACTTTCGGCGCATGTGCGGCGCCACACTGGCCAGCGCCGCGGGCGCCACGACTCAAACCGTTGCACGTGCGGCGCCTTCGCGCGTGGCGCCGCACATACGCTAGAAAATAGACAGAACCCTTCTGTCTACTTTCGAGCGAATGTGCGGCGCCACACCTGGCGGCGCCGCACGGTGCGGCGCCACGAGTCAAACCGTTGCACTTGGGTTCCTTTGCGTGTGGCGCCGCACATGCGCTCGAAAGGCGCCGCGGAATTGCGGAACAGAGAAGACAAACGATCGGTTTTTGCTGGACTTTTAACAGGTACCATCGTGTCGGCTCATTGATCTGTCATTGCAGAGTTCTCCGTTAGTTCAGAGGTATGGTTCCTGTACGTTCCTATTTTTTTCTTTGCATATAGATTCAGATTTGTGGCATATGTTACTTTTTATAAATTCGCAACGTTGATACTATTGTAAACTTTTTTACCAACGGTCAAGATCATATGGGACACTGTGACTTTACTATCATCTGTTTGGAGTTTATTCTAAACCATATCATGGTTCGCTGACAACGCGCGGGTGGAGATATACCCACGGGCATTTCGGGATTCGATCTTGGAGAAGCCATTGGTGTTTGATGAGCTTTCAACCGAACAATACAACATCATGGTCAGAGAAGGGCGGCAAACCGAGTTTGCTCCCTTGGTCAACTTTGTGGTAAAGTGTGCCGAATAATATTTTTTCCGTCTAGGCGCTTCTCACACCTTGCATGGATAACTTACTAGTTTCTTGTCTATGACAGCGCGATCAGGTAAGGAAGTCTGCCGATGCATGCGAGGACGCTTTGGACATATACCCTCGCGGAGAGAAGGGAGAGGTGCATTTCGTGAGTTCGTTGAAGCGTGGCCAGCGGTTAAGGCGTCTGTCGAACTTGCTAGGTTTGCGTGACCGAGGTGGCAACACCTACCGTCACACGGTCCAACACGCTCAAGGTGACAATTCGCAATCATCACTCCACATCCGAGGACGAGGCGAACACACCCGGTAGTACAACCATTGCATCCCCACCCTCCCTTGCATTTCTCTGAATTTGTCCTTACCAATCTTCTTACATGACCGCAAGATGAGGAAAGCGTCTCCGACGAGATGACATTGGGCAACTACACTCGCCACAAGGTACACGATGGTCCGACTACATGTTCAAGCCAAGGCAACCCAAGAAGCCTTACACACCCAACCCTTCCACGACCAAGACAAAGAAGCCCAAGAAGCCCAAGAATCCATATCGCTTAGAGGTGGAGGATGAAGAGGAACCGAGGAGGAGGAAGATGCCCACGAGAAGGGGCCGAGGGGCGAAGACCACCCGTGGGAAGTAGAGTAGATGTTGCACTTTATCTTGAATGGTTGTAGTCTTGAACTCTACTTATGGTTGTTGTCGTGAATGGTTGTGGTGAACTCTACCTATGGATGTTGTTGTCGTGAACTTCGATCTCTTGAACTCTACTTATGGATGCTTATCTTTTGGAACAAACATGCTTGAACATGCTTATCTTTTGGAACAAACATGCTTGAACAATTTGTTGTCATGACTTCAATGGTGCTTATCTTTTGGAACAAACATGCTTGAACAAACCTTCTCGAACTGCCCTGCTCGAAAACCAACTAAAACAGAACAACAGGAACAGACAGGTACTAGTCAGGAAGGTGCGGCGCCACGACCCCTGGCGCCGCACATGGTGCAAGACAGCCCAGGAAAGGTCGTCAAAGTGCGGCGCCACCAGTTGTGGCGCCGCACATGCGCTAGAAAATAGATGTAACCTTCGCTTTACTGGCGCATGTCGCGGCGCCACACGCGGCGCCGCGCAATCGGGCGCCACGACTCAAACCGTTGCACGTGCGGCGCCTTCGCGCGTGGCGCCGCACATGCGCTAGAAAATAGAGCGAACTCTTACATCTGCTGGCGCATGTGCGGCGCCACACCTGGCGGCGCCGCACGGTGCGGCGCCACGAGTCAAACCATTGCACTTGCGGCGCCTTTGCGTGTGGCGCCCACATGCGCTCGAAAATATACAGAAGCGGCGCCAAGCGCAAAGGCGCCGCACATGCAACGGGTTGACTCGTGGCGCCGCGTCTTGGCGCTGCCAGTGTGGCGCGACATGCGTCAGTGACGAAGGTTGTCTATTTTCTAGCG
Source organism: Avena longiglumis (assembly GCA_030063025.1). NCBI lineage: Eukaryota > Viridiplantae > Streptophyta > Magnoliopsida > Poales > Poaceae > Avena > Avena longiglumis. Next base: position 26,654,817 of record CP125974.1, read on the forward strand.
CATGTGCGCCACAAACGGTTGACTTGGCGCCGCCGTCTTGGCCCGCCCAGTGTGGCGCACATGCGCCGAAAGTAGACATAAGGTTCTCTATTTTCTAGCGCATGTCGCGCCACCCTGGCGCGCCCTTTGAAGATGCTGCCACAATCAGATTTTATCGTTTTTCTTCGAGGAAAATACAAGATTGTTGACACATCTGAAACAACACAAGTTTCTTGCCCTTAAAGTCTTCATGAAATAACACGAGTTCATGAGATAACAAGGTTCTCGAGATACAAGTCCATGACTCGGTTACATACTCAAAGTCTAGAACATAGGCCCTTTGCCCTCCTCTTCTTCTCTTCCTCCATGGAACGCCATGCCGCTTAGCGCCTTTCCTCTCGGCATCCCGAGACTCCTTAGCGTGGCGATTCTCTTCCTCCTCTATCTTCTTGGCGAGCAAGTTGAACTACCTCTTGAATGCCTTCCTCCCTTCTCTTCCTGCTTCCTTCCTCTTCCTCTCTTCCTCGGCCTCCTTCCTCTTCCTCTCTTCCTCGGCCTCCTCTTCGCCACCACCTCCATAGCATCCGCCCGGATCTTGAGTAGTTCACGCCTTCCCATCATTGGCCTTGTTGGCTTGAGTCGCCATACCTATTATAAGAATAAAAGGGGCAAGTTAGTAAAGGATGCATTTAACCCAATAAACATGAATGATAGTAAAATATGCATAAATGTGAACATACCTCGAGCATACGGGTTTGGTCCGCTAAGTAACCTATCATACTAGCGGATTAAATCCACCACGCCCTCTTCCTCTTCGTAGCCCAAGTTGTCGACCTCTTTGTTGTCTAGGAGCATGTTGGCTAGTCCTAGGTTGGCTACCACTTGGTTGGCTAGTCCTTGGTTGGCTTGGAGCATGTTGGTTAGTCCTTGGTTGGCTTGGAGCTTGTTGGCTACCACTTGGTTGGCTTGGAGCTTGTTGGCTACCACTTGGTTGGCTTGGAGCTTGTTGGCTACTACTTGGCTGGCTTGGAGCTTGTTGGCTACTACTTGGTTGGCTACTACTTCCTTTTGCTCTTTTCCTTTGAGAACACTTTCTTGCATTGTGCCCTTCACCATTGCATGTTCCACACCGGGCTCTCTCACGAGGCTCTTGGAATTGGTCGTTGCCGATTCGACCACCACCACGTCCCCATCCGTCCATGTCGCTCCTAAAACGCTTTGTCTTGCGTCTTCCACGTCCAACAACCTTCCATTTCGGATCGGGCCATAGTTGAATTCCATGGTACTCGGCCATTGTGATTGGTCCGGTATGGATGAAATCTAGGAGCCCATGTCTTCTTAGTAGTCTCAATAGAGAACTCAGCCTCTCGCACCGTGAGCGGATTATTGTAATCCAAATGTCGTCTGCGAGACGCCACGAGCAAGTGCGAGCACGCAAGATGAAGCAATGATGGCCTTCCACATGTGCACTCACAGTTCTTGAGCGAGACCTTGAAAGCTCGGCCTCCGTGTTGGACACCATCAGCCGTTGTACCTCCGGGCTCCGTAACTTGGTAAATTAGCTCGTCATTGTCATATTCCGTGACAACTTGGGAATCCGCTTTCCTTGTCTGAAATTGCATCCAATCGTCAACCTTCGGAGGGAACTTGTATTTGTAATTGTTCTTGTTGTCCCCATAATATGTCGGTCCGTTTCATGTGAGTATTTCGAAAATACTCATTCATCATGTCGAATGTATATCGGACTATTGCCGTGACGGGCAATGCACGGACACCTTTAGCAACTTGTTAAATGCCTACGCCATGTTGCTTGTCATTTGGCCATACCTCCCACCGTCATCAAAAGCTCGTGCCCACTTTCCCATATGTTCAATGTTCCTATTGAGCCACTCGCGACCACCGGCATTGAGTTCTTTGTTGACTAGCAATTTGTTGTACAAGTTAGAGAAACGACGTTCGTGAAAGCGAGGCAACAATCCTGTAGATCATCGGACAAATCCTTGCTCTTGCATGCCCTATAGAAGTTTGAACAAAGTGTCTCATGCACCAACGATGGTGCAATGGAGCATGGCGGAATATCAATCATCACAGCATTGAGAATTCCTTGATGACGGTCGAGATGACACATATCTCCCTTTGAGGGTTAATATCTTGGTTCTCAAAAGATAGAAGAACCACTCCCAATTATCATTGCTTTGCCTCCACCAAAGCAAACGCCAAAGGAATCAACGGTTGTTCGTCATTGGCTATTGCAATCAAGATAGTGCCTTTGAATTGTCCGGTCATAAAGGTGCCATCAATGAGATGACCGGTCTACAATGTTCAAAAGCGAACACATTGCTCAAAACCCCAAAATGCACGGCCAAATACTGCATACGGTTTTCCGTTTACAACCCTTGTCTTGTTCCCATAAGGTTCAACCACATGAACCATGCCGGGTTAGCATTGGCCATCGCTAACAACAACCTTGGGATTCGGTTATAAGATTCCTCCCAATCACCGTACAACATCTTGAATGCGCTTGCTTAGCCTTCCATGCCTTCCGTACTTCACCTCGTAGTGAAAGAGGGCTTTCACAAACTCTATGACCTGCTTGATGGTCATTATTGGAAACGACGCGATGTCATTGGAAAGCCTATAAGCGAGGAACTCGGAGGTGAGTTGGTGCTCGTTCTTCGCATCCTTCCCATCCAACACCGGGCCTCGGCACATGTGAGTTGATACGCAACTAGATATGTGCCATTCAGGACCTCCCTTGAATGGTCTTGCACGCACTATCCAAGGACATCCTTCCTCCTCGCACTTCACCGTGTAACGCTTGATGTCCGAGTGCACGACCGTGTAAGGACGATGATGCTTCACCGAGAAGTCCTTTATCCATTGCTTAAATTCCAACAAGGTCCTGAACCTTGATCCTTTGCAAAAGCCACTATTCACTTCATTGCCATCCCGGTAAGAACTTGTCCTTGGTCCGAGCACAATGCCTTTGCCACCATCTACCGTGGCTTTATCCGCGAGACTGAGATCACGAAACAAAGGCACCCGATGGTCCCGACCCAATACGGTATGGTGGATTTCGGCCTCTCTAGCCGTGAACCCCTCCTCGTCAACTTCTTCTTCGGGACCATCATCATCCGAGTCAGATGCATAGCCTCGAGAATACGGGAGGTCATGGTCCATGTCATCTTGTGTGATATATTTCTCTAAATCTCCAATATTGTTGTCGTGGAGTTCAACATCATCATTGTCATCTTCATCTTCAACCCACAATCATCATCTTGGTGTCTTGAAATCGGGCTCAATGTTTGGGTCAAGGAGGTTCACGCCTTAGCTCTTGGTCTCGGGTGGAGGACTCATAGTACGCAATGGGGATGCCATACGGTTTAAGTCCAAAGACAATGAACTACCAACTTTCTTGGTGGCAAATAGCTCAAGAGCCTTGTCTAGTGATTCGCCACCACCTCCTTGTATGCAAGCCAACGGGAGAAGATACGCATGGTCTTCCGGACATGCATTCCCAAGCCAACATTATGTCTTCCTCCAACTCAATATCATCCTTTGGGTCCATCCATTTCAATTCAATCCTCAATTGCTCCAAGACCTCGGCATATGTTGGAGTACGCTCAAACACCAAATCGAGCTCGTCCGGGTCCGGTTCTATGTTACCTCTCAAAAAAGCATCCTTGTCTACATGAACATGAACAATTCTTGCCATGCCTAACATAATCACAACAACAATACCATGGTCAACACACTTAATAGATACCCATGGTAACATTAACACAATACCAACGCATATGCCAATACAAGAACATTCTACCATGCATCTTACAAAAAAATAGGGTTTACAAGATATGGACCAAAACAAGAAATTAATGGGTCAAATCAAAGATGAAGGGAAGAATACCTCAAGGCACTTGGGGATCGAACTCCACGGAGAGGCTTCCGATTTGGACACTAGGAGGGAGAAGGTGGAGGGAGAAGAGCCGCCGCGCCGTCTGTTAGAACTGGAGAGGAATGATATGGGTGCAGGAGTTGGCTCGCTGTGGTACATGACCTAAAGTGCGGCGCAGCGCGGCGCCGCCACTGATCTTGGCGCACGCTAAGCCGCGACTAACGGACCCTGAGGCTCCACTGGCAGTTGTGGCGCAGCGTCTTGGCGCCGCATTCTTGAGTCTTGGCGCCACGCTGCGTGGCGTTGCAAAATGGGTTAGTTCCGTAAATTTCTTCTGGCCAGAGTTCATTTCGTGAAATTGTTATTTCTTTAGGTTATTTTCGTCCATTCTGCCTCGCACGGCCGGGTTACTCTTCGGTCTTTTCAGAGGTCTACTGCAGGATGTGTGGGTTCAGTGTTTAAGGTTTCAGGCCACTGGGTAGCTAGCATGCTCATGATTACAAACAATATCTTAACTCAATCCTAAACAATACAGTTTGCTTGATTGCTACTCTTTATCCGCCATCGAGGGGACATGAGCGGTAGCGACACCAAAGGCTGGACCATCGTGATTATATATATATATACAGGCTAGCAAAGGCTGGACCTAGTTCATTAGAGGCCAGACTGAGAATTAATGGACCATGGAACGGGCCCGACACAGCTAGGCAGCTCGATCGGCATCGCCATCGCCACTTCCGTTCACTTGCTTCATGCTTATCTGATCCACAATATCTGACTGCGTGACTGACTGTCTGGCTGGATTCTAGAACTATCAAGGTGGCTAGGACTCCTTTTTAGAACAAAGACAAGCGCCCGAGCCGCCCAATTTCATTTCAGCTCATAAGCAGGTACAGTGCAAATCCCTGCGAATCTGAATTCTGAATCGCTGGAACTATATAGGGCAAAGAACTGTTTGTGTGACCTGACAAATACAACTGAATATTGGATCAGAAGACGAGAAATACTACTCATTAGAGCCCAGATTGAGATTGGAACACGGAAAAGGCCAAACAGCTCGGCGGCTCGATCGATCGGCTCCTCCTTTTCACTCGCTTCGTGCTTATCTGATCGACAATAACCGACTGAGTCACTGACTGACTTTTACTGGGTTCTAGAACTATCAATGTGGTTGGGACTCTTTTTTGAAACAAAGGCAAGCGTTCGGAGGCGCCAATTTCGTTTCGGCTCATAAGCAGGTTACATCATACAGTGCAAAGCCCAGCCAATCTGAATTCTGGATCGCTAGAACTATATACGGCAAGAACTATTTGTGTGACCTGAGAAACACTCTTTCAAAATATAAGGTGTTTAGCTCCTAGACTACTTTTAGTATGTAGGTTTGTTTAGGTTTGGAGTGAATCTACACACTAAAACAAGTTTAGATACATTTTCTTCACAAATCTAAAACATCTTATATTTTGAAACGGAGAAAGTACAACTCAATATATGCTCTCGAAAAAAGGCAAAAGTTTGCTTTATTCATTAATTAAGAAGAACGTGTCAAGTTAATTAGCGAAAAATCGGACGAGAACCATACAGTAATAGCAGCACAGGCCCACACTCACTCTCGCGGTCTCGCCACAGGGCCAAGCCCACATTAGGCCCGGAACAGACATAACCAAACCACAAACACCACGCCACGATCATGCCATTGGGGCGACCAATGCAGCAAAAATTCCCACCCCACTACACAAACCAAATGATCGGAAAGAAAGCCGTGACTGCTATGGAAAGAACAGTCTCGGTGACTCTTCCACACCACCGAACTGGCTACTTTCTCTCTCGACGTTAAAAGACATCCAATCAAGATTTACTTGAATCATTTTGTTGGTTGCATTGCACAAATCTCATCGTAAGTCTAGATCGGAGTACGTTCTTACAGGTGACTTAAAAATAATTATGCATCGGTCACATGGGGAATAACAAAACAACTAGTGCTTATTGCAATCAAACATGAAATAAAAACTATTGTACGGAGCTAGAATGAAAAAGTAGAGTAGACAATACTTATATTCCCGATACTTTTGCATGATCGAGGGCCCTCTTGCCATCTAGTTTATTTGACATGTAAAGTCTTGCATACTCTTCTACGTTTGTTGTCTTGTATAACACCTTCTCTTCCATAGTGCCCAGAATCGGTGAAATTACTCCATCTAAATTTGGGACGTGAAATGTGCAGGGGTTCGTAGCATGAAAAATAAAAATTTTCTACCGCATGCACACAAACAAGCCAAGATCTATCGATAGAGGAATTCATCCTCGAAGATTCCAAAGCGGTTAACGAGAGCAGATTCTCGTGGGTGATGTAGTCGTACTCTTGCCGATCTCAAGATCGTGTAGACGATCCTTCCGGCCAGCGTTAAGCGGCTCGCAATCGGTCACACGTTCGGTACTCGATGAAGACCTTTCTCTCCCTTGTTCCAGCAGGCAGCGGAGGTTGTGGCACTCTCCTCGCGATTCCGGCAGCACGACGGCATGGTACCGGAAGTAGATGGGAGATCTCGCAGGGCTTCGCCTTAAGCCGGAGCGAGTATGGTGGACTATGAGAGAGGCCTTGGCGATCTACAGTTTAGAGGCACCAAGGGGAGGGGCTAGGCCGGCGTCTAGGGTTTGGGGAAACCCCAAGTCGCCGACTTGGAGGAGCCCTAGGCGGCGGCTGCACTTGGGTGGAGGCGCCAGGAGCTAGGGTTTTGGGTGTGAGAGGTGTAGGTCTAGAGGGGCAGCCCTGCCCCTCCTTTTATAGGTGGGAGGGCGCGACCAAGGGGAGGGGAGTCCCTCCCCAACTCGGCCTCCTTGGCCGGCGGTGGAGGGAGAGGAACTCCTCCCCAAGTAGGTTTCCTACTCCCCCTCCACCAAGCAAACTTGCCATTTGACTTTTCAAATTGGCGTTTGACTTTTCAAACTAGGATTTGATTTATCCCTTTATTTTGCTCAGCGATGACACCTAGTACATGATGCAACCATTCTAACTTGGTATGACACATTCATGTACCCTTCCCCTCCGGAGTGCCGGACCTTCCGGACCCTTCTAGAACATTCCCGGTGAAAACACCGGAATCATTCCCCAACTCTGAAACAGGACTTTCCTCATATGAATCTTATTCTCCGGACCATTCCGGATCTCCTCGTGATATCCCGGATCCCATCCGAGACTCCGAACAACATTCGGTCTCTTACTCATTATTCCATAACTACTCAACAACATCGAATCCTTAAGTGTGTCTCCCTACGGTTCGTGAATTATGCGGACATGACCGAGACACTTCTACGATCAATAACCAATAGAGGAATCTGGAAATTCATATGGCTCCCACATATTTCTACGATTACTTTGCGATCGAATGAACCACTTACATACGATACCAATTTCCCTTTGTCTCACGATAGTTTACTTATCCGAGGTTTTGATCGTCGGTATCTCTGCATACCTAGTTCAACCTCGTTACCGATAAGTACTCTTTTCTCGTTCCCGTGGTATGTGATCCCTTGTGAGCCAGTCACATGCTTGCAAGCTAATTGGATGACATTCCACCGAGAGGGCTCAGAGTATATCTATCCATCATATGGGTGGAAAAATCCCACTCTTGATCCATGTGCCTCAACCCATACTTTCCAAACACTCAATGCCACCTTTATAGCCACCCAGTTACGGTGTGGTGTTCGATATCATCAAAGCATCTTTCTGGTGATGGTGATTAACATGATCTCATGGTCGAAGGAATTAGGTTACTATATATCAGAAAGCTTATAGCAAATGAACTATATTAAATGACTTGATCTTTATGCTATGCTTAACTATATGAGTATGTCCATCACATCATTCTCCTAATGATATGAACCTGTGGTTAATAACATCTCTATGTTCATGATCAGGAAACCATGATCATATATTAACCAACAAGCTAGTTTAACAAAAGGCTTTACTAGGAACTCTTTTATGTTTACAAATCACACAAGTATTAATGTTTCCTGTTAATACAATTATAGCATGGTATGTAAACATTTATCATAAGTATGAAGATATGATAATAACCACTTTATTATTGCCTCTTGGGCATATCTCCAACAAAATGCTGATATGGATAGTCGTTCCTTGTGAGCATTTATAGTAACCCTATGCTCAATGCTCTTGTACCTCCCATTCGTCATAATCTACAACCATTAAGCAAATGAAATTTAGAGGCATTTCAAATTCCTCATTCATCTAGAGGTGGAAAGAGTTGATCTAGTTGCTTCTTAGGCTTAGTTGTTTTATCTTTGGTCTGCTTGTCGAGGAATTCCTCATCACTTTGTATCAGTCTGGCCGTGTGGCTTTATTTATAAAGCGGGGCGAAAGCCTATTTCGAGGAGTAAATATTTTCCATGCATTGTTTTTCTGACTACACATCCTTCAGCTATTGAAATTAGACAAACACTAATTCCTCAGGTGGAAGGAGTTTGAGGAGTACATATATTTATAGCACTGTTTAGGAAAAACTTTTACTATACACCCTTTGGCTATGGCTTGGATCTAGAATGCACCCGTTAAATTAACCTATAAGATTTAATTAGTCCAATTATGGATATGGAGACTCTGAATATGTGTTTTCCTATTTGAGGTAACCTTAGATTCAGATGTTAGTATGATAACTATTACAAAGATCATACCTCAAGAAGGTCACCCACGTTCACCAATAGTGCATCGCGGCGTGGTTTCACCGGGATCCACGCACCATTCCATCTAATTTGTAGGCCTTGAACTGAATTAACTTCAAGCAGGATAGTAAGAAAAGATCCATCAGAATGCGGTGAGAACCCTAAGACTTTTTCGGGTGTCAAGGGGCATTGAGGGTAGTAGCTCATCCGTAAAATCTGAACCACATTTTTGTCTGCCACCAATTCAGGATCAACGTCTAGTGTTTTCGCAATGAAGGTGGCAACAGAATCGGCAACTTTCATCAATTCAGAAGAGTATTCTTCCATGGAGTTTCTGGATCATAGAAATAATGAGGTGTGCTTCGGTCCCCCACCTCTAAACTTAAGCTACATGGACTATTTTATTTTTTTGACCGGTCGAAATCCATATCAAGATCACGTCTATCTTTGTATATGTGTACCCGGTCGAATTGGGTATAATTCACGTTTCGATTGGCTGATCCCACCTCTTATTATCGCGATATAAGTCTTTGTATGTCATATTTTTAATTTTTTGTTGTTGTTATTTAACTTCTGATTTTTGCCTTCCGGCAGGCACATGAGCATACGTATATGGTGAGTATATGTCTGAGAGGACCATATGGAGTTCGGGTGGGTTCATACGGTCCTCTAAACAATCCGAATCGAGTTTTTGTTTGTCAAAATTTGAAAGAGAGGGAGGAGGAGGGGTAGGGGACCGAAGAAAAAGTGAGAAATAATAGCATTTGCGTTAATGTTAGATGTATTTATTGACACCATCAACATTAACATTCAGTTGCTAAGTAATTATTATGAAAATATTCCCATGGAAGAAAATAAATATTCATTTCCTCTGTTTTGTTTTTGGGATTCGAGAAAATTTCTCAGTTAATATGAATCAGAAGAAACTTCTTAGTTAGTTTATTCTCAGTAGACTTAGACGTATACTTTCCCTTATTTTCAAAGAATTCGTGTCCACTTATATAATGTTAGTGGAATTTGTCAATTCAAGTCTAATTCTGCTCTACCAAAGAGAAACTCCAACCTGGAGAAAAAAGAAAAAGTGCACCTCTAACCTGAATGTATGAGGCTGGCTAGGCCAGTAACTCATGTCACGGGCCTGAGGTGGCTGGGTGTAGACGCCCAACAGGTCACCCCAGTCAAGCTTTTGATCATGGGATTGAACATATGCTTGGCCATAACCTTGAAGATCTCCTGGGCGTTGCACGTAAACACGCTTGACCTCGAGAGAGGGAGCTGGAAGAATTTTTCAGTGTCACGCTTTACACCCGCGATGACCTCATCTGGCACTCCATGATTTACCAGCTGCCAATCACAAGTTGGACAAATAGTCATGCTCTAAATTACTCTTTTTTTATCAACTCTGGTAATTATAATTTACTTTTTCGCAAATGTCTAATTCAAAGTGAAGTTTACTGTGCATTATACTTGTGAAAGTTGAACCAGATATTTTTGACGTGCTGGCGTAGATAAATCATGTTTTGCTCCCAAAAGGGAAGATAAATCATGCTTAACTTCGTACTCCCTCCGTTTCAAAATATAAAATGTTTTAGCTTTGTGAAGCAAATGTATCTAGACTATTTTTAGTATACAGGCTCACCGTATTTGCCAATCTACACACAAAACAATCAGATACACTCTTTTCACAAATCTAAAACATCTTATATTTTGAAACGGAGGAAGTAGAAGACATTGGACAAGATTATAAATCACCCTTGAAAAAACAAGATTAAAGCATCCGCCCAGCTCACGTGTAGTAAAACTACCTGAAAGAATCCCCACTCCTGGCAGGCAAACTTGAGCTTCGTGGCCTCTGCTTCTCCGGTCTCGGGGCTCAGAAGCTTGCCGAGGTCGATCACCGGAACATCATCGGAGCGCTCAACGAGAACGGGGTGCGCGTCGATGTCCGGCTGGATGTACCGTTCGATCTTATCGGCGGTCAGCTCGTCGGGGGCGGACGACGCCAGAGCCTGGACGTTCCTGACAGGAAGCGTAGATCCCAGCTTCAACCAGCTTCTCTCGCTGCCGCTGCCACCACTCGGTGCCTCCACGTCCATCAGTATTCAGTAGCTAGTCTAGTTCCCTCTGCTTGCCTGTAATAGTTCTATGATTCAGGCTACTATTATATAAGAACGTTTTTTTTTGCGGGTAATTATATAAGAACGTTAACGATGCAACTTGCTAGTCTCTTTTTGTTGGATTCGATCCAACCGAATGGTAGCGTTGGTTAAACTGCCACAAGAATGATGCCAATTGTCCTTGCCGGAAGGTCCTTCGATCGCTGCGTTTGGACGTACCGATGCTGTGAAATGGCCGGCAGCTAATGGCCGAATTTTTAGAGGTATATAGAATCTCTACTATTCTTTAAAGGCAAACCCGACAATATGGTGGTACGTCGGCTTTCTTTCTCCGTATAGAAAAAACCCGATAGAAAAAATTGCTTGCAAAAATATCGGCACAGCAAAACAAGCTCTCTTCACGTTCCGCACCTCTCTGACACGTACATGTAATCAAGAAAACCGTCGGCCGCAGAGTCGCCCCTCGCCCCACACCCCACGCCTCCCCTCTATCTCAAAGATTCCTCACCACGACGCACAGTTGCCGTCCCTCACTGCGCCGCCTCCACCGCCCCGAGCGTCGGCTTCCTCGCTACCTCGCGGTGGCTTCCGTGTCCACAGCCACGCCGCCTTTCCCGTCTTCATCTTACGCTGGTGGAAGTCTAGGTACTACAGCTGGAACCCTTGCCGGTTCATCCACCCTGCCCGCCGTCCTCGTTTGGGCGTAGGATAATTGGAAAGGGAGGCGTGGGACAGCCTACAGCCTATGGGGAGAGAGAGACCGGCATGTGGCGCAAGCGGAGTGGGAGCAGCATTGCAGCAGGCGAGGCGAGCGTCGGAAGGATTGCGGTGGGCATGGTGAACCAGCGTCGGCAACCCTCTAGCTTCGCCTCCATCCAATGCCACCCTCCCTTGGACCCCATCTCACGGTAAGATGAGAGATTGATCCCTTCCATCCATGCCTATGAACACCTGCAACTTGTCTGACGTATTGTCTCAACCTATTGCAGTTCAAAATTTGTTATGAGATAGGCTTCAATTCAGGAAAGATTAGTAAGAAATCAGCACTGACACCTTCAAGATGTATAAAAAAATACTTTACATGGTTGATCAATGTTGTTGAGTGCCGCATGTCAGTGCTTTACATTTTCCAGTCCACAATACTGTCGTGTTTTATAAGCATTGAATTAAGTCTGTTTATAACTTTAATTTTTAATGCTAAATTTTTACAGTGATGGTAGACATATATTCCTTGAAATTTATTGTTTCATTCCATTTCTACGAAGCCTTACCATGAAATTTATTCGTGATAAATATGCTAGCTGGGCAGATTCAGTTCTAAATTGAGTCAGTTTTAGCAGAGTTGTGCTCTAGACAAAATAAGTCATGTACTCACATCAAGGAGATGGACAAGCTGCTTCTCTTGGGACCACTCCTCCGGAGATCAGATCCTGAATCACCACGATGACAAGATGTAGTCTCCATGGTGAGAATTGATGATCTGTTTCTTCCAGTCTAGAAAAAGTCTACTGTCAATCTTTATTTCCAAATAATAGTGGTTGCACTAGCGTTTGTGAAATAGATATGCAACTAGGATACACTGTTCTCAAAAATGAATTTTGTGTCTCACGGTTACTTTGCTAAGAACGTTCCTCTGTGGGTGTAAATTGATTCTGGGAGTGAGCCAAAAGATAATGACTTTAGTGATTATGAGTTTGATGTAAGCAAGGCTTAGCCATTGTAAATAGCAAAGTTTCTCGGCCCTTATAATTTCTATTTCTAGTCCGAAGTTATTCCAAACTCTGCCTGCAGTGATATTAGAAGGGTCTATGATATTGAGTTTAAAGTGGCGCGTTGATCCAGTATGATAGTGACTATGTGAGTGATTTTTTCTGATGAGTATGTATAGCATGCTCATGATCAAGTGTCAGTACTTATTACTCGTCATAGGCTTGCCTACGGTATTTTATTTATTTATATCAGTACATGAGACTAAATTGTTATTTCAAATTATAGAACACCAATCAGGAAACCATCATGATGATCAGCATCCAGCTGGTATGGTGCCATTTCTAATGTAAACTAACAACTGCTCATTTTATATCGCTTGCTGCTGCAATATAATCTTCTTAAACCCACAATAGATCAGTTTAAAACACAATCAATTAGCATTAAAGTTCTAACTGGTGCGGGCCTGTATGCACTGGCGGACCCTCTTGGGGACCATACCAGGCCATGGCTCGGTCTTCAGTGGCAGGCTTAGAAATTCCACAATGGGTATTCATAGTAAAAAAATTGAAGGGAAAAACAACAAAAAAGGTTCTAGAGTAGCACTTGAACTTTTGATCAATTGGCTTATACGCATTTGTCCTAACCAACTACTCCTATGAATAATTGTGATATAATTTCAATCAGTTTTCTATACAAGCAGACTGAAATATAAGGCACCCCATATAGTTTAAAGTTTTGGCAATACAAGCTGGGCCCGCCCCTGCCGGTCTTGTAAAACTAAAAATCTAAATTAATGAGGTATCTTGGTCCTAATTCTCAGTAGTAGTTGAATCATTAGTTCGTTCTGTCCTGTCGGCCCGTCCTTCTATGGCTTTCACAGTCCGCCACTGCCTGTATGATACCTTTGAATTTTATTTTGCTTATTTTGTCACATTGGTTTTATATTCATTCATTGCTTGCTTTTTTGTCATTAAATGCTTTGTATGTTCGTAGAGCATGTAGACCCTATTAGATTTTCAAGAGAACGAAGTTATGAAATCATGTTAATGTGACATATCTAGTAGGGGTATCTAGATAAGTAAATGCTCCCAGATGACAAGATATTTGCAAAGTCTGTAATGGAAAGTTCAAAAGTTAGAATTCTCAGTTTACTTATTTTTCCATAAGTGCTTGCAATGTGAAATGCTTAACTTAATTTTACTTTCCTTTCAGTTATCAAACAAATGGGGGCCCGCTGTTCAGGATTCTTGTCTTATTTCATTTTAATAAAAAAGCTAAGAAACACCATATTCTCAGCCATTCCCCTGGAATTCTACTTGATCACCATGCTCCCTTTGAATGATCTTGATGATGAAAATGTTGATTATGTTTGCTATTTGTACCTTATGTTTTTTCCTAGAGTTAATCAGTAATATGTAAATAGTCACAAGGCCAAAGGTGATTTTCTCTCTCATGCTGCTTTCATGTGCCTACACCATGGTTTTCAAAAATCAATGTGGTAGAGAAGTTTGTAGATAAATGCAGATTACGCATCATTAAATTATATCTATATAAGAAGTATTGTTCCACCGGTTTGTTCCTAATGTTAGCACTTGTGGTTCTTATGCACTTTTGTTCTCTGGACATTGGATGCATTGGCGTGCATTATAATAATCTATTGATAATTGGGTACTCCCTCCGATCCATAATAAGTGTCGGTGATTTAGTATTGTCCGACACTTATTTTGGATCAGAGGGAGTATTACAAATAGATGAACTCAAGCTTTCTTGTTTCGTTATCATGTGTTATATTCCAATGGTGACATTCTTGTGCTAGCATTTTTCCACTGATAAGAGAGGAACATGAGTTCAAGCATCTGGACTGTGATCTGCAACTCGGTAGGCAGATAATAGATCCAATATTAGTGGAGCTAAAAGTTAGTTGGGTCTGATACCTTTGATTAAAAAGCAATGCAAAGTTCAACCGGAAAAAAAGATGTCTAGAGTGTAAGTTCGACTTTGTGAAAATCTTGTATAGTTAAGAATATTTTCAGGAATTAGTTCCAATAGGTTAACACAATGGTTTTTTGTGAGTAATTGATTGCACAAGTTCCAGATCAGTAAGCATTATTTTATGGTATTCTATTTCTACCATGAAGTGTGTTATGTGCTTCTGTTTTTTTAGATTCCATACAATTCCTTCACAAGGTCATGTCATATTTCTTTTATCTTACTTCTACATGTTGATTTGTTGCAAAATAGTTTATTAACAAACCTGTAGTGATTTACAGTTGTAAGCAGAGGTATTCCATTTCTACCATGGAGTGTGCTACGTGCTTCTGTTTTTTTTCAGATTCCGTACCAATCCTTCACAAGGTCATGGCATATTTCTTTTATCTTAGTTCTCCATGTTGATTTACTGTAAAACAGTTTATTAACTAACCTATAGTAGTGATGAACTATTGTTTACAGAGTTCACTAAGTGAAGGCGATATTAGACATCTATCTAAACTAAATAGTGTAAACACCCTTCAGTCTAAGGTAATAATTTTTTATGTTTTGTACAATGGTGCTTTCATTTTATTTGGTTGTGTAGATGCGCCCCTTGATAAATGCATTGAAATTTAAATCATCAAGAAAAATTTAATTATGTCTTGGGATGCCTACTCACTTTCTTCAGAATGCAATTGCATCTGATAAAAAGCCTCCTTTTGGAACGAATAGGATAGGATGGCCTAATATGTGTGGTTTAATTATTTATTTATTACGCCCAGCTTAAATTATTCCATAATCAGAGCTCAAAGCTGAACTCTGCCTGCTTATTTAACTCGTGTCTTCATACAGTGTTGCAAAGCTATTATACTACCTTTTGGTTCTTGTAGTGATATACTTACTACCACTTCCGAATGCTTTTCTTTGGGATCTCGTATCTTTCCAAACATGTTACTCTTCTCACTTATTTTAATACCCTACTTAATTATGATCTCTGGGGCATTTTCTAATTTAACATCTGTGCTTTTCACTTCCTCCTCGGGACACATGATTAATGTTTCATCATACAACTAATTAACTGCAGTTCGTAATTTAAATTAGGTTTCGGGACCTAAACTAACCATGAGCCCAAGTTTAGGTGGGGTGAAAAGGAGTGGGCATGAAGTATCGTTGAACCTATCAACTGGAAGTTCCCAGGTGATGCGTTCAATTACATGTGCATTCAGGTGAGCAAATTCTCGCATCCCGACTTATCTAACTTTAAATCTGGTATTTATACTGCCACTTGATGATCGGGTGAAGTTAAATCTAGAAATGGTTATTGATAAACTGGTTCAAGTGGTTTGGTTTCTCATTGTGAGTCTGATTGGTTTAAGTTGTTATGGGTTACACCTGGTAATAGTTTGTGTCTTCTGAGAAATCGGTTGGGTTTGGTTAGGTGTGGGCTCAAATAATCCTGTCCCTAACAGCTGCAAAACTATGGGTCTAGAACCAGTTCTTGTTGAGAAATAGAGCAATTTACCAAGCGAATTATCCATAATAAACGCTAGATAAAACATGACTAGAAAAATAGGCAAAATACTAATCATGTTAAAAAGCGAAAACATATTAAGGCATATAGCCAAACAAACTGCAAGGTATAAAAATTTGTATAGAACCAGAACAAGATTAAGACAGAAGATGTACACGGCAGTAGCAGAAGTAGAACCGCCGGCGTTGGAACCGACATTGGCCATGTCGTCGAGGAAGAGGGTGCTGATGTCGGGGAAGAAGTCCTCATCGGGGACGACGTCGCTATCTGTGAGGGAGTCCGTGTGAAGCGATGGTCGTGATAGCGCCCCCAAAACCTTATCGCCTTTTCCGTGCAGGACTCAAGCGGGGTCTCGGAGGCCTACTGTCCCGGCTCGCGGTGCACGCCGCAAGACGGGATGGGGAAGATGGAAGTAGCGCAGTGCTCTGGAACTGGAGGTGCCAGGGATGTGTGGCAGTGTAACTGAGAGGAGGCGCGACCTCTCTCTCTTATAGGCGCAGAGGGGAAGGCAGACAGTGCAGAAGATGAAACGAATGGACGGAAGATGAAGCGAACAGGCGGCAGTCCACCAGACAGCCTCCACTCAATTCGTATTCATTTAACTCGTATTAAAAGCAAACGTTTTAGCTTCTGTACATCTGTTCATATACCATTCATGCGTGGCAAAATAAAACTCGGCTCGGAGAGATTCCCATAACCGTATGGCGCGGCGTCGGCGTCGTGACGAGGCGTGTGGCGAGGCGAGGAGGAGGAGGAGCGCGTGTGAACTCTCTCCTTCTCCTTCTCATCCTTTTACCAAGTGGTAGGAGAGCTCACCTTATAAGCTGGTCCAACTTCCACTCAACTAGCAATGTGGGACTAAACATTTGTCCCAGCTCTTGTCTTGCATGAATGGGCCACATGGGCCTCTAGGATTTTCAGGAATTATTGAAATAGAAAATGGGCTAGACTATTTGGGCCAAAATTCCAACAATCCCCACCAGATCGAGGCACATGTAATTTGCCTTTGGTTCCAAAACACTTGTTTATATACGGTACTATAGTGGAGACTTAAGTTGAACTTCCACCTAGAATTCTATGCTACACTAGGTTGCGACTTGTACAAGGACTATGCCTTGAACTGCAAGTTTGCTGCAATCTAGCTTCACACGAAGTCTTGACAGAATCTGGCTACTGTGGGACTTCCCATGGTGGAGCTTATCGTCATACTCCATGACCTTTCATGAGTTTATTAGAGAGCACCCTACTCTCATAGACTGCGACATTTTAACAGTCAGACTCATATAGGTGTGTTCTTCAAAAGATGTTCTGCAGGACAACATCTTTGCTTAGGATAAGCCACTTAGAACACATTAAGATAATAAATCAACCTGCCAAGCAGAATAGGAAAGTATTGCATCTTTATGGAGTGGTGTTTATTAAAGTAGGGATAATTTCCTCTCAGCTAACCAACAGCTTGTTTCCCAATTCTAATTCACGGGATCTCCGATCACATAGAGTGGTGTGCCACTGTGGAAAGCTCAAATTGTGGGTCTCATACCCATCTCCTTCAATGCATTTTCTATCACGTTGCGTGATAGACCCTTTGTGAAGGGATCTGCCAAGTTTTTAGATGTTTGGATATAATCCAATGCAATAACTCCGGAGTTTCTCATTTTCCTGACAGATTTTAGTCTCCTCTTCACATGTCTTGAGGACTTCATATTATCCTTAGAACTGTTCACCTTAATAATCACAGTTTGATTATCACAGTTCATTGGAATTGCGGGTATAGGTTTTTCAACCACAGGTAAGTCCATCAAGAGTTCACGAAGCCACCGTGGCCGTGTCAGTCTTTGTGAGTTCTGCTTCCATAGTTGACCTCGTTAAGATGGTCTGCTTGCAAGACTTCCAAGAAACAACGCCACCACCAAGTGTGAAAACATATCCACTCGTGGCCTTTATCTCATCAGCATCAGATATCCAATTTGAATCACTATAACCCTCTAGTACCCTCGGATACCCGGTATAGTGTATGCCATAGCTCACAGTGCCTTTTAGATATCGCATAACTCTTTCAAGAGCATGCCAGTGATCATCTCCTGGATTTGAGACAAATCGACTGAGTTTGCTTACATCAAAAGCGATGTCAGGTCTCGTGGCACTAGCTAAATACATAAGCGAGCCAATGATTTGAGAGTGTCTTAGTTGGTCTCTAGCATTTCCTCGATTCTTTCGAAGCAACACACTAGGATCATACGGTGTAGGAGAAAAAATGACGTCGCTATACCCGAAACGACTCAAGATCTTTTCCACATAGTGGGACTGAAGCAATGTAATTCTACCATCATCATCTCTCAATAGCTTGATGTTCAGGATGACATCAGCTACTCCCAGATCCTTCATCTCAAAGGAACGGGATAGGAAATCTTTGACCTCCTTAATTGCATTAAGGTTGGTTCAAAATCGATGTCATCAACATACAAACAAAGGATGACTCCTCACCCCCACCATGGCGATAGTATACACTTATAAACCGTTTACAACAAAGCTGCGGCGTTAAGGTTTTATCAAATTTTTCGTGCCTTTGCTTAGGTGCTTGTTTAATACCATACGAAGACTTAAGTAGCTTGCACACTGTGCTTTCTTGACCATTTACTACAAAACCATCTGGTTGATCCATATAAATTTCCTCATCCAACTCTCCATTTAGGAATGCCGTCTTAACGTCCATTTGATGAACGAGAAGACCGTGTGAGGCAGCCAGAGAAAGTAGTACTCGAATGGTGGTCAACCTTGCTCTGGTGAGTAAGTGTCAAAGAAGTCTTCACCTTCCTTTTGGGTATAACCCTTGGCCACAAGCCTTGCCTTGTACTTCTCAATAGTACCATCAGGCCTTAGTTTCTTCTTGAACACCCATTTACATCCTACAGGTTTGCACCCATAAGGACGATCAGTGATCTCCCATGTTTCATTAGCTAAGATGGAATTCATCTCACTATGAACAGCTTCCTTCTAGTAGTCAGCATCAGGAGATGCATAAGCTTCTGAAATGGAAGTGGGAGTGTCATCCACAAGGTACACAATGAAATCATCACCAAAAGACTTTGCAGTCCTTTGTCTCTTGCTCCTTTTAGGAATTTCATCATCATCCTCCTTAGGACTTTCAGAGTGTTCAATCGGAATGGTAGGTTCAGAGAATATAGCAAATTCCTGATTAGATGAACTAGGTATCTCCGGATTTGATGAGTTAGGTTTATCCTTCATTGGAAAGATATCCTCAAAGAAAGTCGCATCAGTCGACTCCATGATTGTACCGACATGAATGTCAGGTACTTCAGATTTTACTATCAAGAATCTATAACCAATGCTATGAAAAGCATAGCCCAGAAAAACACAATCAATGGTTTTTGGTCCAAGCTTGCGCTTCTTGGGGATTGGTACATTAACCTTTGCCAAACAACCCCAAGTAAGTAAGAGAGTTTTAGTCTTTTCTTCTCCCATTCTTCGAATGGAGTAATTTCTTTGTTCTTTATGGGAACTCGGTTTAGGACATGACACGCGGTCAATAATGCCTCCCCCACCATTCCTTAGAAAGACCCGATGTGTCTAACATGGCGTTAACCAAATCTGTTAGAGTACGGTTCTTTCTTTCGGCTACTCCATTTGACTGGGGTGAGTAGGGAGGCGTCCTCTCATGAATTATACCATGTTCCGCAAAAGAATCAAACTCGTTGGAAAAATACTCTCACCACGATCATACCTAAGCCTCTTAATCTTTCGATCAAGTTGATTTTCCGCCTCATTTTATAGATTTTGAAGAAACTCAAAGCCTCATCTTTTGATTTGGAAGATGCACATGACAATATCTCAGAGTCATCGATCAAAGTCATGAAATATTTCTTTCCACCTTTTGTCAACACACCATTCATCTCACAAAGATCGAATGTATGAGCTCTAGTGGTGTTAAATTTCTCACTGCGTCGTATGTGACTTGCGAGGTTGTTTAGCTTGCACGCAGACTTGGCACTTAGATCCCTTAACATTTGAGAAATCAGGATTAAATTCATTTTGGCTAGCCGCGTCATACAACCAAAATTAATATGACAAAGATTTAGAGTGCGACATTTAATTCAAAATTTGTGTAAATATGATTAACAACTTTATTACAAATGTCTGACAGAGATAAGCGGAACAAGCCTCCGTATTCATAGCCTTTACCAATAAAGGTTCCATACTTCGAAATTACAAATTTATTGGACTCGAATACAATCTTGTAGCCATCTCGACACAGAAGAGATCCGCTAACAAGATTTTTATTTATTTAGGGAACATGATGCACGTTTCAGCGCATGCCTTTCCCAAGTGAACTTCAGATCGACCGTACCAACACCATGAGTAAGCATGCGAGCCGTTCCCCATCGGACGGTTTGAGTCCCTCGACTGATATGAAGAAAACATGGAAATATCGGAAGACATGTACATTAGCGCCGTGTCAATCCACCAATCAGAGAATGACATAATGAAAGAGCGAGGTAATATACCATACCCAACATCTTTCATCTCAACGTCGCCATGACAACATTAGCGATCTTGCTGCTCTTCCCATCTTGGCGCTTGTCAAAGCGGTTGGGACAACGGAGCCCAATGATTAGGATCACCGCACATGACAAGCACCTTTCCTCTTATCGCCTTCTTCTTCTTTAATTTGGTGGACTGTGAGGCCTTGTTCTTTCCATCGAACTTTCCTTTATCATCAAACTTTCCTTTGTTCTTGAACTTGTGAGGTGGAAGTTCCTTTTCTTTACCGGATGGCATTAGAACCTCCCGGTACCTCGAGCACGTGTGTCTTTTGCTCGCCTTCTCTTCCACATCAAGAGTCCCAATGAGATCCGCCACGGAAAACTCTTGTCTCTTGTGCTTAAAGAAGTAGCAAAATTCCTCCATGACTGGGAAGTTTGGCAATGATGCCTCCGCAACAAACTTGTCCAGAACACACAAGTGAAGTGCTCAAGCTCCACGGCAAGTGATCAGATCTCATGAGCCTGCTCCACAATGGGCGCTCATCAATCATCTTGTAGTCATAGAATTGTTCCATGACATACAGTTCCTCGCCAAAGATAGAGACTCCAAATTTTCTCTCGCGCATCCCACATATCTTTGCCATTGCTAAATGATGATATGAATCGACAATATTGTCGCCAAGGATGCTGATCAAGGCAGCCTTGAAAGTGGTATCAAGTTTTTGAACGCCTTCGGCGGGATTAAGTTCCCCTCGTGCGCCATAGATGGCGTTATAGCAGCTCATGGTGCGAAACGAGCCTCGCTCTCGCACGCCACCGTTTGTAATTCACACCTTCAAACACAGGTGGCTTCATAGAAGCAACAAAGCCACTTGGGGCAAATTTCCTGAAATAAGGTTTTTGGATTGTTGAGAAATAGAGCAATTTACCAAGCGAATTATCCATAATAAACGCTAGACAAAAAAAAAACTAGAAAAATAGGCAAAATACTAATCATGTTAAAAAGCGAAAACAAATTAAGGCATATAGCCAAACAAACTGCAAGGCATAAAAATTTGTATAGAACCAGAACAAGATTAAGACAGAAGATGTACACGGCAGGGTAAGTAGAACCACCGCGTTGGAACCGTCATTGGCCATGTCGTCGAGGAAGAGGTCTTGATGTCGGGAAGAAGTCCTCGTCGGGGAAGGCGTGCTATCTGTGAGGGAGTCCGTGACAAAGCGAGTCGGCGTGATAGCGCTCCCCAAAAACCTTATCGCCTTTTCCGTGACAGACTCAAGCGGCGGGGTCTCGGAGGCCTCTTGTCGGCATCGCGGCACGCCGCAAGGCAGGATGGGAAGATGGAAGTAGCGCAGGTTCGAACTGGAGGTGCCAGGATGTGTGGCGTAATCGAGAGGAGGCGCGACCTCTCTCTTATAGGCGAGGAAGGCGACGGTGCGAAGATGAAACGAATGGGCGGAAGATGAAGCGAGCAGGCAGTCCACCAGACAGCCTCCACTCAATTCGTATTCATTTAACTCGTATTAAAAGCAAACGTTTTAGCTTCTGTACATCTGTTCATATACCATTCATGCGTGGCAAAATAAAACTCGGCTCGGAGATTCCCAACAACACAGCGGTAGCGTCTTGTCACGTCGCGTGAGGCGAGGCGAGGCGTGGCGAGGCGAGCGAGGAGGAGGAGGAGCGCGCGTGTGGAACTCTCTCCTTCTCCTTCTCATCCTTTTACCAAGTGGTAGGAGAGCTGTGGCATCCCGCAAAACCACTACTAGAAAATCGCGTTGTTTTTGTGCATTGAATCATCATGACCGCATGCTCATGTCATCATGCCACATTGCATTTGAGCATCGTCATCATCTTGCATTCGCTTGCATAAAACTAATTGCGGAAAAACCTGTTTGTGTTTTCTAAACGCCCCGTCTTTGTTCCAAACGCAAAACCGGGTCTCCGGATTATTTTGTTTTGTCTGCTATCGGTTTGCAAAAGCCTGTTTGAAATAAATAAAACATTTAATTATTTTTAGTGGGGCAGTCGAACGGGCCGATTCGACCCAGTCGACCACCCCCAGAATAAAATCGGTCCACCTAAATCAGCCCACCCGAATTCCTAAAGCTACCTAGTCCTAATCTACCCACCACTCACAGCTCGCCACCTCACCCTCTCTCCCAATCCCTACCCACCCTGCCACCTCACCAATCCCCCTCTTTTTCCCCCTCTCTCCCTCTCTCACACCCAGCTCCCACCTACCCCCTCTCCCTTACACCTCGGCCCCACCCCCTGGTCAAACCCACTTCCCTCCCCACTCTCTCTCCAGCCCGGACCCACCCAGCACACACTCAACACACGCACACACAACAGCCCCACTCCCCCGCCTTGGGTCCCACCTGCAGACCCACCCGACACACCCCCGCCCCAGGCCAAACCTCTCCCTGCATCCGGGCCCACCCCACCTGCCGCTGTCCCCCTGGCCCCGCAGCATCCCCACCACGCGTCCCCCACGCGTTCCCCTCAGCGCGTCCCCCGCCCCACGTCCCGCGCGCTCGCCCCTCCTCTGTTCCTCTTCCACCCCCGCGCATCTCTCCTTCTCCCTTTCCTCCGGCCACCGCTCCGCCCCCTTCTCAGCCGTCACGGCCTCTCGCGCCCTCCTCTCCTGCTCGCGCCCGTCCCACACCGCCGGCCTCCACCCTTGGTCTCGCCAGTATCTCCTACCGCCGCTTGTGGCGACCGCCTCACTTGGTCGCCTCCTCCTCACGCCCCAGCCCTCCTCCTCTCTCCAGCGCGCCCGGCCGCCACGGAGCCGCCGCCTCCCCGCCTCCTACATGCCCCTCACCATCCGCGACCCTCGCCGGAGCCGCGTCGGCCCGACCTCCGCCCGCCTCTCCTCCTCGCCGGAACTGGCGTCGCTGCCGCCACGGCTCCTCGCCCGGCCTCGCCCTGCCGCGCCGCCTCGCCTCGGCCACCAAGACGCCCCGTCGCCACCGCTCCTCCTTCCTTCTCGCCTCCGTCTGCCCTGCTAGCCGTAGCGCCTCCACCTCCCCGACGGCGCCTCTCCTCCCGTGAGCAGGCCGCCAGGAGCCTCCCTTCCCAGTGCCGCCGCGGAGCCCGGGCCGTCGCCTCCTCGGCCTTGTAGTGTGCCGCCGGCCGGCCACCTCCTGCAGAGCGACCCGCGCCTCGCCACACGGGCGCCTCCGAGCTCGCCACTGCCATCCCTCAAGATCTTCCGAAGACCCTAGAACGCCATGCTCTTTACCAAACACTCCGTTGTCGAGGACCGATGCGTGAAGATTGTACCGAGACGGGGACTCTAGGAGGTTGCCGGTACCACATCCAAGGCCGTCATCGTCTACCCAAGCCAGTACCCGAACATCCTCGTCACGGATCGACAAGATCATCGTCATGAAACCGAGAGCACGGATCCAAAGACCCTGGCCCACAGATCCGGTGATGCAGAACCCCTGGCGCGCCAAGATCTGGAACTGAAGACCGATCCCGAAGCCCGAACCCCGTGGACCGGCAAGATTCCCTTCACGGATACGACAAGTTGTGAGGACCGGAATTTAACTTCCAGACCCCCCTGTGTTTATTCGTCAATCCCAAGATCAACGTTGACGACACAGGGAAATGTATATCATTGCAGACGTACAAAATAGTAATTATTACAAAGTCTGAATAACAACATAGTGAAATATCTAGTGACATTTATTACATCCAGAAACACAGTGGAAATATAAAATGCGTAGCGACTCCATCTCAGCCACAGGAAGTCGATGTAGTCCACGAGGCCTCACTCATCAGTGTCATCGTAGTAATCATAGTCATCTCCTTCTCCATAGTACTCTGAAGTATCAACAAAAGTATTGCCATGAGTACATGACGTACTCAACATACCCCTTATGCAAAACCTATAATATCTACATGTGGCTTTATGTGGAGGTTATATGGTTCTTTTGCATAAAGCCAATTTTATTTGCAATATGGTAATAGTTTTGATGAAAGCAGTTTTTGATGAAAACATGTTTATCATCAATGTGGTAATTCTCAATAGTGTGATTGTCCACGACAACTCACACAGTTCACAGATTCCGAGATAAGGATAGGGGCAAAGAGGGAAGTAGCAAGACAGGTTCCCGTATGTCAAGAAAGATTCATGTGTCGTCCATGACCGTGGACACGGCTATTCGAATAGTTTAAACTCTGCAGAGGTTGTACACTTTTCCCACACGACACAATCCCGTCTTGACGCCCACCAGCCGTCGCTGGTTTAATACACACCAATTGGTGTACCGGCAGATGGATTGTGACAAGGTCTTTTAGTTAGATCCCCCAAAGATGTGACATGCCCACCGGGTATGGCGCACGGAACTGAGAGTACGCCCCAAACCGGTCCCCCCATCTGTGCCGAAGGTTCTCCCGCAGGCAGACACCTCATCAGCGGTACGGCGACATCAACACCTAAGGTGACTAACTTACTTGACCAAGCCGCCCATTATAGCATGTGGTTATGCGGTTGGTCACAATCTTCAAATCCAAGACTTATTAGGACCTCATGCGCACGGACGACGGATTGCCCCTTTCATCTAGTGAAGGGCAGCCAATCGCTCCTTCCTTTGATCCAAATTGCCGCGCCTGTTTAGGCGGTAAGTTTCACCGAGTAGAATAGAGTAGAGGAAGCAACAACGGCTAGCTCAGCGAGCTCATCAAGTTTCAAAGGGTATATGTGACCGAGGGTCACCCAATTCCTCGAAGAGGGAGATCAAGGATCCTACTTATTATTGAGCATGGCTAAGCAATTCTACTCTAATAAGACTACTATATAGTATCTACTGTGGGTATTGTATGGCAACAGTGTATCAAGGTATGTGTAACCAAAATAGCATATATTTGTAAAATAATAAAATATAATGCACTTTATAAAGCTGGGATAAGACATGGTAAGGGCATGCCGTTGTCGTGAAAGTGTTCTTTCCCGAAATCTTGATCCTGCTCGAACCCGTCACTCCCTACGCGTCATAACGATGAACCACACATAAATACAAACTTCAAATAACCACAAATAAAATCCAAATGAAGAAGTTTCAAATAAAAACCGAAGAGGGCTAGCAAGGGCTAAACGGTTCGAGGTGTAGTGGTCGGAGCTACACATTACACCTAATAATAACATATTAAGAAAAAAAATAATATTTATTTTATATAACCACTATGATAGGTGGTAAAATTCTTAATTTAATATGCAATGCACAAGCAAAGTACATGCATGCTAAACATCTATCGACTGGTTTACAATTACTCATGTGATAGAAAATGCAATGAAACCATTATCACATGCTCACACAATAATTTAAATAGACAACATAATAGTACCAACTATTACGCACAGATCGGAACTTAGAAACACTAGAGAGCTGAAGGTATGTACAACTAAAAATGAGTACAGACAGAAGATTTCACAAATAAAAACAGTGTAACGGTGCATACTATCATACTATGGAGATACAAGTAAACATGTTAATCTTCTAAACAATAAATCAATAGCTATTATTAATATAACCTTATTTTAGCAGCAACAAATCTAACGCTAAATGAACGACATAAACAAAGCGGAAAAGCTTTGCAGAATAAACCAACGGTACCAAGGACTATAAACAAACACTACTGAAATTCTATGACAAAATCCTATCATGCAAATAATTCTAAAACATCTATAAGCAAGATTTATAACCATGTCCGTCTAATCTCGCATAGATGATCTGAAAAAAAATCAAAAAAATCTAACTTGCAGACTACTGTACGTTCACGTACAATACAAAATATGCATGTATTTATATTTTTTTCGAAATCTACCCATCCACCATGAAAACTAATACCACTTCTAGGTTTCTAAGATTATTTGACACGTTTTTGGTGTTGGGCTCAAGTTGATCCAGGGTGTGTACAATGGCCTACGGTTCCATGCCGCCGGGTGGCATTCGGTTCACCGGCGACACGACAAACTACAAACTAATGGCCAGAGATCATGCCTAGGAGCGAGATAGCTATCTATGGATATAGTGAGTGAGTGTAAGGATTTGGCAAGGAGCTCACCGAGTATGATGAAAACGCCCGATGGTGTAGATGAACCGAGGTGATGGGGAGGTGAAGTATGTTCTGACTGGTCAGTGTACTTTGCTTAGAGTTCAGCGAATCCTCTCTTCTCCTTCTTGCTATCTTGGTGGCGCAGCTGCTCGACCTCCCGTGATATGAATTGCCGGGAACACATGCGATGTTCAGCGGCCCGCCGGAGCGCCGTGAGATTGGATCAGCGGTGAAGAGTATAGGCTCAAGTGGTGGTGCGAGTTGGAAAGGAGATACAGAGACAGCGATTTGGGAATATATAGACCGGGTGTCTGATGCGTTCCAATTAATATGACTAAAGTGGAGACTTAATGAGAGAAAATGTGGAGCAGTTTCTGATGCGGCTATTTCACCGGGCTACCCATGTGTGCAGGAAGAAGAAGGATAGTCTGATGCTTCGGCTGGTCATACTTCTAGGCGTAGACGCTTCAGTTTTGTACGACCCAAGTGTGCGTGTTGTGTTGGGACTGCGTATCGTACGTCCGTGCAAGTCGAGCGAGCGCTAGCTCGGCTGGGCTGAGGGTCTGCCGATGCTGGTTCGCTTGGGCTTTAGAGAGCTGGGCATTTAGGCGTTGATACAAGAGAACACAAGAAGAGCATCCGGCTGCTAGCTTCGGTCATGCATCGATAGAAAAAGGAAAAAAAACAAGAAGAGAGAATACTAGTACAAGAAAATATATAGAAAAAGAATGACATGCTGGGGCAGCCATGCATGGGGCATGCACACACGTGCATGTGCATATCCATAGGACCAAGTCCAAAAAAATGAAAAGTTTTGAAAGAATCAAATTAAAAAGAAGTTAGGCAAATCAAAACAAGATTAAAAAAAATCGACCGTAAAAATCAGGATGTTACAGTTCTACCCACCTTATAAGGAATCTCGACCCCGAGATTCGGTCTAAGAGAAAAGATTTGGAAACTCCGCACGAAGGGCATCCTCTCGTTCCCAGGTCGCTTCTTCCTCGCTATGGTTACTCCATTGAACCTTGCAGAATTTGATCACGTTTCTTCTAGTGGTCCTTAACTGCTCATCGAGAATTTTAACTGGATATTCCTCATAAGTCAAATCATCTTGAACTTCTATGGCATCCAAAGAAGTTTTCCAAGCCTCTTCCTCTGGCTTATCAAAACATTTCTTTAGTTGAGACACGTGGAATACGTGCACCTTGGACAATTTCTCAGGTAATGCCAACTCATAAGCAACTTCTCCACGCCTGGCGGTGATTGTAAAGGGTCCAATATATCGGGGTGCCAACTTCCCTTTCAATCCAAAACGTCGCATCCCGCGAAGTGGGGATACCTTCAGGTACACATCATCCCCCTTCTTAAATGCTAAATCATGACGCCGTCTATCGGCATAGACTTTCTGTCTAGATTGAGCAGCCCGCAACCTTTCCTGAATCATCTTTACTTGCTTATCTGCCTCTTCAAGAGTGTCGGGTCCAAAAACTTGATTTTATACCACTTCATACCAATTTAGTGGGGTGTGACACTTTCGTCCATACAAGAATTCAAATGGAGACATTTGTAATCTTGCCTGAAAGCTATTGTTGTAAGAGAACTCTGCGTATGGCAGACTCTTGTCCCAAGTGCGCTTGCATGTCAAAGCACATGCTCGAAGCATGTCTTCCAATATTTGGTTCACTCGCTCAGTCTGTCCATCAGTCTATGGATGGTAAGCGGTACTAAAATTCAACTGTGTGCCTAAGACTTCATGGATCTTCTTCCAGAACCTTGACGTGAATTGAGTACCTCGATCAGAGACAATCTTCTTTGGAAATCCATGTAGGCAAACAATTCTGGCCATATATAACTCAACCAATTTCTCCCCATTATAAGAAGTCTTCACTGGAATAAAGTGAGCTGACTTGGTCAATCGATCTACGATAACCCAAATAGAGTCATATCCCGATGATGTCCTCGGAAGCCCTGTGATGAAATCCATCCCGATTTCTTCCCATTTCCACTCAGGAACTTTAAGTGGTTGAAGTAGTCCTGCAGGCTTTTGATGCTCGGCCTTGACTCTTCGACATACATCACATCGAGATACATAATCTGCAATTTCATGTTTCATGCTAGACCACCAGAAACTGTCCCGAAGATCATGATACATCTTTGTACTTCCCGGGTGTATGGAGTATGATGACTCATGTGCCTCCTTCATGATTAAATCCTTGAGTTATTTCTGGTCTGGCACCAATAAACGATCTCGGAACCAAATATTTCCCCTTTCATCCTCCTTATAGTCAGGTGCTTCTCCTAACTTGATCTTTGATCGAATCTCTTCGATTCCCTTGTCGTTCTTTCCGAGCTTCTCTTACTTGATCCTCTAGAGTAAACTTGACTTCTAACATATCTTCCTTCTCGCAAGACTCATGTTCAAGTTTAATTTTCAATTCCTCATGCAGTTCGGGTTGAGCTTCACGAATCATAAGATTATTAAAGAACCTTTCGCTCAATGCATCGACGACATTGGCTTTACCGGGTGATAATTTACGCCAATGTTATAGTCCTAATTAATTCCAGCCATCTTCTCATCTAAGATTCAAATCTGGTTGGGTGAAAATATACTGAGTTCTTATGATCTGTATATATCTCACATCGATTACCAATAAGATAGTGTCTCCGATCTTCAAAGAATGTACTACTACGCCAATTCCAAATCATGTGTGGGATAGTTCACTTCATGTTGACGTAGTTGTCTTGATGCATAAGCTACAACCTTGCCTTCTTGCATGAGAACACAACCCAAACCTTGTTTGGAAGCATCACAATAAACTTCAAAATCCTTCTGAATATCTGGCAAAGTTAACACTGGAGCAGAAGTTAGTCTCCTCTTGAGTTCTTGGAAACTGGTCTCACACGCTGGTGTCCACTCAAATTTGTTCTCCTTCTTGATCAACTGTGTCATCGGTCTTGCGATTCTTGAGAAATCTTCTATAAAGCGGCGGTAATATCCCGCAAGTCCGAGAAAGCTGCGTATCTCGACACATTCTTCGTTGCTTCGACTAAATCGACTCCACTTTAGATGGATCCACTGCTACTCCTTCGGCTGAAATAACATGACCAAGAAAATCCACTTGCTTCAACTAAAACTCGCACTTGCTAAACTTGGCATAGAGTTGATGTTCTCTAAGCCTTTCTAGAACAATCCGTAGGTGTTTCTCGTGCTCTTCCTCATTACGGGAGTAGATCAACACATCATCAATGAATACCACGACGAACTTATCCAAGAAATCCATGAAAACTTTATTCTTGAGATTCATGAAGTAAGCTGGTGCATTCGTGAGTCCAAATGACATCACTAGAAACTCATACAGGCCATAACGAGACAAACTGTTTTGGGTATATCTTCGGTCGAATTTTAAGCGATGGTATCCCGACCGAGATCTATCTTTGAGAAGCGAAGCTCCTTTCAACTGATCAAACAAATCATCTATTCTCAAAGGGTATTTGTTTTGATGGTTACTTCATTCAGAGCACGGTAGTCCACGCACATGCGCATGGAACCATCCTTCTTCTTTACAAACAACACGGTGCTCCCAAGGCGAGGTGCTAGGTCTAATATATCCCTTCTCTATAAGTTCCTGGATTTGCTTCTTCATCTCAGCTAGCTCATTTGCTGCCATTCTATATGGTCTCTTCGCAATAGGGGCAGTGCCTGGCACTAACTCAATAGCAAACTCTATCTCACGGTCTGGTGGAAGACCTGGTAATTCCTCTAGGAACACATCCGGGTATTCCTTAACCACCCTAACATCTGACACAACCATCTCCTTCAAGTTTCAACAAGCTATTCTGTAGTTCGATGTTACCTCGGGCTTGTAATTCACCACAATTCCTTCAGTACTGGTTAATGATACGGCTCTAAGTCCACAATCTATCATAGCTTTGTGTTTCCCTAACTAGTTCATGCCAAGAATGACATCTAACCCTTTAGAGTCTAACACTATGAGGTTTGCTAGAAACTCTACTCCCTCGATCGTTATGATCACTTTAGGGCATTTCAAACGACATAAGGATTCCCCGGTGATTATCGCCATTGACCCATACCCTCGGTTTTCAAATGGTGTTTTTCAGCAAATTGCTTGGAAACAAATGAATGAGAAGCTCGATCAAAAAAATCTTGAACCATAACATGAGTTGATTGGGAACATACCAAGAACAACATCGAGGCTTCATTGGCTTGTTCGGTGATATGGTTGACTTGACCATGACCGGCTGTCTGAGGCATTAGATCGCCTCTGGTGTAGGCGGTATGCCTCGCCCGCCCTTGTTGCGTCTGGCGTGAGACCCCAAATTGAACTTCACCGGTGTCGGCCTGCGTTCTTCTTGTTCGGGCATGCACAGAAAAGTGTCCCTCACGCCACGGTTGTAGCACGCCTTTCAAAGGTGTTGGCATGGTTTCCTCCGACTTGACTCTCGAATCTGGTAGGAATTGTGCTGAAAGTTATGACTAAGTTCTTGACTTGGCGGCTCCTCCTCCATAACAGTGGTTATTATTCTTGGCGGGAGCTTCGGCTCCATCTTGGCCCTTTGCGCTTTCGGTGTTCCTCTAACTCTCTCTTTGAGTTCTCTTGCAGGATAACCTTGTTTACCAGGCTCTGGAAATTTGGAAAATCATGGGATACCAATCTATCCTTCAGACCTGGGTTCAAACCCCTCAGGAATCTAGCAGTCTTATGCCTCGAGGAATATCTGCTTTCCCATAGCGTGATAACTGAGTAAACCGGTCCCGATTTCGAGAGACATCTTTCCTTGGACAAGAGCTCGAAATTCATCCCTCTTCACTCCATGAGACCAGCGAATGTGTGTACTGAAAAGCTTACGAAAATTCATTCGGGTGATCGCCTCGGCATCATCATGTGCATCATAAAACTCTCCCACCAATGCAGCTACAACCTGGAGTTGGTGTGCATAAACTTCACATGGTCTTGTGCATCAACATTGACCAAAATGAGCTTCCTGCGAATGTCCTTCAGCCAATCATCAGCTTCTATAGGATCCGCTGATCCTGCGAAAGTAGGTGGCTTTGTCCTCATGAACTCTGCTATCTTGGACTGTGGTGGAGGATGATGACCTTGATTCTGATTCGGGTTTTGGTTTTGGTTCTGATTTGCCATGTTGGCGGCCATCTGCTGCAGTAACTGTGTTTGCATCAACATTATTTGTTCCATGTTGAGTGGCGGCGGTGGTGGTGGTGGCTGCTGTCCCTCATCCTCAGCATCGGTATCCGTGTCATGGACTTCACCCTCAGCGAAGTTCTCCTCAAACGCCGGTCCGCGACCGCGACCGCGTCCACGTCCGCGTCCACCGCGACCACGACCTCGGTTGGCGTTCATCCTGTTGTCGCTCAAGATTAGAATAGACAAGAGGGAAATAAACTACCCCAAAACCAAACTTACACGGACAAACAATTGGAACATCAAAGAAATCCAAACGAGAACCAAATTTGTCTTAAAAACTCACACATAAAAAGGTTCAAGATAGAGTAGTAGCTATACCACATATAGATCGGTATAGTCTACTCGACACACATGCAATTATTTAAAATAACTAACGTCTCACATATTATTAAATAAAGTCTCTCTCATGGCTCCGTGTAGTCTACTCGTCCAGGTACCCATGCGATCCTGCATTCGGCTGACCAGGTGCCAAGCTAGACTCTGCTTCATCCGAGCTTGCTGGAATCCTTTCTTCAGGCTCTGTTTCTTCCCCCTGAGACTGATCAACATGCTCCTGCTGTACTGGTGATGGCGCCGGAAGTGCGAGCATTGGTGCAACGGCCTGGAGAGAAAGACGACGCCTCGTTGCACGCTGACATTTCTTCTTCCTTGTGACCCGCATACGTGCATGATACCGGATACCACGCGCATTGTCGTAAAATGTCATGCGACGCTGTGCATTGGGTTCAGGTTGCGGTAGCTCCAGTCCCTGTCCTGCACCACCATCATTGACTTCCAGCACGGTCTCCGTAGCGACCTCGGTCATATGCACCGTGGTGATGGCATCTTCTGCAGTAGCTTCAGCAGCTTCACGTGCAGCATTGACGGCAGCTAAGGTTGTGTTATCTTCCACCAATCTCTCCTCCAAAGTCTGTGCTCGATCCTGATAGTGATGGATAAGGTGGCGTGCATCCTCTAGCATACCGGTGACTGCAACCAAGCGATTCTCTAGTCCGAAGTTGAGTGATGCCATGCGAGTGAGTGTGGGATCATCCTCATTCTGGTACCTCATGTTCTGACGGAGCGCACCTCCCTCATCTCGGTAGGCAAAGTAGCGGAACTGTGTGTTCCGTAACTCATCTTGGTATATACCGGCCATCCTCTGCATTGCCTGGTGAATGGTATGGATGGTGGCATCCACAAAGTCCTCTCCATCAGCAGTGAATTGGTGTCCTCTTGTTCCTGCGCGTCTTCCACGCGGTGATAAGTTCGGGAATACCACCAAGGTAACCCTCATAGTCTCCTCGTCCCAGACATTCCGGAAGGTGTATCCAGTTGCTTCAGGGTCACGGTCATAACCCAACCTTGTTAGCATGTCGCGGAACTCTCGACCAAGGTTCCCAAACTCCTCGATCCGGTGGGTCGCAGGTACGGCCATCTACGCACATTTGAATAAGAGGAGAATATCAGTAACACATTTTTGTAAAAGCTAAATGAATAGACGAGCAACAATAAGGAATCCTATTATTTTGTAACATATGTTTTGTTAATATACGCATACTAAAGGCTTTCCATTTTATCTAAGGCCACGTGACTAGGTCGACGTCGGCTCTGATACCACTTCTGTGAGGACCGGAATTTAACTTCCAGACCCCCCTGTGTTTATTCGTCAATCCCAAGATCAACGTTGATTGACACGAAATGTATATCATTGCAGACGTACAAAATAGTAATTATTACAAAGTCTGAATAACAACATAGTGAAATGTCTAGTGACATTTATTACATCCAGAAACACAGCGGAAATATAAAATGCGTAGCGACTCCATCTCAGCCACAGGCAGTCGATGTAGTCCACGAGGCCTCACTCATCAGCGTCATCGTAGTAATCATAGTCATCTCCTTCTCCATAGTACTCTGAAGTATCAACAAAAGTATTGCCATGAGTACATGACGTACTCAACATACCCCTTATGCAAAACCTATAATATCTACATGTGGCTTTATGTGGAGGTTATATGGTTCTTTTGCATAAAGCCAATTTTATTTGCAATATGGTAATAGTTTTGATGAAAGCAGTTTTTGATGAAAACATGTTTATCATCAATGTGGTAATTCTCAATAGTGTGATTGTCCACGACAACTCACACAATTCACAGATTCCGGGATAAGGATAGGGGCAAAGAGGGAAGTAGCAAGACAGGTTCCCGTATGTCAAGAAAGATTCATGTGTCGTCCATGACCGTGGACACGGCTATTCGAATAGTTTAAACTCTGCAGAGGTTGTATACTTTTCCCTAACGACACAATCCGTCTTGGCGCCCACCGTCGCTGGTTTAATACACACCAATTGGTGTACGGCGGATGGATTGTGACAAGGTCTTTTAGTTAGATCCCCAAAGATGTGACATGCCCACGGGTATGGCGCCTGGAACTGAGTCGTCCCCAAACCGGTCCCCATCATGCGAAGGTTCTCCATGAGACACCTCATCGATGATGGCGACATCAACACCTAAGGGTGACTAACTTACTTGACCAAGCGGTGCCCATTATAGAATGTGGTTATACGGTTGGTCACAATCTTCAAATCCAAGACTTATTAGGACCTCATGCGGCACGGACGGATTGCCCCTTCATCTAGTGAAGGGCAGCCAATCGCTCCTTCCTTTGATCCGGTATGCATGGCCCCGGTGTTTAGACGGTAAGTTTCACCCAGAGTAGAATAGAGTAGAGGAAGCAACAACGGCTAGCTCAGCGAGCTCATCAAGTTTCAAAAGGGTATATGTGACCCGAGGGTCACCCAATTCCTCCGAAGAGGGGAGATCAAGGATCCTACTTATTATTGAGCATGGCTAAGCAATTCTACTCTAATAAGACTACTATATAGTATCTACTCAGGGTATTGTATGGCAACAGGTGTATCAAGGTATGTGTGTAACCAAAATAGCATATATTTGTAAAATAATAAAATATAATGCACTTTATAAAGCTGGGATAAGACATGGTAAGGGGCATGCCTTCGTTGTCGTGAAAGTGTTCTTTCCCGAAATCTTGATCCTGCTCGAACCCGTCACTCCCTACGCGTCATAACGATGAACCACACATAAATACAAACTTCAAATAACCACAAATAAAATCCAAATGAAGAAGTTTCAAATAAAAACCGAAGAGGGCTAGCAAGGGCTAAACGGTTCGAGGTGTAGTGGTCGGAGCTACACATTACACCTAATAATAACATATTAAGAAAAAAAATAATATTTATTTTATATAACCACTATGATAGGTGGTAAAATTCTTAATTTAATATGCAATGCACAAGCAAAGTACATGCATGCTAAACATCTATCGACTGGTTTACAATTACTCATGTGATAGAAAATGCAATGAAACCATTATCACATGCTCACACAATAATTTAAATAGACAACATAATAGTACCAACTATTACGCACAGATCGGAACTTAGAAACACTAGAGAGCTGAAGGTATGTACAACTAAAAATGAGTACAGAAGATTTCACAAATAAAAACAGTGTAACGGTGCATACTATCATACTATGGAGATACAAGTAAACATGCTAATCTTCTAAACAATAAATCAATAGCTATTATTAATATAACCTTATTTTAGCAGCAACAAATCTAACGCTAAATGAACGACATAAACAAAGCGGAAAAGCTTTGCAGAATAAACCAACGGTACCAAGGACTATAAACAAACACTACTGAAATTCTATGACAAAATCCTATCATGCAAATAATTCTAAAACATCTATAACCAAGATTTATAACCATGTCCGTCTAATCTCGCATAGATGATCTGAAAATAAATAAAAAAAAATCTAACTTGCAGACTATTGTACGTTCGCGTACAATACAAAATATGCATGTATTTATATTTTTTTCGAAATCTACCCATCCACCATGAAAACTAATACCACTTCTAGGTTTCTAAGATTATTTGACACGTTTTTGGTGTTGGGCTCAAGTTGATCCAGGGTGTGTACAATGGCCTACGGTTCCATGCCGCCGGGTGGCATTCGGTTCACCGGCGACACGACAAACTACAAACTAATGGCCAAAGATCATGTCTAGGAGATAGCTATCTATGGATATAGTGAGTGAGTGTAAGGATTTGGCAAGGAGCTCACCGTCGATGAAACGCCCGATGGTGTAGATGAACCGAGGTGATGGGGAGGTGAAGTATGTTCTGACTGGTCAGTGTACTTTGCTTACAGTTCAGCGAATCCTCTCTTCTCCTTCTTGCTATCTTGGTGGCGCAGCTGCTCGACCTCCCGTGATATGAATTGCCGGGAACACATGCGATGTTCAGCGGCCCGCCGGAGCGCCGTGAGATTGGATCAGCGGTGAAGAGTATAGGCTCAAGTGGTGGTGCGAGTTGGAAAGGAGATACAGAGACAGCGATTTGGGAATATATAGACCGGGTGTCTGATGCGTTCCAATTAATATGACTAAAGTGGAGACTTAATGAGAGAAAATGTGGAGCAGTTTCTGATGCGGCTATTTCACCGGGCTACCCATGTGTGCAGGAAGAAGAAGGATAGTCTGATGCTTCGGCTGGTCATACTTCTAGGCGTAGACGCTTCAGTTTTATACGACCCAAGTGTGCGTGTTGTGTTGGGACTGCGTAAATGCGTCCGTGCAAGTCGGCGGCGCTAGCTCGGCTGGGCTGAGGGTCTGCCGATGCTGGTTCGCTTGGGCTTTAGAGAGCTGGGCATTTAGGCGTTGATACAAGAGAACACAAGAAGAGCATCCGGCTGCTAGCTTCGGTCATGCATCGATAGAAAAAGGAAAAAAAACAAGAAGAGAGAATACTAGTACAAGAAAATATATAGAAAAAGAATGACATGCTGGGGCAGCCATGCATGGGGCATGCACACACGTGCATGTGCATATCCATAGGACCAAGTCCAAAAAAAAT
Organism: Avena longiglumis; assembly: GCA_030063025.1. Lineage (NCBI taxonomy): Eukaryota > Viridiplantae > Streptophyta > Magnoliopsida > Poales > Poaceae > Avena > Avena longiglumis. The sequence goes on from CP125974.1 coordinate 26,691,415, forward strand.
GAAAAGTTTTGAAAGAATCAAATTAAAAAGAAGTTAGGCAAATCAAAACAAGATTAAAAAAAAAATCGACCGTAAAAATTAGGATGTTACACAAGTACTCCCTCGAGGACGCCGAGTACTTCACCTCGGACACCGAGACCCTGGACGACAAGTTCTCCTTCCCGGACGCCGAGCTCGCCGAGAACCCGGATGCGACAAGATCTACCCGTTGATCGAGAATGTTTCTGCCGAGAACGATTCCGTCGAACCCTGAGCCCCTGTCGAACCCCGAACCCCGGAACCCCAAGTTCGTCGAGACCCTCTAAAGTGTGAACCCCTTCCCGAAACCCTATTTTATAATATAATACAACTTGTCGCATATTAAATTGTCATACTCGCATGCATATTTTTGTGGTTTGGGGGCCTTATGCCGATTCACCATATAATTAAATATGGGGCCCATATGCGGGCAAATCTAGTCTCATATCGGCCTCATTTAAACTTGAGTAGCGCATCGGTGCTATCTTTTGTCTTGATAATGCAACATTTAAATTTGCGGGGTAACTAAACAACTGGAACCATATATTTAAATGTCGGGACCCCGGTTCCGCTTAATATGACCTAATTGCATCGCACCTTTGCCATGTCATACATCATACATGCATCATGCCCGATCTTTTGCCGTAGTATTAAATATTGCATCCGGTGTTTATTCTAGAGTTTTGGTTCTGCGCGGATAAGGCCGTTGAGTTGATGCGAGTGTCGACCCGATCTTCGGTTGAACCTTCGGCAATGTTTTCAGGCGAGCATCTCCCCCTTTCTACCTATCTTACTTTTATAGTATTTATTCCCTCCTGTTGATCTATTGCTATCTGTGTCGCGATGCTCTAGTTTTCGTACCGTGATATCCCTTGCCGCCTTATATTGCCTTGAACACATCCTATTACCTGTTGTTTGGTAGATAGTTGGACTTGCGCGTCGTAGTCGCTTGCTCAAGTGCTGTTGCGTGTCGTCCAGTACCACAGTTGTTGGAGTATTTGCCGTGTGTTTATTGTTGGAGATGATCATAACTTTACTTAATGTTTAACAACTAAAATTGAAGTAGGTAAGCAGAGGCACAGGTGAACAATAGATGTTATTTGGTTGTTAACCGTCCACTTGTGTCCCGTAGGACCCCGAGTACTTGATACTTGTTCCTTGAATATTCGCGCTATCCACATCCGGGAGGATTATGGGACCCCCCTGAGCTAGAGCTTGATTCATTCTTATTTCTTGGGGCCACAAACTAGTTTGAGGTTTTATTTACTATCCTGTACTTATGCCATGCTTTTACTGCTTTATTACGATTGTGCGAGGAGCACACTGTACTGTTTAGGTAAGCGGAATGTTTTCGCGGTATCGACAAGCCCAGTTTTGGGTTCCCGATCGTTCTGACCATTGTCGCAAACCTTGAATCCGTCTCGGAGTCAGCTAGCTCCGTTGTGGGTCTACTCAATGGGGTGGCCCCCTGAAATATTTCTGAATCCTGTGATTGCTTTGTCGTGAAGGCCTCGTTGGGTTTTGATTTGGTTTTTCCGAGGCTGATCGAGTGTGTGTTGCTATTTGCACCCGGACGGGTAAAACTTTTCGAAAGCCGTGTCATGTTATGGACGACTTGACAAGATTCTCGATCATAGACAACTATAACTAAAGTAGTGCTATAAATTTGACTTTATAATGACTAGTAATCAGCTTCACTATAATGGAATGGTTAAATAAAACTGCCAACCACTGCTTGTTTGGGTTGTCGTTTGCGACCATTGTACCTGACTAGTAAGTATTGCAACTACAACGGAATGGCTAAATAAAAGTACCAACAACTGCTGGGTTTTGGGGTTATCTCATGATAATTGTATTTGACTAGTAAGTATTACAACTACAACGGAATGGTTAACTAAAATGGCCCACTGCTTATTTTATCAGGATGATTATCTATACCTGACTAGTAATTGCTGCAACGATAACTGAATAAATAAAACTGCCAACCATGTGAGTTTCTCGGTTGACTTCCTCGTTTGGTCTCGAGGGGGAAACACCAGGATGGGTTTGTTTGATGGTAGTATCAGGTTGGTTCCGAATAGGTCTTTCTTATCCCTCTCTGATAGCCGCCAGTTGTATCGAGTCTCTATAGGTTGTTTAGTGCATGCTGCCGCTGCCGCTTCAGTCCACCATACCTATGTAGGCGAGGACCGCCGTCTAGCCTCGCCGTACTGGCCTCGATCTTGACGCCTCTTTTTCCTTTGCCCTTGTCGGCACCCTTTGTTTAAGCAGTTTGAGATCGGCGTCGTTAGGGGGTTACCCTTCCGGCTTGGGCAGGTTATGGGCGCCATTGGTTATTCTTGAGGCTCTTAGCCCCATTTGCATCTTGTCCGTAGTCGGACGCCCCATCTTTCAAGGTGATTTGGATCTTTGTACCGTATATCGTATTCTTGACTCATGGAGTCGTGTTGTATATATATCTGTTACGTGGGTCCCATCAAGGACTTGTGTAATGTTATTACGCTTTCCACCCGCACGAAAGTGCTGGTGAGCACCTTTGAATCGTCTATGCGGGTTTGGCGGGGAATCGCTGAAACTTGCATAGGTCCGATTCGAGGGTGTTACTGAGTATCGAGCCAGCGGTTGCGATACCTGAAATACAGCCTGTAGGATAACCTAGCTAACGGCCGAAGTAGAGTGTCAAAATTATTTTTGAAAATCGGTTGGATAGTTCTGATTAGGTCTGATTTTACTCCTTACCCCTCTGCTGCTCTCCTCTCATCTCTGCGTGTTTTGAAATCTGCTCTCTTACCTTCTTCTAGTCCAGGATTTCTCGTGGTTGGGTTTCCGTCGCACCTTCAGGGTTTCGCTTCCTCCTTCGGTAACGGAGTTGCTACATCTGGTCTTCATGCTATCCGAGGAATCCTTCGTCTGGGGGACTTCTCTTTGTTCCTTCTCGTGCCTTCCGGTGTTTTCCGACGCGACGACATCATCTACGCCAGATCCGATGCAGAGTCTGCATCACTCCTTTGTTTCTGAACCTCGCTTGTCGAGATCTTCAGTCTAATTCCGAGAGTTGGTTGCATAATCCGCCTATTCGTGTGCAGAGTAATGGTTTGGGTGCGCGATGGACTGATCACCATCCGACTACTCTTGTCATTCGCTCTTGTACATCGAATCAGTGGATCCAGCGATTTTACTCCGTTCACGGAAGCTAGAGGTGGCTTTATTTGTTGATACCTCTACCTTCGACCTTTTGTTCCCGGAGTGTTCTCTCGACAATCACGGACAACGACCTCTTGTTAGTGGTGTCGCGAGGATCTACATGAAGCGAGAAGAATCAGATCGCCGACCTTCTTCCCGGTAACATGAGGCGGATCTCGAGGGCGAGATCCATTGTTAGTGGTGTCGAATTGTGGCATCCCGCAAAACCACTACTAGAAAATCGCGTTGTTTTTGTGCATTGCATCATCATGACCGCATGCTCATGTCATCATGCCACATTGCATTTGAGCATTGTCATCATCTTGCATTCGCTTGCATAAAACTAATTGCGGAAAAACCTGTTTGTGTTTTCTAAACGCCCCGTCTTTGTTCCAAACGCAAAACCGGGTCTCCGGATTATTTTGTTTTGTCTGCTATCGGTTTGCAAAAGCCTGTTTGAAATAAATAAAAAATTTAATTATTTTTAGTGGGGCAGTCGAACGGGCCGATTCGACCCAGTCGACCATCCCCAGAATAAATCGGTCCACCTAAATCAGCCGACCCGAATTCCTAAAGCTACCTAGTCCTAATCTACCCACCACTCACAGCTCGCCACCTCACCGTCTCTCCCAATCCCTACCCACCCTGCCACCTCACCAATCCCCCTCTTTTTCCCCCTCTCTCCCTCTCTCACACCCAGCTCCCACCTACCCCCTCTCCCTTACACCTCGGCCCCACCCCCTGGTCAAACCCACTTCCCTCCCCACTCTCTCTCCATCCCGGACCCACCCATCACACACTCAACACACGCACACACAGCAGCCCCACTCCCCCGCCCTGGGTCCCACCTGCAGACCCATCCGACACACCCCCGCCCCCGGCCCCCCCCCCCCCGCACCCGGGCCCACCCCACCTGCCGCTGTCCCCGGCCCAAAGATCCCCACCACGCTTCCCTCAAGTAGCGTCCCAAGGCCGCCTCCCCTGTTCCTCTTCCACCCCCGCGCATCTCTCCTTCTCCCTTTCCTCCGGCCACCGCTCCGCCCCCCTTCTCAGGCCGCTGCTCGCCGGCTTCCCTCCCCACCCTCTCTGCCTCGCCGCCGGCCCGCGCCCTCCTTCTCCTCTCTCCTCCCTCCCCGCTCGCACCCGTCTGCCCCGCCACCGCCCGGCCTCCACCCTCCGGTCTCGCCCGTCTCTCCGACACCGCCGGTCGCCTCCTCACGCCTCGCCAGGCCTCCTCCTCCTCTCTGGCAGCGCCGGCCGCTTGAGCCGCCAGACTCGCCGCCTCGCCTCCTCGTCCTCCCACCGCATGAGCCTCACCATCCAGACTCGCTGAGCCGCGGCCCCGACCTCCGCCGCCCTCCTCGCCATTCGAACAGCGTCGCTGCCACGGGCTCACATTTCGCCGCCTCGCCTTGCCGCCGCGCTCGCCTCGAAGCCGCCAAGACGTCCGTGTGCGCCACCGCTCCTTCCTTCGCGCCCTCCGCTGCTGCGAGTCGTGGCGCCTCCACCTCCTCCCGACGGCGCTCTCCTCCCGTGAGAGGCGCCACGAGCCTCCTTCCGGCTGCCGCCGCGGAGCCGCCCTCCTCGGCCTTGTAGCGTGCCGCGCGCGGCCACCTCCCTGAAGAGCGACCAGGCGCCCACGCGTCACGCCTCGAGCGCCTCGCCCTGCTGCCATCCCCTCAAGATCTTCCGAAGACCCTAGAACGCCATGCTCTTTACCAAGCACTCCGTTGTCGAGGACCGATGCGTGAAGATTGTACCGAGACGGGGACTCTAGGAGGTTGCCGGTACCACATACAAGGCCGTCATCGTCTACCCAAGCCAGTACCCGAACATCCTCGTCACGGATCGACAAGATCATCGTCATGAAACCGAGAGCACGGATCCGAAGACCCTGGCCCATAGATCTGGTGATGCAGAACCCCTGGCGCGCCAAGATGGGGCGAATCAAGATGATCCGAACCCCGTGGACCGGCACGATTCCCTTCACGGATATGACAAGTACTCCCTCGAGGACGCCGAGTACTTCACCTCGGATACCGAGACCCTGGACGATAAGTTCTCCTTCCCGGACACCGAGCTCGCCGAGAACCCGGATGCGAAAAGATCTACCCGTTGATCGAGAATGTTTCTGCCGAGAACGATTCCGTCGAACCCTGAGCCCCTTTCGAACGGCTCGGCGAGATTCCCGCAACCCGTGGCGCGCGCGTCGCGTCGCGTCGCGTCGCGTCGTGACGAGGCGAGGCGTGGCGAGGCGAGCGAGGAGGAGGAGCGCGCGTGTGGAACTCTCTCCTTCTCCTTCTCATCCTTTTACCAAGTGGTAGGAGAGCTCACCTTATAAGCTGGTCCAACTTCCACTCAACTAGCAATGTGGGACTAAACATTTGTCCCAGCTCTTGTCTTGCATGAATGGGCCACATGGGGCTCTAGGATTTTCAGGAATTATTGAAATAGAAAATGGGCTAGACTATTTGGGCCAAAATTCCAACAATCCCCCACCAGATCCCAGAGGCACATGTAATTTGCCTTTGGTTCCAAAACACTGTTTATATACCGGTACTATAGTGGAGACTGTTAAGTTGAACTTCCACCTAGAATTCTATGCTACACTAGGTTGCGACTTGTACAGGGACTATGCCTTGAACGCAAGTTTGCAATCTAGCTTCACACGAGTCTTGACCGATCTTGGGCTACCGTGGGACTTCCCTGGTGGAGCTTATACGTCATACTCCATGACCTTTCATGAGTTTATTAGAGAGCACCCTACTCTCATAGATGCGACATTTTAAAATCGAGACTCATATAGGTGTGTTCTTCAAAAGATGTTCTCAGGACAACATCTTTGCTTAGGATAAACCACTTAGAACACATTAAGATAATAAATCAACCTGCCAAGCGAGAATAGGAAAGTATTGCATCTTTATGGAGTGGTGTTTATTAAAGTAGGGATAATTTCCTCTCGGCTAACCAAGCTTGTTTCCCAATTCTAATTCACGGATCTCCGATCACATAGAGTGGTGTGCCACCGTGGAAAGCTCAAATTGTGGGTCTCATACCCATCTCCTTCGATGCATTTTCTATCACGTTGCGTGATAGACCCTTTGTGAAGGATCGCCAAGTTTTTAGATGTTTGGATATAATCCAATGCAATAACTCGAGTTTCTCATTTTCCCAGATTTTAGTCTCCTCTTCACATGTCTTGAGGACTTCATATTATCCTTAGAACTGTTCACCTTAATAATCACGGTTTGATTATCACAGTTCATTGGAATTGCGGTATAGGTTTTTCAACCACGGGTAAGTCCATCAAGAGTTCACGGCCACTGCTTCAACAAAGGGCCGTGTCTAGTGCTGTGAGTTCTGCTTCCATAGTTGACCTCGTTAAGATGGTCTGCTTGCAAGACTTCCAAGAAACAGCGCCACCACCAAGTGTGAAAACATATCCACTTGTGGCCTTTATCTCATCAGCATTAGATATCCAATTTGAATCACTATAACCCTCTAGTACCCTCGGATACCCGGTATAGTGTATGCCATAGCTCACAGTGCCTTTTAGATATCGCATAACTCTTTCAAGAGCATGCCAGTGATCATCTCCTGGATTTGAGACAAATCGACTGAGTTTTCTTACAGCAAAAGCGATGTCAGGTCTCGTGGCACTAGCTAAATACATAAGCGATCCAATGATTTGAGAGTATCTTAGTTGGTCTCTAGCATTTCCTCGATTCTTTCGAAGCAACACACTAGGATCATACGGTGTAGGAGAAAAATTGACGTCGCTATACCCGAAACGACTGAAGATCTTTTCCACATAGTGGGACTGAAGCAATGTAATTCCACCATCATCATCTCTCAATAGCTTGATGTTCAGGATGACATCAGCTACTCCCAGATCCTTCATCTCAAAGGAACGGGATAGGAAATCTTTGACCTCCTTAATTGCATTAAGGTTGGTTCAAAATCGATATGTCATCAACATACAAACAAAGGATGACTCCTCACCCCCACCATGGCGATAGTATACGCACTTGTAAACCGTTTACAACAAAGCTGCGCGTGGTTAAGGTTTTATCAAATTTTCGCCAACGCTTAGGTGCTTGTTTAAGACCATACAAAGACTTTAGCTTGCACACTTTTCTTTCTTGACCATTTACTACAAAACCATCTGGTTGATCCATATAAATTTCCTCATCCAACTCTCCATTTAGGAATGCCGTCTTAACGTCCATTTGATGAGCGAAGACCGTGTGAGGCAGCCAGAAAGTAGTACTCGAATGGTGGTCAACCTTGCTACAAGTGAGTAAGTGTCAAAGAAGTCTTCACCTTCCTTTGGGTATAACCCTTGGCCACAAGCCTTGCCTTGTACCTCTCAATAGTACCATCGGCCTTAGTTTCTTCTTGAACACACATTTACATCCTGTGTTTGCACCCATAAGGACGATCGGTGATCTCCCATGTTTCATTAGCTAAGATGGAATTCATCTCACTATGAACAGCTTCCTTCCAAAGAGTCAAGATCAGGAGATGCATAAGCTTCTGAAATGGAAGTGGGAGTGTCATCCACAAGGTACACAATAAAATCATCACCAAAAGACTTTGCAGTCCTTTGTCTCTTGCTCCTTTTAGGAATTTCATCATCATCCTCCTTAGGACTTTCAGAGTGTTCAATCGGAATGGTAGGTTCAGAGAATATAGCAAATTCCTGATTAGATGAACTAGGTATCTCTGGATTTGATGAGTTAGGTTTATCCTTCATTAGAAAGATATCCTCAAAGAAAGTCGCATCAGTCTACTCCATGATTGTACCGACATGAATGTCAGGTACTTCAGATTTTACTATCAAGAATCTATAACCAATGCTATGAAAAGCATAGCCCAGAAAAACACAATCAATGGTTTTTGGTCCAAGCTTGCGCTTCTTGGGGATTGGTACATTAACCTTTGCCAAACAACCCCAAGTACGTAAGTAAGAGAGTTTTAGTCTTTTCTTCTCCCATTCTTCGAATGGAGTAATTTCTTTGTTCTTTATGGGAACTCGGTTTAGGACATGACACGGGTCAATAATGCCTCCCCACCATTCTTAGAAAGACCCGATGTGTCTAACATGGCGTTAACCAAATCATAGAGTACGGTTCTTTCTTTCGCTACTCCATTTGACTGGGTGAGTAGGGAGGCGTCCTCTCATGAATTATACCATGTTCGCACAAAGGAATCAAACTCGTTGGAAAAATACTCCACCACGATCAGACCTAAGCCTCTTAATCTTTCGATCAAGTTGATTTTCTGCCTCAACTTTATAGATTTTGAAGAAACTCAAAGCCTCATCTTTTGATTTCAGAAGATACACATGACAATATCTCGTAGAGTCATCGATCAAAGTCATGAAATATTTCTTTCCACCTTTTGTCAACACACCATTCATCTCACAAAGATCAGAATGTATGAGCTCTAGTGGTGTTAAATTTCTCACTTCTACGATGTATGTGACTTGCGAGGTTGTTTAGCTTGCACGAGACTTGGCACTTAGATCCCTTAACAGTTGAGAAATCAGGATTAAATTCATTTTGGCTAGCGCGTCATACAACCAAAATTAATATGACAAAGCGAGAGTGCGGACATTGGATTCAAAATTTGTGTAAATATGATTAACAACTTTATTACAAATGTCTCGACAGAGATAAGCGGAACAAGCCTCCGCATTCATAGCCTTTACCAATAAAGGTTCCATATCAAATTACAAATTTATTGGACTCGAATACAATCTTGTAGACATCTCGACACGTAAGAGATCCGCTAACAAGATTTTTATTTATTGAGGAACATGATGCACGTTCAGCGCACGATCTTTCCAAGTGAACTTCGATCGTACCAATACCATGAGCGAAGCATGCGAGCCGTTCCCCATCAGACGGGTTTGAGTCCCTCGACCTGATATGAAGAAAACATGGAAATATCGTAAGACATGTACATTAGCGCCGTGTCAATCCACCAATCAGAGAATGACATAATGAAAGAACAAGAGGTAATATACCATACCCAACATCTTTCATCTCAACGTCGCCATGACAACATTAGCGATCTTCTTGCTCTTCCCATGCTGGCGCTTGTCAAAGCGGTTGGGACAAGCAGGAGCCCAATGATTAGGATCACCGCACACATGACAAGCACCTTTCCTCTTACCAGTCTTCTTCTTGAAGCTGGTGGACTGTGAGGCCTTGTTCTTTCCATCGAACTTTCCTTTATCATCAAACTTTCCTTTGTTCTTGAACTTGTGAGGCTGGAAGTTCCTTTTCTGTACCAGGTTGGCATTAGAACCTCCCTCGGTACCTCGAGCACGTGTGTCTTTTGCTATCGCCTTCTCTTCCACATCAAGAGTCCCAATGAGATCCGTCACGGAGAACTCTTGTCTCTTGTGCTTGAGTAGCAAAATTCCTCCATGATTGGGAAGTTTGGCAATGATGCCTCCGCAACAAACTTGTCGGTAACACACAAGTGAAGTGCTCAAGCTCCACGGCAAGTGATCAGATCTCATGAGCCTGCTCCACAATGGAGCTCATCAATCATCTTGTAGTCATAGAATTGTTCCATGACATACGTTCCTCGCCAAAGATCAGAGACTCCAAATTTTCTCTCGAGCGCATCCCACATATCTTTGCCATTGCTAAATGACAGATATGAATCGACAATATTGTCGCCAAGGATGCTGATCAAGGCAGCCTTGAAAGTGGTATCAAGTTTTTGGAACGCCTTCCCGGCGGATTAAGTTCCCCTCAGTGCGCCATAGATGGCGTTATAGCAGCTCATGGTGCGAAACGCAGCTTTGCTCTCGACGCCATCGTTTGTAATTCACACCTTCAAACACGGTGGCTTCATAGAAGCAACAAAGCCACAGGGCAAATTTCCTGAAATAAGATTTTTGGATTGTTGAGAAATAGAGCAATTTACCAAGCGAATTATCCATAATAACGCTAGATAAAACATGACTAGAAAATAGGCAAAATACTAATCATGTTAAAAGCGAAAACATATTAAGGCATATAGCCAAACAAACTGCAAGGCATAAAAATTTGTATAGAACCGAACAAGATTAAGAGAAGATGTACACGGCAAGAAAGTAGAACCGCGGCGTTGGAACCGTCATTGGCCATGTCGTCGAGGAAGAGGGTGCTGATGTCGGGAAGAAGTCCTCGTCGGGAAGGCGTTGCTATCGTGAGGGAGTCCGTGTGAAGCCAAGTCGCTACCGATAGCCCCCAAAAACCTTATCGCCTTCTCCCGCACAGGACTCAAGTAGCGGGTCTCGGAGCCTCTTGTCCCGGCTCGCGGTGCACGCCGCAAGGCGGATGGGGAAGATGGAAGTAGATGCTGCTCGAACCGGAGGTGCCGGGATGTGTGGCGATGTATGAGAGGAGGCTCGACCTCTCTCTCTTATAGGCGCAGAGGGGAAGGCAGACAGTGCAGAAGATGAAACGAATGGACGGAAGATAAAGCGAACAGGCGGCAGTCCACCGGACAGTCTCCACTCAATTCATATTCATTTAACTCGTATTAAAAGCAAACGTTTCAGCTTCTGTACATCTGTTCATATACCATTCATGCGTGGCAAAATAAAGCTCGGCTCGGCGAGATTCCCGCAACCCGCGGCGTGCGCGCGCGTCATGACAAGGCGAGGCGAGGAGGAGGAGGAGCGCGCGTGTGGAACTCTCTCCTTCTCCTCCTCATCCTTTTACCAAGTGGTAGGAGAGCTCACCTTATAAGCTGGTCCAACTTCCACTCAACTAGCAATGTGGGACTAAACATTTGTCCCAGCTCTTGTCTTGCATGAATGGGCCACATGGGCCTCTAGGATTTTCAGAAATTATTGAAATAGAAAATGGGCTAGACTATTTGGGCCAAAATTCCAACAGTTCTTAGTATGGGTTTGTCGCCCTCTGACTCTGAGCAGCAAACTTACAAGCGCCTCACATATTATGGTCGAGATGACCATGGTATGCTCACGTATGCATATCATATATCATGTACATCATGAAATCATCACGACATCATCATGGCGTATGTATACATGTCATGTACCGTATAGAGTCTGAAGTTGTGCTAAATCAATCCATATCGTGTACGATATGCGTCCTACGCCGACGGTCGCCAACCCGCTGGCCACCGCCACCGAGTCTAGGCAGAAAATAATCGCCATGCCACGATCTGGCTGACATACGAGAGTTCGATATATGCCCTTTCTTAAGAATGATTCTTCACGTGGGAAGTACCTACCGTCGAGCATTGCTAGTTTATATGAGAAATATGAAGTGTTATGAATATTGCATCACTTTCATGACCAAGTCATTCACCATTTGAACAAAAAATTTCAACCCATTTCGATAACAGTTTCAACCCACAGATGGGCAGTCGGTTTAGTTTGTTTTGGGTGTAAAATAGACCAGGTTTGGTTTTGGTTGGGCTGAAGTCATTATCAAATGGGTTTGGTTTTGGTTCGGTTTCCAAGCTTGACATCATTGGTTGGGTTGAGGTATGGTGTAGTTCTGAGACCATTCTCAAGTTTAGGTGAAGTAGAGAAGTCTCCACCATGAAGGTGTTGTTGTGCATGTTGGAAGAGGAGTATGATCTAATGCTTAAATGTGCACCCATGCTTGCCTTGACAGACAAGACGATGCTGAAGAAGAAGGACAACACTGTGTATGAGCTCGAGCAGATTCTGGTCTAAGGCAAGATTAATGCGGTAAAACAAGACACTGGTTTGTGAGGTGTGCAGTATCGTGGAGGAGCAAGATGTACTAGGTATGCGATCTTTATTTGGTCAGAATTTGTCAGATCTTATCATGTCTCTGTTTTTTGTAGCATTGCTCCTGAAGCATTTGCGAAGTTCCAAGGGAAAATAAGTAAGAAAAATACATGATGTAAGTATTGGGATATTAAAGTATATAGCTATATCACTTTGAGAATTGTTCAGCGTATTTGTTTGATATTGTTTTATTAAAGGATGGCTTTAACCTCATATACATCTTCTCCCATGGTTATGTATCTCTTGGCTATGTACACAAGGATGTGTTCTTCCAGTACACGTTGTTTATCAAATACTACAGCAGGAAACTACTCAGTGTTCTATTTTAACTAACTGATTTTTGTTCTCATATATGCCTAAATCTATTCTCAAACCAGATGCTTTATGACTTGTGGTTCCTGCATGTCATAAATCATAAATCTTTTCATATGAGTACTAATTAAGGTGTATTTGTCTCCATGTATGATCAATTTTTGTTATGCATTCATCCTAGATTTTTAGGTGTGTTCAGGTCTACTTTTTTTATTTAGCGAGAGATGCATCTGCATGGACAGATGCATCTGCATGGACAGATCAGAGAAACTACACTTGCACAGAATTCTTCTATGGTTCTAAATTATTTTGGCATGCATGTAGTTTATGAGTTTTCTTATTTGGGGGCAATTAATCAAACCTCAAATTCGACTGAATCTTTGCAAATAACTAATTGTATATATGTATGTAGTTTCTGAACTATTCGGAGGAGAAAAACTTGTGTAAGGATTTTTGGCTATTCTAGAATGCTTCTTGTTTCTATGATCCATCCCTCATATTAGAACCGAGTGCAGTATTGTAATTTCCACAATCTTCAGAGAATACCTGATGTAAATACCGCTACATGAGAGCCCTCTCAAAGGTTTTGAGAATTGTCTTTGCTCACATGCACTTTGAAGTTTGAACTACTAAAACAAGATATCCAAAAGAAAAAGCCAAGATTCTTTGAACTTCAACATTTGAATTTTTTCTAACCGTTTTAGCTTTCCCAACTCGCCCTGCATAGAGAATTCGTCGGATCATACTTGTGTAATTCACTTGGGGTAGTTTCGGTACCTTTTGCCCTACATCTCTAGGCTGAGTGCTGCAGCGCCCACGAAAAAGTGGATGGGTTCTTCCTTTCTTTTGGATAAAATAAGGTTGTACTCGAGATGAATTCAGCATTAGAGGATGCCACTACAAAATAATCTAAGTGATCTTTTCATGATGGGTCTAACATAAGTCTGGTTATTTGTTTATCTTTGAAACTAGGTCTGATGTTTTTGGTTGATAAGGAATTTAGAAATGTTCTCTAAAAACTTTGTAGCTGAGAGGACTAATGTCTTTGAGAAGCAAGAAGTTTTGATTCATGTTCTCTGATCTTGACACAACATATATTCCAAATCTGTTTGTCTTGGATAATGTCTTAACATAGCATAACGTTATTCTGTAATGAGCATTTACATAATCCTATTTAGAATATAAGTTAATTTTTTCAAAGGAGAGGAACAAAATATTTACGAGAGGTGGTAAAGTTTGAGGGACATGCCAAACCTAAAGCAAAAAATAGCGAAAACACAAAGAAAAGAAAAAGTAGCGGATACCTGAAGGCATAAGCACAACTCAGGAAGCTAGAGTTCGCTCCTTGATGTCCTCAAACAGAAGGCAGAGTTTACTCCTTGATGTCCTCATACCTAAAGTAAGGCTAAAACTCTGAGTAAGAGTAAGATGATATATTGTTCCGTAGCAAACGCACGTGCATTTAACTAGTGTTTCTACATGTATGTTGCATACAGGCATCTCTTAAGAAAAAAAACTGTTTTGCTAATTCTAAGTTGACACGGATGTTCCCATGTACAACTGGGTTTTTCTTAAGTACAATTTCAGTTTAGTGAAAAGTACAACTCGTTCTTAAAAACACTCAGATATAAACAGAACCACAGAAAAACCATCAAACATGTAGCATACTAGTAATAGGAGAAGAATTTCGGAACACGTTCGTAACATCACACAAAAATATGTACTGTTTCAGATAAAAAAGTAACAGATGGTGCGTAGCAGTGATTTGGAAATAATTAATTATCAGGTGAATGAGGAATAGAAAAAACTAATTATATTTCTATGACTTGGAAATAATTAATTATCAGGTGAATGACAGTCAGACTTAGGGCATTGGATGCGTGGCGGACCAGGACCCCTCGCCGATGGGAGTTCTCCTTGTTTTGTTTAGATTGTTTTTAGTGTCTGTCCTGAAGTCAGAATAAAGTCCTCTCTATCATATCCTTGCTCCGGTGGTGCGTATAGCATCGATGAAGGGCACATGGAGTCGTGTGTCTGGCGGATATCTTGGGATCCTGTCGTTTTTCATATTCATTGGTGTGGTTTGAAGTCAATTTCTTTCGATCTATATTTGTCATCTTCGACGATGGTTGTTGCTTTGGTGCCCTGGTCCTTTGGGTTCTTAGCACGACGACTTCTCGTTCGTGTACTACAACAAGTTTTTCCCGGCTCTGGTGATGGAGATATGAGGACGGCGGTGCGCCTTCAGCTCGTGCTAGTGAATATAGTCGTCACTAGGTGGTCCAATGACCTATCTATAATTTTCTTACTTTTGAGACTTTATAGTGTTGTTAATGATTATTAATAGATAGGTGAAATTTCACAAAAATAATAATATTGCAAACATACATCCCCCCCGAAGTAATGGGAACGACAAAGTTTTTTCCCAATAAGAGGAGATATGCTTGAAGATAGAAAAAAAGAAAGGTGTGTCTAGTTCTGGTGATGCCATGCATCTCAGTTGCAAGTGCTACAAATATTATTTGCAATTAATCTCGGTTACAACCCCACTTGCAACTGAAAATCCAACTTGTAACTCACATGTCAAACGAATCATGCTGCAAATCCAATGGAGTAGGACCTGACTGAGCTCTAGCTTAATTTTCGAGTCGAGAATTAGCAAAACCTAATTACAAGAAATGCTAGCACCACAAGCAGTCACATAGCATGACCCACCCCACTCGAAACCTTGAGGGACTACTCGATCTAACCCACCAAATCCTACTGCCTTCCACTCTCGACATGTCTCCTTCCCTGCAACTAGACACCCCACTCGAAACCTTGAGGAACTACTTGATATAACCCACCAGAGCATACTATATTCCACTCTCAGCATGTCTACTCGATCTTCCCTGCAACTAGCCATGGCGTCAACGACTTGGACTCAAAGACGTCTGGAATGACGAAGTAGAGAAGCAATCATTATATCCTGGACAATTTTGCATGATGGAGGACCCTGTTGCCATGTAGTTTATGTGACATATAAAGTCTTGAGTACTCCTCCACATTTGTTCTCTTGTGTAACCGATCGAGGGTTGCAAGTGGAGTTTACGTGACATATAAAGTTTTCAGTACTCTTCTACATATTCAAGAAATTTTTGCAAGATCAAGGGTTGCAACTGAGATTTTACAGTTGCAAATGAGACCGTAACTGACTTTTTTGGTTGAAAGTGGTAAATGAGTTCCTTTTTCAGTTACAAGTGGAGCATCTACTGAAATTTTCTCGAGTTGCAAGTGGAGTTGTAACTGAGTTTTTTATGTATCGGAGAAATCATTAGTGTTGTTTAAAAATGATATTAACTCAATAAATAGATATATTTTGTACATTATGTTAGGCCCATACGTGACTTAATTACAGTAATTGGATGGAAAATAATTTATTTCTTTAAAGAATGCTAAACAGTTTCAGGTTCTCTTCTACATAGCATTCATAGGTCTTTCTTTGGTGGAGCAATAGGAATTTCTACCGCATATTTTTTGCAACACCAGAGCATGCATGGAAAATATAAACATGAAACAAAAAGTTCCAATCCGTTTTGGGAGCGAGAGCAATTTTCTATTGGCCCTACAAAGAAATTTATGGAAAGTTATTACACAGAAACCTTCCTAGCTATTTCCTCTATTTCAAAATATAAGCTTTTTAGCAATTAAAATTTGAACTTGAACTGCTAAAAAGGCTTATATTTTGGAACGGCGGTAGTAGATCATAAGAGAATTGACCTAATGTACTTGAAGATGCAATCATTCCTGATAGATCAAATATATAAACCAAATGGTACGATCTGCCAGGGTCTTAGATACTTGAAGCAACAACTAAACTCACAATATAATTCCACACCGGAAATTCGAAATGATAATTATACATAAACTACACTCAAACATAAATTTATAGAAACATTCTATATAAAAAAGGCTTATATTTTCATGTAAAAAAAGCTTTATATTTACGATAACTTTGCACAATCCAGATTGCTCTTTCCATGTGGTTTATTTGACATATAAAGTCTTGCATACTCTTCTACTGTCATTGTCTTGTATAACACTTTCTCTCCTGTAGTGCCTAGAACCGGTGAAACTATGCCATCATACTTTGGAAGGTGAAATGCTGATATGGATAGTCGCTCCTTATGGGAATTTATTGTGACCCTGTGCTCAATGCTCTTGTACCTCCCATTCGTCATAATCTATGAACAATAAGCAAATGGAATTAGACAAAATGTCAAATTCTTCATTGATATAAATCTGAAAATATTTTTAAAAGTATTGTTTTCTAATCATAATGTCTAGAGAAAGCTTCCAACTCCCCACAACTGTCGCTCGGGATGGAGTCGTCTGAACTATTTTTTTAGGGACCTTTGAACTATTTGTTTTTTTGAGGCACCTCTGAACTATTTGTTTTTTTGAAACCGAGACTATCATAATATGTATGTCCATCCTATAAGGCATCATAGTGGTAAACTTGATGATGTGTCATATTTGATAAATCAGTATATGAAGTAATTTTAATTTTTTGTAACCCCTATTATTTATTATCTCGCCTCAATCTGCCGTCTTTCTCTAGCCAAACAAGATAATGCTAGAAAGTAGAAACAAGTATAATGTATGAATATATCTGTATTACAAACTTAAATTGTATTTGCAAACAAAATAAAATCCTACCTCAAGAAAGTCACCAGCATTCACCAATAACGCATCACCAAGCGGTTTCACCGGCATCCATGCACCATGTCTTCTAATTTGTAGACCTTGAACTGAATTTACTTCTAGCAGTATGGTTATAAAAGATCCATCGGAATGTGGTGAGAAACCTAGAACCTTGTCTGGCGTTGTGAGCATGGAGGTAGTAGTTCATCCTTAGAAATTGCCCCACATTTTTGTCTGCCACCATTTCAGGACTGAAATCTTGTGTTTTGGCAATAAAGGTGACAATAGACTGTGAAAGCTTCATCAATTCGGTAGAGTATTCTTCAATGGAACTCCTGGACTCATATAAATATCCTTGTTAGTGTCATATATGAAGGTACACACCGGAATAATTTGAAGTTTTTATCACCCTATAATATAAAGTAAAAGATAAGTAGGGCGAGGACGGTGGTGCGTCTTCGGCTCGCGCTGGTGTCTGGTCATCGCTAGGTGGTCCAGCGACCTATTTGTAATTTTACAAAGTTTTGAGCTCTTTGTACTAATGATTATTAACAAAGTCGGTGGATTTTTTTTTGCAAAAAAACCATGTTTGATGGGGCATACCATCAAGCTAAAAAATTAGTTGCTAATTGTTCAAGATGAAGATATTACGACCAGTTGATCTATTATTTTTTGTGATGAAACATATATTTGTTTCCATCGTTTTCCTTTCCGGAGTTCAGGAAATTTCAAAATATTTATGTTTGATCTGCAAAAAATATTAAGATAGATCAAAGGTTGTTAAAGTTCCCTGCAAAAAAAGTATTAAATGTAGATCAAATACTTAACTAAGTGAATGAAACTACACATGTGCAAGGTCTAATTTGGTCATATAAAATATATTATCCATAGCAATGGACAGACCGTTTGTAGTGTGCAAAGTAAACAAAGAAGAAGACATATGTACATATACACACACACTCTAACCTGAATGTAGCAGGTTGACTCGGCCAGTAGCTCATATCACGGCCCTCAGGGGGCTGCGTGAAGACCCCAAACAAGTCAGCCCAGTCAAGCTTTTGATCGTCGGAGAAGATAAATGCTTGTCCATAGCCTTGGAGATCTCCTGGACGCTGCGCGTAAGCGTTCTTCACGTCGAGGGGAAGGTCGAAGAACTTGTGAAGGTCATGCTTTATACCCGTGATGACCTTGTCTGGTATTCCATGATTCACAACCTGTAACGTAACGCGCCAAAGTTTGAATTTTTGTGAAGACTGAAGATATAATCGAGATATTGTTTTCTTGTCATGGGATATGTTAGATGATGGACTATGCATGGTGACACACTACCTGAAAGAAGCCCCACTCCTCGCAGGCGAACTTGAGCTTCCCGGCCTCCGCTTCCGCTGTTTCGGGGCTCAGGAGTTTGCCTAGGTCGATCACCGGAACCTCGTCCGAGTGCTCGGCGAGAACGGCGTGCGCGTTGATGTCCGGCTGGATGTACCGTCTGATCGCGTCGGCCGTGAGCTCGTCGGCGGCGGACGCAGCCAGGGCCTGCACGTTCCGGACTGGGAGCGATGACGCCACCTGCGACCACCTGCCCTCGCCGGCGCTGCCGCTGTAGGGAACCTCCACCTCCATGATCACTAGCTAGCTAGTTTTGTGTGGTCTGCTAAACTTGCTTTTCCTTCCCTTTGCTTAGTGGATTCAGCCATGCATTCAGGCTTACTATAAATATGGCGGGTTGAGGGATTGTTAACGCTGCAACTAGCTGATCTAATTTGTTGGATTCGATCCATCCGAACTGAAGTGTTCAACTGACGACTGCAACTAGCTGATCTTATTTGTTGCATTCTGAACTGCGTTGCTAGCTGCATGAAAATATGCCAATGGTTCCTCGAACAACCCGTCCGAAATGGTCGCACATCGTCCATTTGCTTTCGGCAAATTGGCCTGCGGATAACGGCCGAGTTGCATACGGACAGAATACCCTTGAACTGACACAGCCTGACTCAGTAGTGCGAAAACGATCAGTAAAATTTTCATTTTACTAGGGCCTATGCCCTCCAGCTGTAGCTAAAACAAGAGGTAATTACACTTTTCATCCCACAACTTGCACGCGGGGTACAAAAAAGTCCCACTACTTGCAAATCGGACAAATCTAGTCCCACAAGTTGCACCCCGGGTGCAATCTAGTCCAGTTCAAAATATTTCAAACGGATTTCACCGAATTAGTACGATCTAGATGGAAGTTTGCAAATAAGTCCAGAACGTGGTGTCCTGATTAGTACAACCTGGGATGGCAGTTTGCAAAACAAGTCCAGAACGCGTCCCTCGTGCACCTGACGCACCTGGCACTCAAGCGACTAGCCCTGGTTCGACCACACCAGCTAGCACTGGACCGAACAAGACTTAGGGCTTGTTTGATTCATAGGATTCACAAAACATAGGAATAGGAAAACCATAGGATTGGAGTGGCATGTCCACTTGAATCCTATAGGATTATGTAACTATAGGATTTTAGATCAAGTGGTGTTTGATTGCACAGGAAAATCAAAGGAATTGTACAAAGAGGTTGGAGTGGATGGAAATTTTCCTTCAAAATAGAGTGCAAAGGAATCCTTTGAAGGATTTCCTAAGGATTGTAATCCTTTGAATCAAACAGCAGTTATAGGAAAAATTTCTAAGGATCCAAATCCTACAAAAATCCTACACAATTCCTTTGAATCAAACAAGCCCTTAGTCAAAACGGAGACCTCAACCTTCTCTAGCGATCCTCTCGCAAAGAAGTAAGAGCGGAAGTTACGGACGCAGGTGTTGTGGGTGGCGCCCTCGTCTGCGGCCGCCTTTGTGGCTCGATCCCATCGGAGAGATGCGCTACATGAGCATGGCGAGGGCGAGCCACCTTATGGTACTGAGTATCCTCTCTTTCTCATTCTTCCTACTCTAACGGACGGTGACATTGCGAGTTGGCTCATGATCGAGTAGATCACCTGTATTTTACAGAGAAATTGCTGCAAATTGGGTAGGTAGCACCGTGGAAGCGATTTTTAGAGTAATTGGTCATTGTTCAAGACAGATTTCGCCGAGTCGCTGATGCGGACGAGATCATCAGCTTTGTTGTCCATGGATGCAGGTTAATAAGATATAATCTTGATAATGTTGGTAGTTGATAAAGGTTTTTTGCATAAAACATTCGACAATTGTGGAAATCATGCATGTGAATTTGATCAAAAGCGGTTAGTAGATGTACCTCAGTTCACTTTGCATGTTGTGAGCAAGTTCGATTAACTGCATTTACAGTAGATCTGATTAACTAAACACCGCCATCGGGCGTGTTCATTGCCATGTTGAAACCAAAGTCTGATGATTAATATAGATGTTCCTCTGAGAAGACCAAAAGAGAAAAGGAGCAGCAAATTCAACCAGTCCAACCCATCAGTACAATATCTATATTGCGTGCCGCACCATCTGCATAAAACAACAATAACAACACCATGTTACATATTTATCCCTTCTTTGTACTAACCACTAGTGCTGATTAATTGCATGCAAAGTTTTGGCATAGTTATAGTTTAAGATGGTATGAAGAAAGTAAGTCAGCAAATGATACTATTGGTACTAAGTACCTTGGTAGCAAAAACAAGAGCAGAGTTTGCCGAAACAGGAGCAGTTTGGCAGAACCACTATATTATAATAGAACATGATGTTAGTAGTTTGTGTACATCTAGATATTTGTGTCATTATTATGTCTTTACTAAAATATGCATTATTTCTTTTGGTGCTATCTAATAAGAAGTTGTTTTATTTGCGGTTTGTTTCCGAGAAGGCATGGAATGTTCTCGGTGGAAGTAGTTCACAACGGTTTTACGTGGATTAAGGCATAATTTGGAGTATGTTAGTGCAACCACATCTCATTTTGATAATTTGACTATGGACACTTGGTCCGACATGGATTAATCAAATTCGAGAAGATTAGGTCATGAGAGAGATGCGGACCTCGGTCTTTTGGTTGTTACTGGCAAGGATACATTTGATGGATTGGTCCTTGTTGAGATGCGATCACACATTAGGGATATGATTAATGCCAAGTACCATAAGACACTTGTCTTGTATGTTGATCACGATAATTTCATCAAGGTTTGAGGCGGATGTAATTGTCGGCCAAAGACTAGCTCAAGGCCAACACAAGCTGCTCCAAATCAACCTGGCTGCTCTCGAGGCGGAAGTTGGTCAAGTCAAGCACAAGATCTTTGCTAGGCCATCTCAAGATGCTCCAAATCCACCACTAGTTGCTCTTAGGCGGCTAAGTGGTCCAAGTCGTCCAAGTCAAGCAAAAGCTGCTCCAAGGCGAACAAGTGCTCCAAATCCACCAAAACTGCTCTTAGGCTAGGAAGGTGGTCCAAGTCGTCCAAGTCATTTGCTCCAAGGCCGGCCACCGCTCCAAGGCTAGCACCACTTGCTCATGCTGAAGCTTCAGTTTCTTCTACCATCATGCCAACAAATCCTGATCATGCAGAATCTTCACGGTTATCACGTTTGGTTGTTGTGGAGGAGACAAATATGCAGTTTGTAGAGTCAAATGAAAGTGACACTGATGAGGATGACATTGAGTTCTATGATAGTGACTTTGATGCTGAAGATGGGGACGATGACCTCTTCGCTGATAATGTTGATAAATTTGTCAATGATAATAATGAGCAGGAAGTGTGTGAGGATAATGAAGATGATGATGCCCTCGACGATGACACTCTTGACCTTCATGCAGAAAGTAAACAACACTTGATGAAGAGCATCAAAGCATTTAATCCAGAAGTGGATATGGACAATCCCACTTTTAAAATTGGGATGGTGTTCAGTGGTGTTGAGGAGTTGAGGAAAGCAGTGACGACCTATGCTATCAGGAATAGGGTAAAGGTAAACAAGTTGAGGAATGAGAGAAGAAGGTACGAAGCTATTTGTGCTCCTGGATGTACTTGGAGGCTGAAAGCTTCAAATGATCCAAGAAGGACAGGAGGCTTTATAATCACCGAATATGAAGGAACCCATCAGTGTGAGGGCAGCTTCCCAGTTAGTGCAATAACTACAAAAGTTCTAACAGAGAAGTTCATGCATGAATTCATAGATAACCAGAGGTTGGATCTAAAAAGCTTTGCGGCAAAGGTGCTAAGGGAATTCAAGATGTGCCCAGATAGATGGAAGCTAAGAAGAGCCAGGAAAGCGGCATTGCTAAAAATTCATGGAGATGAAGATGGGCGATTCGGAAGCTCTTCGACTATGGGAAGAGCTAAGGAGGAGCAATCACAGTTCTAAGTTCTTCATCACAACAAATTAGTTGGTGACCACGAAAGTTCGACCATAAAGAGCATTTGGCCCTTTGTTTGGAGCTATGATGCTGTAATGACGGGGTTTCTTGCAGGTTGTAGGCCTTTATATGTTTAGATGGGTGCCATCAAAACTAAATACAAAGGTGTGCTTTTGACAGCAATTGGTATTGATCCCAATGATTGCATATTCCCGGTCGCATTTGGTCTAGCTGAGGTCGAGTGCACTACGTCATGGGAATGGTTTCTAACAAACCTTAGAGATGATCTAAACATTACCAACACTGCTCCCTGGACAATTATGAGTGACAAGCAGAAGGTACTCCAAAATGATGTAGTAATTGTTGTTTCATTCATATTTTTCCTATGTTTTTAAGTGGAATTAACAAATGATGCAAACATTTGCAGGGCTTAATAAATGCTGTGCAGAAGGTGTTTCCTGATGCGGAACACCGATTTTGTGTTAGGCATATGATTCAAAACTTCCAAAGGGCTGGTCATAGAGGAGAGACACTGAAGAATGATATCTAGGCTATCGCAAGATCAACTTCTGTTCCAAAGTGGAATAGAAGCATGGAGAAGCTTAAAGTTGACAGTGAAAAAGCTTATTCATGGATTGAAGAGCTTGTCCCCTCACAATGGATAAAGGCATTTTTCAGTGAATTCCCTAAGTGTGACATGCTATTGAACAATCATTCAGAGGTGTTTAATAGGTACAATGACATAAGTTTACTAATCATGTTGCTATGTTATTATAGTGTCTCATTATGTTCTGATATATTATTCTTTAACATTGGAACCAGCTATATTCTAGAAGCAAGGGAGATGCCTTTCTTATGCATGCTAGAAACTATGTTCTACAAAATTCTGAGAGGAAAGCAAGCAGGAAGGCGAGAAGATGGTGGAAGAATTTGTCCGAAGATTAAGAAGAAGCTAGACAAATTCTTTGAATGGAGTGGTCAATGTATTGTTACTCCTGCTGGTAACTTTCTCTACTCTGTCTCTAGTCATGAGTTCGAGAAAGATTACACTGTAGATTTCAATGCTAGGACATGTGATTGCAAGAGATGTGGTATTTGGAATTCCATGTCACCATGTCATAGCATGTTGTCGAAGATAGGATTAATCACGAAAATTTAGTCCATAAGCTACCTTTGTTGATGCATTGAACAAAGCTTATGCATACAAGTTGGCACCATTAAGAGGGAGAGTGTTTTGGAAAAACATGAATGTTGTGCATATACATCCACCTATTTTCACCAAAGTTATGGGAAGGCCCAAGAAAAATAGGAAGAAGGCACCGGAGGAGAAAATAAAGAAGGGAGTGAAAGTGTTCACAAAAGCAGGTGTTACAATTCATTGCTCCATATGTGGGATAGCTGACCACAACAAGAAGGGCCATCAGAAATATCTTGACAGCTTGGCAGAGCAAAATCAAGAAAACATTATTGGGGAGGATGAAGACATAGACATCCCATCTTTATTAGAGGTAAGTTTTCTTTTTTGTACCCAACTTGTATTTACATTATGAGCAGTAGCGAGTCGAATGCGTTAAGTAACTTTAACTATATTTATGTGCAGCATGTTATTCCACACAATCCAAACCCTTCTATGGATCCTACACAGCAAGAAGATAGCATGGTCTACATGATGCAACAAGAGGTAGCATGTTATATATGTGCATCATGTTATTTATAAAATATAGTATTTTGTACTTACTTGCGTACTTGTTTTTGCAGGAGAAGGAGCATGTGCCAATCAGCAGGTTTCTTGGCCCTTTACCAGAAAATCTGTTTGTAGCAGATGCAAGAGAGAGCATTCCACCTTCAACACAGAGGGTTACTACTGCATCAACTAGAGGAAATCTAAGAGGTAGTAGAGGCAGAGGCAGGAGTACTACAACTAGGGCACCATCTAGTACAGCAGGTCATGGAAAGAACACCATAGAGAGAGGAAAGGGGAAGAAAAGGCAAAGCAACAGTATACCACTAGAGTCAGACAAAGGTACCAGCAATGTTCCTACTGCTCATGAACAGGGGAGAGGAAGGAAAGCAAGGAGGGGATCATACAAGACAGGTCCTGGCAGTGCTCATTATTTACTCTTTGGTGATGAAGAGGAGAGAAGAAGAAATCAGCTACCAGATTTAAATGTTGGCATCTCATACAATTATGATGCACAAGAAGTTCCTCTCACTCAAAATGCACCACCAGCTGAAGACATTTAGCTATTTAGATCACATATGTTGCAATCCTTTTTCCTTCTTCATTTGCTCTTAAATATGTGCACTAGGTGATTGGTGGATGCTCTAGATTGATGTTGTCACATGTCTACCTTATATTTGAATTCTCCCAAATTATGGATGTTCTATGCAGTTTCTATCATATTGCATTCACATATGGTTTATACACATATTTAGTACCAGTTCATGTAGCAAAGTAGATCATGTATATAAGGACTACATATTTAGAGTTCATTAATAAAAATGGCTTACCTGCATGACCAAGAACAGAAGTCTTGGTTGCTCATTTGACTTGACATAGAAGCATATTACTGATTCTTGGAATAACAAGGTCAATAGGATCATCAAGATGCACAGTGTGCATCCAGTTTAGAAGGCCAGAATTCAATCAGCAAATCTCATCCAGATTATACCTAATAATCATCAATAAATAGATAGATCAGAGATCCAAAGAAATTTTGTTTTTGACACATCATAAGCGTAAGTAAGCTAAACCCATTTGTTGCATTACCAAGAACACACTAAGCTGACTATCATTACCTTAAGTGTTGGTTTGCTATAGCTGCAATCTGCACAATAATGTGTTGATTATAAATAACACTAGACATTGCAGCTGATCACATATTTAGATGAAAAATGACAGCATATATCCAGTACCATGACATATAGCTAATTAGATGATAATTGCAAGAAAATGTACCTATTTAGATCATATATACCAGGACATATACAACTATGACACTAAAATGAGAAATAAACATAGAGATATTTCAACTTTAGAATAAGTAGTTGGACAGAACAAAACACACTCTTATTATTCTTAACATTGCACAAAGATCCATTACACTTGATGAAACACACACGAATTTCTATAAGCAAACAGTACGAGCCTACACATTCTTCCAGTACTATTAGTCTTTTTCTCCTCTTCTTATACTTTCTTCTCCTCTTCTTGCACACACAAATTCTGCCTGATTTCTGCTTCTCCTACTTACACCTCTTCTACCCTGCAATTCATAGGCTTTCGAAATGAGCTAAATTCATAAACAACACAAAAGCTGACAAATTCCCTGCAATTCATAGGCTCAAGTGCTTACCCTGAAGGATTATGCGATTGCAGAGGCGCACGCGGAGGATTTCCCCGAGGCCTCCTTTGATTCATAGAGTAGGAAAACCAAAGGAATAGGAACTGTAAAATAATGGAATGTCATGCCCGATCATATCCTATGAACACGGAGATTCTAGGAATATGGTGTTTGATTGCAAGCAAGAAAAACGACAGGAACTTGAGTAGATGGAATGCACTTGATCGCTGTAGGAGATAAATAACAGGTTCATCCGACAGGGAGCAAACTGTAGCGCGGCTGCACGGCCATGGATCAGAAGCAAAGTGCGCGCGTTTTTTTGAGCGGAAAAAATCCAAAGGAGCCGAATCCTAAATAAATCCTGAGAATTTCCTTTGAATCAAAGGAGGCCGATGGATTGGCGCTGCGCTCGGCGCTGGCCGGCCCTTCCTCGCGTCAAGCTTCTGATCATCCGACGAGAGAACTAATACAGGAGAAGAACCCGTTCATGTTCATACAAAAGGTAATTTGTAGGGAACGGACCTCTCTCGCGTCGCCGAGCAGGCCAAGCCGCGAATTCGGTATCTCCAACGCGTCGCCAAGCAGGAGAACGGACCTCCCCCGTGCACCCCGGCCACCGGCTTCAACACTGCGCCCCTCGACCCCCCGCCCCTCCACCGCGCTCCTCGGCGACCCGCCCCTCCAGCGCGCCCTTTGCCGAGCAGGTGCAGGGGAGCGGCCGGTACTTTCCATGGAGCTCTCAGACATCCCGTCGCCGCCACTGCTCTCGCCTTGCTCTGGATAAGGTTCTGTCCGTTTCTGGACTCGAATCACCGTTTCTGGACTAGTCACTGGAGGGCCAGGTGCGGCACAAGGGACACGTTCTGGACTTATTTGCAAACTGCCATCTAGATCGTACTAATTCGGTCAAATCCGCTGAAATCCGTTTGAAATATTTTAAACTGGACTAGATCGCACCCGGGTTGCAACTTGTGGGACTAGATTTGTCCGATTTGCAAGTAGTGGGACTTTTTTGTACCCCGGGTGTAAGTTGTGGGATGAAAAGTGTAATTACCTCCTAAAACAACGAATGCTTCCTCTGTCTTTTTGTTTAGGACAAACGCTTCCTCAGAGTATCTGCATTTTTTTCCAGCGTGTCCATTGACTCGTTAAGCGCGGCAGTTAAGCGCTACTAGCTGCATCTGGGCCGGCCCATTATCTTCCGAGCATACGTGCTCGCTGTTTCCTAGCATACATTTCCTCCGCCACCTTTCTATTTCTTATTTTTCCTTTCTCTGGTTTAGTACTTGTTTTTATTTCTTGTCATTTTTCCTTTTTTATTTTTATATTTTTCTTCTAGATTTCTTCCTATTTTTTCCTTCATCTTATTTCTCGTGACCCCGTACAAACACTTGTTTTCTTCTTCTTTTCTTATATGAAAACATACATATTCCAATATGAATGAAAAAAAAATCCTTGTTTTATGAGCATTTCTTTCAATATGAGATAACGTTATTTTCATTATACGTGAATATCTATTTTTCACTACATGTGCTTATTTTTTATTCTTAAATTCTTAATTTTGAAAATATAAACTATTTTTTCTATGGTACATGAACATTTACTTTGAAATACATGAACCTTATTTTCAGATATGGGAGCATTAATTTTGACCCACGTGCACGAAAAGGTTCAAATAAAAGTTTGTTTCTTAGGAAGTCAGAAAAATGTTCACATGGTTAAAAATGTTCTCGACGTTTGCAAAAAATGTTCACGACTTCAGAAATTCACGTTCCCTAATTTTTAAAAATGTTCACAGTTGTACAAAAAAAATGTGCACGTGGTTAAAAAAAGGTTCTTGAGGTTTATAAAAAATGTTCATGAGTTCAAAATATTAGTTCCCGGGTTTTAAAAAAATGTCCACGGTGTTCCAAAAATATGTTCATCATGTTTGAGCTAAATGTTCATGGGTTCAAGAAAATATGTTGGATTATAAAAAATATTCATAGTGTTCAACAAAAAAATGTTCATGATGTTTAATTTAAATCCAGGGTTCAATAAATGCGTTCACAAATTAAAAAATAGTCACAGGCTCAAACTATAGTTATTTACACATTACAAACTGTTCGTCTAGTTTGAAAATTGTTCATGGCTACGAAAATAATACTTTTCAAAAAACATATATTGGTATAGTTTTGTAAATAAAATCTTGAATATTTTTTGAAGTATTTAGTATTGGTGGAACTAGAAAAATAAATTGAAAGTGTTCCAAATATAAATGAACCAAAAAAGGTAAGAAAAGAAGTGAGGATAATTATAGAAAACTGACTCAAATGACAAAAAAGAAAAAGTTAAAGAAAAAAAGCTAGAATTGTCTTCTTATCTCCCGATATGTACTTGGTACTTGGGTGGGTCCACTTTGTTCAAACGTTTTCCTTTTTTTTTAGATTAAGATCCTCCTTTTATTAAGCAACAATGTTCATAGTTACAAAGGTAGGATCCGCCCACAATGGCGGTCGGTTTGCATAGTTCCAAAGCCTCTAGCCAAATAATGAACCTCTAAGCTGAACTCTCTATCTTCACATTTTTTTGAAAGGAATGCGGTAGGGAGGTCCATACAACGATTTTATTTTCTTAAATAATATGAACCAAAATCTGTCCATATGGACTTGAATCTGCGTAGTTGGGTTGTACATCCAATCCCCTAACCAAGTGAGCAAGACTCACTTCTTCTCTGCTTTCATAGTTGATTGACGTTGTAGAAAATCGTGTCTTCTTCTCTCAATCTCCTTCAGGACAATAGCATATGAGGTTGAAGTTCCTTCTCGTATGGCACAAGCGACAATTGGATAATCTACAGACAGTGTAACCTTTTGGATTTGGAGATCAGCCGCCTGCACCAAACCAAAAGCTTCTAGAATCGCTGGATCATAAATAAGTTCACCAAGTTTGAAGCCAATCCATACACGGTTGAAAACACTTGTTTGAAGAGAGATCAATCAGAACTTAGAAATATGGACATAAATTACCTCTCCCTCAATAGGTTGTGGTGTTATTGTGGGTGTTCTCTTTCTCTCTCACAATGCCAGCAACGATGACTTCTCAGTTGCTCACTCTCTCATACAGTCACCAAAGGTGGGTAAAGTTTTCTTTTCACTCCTATCATGGGGCACCTTAACTGTTTTATTAGAACCTCCATCAACAGTTGAAACATGTTGGACTTCATGGGATCATACACACACACAACAAATTTGTTACCAATAACACACTTTCCTAGCCATTTTCTCTTACGCTTTTCAGCACCGATATAAAATTTTGTTTCTCCACAAGACATGCTTCTTCCTGTATTTCAAACCAAAATAAGTAATATGCGTATATTTAAAAATTGCATGAACGGAATTTTAGACATGTCAAGATAGGTTATTACCATAATATTGAACCTTGATCAGCCTTCACGATCGGGAGGGCCAATTGAACCTTGATCAGCCTTCACGATCGGGAGGGCCAATTGATTTGGGTAGTCGTCATCTCGTTGATAGGTCAAATATGAACATGCCGCAGGCACGACGACATGTGCTAGCAGCCGGCAAAAAATGGTCAACATTCGGAAGTTGGCGCCCTCGGCGACATGGGCAGGTACCAGGCAGGGAGTAATCAGACCGATGACGACCAGTTCGAACAAGTCTATTTTGGATGAAAGGATATATAGGGCAACACAATTTCAGGCGGGCTAGTTGTTGTGTTCGATCTTCAACTTATGACACCGCATATCGACAACTGTTGTGTGTGCCTATTCTACAAATCAAATTTGGGGGGGGGGGGGGTGCTATGTGTTCGATAGGGGTACCATGGCTATGCTGGATGGTGTAGCATGGTACCAAATCGACCAAGATGGAGGGCTATAGAAGACAAGACAAGTCAAGTCTCGAGTACATGGAAATTTGACACATGGATGACTTGAGCGCGTGGTGATCAAGCTTCTTCTTTTTTTTATTTGGAGAAAAAGCAACTTTCTTATTTACACCCACATTTCGTAAGGGGATAAACTTTCAATACAAAGCTACACATGTAAAGAATCCACCAACGAAGCGAATGAACGTACACAAAATGGCTACCTAAACCTCTAATGTTATCGTCATGAAATAAGAGAACACGGTCATCATCGAGGCAAGAATAACGAAAAAAAGAGACCGTTTCACGTATCAGAATCCCGGGACGAGCATGGTGGAGAACCAGATGACCAGGTCGTCGGCGAGCTGGTCACCGCCGGCGTGCTTCCCCGCCGCCACTGGCCTGTTAGCATCGGGCACGACGTGCACCCGGCAGAGCGGGCACGTGCGCTTGCACAGCGTGAGCCACCGGTCGACGCAGTCGCGGTGGAACGCGTGCCGGCAAGGCTGCAGCCGCCGCGTGGCCTCGCCGGCGCGTATCTTCGACAGACACACGCAGCACTCGCCGCCGCCGTCCTCCAGCCTCTTCGCCTCCGACGTGGATGCCGGCATCTTGATGCACATCATCTTGGAGATGTAGGAGAGGAGGTAGCTCATGGTGGATGAACGGCAGCTGCAGGATTGAGAGAGAGATGGTGTTGGGTAGATGAGGAGGATATGTAGTGGGGCGGCGTTGCTGTCTGTGGGTGGTCAGGGGTCAGGTGATGGCGCGAGCGCTTTGTTGGTGAGGGTGGTTGCCACTATATATCGGAGTGTGTTGAGAGATCCCCGTTGGAAGGTGTACCTACACTTGAGCCTTATTTAGCACCAACCAAACCCTGGATAAAGCGAGTGGTTTGTGCACACAAGACATGATATGGGCGTACGTTCACGGCAGGGAACATGTCGTTCTCAGGGAAGAAACGCTGTGTAGAATGAACAAACATTAGCTGAGGTGTTCATTTCAGTTGCATGGTCCACACATTTTTAGGCATACACAATTCCGGTTTTTGTATTAAAATCATCATATTTTTCACGAAAAGACATACTCCCTGTTGCACGGTGCCTAGCGACGTGGAGGATCAGGGGCAATCCTCAGCGATCGGGTCCTTGCCGGCGCGCTGGACTGCTCGATCTGGCTGACCGGCGTCGCCGGAATGGTGATGCCGCTGTGCCGCAAGCAAGGAGGATGTCGAATCGGATGAAAATGCCTGTAGGTTGTGTTTTTGAGACAACGTGCTATTATCATGCCACATTGCATGGATCATATTTTTGGTGTGTTTGTTTGTTTGTTTGTTTTGCATTGCATTGTTATGATCTTGCATTTGAATCTTGTTTGTGTTTGATCTTTCTATCACCCTGTACTCTCAAAACAGGCTTTCGCCCCGTTTTATAAATAAAGCAACAACCGTCCAGTCGGTACAACAACGCAGCCGGCCGCAGCCAAAGGGACAAAGAAAATAAAAAATAGTGCAACACTGCTGGGGCAACAGCACACAAACGCCCAAG
This sequence comes from Avena longiglumis, assembly GCA_030063025.1. Lineage (NCBI taxonomy): Eukaryota > Viridiplantae > Streptophyta > Magnoliopsida > Poales > Poaceae > Avena > Avena longiglumis. Next base: position 26,722,450 of record CP125974.1, read on the forward strand.
AGAGAAAGCAAAAAGCGGCCCGGAGGCCAGACCAGGCGCTAGCGATCACCAGGTGACCGGCAGCGGCAGGAGGTGGGGCGCCGAGAGGGGAAGCAAAGCCGACCGCAGGGCCCGAAGAGCGGTGTCGAAGTCGGCCTGATCACGCTGGCGCACCAGGGGGGACCACTGCTGGAGGAAAGCAAGAAAAGCAAAAATCGAGTCAGACGCGCGCGTGGGGTATATCTTCTCAATCACCATCTTGTTCCGGACATTCCAGAGCGCTCAGGCCATGGCTGCAAACACAGGCCAAAAAAGACGGCGCCCGACCCTAGTGGCACAGGATTGGAGAAGTCCCCGGATCCTGCGCTTTGCCAAGGGCTTCGACAAAGGACCAAAGAGTGGGCCGAACACGAGAAGAAGATGTGGGCGCCGTCTCCGGTGTCCCCATAGGGGCACCGGCGAGCCGGGCCCTTGCGCTTGGTCACCTCCACCGGAGGCGATGCATGCAGCATCTGCCAAACGAATCTGAATACTAAGCGGGAGGCGCTTTCGGAGGCCGTCCACCTCTCAGGCCTGAAGAGGGCCCGTAGGCCGATCCGACCGAGAACTCACCGGAGGAAGGAGCCTCAGGAGACCGCGTCGGGCGTCGGCCAGTCGTGGGAAGGGCAGCCATAAGCTGCGCAACTCATTGTCTCAAGCAGGCTAAAGGCGCGGAAGGAGGTTCAGTGATCCCATGAAAATCTCCGCCGTGAGGGCCCGTGAGCCATGAAATAGCAAAGATGGCGAACCGGACCCCTAGCGGGATCTGGGAAAGCCATGGGTCCAGCGAAGCGGCAACCCCGACTGTTCCCAAAGTGAAGTCAATTCCCAACCCAATGAAGTGCTTGATCTCTGGATGGCCCGCAGAATTGGGAGCCCTCCGTGATCGCAAGCCAAGAGGCGGCCACCGAGGTACTTGGCCTTAAGGAGCTGCAGCCAAAGTCCACCTCGTCCCTAAGAATGCGAGACCCATTTCATCGAGGCGACATTGAAGCTAGAGTCTAGAATACCAATGCCCCAAGGTTGGGGTGGATGTCGCCCCATTTCACCATATGGTACCGGTGGCCGTCTCTAGCTGCCCAAAAGAACCTAGATAACTCCTTGTCGAAGTCAGCATGGGTCCCCTCAGGTAGCAAGTATAACCCCATCTGGTACATAGGTAGGCTCGAGAGACAGGAGTTGATCATGACCGTCTTACTACCCTTAGTCGTGAGCCGCGCTCGCCAGGGTTCCGCCCTCGAGCGCACCCTCGTGACCAATGGTGACAGGTCCCGAATCAGCACTCGTGTCTCCCGTACGGCATCCCCAAATAAGAGATGGGGAAGTCGGCCAGCCTGCAGTTGAGGTTGTCAGCAATGCGCTGGCTCTCCTCCTCCGAGTACCCTAGCACCACCACTTCGCTTTTATCAAAATTGATCTTTAACCCTGACATGTCTTCAAAGCAGAGAAGGAGGAATTTCAGGTTGATGATGTCGATCGAACCACGCACCATGATCATCGTGTCGTCCGCATATTGGAGGTGAGACGCCCTCAGAATAAGGTGCCTTACCACACGAGATGTGGCGGTGGTCTTGGCTCTATCCAAGATCTTCGCCAGGCATCACAAACAACATTAAGCAGAGGGGATCGGGTCCCCTTGACGAACCCCGCAAGAGGGAACAAAGAAGGGGACAATATCTCCGTTGATGTTGATCGCTGTTCGCCCGCTCATCACGAATTGCATGATCCAGCAAACCATGCGGTCTTCAAAGCCCCTCCTCTCCAAAACTAACCTCAAGAAAGCCCAGTCCAGACGGTCATAGGCTTTCTGGAAGTCCAGCTTCAGGAATACCCCTTTCTGGTGTCGTGCTTTAACCTCATGAATGATCTCATGAAGTGCGAGCACATCGTCATGAATGAGGCGTCCCTTAAGGAACGCAAATTGGAGGGGGTGCGTGAGTCTCTCCATGACTGGGGCAAGCCGAATGGCACAGACTTTCGCGAAGAGCCTCTGGATGACATTAATGACCGTGATCGGGCGAAACTGGCGAATATCCGTGGTCCCCTCCACCTTGGGGATCAAAGTAATCACCCCAAAGTTCAGCCAGGACATGACTAATGTCCCGGTGAAGAATTCCTTTAACATCGGCAGGATGACCGGCTGGAGTTGCTCCCAGAAGGTCTGGAAGAAGCTCACCGACAGCCCGTCAGGACCAGGAGCCGAGCCAGCTTTCATGGCCTTCAGTGCCTCAGCCACTTCCCCCGGGATAAATGGACGGGTGAGGTCCGCATTCTCCATCGGGGTGACTAAGGCCCCACCCGACCAAAAGTCAGAGGCCAAGGAAAGGCCCGACGAGGGAGACGAAGAGAAGAGATCCTTGTAGAAAGCATAAATATGGGAGGGCGGCGCACAGGGGACTCGAAGGAGTCCCTCCCGAGGCAGGGATTGCGCCCCGCCCCCTCCTGCCATTAGCGATGGCATGGAAGTAGGCAGCGTTCAACTCCCCCTGGACAGTCCAATTCTGACGACTCCGTTGTCGCCAGAATGCCTCCTCTCCCTTATAGATCTCCATGATGGAGGTCTCAAGGGAGTACCTATGAAACCAGGCCTCGGCAGAGGCTAAGAGATCGACCTCGGTCCAAGGCTGGATCTCACTCAAGATGGCATCCTTTTGAGCCTGGCGCAGCCCCGCATTGGCCCCAGCCCCTCATGAATTGGCGTGACAATCTAACAGTGGTGCGGATATCAACCGCACAATAAGCACGGGCCGCCGCCACACCGCCATTTGGCTCGTCTGGCGTCCACGAATCCACATACGCAGCGGAAGGACTCAAAGTGGAAGCGGTTGAGCCTAGGAGGCCGGCACCCTCCTGAGGAGAGAAGGAGCGGGGTGTGGTCGGATAGAATCCGCGTGACAGCCTTCAACAAGCAGAGGGGAAAGGCCACCTCCCAGTCGACGGACACAAAGACTCTATCCAGAACGCATCGGACAGGGTCCGGCTGCTTGTTTGTCCAAGTGAACCTAGCACCCACCCGAGCAATCTCGCGGAGGGCGAGATCGGCAATACAGTCATTGAACAGACGCATCCTTGGGAGATCCACATTTGCCGAGCTCTTGTCGTCCGCGTAGCGGATAAGGTTGAAATCCCCGGCGATCACCACCGGTAACCCTGTCCGCTCCACTTTCGACTTGAGCTCATGCAAGAAGGCAGCGGATCTCCGATGGTCCGTGGGGCCATAGACAATAATCATCTCCCAGTGGAGACGAGATTGCCTATGGGTGAGTGTCATGCTCACGAAGAATTCCCCACGGTCCATATCCTCAACCTCAAAGGTATCCTCCTTGACTCCCAAAAGAATACCTCCAGAGTGGCCCGAGGCCGGGAGCCACGACCAAGAGAACTTGCAACGGCTCAGGGCCTCCAACTCCGAGACGGAAAAATCCTGGCGAATCGTTTCCTGCAGGCCGACAATATCCGACGCTTCCAGGCGGATGTATTCCTTGATCTGGCGGCGGCGCCCCTCGTGGCCGATCCCCCGGATGTTCCAAATGAACACCCGGAAGGCCCTCAGGAGGTCCATAGTGGACCTTAAGCACAGGGTTCCCTTAGCGGGGACGAGCACGAGGCGGAGGGCAGCGTGGAACAGCCTTGGGGGGCCTTGAGACCTAACCGAGGTCGATCCCGGAGGGACCTCCGCATGCTGTGCACGGAGGGGGTCCTCACGGGTCAGTCCTGCACCTAGCCTTAGTAAGGATCTGAGCGCGCTCCCGCTCCCGGGCCGCAGCGATCGCACCCGCATACCCCTCCCGTGCCCAAATGGCCGCAAGCTGCTCAAGGCGGGGTCCCTTCTCGCCGCGAAAGACAATGCCACAATCCTCCGCAACCTCCCCCAGGTGAGCGAGGGAGACCTCTGAAAGAACACAGAAAGCAGAACCAGGGAAACCGGACGGATCGGGGTCAGAGGAGGTGGAGGAGGAAGGCGTAGAGGAGGTACCTGAGAGCTCATCCCTGGCCGCGACACGATGAGCGGCCCGCTCGGCCACCGTCGGCTCCGGCCCAGACATGCCTGTCCTGGCCTCAGCCAGCCGGGAGCTGTGGCGGGAGGGCGGAGGGGGCGGTGGGTGGGGGCCCCTGGCGTGATGGAGCTTGGAGGAGGCGGCCGGGGAGTAGGGGTCAGGGGTAGCACCCACCATGCCCGTCGGGTCAGGAGTGTCGGCGAGGTAGCACCACCCCGTGAAACGCGGGAAGGAGGGCACGACGACAGCCCCACGCTCCACGAGGTCTCAGAGGCGGGAGACCGAGAGGAAGGATCGGGCAGCGTCGGCATCGGAGAGGTTGGAGCCGTCTTGCGATGTCGATCTCGGCGGCCGGAGGGGGCAGGCCCCAGGGCGGTGAGGGAGGATCACCGGGGCCACCTTGGCCGGAGCACTCAGCGACAGATGACGGCGATCCTGGACGAGGGGGACCCCCTCCAAGCCGTCGAACATCAGGGAGCGAGCCAAAGGGCCCCCGGAGGACCCACCCAGAGGGGGTGGTGGAGGAGGCGGGGAGGCATCGGTGGCTAGGGGCGAGTCCAGATCCGTCCCGGTGTCACTGTCGTCCGAGCCCCGGGCCTCGGGATCCCTGCCACCGAAGCCCTCGTCAGCTGGGGACCCCGGGGGAGGGGGACTCGACGCAGAGGGCCCCCCTCGTCCAGCTCCACCAACAGGTCCCGGCTCACCCTGTCGAAGAAGACCCGAGGGAGGGAGACCGGGAAGACCGAGGTCAGGGCAGAGGAAGTGACCGGGGCGAGGCCGGACAGAGAGCCCACATCCACCTCGGTGAGCTTGCCCACCGTCTGAGCCACGAGAGCCACCACCGCAGGGGTCCTGGCCTCAGACGGTAGGCCATGGAGGTGAACCCACGCCTCCGAGAGCGTGGCCACCGTCTCAGGAGCGGCCGACGAGGGCTGGATGGAGACCTGCAGCTGGTGAAGAGGGAGGGTGAAGGATGTGCCACACGCGCACATCCGGAGGATCGCCACCGAAGGGAAGGAGACTGCAAACTCGGACTCGGAGACGCGACGAACCGGCCATTCGTGGCCAGGGAGGACCGCCCGCAGCTCCTCCTGGATGAAGTAGAATCCCCCATCCACGCCATGAGGGCGAGATCGGGGGTCTTCTTGGGAGGATCTTCACCATGGCCAGGGTCTCAGGGACGGTCATGGGGACACCCCCCATGTCGATAAAGTAGAATCCCCCATCCACGCCATAGCCATAGTACTCCAGGGTCTCCTGGCGACGGGCGGAGATGCCCGCAAGAGCCAAGGGGGCCCCAGGACGGGCACCCAGGAGGCCAGGAGCAGGGTCCACCGCGGGGGGCGCAGCCAGAGTCTTACGCTTCTTCTTGCTCTTGCGTTTCTTCTTCTTGTTGGAATTATGCCCTAGAGGCAATAATAAATATGTTATTATTATAATTCTTGTTCATGATAAAGTTTATATTCCATGCTAGAATTGTATTAAGCGGAAACATTAATACTTGTGTGGTTTGTGAACAACACCGTGTCCCTGGTACGCCTCTAAGGACTAGCTCATTGATCAATGATGGTTAAGGTTTCCTAACCATAGACATGAGTTGTCAATTGATAATGAGATCATATCATTGGGAGAATGATATGATGGAGACCAAACTAAGCGAGCAATTCGATCGTTTCATCGTGTTCATCTTTGAAGCTTTTCTTATGTCAAATATTGTATTCCTTAGACCATGAGATAATGCAACTCCACGGTACGGAAGAAAGCTTTGAGGTCATCAAACGTCATCCTATGAGAGGGTGATCATAAAGGTGTCTCTCGGTGATCGGAAAGTATCTGTTGGGTTGTATGTATCAAGATGGGATTTGTCCTCCCAAGTCGGAGATATACTTGGGCCTACTCGAATCGATATCAACACGCTTGCAAGCATGTGGTTAAGGAGTTAATCACAAAGTGATATCGGATTCTGAGCGAGTAAAGTACTTGCGTGAACGAGATTGAACTAGGTATGACGATACCGACGATCGAATCTCGAGCAAGTAAAATATCGCGAGACGAAGGAATATATATATGGGATTGATTGAATCCTGGCATCGTGGTTCATCCGATATGATCATCGATGAATGTGTGGAGTCAATATGGGTGCCTGACCCGCTATTGATTATTGATAGAAGATCATGTCTGCATATTCTCGAACCCGCAGGGTCACACACTTAACGTGTCTCGACGCTAGGATAGATTGGATAATTGGTTTATGAATTTTTGTTTGGAGTCTCGGATGGGATCCAGGATATCACGAGAGGTTCCGTAATGGTCCGGAGAATAAGATTCATATAAGGCAGTGCATTTTTTGGAGTTCAGAATTGTTCCGGGTTAATCGGTATTCTACCGGAAGCTTCTAGAACCTTCCGGAAGGGGACCAACGTGGCTCCACCTTCCGGGAGGGGGCATGGGCCTATGAGGGAGTGTCCTGGCCGCATTGGTCCAGGGGCACAAGGCCCCATACGGCCCTGCCGATTCTAGAGAGATTTGACTCGTTTAAATCTCGGGATAGAATTTCTAGATAAGGGAGAGTTTAAATCGTTTAAACTAGAGATAGGATTTCTAGATAAGGGAGAGTTTAAATTGTTTAAACTAGAGATAGGCTTGGAGGAGGGGCAAGGGCTGGCCGCCCCCCCTCTATATATAGAGGGGTGGTGCGCCCCCTCCCCCCTACACACACACACCTTCCTCCAAGCCCTAGCTGCCTTGCTACCTTCCTCTCTCCCTTCCGTTTGTGTGCTAAGCCACCTGTGAAATTCTCCACCATATACACCACGCCGTCGTGTTGTAGATCCAATCTATCTCTCCACCATACTCGCTGGTCCGAGGAAGGAGGAGACGTCGAGGTGCTTCACGTGTGCATCTCACGGAGGCACCGCCACTTGTGGTGCTAGATCGGATCGGATCGCGAGGAGTAGAAGCGAGTACGACTACATCACCCACGTTAAATGAACGTTCCGCTGTGCGAATCTTCAAGGGTATGAAGATCTAATCCAATCTCTCTCGTTGTTTGCATCTCCTAGATTAGATCTTGGCTTTCCCTCTGTTCGCATCCGTAGAAATTTTTGATTTACTATGCCGCGAAACCCTTCAGTGGTATCAGAGCTAGATCTATGCGTAGATGTGTTTCACGAGTAGAACGCAACATGGTTGTTGCGGGCGTTGATGTTTTCTGTTGCAAGCCTCTTGTTTGTGTTCTTCTTATGACGCGGGATAGTGAGATTGAAGCGGTCGTGCCAACCTTACGCGACGTCGTTCGAGACCCGGCTCCGCACTTGACGTGTGGCTTGTACCACACATGCGGTGGTGGATGTCAGTTTCTCTCACTATAGTTGTCATGGGATTAACACGGAGTTTGGCAACCATATTATCACCGTTGTGGCTTTCCGTAGGTAAGAATCGTTCTTAGCATCTACTCCCATAAGCCGTAAACATGCAACAACAAAGTAGAGGCGTCTAACTTGTTCTTGCAGGGAGTGTTTTCTGTGATGTGGTATGGCCCAAGATGTGATGTGTATATTGTATGCGATGATCATGTTTTGTAATGTTTCACGACTTGCATGTCGATGAGTACACAACGGGCAGGAGCCATATGATTGTCTTTATAATTGTGTATGACCTGAGTCAACTTCTTATACGCCATGTAATAGCTTTACTTTATCGCTAAGTAGTTAGCAATAGTTGTAGTTGCTATTCGTGGTGGAGGCAATCATGGTGGAGTGATGGAGATCATCTTAACGCACAAGATGGAGATCATTGCGAAGATTGGCTATACCATGTCACATAAAGTTATATGCATGTGATGTTTATCCCTTTATGTATCTTATTATGCTTAGATCATGACGGTAGCATTATAAGATGATTCCTCATAAAGATCAAGATAAAAGCGTGTTCTCCCCAAGTATGCACCGTTGCGAAAGTTAAATGTGTCCAAGCATCACGTGATGATCGGGTGCTATAGACTCTCGCTCACATACAACGGGTGCAAGACAGTTTTACTGCAGCGGAAATACTTGGGTCTAGCTTGACGAGCCTAGCATGTCTGGACATGGCCTCGGAACACAAGAACCGAAAGGTTAAGCATGAGTCATATGAGTGATATGATCGACACTTTGTTGTCCACCATTGAAACCACATCTCTTCTCGTGATGATCGGATTAGGTGTGGTGAATTTGGATCGTGTTCACTAAACAACTTGAGGGATGTTGAATTTAGTGGGAGTTCATCTAGTAATTTGATTGAATTGAACTATTTATCATGAACATAGTCTAAATTGTACTTGTAAATACTGTAGATCACATGGCCAAGTCCAACTTCAACTTCAACGTTTTTACTGAGAAAGAAAAGCTTAGAAACAATGGGTCTAACTTCACCAATTGGTTCCGCAATCTAAGAATCATTCTGTCTGGCGGACAAAAGGACTATGTCCTTGGTAAAGCGTTAGGTGACACCCCTGCTATAGATGCGCCGGCTGATGAAAAAGCTGTTTATCAGTCATGCAAGGATGATTATGATTTGATTAAGATCGTCATGTTGTATGCTATGGAATCAGATCTTCAAAATCGTTTTGAGGAGTTCGCCGGGCCCTTTGAGATTCTCGAGGAGCTGAAAAACATGTTTCAGACTCAAGCCCGTTCTGAGAGATATGAGATCTCTAAGAAATTCTTTAACTACAAGATGGAGGAAGGGAGGTCCGTTAGTGAGCACGCCATTAAGATGTCGGGCTACACTCAACGCCTTGAGCAAGCGGACGCAAGATTCGAGGAGCTCAAGATTGACACTCCTAGCTACAAAAGTTTTGTAGTTGATCACAATCAGATTGGTTCCACTGATATGATCACTGAGCTCTTTGCTAAGATGAAAGTAGCAGAGGTGAACATCAAAAAGAATAATCATATGTTGATGGTCAACAAGCCCCCACCTTTAAGAAAGGTAAGGGTGCAAAGAAACCTTCAAGAAGGCGGCGCAAGTTTAATGCTCCTGAGAAGAAGCTCAAGTCCGGTCCTAAGACGGACCTGAGTGCTTCTATTGCAAGGACAAGGGTCCTTTGGGCATCGTCAAAATACTTAGCGGACAAGAAGGTGGCACCATCAAAGGTATATTTGATATACATGTTATTGATGCTTTCCTTACTAGCCCTCGTTGTAGTGCCCGGTATTTGATCTTGGTTCAATTGCTAATATTTGTAACTCAAAGCAGAGCTACGGAATAGACGGCTGACTGCGAGGGATGAGGTGACGATGCTGGCGTTGGCAACGGATCAAGAGTTGATGTGATGGCCGTCAAGCACGCTCTCCTTAGTTTTACCTTGGGATTAGTTTTAAACCTTAATAAGTGTTATTATGTGCTGCGTTGAGCATGAACATTATTTCGGATCGTGTTTATTGCAAGACGGTTATTCATTTAAATCGGAGAATAATGGTTGTTCTATTTATATGAGTAACATTTTTTATGGTCATGCACCTCTTGTAAATGGTTTATTTCTTCTAAATCTCGAAAGGGATGAAACACACATCCATAACATTGAGGCTAAGAGATGCAAAGTAGATAGTGATAATACTACTTATTTGTGGCACTGTCGTCTAGGTCATATTGGTGTAAAGCGCATGAAGAAACTCCATTCGATGGACTTTTGGAGTCTCTTGATTTTGAATCATTTGACACATGCGAACCATGCCTCATGGGCAAGATGATCAAAACCCGTTCTCGGTATGATGGAGCGAGCAACGGACTTGTTGGAAATCATACATACCGATGTATGCGGACCGATGAGTGTTTGACGCGGTGGATATCGCTATTTTCTCACTTTACCGATGACTTAAGTAGATATGGGTATATCTATTTAATGAAACATAAATCTGAAACATTTGAAAAGTTCAAGGAATTTCAGAATGAAGTGGAGAACCATCGTAACAGAAAGATTAAGTTTCTACGATCCGATCGTGGAGGTGAATATTTGAGTTATGATTTTCTCACGCATCTTAAAGCAAGTGGAATCGTTTCACAACTCACGCCACGGAACACCACGCAATGGTGTGTCGAGCAGGGAATCAAACCCTATTAGATATGGTCCGATCAATGATGTCTCTTACTAATTTGCCGTTATCATTTTGGGGTTATGCATTAGAAACCGCTGCATTCACTTTAAATAGGGCTCCATCTAAATCCGTTGAGACGACACCATATGAACTGTGGTTTGGTGCTAAACCTAAGTTGTCGTTTCTTAAAGTTTGGGGATGCGAAGCTTACGTCAAGAAGTTGATACCGGACAAGCTCGAACCCAAAGCGGAGAAATGCGTCTTCATAGGATACCCTAAGGAAACTATTGGGTATACCTTCTATCATAGAACCGAAGGCAAAGTGTTTGTCTCAAAGAACGGTTCCTTTCTTGAGAAGGAGTTTCTCTCGAAAGAAGTGAGTGGGAGGAAAGTAGAGCTTGACGAGGTTATTGAACCTTCTCTTGAATTGGAGAGTAGCAGCACCTGAAATTGTTCCATGCACTTTGCACCAACAATAGAGGAAGCTAATGACAAGGATCATGAAGCTTGGACGATGTCTCTTGAACGTCGCGGTCGACAAGGTCGCGTGCCCTCCCGAGTGGTACGGCAACCTGTCTTGACTGTCTTGTTGGTAGAAGGCGGTGAACCCACGAACTATGAGGAAGCGATGATGAGCCGGACTACGAGAAATGGTGGAAGCCATGAAATCCAATTGGGATCCATGAGCGAAAATCAAGTATGGACTTTGGTGGACCCTCCTAGCGTAGAAAGGCCGTTGAGTGCAAATGGATTTTCAAGAAGAAAGCGGACGCGGATGGTAATGTTACCGTCTATAAAGCACGGCTTTTCGAAAGGTTTTCGACAAGTTCAAGGTGTTGACTACGATGAGACTTTCTCTCGTAGCGATGTTTAAGTCCATTCGGATTTTATTAGCAATTGCTGCGTTTCATGATTATGAAATATGGCGAGATGGATGTCAAGATCGCTTTCCTCAATGGCAACATTGATGAAGAGTTGTATATGATGCAACCGAAGGTTTTCGATCCTAAGGATGCTTGATAAAGTATGCAAACATCGTTCCATTTATGGTGAAGCAAGCATCTCGGAGTTGGAACCTTCGTTTTGATCAAGTGATCAAGAGCTTTGGATTTGTTCCAAATTGCTACGAAGCTTGTATCTACAAGAAAGTGAGTGGGAGCTCGGTGACGTTTCTGGTACTATATGTGGATGACATATTGATTATCGGAAATGACATCAACATGCTTAACGATGTGAAGAGTTATTTGAACAAGTGTTTTTCAATGAAAGACCTAGGTGAAGCTGCTTATATATTGGGCATCAAAATCTATAGAGATAGACAAAGACGCCTGATAGCTTTAAGCCAGAGTACATACCTAGACAAAGTTATGAAAAGGTTTAGAATGGATAAGGCAAAGAAAGGTTCAGTGCCTATTTTGTCAGGTAAGATATTGAGCAAGGCTCAGTGTCCAGCTACGGTAAATGATAGGGAAGCTATGAGCAAAGTGCCTTATGCCTCGGCCATAGGTTCCATCATGTATGCCATCTTGTGTACAAGACCGGATGTGTCCAATGCTCTTAGTTTGAAAGCGAAAGATATCATAGTGATCCGAGTGGAACCTTTGGACAGCCGTGAAGAACATCCTAAAGTACCTAAATAGAACTAAAGAAATGTTCTTAGTCTATGGGGGTGATGAACAGCTTGTCGTAAAAGGTTACGTCGATGCTAGTTTCGACACCGACAAGGATGATTCTAAATCTCAGACAGGATACGTTTATATTTTGAATGGGGGAGCTGTGAGCTGGAGAAGCTGCAAGCAAAGCGTGATCGCGGGATCTACAGTAGAAGCGGAATACATGGCTGCTGCAGAAGCGTCGGGTGAAGGAGTTTGGATCATCACTGAGCTTGACGTGGTTCCAAGTGCATTGGACCCACTGGAGATATTGTGTGACAACACTGGCGCCATAGCACTCGCTAAGGAACCAAGATATCATCCAAAGACCAAGCATATCAACATAAGTTTCATATAATCCGAGATTATATAGCAGATGGAGATCTGAAGATTAGCAAAGTACATACGGATCTGAATGTCGCAGATCCATTGACTAAACCTCTTCCACGTGTAAAACATGATCAACACCTCAGTGCCATGGGTGTGAGATTGTTGCCAGATGTAAACTAGATTATTGACTCTAGTGCAAGTGGGAGACTGTTGGAATTATGCCCTAGAGGCAATAATAAATATGTTATTATTATAATTCTTGTTCATGATAAAGTTTATATTCCATGCTAGAATTGTATTAAGCGGAAACATTAATACTTGTGTGGTTTGTGAACAACACCGTGTCCCTGGTACGCCTCTAAGGACTAGCTCATTGATCAATGATGGTTAAGGTTTCCTAACTATAGACATGAGTTGTCAATTGATAATGAGATCATATCATTGGGAGAATGATATGATGGATGCACCAAACTAAGCGAAGCAATTAGATCGTTTCATCGTGTTCATCTTTGAAGCTTTTCTTATGTCAAATATTGTATTCCTTAGACCATGAGATAATGCAACTCCACAACCGGAAGAAAGCTTTGAGGTCATCAAGCGTCATCCTATGAGAGGGTGATCATAAAGGTGTCTCTCGGTGATCGGAAAGTATCTGTTGGGTTGTATGTATCGAGATGGGATTTGTCCCTCCCAAGTCGAGAGATATACTTGGGCCCACTCGAATCGATATCAACACCGCTTGCAAGCATGTGGTTAAGGAGTTAATCACAAAGTGATATCGGATTATGGAACGAGTAAAGTACTAACGTGAGCGAGATTGAACTAGTTATGACGATACCGACGATCGAATCTCGAGCAAGTAAAATATCGCGAGACGAAGGAATATATATATGGGATTGATTGAATCCGGCATCGTGGTTCATCCGATATGATCATCGATGAATGTGTGGGAGTCAATATGGGTGCCTGCACCCATTGATTATTGATAGAAGATCATATGCGCATATTCTCGAACCCAGGGTCACACATAACGTGTCTCGACGCTAGGATAGATTGGATAATTGGTTTATGAATTTTTGTTTGGAGTCTCGGATGGGATCGGGATATCACGAGAGGTTCTGGAATGGTCAGGAGAATAAGATTCATATAAGGCGATGCAGTTTTGGAGTTGAATTGTTCGGGTTAATCGGTATTCTCTAAGCTTCTAAAACCTTCGGAAGGGACCAACGTGGCCCCACCTTCGGGAGGGGCATGGGCCTACGAGGAGTGTCCTGGCCGCATTGGGCCGGGGCACAAGGCCCATAGGGCCCAGCCGATTCTAGAGAGATTTGACTCGCTTAAATCTCGGGATAGAATTTCTAGAAGAGGGAGAGTTTAAATCGTTTAAACTAGAGATAGGATTTCTAGAAGGGAGAGTTTAAATTGTTTAAACTAGAGATAGGCTTGGAGGAGGGGCAAGGGCTGGCGCCCCCCTCTATATATAGAGGGTGGTCGCCCCTCCCTACACACACACACCTTCCTCCAAGCCCTAGCTGCCTTGCTACCTTCCTCTCTCCCTCCCATTGTTTGTGGCGAAGCCTGCAGTGAAATTCTCCACCATATACACCACGTCGTGTTGTAGATCCAATCTATCTCTCCACCATACTCGCTGGTCCGAGGAAGGAGGAGGCGTCGAGTCTTGCTGCGTGTGCATCTCACGGAGGCACCGCCACTTGTGGTGCTAGACCGGATCGGATCGCGAGGAGAAGCAGTGCGACTACATCACCCACGTTCCGGCGAGCGTTCCGCTCTTGAATCTTCAAGGGTATGAAGATCTAATCCAATCTCTCTCGTTGTTTGCATCTCCTAGATTAGATCTTGGCTTTCCCTCTGTTCGCATCCGTAGAAAATTTTGATTTACTATGCCGCGAAACCCTTCACTTCTTGGGGGCCGTGGAGTCGTCAAGCTCGCCGGATTGCCGCGGACCTGCAGTCGGCGCCACCACCAGAGGAGGAGGCGGGAGGTCCCTATCCGCGCGCCAGGACGGACCGTCCGCCCGATTGTGGGAGGTGCGGCGGGGCAGCGCCCGTCTGGCCGCATGGCGAAGAGCCTCCTCGCGGAGGCGCCTCACGCGATGACTCCGGGCGGGAGGGGAGACCGTGACGCGTCATCCAGCGGCGCTGGGGCAGGGGACGGAAACCAGCCATTGTAGAAACGAGGCCTGACGGAGGGGACCGCCGGGGGGAGAGCGGGCCTGGCGCGGGACCGTCGCGCAGGGCAGTGGGCGAGGCCTGCCCATTTGGGGCCGCTGCCTCTGGTAGCGCCGCTGGGGAGATGGGGGCCGGAGGAGGCGGCGCGGGGCGGAGGCGAGGGGCTCGGGCGGCGAGGTGCCATGAGGCGTCGAGCGATCTGTCTGGCGTGGGCGGGGGCGGAGGCGGGGCTGCACTCGGCGGATGCGAGCACGGAGAGGCGGGGAGGCAGCGAGATCGTCTGAGGTCGGCCACTGGCACGACCCCGATGGCGGCGGGCGGGGCCGGCCGTTGGGCACGAGGGCCGCGGAACAGGCTTGCCGAGGAAGTCAACCCGGCCAGATGTCCGGTGGGCGAGGCCCTGAGCCATCGGGGACCCTGGCAACGGCCCATTCAGCACCGAGGCCGCCCGCCGAAATCTCCCCAACCCCGGCTCCTGTGGCGCCGCATCACTCGCGGTTAAGTACCCTCTCCCGGCGAGGCGAAGACATAGCCCGCCAGGGAGGAACTCCGCCCGAGGAGGGGCGAGGCGGGAGAGGACATGGAGTCGGCACCGCGCTCCCGTCGGAGCTCTCATGGCGCGAAGAACACCGTCGAGCCCAGCTCAGCTCTTCTCGATGTCGTGATCCACAGCCCTGCCAGTCGGCCAGCGCCGCCACCACCGCCGGGTCCAGCGCCCGGCGGATGAAAGCGCGCCCGCGGACGAGCGCGCCGCCAGCCTTGCGGGACCCGGCAGCGACACGAACGCGTGGGCGAAGGCGAGGCGCCCCTAAGCGGATGAACTTGGCGGTGGCGGTCCCGGCGTCGAGGACCACGCCGGCTTTGGAGAGGAGGGCGAGGCCTCCGGCGGAGCATTACGTCGCCTCCGACCAGCGGGGCGGCCACTGCGGAGCAGACGGCGAAGCACGCCACCGCAGCGGGGGCCTCGGAGGAGGATGGCCACGGCATGGCGGCGGGGCATGGCGCGTGACAGCGGCTGGCCAGGCGCAGGTCAAATTTGAATCGCCAGAGCCGCCTTCACTCGGTCGCCTCAAAGACCATCATACATTCTTGCTAAGGTTCCCTTATTTTCAAATAATCTGGTTTCAATTGCAAAACCCTAAACTTGCTCTTGTATGAATGCCAATTTGAATTTATTTGGGCGCATCCTCTTTTTCTTATGCTAGTTCTCTCTTGTCCCATCTTAACCTTCCTCTGTGTTCAAAACCTCCTGAAAAGATAAGATTTAAAAGGGTTGAGTTAGAAACAAGTTTGAATTTGAACAAAAGAAATAACAAATAAATAAAGAAAAAAATAACAAGAAATAAAAATATATATAGAGAGAAACAAGCTTACCTGGTACTGCAGAGCCCACCACCAGCAGAGCCCGCAACATCCTCCTCTCCCTCTCCCTCTGGATCGGTCCGAGCTTGCTCACCCGGCATCCTACCGCTTAGCGACGGAATGTAACGCTTCATTACTATTTTTCTTCCACCGCGCCATTCCCTTCTTCTCTGCTGGCCGACGGAAGGTGGCAGGTAGCCGTCGCGCCTCCGTCTGCCACCTCACTGGCCAGCGTCCTCGACCTCAACCACCACCACACGGGCCCCTATCTAAACCCCCAACCCCATCAAACCCTAGATCGTCCTGTCCTCTTCCTTCTACAAGCGCCGGTGCCTACCTCGCTGGCCGCCATGGCCATGCCGCTACGAGCCATCCTAGGACAAGCCAAGAACACTGGCAGGTGCGCCTAAAACGCGTATAAGAGCCGAGAAAAACACGTTTTCTCCCGCTCGAGGGCTGGGGAAGAACATACCCCGTATTTGCGATGCGTAAAAGCGAATATTATGATTTGATTCCAGCATCGCCTTGTCGTCTCCATGTGTATATGCCCGTTGAGGGCCGGTCCATCCCCACCCTCACACTGTCTCCTTCTTGCCGCCAAGAAGAGGTCCACCCTAAACTTCTATGAGGCCGTGATGTTCACCCACTACGACATCCTCGTGCCGTCGCGCACGACGCTTTGGTCGGTTGGGAACCCAACCACGCTATGTGCTCGTGGCGTCGCTGTTGCGCAGCAACAAACTGGCGATCGAGATTGAGGATCACCGCCACCATCTGTCAGAGTAGAAGAGGGCAATGGCCCGGTACTCTTCCACGAGCGCGTACTGGACGAAGCGTTTCAAGAAGGAGCGAAGGGCGATGTTGCCCTGTGCACCGTTCACATGCGCGGTTCACCAAGATCTGTTCAACAACGAAGGGAGAGAGCGATTCTAGGACGTTCGTGGCTGCACAATCTACACCGTCATCGAGACGGTGCACCACGAAGAGTTATTGAGGCGGGCGAATGATGCCGGGATTGTCGCGATCGATTCCGATGAGGAGGAGGCTGATGGTGACACGAAGGAGGAGGACGTCCGGGCGAAGAACAAGGTCGATGACAAATTTTTATGCCGCTGACTCTATTTTTCGCTTACAATCACAGATTACCTAGCTCTGGTTACAAACGTACCACGACGAGAGGGCGAACGGCATGGACATGATGAGCACACGAGGGCCATCGGTGCTTGCTGCTTAGCGTCGTGAACGGTTGTCCGTGCCAAAGGACGGAGGCTGAGCAGACTGCTTCCGTCGCCTTATGCTTCTTTGCAACTATGTGTTTCAGTTTGGCATAAAAGTTTCCTTTGTAACAGTGACGGATCTAGGATTGCAGTAAGCCCCGGGTCAAAATCTGAGCCTAAAAAACTCAATACTGAAAGAACTCTTAGAATGGCATATAAAATTTGGTACTCCCCTGTCCCTGGAAAGGATGTCTCAGTTTTGTCAAAATTTAAATATATCTAGATACTATTTAGTTTATAGATTTATTCAAATTTTGACAAACTTGTGACATCCTTTTTAGGAAGGAGGGAGTATATCGAAAAGATAAACATGTATTTTCAAATCCATGTTAGCGATTAAGAACTCACAACTAAAAACTATGAGTAGCGGTGCATGGATACAAAATCTCTTCATCTCGTGTTTATGAAACACTAAATTGATTACAAGCAACTAGTATCAAATTAACAGATCAGTTCAATTACTAATCATCTAATCGAATATGTTCTCCAACTGAACTAGCAATGAAATTACCTAGCTGAGTTCAATCGTGTCCTCTGTCCTCGTGACCTTGTGAGAAGCAGCCGAGTTGAGGAAGCAGCGATTGGGCGGCGCCGGCCGACGGTCGCGCGGTGGAAGACTGGAGGAGGGTGGGCAGGAGCGGCCGGAATCGGAGGACAGGAGTAGGAAGGGCCAGCCAGGGTCGGGCGGCGCCGCGTGGAAGACTTGCGGTGGCGGACAGGCAGGGGTGCAACCGCATGATACGTCCAATTTGCATCATCATTCTATATCATAATTTGTCTCTATTTATTGATATATTTCATATTAAGAGGTGTTACTTATGTCTTTTCATCTGTTTTTGCATGTTGGATGATTTTTGAAGGATGAACTGCCGGAGTCAGGATTCTGATGGAAAAAGCGGTGTTTTGATGCAATTTCGCGAAGATCAGAAAAATACCAGAAAACTACAGAAAATTATATTTTTCCAGAAGACGAAGGATGCCAGAAGGAGAGGCGGAGTTGGGCCACATGGGGCCCACACCCCCTAGGCGCGGGCCACCTTGGGCCGCGCCTACAGAGGGTGTGGCCACCCTGGACCACCTCTGGCTCCGTCCTCTCGCCAACGAAGGATGCTAGAAGGGGAGGCGGAGTCAGGAGGGCGACCACAGAAAGATTCCGCCGCCTCTGCGGGGCCGAAAATACAGAGAGAGAAAGAGCTCTCCGTCAGACAAATTTCTGCCGGAGAAATTGCTTCCCGGAGAGGGGAGATCGTCGCCATCAACACCATCATTAAGCTAGACTTCATCAGGATCATCATCACTATCCACACCATCATCTCCACCAGCATCATCATCACCACCCCATCCCGCTGTAATAATTGTGTCGAATCTAGCATAGTTCTTAGTGGAAACATTCCCGGTATTGATTACTATTGCAGTTGATGCTTGTGAGTGGAACCATTGAATTACTGTTTATGTTCAGATTGTTATCCATCATCATAGCATCTCTGATCTTGATCCATATGATGTCTCGTGAGTAGTTCGTTTAGTTTTTGAGGACATGGGAGAAGTCATGTTGTTAGTAGTGGAATTGTGTTGAGGTATTATTCAATGGTTTAATATTTAAGTTGTGGTGCTATTCTTCTAGTGGTGTAATGTGAACATCGACTACATAATACTTCACCATTTATGGGCCTAGGGCAATGCATTATGTATTTGGATACTAATTGTGGGGTTGCCGGAGTGACAGAAACCTAAACCCCCATTAGAAAACCTTTGCACAAGGGAGTGTAGGATCTCAGATTTTAAGACCATAGTTAGGTTTTTATCTTAATTGCTTTCTTGTAGTTGCGGATGCTTGTAAGGGGTTTAATCACAAGTATGTATTAGTCCAAGTAAGTTCAGTACACCAGCACAGGTTCACCCACACAACACTTATAAAACCAAAGAAGATTAATCATCAAGCACTTGACAGTATTCCCATGTGTCCTCGAGAACGTTTGGTCCTCATAAGTATTTCCTCTGTCTTGTCCTTTTCTAAGAAAGGATTGGGCCACTTGCTGCAATTATTTATTGTCTTTATCTATTTGCACTTTATTTCCTTGCTTTATCAAAAAACCCTAAAAATCCGTTTGCTAAGTATTTACAGAGAACTCTTAAGCCAATACCACTAGTCAGCACCTTCTGCTCCTCGTTGGAATCAACATTCCTATTTATCGAAAGTACTACGATACACCCCCTATACTTGTGGGTCATCAAGACTATTTTACATTGTTGGGGTGAAGCGCTATTGAAGAGTGGAACTGGTAAATGAAACTTTTACTGTGAGTATTGTTTTTATTTCTATTTGTTACTTTGTTTCCAATATGGATAACCCACTTGGTTTCTTGTTTGGGAAAACTTATACCACTGATAGGATAGTAGATGAACCACCACCTGCTGAGATAGATCCTTTTAAGATACATACAAGTATTGTTGATCGTGTTATGGATAATTATTATCTTGGGATGGAATTGTCCATCCTGATGATCATTTGCTTTTTATCCATGAATTATGCAGGCTGTTTAAGTGTGCAGGTATCACAACTGAACAAGTGAAGACGAAGTTACTCTCTATATCATTGAAAGAAAGAGCCGAAGAACGGTATAAGCTGCTGAAGAATGGACAATCCATGGAATGAGAGGAAATAGTACCTCTCTTTTATTTTAAATTCTATCCTCCCAGTGAGATTCATAAGGATAGTAATCAAATATATAAATTTTGGCCTCGTGATGGAGAGAGTACAACCCAAGCTTGGGGGAGATTGAAGTTACTAATGCTTAAGTGTCCTATTCATGAACTTCCCAATAATATTATTATCAATATCTTTTATGCAAGGCTTTCTCTTCATGATAAAGATTTATTAGATGCTTCTTGTGCTGGATCATTCACACGTATGAAGGAAGAAGCTAAATGAGATCTTCTAGACCGTATTCAAGAGAACACTGAAGTTTGAGAGAATGACAAAGGAAGAAAGTCAGGTATAAATTATAATTATGAGTGCATTAAATCTTTTATGGGAACTGATGACTTTCATGATATTAGTACTGATTATGGTCTTGATTCGCAAAGTATTGCCAATTGTTTTAAGGCTTTTTTGCCTCTTATATAGAAATTTCTAAAAAGAAGTGGAACAAGTACCATGCACCTTATAAAGATGTTGTTAATCATGTTCGTGTTAGAAGCACTGAAGTTTGTACTATTGATCATATTTTGCCTGAACCTTATGTTGAGAAAACACCTTTTCCAACTAAGGTAAAGGAGCATTCCATGATAATTAGTGCGGTTAGCAAAAATACAAAGAAAACTATGGAATCTGATGAGCAAATAAAAATTGAACCTATAGTAGCCATTGTGAAATATCTTGTCACTAAAAATATAGAGGATGAACATATTGTCTTCTGTGAAGACGCTTCTAACATTGTCTCTCATCCTAGAAAAGCTAGGAAAACTAGTGTCCTAGTGCTTTCTGTTAGAATTGGTGATCATTGCTATTATGGTTTATGTGATATTGGTGCTAGTTCTAGTGCTATTCCTTATAAGCTTTACAGGGAAATTATGCATGAAACTGGTCCTTGTGAGCTTGAGGACATTGATGTGGTTATTCACCTTGCTAATAAGGAAACCATTTTCCCTATTGGTATTGTAAGAGACGTGGAAGTTCTTTGCGGTAAGATTAAGTATCCTGCTGATTTTCTAGTGCTTGGTTCAGCAGCTAGTAAAACTTGTCCTATCATTTTTGGTAGACCCTTTCTAAACACTTGTGGAGCTATTATAGATTGTAAGGAGGAGAAAGTTTTAACTAAGTTTGATGGAGATTCTTATGAGTTTAATTTTTCCAAATTTGCTAAAGCTCCTTATGAAAATGAATTGCCTAATGAAGATTTCAGGATGGAACAACTTGCTCCTATTGATCTAGTTTATGACCTTAGACCTCTTTTTGATGATTGTAAGTATGCTCATTCTGATAAAGTTGTTTCTTGTGACATTTATATTGTCAACTTTATTCAAAGTGCTACTGAAAGTTATTATGAGAGAGGGAAACATGGTTTTATGCATCTGAATAATATTAAGTTTCCCCGCTTTATGTTGAAAGCTTTGAAGTTGCATTTGTTTTGTATCCCTATGCTCCCTATGCTAGTGGCCTTTTATTTCAATAATTTGTTTTCTCATGAGGCTCCCTTGCATAGGAAGTGGGTTAGACTCAAATATGTTGGATATTTTCTTCTCGATGCTCTTTTTTACTTCAAATCCATATCTCCTATGTGAGCATCTTTGAAATTATCCAGCCTAACTTAAAGGCATTAAAGAAAAGTACTTCTTGGGAGGTAACCCAATAGTTTTATTGAGTATTGGAAGTTATTACTTGTAATAATATCTCCTTATCCTTTTTGTTTGGTTTTTGTGTCAAGATAAACCACTTTGAGAAGTAGAGGAGTTGTGAAAAGTTGCTGTCCTGAGACAGATTTTTGTGCTACATTGTAAAAATTCTTGAAGGAGCTCAGTACATCGGATGGAGCTGTAATTGTTTGTGCTTGTTCCCCAAGTTGTTATCCAAATTTCATTAGTTTTGCACTTTTTGATTTGAGAAACAGAAGATTTTCGGAAAAATCAATCTTTACCTGCTGGTCTGTTTTGACAAATATTTGCCATCATTTGCATTTTCCTCTTAAATTGTTTCCCTTTCAGATTCTTTTTGGGTTTTTGAAAGAAGTTGCTATAGTAGCTTTTGTTTTGATAGATTTCAATTGAAGTTTGAACCTAAATGTTTATTGTTTTTGCATACACTAATGTTGCTAATAAATATTGTGTGAGGCTTTGTATGAAAGGAATTTTCAGGTGTTGGAGAGAAGGAATCTGCAGAGTCCGTCTTTGAATAGGTAAAAGTGGTAAAAACAGAAGGTTCGTGAAAAAACTTTTTCTTTATATTTTTGATGTTTTATTCCATATGGAAGGTTACGAGACGAAACAGAGGAGGAAACGGAGCCCAGGTGGGCCACACCCACCAGTAGCGCGGGCCCCAGTTGGCCGCGCCACCAGGGGGTGTGAGCCCCCTGGAGTTTGTCTCCGCCTCGTTTTCTCACGGTACCTTCCTTATATAGTAAAACTTCGTAATATATAACCCCCCGGATACCCCGAGGTTCATATATCATGTTCTTGTCGTGTTTTGATTTTGATCTGTTTCTATCAGGAAATACTCTCAAGTTTAGAGGCGCCATGGTCTCCACCAACGACAAGGGAAATGAGCCCGTGAAAGAAGAAAGGATCGCTGCTAGGAACGAAGACATGGATTGGAGCGTCGAGGAGAAAGTAAAGGACATGCCAGCATGCATGAGGGGCAAGCTGCCACGGGATCAAGGGCAAGAAAACCTACTTTTGTAGGAGCAATTAACACTGGACGTGCTTTTTCTCGTAATATGCAGGGAATGATGACCTCCGTTCTAAACTTCAGTTCCTGCCCTGAGGAAGTAGAAGCCCTTCGAACCACTGATGAGTTTTGTGATAAGTACCATGCTCTAAGGATGAAGGTGGATATACTTCAAGAGGAGAATAACAGGCTTCGTAAGATGCTGGAGGGTTTTCTCACCCTAAACAAGGGAACACCACCACCGCCGAAGGAGTAATTTGTCATCAGGTTTGGCATCCCCTTGGCTTGTTCCAAGTTGTGGGAGTGCCACGGTATCACATTACTATCTTTTTACCTTTTTAGTAGAGTCATATCTTGGATAGAGAAGTTATCTTATAGGTTGGTTTGCATTATGGAAGTATCTCTCCTTTAGTTGGTATCTATGTATCCCTTGGTGTGAGTGCCTTTATGGAATATTAATGAGAAGTTTCATCTTTTACTTTTTGCACTTCTTATTTTAGTTTACAATCTCTATTATATGATTGATCTTGTTGATTAGAATTGGTATCACTTTGGGAGCATCAAGTAGATCTAAATTGGTTTTGGCAAACCGAGCTCTGGTCAGTAGCAACACTTTTTGATGTTTGAAAGGAAAAGAGAAAAGCACTTACATGTATTTTGTATCATTTATTTTCTTTCTTGATTGGCTCATAATCTTAATTTTATTTATTTAAGACCTTTTGTGTCTTCAAGGAAGATTGCATGTTTAACTTTATCATTTGTATGTTTGCTTGTTTCATTCAACTCTTTTGCTTGCTACACAGCCCTGCTAGCCAAAAACCTGTTCTGAGAGGGAACACTTCTCATGCATCCAATCCTTTAAACCAAAAACTGTGTCATTTGTGTCCACCATATCTACCCATTAGCGTTATTGTTATTCCAAGTAAATTCTCAAGCTTCATCTATATTTCAAATTAAAAATTATTTTGTTATGTGAAAACTAGTTAGTAAAGCTCTCACGAACTTGATGGCACATCTTATTTTCTTACCCATATTAAACTTGAACCATTGTGTCATCGAAGTTGTATATGTTTGCACCTATACGTTGGAATTAGCAGAACCGTGCTGTCCCCGGGGAACGCTTTCAATATTGTACCTGTACATTATACCCAGTTGATATCATGCTCTTTTGTTTGCGGATGTCATCGGTGTGAAATAAAAGGGGATCTTGTAAGTCCATGGAGTTATGTATGTGTGTTAGAGAAACGCCTGGGCCGCTATCCTAAGCCATGCCTAATCATGGTGGAAACTTGCAGCATAACCATAGTGAGCTATCTGTGAAGCATCCTAAAAAAAACTATGCAAATAACAAATAAAAAGATTGCTGAGATGCTCATTGTCTGCTTGCCTTGTCATTTTGATATGGGATAGCTCCTGTATCATGTGCAAGGGGAACCCCGTTGACGGTTCTCTATGATACACATGTACTTACAATGACAAGAACTTACCAGTAACTAAAGTTGAGTAGCATGAGGAGCGGCCCTCGTACTCAAGGGACATGAGATTGCCAACTTATATTTTGTCAAGCATATACTCCATCTTTGTTCACTTTAACCTTAATCACCTTAAGATGCTTATGATAGGGGCAATGAGAGCTCAAAGCTAGTAAGTACCATAATATTTTGAAAGCTCTTTATGAATTTGAAATCCCTGCTTCCCTCTATGAAGGGCCTTTCTTCTACGTCTAAGTTGAGTTAGTAAACCTATTCATCTCTATCTCCATCAAGCATTTGAGTTGTTGTGTTTCAAGCATTCATATGATGATTTATTCAATCATGTTCTTTATCTTCCTTGTTTTGCACAAAACTCTTATATTAATGAGTATTACTTTGAAAGCCATCATTGTGAAAAGCCTTTTATGTTTGAGCAAAGAGGACTCATGTTATAAACTTCTTTACAAAAGCTTTGCTTGAAAACTGTTTACCAACTGTTCTCTGACCAAGAACAAAGTTTGCCATTCCCAATTATGATTTATGTTTATGCATCTTTATTGTAACTCCCATACTTGTTGCAAGCTAAGTTATATAATGGGGAGTTGCTTTCTACTATGAGTTGTGTATTGGTAAGTGTGATGCTTCTTGTCCGTATTCTTTTTATCGACACTTCACTCCATAAACCCGTGGACATGTTTAGTGAGCTCAATTTTCGCTTGGGGACAAGCGAGGTCTAAGCTTGAGGGGAGTTGATATGTCCAATTTGCATCACCATTCTATATAATAATTTGCCTCTATTCATTGATATATTTCATATTAAGAGGTGTTACTTATGTCTTTTCATCTGTTTTTGCATGTTGGATGATTCTTGGAGGATGAACTGCCGGAGTCAGGATTCTGATGGAAAAAGCGGTGTTTTGATGCAATTTTGCGAAGATCAGAAAATACCAGAAAAAGTACAAAAAAATATATTTTCCCAGAAGACGAAGGATGCCATAAGGGGACGTGGAGTTGGGACACAGGGGGCCCACACCCTCCAGGCGCGGGCCACCCTGGGCCGCGCCTACAGGGGGTGTGGCCACCCTGGCCCACCTCTTGCTCCGCCCTCTCGCATATATCATCTCCTCGAAACCCTAAAGTCGAGAGGGCGACCACAAAAAGATTCCGCCACCTCTGCATAGTTCTTAGGGGAAACTTTCGCGGTGTTGATTACTATTGTAGTTGATGCTTGTGAGTGGAACCATTGAATTATTGTTTATGTTCAGATTGTTATCCATCATCATATCATCTCTGATCTTGATCCATGTGATGTCTCGTGAGTAGTTCGTTTAGTTCTTGAGGATATGGGAGAAGTTATGTTGTTAGTAGTGGAATTGTGTTGAGGTCTTATTTAATGGTTTAATATTTAAGTTGTGGTGCTATTCTTCTAGTGGTGCCATGTGAACGTCGACTACATGATACTTCACCATTTATGGGCCTAGGGGAATGCATTGTGTATTTGGCTACTAATTCTGGGGTTACCGGTGTAGGGGTTCGTAGCATGGAAAACAAAAAATTTCTACTACATGCACACAAACAAGCCAAGATCTATCTACTAGATTGTAGCAACAAGTAGATTAGATTACTCACCCTCGAAGATTCCAAAGCGGTTAACGAGAGCAGATTCTCGTAGGTGATGTAGTCGTACACTTGCCGATCTCAAGATCGCATAGAGGATCCTTCCGGCACTACGTTCCGGCAGCGCTTCCGCAGTCGGTCACTCGTTCGGTACTCGATGAAGACCTTCCTCTCCCTTGTTCCAGCAGGCAGCGGAGGTTGTAGTTCTCCCCTCGCGATTCCGGCAGCACGGCAGCATGGTGTCAGAAGTAGAGGGAAGATCTCGCAGGGCTTCGCCTAAGCCGGTGCGAGTTATGGTGGATCTAGGGTTTCCGACGATCTAGGTTTAGAAGGTCGTGGAGGAGGAGGAGGTGTTGGCGGCGCTAGGCGGCGGCGCAGCACGGCGGCTAGGCGGCGCACGGGTTGGGGAGAGTTGGCGCCCACCGTGGGGCAAGAGGCGCTTCAGGCTCTTCAGCGGGCGAGGACCAAGATCTTCGTGGGAATGGATGAAACCGTATGCATCAGTCGCGTTCTCTTCTCCGGCAACGTTCCGATCGCCCCCCCGACGAGTTCTGGATCCCGGCGAAGACGAACCCTACACGGTGCTCGATCGTTCCTATCAGAGACATCCACCTCTTCATCGGCGAAACCGACTCGGGCACTAGTTCCCTGGGAGTCGGAGGACCATCAAGACCCGCAAGGACCGCTTACGGGCAGGATACGTTCGCGGAAGGATCAATGTCGTATCTCTCCTCGGAGTTTGCCAGCAAAGATCGGAAAAATTCAAGACCCTCCCAAACCGCCCCTGTGCAGGATATAAAGGTGGAAGATCACTAGAAATCCGCCGGCTTTGTCCGTGCGTCTAGACAACAGAGATCCAAGTTCGTCGGCGTGGTTACCATCTTCGATCTGGCGCACTGCGTTCAGAGAGAAGGCGAAAACCCTCGCGATTACGCCGGTGGCTCCGTGCTCTGAGCCGATCGGCCCACTACCCCAATGATGATGCCATCTATCACTTTGTGGAAGGATCGGACCATGGCACGCTTCTCCGACACTCTCTAAAGGCAGCGTCGGGAAGCCTTACCGAAGGCATGGTGAACACCGTCAACAACTACGCGGTGAAGCGGCGGCTGGGGCGCTATGCGCTCATTGACGGAGCACCTCCGATTTAGACACCACCACCGCCTCGGCCGCCATCAAGCAGCGCCACAACCTCCGGTCATCGTCGAGGCCGTTGCACCTCCACCCGTCGCCGAGGAAGTCTGGCACCCTCCGACTCTGTCATTGACACGCTTTATGCTGATTTCAGTGCAGATTCAGAGGAAATAGACTTCAGTCCAGAAGAGCTAGACTCCGCTATGCAGGAGATGGAGGAGGAGTACTCGCGCGACGAACAAGCTAATAACACCGTCATGTCCCGAGGGGTGTTCGTCACCATTGGGACAGCGATGGATGAAGACCAGCCCGGGCAAGCTCCGCCTACGGCGCTGGATAAGGGGAATGGACCACTTATTGCTGCCGATGATGCTCGCGCAAAGGTCATGCCTCCTCCGCCTAATCCAGTGCAACAGCCGCAGGAACTCGGCACCTGTCCGAGCAACAACAACACCGCAAACTTGCCACCTCCAGCATCCACTTCGGTAGCAGCCCATGTTACTCCAGCTGATAGAGTGATGTACGACAATCTCCTCGTCGAGCCACTAACTGTTGATCATATCCGGAATGTGACTCAGCTTGACGAGAAGCGCCAGCAGCTGCTGGAGGAAGCACAAGCCATCGCGGAGCAAGGCGCTAAACTAGACCGAGATCTGGTCAACGTGCAGAAGTCCATAGAAAAAGCTAGAGCAATGGAATCCGAGTACAAGACCCTGCTATAGCAGCAGAAGGCTAAGAAAGCTCCGGCTCGCGTCATCAACGATCCTGGTGTACGGCGCAACCTAGGATGGGCTCCCTCAAAGCCGGCATAGGCCAAGCCATACATTGACAGTGAAGGCAAACAGGTGATGCCCACCCCACTCAACCCCGCCGTCGCCAAGACCCTTCTGGAGCAGGATAGATCGCCTGAGGCAGTAGAACAGGTTTATGACCTAGTGGCCAAGGCGGTAAAGCAGCAGGAAAAGGCCACCTCTCAGAGACTTGAGTCTGACCCAGCGCTCTGCCGATCTAGCCAGTACAAACCGCCAAGGGACAGATCTCCTCAAGATGTCGGATCACGGACGGGTTCATCAGAACGAAGACGGGGGGATGCACGCAATAGGAAGGATGCTATCCCCATATCTTCCAACCATGGAGAAAGAGCCCAACCTCGCCGTCCATCGCCACCGCTCCGATCCCCCGACGTCAGGAAGACTACAAGACTCACCATCGCACGGATATGCCTCCACCAAAGCAGTGCGGTATCGTCATCCGCGACAACGCGGCACAGACCCGTCATGATGAAGAGCACCACCAAGGACATAAGAGCAGGTCACACCACGACCCTCCGTGTCCGACAAGCAACCGCGACAGGCGTGGGGCGTCGTAGGAGGGTAACAGCAAGAAGGCTAACCCACCACCACCTCCACCTCCATCGCCGCCAAGCAGTCACCATGGTGGAAGAGGCCCGCGTCATTCACGCAGCCCATCCCCTGTTGACAATAAGAAGAAGAACCCGGAGCCATACGACGCACGTTCACGGATCGATAAGATCCACGAGGCCCGGGAAGGACCATACCTGGGACCACGTTGCTTTGGACCAGCAATACGGTCCGCAACTTACCCCAAAGGTTTCCGGATTGACAAGACCATCAAGCCCTATGACGGCACAGCCAAGCCTGCCACATGGTTGCAGGACTACGGCAACGCGGTGGAGATTGCCGGAGGCAACCCCAACGTCACCGTCAAGTACCTCCCGTTAATGTTGGCGGGCACGACCCGTCAATGGATCGACGACTTGCCGGAAAGATCTATCTACAACTGGCTGGACATGCAAGAAGCATTCACCAAGAACTTTGAGGATACATATAAGCGTCCACTGCGTGGCGATCTACTGATCTGCGTGCAAGAAAGACGAGACATCTCGCGCCTACCTCTCCCGCTGGATGGATATGAAGAATTCCTGCGCAGGAGTGCACGCCTAGACCGCCATGGCCGCCTTCATCGATGGGTTGGAAAGGGGCACGTTGCTCCGACATAAGCTGAAGTGCTTGCAGGACAATCATCAGCTTGACTTGAATCAGATGATTCAGTTAGCTAGTGAGTTCGCAGCTGCTGACGATGATGCTCGTGGCTCTTTGCCGACAACGGCCGTTCCAACCCAAGCTCGGAGGAACAGCAGTACAAAGAGAAAAACCGCTCCAGAAGAAAAGCAATCTACCGACATGGTCGCCATGAATTTTGCAGGACGAGGAGATGGCGGACAACGTGGCCGAGGAAGGGGAACAGGACGCGGGTAGTAGCGAGGAAGTGAAACCAACTCGGCGCCGCTCCGTGTTCCCCAAACGTACGAGGATTATCGCGATATTCCATGCCTCGTACACCGCGATGTCAACGGCAATGCCACCCATACCAGTCGACACTGCAAGTTCGTCAACGACCTCAAGGAAGACCCGGAGTCCGGCTACAAGCGAAGTCGGAAGAACAGACCGCGAGACAAGGGCAAGGGGAAGAAGAAGGAAGAGGAGTCCAAGGATTCAAGTGACATGGACGAGGACGTTGACCCCAAGCACGCCGCCAAGAGCGAAGACAAGGGCAAGAACCCCTTCGCAAATAAGGCCCCAGTCTACCACACTTTCCTTGGCACCCCCACCGTCCGACAACAGAAGACCTCTCTAAGGATCCTGATGGCCACTCTCCCCCAGTTCCCCAATACCTACGCTGGTCGGAGGTTCCAATCACTTGGGACAGGACAGACCACCCAGACCTTGTTCCCACGGAGAACCAATACGCCATGGTCATCAACCCATTGATTGACGGCGTGGAGTTCACCAAGTGCATGGTGGATAGTGGAAGCAACATCAACATCATGTACCTGGATACACTGCTGAAGATGAACTTGACGGAGGCAAACCTAAGGCGAACCAACACCGTGTTCCATGGCGTAGTTCCTGGTCGGGAGGCTCGGTCCCTTGGGTGCATCACGCTTCAGGTAGCCTTTGGCGGCGTTAATAATTACCGCCAAGAGCGCATGACCTTTGAGGTGGTCCCCTTCAAGGCGTGTACCACGTCATATTCGGGCGACATATTCCACGTTCATGGACAAGCCATGCTTCGTCTACAACAAACTCAAGATACGGACCAAGCGGTGTCATCACCATATCAGGAAGCTTTACCAAGGCAAGGGACTGCGAGATCAATGAAGCGGCCGTTGCGTAAGCTATCCTCTGAAGAATTCAAGGAGATCGAGCAAGGTCAATGACGCAGATGATGCCGCGTCGAAGAAGCGATCTCGACCCGCCTCTGCGTTCAAGGCGCCATCGAGACCAAGCGGTGGTACTTGTGGTGGCGATGCCTCCAAGACCGTCGCCATTGGGATGAACCTGGATACCAAATAGGAAAGCGCTCGCCGAGTTCCTCCGTGAGAATAGGGACATCTTTGCACGGCAACTGCCGACATGAAAGGTGTACCTAGGAACTTTGAGCATAGCTTAAACATAGATCCAAAATGTAAACCAGTGAAACAACCTCTACGACGCTTCAGAGATGAGAAGAGACGCGCCATTGGCAAAGAGATAGCTAGGTTACTTAAGGCCGATTTTATCCGACAAGTCCTTTACACCCGATGGGTGGCCAATCCTGTACTTGTCCCCAAAAAGGGAACTACTGAATTAAGAATGTACGTTGATTACACCGGCTTCAACAAAGCATGTCCCAAAGATCCGTTCGCTTTGCCTCGCATTGACCAAGTCATTGACTCGACGGCTGGCTCGGAACTTTTGTGTTTTCTCGATGCATACTCAGGATACCACCAGATCAAGATGAGGAATTCAGACCAATTGGCCACTTCGTTCACTACCCCATACGGCACGTTTTGCTATGTCACAATGCCCTTTGGGCTGAAAAACGCAGGTGCTACCTAGCACCGGACAATGCAACGTTGCCTTCACGACCAAATTGGTCGGAACGTTCATGCTTATGTGGACGATATCTCGGTGATGTCTAAAAAGTCAAACGACTTAATCTCCGACTTAAAAGAAACCTTTGATAATCTCTGGAAATACAACGTGATGCTCAACCCTAAGAAGTGCGTCTTGAGTTCCGGTAAACAAGCTGTTGGGCTTCATCGTTTCCTAGCGTGGAATCGAGGTCAACCCGGAGAAAATCAAGGCCATCTTAAACATAAACCGTCCGACATGCTTAAAGGACATCCAACGACTAACAGGTTGTGTTGCAGCAGTTAGTCGGTTCGTCAGCCGACTTGGAGAGAAGGCTCTACCGCTGTACATGTTGCTAAAGAAGGCAGACAAATTCACATGGATGGGGCGAAGCGGATGACATTGAAGCAGCTCAAGGAGATTCTTTCCTCGGCCCATCCTTGCAATACCGAGCACTGAGAGCCCTGTTAATTTACATGGCGGCAACCAACCGGGTTATCAGCATCGTCGTCGTGGTAGAGAGGAAGGAACTAGGCTATGAGCACGGAGTTCAACGAACAGTTTACTATGAAAGCGAGGTCTTGACGGAGTCCAAGCAGCGTTACCCGCACTACCAAAAGATAGCTTATGGAGTATTCCTTGCTTCTCGGAAGTTAAGGCATTACTTTCAGGAGCACCCAATCACAGTAGTTAGCAAGAATCCACTGTCCGACATTATCAATAACAGCTACGCTACAGGAAGGGTCACGAAGTGGGGCATTGAACTTTCCGCCTTCGAGATCACCTACAAAAGACGCGACGCTATCAAGTCACAAGCCTTGGCGGATTTTATTGCAGATTGGACGGAGATGCCGGATGCTACTCCACTGCTAGAACCAGAGTACTGGGTGATGCACTTTGATGGATCAAAGTTGCTTAACAGCTCGGCGGCTGGTGTACTACTACATTCACCAAAAGGAGACAAGCTGCACTACGTTATGCAAATCCACTTCGAGGCTACAAACAACATGGCGGAGTATGAAGCACTCATTCACGGACTACGTGTAGCCAAGGATATTGGCATCAAGCGCATAGTTTGCTGTGGAGATTCCGACTTGGTTGCCCAGCAGGTGGCTGGCACCTGGAATGCACGGAACCCTATGATGGCGGCATATCGCGACGAAGTGGACGAGATAGCCAAGAGCTTCTTGGGCTACGAGGTCAAGTATGTGCCTAGGGAGCAAAACGAGGCGGCTGATCTACTGTCTAAACTTGGATCAGGGCGCAAGCAAATTCCGCCAGGAGTTTTCCTAGAGCATCTACACACACCATCCATGAATGGTGCCGACATCGACAACCCGGATAGAGCTGACTCTTTCATCAACATGGTGACAAAGATCCCTCCGGCTTGGACAAAACCGTTCATGGAGTATCTCGAGCACGGAACTTTGCCCGACGACGAGGTCGAAAGACGGCAAATAGTATGACGAGCAAAGGGTTATACCATAATCAATGGGCAACTCTACAAGAGGAGCACTACTGGTGTATAACTAAAGTGTGTTTCCCAGCTAGAAGGTATGGAAATCCTACGCGAAATCCATCTCGGAGATTGCGGGCATCACGCCGCTCCTCGATCGTTGGTCGCGAAAGCCTTCCGGCAAGGATTCTACCGGCTGACCGCGAAGGCGGATGCCGACAAGCTGGTTGAGACATGCACAGTGTGCCAGTATTATGCCCGACAACCACATGTTCCTGCTGAAGAATTGCGAACAATACCAATAACTTTTCCGTTTGCAGTCTGGGGACTAGACATGGTGGGGCCGTTACAAACGGCACCGTGTGGATTTACGCATCTACTTGTAGCAGTTGACAAATTCACCAAATGGATAGAAGCTAAACCCATTAGAAAGCTCGACGGGGCAACTGCCCTCAGGTTTGTCCGGGATCTAGTGGTGAGATTTGGTCTCCCACATAGCATCATCACCGACAACGGAAGCAACTTGTCACTCGGAGAAGTGGAGGCCTATTGCTGGGACAAAGGCATCCGACTTGACCTTGCATCTGTGGCACACCCACAATCCAATGGTCAGGTTGAGCGAGCCAATTGATTAATTCAGCAGGAATCAAGCCACATCTTGAGGCACCGCTACATAGAGCAGTGGAGCACAGGCGGAAGAATTGCCATCTGTCTTTGTGGAGTTCTGAACTACACCCATGAGATCCTTGGCTACACCCTTAATTCATGGTATATGGAGCAGAAGCCATCCTACCTTTCGACATCCTCCACGATGCACCAAGACACTACTAGGAAAACAACATTTAGTGGCGCACCTGAAAACATCATCTGTGGCGCACTAGCAGTGCGCCACGTGCTTGCCTTCGCTACTATCTCTCGGCCGTGGCGCCTTTGCCTAATGCCACGCGGTTGTGTCGAGATAGGCATAGTGCAGCTGCTAGTGCGCCACGGCTATGTGGGCAGGTGCACTACGCGTAGGATCTTCTGTGGCACACTACCTAGTGCGCCACTAAGCTTCTATAGTGCGCTTTAGGTGTAGTGCGCCACAGAAGGTAGATCATGTGCGCCACATGTGTGTTTTTTGTTTTTTTTTTAAATTTCCGAGCCAGATTATATACAATACAGATTATATATAATATTACAATATATATACACACACAGATACAAGATATACAATTATATATATAAATACACAATATGAAAAACAAGATTGAAACAAATACATATAGACAAGTCTCATACATGAATACATAGTATAAGTTACATTGTTTCGATCAAGTTACAAAGTAGTAGTTGGTGACATGCGAATACATGTGTCGATCGAACAAGTTAGAGCTCGAAAGCTCGCCTAGACATCTAAACTAGCTAGACACAAACGCGGGATAAACAACCAAAGAAGATAAGCATGATCACCGCCGCGACGAAGGTGTAGGTCTTCATCCGGTTCCTTGTCGTCCTAACTCTTGCTAGATAGCGCATGTATCTAGCTTCCGCCTCTGCCATAGTGTTGTACCCTTTGTAGCTATTGCCGCTGAAATGGTGCACCTGTCTCCGGCAGTCTTCCCAATCATCGTAGACTCCGGGAACCCGTTCCTTGTACACGACGTACCACGTCATCTACAAGTTGACAATAATAATTAACCGGTGATTGAAAAAACATGTATAATTAAAGTCGCATATGAAGATACACTTATATAAAGTACTCCTAAATCAAAAAGAGCAAACTCAAAAAGCATGCCTCATATATAACTAGGTTGTTGGACACAGGAATATGCTACGATGGAACTGTACGCCAAGTAGGATGCACAACTCCTGGACTTGTGCATAGCACAAGGCGTACAATCCCATCCTAGCACATTAACATATATAGTGTGCCACGACATTTCAATCATCGGCATTATTCTCGAAAAAGACCAAATTAGCTCGAAAAGAATGCCTCATATATAACTAGCTAGGTCGTTGGACACAGGAATATGCTACGACGGAACAGTTAGCCAAGTAGGATGCATAAGACTTAGACTTGTGCATATCACAAGGCTAACTATCCCGTTGTAGCACATTCACATATATATTGTGCCACGTACGATATTTCAATCATCGACATTATTCTCGAAAAAGGCCAAAGTAAATCAAAAAATGCCTCATATATAACTAGCTATGTCGTTGGACACAGGAATATGCTATGACGGAACGGTTAGCCAAGTAGGATGCACAATTCCTGGACTTGTGCATATCACAAGGCTAACCATCCCGTCGTAGCACATTCACATATATACTGTGCCACGACATTTCAATCATCGGCATTATTCTCGAAAAAGACAAAAATAACTCGAAAAGAATGCCTCATATATATACATAGGTCTCTTTGGACACATGAATATGCTACGATGGAATGGTGAGCCAAGTAGGATGCACAAGACCTGAACTTGTGCATATCACAAGGCTCACAATCCCATCGTAGCACATTCACATATATAGTGTGCCACAACATTTCAATCATCGGCATTATTCTCGAAAAAAGAGCAAGGAAAAAAAGAAGGACCAAAATGAGCAAAGAACCAAAGAGTAAGCAAAAAAACCAAGCATTGATTTATATATAATAATAATAAGCAAAAGAAATAAGAGATGATTCATAGACCTAATAAGATAAGTATAGTAGCATGTACACTTGTCCACATACACACAAAGGTCATCTATAGTTTGTCTTCTGGCCACACACACACACACACACAACTAGGCCAACATCAAGCCTTCTGGCTCGGCTTAGGGAACATGAGGACGCCTTGTCTCGTCATGAACTTCCTATAGTCACCCTGCATCTCTAGTCGATCTTCTATGTCACGGTTATTCGGGATATTTCCTCCGTTGAAGATCCCCCCCGAAGTCATGACATCACGAAAGATGATTGCCCCAAACTGCTGCTGGATGCGATACATCTCTTGTCTAGTATCTGAATCATTGATCTTGGCCTTTGCTTCGGCCCACTATTTGAGATGATCTGGCAGCGTAGAATTCTGCTGGTCAAGTAGGAACGCCCTCATGTGATGGAGTGTGTAGTAGGCTTCCTTCTTACTGTTTTCCGGCTGCTTCACGCAGGGGAACTCCGTTACGTGGTTGAAGACGTGCCGAACTTGACCCGTGCATACGAAGGTGGTGCCTTCCGTCGAGGCAAAGCCGGTGAGAGCATCATCGAACTTCCTTGATCTTGTCGTAGTTTTTCTTCTTTTCTAGACTCCCGAGTCAAAATAAATGGCGTGGGAATGCTTGGCGATAAGGATATGAGCGTCGTGTTCATCTCTGCGCAAAAATTCAAATGGAATGTGTTGGAAAAAGAATGATGATGATCTAATAAAGCCAATCGGCGGTGGCGGTGAATAACGACTTACTCGGGAAAGTAAGGCACGAATGTATTCCTTTGTCTTGTTCGCCACGAGGATTATTTTTAGGTGCGAGGCCACGATCGTCGTTCAGGGGAACCCAATCAGCCATCACGCATGTAGTAGGGGTCCACTATAGCGATGCCGGTGTGTTCTCTCTAATGATCTGCATGGCGGTCGAGAGAAAAAAGGCGGACCATGGTATAGTGCGGGTATAGGTGGAACATATTGAAGATGTCGTCGAACGCGGGAAGAACATATCCATGAGGGCATTGTCGTGAAGCCCAAGCCTGGTGGCACCTTAACCACGAATACCGGCGCGAGGATCTTTCTCCGATAGAAGGCGTCTCTATTGTCGACGCCGTCATGCACACTCTGCAGTTCCGAACTGGCGAGCTTCCGCAAATTCTTAGGTAGCATGGGCTCACCCGCCACATGAATCCTCCACATAATACCCTCGGGTCTTGGTGGCCCGTCCCGAAACCTGATCGGATTCGCAGTTGTTGACGCCACCGTTTGGCTCGAGCTGCTAGATTTTATTTTCCTGCCCTTTTTTTCCTTTTGGAGAGCGGGCAGGCACCGCAATCTGAGCACCGGCCGCCCTATGTAGTGTGTCAGGGCTTAGAATAAAGGGCCGGTTGGTTGTATCAGCTAGTTCTGTAAAGGCGCAAGCTGGAGGCGTCTCCTGAGAACCAAACAGACGCATGGTGATAGTGGCTTTCTCTGTGGGGCCACCAGCTAGGTCTTCGTTTAAACCGAGTCTTGAAGAAGTGATCATTCCGGTCTTTCGTCCTCGGCGGATCTGCGCCATGTGCATATCATCAACATGATCATCCGACCCACCGCGTGAGGTGACGGCGAGGTGGTAGGGCCTTGCCACCGCTTGTCGCCGCACGAAGCGGTCTTGTTATGCAATGGCGTGATGGACCCCGCCGTCCCCAAACGGATCATGCTCTTTGGCCATAGCAAGAATAAGCCTAAGCAACTTCTAAGGACAGATGACTCTTCTTCATCCGCTCCTGGGGGTTGAATGGGAGGTTCCAGGTCGTCGCAGCCCCTTAGCGCCCGACTAATTTTAACCCTGTGCACGCTATCTGACATCGGCCTTGAGTGGAATGTGCGCTGCAAGGGTTGAACGATGGTACCCTTGGCAACATCCCTCAGCTCGTTGTTCACGTAGCATAAGAGAGTGCAAGGAACATCCGTCTGCGGAAAACATGTACGGCTTCGTCAGAGATGCCATAAGAGTAATAGATGGCATGAAAGGTGGTAATTAATGCAATTTGTTTACCGTGATGGCGTCGAGATCGTCTAGTGTCGATGCACCGCATACGGCGACGGGCGTGCAAGAGCCGGAAGGGCTGCTTGATGGCGCGGTGCTGGCCGCCGGTGTATTCTCCCTACCGACGGGTGCTTGGAGCTCCGGTGCCGCCGCGACGATGGCAGGGGGGGCACCAACATGTACTCCGGCGCCGTGGTGCTAGCGGGCGGAGTCACGAACACGTAGTTCGCCTGATTCTTCGGCGCCGCGTTGTTCGAGTGGCTGCTGACCATGCTTGGAATCGGGCACGGCCCTACTCGACCACCCGCACTCCAGTTCACTATTGACTCCACCAAGGTAGGCAGGAAGGACGTGTGGGTGATTGCCAGGTTGTCTTGGACGATCTGCGGGATCCGCGGCACTTGTGCCTTAAGTTCTTGAACCTCGCGGTTTTCCTCCTCGCTCCTTCCCGACGGCGCCGCATGCGTCCTCGGCGGTGGACCAAAATGATCCACCCAATTCTTACCCCCAAGGCCGGCCAGACGGCCCATAACGACTTCTTCGTAATCGGCTCTATTTTCTTGGCCCGGTTCATCGCCCTGTTAAAAGGGTTATCCCACCGGGTGGCCGCCGTCGACCCCTGGGATGAGGAACCCTGGGATCCATGACTAGCAACAATTTCCTCCTCCTGCAGAACAAGTAACAGTGAATCGTTTATATCATCAATTAGATTGCAATCGAGTTGATCCACGGTAATTAGATTATACTTACCATAATTTCCTTGAATTCCTTCACCGCAGGATCCGCGGTGAGTTGTTTGGTTTTTGGGTCCACATGGTAACGGGCCCTGATGAAGTTTCGAAACTTCCCTGGTTCGAATTTAGCAAAGGGGTTTTCTATCCCCTTGGATCTATACTCTTCGTCCTCCTTATTCCATTTGGCCTCCAGATTACGTATCCACGGATCCGAGATGGTGATGACCTATATTCATCGCTGCGGCACCTTTCCCGATTACTATTGGCGGGGCTCTTTCGGTTCACACCTCTCCTTGAACTCCCGGGCTGATCTTGGTCTGTGGGTCAATCTTGGATCTCCTCGAGACTTTTGCCTTCTTTATAGATCTTCTTCTTTATCCGGGTTCTCCAGTGGCGAGCGGTGCTCATCTTTGTGAGGGCGGATTTGTTTACTTCGTTCCCATGATAATTTGTGTTCTGATACTTAGCGAGGAACTTGTATCTTGCGTGCAGCTTCTCGAAGAGGAGTGTGCGCAAGTGGCCATTATCTTTATGCCGGAGATTCTCGGTGTTGATCGAGATGGTTGTCCGGGTAATCGCCGCCACTTTCCCATCGTACCCTTTGATGACAAGGGCGGGCTCCAAAGGAACCCCTGATGGGATCACTTCGGTAATTTCCTCCCTGACCGTGCCGACCGTGTTCAGACGCCGGTCCTTCGGCTTCTTCTTCTTATTCTTAGGAGGATTGCTACCACGCCCTGTGCCCTCGCCGCCATCAGTGGTTTCATCGTCCGCCGTTCCTTCGGCTTCTTCCTCCGCGTCTTCCATCTCATCATCCTCGCTCTCCGAAGGATGGTATTCTTCATCGTCTTCTAGCCGCTGGGCCGCCTCCCAGAATGTCAATTGTTTATTCGGAGGTCTGAGTTCTCCTTCAGCGCTGATGCGCTTAGAACATCCAGCCTCGTCGTTGTCACACATCTTTGCACTAATAAAAAACAAATAATTGGTTAAATGCACGGAAAAATCCGGCATGACCTTTGCTAATTTTCTTAAACTAGGAGTGCCCGATTTCTGCCAAAACGGAAGTTAATCAACATTCTGGCAAAAATCGGGACTCATTTCATACAAGAACCTGCATATATATGGCCAACATAGCTAGCACACAATAAATGGCCATCATAGCCAGCACAACTAGCATAAATGTCCCAGTATAGCTAGCACAACTGCACAACTAGCACACAATAAATCTGTTTCAGGAAAAAATGGAGCAACTAGAATAAATGGCCAACACACAAAATGTACATCAAGCATAAATGGCCAGGTTTCAGGTTTGTACTTAGCATTTTTAGGTTTTAGGTTTGGACTTAGCAGTTTCAGGTTTGGACTTAGCAGTTTCAGGTTTGGACTTAGCAGTTTCATCACTAAAGCAAATAAGCAAATAAACATTTCACAGCATTACATAGCTAGCTACTGTCTTGTTTCAGTTTCAGCTAGCATTTCATCACCAGGAGCATTTCATCACTAAAGCAAATAAGAAAATAAGCAAGTTTTAACCATGTATTTTCATCACCAGGAACATTTCATCACTAAAACCATCACCAGGATATTTGGTTCAACAACAGCATGTATAGCTACAACAATAACAACAATAACAGTAGCATCTATAGCTACAAGAATAACAGTAGCAACATGTGCAAAAATTTCCTCCTCTACAGCAATAACAACATCTTATCTCCACAAATCACTCACATGGACAAGGTTTTTTCTTTG
The DNA here is from genome assembly GCA_030063025.1 of Avena longiglumis. Taxonomy (NCBI): domain Eukaryota; kingdom Viridiplantae; phylum Streptophyta; class Magnoliopsida; order Poales; family Poaceae; genus Avena; species Avena longiglumis. The sequence goes on from CP125974.1 coordinate 26,761,514, forward strand.
TTTGAAAGGTCAAAGCTGCTGGGGATAAATGAATTACAGAAATGCATTGTTTTCATATACAAGTTGGCTTGCAGACCCAAAATGCTAAAGAGAGATAGCTAGAACAAATTTGGTCAACATGCTAACATGCTACCAGTTGGTGTATGCCACACAGGCATAATGTTCATCTCAGAAGCATCCACACATGATTAACATTTCCTAATCAGATTAGGAAATTCAGATTATAGGAAAAGATATAATTCGAGATGTTACAACAAACTATGCCCACCTAGCATCAATGTTCAGATTATCTGCAAATTCCTAAAATTGACTAACACAAATCAGAAACTTGGAATTGTTGCAAGCATATTATCTGACAGGGGCTGGAATATGTAAACTCCAGTACTCACCACCACCCCAGCTGACGGTTTCACACTCTGGAATGGCAATAGGTGCATGTGGTTGACAAATTTCACTCTAACCAAGGATACAAGTTAACAGGATGTAGTCATCATCATTATTTCCTAAGCATCATGTGAAGCATATTCCTTACATATTTTCTTAGAAAAAATATGCCACATATATATATATATATGTTTGTCTTGTCGTGACAAGAGAAGTCATTTGGCTCTTGGTGATAATTAAATGGCCTTATTGGTACAACATCTAGGGTACATGATAAGAGGGCACATGTTCTAGGAATAAGCTGAGTGTATTGTTCTCTTGAAAAGGTGGAACAAAATTGGGGTGTAGGGGCAATCCTAGAACTAACAGCAAAAACATGTGGATTGTAAAGAAAACAAAAAGATTATATGGATGGGAAGTGGTTTGGTTGTCCTGTTCCATATTTTAGAATCCCTGCATCATTATCTCCTGTTCTTTGCAATGCTCTAAAGAAAATGATATAATAAGCACCCCACTATAGATGAACTCAAAAGCTATAAAGCATAGACTACAAAATTCAGAGCTTGGAGTAACCATGAACCTTATCCAGACCATGCAACTAACGCTAACATAGAGCTTTGTGCAATGATGTAGCCAGATAAGTAAGTGACTTTCCACAGCAAATCAATATTGCTAACCAATCACAACAAACTCATTCATGGCGCCTGACCAACACAGAGATGAGGGAGAGAGGGAGAGAGAGGGAGAGAGGAAGAGAGGAAGAGAGAGGGAGAGAGGGAGAGAGGGGAGGTGGGCAGGGTACTCACCAGGAGGGAGCGGCGGTGGACGACGGCGGGCGGGCGGACGACGGCAGGCGGGCGGGCGGACGACGGCGGCTCCTCCTCCTCCTCGGACGCGCATGGCTCGGGCTCCTCCTCCTCCTCCACACGCAGCTGTCAGGGCTCCTCCTGCTCCTCCTCCACGTGCAGCTGGCAGGGCAGTGGCGGATCGAGAGCGCGACGGCGGGGCACGGTTGAGATCGGCGTCGGTGTCTGATGTGAGATGGGGAGAAGAGGCGCGCGGGGCGTGGGGTTGACTACTAGCACCGAGTTAGGCGTAGTGCACTCTGGCCAAGTGACCGCTCACTTGGCCAGAGTGCGCTACGCCTAACTCGGTGCTAGTAGTCACATAAGAAGGCGCGACCACCCCTATAGACAACTAGTACTTCCCTATCCCACTGGTTCCACCCACTGCTCTAATTTAAACCTGTGAGCACCCAGGTTCGAACCCTGGTGCCCACATTTTTTATTTTTATTTTAAAAATATTTTTAAATGTTCCAAAAATGCCCAAAAGTGGTGGTATATTCTATGAAAGTTTTGTTTTGTTTTTAAAATACTTTTAAATATTCCAAAAATGCCCGAAAGTGATAATATATGTCATAAAAGTGGTACAAATTAAATATGATTCAAATATGTCATAATAATTTGTCCATGAATATTACAATATTTTTCGACCACGCGTTTTACAATATTTTTTGAGCTAGCGTTTTACAATATTTTTTCCCTTCTTTGTCGCGGTTGAATAATTTAGCCCCGGCACTTTAATGTTTCTTCTTTCAAACGGGCTACCTTTTTTGGGTAGGGTTGTCCTTTTTCTTCTTGTGATGTATGTTGTTGCATCGTAGTCGTCGTCATCTTCAATCTTTGGATCGCTGCATCGGTGAAGTCTTGCTCGGCGACTCCATCCATTCCGATGATGTTTTTTTCCTCTCCTCACGACAACACGGCTAGGATTTGTCGGGTCGGTAATGAAAAAAATTGGTCCACTTTGGTAGCCGTACCACGGTTCATTTTTCGCGCCACGTTTGCACCGTGACCTTGGATTTGGCGCCGGTATAACCATGGTTGTGAAATACCGGTCTTCTCTTTCGACGCTCTTTTCCCATCTGACACGGAACATCGGCACCTTTTCTCCATAGTAGTCGAGCTCCCAGATCTCGTCGATTCTTCCGTAGAATCTTTCCTTCACGTTGTCATCGGTGTAGAATTCCGACGTTACGCCTGAGTTCTGATAATCACATTTGTTGTCCTTTTCCTCCGTGTAGAATGTGTAGCCATTGATATCATACGCCTGACAGGTCACCAGGTTTTGCATCGGTCCCTGTGACAAGGGGAATATGATCTTTTCCGTCAGAAGAATGCGATCGCGGGGGATAATCAAGGAGCGTCTGCCTAAACCAACGCGTGAAATCTGAGTTGTGCTCTTTGATTATTTCTCCCTGCATCCTCTGTATGCCTCGGTCACTGTACTTCTTCTCGATTAACCTTTTGTGCTTATGTACCCAAGGATCGACCAGTTCTAAATGCTGTAGCGCGACGAGGTTTGCTCGATCAAAGTCTGCGCATCGAAAATCGAAGTCTGCATGCAGTATGCGACGACCCTCTCGGTGACCAGATCCGTCGAACTTGCTAAGGTGCCTGTTGATGGGAAGACCGACAGGGTTCTCGATGTCTAGATAATTCGTGCAGAAAGAGATGCACTCTTCGGCCAGAAAGCCCTTGGCTATGCTTCCATCTGGACGGGACCTGTTGCGAACATATCCTTTGATGTGTACGTTCATCCTTTCGAACGCCATCATGCTGCGAAGGAACATCGGCCCGAGTTGTACGATGTCCTCCACGACATGGACCAGCAGATGCACCATAATGTCGAAGTATGCGGGTGGGAAGTAGACCTCAAGCTCACATAGTATCACCACGATCTCCTCCTGTAGCCTCCCGAGCTGATTCACGCCAATCGAATTCCTAGAGATGACGTCAAAAAACTTGCATAGGCCAAATAACGTTTCACGGACGTGCTCGTCCATTATCCCTCTTAGTGCGACCAGAAGTACCTGCGTCATTAGCACGGCACAGTCGTGAGACTTCATGCCACTGAACCTCTGCTTCGCCTCGTCTAGGTATCTGCTTATCTTGCCCGCGTAGTCGTAAGGAAATTTGACTCTTAGAAGGCACTTGAAAAACTGTTTGATCTCATCCTGGCTTAGAGTGAATCAAGAAGGAGGGCAGTAATATTCGTTCTTCTTGCACTTTTTACCCTTCCGACGACCTTGTGTCGTCTCCGACTCATGATCATCGTCATCTTCCTGATCATTAGGAGTAGTGCGTCCTCCGTGAAGCTCCTTCCGGATACCAAGCATATCAGGTCGTGCCTTGCTTTCGGACCATCTTTCGTCCTATCTGGCATGTTGATTATTGTGGCGACCAGACTGTCGCACACGTTTTTCGTGATGTGCATGATGTCGAGGCTATGAGGCGTGCGGAGAAACTTCCAGTATGGCAACTCCTAGAAAACATACCTTGTTTTCCATACCTTCATCAGCGGCTTGTCTTGTTGCTGCCTCTTTCGCTTCTTTCTAGGCTTAGGACAATCTTTCCAGTTTTTCAGCAACTCTTCCACTTCTTCGCTGCTCCTACGCTCTGGGATTCCTCGGGTCTCGGATTTTCCATCGAACAGGTCTCCACGTTTTCTCCATGGATCATTCTTCCCTTTCTTGTATCGACTCACGTCGCACACCGGACATGTGGTTTTTTCCGCGTCCTCGCCCCGATAAATGATGCAATCGTTGATGCATACGTGATATCTAACGTGCGGTAGATCGAGAGGACAGACGATTTTCTTGGCGTCCTCGATACTAGTTGGACATGTGTTCCCCTCCGGGAGACGATCGTGCCAGAATGCCATCATATCGTCGAAGCTTGCGTCGCTCAATTTGTGTTTTGCCTTCATCTCCATAGCCTTGAGCGTTACATTCAACCGGGTATCATCGGGCCTGCATCCTTCATACAATGGAGTAACCGCGTCTTTCTCAAGTTGCGCAAGCTTGGATTTCTCTCTAGCAGCAGCCCTGGCGTTACTCGTCTGCTTGAGAAGCAGCTCTTGCACATAAGGGTCCCACACCCAGCCTGACGTTGTTCCATCGTCGTGTGCTCCTCCGACATCTAGATCATCATCATCCCGGTCTGCTTCCGCACCTTCACCATCTCCAGGAGACTCTTCATCATATCGCCCGTTCTCGCCGTGATGATGATCATCGTCATGTTGGCCACCTTCACCGTCTCCATCGTCTTTGTCATCGCTTATCCAACGAGTGTATCCATCCATGGAATCATGGCTGAGCAGGTGCGCCTGCAGATTCCCGAAATCTGGGTCGATCACTCAGTTGAGTTTGCATCTTCTGCACGGACATCTTATATCCGTCTTGTTATTTCGTATCATGTCGGCCGTCGTACATTTCAAAAATCTAGCCACAATGCCTTCGCTCATTATGCGGACCATTTTTGCCTGCACGGTGTACACGGTACAATTAGAAGCCTATTAGAACCACATAATGAATGCATGCATGCAATGGTCAATAGAAAATTTCGGCATGACCTATCCTAAAATTAGGACCTTTGCGAAATGCCAAAGTCTTGCCAAAATGGAAATGTATCAACATTTTGGCAAAACAAATGGCAACTTGTTCACATACAAACACAAGAGAGAGAGAGACCGATCCATACACACATGAACATATCATTATCCTCTCCATACACACATGCATGAGCATCATCGATACTCTCCATATACACACACAAATATGACCATCGATCCTCTCCATACACACATCATGAGCATCGATCATCTACATACATATGAGCACATCATCCATATACACATGAACACATCCTTACATGGACAACTTACGGAGATGAGAGACCGATCGCGAGAAAGATGTAAAGAAGAGGTGCTTGAGGCACGGAGAAGGAGATGAGAGACCGGAGACCTTCCTCTATTACTTATGTAACATCCAAGGCAAGTTCTGCATGCTAAAAATGGTGAATGGGTGGAGAAATTGAGGTGGGAAGGAGAAGATCCCGACTTGATCTAAGGAGGAAGAAGAAGGGGAAAGTGAAGTGTGGGGTGGTGGATGTGGTCACACATGTGCACATAAAGTGCTGTAAAAAAATCGACACATCCGTGGCGCACTCGGCCCTAGTGCGCCACAAGGAGGAGTAACATCCGTGGTGCACATGCCATAGTGCGCCACGGATGTGTCTGGCCATTTCACAGCAGTGGGGGGCATGCGCTTAGGCGTAGCACACCCCCCCCATGTGCGCCACGGTTGACACAAACAACCGTAGCGCACATGGGGGGTGAACAACTGTAGCGCACCTACCCTATGTGCGCTACGGATGTTTGGCGTGCGGCCAACAGGGCCCTGGCCCACACATATCTGTGGCGCACTATGGTCATGTGCGCCACGGTTGTTCTAGTTACTAGTAGGGCACTGCCCATAGGTGAGCCACGCCTATTTTAGCCGTGGGGCACTTCAACCATGTGAGCCACGGATGTGCTGATTACCTATAGCCATTTTCCTAGTAGTGAGAGTTGCCGCCCACGACGAAGATGACACTGAAGAATCCAGATGCCTAGATGTGGACCTTCTCGAGGAGGAGCGCGTTTTGGCATGCCAAAGATCCGCCATCTACCAGCAGAAGCTACGCAGCTACCATAGTCGCCGCGTTCGGCATCGCTCGTTTAAAGAGAGGGATTTAGTGCTCCGACTTAAGCAGAAGAAGTCACACAAGTTATCCCCGCCATGGGAAGGACCGTTCATCATAAGCAAGGCGCTGCTCAATGGGTCTTACTACCTTGTCGACAATCGTGAACTCAAGGATAGACCCAACGAGGATCATAAGCGTAAGCGACGTGACCCGGATGATGACTACCCGGAGCTTGATCGGCCATGGAACATAGCACAGCTACGTCCTTTCTACACTTAGCATTTTTTATCTAATCGTGTACATCTTATATGATCAATGAAATAAAGCTCTTTGGTTCACTCATATTGCTGAGTCTTTTACCTCCTTTAGTGTTCATTTTTGGATTATATAAACCTTTATGCACAAGCCTTGCGATTGCACTTGTGGAAATTCCGCCTACGGGCGTTAGCTTAAGTTTTCTGGTCTACACGTTCTTTTTTTTTTATGTGGATTCTGGAGTAGTGACTTTTGGCACTCATTGTCGGCGATTTTGTTCTTAGGTTATTGACGGTGCCATTGGGCATCATCACCTAAAGCGCGTGGTTCCGACAACGAGTATTCCGACTCACGAAAAGTCAAGCATAAGAACCAAAGTAATGGATAAGCCAGCACTTGCTTAAAAAATATATACATGCTGAAACTTAATTCTTAAAGTAGCAGGATACGATAACCATTGTTTTCCGCCTTAAGATTACATCAACAAAGTTTTCCCCGCGCACACTCTAGAAGTGAAGCAGAAATTACAAAGTGTTTTTTCACTCTTTGGGTGCAGGAGACTTGGAGGCCACATCATCACCAGCCGGAGTTGGTGAGACTCGGAGGATTCCGGGTTGGCGATGTCGAGAAAGTTTTTGGGCATGAAGACGTCAACATCTACTAACAAAACCACGTATCATACCCATGATGATAGCGGATGGCTTCGTCGATCTCCTTGCCGTCATCATCCACGTCGGGATACGGATGTCACCGTGTCGATGTCGGCATCTTCATAGTGTGACTTCACCATGGGCGACGCCATCCTTGCATCCCATGCACATGAAGCTTTCGACTTGCAACACGCTCGGGGCTGGCGAGAATCTCAGTACTTCACCACGGTCAGGGCCTTGATATAAATCTGGAGGGGCTTGGCGATCTCCTTGGCTTGGGCGATGGCGGTGTTGATGAAGTTGCCGGCAAGAATCATGCATTCCTTGTCCGAAGGAGGCGAGCGGGTTAAGCCCATGGGCGCTGAAAATTCCGACAATGACTGCATGAGTTCAAAAATTCTAAGTATCCAGACTACAGAACTTCAAGGCGGAGGACACTTACTGAAGATGCTGGCCTTAGCCTGCCAGACGACGTTTGCCAAGGATTCCTTCTCTTATTAGAGGAGCTTAAACGCCTCGCTATGGCGAAGGTTTTGCTCATCGGCAGCTTGCTTCTGATCCTTTAGGATCGCAAGCTCCTCCTTCAAGCAATTGATCTCAGCGGAGGTGGAGTCCAGCAGGGCTTTCATGGAATCCTCGTGCATCTTCAACATTTCTTACCTCTCCTTCTTAAGGATCTTGTTCTCGCTGTCCAGCTGTTGTATATGCTTGTACTGCTCGACAATATCCTTAGCCTTGGCAACATGTTCTGCAAGTCGGAGAAAACAAAGTACACATTGAGTACTCGGAGATTATGGGCACAAAAGTAAGACGGAAATGCGCAAAAAGAAAACAGACTCTTGTTTTTGATGATCTGTTCCTTCAAGATGGAGGTTTTACCCTTTTCAGCTTCAAGGTCTGCGCCATCTTCTGGTACTTATCGTTGGCCATGCCCCTCTGAGCATTCTCGTTCTGTGGAAACAAATACAAAGTTAAGTCGTTGTTTAGTCTACTTGGAGCTTCTAGTCGGAAATTTTCCACCTAGATGCTCGGGGGCTTCAACGAGAGATTTTAACTTAGCAATATGCTTAGCTTTTCTTTAAGCATCTAGTTGGAGCTAATTCAGTTCTCAACTAGAGGCTTGGGGGCTACAGTATAAAGTTTTAACTCAGAAAATGCTTAGCTTTTCTTTAAGTATCTAGTCGGAACTAATTCAGTTACAACTAGAGGCTTGGGGGCTACAACACTTACATTTATGAACACTGTGTATGCTACTCTTAAAGCATCTAGTCGGAATAATTCATTCCATCTAAATGCTTGGAGGCTACAGTGAGAGTTTTTTCTAACTTAGTCACTCTTAGAGCATATAGATGCAAAACCAATGGTTTTCCGTCTACATCCTCGGAACTCTGATGGGATACTCATATGAAATGCAAAAGGTAAAGTAAAAATTACAAGTGCGATGATCTTGAGGTTTGTAGCGCTCTCGGCGTGACTTGCCAAAGAAGCGATGTTTCCTCATAAGATGTCTGCTTGCAGTAGCTCCTCAAGGCCTGCGTCGAGATAACGACACTCCTCCGGAACCATAGTTGTGCTACCGCGTAAGCACGGGTAAATAATCTTCGGCAACTCGAAGGGTTTGGGGAGTAGAGCGCCGCCAGCGGTACCAGCTCCATCACCGCCTTGCCGCTCTGGATGGCATCCTTGGCGAAGCTTGACCATTTGAAGCAGCACTCTCCTCGTCGCTTTGCCTGCTTGCGGCAGAAGGCGGAGTGAACTTCCATGGCGGAAGGGCGATGCACGGGAGGAGGCGGAGGCGATGGAGGTGATGGCGAGTGGGGCGATGGCGGGAGAGAGTCGCGATCTGACATATCTTTGATATTTCTAGAAGCCCCAAGAGTCTTGGAGGACTTCTTGAGGATGGTTGTGGCTTGCTTCTGAAACATGCAAAATGCATAAGTACAGAATAAGGCAGATAAATGAGACAATGTCGGAGAATAAGAAGCTTACACTAGGGGCGCTTTGGCAAACATCCGGTGGCTTTCTTCTTTTCCGCCTCCGGTATGTACTCTTTTTGGGCTCCACCTCCGTCTTCTTCTTCTTACCTCCGTCGGCATCGAGGTGGAGCTCTTCCGCTTCGTAGCAGGGCATCATCGTCGGACACGTGGTGACTTCCTTCATCTTTGGATCATAGATTTGGGCAGCCAGGTTTCCCTCCTCTAGATCGCTAAGATGTTAAGCGAGAAATCATCGTGTTAGACAAGATGGTATTAGCAAGACGAAAAAACTGGAGCAATGTCATATACGGAAAATAAATGTCTATCTTTGGGCACTTTCTGACTACGAACATGTCGTAGGTGAGGGTGAAGCCACGCTTCTTATCCTTCACCTTGACGATGTCCTTGAGGCGGAACTTGACATAGTCGCTCGAGAAGTTGTCCTCAGAGATCCGGAGGGTATCCCTTCGGTCACCGGTGTACTCGTGCATATACCTCGTGCGGTGCTGTAGAGGTTGGATCCGCCTGATGAACTAGCACATGGCTAGGTCCAAGCCGGTCAGACCCGTCTCTACGAACCACTCGATCCGCCTTATTGCGCAAGAAGTGTCGAGGTCGGAGGGAAGGGAGGCATGGGACCGCCATGTGGAGACTTCGGCGGCGGCTCCATCCACGAAGTCTGGGTACGTTACTTCTCGGCCCGCCAAAGGAATGTCGAGGCCATATAAGTACGTCCGTTGCCAGTTCTTGCACGACTCGTGGCCGACGATGTCGGGGAACCGCCGGCCAGGACGGCTCTTGAAGCTTATGGTGCCGCAGTTTCTAAGCTCCTCCCTACTGTGTCTGGCATCACGCTTGACGGTGAAGAAGTATACAAACAAATCTAACCTAGGACTAATCCCTAGGTAACCCTCACAAAGTGCCACGAAGTTGCTAAGCACTAAGATACTATTGGGGGAGAGGTTATGGGGTTGGACCTTGAAGTGATTCAAGGCACGGGGAAGAAGTGAGAGATGGGCGGAAAGCGCGTACCAATGCGCCTTGAGGTACACTTTCTCCGGCTTGGGAAGGGTCACCTCGCCGGCCGGCGCCGCCCCTTGAGCCCTCCCGTCAGAAGGTAACCCTCGAAACCATCTCTTGGATGTCGGCGATGATGTCGAGCAGCGCGATCCTTTGTGCGTGGCTCCTCTTCCGGGCTCCAGCGCCGCCAGATTATAGTCGCCGTCGGTGGTTTCTATCACCGCCGATGAGGATGACCAGCCCCTCTGGGCACGACAACGGAGCTTCAGCCGCGGCTTCGCCGCCCGCCATTGGCGGGATGAGCTCTGCTAGCCATAGAGGAGAAGAGAACGCGACTGTGCGAAGGCGAGGCTAGGGTTTCGAGGTTTCGCGGAGAGCTCAAGGAGGCGCTTGGCCGGAGGAAGAAGAAGGCGATGACGCGAGAGAATGGGGTGAAAAAGTGGCAAGTGTCCCACGGTTACTATTTATCTTACTCTGCGTCAAGATTCGTGCGGCTAATCGGACGGTTTCAGCGTGAAGCAGCGTGTTCGTGAGCGTGCGGTAATTTCGCCACGACTCCAACCGCCGCCAACGGTTCGTATCGCTCATGGCGGGAAAATTGGATATGATTACGTTCTCTGCATGTGTGAGTTACGGGCGTAGCGACCTGACCCTCGTCGCCATAATCGACATGGTAGATGAGTCCCATCGATTCCGGCATGGGATTTAATCCGACCAGGCGTCGATGGAAGATTCAACATTTCTCGACTTACTCATAGAAGACGGAGAAACCTTTGCAGGTTCTTTGGGAGGACTACGGGATGTTGCTTGATGTTTGCCGACATCCATCTACGGAGCATTCCACGTGAAGAGGCAAGAGGCGCAGATCTTGGAGTTCTCAAGGGGCTACTGTTGGGAATATGCTATATGGGTATCCTCATAACATGTCTCTTATCCTACTAACCGGGTGGCCCATAGTGGTAGCATGGCCTATGGCGGTAGGCGGTGGCCCGATTAGGTGGATCCGAAGGGAGGCCCATGCCGGATAAAGGAAGGCTACGGTGGAGTCACTAGCGTGCTCGGGCCTTGGAGTGCAAGATACACAAGACTAGTAATGAAGCGGTGTAGAACTTCGTAACCTGTCAAGCCGGCTAGGACTTTTCCTGTAACTCTAGGACTGGCGACTATATAAGTCAGACTATAGGAGCCTTTAGGGCACAATAACTTAGACTTTCAGTCACCTACAGTGAACCTAATCTTTGTAACTTTCGTATTGCCATTATAGTGATTTATAGCGGGGTAGGATTCCGCCGTTGTGGGATCTGAACCTGGGTAAGATGTGTTACCTCGTACCCATCAACCGTTCGCCTTACCCCACGTCTCTAAACACGCACTGTGAGGACCCCTCCATGGCGTACTCGTCGGCAATACCACGACACCCAAACCCAAGTTGGATAGAAGGAAGGACTCTTTCCTTCTTCCACTAGGAAACTATTGTTCCAGTTTGACTTTTCAAACCTCCCTTTTGGCTTCCAATTTAGAGCTTTAATTCTCTCTCGCAAATGCCTAAACCAAATGACCTAGGATATGATCCAATCATTCCACTTACCCATGACACATTCATGGACCATTCCCCTTCCGGTTCGGTGAACCTTCTAGACCCTTCTAGAACCTATCCGATGAAAACATCGAAATCATTCCCGAACTCCGGAATCGGACTTTCCTTATATGAATCTTATTCTCCGGGCCATTACGGATCTCCTCGTGATATCCCGGATCCCATCCGAGCCTCCGAACAACATTTGGTTTCCCTACTAACATTCCATATCTACTAAACAACATCGAATCCTTAAGTGTGTCTCCCTACGGTTCGTGAATTATGCGGACATGACGGAGACACTTCTCCGATCAATACCAATAGAGGAATCTGGAAATTCATATGGCTCCCACATATTTCTATGATTACTTTGTGATCGAATGAACCACTTACATACGATACCAATTTCCATTTGTCTCATGATAGTTTACTTATCCGAGGTTTGATCGTCGGTATCTCTACATACCTCGTTCAACCTCGTTACCGATAAGTACTCTATTTTCGTTCCCGTGATATGTGATCCCTTGTGAGCCAGTCACATGCTTGCAAGATAATTGGATGACATTCACGAGGAGGCCGAGTATATCTATCCGTCATATGGATGGACAAATCCCACTCTTGATCCATGTGCCTCAACACATACTTTCCGAACACTCAATGCCACCTTTATAGCCACCCAGTTACGGTGTGGTGTTTGATGTGATCAAAGTATCCTTCCGGTGATGGTGATTAGCATGATCTCATGGTCGAAGGAATTAGGTTACTATGTATCAGAAAGCTTATAGCAAACGAACTATTGAAATGACTTGATCTTTATGCTAAACTTATCTATAGGAGTATGTCCATCATTCCATTCTCCTAATGACATGATCTTTTTGTTAATAACATCTCAATGTTCATGATCGAGAAACCACGATCATCTATTAACCAACAAGATAGTATTATAAAGAGGCTTTACCAGAGACCCTAATTTAGTTTACAAATCACACAAGTATTAATGTTTCCGGTTAATACTATTATAGTATGAATGTAAACATTTATCATAAACACAAAGATATATAATAACCACTTCTATTATTGCCTCTACGGCATATCTCCAATAGTATCCCACTTGCATTAGATGTTGGAGACATTCCCTAGAGGCAATAATAAAAGAGGTTATTATTATATCTTTGTGTTTATGATAAATGTTTAAATTCATGCAATAATAATGTTGTTGGTCTTGGATGGGATCCGGATATCAGATATCGGATATCCCGGAATGGTCAGAAGAATAAAATTCATATAAGTAAAGTCCTATTTCGAGTTCGGGAAAGTTTGATGTTTTCATCGAAGAGGTTTCTAGAAGGGTCTAGAAGGTTCACCGATCCGGGAAGGAGAATGGTCCATGAGTGTCATGGGTAAGTGGAATGATTGGATCATATCTAGGTCAAATGGTGTGCATTTGTAAGAGAGAATTAAAGCTCTAAATTGAAAGTCAAGCAGTTTGAAAAGTCAGCTGAACAATGGTTTCTAGTAGTGGGAGAAGAAACAAGTCCTTCTCTCAATCAACTTGGGTTTGGGTTTGGATTCAAACCCACCCTCAAGGCTGCCTCGCTCTCATAAATAGAAGGGCTGTCCCAAGCATCAAGCCCTAGCCCTCTCCCCTTCAAGACAGCAGCCGCCGCCATAGCCCGCTTGCCGCTGCCCATGCTTGTGCCGCAAACACCTCCTCCTCCTCCCGGTCATCTAAACCCTAGATCTTTGAAACCCTAATCCACCATAACTGGCTTACCGGCAAGAAGCCTGCGGATCTTCCCTCTACTTGAGCACCACGTCGTCTTTGCGGGAATCGCGAGGAGACCTACCACCTCCTTGCTGGAACAAGGAGAGGAAGGTCTTCATCAGTCTAACATGTGACCGACTACTGGAGGCTGCCGGAGCATGGCAGGAAGGATCTTCTATGCGATCTTGAGATCGGCAAGTGTACGACTACATCACCCACGAGAATCTTCTCTCGTTAACCGCTTTGGAATCTTCGAGGGTGAGTGCTTCTATCGACTCATTGCTACAATCTAGTAGATAGATCTTGGATTGTTTGTGTGCATGCGGTAGAATTTTTTGTTTTCCATGCTACGAACCCCTACACTAGAGTCAACTAATCTAGATTACATGGTAATATACCGAACACCCATGGCCGTTTGGTGCTAGTCATGTTTTACCCTTGGGAGAGGTTTAGTCAATGGATCCGCCACATTCAGATCTGTGTGTGCAAATCTTTATGTCACCATCTTGGACATGCTCTCGAATAGCATGAAAACGTAGCTTGATGTGCTTCAACTTCTCGTGTGACCTTGGTTCTTGCGCATTGGCTATGGCGCCCATGATATCACAGTAGATAGACATTAGGTCCAGCACACTTGGAACCACACCAAGCTCTGTAATGAACTCCTTCATCCATATCGCCTCTTGTGAAGCCTCCGAAGAAGCTATGCATTCCGATTCAGTTGAAGATCTCGCCACAACGCTTTGCTTTGCACTCCTCCAGCTAACTGCTGCACCATTCAAAGTAAATACGTATCCAGATTGAGATTTAGAATCATCCGGATCGGTGTTCCAACTAGCATCAGTGTAACAATTAACAACTAGTTGTTCATCACCTCCATAAGAAAGAACCATATCCTTAGTTCTTCTCAAGTACTTAAGGATTTTTTTGACCGCTGTCCAATGATCCACTCCTGGATCACTTTGATATGTGCTAGTCAACTAACAGCATATGCAATGTCGGGTCTAGTACATAGCATGGCATACATAAGAGATCCTATGGCTGAGGCATAGGGAGTCTTACTCATCCTTTCTCTATATTCTGCCGTTACAGGACTTTGAGTTTTACTCAAGGTCGTATTGGGCAACATGGGCAAGAACCCTTTCTTGCTATCTTCCATTCCAAACCTCTTTAGAACTTTGTCCAAATATGTACTCTATGACAATGATATTAAACGTCTCGATCTATCTCTATAAATCTTTATGCCTAATATGTAAGCTGCTTCGCCAAGATCTTTCATTGAAAAACTATTATTCAAATAATCCTTGACACTATTAAGAAGGTGTACATCATTACCAATCAAAAATATGTCATATACATATAGTATTAGGAATGCTACAGAGCTCCCACTCACTTTTTTGTAAATACAAGCTTCTCCATAAGTTTGTATAAAACCAAAACTTTTGATTACCTTATCAAAACGTTGATTCCAACTTCGGGATGCTTGCTTAAATCCATAAATGGACTGTTGAAGTTTGCATACCTTGTTAGCAACTTTAGGATCGACAAAACCTTTGGGTTGTACCATATACAACTCTTCATCAATTTCTCCTTTGAGGAATGCCGTTTTGACATCGATCTGCCATATCTCATAATCATAATATGCAGCGATTTCAAACAAAATCCTCACAGACTTTAGCTTCGCTACTGGTGAGAAATTCTCATCGTAGTCAACTGCTTGAATTTTTCGAAACCCTTTTGTGACAAGTTGAGCTTATAGACAGTAACATTACCACCATCATCTGTTTTCTTCTTGAAAATCCATTTGTTCTCGACAGCCTTCCGGCCATCCGGTAAGTCCACCAAATTCCATACTTGGTTTTCGTACATGGATCCAATCTTGGATTTCATGGCTTCTTGACATTTATTGGAATCTGGGCTCATCATCGCTTCCTCATATGTCGCAGGGTCATCGGTGTTATCTACCAACATGACACTCATAACGGGATCATACCAATCAGGAGTGGTACAAGTTCTCGTTGACCCGCGAGGTTCTGTAGTAACTTCAACCGAAGTTTCATGATCAACATCATTACCTTCCTCTCTTATTGGTGTAGGTGCCACAAGAAACACTTCCGGTGCTGTGCTACTTGCAAGTTCGAGAGAAGGTTCAACAACCTCGTCGAGTTCTACTTTCCTTCCAGTTACTTCTTTCGAGAGAAACTCCTTCTCTAGAAAGGATCCTGTAGGGGTCCCAACCTAATAAGGTAGAGTCCTCCTGTGTTTTACAATGCTAGTCCCTGGATCAATAGCTAGCATCCACAGTTTAGATGTAATATCATGAAACAAGGGTCATAATATAACTTTATAACCAGGAATAACATAATTTTATTACATCAAACATAGCTCATTAGGCTATTACATTACATTGCAGCGGAATAACTATAAGTATGGGTCCTTCATCTTCAAATTGCCACAGGCAGATGTTGGTTGTAGACTTTGTAATCCTAGTCAATCAAACAATCTTCATTTAAAACAATCAAACCTGCAACATTACAAGTTACAGCCACAAGGGTCAATACATTTGAATTGTATTGGCAAGTGATACTATGGTAGTATAGTAGAGTCTATCATCTATATGCATTTGGCTAAGTGGAGTTGAGGCTTGCATTGCTCAAAATAGATTTTCTTATCATTTTGAAAATAAATAGTTTTGTCAAAAGCTTTCCAATGCATCTCTCAATCAAATGAAGATCCTTCTCGAGGCATCTACAAATCAAAGACTGAAGTGCTTGGTAAAATCATCTTCCTCAATCCAAGATTTCAAGATCCTTATATCAAGCCATCTTTCCATCAAAGATTGAAGAATACACAATCCCTTGTTCACCCACAAGTTTTTATTTAGAAATTGGAATGATGAGATTCTTGATTGTTTCCATGTCTTGATGCTCAAATTGTCCTTTACCGGGGACATGGCTAAGTACTTAGGTTTTACACTGCAGAGGTGGTGCACTTTACCCACAAGACTTGGTTTCCCAAGACAAAATCTTTCGAAGCTTTCCTTAGACCAATATGGACGCTCCAACCTATCAAACACTACCACCCACTGTCCATTTGGCTAAGTTCTTGCAACCTATATGATCATGGCGAGCCCATATTGCCAAGTGGTTGCACTTGAAGCTTCTCAACATTTGACATCTCAAATCCCTTTGTTTCCTGGGTGGCCATCCACAAGTGAGATACACAATCCAAGTCCATGGCTTTGTGAACCACTCAACCATTCTCCACCAATCCATTCCATTCCACCCAGGTGATTCATTAACTTAGTTGTTTTATTAGACAAAATCATAAGTCCTTTAGACTTAGAATATTTTTCCATAGTGTGAATATATATTCCACCCATGTTTTCTATTAGCTAGGCTAAGCTTGGTAGTAGTAGGAATCTCTAACTTAGGAAAATCCTACTAAGGATTCATTACTATGTTTTCCCATAGCAAGATCTATACTTAGCAAAATCCATGCAAGTTTTACTTAACAAAATCACTAATGCATAGTGAAAGTAATAGGATAAAAAGTATGAAGCATCACTTGCCTTTCTGGTAGAGTATGGGTTCACTTCTTGATCTTTGCAACAATCACACTCTTCAAGTCACTACAAATAAATCAAGCAAGGCACAATCTCAATCTACCAATCAAGCAAACAACACACATAAATAACATAGTCAAAGAAATGCATGCAAGCATGCCAAGCTTTGTTTTGTTTGAAAAGGTGGTTCCTAGTGGGTCATGGTTATTTGGGTAAATCTAATGGTCATTTCCTAAAGTGGTAAGTCATTTGCAAAAGGTTTCACTTTAAAACCATTTTCAAAACAAAGTGTTATTTTATGTGGTGTAGAAATATTTTTATTAAGGCATTAGTCCATAGGGTTCACCAAATGAGTTGCTATTGCAAAACTTGGTGTTTTGGTCAGTAGGTTTGGTCCAAACCATCTACTCAAATTTTTCTTCCCATAAACATTTTCATAATAAAAACTATTCTTTTATTTGGCTAGAAAATGGCTAAGTTAAATAATTCAACTTAAATTTCACAAAAATCATTTTTAACACTATGGGTTGGTTCCTAGGGTCAGTAAGGTCACAACAATCCATTTGGCAAAGGTTTTAATTCAAAAATCATTTTTAAACAATTTTTATACTCTAAACAAGCATACTAAAGTTTCTGCAAAATCAAACAAGTTAACAGGTACTATTTGTCAAACTAAGGCCATGGTTGGCTAGGGCTTGTTCTCCTGAATCTTTTGATATAAAATTTGTCAAATTTGGACGTATGGATCAAAAGATATAAAGGTTTGAAGTTTGCAACTCAATCAGATTTCAAAATCAGTTTTTAAAACAGATCCTGCCACGCGTCTTAATCTAACTGGCCGAAAACGATTCGCTGCGGATCACGCCTGCGTGCGTTGGATCTGGTTTGATCGTCTGACGCGATGGCGTACCCTTCGCGGCTTAAGTCAACTAATCTGCGCTCACTCACGGATCTAACTTGCAAACAATCGGCCAAAGCGGTAGCTGCGGTGGTGCCGGCGGCGGCGGTCGATTCTGGCGGTGCTGGCGAAACAGGATGCAAAACGAGGAGGGGAAAGCTCACCGAGGTCGCGAGGCTGGGCTGAAGCACGTCGTGTGGTCAGCGTGGCTCGGGGCGCACTGCGTCGGAACGAATCTCTCGCCGGAGCTGTTACTGGCGACGGCGGCTCTGGTCGTGGTCGAGGACGTCGCTGGAGACCACCCTAAAGCGAAACAGTGCGGTCGGGCCAGCGTGAGATCAAGGCAATGTTGTGCGTGTGAACTAGAGTGGAAAAGCGCGCGAAAACCATCGGGATACTCACCGGAGTTGCGAGGTCGTCGGCGCTCGTCGTGGACTTGGATAGGAAGCGTCCTAAAACAAGCGGAGAATACGATTAGGTTCGTGGAAGGCGGTATGTGTGCATCATCGAGGCGGAAGGGCGGTCGAGTTTACTGCGAGCTTCACCGGAGAAGAAAGCAGCGATGGCGGCCGAGATGTTGTCGTTGGCGAGGCTCGAGAGGTTCAGCGGTCAAGTGGATGGTGCGGGAGGAAGGTGGGAGGAAAAGCTGCCGGGTGATCGGGGAGGCTCGGGATAGTGTCGTATCGTCGGAATCGTTCGGAACATCGCGGAGACAGGGCGGTCGAGGAAATTGGGGCGGTCTAAGGCGTGCCGGCTTGGGGTGTCGGAGGAACTTATAGAGGAGGCTTGGGCGTTTCTATCCGTGTGATCAAAGTGAGGTAAAGGCTCGGCATTAGGCGTATTGATTCCGCGAAATCAAAGCAACGGCAGCGAGGAGAAGGCGTGGTCGTCGCGAGGAAGAAGGAGAAACGATGGAGGTGGGGTCCATCGGTGGGGAAAAGAAAATGAGGCGGGTCCACTCGTCGAGACTTTGCGGGTTGTTTAGCGGGAGGAAAAGCAGTTCGGGAGGAAGAGGAAGGCTGGGCTGGTCGATGGGCCTTGTTGGGCTTCAGGTTGGATTTGTTTTCTTATTTTTCTGTCGATTCCTTTTCCTTTTACGATTCTATTTCGATTTGAAATTTAAACAACCAAACACATTCAAATCAATTCAAACATTCACAAACTTTGATCTTTGAATTTTGGTACTTTATCAACATAAACCAAATCTTAAAATAAAAATGAAATAATTTTCTTATTTATTTTAGGATCCATCTAATAGTTAAATAAAATGGATCACTAGTTATTTAATACAATAGAGTTTGATTTTTATTAATAAACTTCCATTAGAAATCTAATTATTTTCATAATCAAACCAGTAGGTTTTATTTGAAAATAAGGATGCTTGGAAATCTTGTTTTAAAAATAAAATAACATTTTATTTTGTGTTCCATTTATAATTAAATAAATGGTCCTTAGATAATAATCCATTTAGGATTTGTTTATTTGGTTCAAATAATTCATATTGAATTATTTGGAAGGTATTCCAAAGTGATTTATTAATTATATAAGATTGGGTAATTGTTTTATTTCCAAATATCATTTTCTCATGTATTTTTATTTAAAGATTTGTCCCTATTTAAAACAGGATAGAATGGTTATTTCCATTTTATTTTATTTGGAATATTCTTTATTTCATATTTTTATTTGAATTGGGATTAATCATCACTCCATTTACTTCATGGATTAGGTCAAGATTTGATTTGGTCTATAAATATTCTTTATTAATATTTTCATCTTTGTCTTATGAAATCCATATCTTTTTATTTAGGGATCCAAACTTGGTGATTCCAATTTATGAAAACTTATTTAAAATAATTTAACAAGCTTTGATGTTTAAATTAAATTGGTAAAACTTCTTTAAATAAAATTGGATATTAAATCCTTATTAATTTATTTTAAATAAACCTTTGCTAAATTTATTTAGAATTAAAATGTTTTAATTCCAAAAGTTTGGTCAAGGTTTAATTTTCCTTTATTTAATAATCTTTATTTATAAAACTTCTATTTCATTTGAAAACAAATCTTTTCATCAGTATTTCCAAATGTTTTTATTTTCCTTTTATTAAATGTTTATCTTTTTAATTATCTTTAGGTTTATTTTAATTCAAATGGGTTTGAAGTTCCAATTAAATTCAAAAAGTTTCTTCTGGCTCTGAAAATCAACAAAGTTTTGTTTTATTAATTTTTATTTTCACATTACAAGATTTGGAAAATCTTGGGATGTGACAGGCTACCACCCTTAAAATAAATCTCGTCCCGAGATTTGGGAAGATTAGGGTTACAATCAAGTTCAAACAACTAGGGTACTACCACCCTTAAAATTTTTCAAACAAAATTTACATATTGGCCTTCTTGGGTCCTGGAAATTTCTCTAAGTTAAACTTTTGCTTTATTCCTATGCTTGACTCATGGACCAAGATTGAGCTTCTCCATAGGCTTGTTCAACTTGTTCTTCATCCTTTACGGACAGTTGCTTGCATAGTGTCTGGATTCTTGATTGAAACAATTAATGTCCTTGAGTTCTTTGCGTTGTTCTTTTGGGCAAGTTGCTACAAAGTGACCTGGTTCATTGCAGTTGTTACACCACACTTGGTCAATTCCTTTATTCCTTATGTTCCCTGGGCATCCACTGGAGTAGTGTCCCATTTCATTACATTTACGACATTGTACCAGGCTCATGTCTTGCTTGGGCTTCTTGATTTTCCTTGATCCTTTGAATTGGGTTGTCTTGCTTGGAAGTAGTAGTGGTCCTTTCCCTTTGGTAGACTTGGATCCTTCTTGTTTCCTTTGTTCTACCATGGCATAAATAGGACATAGGCCAGGAGTATGATCACTTCCTTCACAAAGATAGCAAGTAGCTTGAGAGGTAGGGCATTCTCCAACAGGATGATCTTCATCACAATTTGGGCATTGTCCTTCATGCTCTGTGGAAGTATGATCCTTGTCTCCACAAATAATGCAAGCTGGGGCTCCATCTAGAACAACATTCCTTTCATCCTTGCTATCATACTCTCCTCTAGGTAAGTTTTCTTCCATGCTAATCATTTGATTAGTCACCTTAAGCATCAATTGGGACTGTTCCTCTAAAAACCTTTGTAATCTGGATCTTCATTACTATTGTTGGCTAGGAACTGAGCATCAATTGATTCAATTGATGTTGAGTTGCTATAAGTTCTCCCATCTGTCGACTTGGTTGGTGTTGGTGTCATCAACCTTGGAATCCTTTGGGTAGTCATCTGTTTGGGTTTGAAGGAGATTAGAATGGGCAAGATATTTCTAATGAGATATTTCTAATCACACCTATCTCAATTCACACAAACAATGTGCATGCGAACACAAGCAAACATTTCACTCAAACAAGGTTCAAGCACATATTTAGACAACAAAAATATTTTTGTTACACCACATAAGTTGGTGGTTTTGATTTAACTAAAATATGGTGGTCCATCTAATGGTTTACTTGTGATTTTCCTTTCTTTCTTGGTTGGTTCTTCTTTCTACATGATATCCTGGTTTCCTTTAGAAAAACCCTTGGTTATGGTACTTCAAAGTTATTGGTGGTTCCTTTGCATTCCCTTAGTCTCTAAATCTTGAGCAAGTTTTTCCTTGTTTCACTTGTGGTCCTTAGTAGTTTCCAAGTTGGAAGTCTTTGGTGAATATGCTGAAGATGTTGAAATCATTAGAGTTGAAGAAGTTGAAGAAGTCTTTTGCACATGGTGTAGTCTTTGGCCATGGGGTAGGATTTTCCATCAAGTTGAAGTAGAAGAGATGTAGAGTTCAAACCAAAATGGTTGAGGAAAGAGTTTACAAGTGTTTTTGTAAATAAGTTTTGGATCAAAATATAACTCCCATTTTTCTAAGGGTTTTTGTCCAATCCTAGGGTTTACAAATCCTGAGGCAACACGATGCTCGATACCATCTAGGGGTCCCAACCTAATAAGGTAGAGTCCTCTGTGTTTTACAATGCTAGTCCACGGATCAATAGCTAGCATCCAGTTTAGATGTAATATCATGAAACAAGGGTCATAATATAACTTTATAACCAGGAATAACATAATTTTATTACATCAAACATAGCTCATTAGGCTATTACATTACATTGCAGCGGAATAACTATAAGTATGGGTCCTTCATCTTCAAAGTTCCACAGGAGATGTTGGTTGTAGACTTTGTAATCCTAGTCAATCAAACAATCTTCATTTAAAACAATCAAACTGCAACATTACAAGTTACACCACAAGGGTCAATACATTTGAATTGTATTGGCAAGTGATACTATGGTAGTATAGAGTCTATCATCTATATGCATTTGGCTAAGTGGAGTTGAGGCTTGCATTGCTCAAAATAGATTTTTCTTATCATTTTGAAAATAAATAGTTTTGTCAAAAGCTTTTCCAATGCATCTCTCAATCAAAGACTGAAGATCCTTCTCGAGGCATCTACAAATCAAAGACTGAAGTGCTTGGTAAAATCATCTTCCTCAATCCAAGATTTCAAGATCCTTATATCAAGCCATCTTTCCATCAAAGATTGAAGAATACACACAATCCCTTGTTCACCCACAAGTTTTTATTTAGAAATTGGAATGATGAGATTCTTGATTGTTTCCATGTCTTGATGCTCAAATTGTCCTTTACCAGGGACATGGCTAAGTACTTAGGTTTTACACTCTGCAGAGGTGGTGCACTTTACCCACAAGACTTGGTTTCCCAAGACAAAATCTTTCAGAAGCTTTCCCTTAGACCAATATGGACGCGCTCCAACCTATCAAACACTACCACCCACTGTCCATTTGGCTAAGTTCTTGCAACCTATATGATCATGGCAGAGCCCATATTGCCAAGTGGTTGCACTTGAAGCTTCTCAACATTTGACATCTCAAATCCCTTTGTTTCCTGGGTGGCCATCCACAAGTGAGATACACAATCCAAGTCCATGGCTTTGTGAACCACTCAACCATTCTCCACCAATCCATTCCATTCCACCCAGGTGATTCATTAACTTAGTTGTTTTATTAGACAAAATCATAAGTCCTTTAGACTTAGAATATTTTTCCATAGTGTGAATATATATTCCACCCATGTTTTCTATTAGCTAGGCTAAGCTTGGTAGTAGTAGGAATCTCTAACTTAGGAAAATCCTACTAAGGATTCATTACTATGTTTTCCCATAGCAAGATCTATACTTAGCAAAATCCATGCAAGTTTTACTTAACAAAATCACTAATGCATAGTGAAAGTAATAGGATAAAAAGTATGAAGCATCACTTGCCTTTCTGGTAGAGTATGGGTTCACTTCTTGATCTTTGCAACAATCACACTCTTCAAGTCACTACAAATAAATCAAGCAAGGCACAATCTCAATCTACCAATCAAGCAAAACAACACACATAAATAACATAGTCAAAGAAATGCATGCAAGCATGCCAAGCTTTGTTTTGTTTGAAAAGGTGGTTCCTAGTGGGTCATGGTTATTTGGGTAAATCTAATGGTCATTTCCTAAAGTGGTAAGTCATTTGCAAAAGGTTTCACTTTAAAACCATTTTCAAAACAAAGTGTTATTTTATGTGGTGTAGAAATATTTTTATTAAGGCATTAGTCCATAGGGTTCACCAAATGAGTTGCTATTGCAAAACTTGGTGTTTTGGTCAGTAGGTTTGGTCCAAACCATCTACTCAAATTTTTCTTCCCATAAACATTTTCATAATAAAAACTATTCTTTTATTTGGCTAGAAAATGGCTAAGTTAAATAATTCAACTTAAATTTCACAAAAATCATTTTTAACACTATGGGTTGGTTCCTAGGGTCAGTAAGGTCACAACAATCCATTTGGCAAAGGTTTTAATTCAAAAATCATTTTTAAACAATTTTTATACTCTAAACAAGCATACTAAAGTTTCTGCAAAATCAAACAAGTTAACAGGTACTATTTGTCAAACTAAGGCCATGGTTGGCTAGGGCTTGTTCTCCTGAATCTTTTGATATAAAATTTGTCAAATTTGGACGTATGGATCAAAAGATATAAAGGTTTGAAGTTTGCAACTCAATCAGATTTCAAAATCAGTTTTTAAAACAGATCCTGCCACGCGTCTTAATCTAACTGGCCGAAAACGATTCGCTGCGGATCACGCTCTGGTGCGTTGGATCTGGTTTGATCGTACGGCACAGGGCGCGTACCCCTTCGCGGCTTAAGTCAACTAATCCTGCTCTCACTGGATCTAACGGTGCAAACAATCGGAAAATAAAGGCGGTACGTGCGGTGGCGGCGACGGTCGGACTACGGCGGTGCTGGCGAAACAGGATGCAAAACGAGGAGGGGAAAGCTCACCGAGGTCGCGAGGCTGGGCTGAAGCACGTCGTGTGGTCAGCGTGGCTCGGGGCGCACTGCGTCGGGACGAATCTCTCGCCGGAGTTGTTACTGGCGACGGCGGCTCTGGTCGTGGTCGAGGACGTCGCTGGAGACCACCCTAAAAGCAGAGAGTGCGGTCGGAGCGTGAGATCAAGGCAATGTTGTGCGTGTGAACTAGAGTGGAAAAGGCGGACGAAAACCATCGGGATACTCACGGAGTTGCGGTCGTCGGCGCTCGTCGTGGACTTGGATAGAGCGCCCTAAAACAAACGGAGGGTACGATTAGGTTCAATGGCGGGCGAGTATGTGTGCATCATCGAGACGGAAGGGCGGTCGAGTTTACTGCGAGCTTGCGGAGAAGAAAGCAGTGTGGCGCGGCGGATGTTGTCGTTGGCGAGGCTCGGAGGTTCCCGCGGTCAAGTGGATGGTACGGGAGGAAGGTCCGGGAGGAAACTGCCGGGGTGATCGGGGAGGCTCGGGATAGTGTATCGTCGGAATCGTTCATGGAACATCGCCGGAGAGGGGACGGTCGAGGAGAAATTGGGGCGGTAAGGCGTGCGGCTTGGGGTGTCAGAGGGAACTTATAGAGGAGGCTTGGGCGTTTCTATCCGTGTGATCAAAGTGAGGTAAAGGCTCGGCATTAGAGCGTATTGATTCCGCGAAATCAAAGCAGCAACGGCAGCGAGGGAGAAGGCGTGGTCGTCGCGCGAGGAAGAAGGAGAACAGTGGAGGTGGGGTCCGCTGTCAGTGGGGAAAAGAAAATGAGGCGGGGTCCACTCGTCAGAGACTTTGCGGGTTGTTTCCGCGGGGAGGAAAACGGTTCGGGGAGGAAGAGGGAAGCTGGGCTGGTCTGATGGGCCTTGTTGGGCTTCTGGGTTGGATTTGTTTTCTTATTTTTTTCTGTCTGATTCCTTTTCCTTTTTCTGATTCTATTTCCTGATTTGAAATTTAAACAACCAAACACATTCAAATCAATTCAAACATTCAGCAAACTTTGATCTTTGAATTTTGGTACTGTTTATCAACATAAACCAAATCTTAAAATAAAAATGAAATAATTTTCTTATTTATTTTAGGATCCATCTAATAGTTAAATAAAATGGATCACTAGTTATTTAATACAATAGAGTTTGATTTTTATTAATAAACTTCCATTAGAAATCTAATTATTTTCATAATCAAACCAGTAGGTTTTATTTGAAAATAAGGATGCTTGGAAATCTTGTTTTAAAAATAACATAACATTTTATTTTGTGTTCCATTTATAATTAAATAAATGGTCCTTAGATAATAATCCATTTAGGATTTGTTTATTTGGTTCAAATAATTCATATTGAATTATTTGGAAGGTATTCCAAAGTGATTTATTAATTATATAAGATTGGGTAATTGTTTTATTTCCAAATATCATTTTCTCATGTATTTTTATTTAAAGATTTGTCCCTATTTAAAACAGGGATAGAATGGTTATTTCCATTTTATTTTTATTTGGAATATTCTTTATTTCATATTTTTATTTGAATTGGGATTAATCATCACTCCATTTACTTCATGTATTAGGTCAAGATTTGATTTGGTCTATAAATATTCTTTATTAATATTTTCATCTTTGTCTTATGAAATCCATATCTTTTTATTTAGGGATCCAAACTTGGTGATTCCAATTTATGAAAACTTATTTAAAATAATTTAACAAGCTTTGATGTTTAAATTAAATTGGTAAAACTTCTTTAAATAAAATTGGATATTAAATCCTTATTAATTTATTTTAAATAAACCTTTGCTAAATTTATTTAGAATTAAAATGTTTTAATTCCAAAAGTTTGGTCAAGGTTTAATTTTCCTTTATTTAATAATCTTTATTTATAAAACTTCTATTTCATTTGAAAACAAATCTTTTCATCAGTATTTCCAAATGTTTTATTTTCCTTTTATTAAATGTTTATCTTTTTAATTATCTTTAGGTTTATTTTAATTCAAATGGGTTTGAAGTTCCAATTAAATTCAAAAAGTTTCTTCTGGCTCTGAAAATCAACAAAGTTTTGTTTTATTAATTTTTATTTTCACATTACAAGATTTGGAAAATCTTGGGATGTGACAGGCTACCACCCTTAAAATAAATCTCGTCCCGAGATTTGGGAAGATTAGGGTTACAATCAAGTTCAAACAACTAGGGTACTACCACCCTTAAAATTTTTCAAACAAAATTTACATATTGGCCTTCTTGGGTCCTGGAAATTTCTCTAAGTTAAACTTTTGCTTTATTCCTATGCTTGACTCATGGACCAAGATTGAGCTTCTCCATAGGCTTGTTCAACTTGTTCTTCATCCTTTCTGGACAGTTGCTTGCATAGTGTCCTGGATTCTTGCAGTTGAAACAATTAATGTCCTTGAGTTCTTTGCGTTGTTCTTTTGGGCAAGTTGCTACAAAGTGACCTGGTTCATTGCAGTTGTTACACCACACTTGGTCAATTCCTTTATTCCTTATGTTCCCTGGGCATCCACTGGAGTAGTGTCCCATTTCATTACATTTACGACATTGTACCAGGCTCATGTCTTGCTTGGGCTTCTTGATTTTCCTTGATCCTTTGAATTGGGTTGTCTTGCTTGGAAGTAGTAGTGGTCCTTTCCCTTTGGTAGACTTGGATCCTTCTTGTTTCCTTTGTTCTACCATGGCATAAATAGGACATAGGCCAGGAGTATGATCACTTCCTTCACAAAGATAGCAAGTAGCTTGAGAGGTAGGGCATTCTCCAACAGGATGATCTTCATCACAATTTGGGCATTGTCCTTCATGCTCTGTGGAAGTATGATCCTTGTCTCCACAAATAATGCAAGCTGGGGCTCCATCTAGAACAACATTCCTTTCATCCTTGCTATCATACTCTCCTCTAGGTAAGTTTTCTTCCATGCTAATCATTTGATTAGTCACCTTAAGCATCAATTGGGACTGTTCCTCTAAAAACCTTTGTAATGCTGGATCTTCATTACTATTGTTGGCTAGGAACTGAGCTGTCAATTGATTCAATTGATGTTGAGTTGCTATAAGTTCTCCCATGCTGTCAGCTTGGTTGGTGTTGGTGTCATCAACCTTGGAATCCTTTGGGGTAGTCATCTGTTTGGGTTTGAAGGGAGATTAGAATGGGCAAGATATTTCTAATGAGATATTTCTAATCACACCTATCTCAATTCACACAAACAATGTGCATGCGAACACAAGCAAACATTTCACTCAAACAAGGTTCAAGCACATATTTAGACAACAAAAATATTTTTGTTACACCACATAAGTTGGTGGTTTTGATTTAACTAAAATATGGTGGTCCATCTAATGGTTTACTTGTGATTTTCCTTTCTTTCTTGGTTGGTTCTTCTTTCTACATGATATCCTGGTTTCCTTTAGAAAAACCCTTGGTTATGGTACTTCAAAGTTATTGGTGGTTCCTTTGCATTCCCTTAGTCTCTAAATCTTGAGCAAGTTTTTCCTTGTTTCACTTGTGGTCCTTAGTAGTTTCCAAGTTGGAAGTCTTTGGTGAATATGCTGAAGATGTTGAAATCATTAGAGTTGAAGAAGTTGAAGAAGTCTTTTGCACATGGTGTAGTCTTTGGCCATGGGGTAGGATTTTCCATCAAGTTGAAGTAGAAGAGATGTAGAGTTCAAACCAAAATGGTTGAGGAAAGAGTTTACAAGTGTTTTTGTAAATAAGTTTTGGATCAAAATATAACTCCCATTTTTCTAAGGGTTTTTGTCCAATCCTAGGGTTTACAAATCCTACAGGCAACACGATGCTCTGATACCATCTGTAGGGGTCCCAACCTAATAAGGTAGAGTCCTCCTGTGTTTTACAATGCTAGTCCCTGGATCAATAGCTAGCATCCACAGTTTAGATGTAATATCATGAAACAAGGGTCATAATATAACTTTATAACCAGGAATAACATAATTTTATTACATCAAACATAGCTCATTAGGCTATTACATTACATTGCAGCGGAATAACTATAAGTATGGGTCCTTCATCTTCAAAGTGCCACAGGCAGATGTTGGTTGTAGACTTTGTAATCCTAGTCAATCAAACAATCTTCATTTAAAACAATCAAACCTGCAACATTACAAGTTACAGCCACAAGGGTCAATACATTTGAATTGTATTGGCAAGTGATACTATGGTAGTATAGTAGAGTCTATCATCTATATGCATTTGGCTAAGTGGAGTTGAGGCTTGCATTGCTCAAAAATAGATTTTTCTTATCATTTTGAAAATAAATAGTTTTGTCAAAAGCTTTTCCAATGCATCTCTCAATCAAAGACTGAAGATCCTTCTCGAGGCATCTACAAATCAAAGACTGAAGTGCTTGGTAAAATCATCTTCCTCAATCCAAGATTTCAAGATCCTTATATCAAGCCATCTTTCCATCAAAGATTGAAGAATACACACAATCCCTTGTTCACCCACAAGTTTTTATTTAGAAATTGGAATGATGAGATTCTTGATTGTTTCCATGTCTTGATGCTCAAATTGTCCTTTACCAGGGACATGGCTAAGTACTTAGGTTTTACACTCTGCAGAGGTGGTGCACTTTACCCACAAGACTTGGTTTCCCAAGACAAAATCTTTCAGAAGCTTTCCCTTAGACCAATATGGACGCGCTCCAACCTATCAAACACTACCACCCACTGTCCATTTGGCTAAGTTCTTGCAACCTATATGATCATGGCAGAGCCCATATTGCCAAGTGGTTGCACTTGAAGCTTCTCAACATTTGACATCTCAAATCCCTTTGTTTCCTGGGTGGCCATCCACAAGTGAGATACACAATCCAAGTCCATGGCTTTGTGAACCACTCAACCATTCTCCACCAATCCATTCCATTCCACCCAGGTGATTCATTAACTTAGTTGTTTTATTAGACAAAATCATAAGTCCTTTAGACTTAGAATATTTTTCCATAGTGTGAATATATATTCCACCCATGTTTTCTATTAGCTAGGCTAAGCTTGGTAGTAGTAGGAATCTCTAACTTAGGAAAATCCTACTAAGGATTCATTACTATGTTTTCCCATAGCAAGATCTATACTTAGCAAAATCCATGCAAGTTTTACTTAACAAAATCACTAATGCATAGTGAAAGTAATAGGATAAAAAGTATGAAGCATCACTTGCCTTTCTGGTAGAGTATGGGTTCACTTCTTGATCTTTGCAACAATCACACTCTTCAAGTCACTACAAATAAATCAAGCAAGGCACAATCTCAATCTACCAATCAAGCAAAACAACACACATAAATAACATAGTCAAAGAAATGCATGCAAGCATGCCAAGCTTTGTTTTGTTTGAAAAGGTGGTTCCTAGTGGGTCATGGTTATTTGGGTAAATCTAATGGTCATTTCCTAAAGTGGTAAGTCATTTGCAAAAGGTTTCACTTTAAAACCATTTTCAAAACAAAGTGTTATTTTATGTGGTGTAGAAATATTTTTATTAAGGCATTAGTCCATAGGGTTCACCAAATGAGTTGCTATTGCAAAACTTGGTGTTTTGGTCAGTAGGTTTGGTCCAAACCATCTACTCAAATTTTTCTTCCCATAAACATTTTCATAATAAAAACTATTCTTTTATTTGGCTAGAAAATGGCTAAGTTAAATAATTCAACTTAAATTTCACAACAATCATTTTTAACACTATGGGTTGGTTCCTAGGGTCAGTAAGGTCACAACAATCCATTTGGCAAAGGTTTTAATTCAAAAAAAATCATTTTTAAACAATTTTATACTCTAAACAAGCATACTAAAGTTTCTGCAAAATCAAACAAGTTAACAGGTACTATTTGTCAAACTAAGGCCATGGTTGGCTAGGGCTTGTTCTCCTGAATCTTTTGATATAAAATTTGTCAAATTTGGACGTATGGATCAAAAGATATAAAGGTTTGAAGTTTGCAACTCAATCAGATTTCAAAATCAGTTTTTAAAACAGATCCTGCCACGCGTCTTAATCTAACTGGCCGAAAACGATTCGCTGCGGATCACGCTCTGGTGCGTTGGATCTGGTTTGATCGTACGGCACAGGGCGCGTACCCCTTCGCGGCTTAAGTCAACTAATCCTGCTCGCTCACTCTGGATCTAACGGCTGCAAACAATCAGACCGAAAACAGGCGGCGCTGCGCGGTGGTGCACGGCGGCGACGGTCGGACTACGGCGGTGCTGGCGAAACAGGATGCAAAACGAGGAGGGGAAAGCTCACCGAGGTCGCGAGGCTGGGCTGAAGCACGTCGTGTGGTCGGTGTGGCTCGGGCGCCCGCGTCGGACGAATCTCGCGGAGTTGTTCTTGGGCATCGCGGCTCTGGTCGTGGTCGAGGACGTCGCTGGAGACCACCCTAAAGCGAAACAGAGGTGCGGTCAGACGCGTGAGATCAAGGCAATGTTGTGCGTGTGAACTAGAGTGGAAAAGGCGGACGAAAACCATCGGGATACTCACCGGAGTTGCGAGGTCGTCGGCGCTCGTCGTGGACTTGGATAGGAAGCGTCCTAAAACAAACGGAGGGTACGATTAGGTTCGTAGGCGGAAGGCGAGTATGTGTGCATCATCGAGACGGAAGGGGGCGGTCAGAGTTTACCTGCGAGCTTCGCCGGAGAAGAAAACAGGCGGTGGCGCGGCCAGATGTTGTCGTTGGCGAGGCTCAGAGGTTCCCGCGGTCAAGTGGATGGTACGGGGAGGAAGGTCTGGGAGGGGGAAAACTGCCAGGGTGATCAGGGAGGCTCGGGATAGTGTCGTATCGTCGGAATCGTTACCGGAACATCGTCGGAGACAGGGACGGTCGAGGAGAAATTGGGGGCGGTCTAAGGCGTGCCAGCTTGGGGTGTCAGAGGGAACTTATAGAGGAGGCTTGGGCGTTTCTATCCGTGTGATCAAAGTGAGGTAAAGGCTCGGCATTAGAGCGTATTGATTCATGAAATCAAAGCGACAGCGGAGGGAGAAGGCGTGGTCGCGCGAGGAAGAAGGAGAACAGTGGAGGTGGGGTCCGCTGTCAGTGGGGAAAAGAAATTGAGGCGGGGTCCACTCGTCAGAGACTTTGCGGGTTGTTTCCGCGGGGAGGAAAACGGTTCGGGGAGGAAGAGGGAAGCTGGGCTGGTCTGACGGGCCTTGTTGGGCTTCTGGGTTGGATTTGTTTTCTTATTTTTCTCGATTCTTTTCCTTTTCTCGATTCTATTTCGATTTGAAATTTAAACAACAAACACATTCAAATCAATTCAAACATTCAGAACTTTGATCTTTGAATTTTGGTACTGTTTATCAACATAAACCAAATCTTAAAATAAAAATGAAATAATTTTCTTATTTATTTTAGGATCCATCTAATAGTTAAATAAAATGGATCACTAGTTATTTAATACAATAGAGTTTGATTTTTATTAATAAACTTCCATTAGAAATCTAATTATTTTCATAATCAAACCAGTAGGTTTTATTTGAAAATAAGGATGCTTGGAAATCTTGTTTTAAAAATAACATAACATTTTATTTTGTGTTCCATTTATAATTAAATAAATGGTCCTTAGATAATAATCCATTTAGGATTTGTTTATTTGGTTCAAATAATTCATATTGAATTATTTGGAAGGTATTCCAAAGTGATTTATTAATTATATAAGATTGGGTAATTGTTTTATTTCCAAATATCATTTTCTCATGTATTTTTATTTAAAGATTTGTCCTTATTTAAAACAGGGATAGAATGGTTATTTCCATTTTATTTTATTTGGAATATTCTTTATTTCATATTTTTATTTGAATTGGGATTAATCATCACTCCATTTACTTCATGTATTAGGTCAAGATTTGATTTGGTCTATAAATATTCTTTATTAATATTTTCATCTTTGTCTTATGAAATCCATATCTTTTATTTAGGGATCCAAACTTGGTGATTCCAATTTATGAAAACTTATTTAAAATAATTTAACAAGCTTTGATGTTTAAATTAAATTGGTAAAACTTCTTTAAATAAAATTGGATATTAAATCCTTATTAATTTATTTTAAATAAACCTTTGCTAAATTTATTTAGAATTAAAATGTTTTAATTCAAAAGTTTGGTCAAGGTTTAATTTTCCTTTATTTAATAATCTTTATTTATAAAACTTCTATTTCATTTGAAAACAAATCTTTTCATCAGTATTTCCAAATGTTTTTATTTTCCTTTTATTAAATGTTTATCTTTTTAATTATCTTTAGGTTTATTTTAATTCAAATGGGTTTGAAGTTCCAATTAAATTCAAAAAGTTTCTTCTGGCTCTGAAAATCAACAAAGTTTTGTTTTATTAATTTTTATTTTCACATTACAAGATTTGGAAAATCTTGGGATGTGACAGATCCATTCTTGGCCACGGAGATTTTGCCCTCGGATCTATGATAGAAGGTATACCCAATAGTTTCCTTCGGGTATCCTATGAAGACGCTTTTTTCCGCTTTGGGTTCAAGCTTGTCGGGCTGTAACTTCTTTACATAAACTTCGCAACCCCAAACTTTAAGGAACAACAATTGAGGTTTCTTCCCAAACCATAATTCATACGGTGTCGTTTCAACGGATTTAGATGGTGCCCTATTTAAAGTGAATGTGGATGTTTCTAATGCACAACCCCAAAATGATAGCGGTAAATCTGTAAGTGACATCATAGAACGAACCATATAAGAGAGTTCGATTACGATGTTCGGACACACCATTACGTTGTGGTGTTCCAGGCGGTGTCAATTATGAAAGTATTCCGCATTTCTTCAAATGCTCGCCAAACTCGTAACTTAGATATTCACCTCCACGATCAGATCGTTGAAATTTAATCTTCTTGTTACGTTGATTCTCTACCTCACTTTGAAATTCCTTAAACTTCTCGAAAGTTTCGGATTTATGTTTCATGAAATAGATATACCCATATCTACTCAAGTCATCCGTGAAGGTAAGAACATAACGATAACCACCGCGCGATGCTGCACTCATTGGGCCACACACATCGGTATGTATGATTTCCAATAAGTCTGTAACTCGCTCCATCATACCAGAAAATGGAGTCTTAGTCATTTTACCCATCACACATGCTTCGAATATTTCAAGTGATTCAAAATCAAGTGATTCAAGAAGTCCATTAGAATGGAGTTTCTTCATACACTTCACTCCAATATGACCAAGACGATAGTGCCACATATAGGTCGAGTTATCGCTCGATTTCAAACGTTTAGTTTCAATATTATTAATGTGTGTATTTCTACAATCGAGATTCAATAAGAATAGACCATCTATCAAAGGTGCATATGCATAAAACATATTACTCATATAAATCGAACAACCATTATTCTCGGATTTAAACAAGTAACCATCATGCAATAAACATGATCCGGAAGTAATGTTCATGCTCAACCCAGGCACCAAATAACAATTATTTTAGTATAAAACTAATCCCGATGGTATATGAAGAGGTAGCGTACCGAGCGCGATCACATCAACCTTTGATCCATTTCCAAAGCGCATCATCACCTCGTTCTTTGCTAGTTTCCATCTATTCTGCAGCACCTGTTTCGAGTTATAAATGTGAGCAACCGAACCAGTATCAAATACCCAGGCACTACTACGAGTACTAGTGAGATACACATCAATAACATGTATATCGGATATACCTTTCTTCTTGATGTTGTCGTTCTTCAAATCCGCCAAGTACTAAGGGCAATTCCGCTTCCAGTGACCTTCTGCCTTGTAGTAAAAGCACTCAGTATCAGGCTTAGGCCTAGCCTTGGTCTTCTTCGCCGGCGCGGTAACTTTCTTACCGCCCTTCTTGAAGTTTCCCTTTTTCTTAGACTTGCCTTGCTTCTTGAATTTGTTGGTCTTATTGACCATCAACACTTGGTGCTGTTTTTTGATCTCCACTTCCGCAGACTTTAACAAGGAGAAGAGTTCGGGCAAGGACTTGTCCATGTTTTGCATATTGTAGTTCATCAGAAAGTTCTTGTAACTTGGTGTTAGTGATTGGAGGACACGATGAATCCCTAAAGCATTAGGAATCACTATACCCAAGCTTTGAAGATTTCTTGCGTGCCCAGACATCTCAAGCACGTGCGCACTGATGGAGCTGCCCTCTTCCATCTTGCAGTTAAATAACTTTTCAGAAGCCTCATAACTCTCAACTGCCCGTGAGCCTCAAATATCATTTTGAGTTCACAGACAATATCATTTGGGTCATGGTTCTCAAACCTTTTCTGAAGCTCCGATTCCAAACCATACAAGATAGCACACTGAGCGTGAGTAATCGATTCTTAGAAGGAAAACATTCTTTACCTCATCGGTAGCATCAGCTGCATGTGGGTCACCCAGCGGTGCATCCATCACATAGGTCAAATCACCAGCATTGACGATAATCCTCAAATTGCAGAACCAATCCGCGAAGTTGCTTCCATTATTTTTCAACTTTTGTTTCTCTAGGAACGCATTAAAATTGATGGTAGGGGCCGCCATTGATCTACAACATATTTGCAATAGTTTAGACTAAGTTTATGACAAATTGAGTTCTAATTAATAGTTAAATTAATATAGGTGAACTCCCACTCCAAACAATATCCCTCACATTGTTTTAGTGATCACACGAACCAAATCCACCACATCAAAACTGATCATCACGAGAGTTGATGTAGCTTCAATGGCGAACAATCAACATGTTCATCATATCTACTATATGACTCATGCTTTACCTTTCGGTGATCCCTGTTCCGAGACCATGTCTGTACATGCTAGGCTCGTCAAGATCAAACCTTAGCTTCCGCATGAGCAAATCTGGCTTGCTCCCGTTGTATACACTTGCAGAATCTAACACACCCGATCATCACGTGGTGCTTCAAAACAACGATCTTTAGCAACGGTGCTTACTAAGGATGCACACTTTATAATTTGAAATTTTGTGCTAGAGGGATCATCTTATAGTGCTAACGTCGCGAACTAAGCAATACAAGATGCATAAAAATATTAACATCACACGTAATTCAAAATATGTGATATGATATGGCCTTTCTTCTTGTGCTTCCGATCTCCATCTTCAAGCACGAATATGATCTCCATCATCACCGGCATGGCGTCAAGGTCAATGGCGCCACTTCATGATTGTCGTCCACTAGCATCAACTATTACAACTACTTTGAATAATAGACACGCATGTCTTAATGGAATTAAAGGACAACCATATGGATCCTGCCGGTTGCCGACTTATAATAAGGAACATTGCATACTAAAGGGTTTCGTAGCATAGTAAATCAAAAATTTCCTACGGATGCGAACAAGAAAGCCAAGATATAATCTAGGATATGTAATCAACGAGAGAGATTGATGAGATATTCATACCCTTGAAGAAATCGCACAGCAGAAACGTTCAACAGAATGTGGTTGACGTAGTCGTACTCGCCGTCTCCTTCTCGCGATCCGATCCGATCCTACGCCGCAAGTGGCGGCGCCTCCGAGAGATGCACACGTACGGTGCAGCAAAGTCTCCTCCTTTCCTTGGTCCAGCAAGTATGGTGGAGAGATAGATCGGATCTGCAGCACGACGGCGTGGTGCTTATGATGGAGAGTTTCTGGCGGTGGCCGCCTCTGGTGATCGGGAGAGAGAGAGAGGTGGAGGGGAAGCAGTTGGACGGCGGCTAGGGTTGGAGTGGGGGGAG
This sequence comes from Avena longiglumis, assembly GCA_030063025.1. NCBI lineage: Eukaryota > Viridiplantae > Streptophyta > Magnoliopsida > Poales > Poaceae > Avena > Avena longiglumis. The sequence continues at coordinate 26,797,206 of CP125974.1, forward strand.
GCTGCGCCTCTTCCCTCCTTATATAGGGGGCTGGCCGGCCCCTTGACCCCTCCTCCAAGCCCTAGGGCCGCGGACCAAGGGGTGGAGTGGGGGGCAAGTCATCCCCCCCTCTTCTAGAAGGTTCCCTTAGGATTTCCCCTAAGGGCTGGCCGGCTGGGTCTTAGGGGCCTTGTGCCCCTAGCCAAAAGTGGCCAGGGCACTTCCCCTTAGGCCCATGCAGGCCTCCGACAAGTGGGCCCATGTTGGTCCCACTCCGGAACCTTCTAGAACCTTCCGGTATAATACAGATAAACTCTAAAACGATTCCGAAATCCAAAAATTGCTTTCCTTTATATGAATCTTATTCTCCGGACTATTCCGAAACCTCTCGTGATGTCCTGGGTCTCATCCAAGACTCCGAACAAAAAACTAATAAACCAATTATCCATTAAGTGTGTGACCCTACGGGTTCGAGAATATGCAGACATGATCTTCTATCAATAATCAACAGCGGGATCTGGAAACCCATATTGACTCCCACATATTCATCGATTATCATATCAGATGAAGCACGATGCCAGGATTCAATTAATCCCATATATGTATTCCCTTCGTCACGCGATATTGTACTTGCCCGAGATTCAATTGTTGATATCGGCATACCTAGTTCAATCTCGTTCATAGCAAGTACTTTACTCGTTCCATAATACGATATCACTTTGTGATTAACTCCTTAACCACGTGCTTGCAAGCGGTGTTGATATCGATTACCGAGTGGGCCCGAAGTATATCTCTCCGACTCGGGAGGGAAAAATTCCATCTCGATACATACAACCCAACAAGTACTTTTCGATCACCTGAGAGACACCTTTATGATCACCCTCACATAGGATGACGTTTGATGACCTCAAAGCTTTCTTCCAATACCAGGGAGTTGTATTATCTCATGGTCTAAGGAATACAATACTTGACATAGGAAAAAGCTTCGCAAAGATGAACATGATGACACGATCTAATTGCTCTTCTTAATTTGGGTATGTCCATCATATCATTCTCCTGATGACATGATCTCATTATTAATCGACAACTCATGTCTATGGTGAGGAAACCTTAACCATCATTAATCAATGAGCTAGTCCATAGAGGCGTACTAGGGACATGGTGTTGTTCATAAACCAGACAAGTATCAAAGTTTCTGCTTAATACAATTCTAGCATGGAATATAAACTTTATCATGAACAAGAATTATAATAATAACATCTTTATTATTGCCTCTAGGGCATAATTCCAACAGTCTCCCACTTGCACTAGAGTCAATAATCTAGTTTACATCTGGCAACAATCTAACACCCATGGAATTAAGGTGCTGATCATGTTTTGCTCATGGAAGACGTTTAGTTAACGGATTTGCGACATTCAGATCCGTATGTACTTTGCTAATCTTCAGATCTCCATCTGCTATATAATCTCGAATTATATGAAAACGGCGGTTGAAGTGCTTGGTCTTTGGATGATATCTTGGTTCCTTAGCCAGTGCTATGGCGCCAGTGTTGTTTCACAATATCTCCAGTGGGTCCAAGGCACTTGGAACCACACCAAGCTCAGTGATGAAGTTCCTGATCCAAACTCCTTCACTTGACGCTTCTAAAGCAGCCATGTATTCCCCTTCTGTTGTAGATCCCGCGATCACGCTTTGCTTCCAGCTTCTCCATCTCACAGCTCCACCATTCAAAATATAAACGTATCCTGTCTGATATTTAGAATCATCCGGGTCGGTGTCGAAACTAGCGTCGACGTAACCTTTTACGACGAGCTACTCATCACCTCCATATACCAAGAACATTTCTTTAGTCCTATTTAAATACTTTAGGATGTTCTTTACGGCTGTCCAATGTTCCACTCCTGGATCATTTTGGTATCTGCTCGTCAAACTAAGATCATTGGACACATCCGGTCTAGTACATAGCATGGCATACATGATAGAACCTATGGCCGAGGCATATGGCACTTTGCTCATAGTATCTCTATCTTTTACCGTAGCTGGACACTGAGCCTTGCTCAATATCTTACCTGAGAACATGGGCAATGAACCTTTCTTTGCTTTATCCATTCTGAACCTTTTCAGAACTTTTTCTAGATATGTACTTTGGCTTAAGGCTATTAGGCGTCTTTGTATATCTCTATAGATTTTGATGCCTAATATATAAGCAGCTTCGCCTAGGTCTTTCATTGAAAACATTTATTCAAATAACTCTTCACATCGTTAAGCATACTAATGTCATTTCCAATAATCAATATGTCATCCATATATAGTACTAAAAATGTCACCGAGTTCCCACTCACTTTCTTGTAGATACAAGCTTCGTAGCAATTTGGAACAAATCCAAAACTCTTGATCACTTGATCAAAATGAAGGTTCCAACTCCGAGATGCTTGCTTCAGTCCATAAATGGAACGCTGAAGTTTGCACACCTTATTAGCATCCTTAGGATCGACAAAACCTTCGGGCTGCATCATATACAACTCTTCATCAATGTTGCCATTGAGGAACGCATTCTTGACATCCATCTGCCATATTTCATAATCATGAAATGCAGCAATTGCTAATAAAATCTGAATGGACTTAAACATCGCTACGGGAGAGAAAGTCTCATCGTAGTCAACACCTTGAACTTGCCGAAACCCTTTTGCGACAAGCCGAGATTTATAGACAGTAACATTACCATCCGCGTCCATTTTCTTCTTGAAAGTCCATTTGCACTCAATGGCCTTACGGTCGCTAGGAGGCTCCACCAAAGTCCATACTTGGTTTTCGCTCATGGATCCCAATTCGGATTTCATGGTCTCTAGCCATTTCTCAGAGTCTGGGTTCATCATTGCTTCCTCATAATTCGAGGTTCCTTGTTCAACTAACAACAAGACGGTTAAGACAGGGTTGCCGTACCATTCAGGAGTGGCACGTGACCTTGTCGACCTGCGAAGTTCAGTAGTAGCATCATTCGAAGTTTTATGATCCTCGACATTAGCTTCCTCTCTTGTTGGTGCAGACGGCACTGGAACAATTTCAGGTGCTGCGCTACTCTCCAACTCGAGAGAAGGTTCAATAACCTCGTCTAGCTCTACCTTCCTCCCACTCACTTATTTCGAGAGAAAATCCTTCTCAAGAAAGGATTCGTTCTTTGCAACAAACACTTTGCCTTCAGATCTGTGGTAGAAGGTATACCCAATCGTTTCCTTAGGGTATCCTATGAAGACGCATTTCTCCGCTTTGGGTTCGAGCTTGTTCGACATCAACTTCTTGACGTAAGCTTCGTATCCCCAAACTTTAAGAAACGACAACTTAGGTTTAGAACCAAACCATAGTTCATACGGTGTCGTATCAACGGATTTATATGGTGCCCTATTTAAAGTGAATGTAGCGGTTTCTAATGCATAACCCCAAAATGATAACGACAAATCTGTAAGAGACATCATTGATCGCACCATATCTAATAGAGTTCGATTCCGGCGTTCAGACACACCATTGCGCTGTGGTGTTCCGGGTGGCGTGAGTTGCGAAACGATTCCGCTAGCTTTAAGATGCTGAGAAAATCATAACTCAAATATTCACCTCCACGATCGGATCGTAGAAATTTAATTTCCTGTTACGATGGTTTTCCACTTCGTTCTGAAATTCTTTGAACTTTTCAAATGTTTCAGATTTATGTTTCATTAAATAGATATACCCATATCTACTTAAGTCATCAGTAAAAGTGAGAAAATAGCGATATCCACCACGCGCCAAAACACTCATTGGTCCGCATACATCGGTATGTATGATTTTCAATAAGTCCGTTGCTCACTCCATTATTCCGGAGAACGGGGTTTTGATCATCTTGCCCATGAGGCACGGCTCGCACGTGTCAAATGATTCAAAATCAAGAGACTCCAAAAGTCCATCAGAATGGAGTGTCTTCATGCGTTTTACACCAATATGACCTAGACGGCAGTGCCACAAATAAGTTGGATTATCACTGTCTACTTTGCATCTCTTATCCTTAATGTTATGGATGTGGGTTTCATTGCTTTCGAGATTCATAAGAAATAAACCATTCACAACAGGTGCATGACCATATAATATGTTATTCATATAAATAGAACAACCATTATTCTCTGATTTAAATGAATAACCGTCTTGCAATAAACACGTTCCAGATATAATGTTCATGCTCAACGCAGGCACATAATAACACTTATTAAGGTTTAAAACTAATCCCGAAGGTAAAACTAAGGAGAGCGTGCCGACGGCCATCACATCAACTTTTGATCCATTGCCAACGCACATCGTCACCTTATCCCTTGCTAGTCTATTCCGTAGCTCTGTTTCGAGTTACAAATATTAGCAACCGAACTAGTATCATATACCCGGGCACTACAACAGCGCTAGTAAGGTAAACATCAATAACATGTATATCAAATATACCTTTAATGGTGCCGACCTTCTTGTCCGCTAAGTACTTGACGATTGCGCTTCCGGTGACCCTTATCCTTGCAATAGAAGCACTCGGTCCGGCTTAGGTCCAGACTTGAGCTTCTTCTCGGCAGGGCAACAACGCTGCCTTTCTTGAAGGATTTCTTTGCACCCTTAGCTTTCTTAAAGCTAGTGGTCTTGTTGACCATCAACACATGATTATCTTTCTTGATATCCACCTCCGCAGCTTTCAGCTTAGCGAAGAGCTCAGTGATTGTATCAGTGGAACCAATTTGATTGTGAGTAACTACAAAACATTTGTAGCTAGAAGGGAGTGATTGCAGAACTCTGACAATCTTGATCTCTTCTGGAATCTTGCAGTCCAGTTGCTCAAGACGTTGAGTGTAGCCCGGCATCTTAATGGCGTGCTCACTAACGGAACTCTCTTCCTCCATATTGCAGTTAAAGAACTTCTCAGAGATCTCATATCTCTCAGAACGGGCCTGAGTCTGAAACATGGTTTTCAGTTCCTCAAGTATCTCAAAGGGCCCGTCGAACTCCTCAAAACGATTTTGAAGTTCCGGTTCCATAACAAACAACATGGTACTCTTAATCACTTCATAATCATCTTTGCGTGACTGATAAACAACTTTTTCATGAGCCGGCGCATCAGTAGCAGGGGCGTCACCTAGCGCTTTCTTAAGTACAAAGGCTTTTTGTCCACCAGCGAGAATGATTCTCAGATTGCGAAACCAGTTGGTGAAGTTAGACCCATTGTTCTTAAGCTTTTCTTTCTCAGCAAAAACATTGAAGTTGAAGTTGGACTTAGCCATTTGATCTACAAAATTTGCAAATACAATTTAGACTATGTTCATGATAACTAGTTCAACTTAATCAAATTACTAGATGAACTCCCACTAAATTCAACATCCCTCAAGTTGTTTAGTGATCACGATCCAAATTCACCACACCTAATCCGATCTTTAGGAGAAGAGATGTGGTTTTAATGGTGGACAACAAAGTGTCGATCATATCATTCATATGACTCATGTTTAACCTTTCGGTTCGTGTGTTCCGAGGCCATGTGTGTACATGCTAGGCTCGTCAAGTCAAACCCAAGTATTTCCGCGTGTGCAAAACTGGATTGCATCTGTTGTATGTGAACGTAGAGTTTATAGCACCCGATCATCACGAGGTGCTTGAAAACGATGAACTTTTGCAACGGTGCATACATGGGGAGAACACAATTTTATCTTGATCTTTAAGTGAGGAATCATCTTATAATGCTACCATCGCAATCTAAGCATAATAAGATATATAAAAGGATAAACATCACATGCATATAATTGTATGTGACATGGTATATCCAATCTCCGCGCAATGATCTCCATCTTGTGCGCGCCAGCATGATCTCCATCACTCCATCATGATTGCCTCCACCACGAATAGCAACTACAACTATTGCTAACTACTTAGCGATAAAGTAAAGCTATTACATGGCATATAACAAGTTGACACGCAGGTCATATATAATTATAAAGACAACCATACGGCTCCTGCCGGTTGTGAACTCATCGACATGCAAGTCGTGAAATATTACAAAACATGATCATTGCATACATCTCAATTCATACACATCATGTCTTGGGCCATACCATATCACAAAACACTCCATGCAAAAACAAGTTAGACGCCTCTACTTTGTTGTTGCATGTTTTACGTGGCTTATGGGAGTAACAAGCTAAGAACGATTCTTACCTACGGAAAGCCACATGTCACATCCCAAAATTTTCCAAATTTTGAAATGTGAAAAATAAATAAACAAAATAAAAATTTGTTGAAATTTAGGGTGAGAAGAAACTTTTTGATTCCAAATGGAAACATCAAAACCTATTTTGATCAAATAAAATCCTAAAGGGATTTAAAAAGATAAACAATTAATAAATAAAATTATAATAGTTGGAATCACTATTTTTGGATCTTTTAATAAAAAGATATGGTTTTCAAAAGAAAAGGTAGAAATATAAATAAGGATTATTTTATAGAGCCAAATTAAATCTTGGCCTAGCTTTTGAAATAAAATATTTCTATTTGATAAAAAGAGTAAAGGTTTATTTAAATAAAATAATAAGGATTTATTAATATCCAATTTTATTTAAGTAAAGGCTTTTTCCCTTTTAAAATAAACACTAAAACTTGTTAAAATATTTTAAATAAGATTTCCAAAGTTTTTTGTTTTTCAAAAGAAACCTACAAAAAAGGTTTGGTATTATTTTAGATTTCAAATAGAGTTTTAAAATAAATTAAACCCTATTTGAAATAAAGACTAAGGTCTATTTATTTAATTATTAAATAGATCCTAAAAGAATAAAAGAATTATTTTATTTTGGACCTTGAAATGTGTTGTTAAACAGAACTGAAATCAATACAAAGTTTGGTGGTGGTTTGATTTGAATTGGAGTTTGAATTATTTGTTTGAAAATCAAAACAGAAATTCCAAATAAAAAAAGAAAAGGGCAATCGGTATAAAAAAATGAAACAAACTCAACCCACTAAGTAAGGCCTAGCAAGCCCAACTCTCAGCCCAACTAAACTCCCCGCGGTGAAATGTTTTATCACCCGCGTCTACACCCGCTGAGTCACTGGTGATTGCACCCCACAACCACTCCCTCACTCTCGCTGACAACGGACCCCATAGACCACCTCATCATCGTCTCCCTCGCGACCACGTCCCTTCGCCATTTATGCCATTAACTCCGGCGATCAATTCGCATTATTACAGCCATCACTCCCCCTGCAACCACGCGTACTTAATCGCCCTTGTCTCATCTCTCTTCCCCCCCAAACATCGCCTCCCCACTGCCACCGGGCTGCTCCAATTTCGTGCCCAAGCATCGCCATCTCCGACGAGCCTCTACACTGATTCCGGCCACACCTCGCCGCACCTCGCCTCCCACTGCACGCAGCCTTGCTCTCCAGCACCGGACGCATCTGCCAGTACCTCGTACTCGCCCGCGCGTGCCCTGCAGCCTCGGCTTCGTCATCACCCGAGCGCCACCTCCGTCTGTCTCGTCTCCGTCGAGCTCCCCCGGTAAGCTCCGACCACCCCGAGCCCTCCCGATGATGCTCCTATACTCCCCACGCTCACCCACGTCTAACCATGCCTATATTTTGCCTCGGCATGGCCTGCAGCCTCGCCCCCGACGACGAACAGAGCCGTCCGACGCCGCAGTAACTCCGGCGAGAAATTATCTTCGTCTCCGTACGCCCCTTGCCTCCTCGCGACCACGTTGAGCACCGGCACGATCCCCTGAACACGGTGAGCTACTTCCCTCCTTCCCTTGCTTCCTGTAGTCGCCGTGACGCTGCCACCAGAGCGCTCCGCCGCTCGCCGCCGCGCCAGGGCTGCCAGTCCTTGACCAAAGCAACATCGCCCGTTGGATGTAGATCCAGTGGTTAGGATAGATCGTTTAACGAACCGTTATCGAGCGATCTGAGCCATGCGTTTTAAATAAGATCCAACGACTCGCAGAGGCTGATCCGTACGAAGCGGTATCGACCAGTAGGGAAACGCCACGTGGACATGGTTTGGTTTAAAAACAGAAAATAGAATCTATTAGATATGCAAACTTGTAAAATTCATAACTTTAGTTCTACACGTCCAAATTTTGCAAATTTTATATCAATGGAATCAACAAGACAAATCCTACCCAACCATGCACTTTGTTTAATGTTTTGCGTCTGGAAAATTGGTTTAAATTACAGAGACTTGTGTAGGCATATTTTGAATATAAAAATTGTTCTAGATATATTTTTTAAGGTGAAATATTTGCAAAATGGTTTGTTGTGAACCTACTGACCATAGGAACCAACTTATGGATTTAAAAATGTATTTTGTAAAGTTAAGGGATAAATATTTGAATTAGCTCATTTCTAGTCAAATAAAAATATTATTTTTGGTTTAGAAATGAATTTTGATTAAAACCTTTGGGAAATGAATTTTCAAACCTTCTGACCCTAAACACCAAGTTTTGTGTATTAACAACTTATTTGATGAACCATATAAAATCATTACTTTGCTAAAAGATATTTCAACAACATAAAATATCACCTTAGCATTATATTTGGTTTATGAGATGAAACCTTTTACAAATGGTTTTACCACTTTAGTAAATGACCACTTTGAACTTTTAATGTTTAGAGCCTAGTAGAAACCACTTTTGCAAATAAAACTATCTTTTGCATGCTTGCATGCATGACCTTGTTTCTATTATTTTATGTGTGGTAAATTAGTTGGAATGCTAGTTGAATTTGTGTTTGCTTGATTGAATTGTAGTGGAATTAGAAGAGTGTGATATTTGCAAGATCAAGAAGTGAACTAACATTCTCTACTAAAAAGGCAAGTGACACTATCATCCAAGTCCTACTATTTTCATTACACTTAGTGGATTTTTGGAACATGCATGATAAGGATTACTATATTTTATGCTATGCTAAATCCTAATAGGATACCCTTATATCTCCCTTAGTGAAGACATTGTAGTTGTAGTTTTCTTAGCCCTGCTATATATTTGGGATGGGACTCATGTTATGAATATATGAAGTGTTGGAAATATATATGTTTTATATAATAAAATAAGTACTCAATGAACCACCTGGGTGGACAAGGATACTCAAGATTGGACTAGGTGGCAACAAAAGGAACCATGTTTATATGGCTATCTCTTTTTGTATGTGCACTAGAAGAAAACCACCCAGGGACTTAGAGATTGAACATGTTTCTCGTCTGATTGGCTTAGTTACCGCATGCTAAATGGGCTCTGTCTTAGTCAACTACATAGTGGAAGACCCATGCATTGGCATCTTCAGGTTAACTAGAATTGTGTAAGGGAAATTTATCCCTACATTGGTGCCTGGTTGACAAGCTAGCATTGTGTATTGGGAGGACTCCTATAGAAAGACTTTTTCACATTCTCGATCTGCCAGTACTCCATTTTGGTGAGTACTCATCCAGCGGCCACTGGTGGCATCAAGACGAGATTGTGTCATGTGGGTAAAGTGTATAACTTCTGCAGAAGATCAAATTCTAAGTACTTAGTCATGTCCCCGGTTATGGACAAATACTGAGCAACTAAGGCCTGAAGCTATGGAAGATCTCGACATTCCAATTTTAACAAAGTAAAACTTGATGGTGACAACAAGGGATTTGAAGCACTTGGAGTTTTCCAAGGAGTTCAGAAAGATTTGACAAAAGATCAAAACTATTTTGAAAAGATAGGACAAATCTATATTGCTTTATGCAAAAGAGCCTAAACCCCACTTAGCCAAATATGCATGTAATGATAGGATCCACATATTTCTACATAGAAGTGAAACTTGCCAATACAATTCAAATGTATTGACCCTTGTGGCTGCAACTTGTTATGTTGCAGGTTTGTTTGATGTTAGTGAAGTGTGTTGAATAGGATTACACAAGTCTACAACCAACATGATTGCCTGTGGCACTTTGAAGGTGAAGGACTCCATGTTTTATAGATATTCTGCTGCAATGTAATGTGATAGCCAAATGAGCTATGTAATATGTAATGAATTATTTTATTCCTGGTTATAAAGTTGTATTATGACCTTTGTTTCTTGATATTACATCTTAATTGTGGATGCTAGCTATTGCTCCAAGGACTAGCATTGTAAACACAGGGATCTCTACCTTATTAAAGGTTGGAAACCTTACACCACAACGGTGATATTATGGTTGCTAACATTCGTTGTAAATCCCATGACTACTATAGTGAGAGAAACTGGCATCCACCAGCCGCATGTGTGGAACAAGCCACACGTCAAGTGCGGAGCCGGTATCGCGAACGAGGTCGCGTAAAGTTGGCCTGGACCGCTTCGATCTCACTATGCCGCGCCATAAGAAATACACAACAAGAGGTTTGCAACAGAAAACTTCAACGCCCGGAACAAGCATGTTGCGTTCTACTCGTGAAACACATCTATGCATAGATCTAGCTCTGATACCACTAAAGGGTTTCGCGGCATAGTATATCAAAAATTTCCTACGGATGCGAACAAGAAAGCCAAGATCTAATCTAGGAGATGTAATCAACAAGAGAGATTGATGAGATCTTCATACCCTTGAAGAAATCGCCGTGAAACGTTCAGCGAGCGTGGTTGGCGTGGTCGTGCCGCAAATCTCCTCCTCGCGATCCGATCCGATCCTACGCCGCAAGTGGCGGCGCCTCTAAGATATGCACACATACGGTGCAGCGACGTCTCCTCCTTTCCTTGGTCCAGAAAGTATGGTGGAGAGATAGTTTGGATCTGCAGCACGACAATGTGGTGCTTATGGTGGAGAGTTTCTGCGGCAGGGCTTCGCCTGCGCGCAGTCGGGAGAGAGAGAGGTGGAGGGGTAGCCGTTGGACTGCGGCTAGGGTTGGAGTGGGGGAAGGCTGCGCCCCTGCCCTCCTTATATAGGGGGCTGGTCGGCCCCTTGACCCCTCCTACAAGCCCTAGGGCGGCGGCCCAAGGGGTGGAGTGGGGGGCAAGTCATCCCCCCCTCTTTTGGAAGGTTCCCTTAGGGTTTCCCCTAAGGGCTGGCCGGCTGGGTCTTAGGGGCCTTGTGCCCCTGGCCCAAAGTGGCCAGGGCACTTCCCCTTAGGCCCAAACAGGCCTCCGACAAGTGGGCCCACGTTGGTCCCACTCCGGAACCTTCTAGAACCTTCCGGTACAATACCGATAAACTCCGAAACGATTCCGAAATCAAAAACTGCTTTCCTTTATATGAATATTATTCTCCGGACCATTCCGGAACCTCTCGTGATGTCCTGGATCTCATCCGAGACTCCGAACAAAAAACTTATAAACCAATTATCCATTTTATCCTAGCGTCGATGCACGTTAAGTGTGTGACCCTACCGGTTCGAGAATATGCATACATGATCTTCTATCAATAATCAACACGCAGGATCTGGAAACCCATATTGACTCCCACATATTCATCGATGATCATATCAGATGAACCACGATGCCAGAATTCAATTAATCCCATATATGTATTCCCTTCGTCACGCGATATTGTACTTGCCCGAGATTCAATTGTTGATATCGGCATACCTAGTTCAATCTCGTTCACAACAAGTACTTTACTCGTTCCATAATACGATATCACTTTGTGATTAACTCCTTAACCACGTGCTTGAAAGCGGTGTTGATATCGATTACCGAGTGGGCCCGAAGTATATCTCTCCGACTCGGGAGGGAAAAATTCCATCTCGATACATACAACCCAACAAGTACTTTCCGATCACCTGAGACACACCTTTATGATCACCCTCACATAGGATGATGTTTTATGACCTCAAAGCTTTCTTCCGATACCAGGGAGTTGTATTATCTCATGGTCTAAGGAATACAATACTTGACATAGGAAAAAGCTTTGCAAAGATGAACACGATGACACAATCTAATTGCTCTGCTTAATTTGGGTCTGTCCATCATATCATTCTCCTAATGACATGATCTCATTATTAATCGACAACTCATGTCTATGGTTAGGAAACGTTAACCATCATTAATCAATGAGCTAGTCCATAGAGGCGTACTAGGGACATGGTGTTGTTCATAAACCACACAAGTATCAAAGTTTCCGCTTAATACAATTCTAGCATGGAATATAAACTTTATCATGAACAAGAATTATAATAATAACATCTTTATTATTGCCTCTAGGGCATAATTCCAACAATCATATATAATCACAATCATGGCCATATCACATCACATCACACCCCTGCAAAACAAAGTTAGATGCCTCTAATTTTCTTTGCATATTTTACATGGTTTGGGGCTTTCAATAAGTGTCGTTCTAACTTACGAACAAGAACCACAACATCGATACTAGTATTGTCAATCACCCGTTGTAAATTGAATCTTAACTATGTTGGGAGAAACAGGCACCCGCAAAGGCACTTATGCAATACAAGTTGCATGTCAAGCGTGGAGCAAGTCTCATGAACGATGTCATGTAAGGTTAGCCCGGGCCTCTTCACCCACCATCCCGCAAGATGCAAAGTACACAAGAAGTAATCGACAACGAAAGCATCAACTCCCACAATGACCATTGTGTTCTACTCGTGCAACAGATCTACATATAGACACGGCTCAGATACCACTGTAGGGGTTCGTAGCATGGAAAAAAATTTCTACCGTATGCACATAAACAAGCCAAGATATATCTACTAGATTATAGCAACAAGTAGATTAGATTACTCACCCTCGAAGATTCCAAAGCGGTTAACGAGAGCAGATTCTCGTGGGTGATGTAGTCGTACACTTGCCGATCTCAAGATCATGTAGATGATCCTTCCAGCGCTAAGTTCCGGCGCTTCATGATCGGTCACCGTTGTTTTCGATGAAGACCTTCCTCTCCCTTGTTCCAACAGGCGGAGGTTGTAGTTCTCCCTCGTGATTCCGGCAGCATGGCGTGGTGTCGGAAGTAGAGGGAAGATCCCGCAGGGCTTCGCCTAAGCCGGTGCGAGTTATGGTGGATCTAGGGTTTTCGACAATCTAAGTTTAGAAGGCTGGAGAGGAGGAGGAGGTGTCAGCGGCGACTAGGGCGATCATGACGTGCGGCCATGGCGTGTGGCGGCGGCGGGTGCACGGGTGGGACGCTCTTGTGGTCTTGGGGCATCTCTCCCCCTCTATTTATGAGAGGAGGGGCAGCCTTGGGAGGGGAGAGTTTGAATCCAAACCCAAACTCAAGCAGGATAGAAGGAAGGACTCTTTCCTTCTTCCACTAGGAAACTATTGTTCCAGTTTGACTTTTCAAACCTCCCTTTTGACTTTCAATTTAGATCTTTAATTCTCTCTCGCAAATGCCCAAACCAAGTTACCTAGGATATGATCCAATCATTCCACTTACCCATGACACATTCATGGACCATTCCCCTTCCGGTCCGATGAACCTTCTAGACCCTTCTAGAACCTCTCCGATGAAAACATCGAAATCATTCCCGAACTCCGGAATCGGACTTTCCTTATATGAATCTTATTCTCCGGACCATTCCGGATATCCTCGTGATATCTCGGATCCTATCCAAGACTCTGAACAACATTCGGTTCCCTACTAACATTCCATATCTACTAAACAACATCGAATCCTTATGTGTGTCTCCCTACGGTTCATGAATTATGCGGACATGACCGAGACACTTCTCCGATCAATAACCAATAGAGGTATCTGGAAATTCATATGGCTCCCACATATTTCTACGATTACTTTGCGATCGAATGAACCACTTACATACTATACCAATTTCCCTTTGTCTCACGATAGTTTACTTATCTGAGGTTTGATCGTCGGTATCTCTGCATACCTAGTTCAACCTCGTTACCGATAAGTACTCTTTCCATGTTCCCGTGATATGTGATACCTTGTGATACTTGCTGAGCACCACATGCTTGCAAGCTAATTGGATGACATTCCACCGAGGTCCCAGAGTATATCTATCCGTCATATGGATGGACAAATCCCACTCTTGATCCATGTGCCTCAACACATACTTTCTGAACACTCAATGCCACCTTTATAGCCACCCAGTTACGGTGTGGTGTTTGATGTCATCAAAGTATCCTTCCGGTGATAGTGATTAGCATGATCTCATGGTCGATGGAATTAAGTTACTATGTATCAGAAAGCTTATAGCAATCAAACTATTGAAATGACTTGATCTTTATGCTACACTTATCTATAGGAGCATGTCCATCATACCATTCTCCTAATGACATGATCTTTTTGTTAATAACATCTCAATGTTCATGATCGAGAAACCACGATCATCTATTAAACAACAAGCTAGTATTATAAATAGGCTTTACCAAGGACTCTAATTTAGTTTACAAATCACACAAGTATTAATGTTTTCGGTTAGTACTATTTTAGTATGAATGTAAACATTTATCACAAAACACAAAGATATAATAATAACCACTTTTATTATTGCCTCTAGGGCATATCTCCAACAGCCAGAGTGACTGAAACCTAAACTCCTGTTAGGAAACCTTTGCATAAGGGAGTGTAGGATCTTGGAATTTAAGGTTGTGGTTAGGTTTTTATTTTAATCGCTTTCTTGTAGTTGCGAATTCTTGCAAGGGGTTTAATCATAAGTATGTATTAGTCCAAGTAAGGTCAGTACATTAGCAAAGGTTCAACCACACAACACTTATAAAACCAAAGAATATTAATCAGCTATATGAAACGAAAGCACTTGAAAGTATTTCCATGTGTCCTCGAGAACGTTTGGTCCTCATAAGTATTTTTTTAGGCTTGTCCTTTGCTAAAAAAGGATTGGGCCACTTGCGGCAATAATTTGCTGTCTTTATTTACTTTCACTTTATTTCCTTGCTTTATCGAAACTCCCTAAAAATCTGTTTGCTAAGTATTTACGCAGAGAACTCTTGAGCCAGTACCACTAGTTAGCACCTTCTGCTCCTCGTTGAGATCGACACTCCTATTTATCAAAAGTACTACGATACACTCCCTATACTTGTGGGTCATCACTGCACAAGGCAAGAGATCATGGAGTCCGTTGCAGAGGAGCCGGGGGATGGGCGGCAAGCGGCCGGCATGGGCGTGGTGGCCGCCGCAACGAGCAAGAAGAAGCTACGGACGCGAGTATGCCTGGTCGAGCGAACCAGCTTGGAGAAACTGTTTGGGCCACACTTGGGCTCCGCCCCAGGCCAGATTGTTTTTTCATTAGATAGTAGCCAACAATTTTTGCTACGACCCGGGCCTGGATCCGCCCCTGCTTTGTAACACTTTGCTTTGTACGACCAGTGAGTAATAGAAGTGTCGCCCTGATTTAATATGTTCTTTGCATTTGATGTAACGCAATATGTATCGATCATGCATTATATTATCGATCATGCACCATCCTGACGTTTTGTCAGCGACGTTGTTTCTCTTCTACATTCGCCTTTCAACATCATTGATGCGCCCAGAGAGATGATGATGACTTTGTTTTTATGCATTTCCTTGCATTCTAAAATTGTGTGGAGTTTGAGAGATCTTTGTGTTTTCGAGCGCCATAGAAACCATTTGCCACGCTGGAGAATTGTGTCACACACTATGCTATACGAAGCAGTTCATACTCTGTACGGTCAGTCATGGTACCTCGTTCGACACAGTTTGTCACTGCCGTGGGGCCCATCCTAATCCAGCGTGGCATAGTGGAGCCTCGCCTGCTGTGATTATCGTGGACGTCTATGACGTTCAAAACCGACGTAACCTCTACATAGACGATGTGGCGACCAAGAGCCTGTATGGCCGCGTGTTCTCATGGCCCAGATACAATCTAGTGTCTACCCGCCACATTAAAACAAATACCAAATCCTCCTCTAATCGGCATGCGCGGTTTGTCGGGGCAATATGTGCAGTGGGTCCCAGCGTCCTATCTCTAGACCGTGGGCGAGATTCTGGGGTGGATACTACCTCGCAATGAAATATGACTCTAGGATATGATAGCAGGCTCCATACATACCACACGTTCCATATAGGTTCTAACGCTCCCCATAAGTCGCTGCGTATATATGCTCCGCAACATAGTTCCCTTTACCCAAACCATAAAGATGGTTTATCCTTTCTATCCTCTTCTATCTATTGTCCATGCAGGCTCATTGGATAACGTGCCTCATGCCGCCGACGAGGATCCTCGGACATGTAGTCATCGTCTTTTTCTTCCGCGTTTGCTCTTCGACGCTTCTTCTGTCTCTGTCTTCCAAACATGTGGTATGTTTTAGTGTCTTCTTATCTTTTTTTCCAAACAGGAGGAAGACAAGGTGGTTTCCTCCTGCTTCGTCGGATTTACACCGTCGCATGGCCGATTGTGGGAGGAAGACAACGCCTCCATGAACAATGAAACCGTATCTATGACACCTTATTCTTTTGTTGTCGACAAGGCGTCTTTGGGTGAAGTGGTGGCATCTGCGTCCATGGACAACATGACTGTTGTGGCCTTCATCGACCTGCCATGGACGCCTTCTTCATTTGTTGTCGACAAGGCGTCTTCAGGTGAAGTGGCCACGCCGACATCCATGGACAATGCGAATGCTATGGCCTTTGTCGACCTGCCAAGGAAGGACTCTTCCTTTGAGCTAGTGGGTGAATGCATTGACAGGGTGATGGATCCCTCTGGCGACGTCGATGGAAGACATGAAGCACCAGCTGCCAATGCCTTGGAGGGATCTTCCACCGCTTCTCGTCTTCTTCGTCTTGCACCACTCATCCCTTTCAGAGATTCGAGGTACGGTATGTGCGGACAGAGCGGTGGTGAACATCGCAAGGATAGTAGACTAGAGAGGAAAAGGAGGAAAAACAACCCCAAGTGTCATTTCTGTGGCTGTTTTCTTGCCAACCCTGTTAGGTAGCCTGTCATTTACAATAGGTTTACTCTGTATGCTTTGTTCAATCTAAGTAAATCTACTTATCCTATTTGTTTTTACTGTGTGTTATGTCTCTGTCTCTATCGGCGAAAAGGAAATATGTTCGAGAGTTTTGACTTTTGTTGTTTCTACCGTGCTCACTGATGTCTACGCACTTCTATTCTTGTAGAAAGTTTTTGGGTCTCCAAGTGCAGAGCTTTGTAGAACAGCAGGAAGTTTCACTTAAGTGGATTACCCAAGGTTTATCGAACTCAGGAAGGAAGTGGTCAAAGGTATTCCCTCTCAAGCAATCCTGCAATCAAGATACAAGAAGTCTCTTGTGTCCCCAACTCACCCAATACACTTGTCAGGTGTATAGGTGCACTAGTTCAGCGAAGAGATAGTGAAATACAAGTGGTAACGGTGCCAGAAAATAGCTTCTGACTTGTTGTTGATGTGGGGTAACGGTGCCAGAAAATAGCTGATGGCGTGGAGGAACAAACTAAAGGCAAACTGAAGGAAGCAAATAACATGCAACATATCTAGTAGCAAATGGTGTTTAATTGCTTACAAACAAGGCCTAGGGATCATACTTTCACTAGTGAACACTCTTTCATATAAATATCATCTCTTTATGATACTACTCTTAACTACTCTCTGGTTGGACACTCTAATCCAAGGTAGGGCTATAACAGAAACACCTCAAAGTCCGCCTTCCCCAATCTAGATAACCCCACACTGTTACCTTGAGCGCTAGATGGTTCCAACAAACACCACAATTTCATAGAGAGGTCCAACTCCAAATATAACTCATAACAAATATTCAATCTAGCCAAAGTGCCACACACGGTATGCACGCTTTCACTTTCACACACGTGGGGAAAAGCATAGATCTATTAAAGCACAAAGAGTATTTATGTAGACTCAAACCTAAGTGCCACCATGGCGTGCACGCTGTCACTTCCACACATATGGGGAGAGCAGAGATCTAATGAAGCACTTGAGTAGCAAGGTAGATCTACTTGATTACAAAGATCATGATCACAATATGACCATGCATAGAGAGAGATGAACACATAGCTACCGGTAGAGCCCTTAGCCTCGAGGAAGAACTACTCCCTCCTCATCATGGGAATCAGCAACGGTGATGAAGATGGTGGTGGAGATCAATGGAGATGGCTCTGGGGCACTTCCCCGTCCCGGCAGGGTGCCGGATCAGAGACTTTCTTCCTCATCATGTTCCGAGAATATTGATTTTCTTCCTTTCTGGAACAAAAAACAGAAGAAAACAGGCAACTGGCACTGTGGCAACTTGTTAATAGGTTAGTTCCAGAAAATATATAAAAACACCTCAAAGTGTAGACAAAACATAAGACAAATGATATAAAACAAGCATGGATCATCAAAAATTATAAATACGTTTCCGATGTATCAAGCTTCCCCAAGCTTAACTCCAGCTCTTCCTCGAGTAGGTAAGTGATAAAAAGAATAAATTTTGAGGTTACATGCACCATCAAAACCAAGATCAAACCATTTGCAAGCATTTAAAGCTGGGATCAAAGAACTCTAAACATGTGCATGAAAGATGGAGTTCTAACAGTAAGACAAAGTAACTATGCATGCAACATGAAAGGCTACAAACAAAGATCATGAATAACATGCATTGAAAAACGTTTGTTTGTTTCACATACAGAAAACGTAGCATAGTGGCAATCAGCTTGTCCCTCATAGAGTAGCAATATAGATGCACAGGACACCTTCAAAGTTCACAAGGGTGACTAGAAACAAATAGCACAAGAACAAGTAATATCACAATATGCATCAATCAATAAGCTTTGGAACACTGCACACAAAATGACAACTATGCTCTCTTAATGGTGCCTAAAGGTAGAAGGTGGAGACTCAATAGTAGTGGAAAAAAGGCCTTTTTGTAAAGGAAGCAGGGATTACAAGTTTCAAAAAGAGCTTCCAAAAATTATGGTACTTGTTAGCTTTCAGCCCTCATTGCCCCTATCATAAGCATATTGAAGTGGTGAAGGTTAAAGTGGCAAAGATGAAGTATATGCTTGACGAAGTATAAGTTGGCAATCTCAAGTCCCTTGAATACGAGGGCCACACCTCATGCTACTCAACTTTAGTCACCTGTAAGTTCCTATTATTGTAAGTATTTGCATATCATTGAGAACCGCCAATGGGGTACCCCTTGCACATGGTACATGAGCTATCCCATAACCAAAATGACAAGGCGAGCAGACAATGATCATCTCAGCAATCTTCTTATTTACCATGGGAATATGGTGATATTTTTCTCTCTTTCCTCTTTTTTCAATGTGTCTCTTTTTTATAAGAAGAATGCTTCATAGATGTCACTATGGTGATGCTGCAAGTTTCCACCATGATTAGGCATGGCTTAGGCTAGCGGCCCAGGCGTTTCTCTAACACAGGATACGAACTCCATGGATTTACAAGTTCCCTCTTTATTTCACATCGGTGACATCCATCGACAAAAGAGTATGATATCAACTGAGTACAAAGTACAAGTGCAATGTTGAAAACGTTCCCTGTGACAGCACGGTTCTGCTAATTCCAACGTATAAGTGCAAGCATATACAACATAGATGACACAATGGTTTAAGTTTATTAGGGGCAAATAATATAAAGTGTGCAATCAAGTTTCTGAGGGCTTTAATCACTAAGTTTTCACATAACAAAATAGTTTTTAATTGGAAGATAGCTGAAAACAAGAATATACTTGGAATGTTGTAACACGCCATGCATAGGAGTTTATAGTGGACACTTTGGAAAACTTGGTTTCTTGGGAGTTGGAAGCATGAGTAGATCTTACTCATACAAGTGGAGGCTAGCAAAAGACTGGGAGCAACCAACTAAGAGAGCTATAATAGCCATAATCATGCAAAGCAACAAAACATTACTAATCAAAGCATAGAGTGGTACTACAAGTCAAGGACTAAATGATTATAGAGGCTATAGTGACTTGTTCATAGTCATAACATGGTGTGAGGATGTGCCAAGTCAGCCCAAACAAAGCATTAAAGGAAAATACCACAATACTATGCTTTTGCATGCTAAAACAACGCATAATTTTTTCAAGGCACACTAAGCAATCTCAATTGTTTGGAACAAGACATGCTATAACAATAATCACTAAGCATAAGGTCAAAACAACACCTAACATGTCATGATAAAGTCTAAGCCACAATCAAAGCAAGCTCTTCTTGCACTTCAGGCAAGGACTTACTACTCCGTTCCAACACCAAGCAACTTATTTGCAACAACTCACAAAGATAATAATCAATAAAGACCAGTGAGCTTATCTCACAAATCCACAAAGAAGAACTAAAAAGTTCTAAGCTGAAAGCACAAAAAAAATAAGGCTAAACGCAGTGCTAGCAAAAGTGAACACTCACAAAACAATAAGAGTGAAAACTAGAGTGTTCTAGTCAATTTAAACAGAGTGTATCGCTCTCCAAAAGAAGTGTGGTGTAACCAACCAACTTACTCAAGCAAACTAAGCAAACAAAAACCAAAAAATAAAACTAAGACGCTCCAAGAACAACACAACAATGCATGAAACAATAAAAAAAAGTGTCTAGAAAGACCTGAGATTTTTATTGATGAAGAAGGGGATGCCTTGAGAATCCCCATGCTTTGATGCTTGTACCTCTTGGATATTTCTTGGGGTGACACCAGGGTGGAATCTCCAATCTTGAGATTTCGTCCAGTCTTCATCTCATTACATCATTCTCTCTCTACACCTGAAAATTTTCCTTCATACAAAACTTCACACAATCTTCATTAGCAACATTAGTGTATTCAAAAGATAATAGACCTTTAGGCAAAGCTTTGGAACATCAATGATTTTCACTAAAAACACAAGCTACTGTAATAAATCCTTCAAAAATCTCAATTCCCCAAAACAGAACTCAAAAAAGAATCAATAAGAAGCAAATGCAAATAATGGCAGAAATCTGTCAAAACAGACCACTAGGTAGAAACAGATTTTTTCGAACACCTTCGGTTGCTCAAATCAAAAATTGTTGAACTAACGAAAGTTAGCTAACATACTGGGGGATTTATTCGTAAATTTTCATCTCAATAAGAGTTACAGAGACTACTCACAAATTTGTTTGGTGGAGGACAGAAATCTGTTTCGGGACAGCAACTCCCCAAATCTTATTTCCCTCTCATTAGGGGTCATTTTTGGCACAAAAATCAAACAAAAAGGATAAGGACAAACTTAATATTTTTTAGATGCATAAAAAACTTGTTTCCCTCTCTCATAATAACTTTCAGTAGCATCATGAATAAAATTAACAATATAACTATCACATAAAACATTCTTATCATGAGCACATGCATATAATAATTATTACTCTCCACAGAAGCATAGTCATTCTCATTAATCATAGTGGGAGAAAATTCAACAAAATAGCTATCATTGCTATTCTCATCACCATAATCATCAAATATAGGAGGCATATTGTAATCACAATTAATTTTCTCCTCAATAGTAGGTGTACTAAAAATATCATATTCATCATGGCAATCATCATATATTGGAGGTTTGGTATAATAATAAGCAATATAATAGCTATCTTCCAAAGTTGGGGAACTAAAAAGAGCATTTTCATAAAAGCTAGCTTCCCCAAGCTTAGACGTTTTCATAGCATTAGCAAAAATGGTGTCTAAAGAATTCATACTAATAACATTGCTATTAGCATGCAAATAAAGTTCCATAGGTTTTTTAATTTTCTCTTCAAACACTTCATGTCCAAACTCAAGATAAACACTATAAAGCTCTCTAATTTTTTTGTTGTTTTCCATTAAGCCTAACTAGTGAAAACAAGAAACAAAAAGACAAAACTGCAGAATTTAAAGGAAATAACTTCGAGCACTCACACCGGAGGATGCGAGTACCTTTTACCTTACCTCTCCGGCAACGCGCGCTAGAAAAGAGCTTGATGTCTACGCACTTCTATTCTTGTAGACAGTTGTTGGGCCTCCAAGTGCAGAGGTTTGTAGAACATCAAAAGGTTTCCCTTAAGTGGATTACCCAAGTTTTATCGAACTTAGGGAGGAAGTGGTCAAAGGTATTCCCTCTCAAGCAATCCTGCAATCAAGATACAAGAAGTCTCTTGTGTCCCCAACACACCCAATACACTTGTCAGGTGTATAGGTGCACTAGTTCGGCGAAGAGATAGTGAAATACAAGTGGTAACGGTGCCAGAAAATAGCTTCTGACTTGTTGTTGACGTGGGGTAAAGGTGCCAGAGAATAGCTGATGGCGTAGAGGAACGGACTAAATGCAAACTAAAGGAAGCAAGCAAACATGTAACAGATCTAGTAGCAAACGGTGTTTCAATGCTTAGAAACAAGGCCTAGGGATCATACTTTCACTAGTGAACACTCTCTCATATAAATATCCTCTCTTCATGATATTACTCTTGACTACTCTCTGGTTGGACACTCTAATCCAAGGTAGGGCTATAACAGCACACCTCAAAGTCCGCCTTCTCCAATCTAGATAACCCCACACTGTCACCTTGAGCGCTAGATGGTTCCAACAAACACCACAATTCCATAGAGACGTCCAACTCCAAATATAAGTCATAACAAATATTCAATCTAGCCAAAGTGCCACACACGGTATGCACGCTTTCACTTTCACACACGTGGGGAAAAGCATAGATCTATTAAAGCACAAAGAGTATTTATGTAGACTCAAACCTAAGTGCCACCATGGCATGCACGCTGTCACTTTCACACACATGGGGAGAGCAGAGATCTAATGAAGCACTTGAGTAGCAAGGTAGATCTACTTGATTACAAAGTTGAAGATCATAATATGACCATGCATAGAGAGAGAGATGAACACATAACTATCAGTAGAGCTCTTAGCCTCGAGGAAGAACTACTCCCTCCTCATCATGGGAATCAGCAACGGTGATGAAGATGGTGGTGGAGATCAATGGAGATGTCTCCGGGGGCACTTCCCCGTCCCAGCAGGGTGCCGGAACAGAGACTTTCTGTCCCCCGAATATCCCCTTCGGTGGCGGCGGCGCTACATAAGTTTTCGTGGATTTATTCTGGATGATCTAGGGTTTTTGGGTCGGAGGCTTCTTATAGGAGCAGGCATCAAGGTCGGTGGGGGTCCAGGGGGCCCATACCCCCTGTGGGCGCCCCCAGGGCTTGCCCGCGCCTAGGGGGTACGGCCACCCTGTGGCCCCCCTCCGGCTCTGCTTCGTGGTTCCGTTTTGCTCCGGGAAAGATAATGACTTTGGATTTTGTCCCGTCCAATTCTGAGAATATTGATTTTCCGCCTTTCTGGAACCAAAAATAGAAGAAAATAGGCAACTGGCACTGTGGCAACTTGTTAATAGGTTAGTTTTAGAAAAGATATAAAAACACCTCAAAGTGTAGACAAAACATAAGACAAATGATATAGAACAAGCATGGAGTATCAAAAATTATAGATAAGTTTCCGACGTATCACTCACTCTACTTAACCTGCGACGTTTATTTGTCTTTCCACCATATCGTTCATGTATCCTCACTGCTCGTGTACGCGTGTAAGGTAGACTTCACAGGCGTGCACGAGGTGGGGCCCATCCCCATCGCCGACGCATGCCCCTCCTTTGGTCCTAATACGTTTTTTCCAGCATGATACGAATATGGAATAGTATTATGTGTAAGTGAAGACATTTGTGGCATCCCGCAAAACCACTACTAGAAAATCGCGTTGATTTTGTGCATTGCATCGTCATCATCATGCATTGCTTGACTGCATTATTTGAAAAGCCTAGTTTTGAATTGTACAAAACCCCTATTATTTTCAAACACAAAACCCCGATCGCATCGGAGTATTTTTTATTTGTCTAAAAACTGTTTGCAAATGGCCTTGTTTTGATTTAATCACGAACAAACAAACACAAACTAAAACTGCCCCACCCTAAATCTTTTTCCACCCAAATCCTCTCTACCCTTCAACCAAAACGTGCCACCTCCCCCCTCTCACCCAAAACATACCCACCTGCCACCTCATCCATCCACCATCCCACCTCTCCCCTTTTCTCACCCAGTCCTCTCTCACCCACCCTCTCTCTCCTCTCAGCCGCGTGGCCCCGCCTCCTGGCCCCACTCGCGCCACCTCCCCAGATCGACCTCCTGGCCCCACGTGACGCCACACGACGCCACACGACACCACGCGCACCACTACTGACGCTGGGTCCCATCCACGCGTGGGCCCCCCCCAGCCAGACCTTCCCCCCCCCGTGTGTCCCCATCGGACCCATCCGCCACCCGCGCGATGCCCCCGTCTCCTACCTCCAACCCCGACCTCGCTCCTCCATGCGCCCGAGCCCGCCTCCCGCCTTGCCCTCCTCTCCGCCTGCTCAAGCCACTCCGCCAGCCCGCCGCCCCGCCTCCTCTCCCGCCACGGCCCCAGACGACCTCGCGACCTCGGCTCACGGGCCCGCCTCTCTCCACCGCCTCCGGGCGGCCGCCTCGAAGCCTCGCCACCCGCGCGCCACAAGCCGACTGGCGCTGCCGCCCATGAAGCCCTGCGCCTCAAGGCTTTGGCGCCTTCCGCCACCACCCGCTGCTCGCCAGCGATTGCAGTGCCGGCCCGACCCTCGAAGCTCCGGCCGCTCCCCGCCAAGCGCCGCGGCTCAGCGCCCGCCGTGGCCTCGCTCGCGCTTGCCGGCGCCAAGGTCGCTGGCCGCCCGCTTCGCAGCCCGACGGCCGCGCTCCGCGCGTCGCCGCCTCTGGGCCAACCGCCCTGCAGTCCATCGCCAAGCTTCCCCCGGGCCCGCGCCTTCGGCTCCCGTCGCCCTCTGTGCAGGCAGTAGGAGCAGCGATGTGTGTTGGTCGAAGGTGCGCAAGATCACCGGAGATGCAAGACCGAAAACACGCGACACGCCAAGATCTGCTACATAGATGCGGATCCGATGCCGTTCACGGACTCGAAGACCGAACCTCGAACGCCAAGATCCACCCCCAAGGACGCCCCCGACAAGTTGCACAAGGCCTTGGACTCGACACCCTCGTAGCGTCAAGATCTACTACACGGAGCAATGTCCGATAGTTGGAACCCCGCCGAGACCAACCCCGAACCCCGAGAACTCCGCCGCGGTACCCGGGGAATCTCCTACATGGAGCCATCGGGCCACGTAAGACCATCGACGCCACGCCCGAGTCCTGCACTGGCACTCAAGTACCTCGACAAGGCCGCCAAGATCTACACCGTGTTGTAAGGCCACCGACAAGATCTCCATCCTGACCTGTGGACTCCCTCGCGGACATCAAGCACCAAGATCTGCTTCCGGAAAACTTCGACCGAAGACCGACCCCGGAGCCCGATCCGAAGACCCCGGCGCGACAAGAACTCCGACAAGGACCATCCGATGCCAAGGTCTTCTTCCGGACCCGATCCAAGATCGACGCCACGACCAAGCCGAGAACGACACGGACACCAAGTTCTCCATCGAGAAACCAAGGCCGACGTGGAATCAGAACGAAAGTGCTTCACCCGGACACCGAGAACTTCCCCCTGAACGCCATGACCGTCGACATGACCCCAAGTCCCGCACCCGGATGCGCCAAGACTTACCCCTGAGTCCGAGAACGAACCCGTCGACTCGAGACCGACCTCGGACCTGTCGAACCCCGAACCCCGGAACCCAAGATCGTCGAGCCCCCTCTGATGTGTGACCCCTTTTCCTCGAACCCTATTTTATAACATATCAATTTGTGCATATTAAATTGTCATTCCCGCATGCATAGCATTGGGTTGGGGGCCTTATGCCGATTCACCTAATAATTAAATATGGGGCCCATATGCGGGCAAATCTAGCCTTATATTGGCCTCATTTAAATTGTGTAGCGAACCCGGTGCTATCTTCTACCATGTTAAACAACATTTAAAATCGCGGGGGTTCTAAATAACAGGAACCATCTAATTAATTGTCGGGACCCCGGTTCCGCTTAATCTTGACCTAATTGCATCGCACTTTGCCATGCCATACATCATACATGCATCATGCCGATCTTCTGCCGTGTATTAAATATTGCATTCGGTGCTTCTTCTAGTGTTTTGCTTCTTCATGATAAGGCATGAGTTGATGTGAGATTCGCCGATCTTCGGAACCCTTCGACAATGTTTTCAAAGTAGCATCTCCCTTTCTACCTATCTTACTTTTATAGTAATTTACTCCTTCCTGTTGATCTATTGCTATACGTATTGCGATGCTCTAGTTTTCGCACTGAAATCCCTTGCAGCCCTATATTGCCTTGGACACATCCTATTACCGTTGTTTGGTAGATAGTTGGACTTATGCGTCGTAGTTGCTTGCTCAAGTGATGTGTGTCGTCAAATGCCACGATTGCTGATGTATTGCCGCATGTTGATGTTGGAGATGATTCTAGTTTTACTTATCGTCACTTTAATTTCGCTTAACAACTAAAATTGAATAAGCAGGCATCGTGGGTGGTAGAAAATATTTGGTTTCGAGCCACTTGTGTCCCGTGAAGACCCCGAGTACTTGATTCCTGTCCTTGTTTTATCGCGCTATCCACATCCGGGAGGTATATGGGACCCCGAGCTGTAGCTTGATTCAGTCTTATTTCTTGGGGCCACAAACTAGTTTGAGGTTTTATTTACAATCCGCACTTATGCCATGCTACTTTGATTTAAATTGTGCGAGGAGCACCTTTGATTGTTTAGGAATTGACCATGACGTGGTATCGACAAGCCCAGCCACACTTTCGGGTTCGATCGCCATCACCGCCCCACAAACCTTAAGCCGTTCGAGTCAGCTAGCTTTGCTATGGGATCTACTTAAGGGTGGCCCCTGAAATATTTGAATCCTGTGATTGTTCATCGTGAAAGCCTCGTTGGGTTTTGATTTGGTTTTTCCAGGTTGATCGAGCGTGTTGCTATTGGTGCACCGGCCGGTAAAACTTTTCAAAGCCGTGTCGCATGGATATGGACGACTTGGAGCACAGTTTCTTGATCATAGACAAGCATAACTAAAGTTTACTGCTATAAATTTGACTTATAATGACTAGTAATCAGCTTCACTATAATGGAATGGCTAATTAATACTGCCCACAATTGCTTGTTTGGCTGTCGCTTGCGACAATTGTATCTGACTAGTAAGTATTGCAACTACAACGGAATGGCTGAATAAAAGTACCAACAACTGCTGGGTTTCGGGGTTACATCATGCTACCTGTATCTGATTAGTAATTGCTGCAACTACAACGGAATGATTAACTAACAGGACTCACTGCTTACTTTATCAGGACGATTATCTAAATCTGAATAGTAAAGTGCCACAACTATAACTGAATAAGTAAAACTGCCAACTGTGTGAGTTCCTCGGTTGACTTCCTCGTTGGTCTCGAGGGGGAAACACCAGGATGGGTTTGTTTGGTGATAGCTTCAGGTTGGATCCGGTTAGGTCATTCTTACCCCTCTCTGATATCCGCCAGTTGTATCGAGTCTCTGTAGGTTGTTTAATGCATGCTGCCGCTGCCGCTCAGTCCACCATACCTATGTAGGCGAGGACCGCCGAATTCTAGCCTCGCCGTGTCGGCCTCAAGATCGACGCCTTCTTTTTCCTTTGCCCTTTGTCGGCACCCCTTTTGTTTAAGCAGGTTTTGAGGTCGACGCCGTTAGCAGGGTTACCCTTCCGGCTTGGCCTGGGCAGGGTTATGGACGCCATTGGTTATTCTTCAGGGCTCTTAGCCCATTTGCATCTTGTCCGTAGCTGGACGCACTATCGTTTTCAAGGTGTTTTGGATCTTGAATATTATATCTGTCTTCTTGACTCTTTGAGTCGCTGTTATATATATCTGTTCTGTGGGTCCCATCGAGGACTGTTGTGTAATGTTATTACTTCGTTTTCCACCCGCACGAAAGTGCCTGGTGGGCACCTTTGAATCGTTTCTATGCGGGTTTGGCGAATTTTGCTCAAACTTGCATAGGTCCGATTCTGAGGGTGTTATGAGTGGTATCGAGCACAGCATTGCGATACCCCTGAAGTCCAAATAGGGATAACCTAGCTAACGCCAAGTAGAGTGTCAAACTATTTTCCAAAAATCGGGTAGTGAATAGGTCTGATTTTACTCCTTACCCCTCTCCTCTTACCTCTCACGTGTTTTGAATCCGCCTCTTCCCTCTCTTGAGTCCAGAATTCTCGTTGGGTTTCGTCGTACCTTGTGGTTTCGCTTTCTCCCTTTTGTAACGGAGGTGCTACGATCATCAATCTGCAACTTGTCTGTTGTACCCTTCCTCCAATCTTTTGTTCTTGAGCTCCTTATCCATATGTGTTCCTTGCCGGATATCAGTGTCGTTGAAAAACATATGAGAAGGACGAGCAATGGTGAAGTTGGAGTATACCTTGAGCATGTGTTGTTCATGCCAATGGAACCATCGCGAAACCTAATCATGGTGACTTTCATACGATTTCTGCTAGCAACATTCCTTTGTTCCGGATACCACCTGTGAAGATCTTCAGTCTAAATCTCGAGAGTTGAGTTGCCTGATTCTCCTACCCATGTATAGAGCTGATAGTTGGGTCCGGGATGGACTGATCACCCTACCCGACTCTCATGCTCGCCTGTACATCGAACTGGTGGATCAATGTAACTTTTCCCTCTTCTAACGGAAGTTAGGGGTGGCTTTATTTGTGATACCTCTACCTTCGACCTTTTGTTTCCGGAGTGCTCTCTCGACGATCAGGAACAACGACCCTTTGTTGGTGGTGTCGCCGTTTTCAAGATGGAGGATGAACTCTTGTTAGTGGTGTCGCGAGGAACTACGCAAAGCGAGAAGATTCAGATCGCCGACCTTTCCTTCCTTACATGAGGCGGATCTCGAGGGCTTATATCCATTGTTAGTGGTGTCAGGGCATGTGAAACCACTTGCATCCCGCAAAACCACTACTAGAAAATTTGTGCATTGCATCGTCAATCATATGCATTGCTTGACTGCATTATTTGAAAAGCCTAGTTTTGAATTGTACAAACCCCTATTATTTTCAAACACAAAACCCGATCGATCGGAGTATTTTATTTGTCTAAAACTTTTGCAAATGGCCTTGTTTTGATTTAATCACGAACAAACACACACACTAAAACTGCCCCACCCTAAATCTTTTCCACCCAAATCCTACCAAATCCTATCTACCCTCCAACCAAAACGTGCCACCTCCCCTCTCACCCAAAACATACCCACTGCCACCTCATCCATCCACCATCCCACCTCTCTGACTTGCGCCATCGTAGTTGCTTGCCCTGGCAAGTTGGCTGTGTGTCGCCAAATGCCATGCCCACGTATGTATTGCCGCATGTTGATGTTGGAGATGATTCTAGTTTTACTTATCGTCACTTTCTAATTTCTGCTTAACAACTAAAATTGGACAAGCAGAGGCATCGTGGTGGTAGAAAATATTTGGTTTCTGATCACTTTAACCGGGGTCCCCTGTACACTTCTAGTACTTGATTCCTCGGTTTCCTGTTTTATCAAGCTTATCCACATCCTGGAGGTATATGGGACCCCCCCGAGCTGTAGCCGATTCAGTCTTATTTCTGGGGCCACAAACTAGTTTGAGGTTTTATTTACAACTCTGCATTTATGCCATGCTACTTTCTTGTATTTAAATTTCAGCGAGGAGCACACTCAGATCATGGAATTGTGACCACACGTGGTATCGGCTGCCCAGCCACACTGGTTCCCAGTCGCTCACCACGTACCCCACAAACCCAAGGCTGCCTCTTGAGTCGGGCCTAGCTTCGCTATGGATCTACTTAAGGGGTGGCCCCTGAACAGGCTCAATCTCAGGCCACCAACATTTCAGCCTTTTGATAGTGTATATCCTCTGCTTCTATGCAAGTTTGAGCAAAACCGCCAAACCCATAGAAACGATTCAAAGGTGCCCACCAGCACTTTCGGGTGGAAACTAAGTAATAACATTACACAGCCCTCGATGGGACCCACGTAGATATATATATAACAACACTCAAAGATTCAAGAAGACAGATATAATATTCAAGATCCAAAACACCTTGAAAACTATAGGGCTTTATTAAGATGCAAATGGGCTAAGAGCCCCAAGAATAACCAATGGCGCCCATAACCCCGCCTCAAAGCTTCGAAGGGTAACCTCAAGACCTCAAACCTGCTTAAACAAAAGGTGCCGACAAAGGGCAAAGGAAAAAGAAGGAGCCGCCGCATCGAGGCCAAGACACTACGAGGCTAGAATTGGCGTATTCGCCACATAGGTATGGTGGATCGAGCGCAGGCAAGATGCATTAAACAACCTATGTAGACTCGACAATAACCGGATATCGAGAGGGGTAAGAATGACCTAACCGGATCCAACTCGGTTATCACCAAACAAACCCATCCCGTGTTTCACCGAGACCAACGAGGAAGTCAACCGAGGAACTCACACAGTTGGCAGTTTTACTTATTCAGTTATAGTTGTGTGGCACTTTACTATTCAGATTTAGATAATCGTCCTGATAAAGTAAGCAGTGAGTCCTGTTAGTTAATCATTCCGTTGTAGTTGCAGCAATTACTAATCAGATACAGGTAGCATGATGTAACCCCGAAACCCAATAGCTTGTTGGTACTTTTATTCAGCCATTCCGCTAGAAGTTGCAATACTTACTAGTCATACAATTGTCGGAAGCGACAGCCAAAACAAGCAATTGTGGCGCGATTAATTAGCCATTCCATTATAGTGAAGTTGATTACTAGTCATTATAAGTCAAATTTATAGCAAGAAACTTTAGTTATGCTTGTTCATGATCAAGAAACTGTGCTCCAAGTCGCCCATATCCACGGACACGGCTTTAAAGTTTTACCCGCCGGGTGCACCAATAGCAACACACGCCGATCAACCTCTAAAACCAAATCAAACCCAACGAGGCTTTCACGATCGAACAATCACAGATTCAGAAATATTTCAGGGGCCACCCTTAAGTAGATCCCAAGAACTGAGCTAGCTGACTCGAGACGGCCTTAAGGTTTGTGGGGCCGGTAAAACGCATCGAACCCGAAGTGTGGCTGGCTTGTCGATACCACGTAAACGGGTCACACCCTAACAAAGACAAGGTGCTCCTCGCACAATTTAAATACGAAAGTAGCATGGCATAAGTACGGATTGTAAATAAAACCTCAAACTAGTTTGTGGCCCCAAGAAATAAGATCAATCAAGCTCGCCTGGGGTCCCATATACCTCCCGGATGTGGATAGCGCGATAAAACAAGGAACATGAATCAAGTACTGGGTCTTACGGACACAAGTATGCTCGAAACCAAATATTTTCTACCACCCACCGATGCCTCCGCTTATTCAATTTTAGTTGTTAAGCAGAAATTAAAGTGACGTATAAGTAAAACTAGAATCATCTCCAACATCAACATGCGGCAATACATCAAGAATCGCGGGTATTTGACGACACACATCAAGACTTGAGCAAGCAACTACGACGCCAAGTCCAACTATCTACCAAACAATGTAATAGGATGTGTCCAAGGCAATATAGGGCTGCAAGGATTTCACGGCACGAAAACTAGAGAATCGCAACACGTATAGCAATAGATCAACAGGAAGGAGTAAATATAAAAGTAAGATAGGTAGAAAGGGAGATGCTCGCGAAAACATTGTCAAGGGTTCGATCAAGATCGCTAAGCTCACATCAACTCAACGGCCTTATCCGCCAAGAAGCAAAACACTAGAAGAAGCAATCAATGCAATATTTAATACACGGCAGTAAGATCGGCATGATGCATGTATGATGTATGGCAAAAAGATGCAATTAGGTCAAGATTGCTGAACCGGGTCCCGACAATTAATTAGATGGTTCCTATTTAGAACCCCGCGATTTTAAATGTTGTTTAACATGGTAGAATATAGCACCGGGTTCACACAATTTAAATGAGGCCAATATAAGGCTAGATTTGCCCGCATATGGGCCCCATATTTAATTATTAGGTGAATCGCATAAGGCTCCCCAACCCAATGCTATGCATGGAATGACAATTTAATATGCACAAATTGATATGTTATAAAATAGGGTTCGAGGAAAAGGGGTCACACATCGAGGGGCTCGACGATCTTGGGTTCCGGTTCGGGTTCGACAGGTCCGTGGTCCGGTCTCGGGGTCCAGGTTCTGAGTTCGCTCGACTCGGGTAAGTCTTGGCGCATCCGGTGCGGGACTTGGGGTCATGTCGACGGTCATGGCGCTCGTGGGGAAGTTCTCTGTCCGGTGAAGCACTGGCGTTCCCACGACGGCCTTGGTTTCGATGGAGAACTTGGTGTCCGTGTCGTTCTCGCCGGCCGCCGCCGCCTACTGGATCGGTCCGGAAGAAGACCTTGGCATCGGATGGTCCTTGTCGGAGTTCTTGTCGCTGGGGTCTTCGGATCGGCCCGGATCGGCTCGGTCGTGTTTTCCTAAGCGCATCTTGGTGCTGATGTCCGCGAGGGAGTCCCTGGGGTCCAGGATGGAGATCTTGTCGGTGGCCTTACAACACGGTGTAGATCTTGGCCTTGTCGAGGTACTTGAGTGCCAGCAGACTCGGCGGGCGCCGATGGTCTTACGTGGCCCGATGGCTCCATGTAGGAGATTCCTGCGCGCGAGTTCTCGGGTTCGGGTTGGTCTCTGGGTTCCAACTATCGGACATTGTCTGTAGTAGATCTTGACGCCACGAGGGTGTCGAGTCCAAGGCCTTGTGCAACTTGTCGCGCTTGGGGTGGATCTTGGCGCTCGAGGTTCGGGTCGAGTCCGCGGAACGCATCGGATCCGCATCTATGTAGCAGATCCCGGCGTGTCGCGGCGGTCTTGCATCTCCGGTGATCTTGGCGCACCTTCGACCAACACACGCCGCTCCATCGCCGCACAGAGGGCGACGGAGCCAAGGCGCGGGCCCGGGAAGCTGGCGGCGGACCCACGGTGAGGGCTGATCGGGAGGCGCGACGCGAGGGGCGGTCGGGCTGCGCGACGGGCGCCCAAAGGCCGCGGGGTGGAGCAGCGGCTACGGACCTGGTCGAGCGGGCTCTGGGCGGGCGCGGAGCTGGAGGCACGGGCGGGGCTGCAGCTGCTGAGGCGGCGGCAGGGAGGAGGCTACCACGTGCCAGGCTGAGGGGCGGCCGGAGCTATGAGGGTCGGGCCGGGCGCTGGCGCTGCGCCGGGCGCAGGTGGTGGCGGCGATGAGCGCGCCAGGCGAGGCGCAGGGTTCCCGCGAGCGCGGAGGCTTGGCTGCGGCGGCGCAGACGCGGCGCCGCTCGGGGCGGGCCGCTGGGGCGGCGAGGCAGAGGCGGCGGGGGGAGGCGGTGGAGAGGATGAGCCGGAGGCGGGCCGGGGTCGCGAGAATGGGACGCGGGGCCGCGCGCAGAGAGGAACTGAGGGGGCGGGCCATGACGGCCGAGCGGGAGTGGCTCACAAGGTGAGGAGGGCGAGCAAGGCGGGCGCGGGCGGGCCTGAGCGGCGCAAGGGAGGAGCGAGTGGGGTTGAGGTAGGAGACGGGGCACGCATGGTGGGGATGGGTCCGTGGGACACGCTGGGAGGTCTGGGGGGGCCATACAGGATGGGACCTGCGCAAGCGCGCTGTGCGTGGTGGCGTGGTGGCAAGGCGGGGGCTGGAGGGTCGATCTGGGAGGTGGCGCCGCTGTGGGGGGCTGGAGGGGGGCGGGGCCGAGGAGAGAGAGGTGGGTGAGAGAGGACTGGGAGAAAAGGGGAGAGGTGGGATGGTGGATGGATGAGGTGGCAGGGTATGTTTTGGGTGAGAGGGGAGGTGGCACGCTTTGTTGGAGGGTAGATAGGATTTGGGTGGAAAAAGATTTAGGTGGGCAGTTTTAGTTTGTGTTTGTTTGTTCGTGATTAAATCAAACAAGGCCATTTGCAAACAGTTTTAGACAAATAAAAAATACTCCATGATCGGGTTTTGTGTTTGAAAATAATAGGGGTTTTGTACAATTCAAAACTAGGCTTTTCAAATAATGCAGTCAAGCAATGCATGATGATGACGATGCAATGCACAAAATCAACGCGATTTTCTAGTAGTGGTTTTGCGGGATGCCACAACATTGCACGTCATGTTTATGTTTCTCTTTATTTTAATACATCTGTCTTAGTAATCGATTTTCCTCATTAGGCGTTATGCCTACCGGCCACGTCCCGAGGGGCGCAGAGAGAAGTCTAGTTACAAGAAGTTGAATCTATCAAATCAGAAGTATCTATGCTAGCATCATTAATTTGTTTACGTTTATGCACAACATGTTTCTCATTGTTTTATAAAGAAATTTGAAGCTTATGAAGAGTATCATCATGAACAAAACACAAAGAGGTAAGCTTATAATATATAGAGTGACAAAACTTTGCAAGAGTTATCATGAAGGTTCGTAGACTTAAGTCTACTAACTTAAAATTCAAAGATGCAACTTTCAAGTCATATTTTCTAATTCTTTTAGTGTCATGATCTAGAAAGAAACTCAATTTACTATCACTTTCGAGTAATTCATCATAAGATAGTTGTACCTTATTGTTGGTGTCACTGTCATACTCCTCGCAGGAGGTATCACTCTGGTTGCTACCCATAAAACACATCCCACTAACGTCGCTCTTGCCTTTGGATGCATCATCTTCATCAGATTCGATATCCACATCAGGAAAGCATGGTTCACCATATTCATTGATGACTGGAAAATACTGTGATCCATCGCTCTAGAAAAGTCACCCATCTTATTATTCTTGATGTTGAGAAGGGGCGCTTCTTCTTGCCCTCCTTGATAGGATGGTCCCCATTACCTTGTTTATCCATCTTCAATAAGAAGTTGGGGTAGGATTTGTGAAAATGTGACGAGTGCACTTTTTGTAGCATCTTTACCTTATGTTTTTGAATTAGTAGTGGTAGGATTTTGGTATTTTACCGCGCTCGCATGCACCTTTTATGCTTGTTTCACCAGGATCCCGAAATTAAAGGCATAGATAGACAAATCAATTGAGAGTAACTCTTCTATTTATAGAGGGAATGTCGTTACCCTAAACAACCATAAACATAGTTTCAATACGAACACATTTGTCTTGATCCTTATCCTGGTCTTGGAGCCTGCATAATACAATGGATGGAGATAACTAGAAAAGAAAACATGTTCTCCTTGATAGCGCGCACA
Source organism: Avena longiglumis (assembly GCA_030063025.1). Taxonomy (NCBI): domain Eukaryota; kingdom Viridiplantae; phylum Streptophyta; class Magnoliopsida; order Poales; family Poaceae; genus Avena; species Avena longiglumis. Next base: position 26,832,257 of record CP125974.1, read on the forward strand.
ACTTTCATGTTGACCACTTTTTCATCTAAGTTTGTTGGGGAGGTGACCCCGGATAGGGTCAAGACAGGGGAAAGATGAAAGGAGTCTCCCTTGTCATGAGCTGAGTTACTGTTTATATTGACCGAGTCACGTAAGATTCGGCCGAGCTAAGCAAGGCCATGACAGCTACAGAAGGGTAAACACCTTATCCGGCCGACATATTAGTTAAGTCGGCCGAGTAAGTCTGACTAACTTGAATACATGTGAAGGCCGAGCCGAGTTATGCGAGACAAGGCCGAGTAACACGAAGCTTGCAGGAGAGGGAGGTGCCTATAGTCAAACCCTAGTCGCTAGCTAGGGAGAATCTGAACAGAGCCAAGCACAAAGGACAAGGAGCAGAGCAGCAGAAGGGCAGAAGAAGGTCACGGATGTGAACGTCATGGAGCCCGAGGCATGCAGGTGGGGCTCTTTGGAACATTGCCATCGTTAGAAGGGGGACACGGAAAGAGGGTCGCCAAGTTACCATATTGGGACAAGCATATTCCTCGAATATGCTTGCCACGTCAGCCCTAGGAGGAACCAAAGCACCCCTTTATAAGAGGAGAAGCGGGCTCCTGAGAAGGGATCGATTCATTCTGGACCTGAGGGCTTGAGTTGTAGTCTTTTTCTCCCTGCTAACAGCTCAAGGAGCACTTGTAGTTCTTGTAAGGAGAAAGAAAGATCTTTATGTTAGTCAGCTGTGTGTAGAAATCACTGCATCTTCCCTCCCCAGATCCCTCTAGCATCCATTGGACCCATACTTTAGCCTACCCATGGCATCTGCCGTGCCACCACCACGATAGTTGGCGCCCACCATGGGGCCAGCAGCGGTGCTAGCTGGAGTCAAGATCCGGACGGGAAACTTCATTCACACCGGCGAGCCCGTTGTCTCTGGCTTAGTCCAGAGATTTAATCTCTGGGACTACGTCAGTGATAACGCATGCAGCTTCAGGAGGAAAGCTCCACCGCGCAAAGTCATCTTCATCAACTTAGGCACGCACCAGATCTACGTCGGCGTCGACACCTCCTGCGTTTATCCTCACAGAGTTATTGATGCAGGAGAGCCTCCCCTCAGCGCTGCGAACGGTCCGTGTGCTGCACGCCCCATCGGCAGCGTCGAGGTGATGGTCGCAGCTGGGGCACAGACGGCAGCACCTGATGGGGATATGCCTACTGGGGTATACCCAGCAGGACGTTTCCGACTGGCCCGTAAGCTGGCGAGTGGGCCTGCATAACGGCGAGTGGATTGAAGCCCAGCAAGGCACCGAGCGATTGGAAGCTGAAGGCCCAGGCGAGTAGATAGGCCCAGTCGGATTAGGTTAAACAACTACCGAAGCTTTAACTGAATCGGTTGAGATATGTAAACCCTAGGGGAGGTGAGCCTATATAAGCCTCCCTATAGGGCGAGTAGAGACATCGCCCATCATACACCCAAGCGACTGCCCTAGGCTGCCGAGCTCGCCCATTGTAACACCTCCATAATACAATCTAGCAGAGTAGGTCTTTACCTCCGGGGCCAACCTGGGTAAAACCCCGTGTCTTTGCCTCATCTCGATCGCAGATGGCTGGCCGCCTTGCCCTTGTTCTACTACTCGCCGATTGCAGCATCTGCCGTGACTATTCCCATGACAGTGGCGCCCACCGGCCTGGCCGTCCGCCGGTGTTGCGCGCAGATCCAATCGCCCATCAACGACGGTCGCCATCGTCGCATGATAGCGATCGGCGAGATGCTCCAAATCTTGCCGAGCAGCTACGTCCCGGCGGCGCGACCCATCACGCACAGCGTGATCCTGCCAATGGGCACGATCAGCCTCTTCGTCGGTCTCACCGACGTCATCGTCTCGGAGGATTCGTCTCGCATCCGCAAATCGCCGCCGCACGATCGGCTCTCTGAGAGCCAGATTCGCACGATCCATCGCCTCGCCTCCGAGTACAACTCGGCCACAAAGAACGCGGGCGGAATTCAGCGCCGCAGAGGATGCGGCTCACCGACGACGCCGACTCGGCGACCCGCGCCACGCCGGATCCATCACCGCGGCCTCATCCGCGGGCTCCATCGCCGTGTCTCCAACGTGGAGACTTCGAGACCCTCCATCCTCGGATCTTCGAATTCCACTCGGTCGGAGAATTCCGCCGACCTCCGGACGGAACCGTCGCCACGCCACACTATGGCAACCGCACCGATCCACGGAGGATCCATTCTCCACCCAATCCCTCCTAACGCCACGGCAACGGAGGTGAGGAGCTCCGCAAGTGGCGGAGGCGGTGAAGCGGAGCAAGCCGAAGCGAAATTTCCGAGCAGGTGACGGCGCAGGAGCTATCACGCTACCACCAGCAGCGGATTAGGTCACGCCTGAACCCCACCGTTCAGGGGCGCGCCCTGAACTTCGACGATGAAAACGACCGGCTGCGTGGTCCGAAGGCGATTCCGCGAGAACGCGCCACCAGGAGGAAGCGCCCGACCCCCGCCAGGATCAACGGCGAGGGGCGCCCCACCTCCACCAAACTGCGCCCCTCCTAGGGACCAGCCGCGGATAGTAGTCTCCTCACGGGAGCGAGACGCAAACGGCCTCCAACTGTTCTCCACCCCAATGGACAACCTCGTGGCAGGCCGAGCAGCAGCCAACAGCATCACAGCCACCGGTGACGGCGCCCTACAGATTCAATACGTCAGGGCCCTACTCGCGAAGGCCGTCGAGCAGCAAAGAGCGGGCGCCGACTCGGCAGGTCGAGTATACCCGCGTTCCTCGGGAAGCAGAGCGGCCTCCGGTCCGCCCGGCAAAACACCCTCAATCGCCGCCACGAGCCACTGCAGCTCCAACACCGACCCGGGAACGCGGCACTCTCCACCAACGACCCCAGGCCGGCAACCAACCTCATCGCTGCCAACGGGCAACCCATCGACGCTCGCACCCACATCATCAACAACCAAAGTTGGTGCGCACGCCAACCCTACGACTTGCGACATACCCTAACTAATCGCCGCGACGGAGAGCCCATGGGGTCGCTTAGTCGACTCGGACCCAAGTGCTTCGGACCAATGATCCGAGGCGAGAAGTACCCGCCAAACTTCAAGGCGCCGAAGGAGATAGAAAAGTACGATTCCTCGTACGACCCCGCCGTCTGGCTCGACACATACCTCATGGCGATGGGGATCGCAGGTCACACTGACCTGCTAGCCGCTCGTTACCTCCCCCTGATGATGGAGGGGACGCAGGTGGATTAACACCTCCCCGTGACAAGATCGACCGGGAGGAGATGCGCGATGCCGCCGTGCACTTCGAATGCTCCTACACCCGCGCCACCACCATCGAGGACCGGAGCGATGCCCAGGGACCCGCGATCGACCCGCAATTGGGTCCAACGGTGGCAAGAACTTTGGTACAACGCGCCGGCATCCACCGGACATCGCGATCCATTGCTTCAAGACCTCGTGCCTTTACGAGCCCTGGTCGCCAAGCTCGCGACTCTCCGCACACTCGACAACATCCCCGACCTCCTCGATATCGCCAAGCGACGCCGAGGAAGATCCGAACCGAAGCGGCAGTCAGGAGGTCAACGCCGCCTGGCGGAAGCAGCGGTGACGCCGATCCGACCTACGCTTAGCGGCATTTTCGCCTCGCGGCAGCCCGGTGATGGCGAGTCGACTTGTCGCCAACGCCGAACGCAGCAGCGCGAGCAAAGCTTCGCCCGCGACGGAGGACAACGCCGCGGTGGCAACTACAAGAACAAGCCAAGGTTCGACCCGGCCCTCCTTAACCAACCATGTGCACTTCATAGCGAGGAAGGAATCCGCGCACACCACCGCCGATCGCCACACCCTCGGAAATCAAGAAGGCACGGCGGCGCGGGAGGACCCGACAACGACCGTAAGCGGCGGAAAATTGACAAAGTAGCCGGCTCGCTCCACACCTTCACAGGCTTCAACACGAGCGCGAAGAAGGTCATCGCCAGCGCTGTCGCCGTCCACGCGTGGCCAGGCGGGCGTTCCCGGTTCCTCAGGTGAGCAGCCCATCACCTGGAGTCGCCAAGACCACTCGCCACGCATCGAATACCCAGGTCGAGTCGCCTTGGTCGACCACTACTGGCTTCCCAAGACTTTGATGGACGGCGGCAGCTCCATCAACATCCTGTACCTCGACACCTTCAGGCGGCTGCGGCTCCCGCAGTCGATGATCGAGACAACCCACACCACATTCCACGACATCGTCCCCGGTCGGAAGGCGTTCCCGATCGGCAAGGTCACGCTGCCAGTCACCTTCGGCACACTGGCAAACTTCCGCAACGAGCGGATCATCTTCGAGCTGGTGCCCTTCGACAGCCCCTACCACAGCGTCCTGGGGCGCCAGGCGTTCGCTAAATTCATGGCAGAGCCCCACTACGCGTACAACGCGATGAAGCTCCCGGGCCGTGCGGCGTCATCACCATCAACGGCGACCTCGACATGGCTGCCGAGTGCGAGGCCAAAGGAGCCGAGCTCGCTGACGCCGTCATCGCGGCGGATACCAACCACGCCGACGAGCTCACCAAGTACGGCGGTGTCAACAACGACCCACCATACTCAAGAAGCCCAACTCGGGCGCAAACACCTCAACCTTTGAGGCCACGGCCTTGCGCACTTGCCGTCGAGCTGGTCCCAGCGACTCGGCCCAGGCGATGACGATCGGGAAGGGCATGAGCCCAGCATAGGAAGGCGCGCTCATCGAGTTCCTCCGTGAGAAAGGGACATCTTCGCATGGAAACCCTCGACATGCCCGGTGTCCCTAGGGAGCTCAGCGAGCACAAGCTAAACGCCGACCCCAAAGTGCGACTGTGGCGGTCGCTGCGGCCCTTCAATGAAGAACGCCGTCGAGCAATCGCCGAGGAAGTGCAGCGTCTACTGCCGGCTTCATCCGCCAATCAAGTACTCAAGTGGGGCAAACCCAGTCTGGTCGAGAAGAACGGGACACGGAGAATGTGTATCGACTACACAAACCTGAACGGCGCTTTGCCCAAAGGAGCGATTCGTCCTCCCGCGGATCGACCAGATAATCGATTCAACCGCGGGCTCGGAGTCACTCTGTTTTCTCGACGCCTACTCTGGGTACAACCAGATCAAAATGGCCGTAGAAGACGAGGAGAAGACGGCGTTCATGACACCATTCGGAGCTTTCTGCTACACCGCCATGACCTTCGGCCTCAAGAACGCCGAGGCAACCTACCAGCGGTGCATGCAAGAATGCCCCGCGAGCCAAATTGGCCGCAACATCCACGTCTACATCGACGACGTGGTCGTAAAGTCCGCTCGCCAGGGCGACCTACTCACCGACCTGGCGGAAACATTCGCCAACTTGCGAAAATACAAGATAAAACTCAACCCAGGCAAATGCACCTTCGGTGTACCAGCAGGACAACTACTGGGGTACGTCGTCTCCAAACGAGGGATCGAGGCGAACCCCACGAAGATCGACACGATCGCCTCGGCTAAAAACCCGAGTGCTGCGCGGCGTCAAAAGCTGGCCAAGGTGGCGGCTCTCGGTCGCTTCATCCCCGCTGGCGAAAAGCGATGCCCCTATACCGCCTGCGCAGAACCCCACCTTCCGTGGGACAAGGAGGGGGACGACGCTCGCGACCTCAAAAGGTGCTACTACGCCGCTGCGCCGCCCCACCGACAAAGAACCCATGCTTTGGTTTACGTCGCGGCGTCCGAAGCGTCGTCAGCGCCGTGATGGTCGTCGAACGCCGGAAGAAAAGGCGCCAGTCCGGTGGCGGTGTACTACATCAGCGAGGTCCTCAAAGTCGCGCCAGTACCTGATACCAAAAGCTAGTATACGCGGTCTTGAGCTCGTGGCGCTGCCCTACTTCCGTGAGCACCCGATCACGGCCGTTTCCTTAGCACCACTTCAAGACATCATCCGCAATCGCGGCGGCCGGCGGGTCGCCAAGTGGCCGAGATCGGCGTCCACAACATCAAATACGAGCCAGCGATCAAGTCGCAGGCCCTAGCGGACTTCATCCGATTGGGAAGAGGCCCAAAGCGGAGAAGCTGCCATACCTCCATTACTGGAGCTTACACTTCGACGGCTCCAAGAACGCGGACGGCGCAGGCGCAGGGATCGTGATTTCTTCACCGAAGGGCGACAAGCTCCGCTACGTCCTCTGCCTCGACTTCACACCTTGCACCAACAACATGGCCGAGTACGAGGCCCTACTCCACGGCATGCGAGCTGCCAAGGAGATGAATGTCAACCGCCTACGCTGCTACGGAGATTCCGACCTCGTCGCAGGGCAAGTCGCTGGCACCTGCGATGCCGTCTCCCCCACCATGGCGGCGTACCGCCAAGCAGTGGACAAGTTGGGCGGACACTTCACCGGCTACTCCGTCGAATGGATCGACAGGCGGAAGAACGAGGAGGCCGACGCACTCTCTCGCATCGGGTCAGCTCGACTCGCACCACCCGCCGGCGTTTTCCTCGACACAATCTCCAAGCCATCAGTCTCTCCCCCGAGGGAAATCGACATCGGAGTCCCACTCCAACTAGAGGCAGCCTTGGTCGCACTCGTCAACGAGCGAACGTGGACCAAGCCCTACATCGCCTACACGAAGCCGCACCTGGGCGGGCGAGAAACGCTCGGATGATCGCTCGCCGATGCAAGTCCTACACCATCATCGACGGCGAGTTCCATAAGCGCAGCGTCACCGGCGTATTCCAACGTTGCGTCCAACCAGCTGAAGGACGCAAGATCCTCCACGACATCCACTCCGGTGATCGCGCCACTGCGCCGTTGCTCGTCGCCAAGGCTATGCGACATGGTTTCTATTGGCCCGCTGCGCCGACGCCGCCGATATCGTCCGGATGCGCGGGTGCAACGCCAATCGGGCGCGCGTGTCGAGCTCGGCTCAAAACAATCCCCATCACCGCCATTCGCCGTATGGGGCATGGACATGGTAGGCCCCTTCAAGAAAGCCCCCTCGGCTACACCCACTGCTGTGTCGACAAATTCACGAAGTGGGTGGAGGCCAAGCGTCCGAAATGCGACGGGAAGACCGCCACTAAATTCCTACGCGAGCTCATATATCGCTACGGGTTCCCAAACAGCATCATCACGGACAACGGCACCAACTTCGCCAAGGGAGCCATGGCCGAATTCTGCGAAGAGCACCACATCCGGCTCGACCTCGCGTCAGTCGCCCACCCGGAATCCAACGGCCAGGCGGAACGGGCCAACCAAAGCATTCTCCACGTCCTAAAGCCGCGACTCCAAGTACCACTTGAGCGCACCGCCGGGTGCTGGGTAGAGGAGTTGCCTTCTGTCATCTGGGGGATCCGCACCTCAGTCAACAGATCGACGGGATTCACTCCCTTCTTCATGGTCTACGGTGCCGAAGCAGTCATGCCCACCGACCTCGAACACGACTCGCCGCGGGTCGTCCACTATACGGAGGTTGCAAACAAGCTTGCCCGCCAAGACGGGATCGACCAACTCGACGAAGCACGTGACCTCGCTTGGCCACGAACCGCTATCTACCGAAGGACTCCGCGCTACCACGGCGGGTGAAAGCGCACCTTCCGAGGCGACCTGGTGTTACGCCTCATCCAGGACAAGAAGGGCATGCACAAGCTCTCCCTCCATGGGAAGGCCCATTCGCTATCGGTAGCGTGCTCGCAGACGCCTACTACCTCATCGACGTCCGGGGCGGCGAACTCGGCGATCAGCGACCATGGAATGTGAACCTCATCCGGAAGTTCTACTCCTAGAACCCCACATGTACTCTCCGGTCGCTATGAAATAAAAAAGCGGTTACGCAAATTGCGCCTACTCTCCATGACTTGTGCCACACTTTTCGTAATAACAGCGTTACGCTAATTGCAGAAGTCAACCTTTGGCACAGCGATCGGCACGGCTAAGTAGTGCGGTGTAAAACCGGATCACCTCGGGTCTTGCATCGTCCACAGCAAAACGCCTGGAGCCCCATTGAGTCGCCTAGCTCGGCGGTTCTGACCAAGACAAGCGCCTCGCTTCTCACAGCGACCTTGGTCCTCGCATCCTCGGCATAGCGACTCGAACGGCTAAGTACCACGCTCGGGGATGAAGACCAGTTCGTTGCGGTCGAAAACGCCAAGTAAGAGAGCATGCCGGGACTCGCCCCACCGGACCCGGGCGGCAGGAGTGAGCTCACACCAGCAGCGCTAAGTCCTCAACCACCCTTAAGTCGCGCCTAGAACTACCAAGTACCACCCTGGGGACTCGGCCACCCGACCTCGTTCGCGCGGAAAGCGGTAAAATCTGAGAACTCAAGGGAGTCGCTTAGCGGCTGGCTCTTCGAGCTCGGCGAGTCGACCAAAACATCAAAACACATGACAATAACACATACGTCATATACCAGGTGAACCCTACAAAAGAGCGGCGCTCGGGGACTCGTTCAAAATCAATCACAAACACACAACAAAATACCAAAATAGACACAACGTCTCATTCAATTGGGTATTACCTTTGTTTCATGTTACAAAATATGCGCGTGGCGACTGCCGCTAATGCCACAAGGCAAACCATCTTAGTCTGCAGGCTTCGATGACGATTCGCCAACATCCCGGCGATTGCAGATGAACGCCGTGTACGGGTTTGACGGATACGTCGTCAGCTCACCCGCCATCGCCGCGCGAAAAGGTTGCTCGACCTTGAAGTCACGATGCGGCGGCTCGGGGTCGTTCGGCGCGACGACCGTCTCCTGGTACGGATGGAGGTCGCCCATTGCCCGAACACGTTACGAATACGTGGCGCACGGTCACAACGAGGACCTCGGACATCTCCACCGCGCCCGATCGGCGATGGATATCCACTCGTCACATCGTCGATGTCGAAATCTTGAAGTGGGCGGTCAAGGCTCAAGGCCATCGACTCCGCTGAAACGCCGACCGCGTCATGTACTCACCGACGCGGCGCCTTCTCCAAATATTTCCACACCTCAACGAGGTCTGGGAATCACCTCCGTGGCGATATCTCTTGGAGATAGCGCGGATGCGTCGCCAACAATGTCGCGAGTCGGCGAGCATGTTACGCGCCTCGCGTCGAGCGAGCTCGCCTCTCCTTCGCTATCGATGATGCGACCAGCGAGTAGAAGACAACAATGAATACGACGGACACTACAAAAGAGACAACCATCGGAAAGGAAGGTGTACTCACCAAGCAGCGGACGGGCGAGTTCCGTGATGAAGCATTGAAGTGATGTATGGTCGTCCTGAAGCCCAGCAATGAGGACTTCCGACACCTTGCAATCCTCCTCAGCGGCTGCAATGGCGGCCTTAGCTCGCTCGTCAGCCGAGCTCGCTTCTTCCTTCGCTTCCCGCAGCTCGCGCTCGAGGTTGGCGATCCACTGTTCAGCGGCACTCAAGGACGATTGCGCCGACGCTAATTCACTAGCTGGGACAAGCCCCTGGCGAGCTTCCTCTGCCTTCGCAGCAAAAGCCTGAAGCCCTTTGTTCGCTTCCTCGACGATGGCCATCTCCTTCTCCGCGCTGCCATGCCAATCGTCGCCGACTCAAGCTGCAGACCACACATCACGAAAAAGTTAGTCAAAGCAAAATTCCTAAGTGCCCACCGCTGAAATTCAGCGATGCACTGGGACTGGCGATCAAGAAAATCCTAAGTGCCCACCGCTAAAATTCAGCGAGTCTTTTCGGGGACCGCGATCAAGAAATTCTAAGTGCCCACTGAAATTCAGCGAGTGCATACTCGGGGACTGGCGATCAAGAAATTCCTAAGTGCCCACCCGCTAAAATTTAGCGCATGCACACTCGGGGACTGGATGCGAAAAATAAAAAGATGAGAAATTATAAGAATCAGGTCGCTGCAAAGCACCGACCTGATCCTCGGGGACTGGATGTACCTGGATGGCTGCGCCAAGCATGCCATGGAGTTGTATCGTGTCCACGGACGCGAGTAGCGGCGTGTGCTCACGGCGTTGGTCGACTTCAGCGTCGGTCCGGAGCGTGGCTCGAGGCGCCCACTCGCCGTGGCCGCCTTGGTTACGGCGTGGGAAGGTAGCGATAGAGGCACCGCTCAATAGAGGTCGCCTCGCCGTTCGTGCAAGGAAGCGCCCTCCTTTGTAGACGCCGCTGCCTCCACGGGCTGGCTGGTGCACCGCCGTGTCATCGAGATAGTGACGGTATTGTCACCCTTGGCCTTCTTGCTGCCATCCGCCGAGACGACGACCTCGTCCGCCTTCCTCTTCAGGGAAGGATCCTCCTCGCTAACGCGGCGGATGGCACCTTAGCCACGGTCGGATGGCCCATCCTCTTCACTCCGGTCCTGCGCATCAATCGAATAAGCAAAACAATTGAAGTAACTATGAAAAACAAGGATGGATGAGTGCACTCACTTGGCGATCGGGATAAACGTAGCCTGTGCAGGAGGCTGGTTTTCCAGTTCAGGCCCAGTCGGCGATCCAGCCCCATCTCGGACGTCGCGTGCCCAAGACACGGACGGCTTCTTCGTCGTTGAGGCCGGCTGGAGCCTCAGGATATCTTCGGCAGGAGCCTCCTTGGCGGCCGCTATAGTTGAGCCTCCCTTCGTAGAGGGGCGAATGGCGGAGCATTGAAGCCAGCGACACTTCCTCGGTCGCCGCGTCATCAGTTCGGCTGGCGCGTCCTCCCGCCGGGCTGGGAGCATCGGAGCTGCTACCGAGTCTTGCGGCGAGGCGATGGATGGCCGTCTTCTTCTTCGGGGCTTGCCTCCTTTCCTTCTTCTTCTTCTTGACGGAGTGGCAGCGGCGAGGTGGTCTCTGGGAGCTCGTCGTCGTCATCGTGACGCTCGAGGCTTTTGCTTGCCTCGATCTCGCGCTGTCGTTGTCTGCAGGTCTTTCGGACCAGCGGGGAGACCTCCTCCTCGGACTCGTCGTTGTCGTCCTCGTCGCCCTTGGCGGGCGGCGACTCGCCCACGTCCTGGTCGGATGATCCCGACCTCTCGTCGTTCGAAGGAGGGAGCCACCCTTCCACCACTTGGAATAGCTGCAACGAATATATAATGAATCAGAATTACCGCGACTGCATAGACTGCGACTGCGAGCAAATTAAGGTGGTTACCGTTGGAGCTGGACGCATGTATAAGGCGACCCGCCTGCATCCGGTACACCGGGTAATCTTCTTCAGCTGGAGGTAGTCCTCCATTTTCCATTTGTCGGCAGGCCCGTCGAGTCTCCCGGCCCGTGTCTTGGTACATGTAGTGGTCACGCTGGGCGGCGGGAGCCGCGCCGAGCCAGCAGTTACAGATTTATCGTCCGAGGCCCTTCTTTTCGGACGCGGATGGTGCGGAGCATCGTCGGCGACCATCCGCTGGTCGTTGGGGAGCTTGCCGACTTGGAGATGGCGGCTCGGACCGATTGGCGAATCAGCGGGATCGCCGCCTCGTCCTCCGGAGTCGCCTCGGCCACGTAGAACCACGACTTCTTCCGATCGCTTTGCCTTGGCGGGCAGCATCGGATCAAAGAATGAGGCTTTGCACTTGAGTTGGAATGTCGCCGCCCGCTAGCATTGGGCCTGTTTCCTCGCGGTGATCCGTCCGTGGAGCAGATCTTGCCACAAGGGAAGTAGGGCGGCAGCCGTAGCACTCGCAGAACGCTTAAAATGGCGAGCTGCTTTCGATCTGTGGGGACCCAGATCGGCTGGATCCGTAGAAGCGAAGCCGGAAGAACAGGACGAGGGAAACCATAGCCCCCTCGAGGTGATGGTGAACAGATGAATTCCCTCTCGCGGGTTTGGGGTCGTTTCTGCGGAATACGCCAGCCGGCTCGCGGATCCCGGCCTCCTCGAAAGAGGCCACCGCCCTCGTGCATTGGATCTACCCCACGGTTCGGTGGAAAGGGCCATGGCGAGGGTTGGTTGGGTCGGATGCGAGGAAGGAAAATGCCTTGGTCGACGGAAGTGGTGAGAAGTTGGCTCTACAATCGCCATTCCCCTTATATAGTGGGTGTTACCCGCCAGGAAGCCGTTACGCGATGATTCGCCAAAAGTTACCGTTGGATTACTAGCAGCTAGTTTGACCGCTACCGACGGTCCAACTCCGCCACTCACCACGACCCAATCACTATGACAAGTGTTTAGCCGACTTCGCCTGCGTAAAGCCGCAACTTGGATTACTGGTTTTCTTCTTTATGCGAGCCCGGACGATTCAACTGGATGCCTACTCGAGGTCAGATACTCCATTGCCCGGCCAGCCCACCTACGCCTAATCAGACGGCCTCGGGGACTCTTGATGGGGATATGCCTCGGGGTATACCCAAGGGGCGTTCCGGGCCCAGAAAGCTGGCGAGTGGGCCTGCATAACGGCGAGTGGATTGAAGCCCAGCAAGGCACCGAGTGATTGGAAGCTGAAGGCCCAGGCAAGTAGATAGGCCCAGTCGGATTAGGTTAAACAACTACCGAAGCTTTAACTGAATCGGTTGAGATATGTAAACCCTAGGGGAGGTGAGCCTATATAAGTCTCCCTATAGGGCGAGTAGAGACACATTCCATCATACACCCAAGCGACTCGCTGCCTAGCCGCCGAGCTCGCCCATTGTAACACCTCCATAATACAATCTAGCAGGAGTAGGTCTTTACCCTCCGGGGGGCCGAACCTGGGTAAAACCCTGTGTCTTTGCCCTCATCTCGCACCGCAGATGGCTGGCCGCCCTTGCCCCTCGTTCTACTACTCGCTGCCGATTGCAGCATCTGCCGTGACTATTCCCACGACTGCAGCAGGCGCCGGATCAAGCAAGGAAACAGCGGCGGGAGGACAGTTGACCACAAAGCAAGCAGCTCCACAGCCTATCGAGGTAGATCCATCAGCAGCCAAGTCAGCCGAGGTACATGAGACAACCCCGAAGGCAGCAAGGGTAAGATGGCCACCTCTAGAAAGACCAGAAAATATTCTCCAGGAAACTATAGATAATCTGACCACGCCTGTAGCGCCGATACTTGATCCGGCTAATGCTCAGGCTGAGTTAGAAGAGACTAGCGAAATCTTGGCGGAGGCAAAAGGTGTCGGCCTTGCGGGAGTCCTTGAACAGGACCCTGCGGGAGTATGCCAAGGCAAATAAACTAGATGTTGCCCCCCGAGCGGGTAGATGAATTAAGATTGAGAGGAAAAAACCTCATGAATGATATCAACAAAGAGCATGTGTGGCATCCCGCAAAACCACTACTAGAAAATCGCGTTGAATTTGTGCATTGCATCGTCATCATCTTGTGTTGTTTGCATAAAACTATTTTCGCAAAGCCCGGTTTTGTTTTCTATATTAAACGCCCCGTCTTTATTCAAAACTCAAAACCCGGGCTTGTCAGGATTATTTTATTTTGCCTTGCATTGGTCTGCAAAGGCCATGTTTTAATCAAATAAAAATAATAAATTATTTTAGCGCAGGCGGTCGAGCGGGCCGAGACCCGACGACCACCCTGTTTTAAAATCGGTCCGTCCTGGACACCCCAACAAAACCTAAACCTACCCAGAAACCTACCCACACCCCCCTGGCCACCTCACCCCCTCCAATCGTTGGCCGCCACCTCACCCTCTCCCTCTCCCCCCTCCAATCCTAACCGGCCACCTAGCCTACCCCCCCTTCTCTCTCTCCTCACAGCCACCACTCAGCACACTCACCATCCCACACAACACAACACACAACACACTCACGCACACACCAAACACACACCTAGCGCGCTGCCCTCCCCAGATCCCACCTCCCAGTGCACGCCACGCACGCCCCCGGCCCCACACGACCCGACCTGTCCCCGCGCCGGCCTCTCTCCCTCACACCCAGCCGCCCCCTACCCCTCTCTCTCTGCCGCTGGGGCCCTCACCGCCCCTGGCCCACCCTCCAGTCAAACCCCCACCCAGCTCTCACCCACCAACCCCCGCCAGGCCCACCCTCCCCAGGCACGCGCCCCACGCGGCGTGCCGCTCCCTCCCTGCTCATCTTCCTCCCCTCGCGCGGCCTCTCCCTCCTCTAGCCCCTGCCCCTCGCCCCAACCGCTGCACGCTGCCTCCTCCTCTTTCGCCGGGCGTCGCCTCCCTTCGCCGCCCTCCGCCGTCGCCCCCCGCCCATCCATCCTCCCAGGCTCACTCCCGCCTCCGCCTGCTAGCCCTCTCCAGCCCGGCCCCTTGCGCCTTATCCTCACCCGCCTCATGCTCGCGAGAACCTGGCCGCCAGCCCGCCTGACCCGCCCCGCTGCCGCCTCCACCGCCGCCCAGCCTGCTCTCCGCCTCCGCCTGGCCGCCCAGAAGGCGCCGCCCGCCTTCGCCTCCCAGCCTCGGCGTCGCCCGCGCCAGGCCTCCTCACGACCGCCGCCTCCGTCAGCGTCCTCCGCCCGCGCCCGTGTAGCGTCCCCGCCACGCATCGCCGCCCGAGGCCGCCTGTCCTCGGCCCGCGCAGGCGCCTCGCCCCGAGCCGCCTCCCCGCCCAGCCGCCTCGTCGGCCAGCGCCAGTCGCCTGCTGGGCCACCCTCGGTGTGTCGCTGCCAGACCCCACCTTGCGCCGTGGCTTCGCCGCCTCGGCCTCGAGTGGCGCCGCCCGCAGCCTTGCTTCGTCGTCACCAAGTCCGTAGGGTGTTCGAGCAGTGGCTGCGCGGAACTTGGCTCGTGGGTCCGCAAGCACCCTGGTCCAACGTCAACAAGATGGTAGGACGCGTTCAGGACTATGGGATCAGTCGGTTCGACAAGACCTTCGTGCTACGTCCAGTTCGTCTACCATCGGTGCCACTCGAAGACCGCACCAATGGGTAACACAAGTTCTCCATCGACCACCGGAGTCCGGAACGTCGAGGCCTTCGCGGATCCGAAGCCCCGAACCCGAAGGTATTCTACACAGAACAACAAGACCGCCACACCGACGCCATGTTCTCCCTCCCAAACCCGATGACCGCCATGATCTTCGTCCCGGACGCGAGACCGAACCGGAGACCGAACTGAGAGATCATCGCCACAGATCGTCAAGGTTCCCACATGGATGCGACAAGTGCTTCACCGATCGACAAGACCGGCGACGCGGCGAATGCGACAGATCGCCCAGACGCCAAGATTGCCGAGAACCCTCCCGTGCTAACACTCGATGGCGCGAGCCCGACAAGATCCTCATAACGGCAAGATCGACCCCGTGGTACCGACAAGACCTGCGCGACGACAAGAACGGCACCGATCCGAAGACCCTGAACCCCAGATCTGGACCCTGGACCCCGTGGAACCCTGAACCCTGAGACCGACCCCGAATCCCGGAACCTCAAGACCGTCGAGCCCTAATGTGACCCCTTTCTCGAGCCCTATTCTTATAAATGAAATATAAACTTGTTGCATATTGAACTGTTCATGCATGCAGCTTTGTGGTTTGGGGGCCTTATGCAGATTCACCTAATAATTAAATATGGGGCCCATATGCGGGCAAATCTAGTCTCATATTGGCCTCATTTAAATTTGTGTAGCGAACCGGTTCCATCTGTTGCATTGCTAAACAACATTTAAAATTGCGGGGTTCTAAATAACTTGAACCATCTAATTAATTGTCGGGACCCCGGTTCCGCTTAATATGACCTAATTGCATCGCACCTTGCCATGCCATACATCATGCATGCATCATGCCGATCTTCTGCCGTTGTATTAAATATTGCATCCGGTGTTTCTTCTAGTGTTTTGCTTCTTCGCGGATAAGGCCGTTGAGTAGATGTGAGCTTTGATCTTGGTTGAACCTTCAACAATGTTTTAGGCGAGCATCTCCCCTTTCTACCTATCTTACTTTTATAGTATTTACTTCCCTCTGTTGATCTATTGCTATACGTATTTGCGATGCTTTAGTTTCGTACTGTGATATCCTTGCAGCCTTATATTGCCTTGGACACACCCTATTACCGGTTGTTTGGTAGATAGTTGGACTTCAAGCGTCGTAGTTGCTTGCCCAGTCTTGATGTGTGTCGTCATATGCCACGATTCTTGATGTATTGCCGCATGTTGATGTTGGAGATGATTCTAGTTTTACTTATCGTCACTTTAATTTCTGTTTAACAACTAAAAATTGAATAAGCGAGGCATCGGTGGGTGATAGATAATTTTTGGTTTCGACGCCCACTTGTGTCCCGTAAGACCCAGTACTTGATACTGTTCCTTGATTTATCGCGCTATCCACATCCGGGAGGTATATGGGACCCCACGAGCGAGCTTGATTCCTCATATTTCTTGGGGCCACAAACTAGTTTGAGGTTTTATTTACGATCCTGTACTTATGCCATGCTACTTTACGTATTTAAATTGTGCGAGGAGCACATGTCTTGTTAGGATCGGGACACGCTTCTGTGGTATCGACAAGCCCAGCCACACTTTCGGGTTCCCGATTGTTCTGATCCACCCAAACCTTGAGGCCGTCTCGGTCTAGCTTCGCGGGATCTACTTAAGGGTGGCCCGAAAATATTTCTGAATCTGTGATTGTTCGTGAAAGCCTCGTTGGGTTTTGATTTGGTTTTCGAGGTTGATCGGCGTGTGTTGCTATTGGTGCACCCGGCGGGTAAAACTTTCAAAGCCGTGTCATGGATATGGACGACTTGGAGCATGATATCTCGATCATAGACAAGCATAACTAAAGTTTATTGTTATAAATTTGACTTATAATGACTAGTAATCAGCTTCACTATAACGGAATGGCTAATTAATACTGCCCACAAGTGCTTGTTTGATTGTCGCTTGCGACAATTGTATCTGACTAGTAAGTATTGCAACTACAACGAGTTGGCTGATTAAAAGTACCAACAACTGCTGGGTTCATGGGTTATCTCATGTTAAATGCATCTGACTAGTAAGTGCTGCCACTATAACGGAATGGCCAACTAAAAGTGCCCACTGTTTACTTTATCAGGATGATTATCTAAACCTGACTAGTAATTGCTGCAACGATAACTGAATAAATAAAACTACCAACGGTGTGAGTTCCTCGGTTGACTTCCTCGTTTGGTCTCGAGGGGGAAACACCAGGATGGGTTTGTTTGGTGTTAGCTTCAGGTTGGATCCGGATAGGTCATTCTCACCCCTCTCTGATGTCCGCCAGTTGTATCGAGTCTCTATAGGTTGTTTAGTGCATGCTGCCGTTGCCGCCTCAGTCCACCATACCTATGTAGGCGAGGACCGCCGAATTCTAGCCTCGCCGTGTCTTGGCCTCGATCGACGCTCCTTCTTTTTCCTTTGCCCTTTGTCGGCACCCTTTTGTTTAAGCGGTTTTGAGTTCGACGTCGTTAGCGAGGTTACCCTTCGGCTTGGCAGGGGTTATGGACGCCATTGGTTATTCTTGAGGCTCTTAGCCCCATTTGCATCTTGTCCGTAGTCGGACGCTCGATCATTTTGAAGGTGATTTGGATCTTTGTATATTATATCAGTATTCTTGACTCCTTGAGTCGTTATATATATATATACATTACGTGGGTCCCATCGAGGACTGTTGTGTGATGTTATTGCCGTTTTCCACCCGCACGAAAGTGCTGGTGGGCACCTTTGAATCGTTTCTATGCGGGTTTGGTGAATTTTGCCCAAACTTGCATAGGTCCGATCGAGGGTGTTACAGTGGTATCGAGCTCGGCATTGCGATACTTACAAGTCCAACTGTAGGATAACCTAGCTAACGGCGAGTAGAGTGTCAAAACTATTTTTGAAAATCCGTTGGATAGTTCTGATTAGGTCTGATTTTACTCCTTACCCCTTTGCTATTCCTCTCTTACCTCTACGTGTTTTGAATCCGCTCTCTTCTCTTTCTTCGAGTCCAGGAATTCTCGTGGTTGGGTTCCGTCGTACCTTTAGGGTTTCGCTTCCTTCTTTGATAACGGTGCTCTCCCATCCGGTGTTCATGCTGCTTAAGGAATCCGTCTTCCGTGGAGCCATTCTTTGTTCTTTGTTTGTGCCTTGTCCGTTCCGCAGCGACATCCTCGCTGCATCGATCGATGCGCATCACTCCTTTGTTCGAACCTCGCTTGTCGAGATCTTGATCTGAATCTCGTGAGTTGGTTGCATAACTCTATTCGTGTACATAGTAATGCTTTGAGTGCGGGATGGAGTCGCGACCATACCACTACTCTTATCATTCGCTTATGTACATTGAATGATGGATCGATGCAATTTACTCCGTCCGCTGAAGTAGAGGTGGTCTTACCTTTAACTTCGCCCGTTGTTTATCCGGAGTGTTCTCTCGACGATCACGGACAACGACCCTTTGTTGGTGGTGTCGCCGGTTTCAAGATGAAGAAGGAACCCTCGTTAGTGGTGTCGCGAGGATCTACACGAAACGAGAAGACGCAGTTCGCCGACCAATCCTTCCGGTACCATGAGGCGGATCTCGAGGGCGAGATCCATTGTTAGTGGTGTCGAATTGTGGCATCCCGCAAAACCACTACTAGAAAATCGCGTTGAATTTGTGCATTGCATCGTCATCATCTTGTGTTGTTTGCATAAAACTATTTTCGCAAAGCCCGGTTTTGTTTTCTATATTAAACGCCCCGTCTTTATTCAAAACTCAAAACCCGGGCTTGTCCGGATTATTTTATTTTGTCTTGCATTGGTCTGCAAAGGCCATGTTTTAATCAAATAAAAATATTAAATTATTTTAGCGGGGCAGTCGAACGGGCCGAGTAGACCCGAACGACCACCCCAGGTTTTTAAAATCGGTCCGTCCTGGACACCCCAACAAAACCTAAACCTACCCAGAAACCTACCCACACCCCCCTGGCCACCTCACCCCCTCCAATCGTTGGCCGCCACCTCACCCTCTCCCTCTCCCCCCTCCAATCCTAACCGGCCACCTAGCCTACCCCCCCTTCTCTCTCTCCTCACAGCCACCACTCAGCACACTCACCATCCCACACAACACAACACACAACACACTCACGCACACACCAAACACACACCTAGCGCGCTGCCCTCCCCAGATCCCACCTCCCATGCGCCACGACGCCCCCCCACACGACCCCACTGTCCCAGCGGCCTCTCTCCCTCACACCCAGCCCCCTACCCCTCTCTCTGCTGGCCCTCACCGCCCAGCCCACCCTCTCAAACCCCACCCAGCTCACCCACCAACCCCGCCAGCCCACCCCTCCCAGACGCCCACGCTGGGCGTGCCTCCCTCCTCACTCATCTTCCCCTCGCTGCCTCTCCCTCCTCTAGCCCGCCCCTTCAACCGCGGCTGCCGCCGCCTACCTCCTCCCGCCGCTCCGCCTCCCGCCACTCGCGCCCTCCCGCTGCCCCCGCCTCCATCCTCCCAAGTAGCTCACCCGCCTCCGCGCCTCTGCCCTCTCGGCTCCAGCACCTGCCCCACGCTGCCTCCTCCCCACCCGCCTTGTCGCAGCAGAACCCGCGCCCGCCCGGCGCCCGCTCCCGCCCGGCCCGCCTCCACTGGCGAGACAGGCCCCGGACCTCCGGCCTCCGCCTCGGCCAAGCCCGCGCCGCCTTCGCCGCCTCCTCGCCTCCCGCGTGCTCCGGCGTCGCCCGGCGCCAGCCCCCTCTGGCGAAGTCGCCTCCTCGTCAAGCGTCCTCGCGCGCCCGCTCCGGCCAGCGTCCGCCGCCGCCCGCCTCGAGGCCGCCCGTCCTCGACCCGCGGCCAGCCGTTGCCTCGCGCCCGCCAGCTTCGCCTCCGCGCCGCCGTCGTCCGCGCCCAGTCGCCCGGCCGGCCCAACACCCTCGGTGTGTCGCTGCAGACCCCACCTTGCCGCATAGCCTCGCCTCGAAAGTGGCGCCGCCCGTGCCGTGCCTTCGTCGTCACCAAGTCCGTAGGGTGTTCGAGCAGTGGCTGTGCGGAACTTGGCTCGTGGGTCCGCAAGCACCCTGGTCCAACGTCAACAAGATGGTAGGACGCGTTCAGGACTATGGGATCAGTCGGTTCGACAAGACCTTCGTGCTACGTCCAGTTCGTCTACCATCGGTGCCACTCGAAGACCGCACCAATGGGTAACACAAGTTCTCCATCGACCACCGGAGTCCGGAACGTCGAGGCCTTCGCGGATCCGAAGCCCCGAACCCGAAGGTATTCTACACAGAACAACAAGACCGCCACACCGACGCCATGTTCTCCCTCCCAAACCCGATGACCGCCATGATCTTCGTCCCGGACGCCGAGACCCCGAACCCCGGAGACCCGAACCTGAGATCATCGCCACAGATCGTCAAGGTTCCCACATGGATGCGACAAGTGCTTCACCGATCGACAAGACCGCCGGCACGACCGCGAATGCGACAGGATCGCCCCAGGACGCCAAGATTGCCACGAGAACCCTCCCGAGTGCTAACACCGCCTCGATGGCGCGAGCCCGACAAGATCCTCATAACGGCAAGATCGACCCCGTGGGACCGACAAGACCTGCGCGACGACAAGAACGGCACCGATCCGAAGACCCTGAACCCCAGATCTGGACCCTGGACCCCGTCGAACCCTGAACCCTGAGACCGACCCCGAACCCCGGAACCTCAAGACCGTCGAGCCCCTAATGTGTGACCCCTTTTCCTCGAGCCCTATTCTTATAAATGAAATATAAACTTGTTGCATATTGAACTGTTCATGCATGCAGCTTTGTGGTTTGGGGGCCTTATGCAGATTCACCTAATAATTAAATATGGGGCCCATATGCGGGCAAATCTAGTCTCATATTGGCCTCATTTAAATTTGTGTAGTGAACAGGTTCCATCTGTTGCATTGCTAAACAACATTTAAAATCGCGGGGTTCTAAATAACTTGAACCATCTAATTAATTGTCGGGACCCCGGTTCCGCTTAATATGACCTAATTGCATCGCACCTTGCCATGCCATACATCATGCATGCATCATGCCGATCTTCTGCCGTTGTATTAAATATTGCATCCGGTGTTTCTTCTAGTGTTTTGCTTCTTCGCGGATAAGGCCGTTGAGTTGATGTGAGCTTACCGATCTTGGTTGAACCTTCAACAATGTTTTCGTGAGCATCTCCCCTTTCTACCTATCTTACTTTTATAGTATTTACTTCCCTCCTGTTGATCTAATGCTATCTGTGTTGCGATGCTTTAGTTTCCGTACCTGTGATATCCCTTGCAGCCTTATATTGCCTTGGACACACCCTATTACCGGTTGTTTGGTAGATAGTTGGACTCGCGCGTCGTAGTTGCTTGCCCAGTCTTGTGTGTGTCATATGCCACAGTTGCTGATGTATTGCCGCATGTTGATGTTGGAGATGATTCTAGTTTTACTTATCGTCACTTTAATTTCTGTTTAACAACTAAAAATTGAATAAGCAGAGGCATCGGTGGGTGATAGATAATATTTGGTTTCCGAACGCCCACTTGTGTCCCGTAAGACCCCGAGTACTTGATACCTGTTCCTTGATTTATCGCGTTATCCACATCCGGAGGTATATGGGACCCCCAGCCGTGAGCTTGATTCCGTCATATTTCTTGGGGCCACAAACTAGTTTGAGGTTTTATTTACGATCCTGTTATGCCATGCTACTTTACGTATTTAAATTGTGCGAGGAGCACTGCATTGTTAGGATCGGGACACGTTTACGCTGCATCGACAAGCCCAGCCACACTTCGGGTTCCCGATCGTTCGCCGTCCACCCAAACCTTGAGGCCGTCTGAGTCAGCTAGCCGTTCGGGATCTACTTAAGGGTGGCCCCGAAATATTTCTGAATCTGTGATTGTTCACCGTGAAAGCCTCGTTGGGTTTTGATTTGGTTTTCGAGGTTGATCGGCGTGTGTTGCTATTGGTGCACCCGGGTAAAACTTCGAAAGCCGTGTCCGCGGATATGGACGACTTGGAGCACAGTATCTCGATCATAGACAAGCATAACTAAAGTTTATTGTTATAAATTTGACTTATAATGACTAGTAATCAGCTTCACTATAACGGAATGGCTAATTAATACTGCCCACAAGTGCTTGTTTGATTGTCGCTTGCGACAATTGTATCTGACTAGTAAGTATTGCAACTACAACGAGTTGGCTGATTAAAAGTACCAACAACTGCTGGGTTCATGGGTTATCTCATGTTAAATGCATCTGACTAGTAAGTGCTGCCACTATAACGGAATGGCCAACTAAAAGTGCCCATTTTACTTTATCGGGATGATTATCTAAACTGACTAGTAATTGCTGCAACGATAAGCGAATAAATAAAACTACCAACGGTGAGTTCCTCGGTTGACTTCCTCGTTTGGTCTCGAGGGGAAACACCGGGATGGGTTTGTTTGGTGTTAGCTTGAGGTTGGATCCGGATAGGTCATTCTCACCCCTCTCGATGTCCTTGATTGTATCGAGTCTCTATAGGTTGTTTAGTGCATCTTTTCGGCTGCCTTCGATCCACCATACCTATGTAGGCGAGGGCCTTGAATTCTAGCCTCGCTGCATCGGCCTCGATCGACGCTCCTTCTTTTTCCTTTGCCCTTTGTCGGCACCCTTTTGTTTAAGCGGTTTTGAGTTCGACGTCGTTAGCGTGGTTACCCTTCCGGCTTGGCACAGGCAGGGTTATGGACGCCATTGGTTATTCTTCGTGGCTCTTAGCCCCATTTGCATCTTGTCCGTAGTCGGACGCTCGATCATTTTGAAGGTGATTTGGATCTTTGTATATTATATTCGTATTCTTGACTCCTTGAGTCTGTTATATATATATATCTTACATGGGTCCCATCGAGGACTGTTGTGTGATGTTATTACTTCGTTTTCCACCCGCACGAAAGTGCCTGGTGGGCACCTTTGAATCGTTTCTATGCGGGTTTGGTGAATTTTGCCCAAACTTGCATAGGTCCGATTCTGAGGGTGTTACAGCATGAGACTCAAAAGGCAGATTCGATTGATCTAGACTTGCCAAGATATAGTACCCCGGCAAAGAACCTAAGGGCGACAAATGCCGCAACATTGTAATTGGAAGGACTAACCGGCGAAGCCCGGGAGAAATAGCAAGAAAGAGTGAATGAGCTGGTACGCATCGCGAACCAGCAGAATGATGAAATGCTTAGGGCAGACCCGACAAGACCGGGAGCCTCGCGTATGGTTCATTCGGCTGGAGCAGCGCCCGCACTATCAGTGGCAGCAGCATCCTCACCCGGAAACAATGCGCAAAAAGATAGAGCAGTAACTTCAGGAAAAAGAAATAAGAAAATTGTTCCATATGATCCGGCAGTAGCCAGAAAAGTCAATGAGAACAGAGGCAAAGGAAGCCGAGGTAACAGTGGGAAAGAAATCCTGGCCGTACCAACAAAGGGAACGGAAGCCGAGGTAATGGGGACCTCGGAAGAGGGAATCATGAGAAAAATAGCCCGGCGGAAGGAAGGAGGGACCCACCACCCGACCCTCAACCGAGGTATGAACCTCGGCAAGAGCACGAAGTGAGACCAGCTCACCATAATCAGGCAAACGAGAGGTACAATGATGGTTCCACAGATATGGAGTATGCAGGACATGGTGGAAATAACCATTATGGAATGCAGGAGAGAATCATGTACATAAACCTGCCATTAAATGATGCAAGATTAAAACTGGACAGGTTGTACTGGTCCGAGTTGTTAGAGGAGCAGGGTCCACCTGGTCTGGCATGTTTAGGACCTCGGATCATGGGCGAGCCGCCAGTGCCGAACTTTAAGCTGGCAAGGGGCACGAAAACATACAATGGGATCACCAAACCACAGGATTGGTTGATTGACTATGCTAATGCAGTAAAGATAGCTAGTGGAAACTTGCGATGGGCGGTAAGATATGCCCCGCAGATGCTGGAAGGACCAGCCAGAGTATGGCTAAACAATATGCCAGCAGGCAGTATCAATTGTTGGCCAGCTTTTGAAGAGATGCTTGTCAGCAACTTCACCAGTACTTACAAAAGACCAAACAGGCCACAGCAGCTTGCTATGTGCAAGCAAAGGCCGAATGAGACAGACAGAGAATTCTTGACTCGGTGGTGCAACCTAAGAAACTCATGTGAAGGAGTTATAGAATCTCAAGCGATAGCTTGGTTCGCTCAAGGATGCCGATACGATAGTGTTTTGTGGCAGAGGTTACAAAGAGATATGCCGACCACCTTGGCAGAAATCATCAGGATAGCAGATTCATATGCTCCGGGGCATCTGACACAACCAGAACTGATGTCGGCAGAATATCGAGAGCATCAGGCTCAATATGCAAGAGATGCAGCCAGATCATCGAGGCGCAACGAGTTCAGAGGTAGAAGAAGAGAGGAAAGACCGGAGTACAGATATGCATCCAATCAGGTGGCAGCAGTAGTGCAAGATCAGCCGAGTCAGGGAAACGGTCAGCGGAAGAAAAATGGTTCTCAGCAGTGGACGCCAAGGAACGAAGGGAAGAGACAATGGACACCAGAACAGAAGAATCAGTGGCAGGAAAGACCAAAATACACATTTGAGTCCATGTTGGATCAACTGTTTAAGTTCCATACTCCAAATCCGGCCAAGCCGGCTAATCATACACCTTGGCAATGCACCTGAATGAAAAATGCAATGGGGAACCCGGCGGGCATGCAAGCGTCTTCCCATCAAGCGCATCAGCAGCGACCTTGATTGGTAGCGAATGCACAGTTAATGTTACCCCCTCCCCCTCGGAGGTATGATAACTCGGACCGAAGAGATGCAGTGCATCAAGTGATAAATCAAGGTCAGGATGGAAGAACGAACCCCGGAAATAATGGACGTAATGATTAGAGGGAGCATCATCAATCATATTGCGTGTTCACAACAGAACAACAAGATATGCAAAGTGTACAACGCCGGAATATGGAGGTAAATGTGGTTATGCCGGCGGTACCAAGATATGTGCCTTGGTCAGATCAGGAAATAACCTGCAACATAAAGGATCACCCAAAAATAATGCCGAATCCAGGGTCGTACGCACTCATACTAGATCCGACATTTGTCGGGCCCAACATTAATGTGAAATTTTCAAAAGTACTCATTGACAATGGGAGCAGTATCAATATCATGTACAAGGATATAATGCATAAAATCGGAATAGCGCAGAATATGCTGCAATCCACAAGAACCACTTTCCATGGAATAGTGCTAGGACTTTCGTGTGAACCCATTGGAAAGGTCCGAGTAGACGTATTATTCGGCACAAGGGAGAATTGCAGTGCGGAAAATATGGAGTTTGAAGTGGTGGACCTAGAAAGTTGCTATCATGCTTTACTCGGACGGCCAGCACTGGCCAAATTCATGAGCAGTTGCCACATCACTTACTTGAAAATGAAGTTACCCGGACCACAAGGGGTGATAACGATGGCGGAGATTACAGGAAGTCGATGGAATTTGCCTCGTCCGGATCAAACCTGGCCGAGTCATTGGTGATTGCAAGAGAAAAAAGAAGGATTCAGGAGGTAGCGTCTCTTGCTCAGTCAGCATAGCTGAATATGCCAGCATTAGCCAATCCACATGGAAGTGTTTCTTTCCAACCGACTAGGGAGACAAAAAAGGTCCAGATAGATGAGCAGTTCCCAGAGCGCACCATCATGATTGGTGCCGGTCTAGATGCCAAATAGGAAGGCGAGCTCACCAACTTCCTCCGTGAGAATCGGGATATCTTTGCCTGGTCAACTCAAGACCTTCAAGGTGTGCCGAGGGAGTTGGCTGAGCACTCTTTGCATGTAAGGCCAAGAGCAAGGCCGGTGAAGCAACCTCTCCGCCGCTTCGCCGAAGACAGGAGAAAAATAATAGGGGATGAGATAGCTCGAATCCTTGCAGCCGGGTTCATCATGGAAGTGCTTCATCCGGATTGGCTATCAAATCCGGTGTTAGTAGAAAAGAAAAAGGATGACCCAAATGTAGCCATCGTATGGTGAATGTGTATTGATTACACGAACCTAAACAAGGCGTGTCCCAAAGATCCTTTTCCTTTACCTAGGATAGACCAAGTCATTGATTCGACCGCTGGTTGTGAGCTGTTGTCATTTGTAGACGCGTATTCTGGTTTCCACCAGATAAATCCGGCCGATCAAATAAAGACTGCGTTTATTACCCCGTACGGGGCTTATTGCTATCGGACCATGCCATTCGGCCTGCGTAATGTAGGAGCAACTTATCAGAGATGCATGCAAAAGTGTCTACAAGACCAGATATGAAAAAATGTACAAGTATATGTAGACGACGTAGTTATAAAAACCAAAGAGAGCAAAACACTAATGAACGATATTTGGTACACGTTCGAAACCTGAGAAGGTTCCGAATGAAGCTTAACCCGGAAAAATGTACCTTTGGTGTACCGGCTGGGAAATTACTCGGTTTTCTCGTATCCAGCCAAGGTATAGAGGCAAATCCAACTAAAATACGAGCAGTTGAAAGAATGGAATTGCCGAGGTGTTTAAATGATGTACAAAAATTCACGGGCTGTCTGGCTTCGCTGAGTCGATTTGTATGTCGGCTGGGGGAAAAGGCATTACCTCTATATCAACTGATGAAAAAGTATGATAAATTCATCTAGACACCGCAAGCAGATAATGCATTTCATGAGTTAAAAAATATGTTGGTCACAACTCCAATCCTGGCCTCTCCACTATCGAAAGAACCTATGTTACTTTATATAGCTGCCACTAACAGGGTGGTAAGTGCGGTGGTTGTCGTGGAGCGAAATGAAGGTGACAAGTCAATACAAAGGCCGGTATATTACCTAGCGAGGTACTATCGGCCTCAAAACAGAACTACCCGCACTATCAAAAGATGGCCTAGGGAGTATACATGTCGGCGAAAAAACTTAAACATTACTTCGAAGAACATCCGATAAAAGTAATTTGTGAAGCGCCCATAGCCGAGATATTGAGCAACAAAGATGCAAGTGCCGGATAGCAAAATGGGCAATCGAGTTATCACCTTATGCTCCGCAATTCGATAGGCGAGATGCAATCAAATATCAGGCAGTGGCCGACTTCTTTGTGGATTGGGCCGAGGTACAATATGAACCACCCTTACCAGATCCGAAATATTGGATAATGCATTTCGACGGATCCAAACCGAGAAATGGCTTGGGGCAGGGATAGTGTTGACTTCACCGAAGAAAGATCAGTTGAAATATGTGCTGCAAATACATTTCGCCGCACAAAAAAATGTAGCCGAGTATGAAGCACTCGTCCATGGGTTAAAGGTGGCAAAGGAAATTGGTATACGTGGGATCTTATGTTACGGGGATTCAGATCTAGTAGTACAACAAGTATTAGGCAATTGGGACGCACTAGATGCGAATATGGCCCTATATAGATTTCATGTGCAAAAAATCAGTGGGTACTTAGATGGATGCGAGTTTCATCACATACCTCGGGCGGAAAATGACGCTGCAGAGACATTGTCAAAACTCGGATCAACTAGGCAGTCAATTCCCCCAGGCATCGCCCTGGAGCACCTGAGAAAGCCATCGATTGTACCATCACCATAGTTCGAGTCCATTTATATCTCGGCAGAATTAAAAGAAGGAAGTGTGCCAATGGAAATTGACAAAGAGTGCAACCCAGACTCTCTGGAAGTGAACCTGGCCATCGCACGAATAAATACAGAAGGATTCAAAGCTGTTATGTCGGCAGAAAACATGGAAGTCGATAGTGAAATTGTCCCAGATAAAATCACGCCGACATGGCGCAACCCATATTCTCCTTCGTCAAGGATGCAATCTTGCCGAATAATGAGGTACTGGCTAGACAGACAATAAGAAGAGCAAAAGCTTACATAATCATAAACAATGAGTTGTATAAGAGAAGCGTCACAAGCGTGCTGCAAAGATGTGTTGACTCGGCAGAAGGCCAAGAAATACTCCTGGATATACATCAGGGAGAATGCGGGCATCACGCATCGTCCAGAGCGTTAGTAGCCAAAGCATTCAAGCATGGATTTTATTGGCCGACGGTGTTGAAGGAGGCAAAGAGCTAGTAGAAAAATGTAACGTTTGCCAGAGATACGCTAGCAAGATACATGTGCCATCATCCCAATTAAAGACAATACCGATCACTTGGCCATTCTCTGTATGGTGCTTGGATATGGTAGGCCCGTTCAAGCCAGCCCGAGGCAGAATGACTCACATTCTAGTCATGGTGGATAAATTCACAAAGTGGATCGAGGTAAAACCTATAAGAAAATGTGATGGACAAACAACAGTAAAATTCCTCAAAGATATAATATTGAGATATGGTTATCCACACAATGTTATTACAGACAACGACACAAATTTTGCCAAAGGAGCCTTTGCTAGGTTCTGCCAAGAGAAGCACATAAGACTAGATGTTGCCTCGGTGGCTCACCCGGCATCAAACGGGCAAGTAGAAAGATCAAATGGACTGGTATTGTCCGGAATAAAACCCCGGCTCGTCGAACCTCTGCAAAGGCCGGCAGGATGTTGGATCGAGGAACTACCAGCAGTACTATGGAGCCTCAGGACTACACCAAACAGGTCAACAGGGTATACCCCATTTTTTCTGGTATACGGGGCAGAAGCTGTGCTTCCAGCCGACATAATGCATGATTCGCCACGAGTGACCCAGTACACAACTGCTGAGGTAAATGAGGTAGCTCGGCAAGACGATGTCGATTTACTAGAGGAGGCCAGGGAATTGGCACTGTCAAGATCAACCATTTATCAGCAAGACCTACGACGATATCACAACAAGAAAGTCAATCCACGAGTCTTTAAAGAAGGAGATTTGGTTCTTCGGCTAGTGCAGCGCACAGCCGACATGCACAAACTATCACCCCCATGGGAAGGACCATTCATCGTGAGTAAAGCATTGCACAACAATGCATATTACCTAATCGATGCTCAGTCACCAGAAAAGAACAAGGCAAACAAAGCTGGCGACGAATCAAAAAGGCAGTGGAACATAGCCTTACTTCGCCCATTCTACACTTTGGAGCCATATATGGTATGTCGTAATGTAACGCGTCAATTCGGAGTATCAAGCGTGTATTAAGCCTCGGCACCTCGAGCAGTGACTAGAATTGTGTAAGGGAAATTTATCCCTACATTGGTGCCTGGTTGACAAGCTAGCATTGTGTATTGGGAGGACTCCTATAGAAAGACTTTTTCACATTCTCGATCTGCCAGTACTCCATTTTGGTGAGTACTCATCCAGCGGCCACTGGTGGCATCAAGACGAGATTGTGTCATGTGGGTAAAGTGTATAACTTCTGCAGAAGATCAAATTCTAAGTACTTAGTCATGTCCCCGGTTATGGACAAATACTGAGCAACTAAGGCCTGAAGCTATGGAAGATCTCGACATTCCAATTTTAACAAAGTAAAACTTGATGGTGACAACAAGGGATTTGAAGCACTTGGAGTTTTCCAAGGAGTTCAGAAAGATTTGACAAAAGATCAAAACTATTTTGAAAAGATAGGACAAATCTATATTGCTTTCTGCAAAAGAGCCTAAACCCCACTTAGCCAAATATGCATGTAATGATAGGATCCACATATTTCTACATAGAAGTGAAACTTGCCAATACAATTCAAATGTATTGACCCTTGTGGCTGCAACTTGTTATGTTGCAGGTTTGTTTGATGTTAGTGAAGTGTGTTGAATAGGATTACACAAGTCTACAACCAACATGATTGCCTGTGGCACTTTGAAGGTGAAGGACTCCATGTTTTATAGATATTCTGCTGCAATGTAATGTGATAGCCAAATGAGCTATGTAATATGTAATGAATTATTTTATTCCTGGTTATAAAGTTGTATTATGACCTTTGTTTCTTGATATTACATCTTAATTGTGGATGCTAGCTATTGCTCCAAGGACTAGCATTGTAAACACAGGGATCTCTACCTTATTAAAGGTTGGAAACCTTACACCACAACGGTGATATTATGGTTGCTAACATTTTGTAAATCCCATGACTACTATAGTGAGAAGCGGCATCCACCACCGCATGTGTGGAACAAGCCACACGTCAAGTGCGGGCGGTATCGCGAGCAGTCGTAAAGTTGGCTGGAGCCGATCTCACTATGCCGCGCCATAAGAAATACACAACAAGAGGTTTGCAACAGAAAACTTCAACGCCCGGAACAAGCATGTTGCGTTCTACTCGTGAAACACATCTATGCATAGATCTAGCTCTGATACCACTAAAGGGTTTCGCGGCATAGTATATGAAAAATTTCCTACGGATGCGAACAAGAAAGCCAAGATCTAATCTAGGAGATGTAATCAACAAGAGAGATTGATGAGATCTTCATACCCTTGAAGAAATCGCAATGGAAGCGTTCAACGAGCGTGGTTGACGTGGTCGTGCTCAAATCTCCTCCTCGCGATCCGATCCGATCCTACGCCGCAAGTGGCGGCGCCTCTAAGATATGCACACATACGGTGCAGCGACGTCTCCTCCTTTCCTTGGTCCAGCAAGTATGGTGGAGAAATAGTTTGGATCTGCAGCACGACAATGTGGTGCTTATGGTGGAGAGTTTCTGCGGCAGGGCTTCGCCTGCGCGCAGTCGGGAGAGAGAGAGGTGGAGGGGTAGCCGTTGGACTGCGGCTAGGGTTGGAGTGGGGGAAGGCTGCGCCCCTGCCCTCCTTATATAGGGGGCTGGTCGGCCCCTTGACCCCTCCTCCAAGCCCTAGGGCGGCGTCCCAAGGGGTGGAGTAGGGGGCAAGTCATCCCCCTCTTCTGGAAGGTTCCCTTAGGGTTTCCCCTAAGGGCTAGCCGGCTGGGCCTTAGGGGCCTTGTGCCCCTGGCCCAAAGTGGCCAGGGCACTTCCCCTTAGGCCCACACAGGCCTCCGACAAGTGGGCCCACGTTGGTACCACTCCGGAACCTTCTAGAACCTTCCGGTACAATACCGATAAACTCAAAGCGATTCGAAATCAAAACTGCTTTCCTTTATATGAATATTATTCTCCGGACCATTCCGGAACCTCTCGTGATGTCCTGGGTATCATCCGAGACTCCGAACAAAAAACTCATAAACCAATTATCCATTCTATCCTAGTGTCGATGCACATTAAGTGTGTGACCCTACGGGTTCGAGAATATGCAGACATGATCTTCTATCAATAATCAACACGCGGGATCCGAAACCCATATTGACTCCCACATATTCATCGATGATCATATCGGATGAACCACGATGCGAATTCAATTAATCCCATATATGTATTCCCTTAAATCGCGATATTGTACTTGCAGAGATTCAATTGTTGATATCGGCATACCTAGTTCAATCTCGTTCACAACAAGTACTTTACGTTCCATGTCGATATCACTTTGTGATTAACTCCTTAACCACGTGCTTGAAAGCGGTGTTGATATCGATTACCGAGTGGGCCAAGTATATCTCTCAGACTCGGGAGGAAAAATTCCATCTCGATACATACAACCCAACAAGTACTTTCCGATCACCGAGACACACCTTTATGATCACCCTCACATAGGATGATGTTTTATGACCTCAAAGCTTTCTTCGATACTGGAGTTGTATTATCTCATGGTCTAAGGAATACAATACTTGACATAGGAAAAGCTTTGCAAAGATGAACACGATGACACAATCTAATTGCTTCGCTTAATTTGGGTCATCCATCATATCATTCTCCTAATGACATGATCTCATTATTAATCGACAACTCATGTCTATGGTTAGGAAGCGTTAACCATCATTAATCAATGAGCTAGTCCATAGAGGCGTACTAGGGACATGGTGTTGTTCATAAACCACACAAGTATCAAAGTTTCCGCTTAATACAATTCTAGCATGGAATATAAACTTTATCATGAACAAGAATTATAATAATAACATCTTTATTATTGCCTCTAGGGCATAATTCCAACAATCATATATAATCACAATCATGGCCATATCACACATCACCCTGCAAAACAAAGTTAGATGCCTCTAATTTTCTTTGCATATTTTACATGGTTTGGGGCTTTCAATAAGTGTCGTCTAACTACGAACAAGAACCACAACATCGATACTAGTATTGTCAATCACCCGTTGTAAATTGAATCTTAACTATGTTGGGAGAAACAGGCACCCGCAAAGGCACTTATGCAATACAAGTTGCATGTCAAGCGTGGAGCAAGTCTCATGAACGATGTCATGTAAGGTTAGCCCGGGCCGCTTCACCCACCATCCCGCAAGATGCAAAGTACACAAGAAGTAATCGACAACAAAAGCATCAAGTCCCACAATGACCATTGTGTTCTACTCGTGCAACAGATCTACATATAGACACGGCTCAGATACCACTGTAGGGGTTCGTAGCATGGAAAAAATTTCTACCGTATGCACACAAACAAGCCAAGATATATCTACTAGATTATAGCAACAAGTAGATTAGATTACTCACCCTCGAAGATTCCAAAGCGGTTAACGAGAGCAGATTCTCGTGGGTGATGTAGTCGTACACTTGCCGATCTCAAGATCATGTAGATGATCCTTCCAGCGCTGCGTTCCGGCAGCGCTTCCGCAGTCGGTCACACGTTCGGTACTCGATGAAGACCTTCCTCTCCCTTGTTCCAACAGGCAGCGGAGGTTGTAGTTCTCCCCTCGTGATTCCGGCAGCATGACGACATGGTGTCGGAAGTAGAGGGAAGATCCCGCAGGGCTTCGCCTAAGCCGGTGCGAGTTATGGTGGATCTAGGGTTTTCGACAATCTAAGTTTAGAAGGCTGGAGAGGAGGAGGAGGTGTCAGCGGCGACTAGGGCGACCGCGACGTGCCGGCGGCGGCGGCGTGTGGCGGCGGCGGCGCACGGGGTGGGGAGGACTGGCTCTTGTGGTCTTGGGGCAGCCCTCCCCCTCTATTTATGAGAGGAGGGGCAGCCTTGGGAGGGGAGAGTTTGAATCCAAACCCAAACTCAAGCAGGATATAAGGAAGGACTCTTTCCTTCTTCCACTAGGAAACTATTGTTCCAGTTTGACTTTTCAAACCTCCCTTTTGACTTTCAATTTAGATCTTTAATTCTCTCTTGCAAATGCCCAAACCAAGTTACCTAGGATATGATCCAATCATTCCACTTACCCATGACACATTCATGGACCATTCCCCTTCCGGTCCGATGAACCTTCTAGACCCTTCTAGAACCTCTCCGATGAAAACATCGAAATCATTCCCGAACTCCGGAATCGGATTTTCCTTATATGAATCTTATTCTCCGGACCATTCCGGATATCCTCGTGATATCTCGGATCCTATCCAAGACTCTGAACAACATTCGGTTTCCCTACTAACATTCCATATCTACTAAAGAACATCGAATCCTTATGTGTGTCTCCCTACAGTTCATGAATTATGCGGACATGACCGAGACACTTCTCCGATCAATAACCAATAGAGGTATCTGGAAATTCATATGGCTCCCACATATTTCTACGATTACTTTGCGATCGAATGAACCACTTACATACGATACCAATTTCCCTTTGTCTCACGATAGTTTACTTATCTGAGGTTTGATCGTCGGTATCTCTGCATACCTAGTTCAACCTCGTTACCGATAAGTACTCTTTCCATGTTCCCGTGATATGTGATACGTTGTGAGCCAGTCACATGCTTGCAAGCTAATTGGATGACATTCCACCGAGAGGTCCCAGAGTATATCTATCCGTCATATGGATGGACAAATCCCACTCTTGATCCATGTGCCTCAACACATACTTTCTGAACACTCAATGCCACCTTTATAGCCACCCAGTTACGGTGTGGTGTTTGATGTCATCAAAGTATCCTTCCGGTGATAGTGATTAGCATGATCTCATGGTCGAAGGAATTAAGTTACTATGTATCAGAAAGCTTATAGCAATCAAACTATTGAAATGACTTGATCTTTATGCTACACTTATCTATAGGAGCATGTCCATCATACCATTCTCCTAATGACATGATCTTTTTGTTAATAACATCTCAATGTTCATGATCGAGAAACCACGATCATCTATTAAACAACAAGCTAGTATTATAAATAGGCTTTACCAAGGACTCTAATTTAGTTTACAAATCACACAAGTATTAATGTTTTCGGTTAGTACTATTATAGTATGAATGTAAACATTTATCATAAACACAAAGATATAATAATAACCACTTTTATTATTGCCTCTAGGGCATATCTCCAACAGCCAGAGTGACTGAAACCTAAACTCCTGTTAGGAAACCTTTGCATAAGGGAGTGTAGGATCTTGGAATTTAAGGCTGTGGTTAGGTTTTTATTTTAATCGCTTTCTTGTAGTTGCGAATTCTTGCAAGGGGTTTAATCATAAGTATGTATTAGTCCAAGTAAGGTCAGTACATTAGCAAAGGTTCAACCACACAACACTTATAAAACCAAAGAATATTAATCAGCTATATGAAACGAAAGCACTTGAAAGTATTTCCATGTGTCCTCGAGAACGTTTGGTCCTCATAAGTATTTTTTAGGCTTGTCCTTTGCTAAAAAGGATTGGGCCACTTGCGGCAATAATTTGCTGTCTTTATTTACTTTCACTTTATTTCCTTGCTTTATCGAAACTCCCTAAAAATCTGTTTGCTAAGTATTTACGCAGAGAACTCTTGAGCCAGTACCACTAGTTAGCACCTTCTGCTCCTCGTTGAGGTCGACACTCCTATTTATCAAAAGTACTACGATACACTCCCTATACTTGTGGGTCATCACTGCACAAGGCAAGAGATCATGGAGTCCGTTGCAGAGGAGCCGGGGGATGGGCGGCAAGCGGCCGGCATGGGCGTGGTGGCCGCCGCAACGAGCAAGAAGAAGCTACGGATGCGAGTATGCCTGGTCGAGCGAACCAGCTTGGAGAAACTGTTTGGGCCACACTTGGGCTCCGCCCCAGGCCAGATTGTTTTTTCATTAGATAGTAGCCAGCAATTTTTTCTACGACCCGGGCCTGGATCCGCCCCTGCTTTGTAACACTTTGCTTTGTACGACCAGTGAGTAATAGAAGTGTCGCCCTGATTTAATATGTTCTTTGCATTTGATGTAACGCAATACGTATCGATCATGCATTATATTATCGATCATGCACCATCCTGACGTTTTGTCAGCGACGTTGTTTCTCTTCTACATTCGCCTTTCAACATCATTGATGCGTCCAGAGAGATGATGATGACTTTGTTTTTATGCATTTCCTTGCATTCTAAAATTGTGTGGAGTTTGAGAGATCTTTGTGTTTTCGAGCGCCATAGAAACCATTTGCCACGCTGGAGAATTGTGTCACACACTATGCTATACGAAGCAGTTCATACTCTGTACGGTCAGTCATGGTACCTCGTTCGACACAGTTTGTCACTGCCGTGGGGCCCATCCTAATCCAGCGTGGCATAGTGGAGCCTCGCCTGCTGTGATTATCGTGGACGTCTATGACGTTCAAAACCGACGTAACCTCTACATAGACGATGTGGCGACCAAGAGCCTGTATGGCCGCGTGTTCTCATGGCCCAGATACAATCTAGTGTCTACCCGCCACATTAAAACAAATACCAAATCCTCCTCTAATCGGCATGCGCGGTTTGTCGGGGCAATATGTGCAGTGGGTCCCAGCGTCCTATCTCTAGACCGTGGGCGAGATTCTGGGGTGGATACTACCTCGCAATGAAATATGACTCTAGGATATGATAGCAGGCTCCATACATACCACACGTTCCATATAGGTTCTAACGCTCCCCATAAGTCGCTGCGTATATATGCTCCGCAACATAGTTCCCTTTACCCAAACCATAAAGATGGTTTATCCTTTTCTATCCTCTTCTATTGTCCATGCAGGCTCATTGGATAACGTGCCTCATGCCGCCGACGAGGATCCTCGGACATGTAGTCATCGTCTTTTTCTTCCGCGTTTGCTCTTCGACGCTTCTTCTGTCTCTGTCTTCCAAACATGTGGTATGTTTTAGTGTCTTCTTATCTTTTTTTCCAAACAGGAGGAAGACAAGGTGGTTTCCTCCTGCTTCGTCGGATTTACACCGTCGCATGGCCGATTGTGGGAGGAAGACAACGCCTCCATGAACAATGAAACCGTATCTATGACACCTTATTCTTTTGTTGTCGACAAGGCGTCTTTGGGTGAAGTGGTGGCATCTGCGTCCATGGACAACATGACAGTTGTGGCCTTCATCGACCTGCCATGGACGCCTTCTTCATTTGTTGTCGACAAGGCGTCTTCAGGTGAAGTGGCCACGCCGACATCCATGGACAATGCGAATGCTATGGCCTTTGTCGACGTGCCAAGGAAGGACTCTTCCTTTGAGCTAGTGGGTGAATGCATTGACAGGGTGATGGATCCCTCTGGCGACGTCGATGGAAGACATGAAGCACCAGCTGCCAATGCCTTGGAGGGATCTTCCACCGCTTATCGTCTTCTTCGTCTTGCACCACTCATCCCTTTCAGAGATTCGAGGTACGGTATGTGCGGACAGAGCGGTGGTGAACATCGCAAGGATAGTAGACTAGAGAGGAAAAGGAGGAAAAACAACCCCAAGTGTCATTTCTGTGGCTGTTTTCTTGCCAACCCTGTTAGGTAGCCTGTCATTTACAATAGGTTTACTCATGCGCTTTGTTCAATCTAAGTAAATCTACTTATCCTATTTGTTTTACTGTATGTTATGTCTCTCTCTATCGAAAAGGAAATATGTTCGAGAGTTTTGACTTTTGTTGTTTCTACCGTGCTCACTGATGTCTACGCACTTCTATTCTTGTAGAAAGTTTTTGGGCCTCCAAGTGCAGAGCTTTGTAGAACAGCAGGAAGTTTCACTTAAGTGGATTACCCAAGGTTTATCGAACTCAGGAAGGAAGTGGTCAAAGGTATTCCCTCTCAAGCAATCCTGCAATCAAGATACAAGAAGTCTCTTGTGTCCCCAACTCACCCAATACACTTGTCAGGTGTATAGGTGCACTAGTTCGGCGAAGAGATAGTGAAATACAAGTGGTATGATTGCGAAAAATAACCCGACTTGTTGTTGATGTGGGAGTAATTGCGAGGAAAATAGGCGATGGCGTGGAGGAACAAACTAAAGGCAAACTGAAGGAAGCAAGTAAACATGCAACATATCTAGTAGAAAATGGTGTTTAATTGCTTACAAACAAGGCCTAGGGATCATACTTTCACTAGTGAACACTCTTTCATATAAATATCATCTCTTTATGATACTACTCTTAACTACTCTCTGGTTGGACACTCTAATCCAAGGTAGGGCTATAACAGCACACCTCAAAGTCCGCCTTCCCCAATCTAGATAACCCCACACTGTTACCTTGAGCGCTAGATGGTTCCAACAAACACCACAATTTCATAGAGAGGTCCAACTCCAAATATAACTCATAACAAATATTCAATCTAGCCAAAGTGCCACACACGGTATGCACGCTTTCACTTTCACACACGTGGGGAAAAGCATAGATCTATTAAAGCACAAAGAGTATTTATGTAGACTCAAACCTAAGTGCCACCATGGCGTGCACGCTGTCACTTCCACACATATGGGGAGAGCAGAGATCTAATGAAGCACTTGAGTAGCAAGGTAGATCTACTTGATTACAAAGCTCATGATCACAATATGACCATGCATAGAGAGAGATGAACACATAGCTACCGGTAGAGCCCTTAGCCTCGAGGAAGAACTACTCCCTCCTCATCATGGGAATCAGCAACGGTGATGAAGATGGTGGTGGAGATCAATGGAGATGGCTCTGGGGCACTTCCCGTCCGGCAGAGTCTTGGGATCGAGACTTTCGTCCCCCTCTCTTGGTGGCGGCGGCGCTACAGAGGTTTTCGTGGATTTATTCTGGATGATCTAAGGTTTTTGGGTCGGAGGCTTCTTATAGGCGCAGGAATCAAGGTAGGTGGGGGTACAGGGGGCCCACACCCCCTATGGGCGCCCCTAGGGCTTGCCCGCGCCTAGGGGTGTGCGGCCACCCTGTGGCCCCCTCCAGCTCTGCTTCGTGGTTCCATGTTGCTTCGGGAAAATAATGACTTTGGCTTTTGTCCCGTCCAATTCCGAGAATATTGATTTTCTTCCTTTCTGGAACAAAAAACAGAAAAAAACAGGCAACTGGCACTGTGGCAACTTGTTAATAGGTTAGTTCCAGAAAATATATAAAAACACCTCAAAGTGTAGACAAAACATAAGACAAATGATATAAAACAAGCATGGATCATCAAAAATTATAGATACGTTTCCGATGTATCAAGCTTCCCCAAGCTTAACTCCAGCTCTTCCTCGAGTAGGTAAGTGATAAAAAGAATAAATTTTGAGGTGACATGCACCATCAAAACCAAGATCAAACCATTTGCAAGCATTTAAAGCTGGGATCAAAGAACTCTAAACATGTGCATGAAAGATGGAGTTCTAACAGTAAGACAAAGTAACTATGCATGCAACATGAAAGGCTACAAACAAAGATCATGAATAACATGCATTGAAAAACGTTTGTTTGTTTCACATACAGAAAACGTAGCATAGTGGCAATCAGCTTGTCCCTCATAGAGTAGCAATATAGATGCACAGGACACCTTCAAAGTTCACAAGGGTGACTAGAAACAAATAGCACAAGAACAAGTAATATCACAATATGCATCAATCAATAAGCTTTGGAACACTGCACACAAAATGACAACTATGCTCTCTTAATGGTGCCTAAAGGTAGAATGTGGAGACTCAATAGTAGTGGAAAAAAGGCCTTTTTGTAAAGGAAGCAGGGATTACAAGTTTCAAAAAGAGCTTCCAAAAATTATGGTACTTGTTAGCTTTCAGCCCTCATTGCCCCTATCATAAGCATATTGAAGTGGTGAAGGTTAAAGTGGCAAAGATGAAGTATATGCTTGAAGTATAAGTTGGCAATCTCAAGTCCCTTGAATACGAGGGCCACACCTCATGCTACTCAACTTTAGTCACCTGTAAGTTCCTATTATTGTAAGTATTTGCATATCATTGAGAATCGCCAATGGGGTACCCCTTGCACATGGTACATGAGCTATCCCATAACCAAAATGACAAGGCGAGCAGACAATGATCATCTCAGCAATCTTCTTATTTACCATGGGAATATGGTGATATTTTTCTCTCTTTCCTCTTTTTTCAATGTGTCTCTTTTTTATAAGAAGAATGCTTCATAGATGTCACTATGGTGATGCTGCAAGTTTCCACCATGATTAGGCATGGCTTAGGCTAGCGGCCCAGGCGTTTCTCTAACACAGGATACGAACTCCATGGATTTACAAGTTCCCTCTTTATTTCACATCGGTGACATCCATCGACAAAAGAGTATGATATCAACTGAGTACAAAGTACAAGTGCAATGTTGAAAACGTTCCCCGTGACAGCACGGTTCTGCTAATTCCAACGTATAAGTGCAAGCATATACAACATAGATGACACAATGGTTTAAGTTTATTAGGGGCAAAGAATATAAAGTGTGCAATCAAGTTTCTGAGGGCTTTAATCACTAAGTTTTCACATAACAAAATAGTTTTTAATTGGAAGATAGCTGAAAACAAGAATATACTTGGAATGTTGTAACACGCCATGCATAGGAGTTTATAGTGGACACTTTCGAAAAACTTGGTTTCTTGGGAGTTGGAAGCATGAGTAGATCTTACTCATACAAGTGGAGGCTAGCAAAAGACTGGGAGCAACCAACTAAGAGAGCTATAATAGCCATAATCATGCAAAGCAACAAAACATTACTAATCAAAGCATAGAGTGGTACTACAAGTCAAGGACTAAATGATTATAGAGGCTATGGTGACTTGTTCATAGTCATAACATGGTGTGAGGATGTGCCAAGTCAGCCCAAACAAAGCATTAAAGGAAAATACCACAATACTATGCTTTTGCATGCTAAAACAACGCATAATTTTTTCAAGGCACACTAAGCAATCTCAATTGTTTGGAACAAGACATGCTATAACAATAATCACTAAGCATAAGGTCAAAACAACACCTAACATGTCATGATAAAGTCTAAGCCACAATCAAAGCAAGCTCTTCTTGCACTTCAGGCAAGGACTTACTACTCCGTTCCAACACCAAGCAACTTATTTGCAACAAATCACAAAGATAATAATCAATAAAGACCAGTGAGCTTATCTCACAAATCCACAAAGAAGAACTAAAAAGTTCTAAGCTGAAAGCACAAAAAAAATAAGGCTAAACGCAGTGCTAGCAAAAGTGAACACTCACAAAACAATAAGAGTGAAAACTAGAGTGTTCTAGTCAATGAAAACAGAGTGTATCGCTCTCCAAAAGAAGTGTGGTGTAACCAACCAACTTACTCAAGCAAACTAAGCAAACGAAAACCAAAAAATAAAACTAAGACGCTCCAAGAACAACACAACAATGCATGAAACAATAAAAACAAAGTGTCTAGAAAGACCTGAGATTT
The DNA here is from genome assembly GCA_030063025.1 of Avena longiglumis. Lineage (NCBI taxonomy): Eukaryota > Viridiplantae > Streptophyta > Magnoliopsida > Poales > Poaceae > Avena > Avena longiglumis. Next base: position 26,872,555 of record CP125974.1, read on the forward strand.
TTATTGATGAAGAAGGGGATGCCTTGAGAATCCCCATGCTTTGATGCTTGTACCTCTTGGATATTTCTTGGGGTGACACCAGGGTGGAATCTCCAATATTGAGATTTTGTCCATTCTTCATCTCATTACATCATTCTCTCTCTACACCTGAAAATTTTCCTTCATCCAAAACTTCACACAATCTTCATTAGCAACATTAGTGTATTCAAAAGATAATAGACCTTTAGGCAAAGCTTTGGAACATCAACGATTTTCACTAAAAACACAAGCTACTGTAATAACTCCTTCAAAAATCTCAATTCCCCAAAACAGAACTCAAAAAAGAATCAATAAGAAGCAAATGCAAATAATGGCAGAAATCTGTCAAAACAGACCACTAGGTAGAAACAGATTTATTAGTAAATTTTCATACTGGCAGAAAAAGTGTTGAACTAACGAAAGTTAGCTAACATACTGGGGGATTTATTAGTAAATTTTCATCTCAATAAGAGTTACAGAGACTCCTCACAAATTTGTTTGGTGGAGGACAGAAATCTGTTTCGGGACAGCAACTCCCCAAATCTTATTTCCCTCTCATTAGGGGTCATTTTTGGCACAAAAATCAAACAAAAAGGATAAGGACAAACTTAATATTTTTTAGATGCATAAAAAACTTGTTTCCCTCTCTCATAATAACTTTCAGTAGCATCATGAATAAAATTAACAATATAACTATCACATAAAACATTCTTATCATGAGCCACATGCATATAATAATTATTACTCTCCACAGAAGCATAGTCATTCTCATTAATCATAGTGGGAGAAAATTCAACAAAATAGCTATCATTGCTATTCTCATCACCAT